>JASDDO010000019.1:26359444-27593597 GCA_030015575.1 Agapanthus africanus
AATAAGGAGCCGCCACATCAGCGACCTTTCTTGCCTCCAGCCGCATGCTGCCGCGTGCCCATATGCCCACGAGAATCTTCTCGCTCCCAATACCTGTAGCACATGAGAAACGCATGCTCATGCTCATGCTGCTGCTGCTGCTGCTGCTTCTTATTGGGCCTGTATATGATGAGCTTGGGCCTTATTGTTTATGGGTTACTGCTGCTGCATTTTCTTGAGCTCAAGTGTGATATCCAAATGTGGATTTTGCAACAATAATCAACAATCTCCACCTTGATGCTAAATACACCACCATCTCGTCACTTAATCAACCTTGGAATTTGATTCACATCGCGGAATGCCTCTCAACAATCAACTAGGCAAATCGAGTCCAAGCAAAGCTTTTACTTCGAAACTAGAACCACCTTCGTAAATCTGTGTGCTGGGTATCTATCTTGGTGAGAGAAACAACCTTCTCATTCTCGATGAATAAGTCTTTCACCTCGATGTGCTTAGTCCTTAAACTATAAGCCTGGTGCTCAGCCATGTGAATGGCACTCTGACTATCACAAAATATATTTGTCACCTCCTGCGGAACACTAAGATCACCCATCAACCTACACAAATAGATGGCTTCCTTAGCCGCCTCAGTAGCAGCTATCAACTCTGCCTCTGTCGTTGATAATGCGATGACAGACTGTAACGTCGACCTCCATGACACTGCGTCAGTACCTTATGTGAATACATAGCCCAAAGTCGATCGTTGTTTGTCCCTATCACCAGCGAAATCCGAGTCGTAATAACCCGTCACGATGCATCCATCACTACTGCCCCTGCTGAATAATAACCTGAACCCTGAAGTACCCCTCAAGTATCTCAAGATCCACTTCATAGCCTGCCAACACTCTTTGCCCGGATTTGCCATATATCTCTGCTAACAACTCCGACTGCATTGCAATATCAGGCCTTGTGCATGCCATCGCATACATCAAACTGCCCACCGCACTTGTATACGGCACTCAAGACATGTACTCTGTCTGCATCTGTCCCTGGTGATAATTTCGCTGAAAGCATGAAGTGCGCCTCTAAAGGAGTAGACACGGGCTTCGCCTTCTCCATTCCATATCAAGCAAGCACCCTCTCGATATATTATTTCCGCCGTAAACACAACTCCCCACGCTTCCTATTCCTGACTATTTCCATGCCAAGGATTTTCTTCGCAGCCTCTAAATCTTTCATATCAAACTCCCGACTCGACTGTTGTTTCAACATATTAACCTCCGATATACTGCGTGATGCCACCAACATATCATCGACATACAAGAGAAGATAGATCATGGATCCATCAAGTAGCCTGATATAAGCACACTGATCATTTATACTCCTCGTGTACCCAACAGTCAACATAAACTAATTGAAGCGTTTGTACTATTGTCTCGGAAACTGCTTCAAACCATAAAGCGGCTTCCTTAATTTGTAAACATAGTTTTCTTTTCCCTCGACCACGAACCCCTCTGGATGATGCATATAAATCTCCTCCTTCAAGTCACCGTGTAAAAATGCGGTTTTGACGTCTAACTGCTCTAGCTCCAAGTCATAACTCGCATCCATAGCCAATAGGATGCAGATCGAAGTGTGTCGAACCAGAGAAAATATCTCATTATAGTCCTCACCCTTCCTCTGTGCAAACCCCTTAGCTACCAATCTCGCCTTGTGCCTAATGCCCTTTGCCTCTGAGTTACCCTCCTTAATCTTGAAGACCCATTTGCAGCCGATAGCGTGTTTGCCCTCTGGTAAAGCAATAAGATCCCACGTATCATTCTGATGAAGAGACTCCATCTTCTCCATCGCAACCCTCCAGTTAGGAAAGTCATCTGACTGCACAGTCTCTCTGTAACTAGACGGCTCCTCGTGCTCAATGGTCAATGCATATGATACCATGTCGTCAAAACTAACTGCGCGTCATGTCCTCGAAACCATATCTGATAGGCAGGCATCTAGCTCTCGTAGACCTCCGCTCCTTTACCTGTAATGGACCCTCCGCCCGCCTGAATCTGAGTATCATCCACCTCATCTCTCGTATTCTGGACTAGAACCTCGAACTCCATCTCGCTCGGTGGGATATCTGTTCTCGGTTCACCATCTCTATGAGTCTGATTTTTCCAAAGCATCGCAGACTCATCAAATGTAATATGTCATCTGATCACTATCTTCTGGGTCTCAGGACACCACAATCTGTACCTCTTGGCTTTGCTTCCGTAGCCGAGAAATACGCACATCATAACTCTCAGCTCTAGCTTATCGCTCCTCTCATGAACGTAAGCTGGGCAACTAAATATCCGAAGCCTCGAGTAATTTCCGACCTTTCCAGTCCATACTTCCTCAGGAATTTTCTAATTTATCACTGCTGATGGTGATCTGTTGATGAGGTATAAGGCAGTAGATAGGGCCTCGACCCAAAATTCGTTCAGAAGCGCAGATGTAATCCTTAAACACATGATCTTCTCTAGTGTCTAATTCATCTGTTCTGCAACGCCGTTTGACTGAAGGTCTTCTGGAGTGGTGAAATGACGCACAATCCCCTCCAACTTGCAAAATTCTGAGAACTCATGTGAAATAAACTCTCCACCATTATCGAACTGAAGAACCTTCACGGACCTACTAGTCTGCTTTTCCACTATGGCCTTCTACTGCTTCAATTTCTCAAAAGTCTCGGTCTTAGACTTGAGAGCGTACATCCACAACTTTCTTGAAAAGTCATTGACGAAAGAAATGAAATATCTGGCTCCACCTCGAGAAAATACGGTGACGGACCCCAAACGTCGGTGTGGACGTAGTCGAGAATACCCTTTGTATCATGAACCACTGTCCTGAATTTCACCTTCATTTGCTTTCCCAAAACAATCCTCACAAAAATCAAGCATGCTCATATCTACAACTCCAAGCAACTGCCGCTTTCGAAGCACCTTAAACCCCGCCTCTCTTATGTGCTCCAAACAAAGGTGCCATAATCTGACCGAGTCTGAATCCCCCGAGCTAGGAGAAGCTGTGACTACATCATCTGATACTGACTGTCCTTGTAGGAAGTGCAGGTTCCTCACTTTCTTTCCCTTCATAAATATGAGAGAGGCCTTGAAATTTTCATAGAACCACCTTCGATTGCGCACTTACAACCGATCTCGTCCAGCGCACCTAAAGAGGCCAAGCTCTTTCTCAGATCCGGCACATGCCTAACATCGGTCAGGATCCGGACTTTCCCATCATGCATGTGAATCTGAACGTTGCCAATCCTAACTATTTTGCATGACGCATTGTTCCCCATCAGGACAAAACCTCCTTCAAGAGAGTGATACGTAGAAAATCAAACCCGTTGTGGAGTCATATGGAACGAACTACCGAAATCCAACATCTAAGTATCATGTACATCACCAACTGCACACGCGGATAATACCGAATTGTCGTTGCCATCATCTGATTCCTCCACCACAACAGCTATAGTAGAGGTATTTATCTGCTTGCATTTCCCTTTCTTGTTCGGACAATCTCATTTCCAATACCCCTTCTGCTTACATTGATTACATCTGTCATTTTTACGACTTCGAAATTTGGATCTTGATTTGCCCTTGGAACCAACCTCCGACCGCTTCTCTGAACAGCCTCTAACGAACATAGCGTCACTCGAACCTCCTTGGTCACCCGCCATCTTTTCCCTCAATGCCTCACTGTGTAGGTCACATCTTCTAAAGATGGCTTATCGCGGTCATACACCATAGATTTGACGATCTAGCTATAATCGGGGGTTAACACAGTAGGATCACAGCCTGATCCTCATCGTCTATCTTAACCTCCACGTTCCGCAAGTCCATCACAATCTGATTGAGCTCGTCGAGATGGGTTTTGATGAAAGTTCCGTCTTTCATCTTCAATGTGTACAACCTCTGCTTGAGGTAGAGACGGTTTGTTAGGGATTTTTTTTGTTGTAAGGGCCTCTAGCTTCTTCCAAATATAAGCTTATGGGCTCTTGCTCTATCTCGCAAAGTATTTCATCCGCTAGGTAAAGATGCAAGGAACTATGCGTCTTATCTTCCATAGCCCCTCTCTCTCTAGTTCGGTAGTAATATGTGGAATCTTCTCTTTAGCGAACACTAAATTATGTACCCCTTGCTACTTTACAACCGCGGTCATCTTCAACTTCCATAGCGCGAAGTTGTTACGACAGTCGAACTTATCAATCTTGAAACTCATAGCCGCCATCTTCCAATACCCCCAAATTCTCCGAGCTTGAGGCTCTGATACCACCACCTGTTGCGGAAGACTACTAAGGACCCGTATCTCGAAGGATACACTCAAGCCTTAAGAAAAACACAAATGATATTTACGCAGCGGAAAACCAAGTCGTCGGAGATCGGAAGGAAAAAAAAGAATCCGCAAGCAACTAATATCAATCGCAACATAGAGAAAATCACATCAAAGAGCAATCGACATAAGAAGCACCCAGATTCGGTGCCAAGATGCACCTGGTTCTGCCTTGGCAATAAGATCTTCCACTAGATAAGTATTAAACGAGATTACAAGCCTACCCAAATTGCTCAAATACAATCTCTCTCACAAAACTCACCCCTTTCTCTCAAACACTCTAGGTTTTGGTAGCCTCACCTTATTATGGATACAAAATATGAGGCAAACCAAGATCCTAACCAAACATACCAAGACCTGTAGCACATGAGAAACACATGCTCATGCCGCTGCTACTTCTTGTCGGACCTGTATACGATGGGCTTGGCCCTTATTTTTGATGGGTTACTGCTGCTTCATTTTCTTGAGCTTAAAGTGTGAGCTTGAAACCAAATATGGATTTTGCAACAATAATCAACACATACTAATATCCAGGGGATGGAATTCCATTTAGGTAAATTTCACTAATTAAACCTTAACTATCACTGTTTTTCACTAATCTACATTAAATTATTTTATTACAGAAAGCTCTATTTAAAGTTATGCATTTAAGGGTATTTTAGTGAGAAAAAGTGCTTGTGAATTTACTGTAGTTAAAAAACTTCAAGGTAATCTAATGGAGAACGATGATTAAGGGTATTTTAGTGAAATTAACCTCTGAATTTATGGATTATCACTATTAGACTATCTTCAACTTATAGAGAATAGGATTTCAAGAGAAAAACCACAATGCCAAAAAAAAAAATTACCTCCATGCCAGTAAGAACTGCTGATGGAATTTCAACCAAGTCCTTCAGATTTCTTTCTGGCAAAATTACTCTTTTTATGCCGTATCGACGTGCTGCAAGAACCTGAAATTTCATATAAATAGTAACACTTAGATATGCCACCTTCTTCATTCTGACTAATAAAAAATGCCACAGCACAAAAGTTGCTTGAAAATCTTTTCAGTCAAGACAGTGGTAAGCAATAAACTGTAATATGTCAAAGACATTATCTCTAGAATGTTCGATAATTCAGCATTTATTCAAAATTGGTATTTTGTCATGCAGTTCACATATAAATATATTAGACTTCAGAAAATAAAAGATCAGTAGAGATTTACTTTAAATAGATTTTATAAGATTTTTTTTATAGAGATTTAAAATATTTTAGAAAATTCGACCAATTAGAAAATAAATATATAAATGCTGTTTTTCTCAAAATTATGAGAAATTTTCTCCCCACATGTCCTGCTCAGAATCAAATTGGAATTTCAATTTTAGACCACCTCCCCTTTTAAGTTAAACTAGAAGATATATTAAAGGAAACATGTAATCAAGTAATGTTCTAGTTCATCACCGACCTTATCTTCAACTTAAATAAATATTTTTTTTCTTTCCAATTTACCCTGAGGGGTGAAATAACTATAACTCCGACATGTATCCCAAGAAAAATAAACAAAAGAATGCTTATAAACTAGGAATAAAATTAGACTGCGGATAATGATCAAAACGTGATGGAAGTTCATGAATTGCCTAATTCCCAAGGAAATGAGTATTAGAAGAAGGAAGACTTTCATGTTTCTACATCCTCAGCGCTGCTTTAAAACTAGCATGCAATTCAGATGCTTAAAGCTACATGAGGAAAACGAAATATGCAACCAAGCATGATATAGTGCAGCTAATGTAACATCATTAATATCAAACAGCTCTAATCCACAATTCTAAAATAATCCCATGAAACTGCTTCATCTTAATGCATATCGATGAAGCGGTCTAGGCGGAAGCGGTGCTAGGCCGCTCCAATTCAGCTCTAGGCGGTTTAATTAAGCAGTTTATACGCTTAATAAGTGCTTAAGCCGTCTAGTCCGCTTAAGCGGGCGTCTAAGCGGACTCAAACCACTTAATAGAATAAAATTAAGTCATTTTTAAAGTATCATGGGTCGAGTTTGTTTTCTTTTCACCATATTTGACCCAAACTCATACTTAATGAAATAAAATTTAGTCAATTTTGTCTCCTTTTCTAAATAATTTTTGAATTATATAGCTCAAAATCTATTTTTTGCCGACTTTTACTGTTAAAACATCAATATTTTACTGGTTATTATGCTGAAATATCAATATATTTCTGTTTTTACTGCTGAAATGTTAAAACATCAATATTTTACTGGTTATTATGTTGAAATATCAATATATTTCTGTTTCTACTGTATGTGTGTGTGTGTGTGTGTGTGTGTGTGTGTTAAATATAATTTTAATTAGAATTAAAAAAACAGTCTAGACGGCGTCTGGGCGGCTAGGCGCTACCTCAACCGCTCAGCTCCGTCTAGCACTTTTTACAACCTTGATTCTAAAATGATCCCATGAAACTGCTTCATCTTAATGCATATTGATGTGTATGTGTGTGATGAAGGAGAAAATACCCATGTAAGAGCTATTTGTGCCAACTCTTTGATGGCATCACCAAGTTGTCCAGTAAGATGCAAATCACCCTTCCCTGCCATTGTTGCGGCCTCAACAAATTGAACTTCGCCTCCAAACAAGTCCAACTGATACACCTGAAGTTCCTACTCGTTCGGCAGTTTCTCTATCATCAATCCTTGGAGGCTACAAAACCAAACGAAAAAATATGATTTCTTTGCTGGACAAACTTAAACTTAATCACTTCTTAAGCTTATTCAAATAGTTGCAAACAAGCGGCCACAAGCTTGGTGATAAGAAATCTTAAAATCTCTGCTGCTGCCAGTGCACCAAAATTCCAGTGTTGTGGTGAGGGTCAAGAGATTGAATTTATTTTATTTTATTTTAAGTTTGTGCCTCCACAAGGTGAGTGCCCTTTTTTTGGACCAAAAACAGGATTGGTCTCATACCATCTTAAAGTTTCCACTGCAACAAAACTGGCAAAGTTATGTTGTGAGATGAGAGATAAATTTCGTATCCCAGCATCCCCTTAATTGCAGGTTAGGGTAGAAACCTGAACTTTATGCATAGGTTATACATTTTTTTTTTCTAACATCATTTTAAATGTGTCCCTGCTGCGATATAAACCAAGTTTGCTCCAATACCACTTTATGTCTTTGCCACTGGACCAAAACTCTTCATTTGTGATAAGGCGTCGAGGGATAAATTTTAATATTGTAAATATTAAAAATATTACCCAGGCCCCTGTAGGTTAGGGCCCTTTTTATGTGGGCCGAAACCTGGACTTTGTACAAGCTTATTTTTTTCTGATCCAATTTAAATGCATGTCTGGTTGGATTGAATCCTAGGTATTTTGGGCCCATCGTAAAATCTCTACCACTGCACCAAAACTCCAAAATCTTGACGAGGATAGAAGGATAAATTTTTGTATTCAAACAAGTATAAAATATTACCCCAAGCACTTTCTCGAGCATGGCATCATCAACAACCAGAGTTGAGGTACTTGCAAAACCATTCGATATCTTGTGGCGGTGAACACCCATAGGGATGACTTCCATTTCGACCTCAGCAGACTCAGCAAGTCTCGTGTCTATAAGTGAAGTTGTCACTGGGTGTACGTATTTGACAGGTTTTACTTGGTAATCTTGCTCGGTAACCTTGACAGCGGCTGCACGAGCCAAAGCAGCTAGGTTCCTCTCAAGACTTCGCACGCCAGCTTCTCGTGTGCATCTCTGAATTATCTTCACGATAGCCTATTATGAGAGGAAACAGAAGGATCATGATTTGAGGTAATTCTATGATGACAAATAATTTCATGTAGAGAGTAAAGAGAACAGCATGCAAGAAAGCACTACTCTCCAAATGTACAGAAATACACAATGGTTTGGTTTTAGTGATTATGAATAGTATCGATCCCTTGAATATTTTTCCAATACTTCCATTCCCGTTAGTTTGGTGTTAGTGATCACATTGCATTACAATCGCACCGACGAGTGGACTGAGAAAGGATCTAGTCACAAATTAAGAATCCTCAGTAGCCTCGATTGTTTGGAAAAAGAAATTATATTTATGCAACACTAATTACAATCAAATGAGCTACATTCTCTCTCATGTTCAGAAGTGAAGAGACTCCTGTTGGAAGTAGCAAATGAACAGTACGAGTAGAAGTTTCTTGAATTTTACAAATGATAAAGTAAACTAAAATACTCCAGACAACATTTTTACTGCATGCTGTATAGTACTCAAGATTAAGAAGTTAAAAATTGAGAATCGCATCATGTGAACTAACAAGCATTGGCAAGTACGCAGATATTCAGGTTGTGATTGTGAAAATAACTAGCAGGGCACAATTTCTAGTATTTTTCTCCACTTTGTACCACCATCTTATCTTTTAAGTCAATTGCATTTTAGAGATCAAAGGATTAGAAAATCATTTTTTTTATTTGACGGCTTACATTAGCGAAAAGTTAAGGTTATTTTTCCTTTATTTCGATAATATTGGAAGACTGTTAAAAAGTTATCAACCTGTAAAATGAACAGAACGATGCTGATTTGTTCAATAGAAATAAGATATACCTCAGGAATCTGAAGGAAACCAGAGCTTAAACCATGCTGATCCAAAACTCTTGGTATTAAATGTGTCATTGCTATTTTTAGCTTTTCTTCAGGTGTATTCCCGGGAAGTTCAATGACTTCCATTCTATCCAAAAGGGGTGGAGGAATCGGTTGAGCCTTATTTGCTGTAGCAACAAAAATCACCTTTGACAAGTCGTACAGAGCATTCAAATAGCTAGTCAGATTGATCAAGGAATTCAAATGGAATAAAAGAGGTCTCGCATGCAGATTCTCAATGTAATATAAACTAAATGCAGTAAAATATATTATGTTTAATTACATAAACCATTATTTGACTTCTTCCCGTTTCTTACTAAACACCATTAAACTTAAAAATTGCGCTAATTTTTATAATTGATTGAGCAATAGCTCAGGTGGAGGGTGCGGGGTTTGAACTCTGGGAACCGGGAGGGGAAGTGGCCACAAATTAACGCTTTCGGGGCAAATTCATAGGTCCCTTGTATGCGTGTATGTGTGCTTGTGTGTGATGTGTGAGTAGGTGTGTTTGTGTGTGTTGTGTGCATAGGTTAGGGCTTACAGACCAGTGCCAAAAAAAATTATAATGGATTAAAATCACATAAAACACCACACAAATTTTGCATCAAACACCGTCGGTGATGGTATTTGTAATTTTTAAAGTTAAATGGTGTTCCGTAATAAAGAGAAAAAGGTCAATGATGTTTTAATATAATGAAATCAAATTTTTATCAAAGTTTTTGCTCGGATACTGATCAATGAAAGTTTTATTCTGCTCTGGGTCAAGAACCTCCAACAGGGCTGATGCTGGATCCCCACGGACATCTGAACCGGTCTTATCAATTTCATCGAGCAGCATAACTGGATTGCTAACACCCACTCTCTGCGAATGAAAGCATGAAATGAATTATATAGATGCCAAATCATACATAATGAATAAGATTAGAGAGAAATACTATAGATTCCAAATGTAACTGCCAGTTTTAGACTTGATATCAGATTAAGTTAGTATTTTTTTTTGAAGTACGCTAATAAAATCCGTAAGCTGTTGCCCATGTCTTCAGGTGTATCTTTCTTCTAAGGCACCTATATGTAATCAATAACCTGTGGCATGTACGGCTTTTCGCCCTACTAATATTAGTGTCTTTATCCTTGTTTACACATGACCAAGTTGATTTAGGGTTAACCGAAAAGATCTATGCCCCTCTTTCAAAAAAATAGTAGTTTAAATATTGCATTCATCAGAACTCACTCTTTATTGCTCACCACTCATGGCATGTCGATAGGTATATGTATAAGACAAGTGCTTGCATTCAAAAGAAAAAACACATTTAGCTATGCCCTTTGCGTCAAGACTTTGGAGAAGTAATGCAATCGATACAATCCATGTAGTAGTACAATACTGATCCCGGCATCCCTAATGGCATGTTTGGGTGTTTCAGATTAAAATTCATAGGATTTAATTTGAGATAAGATTATCTCAAAGTTAAAAATCCTAGAGGTTTTCTTGCCAAATGCATGTTTGGATAGTTCGGCTATGATTTTCACTATATAACTTTGTTAAAAGTATTGGGAACTGAAATACAAATATACATAATATTCGGATGTTAGGATTTGAAAAGGATGAGAGAAAGAAAGAAAAAGATATGATGAAAGACTCAAGTTCCAATATTGGGGGGAGGGGGGGAGCAAGCAACCAAGCTTAGGGTTAGAAAAATTAGCTTTGAGCTAATTTTTCTTATCAAGAGGAATGGGCCTACTTGGAGGGGCTTTTTTCCTACCGATTTACACACAGAAAACCCATCCAAACAAACCACTCTGCGAGACTGTTCTAATCCAGAGAAAAAAATGGAATCTACGCTTTTAATCCAGCAGAATGCATGTATCCGAGCTAGGCCTAAGTCATGAGACAAAACGGTAAAAACTAAGGGTTCAAACAGTGTCACTAGAATCTTGCAAGAGAAAAAACCTTGCATCAAATAGATGGATTTCTATCAGTTCAAGAAATCTCAATCTTATGTCAGGTTCTTCATTCAAGCTTGGCATCGCAGAAGTGGATATTTAGCTTAAATTAATAGAATTAACATTATGGATTTAACAATAAATTCTTGTGTTTAGATCTATGTTATCTCTACTGTTATAGCACGAGACCCCAGGGTATTCACGTTTCAAGATTGCAATATAGGCGAAGAATAAGGAGACACGGTATAAGTGTATAACAACCTGCCACATGCATTGTTTGGATAAAAAAAAATCTTGCTTTGATTGTCTGCCGGATTAATTGCATGAGACCCATCGCAAATTAGATCCTAATTTTGGGCTGAGGATCAAGTTCAATTGTGCTAATAAAGAAAACAAAAATCAGCCCCGCCATCCATAAAATTAACTCTCTATCCCAGAGAAAAATTATAAAACTAACTTTTACATTAAATATAAATAAAATTAATTTAAGACAGTTTCTTCATTATGTAGACTGTTTTGAAATAACTTCTACATTATCTCATATTTTACCTAATAGTTTTGTAAATATGTCAAACAAAATTCTATATTGAAACAGAATTACATATGTAAGAGTTTGTATATGACATTTAAGATTGTTCCTTATATATGAGATCTGTTAAAATATATTCTGAGGCCAAGGCTTAAAAATAAAATATCTCCATCGGTAAAAATCTACTGTTCTGTCATCTTTTATTTTGCTTTTATTTATGTATTCGAAGCATAATAAATGAAATAAAGAAGTCCTATGGAATAATTACAGTTGCTAGGATTTACTGAGTTTATAAGGAAAAAATTCATTAAAAATTCATTTATAAGGGGGAAAATCATATCAATCAAACTAAATGTGTGCATCTTACATGCATTTATAATATTTGATCACATTATTTTTTTCACAAATAACACAATCATAGTAGACGTGTATCGCACGTGTATGCTAGTAACCTAAAGTGCTAATGGGCATGGAATAAGAGTAGGCTACTTTGAAACATTAAGATGGAAAGAAATAAGATATATGATCAAACAAATGGTTATTTTTAGAGAGCAAGACATTAATACTGCCTATTTTCAAATATTTAAACAACTACTTTCATTATCATGCAATGAAAATATGTACATGCTGTATATGTTGGTCGTGAAATAGCTATTAAAGAAATGAAAGAGCTATCTTTAAAATTAATATTCTTTGGAAATAAGTCAGGTTGTAATTGTTATTTGGAAAGCTGGATTATAATTTTGTAGCGAAACAGCACATTGCAGGTCAAAAGTTTCAAAGCGATGAACATAGGAGTTAGATAGTTTTCTGGTAACTCAGTTATAATGTGCACATTTACAGGGTTTTTTTTTTCCTTTTTTGATTTCAATTTTTTCCCTACCTTTAACCCGCCAATAAGACGTCCTGGCATGCTTCCAATGTATGTTCTTCTATGGCCTCTGATATCCGCCTCATCCTTGACACCACCAAGCGAAATCCTTACAGATTTTCTGTTTAAGGCCGAAGCAATAGATGATGCCAGTGATGTTTTGCCAACCCCTGGTGGGCCCACAAAGCATAGAACTGGACCTCTGGCATCCGGTTTGAGCTGCATTTCAGTTTATTATTTATTATTACCTAATTACAGTAGAGATGCACTAGATGCTAGATAAATGGTTAAACAAACCTTGCGAACAGATAAATAATCGATGATCCGCTGCTTGACTTTGACCAATCCATTGTGATCGCTGTCGAGCGTCTCCTTGGAAGCTCGAAGATCAAGTTCTTGTTCTTCACTAACTGTTTGCCAAGGGAGATCAGCAAGAAGCTCCAAGTACACACGTGAACTACTATATCCAGGCTGCTGTGGCTGCATCTTTTTGAGCCTCTGTAGTTCTCTCTGAGCATGTTTCCAAATATTTGGAGGCATTCCGGCAGCCTGCATCTTTCTTTCCAGAGCAACTATGTCATCTGCATCTTCATCATTATCCCCAAGCTCCTCTTTTATTGCCTTCATCTGTTGACGAAGAAGGAATTCTTTCTGTGATTTTGATAACTGACCCTCAACCTTTCGAGTTATTTTCTCAGCCACACGGATTGACTGCGAATGCCTATCCACCAACTCAGTTGCCTCAGAGAGCCTGACTTTTAAATCAACTGAATCTAACATGGACAGCTGCTCCTCGAAGCTTATCTCGAAACTAGCAACAAAATATCTGCAAGCCTGTGTACAGGAACTGTATCAAGAAGAACTTTCGTTCTCCCAACAGTTTTCTGCTTCTGCTCAAGAACAGAAATTAGCTCCATGACAGTAGCTTTAAATTGGCGAGACAGCAAGATAATGTCTGGATCCTGTTCTGCCTGATCTAATTAGGTTTTTGTCATATCAAGACGTGAGATACGTGCAACATAATATGTTCCTCTAGAACTGAGTTCTTGAACGCTAAATCGGCATAGACCTTCAAGAACAACTATGTACGTCACTCTCCCACTCAGCTTCTCTACTCCTCTGGAGAGATGTAATGCTCTGGTAGCAACTCCCCTGAAACAGAAGTCCGAAAAATTGAATATCATATTTTTACACACCTAGTCTACATGCTTGTCTTCCAAGCATAAGGTGAAATTGAGATAATAGAGAGCGCACGAGCGACTAGCATCAGCTGCTAAAACTATCCGCTAGTATCTAGAGATGACTCAATTGGAGTTCAAAAAGATGATCAGATTGTCCATCTTGTTCTACATATCAAGATATATGTGTAAATTTTGGCGATTTGAAGCTTTTTAAATAATGAATCAAGTGTTACCAATTTTTAAAATTTTTATGGTGCATAAATCCATCCGCTTTGCAAATGCTCGACTCATTATCTAAAAAACTCCGATTCATCCAGAACTTTTT
This sequence comes from Agapanthus africanus, assembly GCA_030015575.1. Classification (NCBI taxonomy): domain Eukaryota; kingdom Viridiplantae; phylum Streptophyta; class Magnoliopsida; order Asparagales; family Amaryllidaceae; genus Agapanthus; species Agapanthus africanus. The sequence continues at coordinate 26,373,240 of JASDDO010000019.1, forward strand.
TCGCGTAATAACATGTAGAACAAAAATGATGAATTTGATCATCTATTTGACGATGAGATTGAACCATTTCTAGGTGCTAGCTGATCATCCTATATCAGATGCTAGCTGATCGTCCTATATCACCTGTTAGCAGATATCCACATTCCTTGTATGCATACATAAACATGTGTGAGTGATTAATCGTTAAAAAGTGTGTTCGAAAATAACCGCAATCAAAACGGTGTCGCTAGTAGCTAGTCGCGATGAGTATGGATCGTCCACAGGGAAATGTGAACTCTTCTCTTACTTTAGACGAGTTGATGAAAAAAGGGTGATTATTTGATTATTGTTCTATTTTAATACGGATATAAAATTTATAATAAAAAAGCTTGTAGGGTTCATAGGACTTAGTAGTAATAGATGAATAATTAAAAATGACACTTTTATCTTTTAATAATTTAAAACTAGATCGATAGTGATGAATATAGATTAGGGTTCTTGGAGAAAATTAGGGTTTCCCCACTACTAACCCTTGTCCTTTCATTGATCTCTATTCATGTCTAGCTCTTAACAAAACAAGTGTTAAACCAATCTCAAATCGTGGTCGTGACTATCAATAAATTGGTAACGCGCCCGATAAGAAGGTTAACATTTATTTTGCTAAAATTTATAAACTTTAAAATATATAAAAGAAATTAAAAGATTTTCTTATCCATTGTTCTATCCTATCCTACAAACCCTAGCAATGTATGAATTACTCGCTCATGGTTAATAATTTAGAAAAAAGGTTGAAGAAGAATGAAAGCATGATTAAGATGCAGAAATGTAAGTGCAGAAATTAAATGCAAAAAAAAATAAAATAAAAACTAATTTTATTAATCAACTATTGCATTTACAATTTTTCTTAGAAAGTAGAATATAAGAACCCTAGTTTGCTCTAGATCTCTCTTTTGTTGGAGATAGATGAACAGATGATGGTCACTCGGATACGTGGATCTCTTGATCTCTTCGGTGATGATTTTCAATGTATAGCTCTCGGTCCTTTATATAATCATTAAAATCAGAAACCCTATAGAGTGTTTTTCGTCACCCCATTGAGATGGGAATATGCGCGCGCTTGTCAGGCGTACTACAGATTCCCCCTGCCTAAGATAAGCGGGGTCTATTGATTGTGGGGATCCGAATCTCCGGCAGCCGCGGACTAAGCTGCAGTTAATTACCCCTCGCCTTTGGAGCGAAGAAACCTCCGATTGACGGGTTAAACTGGTCATGCGAACTCAATGTGCAGTGTGCGTGTGTTGTGTTTTTGAAAGGGGTTTTGGATATATCGGGGGCCCCGCAGAGTTTTTACGGGGGTTCCGTTACCCGGATAGCGGGCTGGGGGTTAAGGGGGCTAGCAGCCCCCTTACGGGGTGCGGGGCAGCGTCCCATTAGAAAAATTTTTTCTAACGGGAGAGGTATATTTAGTGTGGAGTGCATATAAAAAAAATGGGAGGAAGGGTCTTAAAAGACGCGTGCGTGGCACGTGGGCGCATGGTGCCCGGGGTCACGTGCGTGCACATGGGCGCCTTAGCTCCCGGAGTCACGTGCGCGCATGTGACCATTGGGCGCCTTAGCGCCCGGGGTCACGTGGCGCACACGTGACCGATGGGCGCCTTAGCGCTCCGGGGTCACGTGGCGCACACGTGACCGATGGGCTCCTTAGCGCCCGGGGTCACGTGGCGCACACCTGACCGCGGGAAACACCCGCAGGAAGGGGCCTAGCCCCCAGGTTGGGGAGTTGAACTCCCAAGGGGTTTTTTCTTTGGAGTTGAACTCCTAACAGAAACTAATTTATGGAGTTAAACTCCAACAGATCTAGAGAGGAATGAAACTCCTAGGAATCTTTGGCTCTTCTTTTGAGCCTTGGATCTGTCCAAAGTTGGATTTTTGATAATGGGTCTCCTTCTTCCTTCTCTTGATCGGCAGGATCTTGGAGAAAAATGGGGGTGAGACTTAAAAGTCTCCCATTTTCGAGATCTGATTGGAGATCCGAGCTTCCCTTTGTGGGTTTTATGATGAAAAACTATTTATTTTTTAGAAAGGAAAAGTTAAACTCTTGATTTAATTCAAAAAAAAGGAAGATAATTTTAGACCCTTGAGAAAGGGGAAAGACGCACAAATCCTAGATTTTGAGAGAATGGAAAAATGTATCTTTTATTCATCATCATGTTGCCTTATATAGGCTTACACACTTACATATAGCCCCTTGGGCTTTGCAAAATGGCATTTTGCCCATCCCATACTTCATGTGCTATTTCTTTTTGCACATAAGCCATGGGCTTACAAAAATTTGGTTTTATACCCATTTTGTTTACATTCATGCATAAAAAATTATATCAAAATTATTTATTACATGATTTTTTTATTTTGGCATGGAGGAGGGCCGGCCGCTTCATGTTCGGACTCGACTTGGGCATGGACCCACTTGAGCTGGGCTTGGGCCCACTTGGCTTGGGGTTGACCTTGAGTTTGACTTGGTCAATCGGGGTGCAATTTTCGATCCCAACAAAATGCCCCCATCAATAAATGCACACCACCTATGTGGTTCGCGTGCATGAAATTGATGGATCTTCTTTCGCGTGGAGGCGACTTACTTTGGTTCCCACTTTTTGGGATGCACTGCCCTTTTTACGACATAGACGGTCGACGCTTGACATGTCTCCGAAACGGAGTGTCCGTAGTAGACGTTTCCCCGGCACGGAGCGATTTGGTTCCCGATTTGTGGGAAGTGCACTGCCCTTTTTACGACATGGACGGTCGGCTCTGCCCTTTTTGCGACTTGGACGGTCGGCTTTGCCCTTTTTGCGACTTGGACGGTCGGCGGCACTGAGTGTCGCTGTTCGACTTGTCCCCGGCACGGAGTGTCGCTGATCGACTTGTCCCCGGCACGGAGTGTCGCTGTTTGTTCGACTTGATCCCTGGCACGGAATGTCGCTGTTTGTTCGACTTGATCCCCGGCTCGGAGTGTCGCTGGTCGACTTGTCCCCGGCACGGAGTGTCGCTAATGTTCGACTTGATCCCTGGCACGAAGTGTCGCTGTTTGTTCGACTTGAACCCCGACACGGAGTGTCGCTGATATTCGACTTGTCCCCGGCACAGAGTGTCGCTGTTTGTTCGACTTGTCCCCTGCACGGAGTGTCGCTGTTTGTTCGACTTGATCTCCGGCACGGAGTGTCGCTGGTTGTTCGACTTGATCTCCGGCACGGAGTGTCGCTGATCGACTTGTCCCCAGCACGGAATGTCGCTGATGTTCGACTTGATTCCCGGTACGGAGTATCGCTGGTCAACTTGTCCCCGGCACGGAGTATCGCTGGTCAACTTGTCCCCGGCACGGAGTGTCGCTGATCGACTTGTCCCCGGCACAGAGTGTCGCTGGTCGACTTGTCCCCGGCACGGAGTGTCGCTGGTTGTTCGATTTGATCCCTGGCACGGAGTGTCGCTGATCGACTTGTCCCCGGCACGGAGTGTCGATGATCCCCGGTACGGCGTGTCGTTTGTTCGACTTGATCCCCGGCGCGGAGTGTCGCTGATCGACTTGTCCCCGGCACGGAGTGTCGCTGATGTTCGATTTGATCCCCGGCACGGAGTGTCGCTGGTCGACTTGTCCCCGGCATGGAGTGTCGCTGGTTTTTCGACTTGATCCCCGGCACGGAGTGTTGCTGATCGACTTGTCCCCGGCACGGAGTGTCGCAGTTTGTTCGACTTGATCCCCGGCGCAGAGTGTCGCTGGTCGACTTATCCCCGGTACGGAGTGTCGCTGTTTGTTCGACTTGATCCCCGGCACGGAGTGTCGCTGGTCGACTTGTCCCCGGCACGGAGTGTCGCTGTCTGTTCGACTTGATCCCGGCACGAAGTGTCGCTATTTGTTCGAATTGATCCCCGGTGCGGAGTGTCGCCGATCGACTCGATCCCCGGCAGGAGTGTCGCTGATCGACTTGTCTTCAGCACGGAGTGTCGCTGATATTCGACTTGATCCCCGGCACGGAGTGTCGCTGTTTGTTCGACTTGATCCTCGACACGGAGTGTCGCTGTTTGTTCGACTTGATCCCGGCGCGGAGTGTCGCTGATCGACTCTCCGGCACGGAGTGTCGCTGGTCGACTTGTCCCCGGCACGGAGTGTCGCTGTTTGTTCGACTTGATCCCCGGCACGGAGTGTCGCTGGTCGACTTGTCCCCGGCACGGAGTGTCGATGTTTGTTCGACTTGATCCCCGGCACGGAGTGTCGCTGTTTGTTCGACTTGATCCCCGACACGGAGTGTCGCTGATCGACTTGATCCCCGGCGTGGAGTGTCGCTAATTGACTTGATCCCGAGGCGGAGCATGATTCCGACATGGAGGTAGATATCCCGAGACGAAGCATGATTTCGACACGGGGTAAATTCTGGGACGAAGCATGATTCCGCTGCAGAGGTTGTCAGTTTGATTTGGGTTGACATCAGCATCGCTACAGTGGAATATGGTACCAGGAGCGAATCATCATTTGCCGTTGAGAGGATTTGGGGATTTTGGTTTTGTTTGGCATCAGCATCGCTACACTCGAATATGGTACTAGGAGCGAATCATCATTTGTGTTTGCTTATTAGGAAGCGATGGCTTAAGAGACAGGTTTTAGGTCCCTATCCCTTAAGACTTTTCAATTTTATGAGCTGTAAGGGTCCCATAAAAGCATTTTCTCCCTACAAGTCGTAAGCATCTCGTAGGTGCATTTTCTCCTTAGGAGTCGTGAGGACCCCCAAGTGTGTTTTTCCTTCGTGAGTCGTAAGGATCCCACAAAGTTGTTTTCTTACGAGTCATGAGGACCCCGTAAGTTTGTTCTCCTCATATATCATGAGGACCCCGTAAGTTTGTTCTCCTCATGTATCGTGAGGACACATGTGTCACGATCCGAAAGAGCACGTGACTGGCCCTTGAACCATATGAAGTCTATAGGACCCCATCTGATCCAAGTAAGCCAAAAGCCCAGCAATCTAAAACCATTTAAAGAGTAAATAAGGAAAAACTGTTTTTGAAAAGTAAGGAAATCATGTTTGGAGATCAAAGTTTTTAAATAACTAAGCCGAATATGCATTTTTTAAAAATGTGTAACCTTTCCTGAAAATTTCGGCAGAGTTTCCTTTGTAAAAACTGGCCCCGAACGGGGTACAACAAGAATAATATATATGAAATGATAAAAGGCATCCCCAAGCAGGAGCTAGCTCTTCGTCCATCGACGGTCACAACCACGCAAGCAATAATAATATACAACGCCAAAGGGCGAGGATCAAAACCCAAAAAAAAGAAACTCAAAACAGCCAGAAAACCGTAATACTACTAGCGCGACTCTAAGGTCGAAATAAAACAACACTGTTTTCTAAGTCTGAAACAATATACAAGTTTTGGTTGATGGAAATTCTAGATACAATAAATGATACATGAACAATGGCGGTTCTGATACAAAAGAACCCACATATCCAAGCAAGTCACCCATAAGGAAGCAGTGTGCCATAAATGCCGCTATGGAATCTGTACGGCAAAAACCTGCAAGGACTGGGGCACAACGGGGGTGAGTTGCCAACTCGTGAATAGAAAATATCTACAAGCAGAGATCGAATGCATGACCCATCCTAGGTCAATACGATCAGATATAAATAAACCTCAATATGAATAAAGCTGAAGCATGCTAAACTGGCAATGTAATCTCTACATGAGTGTAATGCCAAGTGCTCGTGCTAGTGCCTCAGGTAATAGCATGTCATGAATATGAGGTATGATCAATGTAATCAAATCTGCACACACGTGGATCCCGTCCACTCGTCACCCAATGACAATACCCATCATGCAAGTAAATATCATGAAACCTGTGCATGGAAATATGAGGATATAACCCACCCGTGTCCCTCGCGACACGTCAAAATCATGGAACCGGAGTGCCCAGCATCGGCACTCGAAAACATCATGAAAACTGTGCCCAGCATCGGCACATAAATCTTCATATATCGGGCTCCGTCAGTCCGGATCGGCCCGCGGGCTCTGTCTGCGGTATCGGCCCTCGGCCCCGGCAGGACGCCCAAATCTATCCATCGACTCTGGTCAGTATCCTCCGGATAACCGCCAGGTCCAACCAATCACCGGTAGGTACTCGCCCGCCTCCAGGCTCAATCGGCAAAGCTCATCGATCATCTTGCCGAGGGGAACCATACCGGGTCCACCATGTACCCGCAATCGGCTCATCCACTCCTCGATTCGGGTTTCACATGTCGCTCTCAGCACCGAGAAAACACATGGTGGACGCACTGAAATATCATATCAAGGGTAACCGGGTTTTTAAAGCAATGACATTCTCTTTTGAAACACTCTCGGTTCCCAAATCCAGAAATATCATAGAAACAACATATCTCAATGCGTATAGTCAAAAGCATGAAGTATGCGACATGTAAAGGAAGGTATGCACATCATCATGTCATGCAAGGATCATATACTGAATGCAATAGTACTACAGTGTAGTGACATGGCAATTATCGATGATGAGTGTGTGAGCCGGCAACAAGTGTACGTGGAACATATGCATCATCGATAATGGTGCTGGTGTCCTAGCAGCATGACTGAAATATAACCACAGTACAAGCGATGCAATGCAAATAGCATGAATATGCGGAATCGAATAATCAACGCAAAAGTAAAGAATCTACACCAATCTGTACAAGTCATGCAGGGGTGCTATTTGAAATAAGACGAATCAGGGCTTTTGGAAAAACAAGGGCTACGGTGTTTTAAGAAAAGATACATCATTTGAAAATATCCGTATGACCCTTCTGCCTATCTTTAAAATATCCCCGATTCGTTAGTTTGAAATAGGTATGACTCGGTCCAGTCTAATGTCTACTAAGTAATCTAGACAGGAGGGGTAAGAAACCACATAATCTGAGTCAATACATATAGATATGATAGTCGGTGATCCCGCCTCAATAACATATCGTAAGATATCCTCGAGTCATGAGTGCGGATCTATCATCAATATCGGCTCGTACGGTAGATCGTCGTACGGCATCCCAATAGCTGGATAGGGGTCAATATCACAGTACCTCATCACATATCAGGTATCACTATCATCAGATCGCATAATCTGGGGTACTACTCTAAGTCTAGTACAAATCGATACCATATATAAAAATATGAATGCGGGTAAAGCACATGTCCAAAGGCCCGCTAAAACTATCATATCGCACCTCGAAGACAAGCTATGTCACATCGCCGATCTCACGGCCTCACATCAAGTATCATCTCAAACTACGTATCATCCTCAAATCCCGTATATAAACACATAGTCCCATACCCATGTGTAGATATACGCACCATCATATGCACTCTAATAAATGAAAGAATGAATGCAAGTATGTGTGTAAATGTATGTGTGAGTGCAACCACTACTCTAGGGTTCGCACTATACTAAACCAATATATTCTTATCATCAAAATATCATTATTACCATCAATAACCGTAAACAACACAATATAAATATTCGTGTGTATACGTATTCGTATACATCACCACGGACTGCGGGGGTGCTATACGCCATCCACCCGACTTCTCCCCGTAGATATAAATCTACTCACCTTGCTTCTCGTGTGCCAAAGCCGATGTCGCTATCTTCACCTCCTTTGCCTCAACATCACGCGGGGTACCTACAAGTATATCACAATGCTAAAGCACATGAAAATCACATCGGAAACCAAAATAGCACACGCTACCCGCATAGGTAAAAACCTATCGACTCGCATGTAAACACAATCAAAATCCACTTGTCGTTGACGTCCAAACGCCACCCGACAGGAATGAATCACCAAATACCAAAATCCATGCTAAAACAAGTCCCAAATTATACACCAACATAGGAAAATCAACCCAGATTTCACCCTAGATGGAATCAGTCAAAACTAGACATACTCAGGGTCAAAACTAGAGGAAATGAGGGCATACACAGAAAACGAGACAATTCCTTAAAATACCTTATTTTAGAATTTTCCATAATTTTTCCCCATTTATCTGTATTTAATTATACCAGAATATTAAAATATTCATTAAAATAATATTAAATTATAAAATTTCCAAAAAATCATATTTTATTATTTTGAAGACGTTACAATCTACCCCCCTTAAAGAAATTCGGTCCCCGAATTTAAATTTAAACCCCCAAATACTAAAATATTTCAATACAAATTCCAAGTCATCGGGGCTCCGAAATCATCTATACATAAAACATCATAGCGCAATGCATGCGCATGAGTACTGAGCAGATAACTCAAAAGCAACACTCCATCAAGCATCCGCAATCATCGGAGTCATGGTAACGACACAATGTCAAATCCAATACAAAATCAATATGATATGGACCAAGACTATACATGTAGACACCCAATCTATACATGTAATTAGCTGATGCAACTGTATGCCAAATCTTTTTAAGTCGCTGTGCGATGCGCGTAACACTGCACGGTGGCGGACGTTTCTCATAAGAAAATAACTATATATGTGTATATATATCCTTTGTTTAATAAGCACGTTCCACCATTTTGAAAATAATCAGAAGGGTTTCCTTGTTTTTAAAACGTTTTGTGTCATATCGGACACGTAGGTATATACTGAGACTATAGCTCGCTTTTCGGAAATCCCTTCGATAACTATCGATGCATGCAAAATATATCCAGGCACTGTCCACTGACTAGTCCTGCTCAGTATGAAAGCAAATATCCCACATCATAAAAATGTACTGCTCCAAAAGGAATAAATTCCAAAAATGCACATAATACCACCCTGTGCGTCTGACGCGCACGGAAATCAAAATCCATATATGCGCTAAACATGTGCACAAAACAACATCTAGGTGCAACGGGTGTGCACGAAGCATCTGTCATAGGCAACATGTGTGCCTGACAGCCAAAACAGGTGCATCTGACATGCACGAAGAATCTCGATTTAGTGCATCTGGTGTGCCCCAAAATCGTATCTCAAAATATGCGCCCAACATGCGCGAAAATCCAAATCGGTGCATCCATCATGCACGAATGAAAATCTAGACCCTGCGCACTCAATATGCACGGAATCACAAAATCCAATAGCAACGTCGAATATGCGTAAGTCCAGTCAAAAGCACGGAGTGCAAGAATCCACATCAATATCACAATCAAAATCGACATACCGAAAGGCATCAAATCGAAGTCAGGTGCAATCGTAATGCACAAAATATAAATCCGGTGCAACAAAGGCACGAAATATAAATCTGATGCGATAAACGCAAGAAACATAAAACTGGTGCGACAAATGCACGAAGTATAGAACTGGTGCATCCCATGCACAAATACCAAGCAATAACTCAAATACGTAAGCAGCAACACCAAGTGTATCCAGATATGAAGAAAATCATAAACGTGTGCAGCTGCGGGCACAAAACACAAATCGATGCACTACAAGTACATATAAGCTATACCGAGTGCAAAATCAAAACACTAAAATTACATGAAACTCTGCTGGAAGCGTAAATCAAATCACCAGCATAAAATAGGCATGAAATCGCAATCAACAGCTCAAGAGTAATAACTATGTACAAGGTATAAATACCCAGTAGGTGCAACCATGGTGCTCAAATATCATGAAACTCAGTCATTAAGACTAAATCATGCGAATAGATCGCCCAAAATACCGAAATCCAAAGCAACGGATACGTGATAATCAAATCACAAAATCACAAATCATAATTACCGTCGTCGGTATACCCTCCTTCAGGGTCGAGAAGATACCGGTACATCCGATGCTAGCGGCGCAAGATATCTACTTGCCTCTTGCTCGCGGCTGGCGTCCTCTGCCTCTGGTTCCTGATCTTTTCTGTAGATTACCAACTCGCAATCCATCGGCTCATCGGCCCGGTCAGGTGTGCTGACAGGAACGATTCCGTTCTTGCACTTCCCTGGTCATCTCTCGGTTAATCCTCACGACCGCTCGTAAAGCAGCACATCTCTGGCGCCGACCTCGGGTCCTCTGAATGCATATCACACATCCGATCCTGGGTGCAACTCTTATTGCAGCAGTGTACTGGAAGGAATCCTACTCAAGGTCTCTTCTGATCTTGCCTAAGCCAAACTGTAAGGAGGCTGGTACTCTGGCGTAATCTTTTCTCGCTCTCTGGACCTCTGCGTCCTTAGTACAACATCTCCTCGGAAGCTGGTCGCATCTCTGCGCCTCTGTATGCATGTCCGGCCTTTAATCTTAACGGGGTGTAGTAACAGCTCGTCTGCCTCTCGCACGAACTTCTTGTCCCGCTTGTCTGTATCATCGACCATTCGACGTCGCGTCTTTATCTGCACACTGCAATGTCCTCGGCTACGGTCCACCCGAAGTCTCTAACACGGACTCGAAATCACGAACTCAGTATCTTCATCACTCAGTAGAAGATATCTAGCCGAACATATCCTCAGCGTGCATATCGCATCTCTGATGTCAGCGGAGTGGAACGTCATCTCGTCGAAATCTCGTGCAAACTCTTTACTCCACCTTGCTCCACTATCGACTTATTCGGACTCATCTCATCATGGCTACACAGACTGCGCTCCGACGGCTATGCTCGTATCTGGAGTCTCCCAAGCAGTGTCCCATCACATGATATCCGAATGATGTCGAATCATCCGATCGACTCGTCAGAACCTCACAATCCCCCAAGAGCTCAACATCTCGGGTACAGTTTAATAGTATCGAGTACATGCCACAGCGTCGGTGGTCCAGCCGTAGAAGGGCAAACCCAAGCCTCACTAATGGCGCCGAGGAACTGCCGCAAACCCTAAGGTTCAAAGGCTTTCACACGGTCATTAAGTCGAGTTAGGGTTTCATTCTTCTAGAGGGTCCATAGAATCACCTGCATGTCTTTCCGTATACTTTAAACTTGGAAAATGGGTTCCTGACCTTCGATCGTCTCAATCGACTCTCAACGAATCTGCGTGAAGTCGCCTCTAGCTGGAATCAATCTATCTGATGACCTCGCATAGGGGTAAGCGAACGAACCACATGTCCTAGTCATTAATCCTCGGTGACTAGCGACTCACTATCACATCTCTAAGAATATGCTCATGCTGCAGTAGCTCCAATCATCTGGGCGATATCTCATCACTCGCAGCAACAACTGGCTCATTCGTCGGTACGCTAAGCAGCGCCTCAACCATCATGAATAAGTGATACATCAACGGTCATCACATCCTGGCTGGCCTCTATCAGTGGCTCAATCCTCTGGTACCGTCCGGTACATCCTAGAAATCTCACAGCAGCGATCTGTCAAACGCCCATAGTGCGGAAACACAAAATACGAAGCCTCAATGCAACCGTATGTCTCTGGAATCACGCCCCGGTCAGTCCTCGTCCGCGACAAGCTCATGCTGACAACTCGAGCCGTAGCTCACTCTGCCCGTGCAATCGCGGCAGCAAAACCATAACCAGTATCGATGAAGATAGATCATAGGAAGGAATATGACACAATGCAAGGAAATGTACAACCTAAGGTTTCTTAAGCGGAGTGGCGTGTCGTAAGTATGCCGCGGAACATACCCACGGTACGTCACTCTACTTTAGTCACCTATTCCATCAACCAAGGGTCATCCTACACGACGAAAGTTCGGGTCTAATACCCCCTCGACCAAGTCTAAGTTCCGTAAGGTCAAGCCTAAGTTCCTTATATAGATAACGCCCTAGGCTCCACATAGTCAAACTTAGACTCGAACCAAGGTCAACCTAGCACTCTGATACCAACTTTGTCACGACCCGAAAGAGCACGTGACTGGCCCTTGAACCATATGAAGTCTATAGGACCCCATCTGATCCAAGTAAGCCAAAAGCCCAGCAATCTAAAACCATTTAAAGAGTAAATAAGGAAAAACTGTTTTTGAAAAGTAAGGAAATCATGTTTGGAGATCAAAGTTTTTAAATAACTAAGCCGAATATGCATTTTTTAAAAATGTGTAACCTTTCCTGAAAATTTCGGCAGAGTTTCCTTTGTAAAAACTGGCCCCGAACGGGGTACAACAAGAATAATATATATGAAATGATAAAAGGCATCCCCAAGCGGGAGCTAGCTCTTCGTCCATCGACGGTCACAACCACGCAAGCAATAATAATATACAACGCCAAAGGGCGAGGATCAAAACCCAAAAAAAAGAAACTCAAAACAGCCAGAAAACCGTAATACTACTAGCGCGACTCTAAGGTCGAAATAAAACAACACTGTTTTCTAAGTCTGAAACAATATACAAGTTTTGGTTGATGGAAATTCTAGATACAATAAATGATACATGAACAATGGCGGTTCTGATACAAAAGAACCCACCTATCCAAGCAAGTCACCCATAAGGAAGCAGTGTGCCATAAATGCCGCTATGGAATCTGTACGGCAAAAACCTGCAAGGACTGGGGCACAACGGGGGTGAGTTGCCAACTCGTGAATAGAAAATATCTACAAGCAGAGATCGAATGCATGACCCATCCTAGGTCAATACGATCAGATATAAATAAACCTCAATATGAATAAAGCTGAAGCATGCTAAACTGGCAATGTAATCTCTACATGAGTGTAATGCCAAGTGCTCGTGCTAGTGCCTCAGGTAATAGCATGTCATGAATATGAGGTATGATCAATGTAATCAAATCTGCACACACGTGGATCCCGTCCACTCGTCACCCAATGACAATACCCATCATGCAAGTAAATATCATGAAACCTGTGCATGGAAATATGAGGATATAACCCACCCGTGTCCCTCGCGACACGTCAAAATCATGGAACCGGAGTGCCCAGCATCGGCACTCGAAAACATCATGAAAACTGTGCCCAGCATCGGCACATAAATCCTCATATATCGGGCTCCGTCAGTCCGGATCGGCCCGCGGGCTCTGTCTGCGGTATCGGCCCTCGGCCCCGGCAGGACGCCCAAATCTATCCATCGACTCTGGTCAGTATCTTCCGGATAACCGCCAGGTCCAACCAATCACCGGTAGGTACTCGCCCGCCTCCAGGCTCAATCGGCAAAGCTCATCGATCATCTTGCCGAGGGGAACCATACCGGGTCCACCATGTACCCGCAATCGGCTCATCCACTCCTCGATTCGGGTTTCACATGTCGCTCTCAGCACCGAGAAAACACATGGTGGACGCACTGAAATATCATATCAAGGGTAACCGGGTTTTTAAAGCAATGACATTCTCTTTTGAAACACTCTCGGTTCCCAAATCCAGAAATATCATAGAAACAACATATCTCAATGCGTATAGTCAAAAGCATGAAGTATGCGACATGTAAAGGAAGGTATGCACATCATCATGTCATGCAAGGATCATATACTGAATGCAATAGTACTACAGTGTAGTGACATGGCAATTATCGATGATGAGTGTGTGAGCCGGCAACAAGTGTACGTGGAACATATGCATCATCGATAATGGTGCTGGTGTCCTAGCAGCATGACTGAAATATAACCACAGTACAAGTGATGCAATGCAAATAGCATGAATATGCGGAATCGAATAATCAACGCAAAAGTAAAGAATCTACACCAATCTGTACAAGTCATGCATGGGTGCTATTTGAAATAAGACGAATCAGGGCTTTTGGAAAAACAAGGGCTACGGTGTTTTAAGAAAAGATATATCATTTGAAAATATCCGTATGACCCTTCTGCCTATCTTTAAAATATCCCCGATTCGTTAGTTTGAAATAGGTATGACTCGGTCCAGTCTAATGTCTACTAAGTAATCTAGACAGGAGGGGTAAGAAACCACATAATCTGAGTCAATACATATAGATATGATAGTCGGTGATCCCGCCTCAATAACATATCGTAAGATATCCTCGAGTCATGAGTGCGGATCTATCATCAATATCGGCTCGTACGGTAGATCGTCGTACGGCATCCCAATAGCTGGGTAAGGGTCAATATCACAGTACCTCATCACATATCAGGTATCACTATCATCAGATCGCATAATCTGGGGTACTACTCTAAGTCTAGTACAAATCGATACCATCTATAAAAAATATGAATGCGGGTAAAGCACATGTCCAAAGGCCCGCTAAAACTATCATATCGCACCTCGAAGACAAGCTATGTCACATCGCCGATCTCACAGCCTCACATCAAGTATCATCTCAAACCACGTATCATCCTCAAATCCCGTATATAAACACATAGTCCCATACCCATGTGTAGATATACGCACCATCATATGCACTCTAATAAATGAAAGAATGAATGCAAGTATGTGTGTAAATGTATGTATGAGTGCAACCACTACTCTAGGGTTCGCACTATACTAAACCAATATATTCTTATCATCAAAATATCATTATTACCATCAATAACCGTAAACAACACAATATAAATATTCGTGTGTAAACGTATTCGTATACATCACCACGGACTGCGGGGGTGCTATACGCCATCCACCCGACTTCTCCCCGTAGATATAAATCTACTCACCTTGCTTCTCGTGTGCCAAAGCCGATGTCGCTATCTTCACCTCCTTTGCCTCAACATCACGCGGGGTACCTACAAGTATATCACAATGCTAAAGCACATGAAAATCACATCGGAAACCAAAATAGCACACGCTACCCGCATAGGTAAAAACCTATCGACTCGCATGTAAACACAATCAAAATCCACTTGTCGTTGACGTCCAAACGCCACCCGACAGGAATGAATCACCAAATACCAAAATCCATGCTAAAACAAGTCCCAAATTATACACCAACATAGGAAAATCAACCCAGATTTCACCCTAGATGGAATCAGTCAAAACTAGACATACTCAGGGTCAAAACTAGAGGAAATGGGGGCATGCACAGAAAACGAGGCAATTCCTTAAAATACCTTATTTTAGAATTTTCCATAATTTTTCCCCATTTATCTGTATTTAATTATACCAGAATATTAAAATATTCATTAAAATAATATTAAATTATAAAATTTCCCAAAAATCATATTTTATTATTTTGAAGACGTTACAACATGAGTGGGTCTTCCCAAATGGAGCATAATTCCAAGGGCGGAGACCGGCCGCTGGACTGATGATTGCGGTGGAGCATGGGTATGGTGATAATTATTTGAGCCCGTGGATTGTATACGGTAGTCAACTTGAGGACCAACCGTAGGGCCGGGAGAATTTTGGGAAATTGGATTTTGGTTGGCGTCTGCATCACTACACTGGAATATGGTATCAGGAGCGACACATCATTCGCCGTTTTGGGGTTTGGAATTTGGACGGCGTCTGCATCGCTGCACTAGAATATGGTACCAGGAGCGGCTCATCATTCGCCGTGAGGGGATCTCCCTTGTTTCCAGTTTAACGATTTAGGGGTCATCTGTTCCCAGTTTAATGACTCCGAGGTCATCTGTTCCCAGTTTAAGGACTTAGGGGTCTATGGATCGGAAGCTTGGAATTTTGGGATAGGGGTCGGCATCAGCGTTGCTAACACTGAAACACAGATGCCAGGAGCAATTCATCATTTGCCTTCGCCTGTTGGGGGAGCGATGGGTTAGGAGACAGATTTAGATCCCTATCACCTAAGGCTTTTCAATTTTATGGCCCGTAAGGGTCCCTTAAAAGCATTTTCTCCCTACAAGTCGTAAGAATCTCATAAGTGTATTTTCTCCTTAGGAGTTGTGAGGACCCCTAAGTGTGTTTTTCCTTTGTGAGTTGTAAGGATCCCACGAAGGCTTGTTCTCCTCATGTATCGTGAGGACACATGAGAGGGTATTCCTAAATGGAGCAAAATTCCAAGGACGGAGACCAGCCGCGTAACTGGTGATTGCGGTGGGGCATGGGTATGATGAGAATTATTTGAGCCCGTGAATTGTATACGGTAGTCAGCTTGGGGACCAACCGTAGGGCTGGAAGAGTTTTAGGAAATTGAATTTTGGTTGGCGTCTGCATCGCTGTACTGGAATATGGTACCAGGAGCGACTCATCATTCGCCGTTGAGAGTTTGGGTTTTGGACTGCGTTTACATCGCTGCACTGGAATATGGTACCAGAAGCGACTCATCATTCACCGTTGGGAATTTGAATTTTGGTTGGCGTCTGCATCGCTGCATTGGAATATGATACCAGGAGCGACTGATCATTCGCCGCTTTTTTTTACCGCGATTGCTCTATCATTTCAGCTTTTCTTATCGCGATCATTTCAGCTTTATTTATTCGCGGTTGCCCCATCATTTCGGTTTTATTTTTCGTATTTATTTTTGTTCGCTGATTTTTATTACGAGTTGCTCCATCATTTCGGCTTTTCCTTTGTTTTTATTCACTCTTTTTTTATTTACATTCCCAGTTTAACGACTTAGAGGTCGATCGTTCCCCGTTTAACGACGTGGTGGTCATCTGTTTCCAGTTTAACGACTTAGTGGTCTACTGTTTCCAGTTTAACGATTTAGAGATCATCTGTTTCCAGTTTAACAACTTAGAGGTCATTTGTTTCCAGTTTAAAGACTTGGGGGTTTTCTGTTTCCAGTTTAACGACTTAGAGGTCTATTGTTCCCAGTTTAAAGACTTAGGGGTCTATTATGCCCAGTTTAACGACTTAGAAGTCATCTGTTTCCAGTTTAACGACTTAAAGGTCATCTGTTCCCAGTTTAAAGACTTAGGGGTCTACTGTTATCAGTTTAATGACGTGGTGGTCAGCGGTTCCCAGTTTAAAGACTTAGAGGTCTATCATTCCAAGTTTAACAGCGTGGTGGTCAGCTTGCTTATCCCAGCTCCTTGAACTTTGAGCTTGGCGAAGTTGTGTTGATGACCGTAGCTCTGTGGCTTGTCGGTACATCTGACGACTGTGGGGCTTTCCCAAGTTTGTATTGGTTCTCCACCCAATCTTTGAAAATATAGCAGTCTTCGATGGTATGACTCACCATCCTATGATATGGGCAGTATATGAGATTGTCGGTCATATTCATTTCATGTGGCCTCCTTGGAACAGGCAGTTGCAGACCGTTGTTCAAGACGTCCGCGAATATTTTGCGGACTTCATCTCTCGTGAAGGAGTATACCTTCTTTCTCTCCAATGGAATAGGTGCATTTACTGATGCTGGTCCTTGAGGCCGATCAGTCTTTGGTTCGCCCTTTTTAGATAATGGCACATGTCTGAGAGAATCAGGTTCCCGAAGGGCTCCGGTCTCCATTTGTATGAAATCGGCGGTCGTAGCTTGACTGTTTGCTAACGCGCCTTTAGACAGTTCTATCTCTCCCGTCTTGTATTGTCTTTCAACCCAATCTTTAAAGACGAAGCAGTCCTCAATGGCATGACTTATCACTCTGTGATAGGGGAAATATTTTGGGTCGTCGGTCATATTCACTTCTTGCGGTCTCTTTGATTCTAGCAGTTGTAGACCGTTTCTTAGGACGTCCTTGAATATCTTGTGGACTGTCCCTTTTGAAGGAATAGATTTTTTTCAGTTTCTCTTTCAGAGACGATTCCCCTTCGGTGTATGTATCGGAGGGACTGGAGGCTGATCGCGGCCGTTTTTTCGCGAATGCGCTCCGCTCTTAGGTTGAAGGGGGTATCAGTGGCTGCTTCCGAGTATCAATCCCTGGCTCATGAACCAAAATTTGATTCTGCTGTAATTGCAATCGGGCGACTTGGGTCGCGAGATCTGCTGCGACGTTTACTAATTCGTCGACCTTAGACTGTACCTTGGCTAACTTCTCGTCCCTGTCCTGAAGCTGCCTCTGAAACTATCAGAATAATACTTGTTCTGTAGTTCTGGTTATGACAACCGGGTCATCCTTATTGCCCGAGTACAATTCCGTAGGAACCCCGGGCTCTTTTGGCTTATCGGCCTGAGCGAGCTCTTCATCATTTAGACCGAGTCGACGTTGGGTAGCATCCACCATATCATCACCATGGCTGTGAAGCATAGGAGGGTTCGTTTCTTCATGTCCGACCATGTAGACAGTGTGGACCACATATCCAGCCGTCTCTTTATCTTTGGCGGGGTAACCCCGTTCTTGGAGCCTCATGAAACTCAGCCTAGTATGAGCCCTAACCCTTTTGTCGGCTCTGTATCTGAGCCTTTTCTGCCTTAGCTTCTCGATTTTGAAGGCTTGGCGGGCATCCGTTTTCTGGGAAGCCACCGTGAGTCGATTGATATGGAGCTTAAAGTAGATACCCGATCGAGCAGTTGTCGAGGATACCGCTGGAGCTTGCCCGAGATGCCCCGTTGCTTCGTTGACATTGATGGCCTTGCCCCCAGCTGGAGCGATGGAGAGTCGTTCGGAAACGGATTTGTGCTTGGGCTGAGGTGCCCTCGCGACCATGACATTCGACCTTTTCCCTTTTGAGACCGGTTTGTCTGTTACCGGAGCTTGAGAAGCTGGGACGACGTTGGCTGACACGAACATAATAGAACCAAATGGTAGCGGCGGCTCCTCCCATTGTCGCCCGAGACTGGGCGGAAGGACCGTCCTGGAGTCTATCTTCATCGTGTAGGAGACGGGAGCCGTGCTGAGAGCTGAGTTCATCTTTGGAGATATTGTTGAAAGGTGATTGCTTGAAAACCTGCATGAAAGAGCATTATTTTAGTATAAATATAGGTATGCATATTGATTGAGTTCGCATGAACGTTTAACCCGAAATATGGAAGGAGAGATAGGTCCCACCAGGCGTGCCAGAATCTGTAGGGTGTTTTTCGTCACCCCATTAAGATGGTAATACGCGCGCTTGTCAGGCGTACTACAGATTCCCCCTGCCTAAGATAGGCGGGGGTTTATTGATTGCAGGGATCCGAATCTCCGACAGCCGCGGACTAAGCTGCCGTTAATTACCCCCCGCCTTTGGAGCAAAGGAACCTCCGATCGACGTGTTAAACTGGTCATGCGAACTCAATGTGCAGTGTGCTTGTGTTGTGTTTTGAAAGAGGTTTTGGATATATCGAGGGCCCCGCAGAGTTTTTACAGGGGTCCCGCTACCCGGATAGCGGGCTGGGGGTCAAAAGGGCTAGCAGCCCTCTTGCGGGGTGCGGGATAGCGTCCCGTTAGAATTTTTTTTTCTAACAGAGGAGGTGTATTTAGTGTGGAGTGCATATAAAAAAAATGGGGGGAAGCGTTTTAAAGACGCGTGCGTGGCATGTGGGCGCATGGTGCCCGGGGTCATGTGCGCGCACATGGGCGCTTTAGTGCCCGGGGTCACGTGCGCGCACGTGGCCATTGGGCGCCTTAGCGCCCCGGGGTCACGTGGCGCGCACGTGACCGATGGGCGCCTTAGCGCCCGGGGTCACGTGGCGCGCACGTGACCTATGGGCGCCTTAGCGCCCGGGGTCACGTGGCGCACACATGACCGATGGGCGGCCTAGCCCCCAGGTTGGGAAGTTGAACTCCCAAGGGTTTTTTTCCGGAGTTGAACTCCTAACAGAAACTAATTTATGGAGTTAAACTCTAAGAGATCTAGAAAGGAGTTAAACTCCTAAGAATCTTTGGCTCTTCTTTTGAGCCTTGGATCTGTCCAAAGTTGGATTTTTTGAGATGGGTCTCCTTCTTCCTTCTCTTGATCGGCGGGATCTTGGAGAAAAAAAGGGGTGAGACTTAAAAGTCACCCATTTTCGAGATCTGATTGGAGATCCGAGCTCCGCTTCGTGGGTTTTGTGGTTAAAAACTATTTAGTTTTGAGAAAGAAAGAGTTAAACTCTTGATTTAATTCAAAAAAGAGGAAGAGAATTTTAGACCCTTAAGAAAGGAGGAGGCACAAACTCTAGATTTTGAGAGAATGGAAAAGTGTATCCTTTATTCATCATCATGTTGCCTTATATAGGCTTACACATTTGCATGTAGCCCCTTGGGCTTTGCAAAATGGCATTTTGCCCATTCCATGTTTCATGTGCTATTTCTTTTTGCAAATAAGCCATGGGCTTACAAAAATTTGGTTTTATGCTCATTTTGCTTACATTCATGCATAAAAAATTGCATCAAAATTATTTATTATATGATTTTTTATTTTGGCATGGAGGAAGGCCGGCCGCTTCATGTTCGGACTCAACTTGGGCATGGGCCCACTTGATCTGGGCTTGGGCCCACTTGGCTTGGGGTTGACCTTGAGTTTGACTTGGTCAACCTGGGTGCAATTTTCGACCCCAACAATATGATATGTATATTTTAATTACTAAGATTTCGTTTAAATATTATATGCATATATTTTCCCTAATTATGTTAATTATAATGTAGAAACATATGATAATAAACTTTTTACAAATAAACCCACATATGTTCTATATTTACAAAAAACGCCTTTTGGTACTTAACAATAGTAGGGAAAATATTCATTCAAATGTGCAATATTTTAGACTAATCAAATACCCCCAAACTTATTTTTGATCGTCCCGAGCAAACTAGTTATTAAAGAGAGAAAAAAACCTAACTAGCACATTTTCGTAGGCAACACGATTGCACTGAGCATATGCAACAAGCCTTTAAACCTCTAGGTGTTCCTACTAGGAGGAGTGTTGTCTCCTGAAGGTTTTCAACGGATTGCACCCACAAAATCCCATAACAAAAGAAAGAAAATGAAAATTACATACAAAAATAAGAAACTTATAAAAGGAAGAACTTGAACACAAGAGTTTCAAACTACGCTGGCTTTTTAGTTGCCACGAGCCCTATCTTAATAGCCATGAAAAGATATTAGAAATCACATCATCTCTCAATAAAACATCGTCTTTGGTCTTCCTCCCTACCCTTTCTTCCAAACATCGATCATATACCCCTACGTGTGTGTAAAAGACATCGCTACACTTGGAGAATTCAATTCAAGCTATTATACTCTTGTTCATCTTCTTTAGTATTTTTTAGTCGGTAAATATTTTATAGATGGAATTGCTCACAATTCTTCATGCGACCGTTAATATTTCTTGAGGTACTAACCAACCGATTACCAAATGTGCTCATTCATTAAGGCGTAATTAGCAATATCCTAATCTTGCAATACCTAAATCTTAGCAGTGGCTCCCAAACCAGTTGGTCTAAGGCACTAGGTGATAATGCACCTTCGCTATATTTTTTTCTGCTGCCTTAAGTAATTACAGAACCAGTGTTCATTTTTCTTCACCTTTTTTTATGTATCATTTATATTTTGTTGATTTATTTTTTCCTTCATACTAAAGATTTTAGATAAGAGCATTTCAAGGTATGCTGTACTATCCCAAGTTTTAAGATATGTGCAAGTGCTATAGTAGGGTATCAATGTTCAGATGTTTGAACTCAAAATATGGACTATTTTTCAGACTTATTTCTATTCTCATATTAGTAATTTTCTTCATCTTACTAACGTTTGGGACAACAACTCATGACTACCGATTACTAGTTTTGTTCTAAAACATTTATTTTTCTTGCTTTTCTTAAATCTCTTCCTAACTTTCATATGTATTTTTACTTTCTAACTTTTATTTCCAAGAATTTTCATTTACAATATGCATATTGTTATATAAAGTGCCTAGTACCAAATCATATTTCAGTAAATACAAACCTCCCCCCAAACATGTTTGTAGCAGTGTCCTCACTGATGTTGTTCTTTGAGCGCATGGACCTGTAGACTTGGGAGAAAAATAATAGGAGCTAAATAATAGTTAAATGAAAAACTACCCCTAAACTTGTTCTTTGGCACGCACAGATATTCAGTTATATTCTTTTTTACTCACCTCCATTCTTAGATGAAACAGTGTTACCGAAATATGGAGGTGGGACGGAGGAAAATTAGTTGTGATAAAGCGGCTCCTGTAGGAACAGGAGCTCCTCCGCTGGATCAGCAGAAAAGTACGGCTTTAATCTATACCCATTTACTTTAAAAATAGAACCGTTTTAACATTTTCTATATTCACTTTCCCATGCGGGTACATATACCGCACCACAAAAGATCCTTTCCAACGAGATTTTAGCTTACCCGAATGAAGATGGAGACGGGAATCGTAAAGGACTTGTTGTTCTGGTATGAGTTTTTCTCAAAAGGTTTTTATCGTGGAACACTTTAGTTCGGTTCTTTACCATAACCGCATTATCGTAAGCTTCATCACGAAGTTCGCTTAGCTCATTTAATTGCAGTATCCGATAGCTGCCGATTTGATCAAAATCACAATTAAGCTCTTTAATAGCCCACATTGCTTTGTGTTCGATCTCGACTGGAAGGTGGCAAGCTTTCCCAAACAATAGTCGGTAAGGAGACATGCCAAGATCGGTCTTATATGCCGTACGAAATGCCCAAAAAGCATCCGTCAGTTTGGTAGACCAATCTTTATGGTTCTTAGAAACCGTTTTCTCCAAAATTTGTTTGATCTGTGTATTAGAGATCTCAGTTTGCCCGCTCGTTTGGGGATGGTAGGACGTAGAAAGTTTGTGGTTGATTGAATATTTCCGCATCAATACCTCGAAAGACTGATTACAGAAATGCGTCTCATTGTCGCTAATTATAGCACGAGGGTGTCGAAATCGCGAAAAAATATTTTTTTTAAGAAACTTAATAACAACCTTGTTGTCATTAGTGCGACACGGAACCGCTTCCACCCATTTAGAAACATAATCAACCGCTAATAAGATGTATAAATTCCCAAAAGAGTTGGGAAATAGGCCCATAAAATCAATTCCCCAAATATCAAATATCTTCACAACCAAGATAGGTTGGAGCTGCAACTCATTCCTCCGTGAAATCCGACACGTGTATTGACACCGTGAACAAGTTTTGCAATAATCATATGCATCTTTAAATAACGTTGGCCAATAAAAACCACATTGCAAAACTTTCTCCGCCGTTTTTCTTGGACCAAAGTGACCGCCACATGCCTGATCATGACAGAAAGACAATACACTCTTGAATTCATCATTAGGGACACATCGGCAAATGATTTGAACGGGACAATACTTAAACAGATATGGTTCATCCCAGTAAAAGTGTTTTACTTAGGATATAAATCGATAATTGTCTTGTTTTGACCATTCCCCGTTGCTAAATAATTCATAATATCCACGAACCAAGGTTCGCAGGATATGGTCAAAGAACTGTTCGTCAGGAAAGGAATCGTTTATTGGCATGGTCAACGTTGGCGAAGAAGAAAGGCATGAAAGATGGTCGGCTACTACGTTTTCACATCCACTCTTGTCTCGTATTACAATATCAAATTCTTGTAACAGAATGATCCAACGTATTAGCCTAGATTTAGCATCCTTCTTCGATAAGAGATGTCTTAGGACGGAATGAAAGGTGTAAACTACAACTGGAGAGCCAATTAAGTAGGGCCTAAATTTTTCTAATGTAAATACAACTGCCAAGAATTTTTTCTCGGTAGTTGTATAATTTATTTAGGCATCATTCAAGGTCTACTTGCATAGTAAATTACATGTGGCATCTTATCAATGTGCTGTCCTAAAACCGCACCAATAGCAAAATCGGATCCATCACACATAAGTTCGAAAGAAGGGTGACTCCAGTCCGGAGATGACAGAACAGAGGCTGTAGTGAGAGAACCTTTAAGCGATTCAAAAACAGCCATGCAATCCGAATCGAAGTAAAATATGGTATCCTTGGCCAAGAGAATAGTTAAGGGTTTAACAATTTTACTAAAGTCCTTAATGATTCGCCTATAAAATCCTGCATGACCAAGAAAAGATCGCACATCTTTGACGCATTTAGGAGGAGGAAAGTTATGGATGACATCTATTTTAGCTCTGTCTGCCTCAATGCATTTTCATGAAATGATATGCCCAAAGACAATATCTTCTTAAACCATGAAATGACATTTTCCCCAATTCAAAGTTAAATTCTTATCCTTAGAGCGGGTAAGAACAATGTCAAGATGACGTAGGCATTCCTCAAAGGAGTCCCCAAATATGGAAAAATCGTCCATAAATATCTCCAGAAAATTCTCGACCATGTCCGAGAATATCCCCATCATACACCGCTGAAACATATCAGGAGCATTGAATAACCTAAAGGGCATACGTCTATAAACAAAAGTACCGAAAGGACAAGTAAAAGTTGTCTTATCTTGATCCTTTTCGGCTATGGGAATTTAGTTATAGCCGGAGTATTCATCCAAGAAACAGTAGTATTCATGCCCGACTAATCGTTCCAACATCTGGTCAATAAAAGGTAGAGAGAAGCGATCTTTCCTCGTTATGGCGTTGAGTTTTTTATAATCAATACATACCCGCAACCCAGTTTGGGTACGTGTTTGAATCAACTCATTAGACTCGTTAGTTATGACCGTGATGCCAAACTTTTTAGGGACCACATGAGTAGGACTTACCCATTGGCTATTAGATATTGGGTAAATTATAACATTATCTAGACATTTGACGATTTCTTTCTTTATGCCTCCTTCATGACAGGATTCAACCGTCTTTGTGGGTCTCAAGCTGGTTTGGCTTCATCCATCAAATGTATATGATGTTCAACAATCAAGAGACTAATCCCTTTGATGTCTGCCATTGTCCAACCAAAAACTTGCCGATTAGATCTCAATACCGACAAAAGAGCTCGCTCTTGCTCTAAAACTAGAGAAGCTGATATGATAACGGGTAAGGACTTATTCTCATCTAAATATGCATATTTAAGATAAGACAGTAGTGGCTTGAGATCTAGTGTCGGCGAAGAGACGATAGAAGGCAGGGTAAGGGAATGATACTCGGACTCTTTAAGAGGTTCATGACCGATGTAAGAGAATGACTCGGAAAGCTCGACAAACTTATGCGACAAGTCAAAGGATTCGGACTCGGGGATGGACTTGTCGATGGAAGGGTCCTCGCTCGTATAAATAGTTGGATCAAACACTAACGTTTTAGTGGCGTCGAGATCATTATTGCAAAGTTCCTCAACTTCACAACTATCGGAAGCTATCTCGTTGACAGAACATATATCAATTAGATGAGCAGAAGATTCAGAGGGTTGACTTCCTATCCTGAAAATGTTAAACTCAATTGTCATCTTCCTGAAGGATAGGTTCATAGAGCCGTTATTACAGTATTGGAAGTTGCTAGAAAAGGCCGACCAAGAATTACCGGAATTTGGTTTCGTGGGTTCGCCACAGGCTGTGTATCTAAAACAATAAAGTCCACAGGAAATATAAATTCCCCAATTTTGAGTAACACGTCCTCTAGCTCACCCCTAAGGTGGGTGACTGATCGATCGGCCATCTGGAGAGTGCAGTGAGCAGATTTCAACTCTCCGATGCCCAATTGTTTATAGACAGAATACGGGAGCAAGTTAACACTAGCACCTAAATCGAGCAGAGCACGATTGATATTTTTATCCCCAATAGTTATAAATATTGCAGGACAACCGGGGTCCTTACGTTTCTTAGGCAATTGTTGGGTAAATGAATTGCTTATATTGCTCGCTAAGAAAATCTTTTAGGTACTTGAGTTTTCCTCTTTCTAGTGCACAAGTCCTTAAGAATTTTCGCATAGGATGAAACTTGTTGAATAGCATCTAGAAGAGGAATATTTATGTTAACTTGCTTAAACATTTCCACAATCTTCTCCATTTGTGCATTTGGTTTGTTGGCCCTCAACCTATTTGGAAAAGGAGCTTTATCAATAAAGGTTGGGTCTAACGTTTGAGGAGAAGATTGTGGGGATGGAATGGATCCCGAAATTGGATTCGGGATGGTCTCAGATGGTAGTTCATTCAAGAAAGTGGGCTGAGGGTTTGAACCTGGTGAAGAACAGAGAATAGGCTCAGAAGAAGATGGTGGACTAGACGAAGTAGGATTAGAAGTAGCAGCCGAGGTTTCATCTGATTCATCATCATCAACTTGTTTACCAATATTATTGTTCGGCACTCTTCCCGATCTCAATGTAGTTACGGCACTTACATTATGATTTTGTTGGTTAAAAGGCGATGTTTGCGCTTTGTGAGTGGCCGGATTTGGTAGAGTTTGAGATGGAAGTCTTCCTTTCTTCCTTTCACTCATTGCGGCATTTATCTGTGCAATTTGTGCTTCGATCGATTTTATACTTTCACCTTGGGAAGCAGTATGTTGCACTAACGTTTGGATAGAAAATATTAAATTAGCCGTCGTTTTTGTAGAATGTTTAATAAACGTTTCCAAACTTCTTTCGAGTGCAGGGGTATTTTCGGTACCGGCCGTTGGAAAATTAGTCTGTGATTGGAAAGAATTATTATAAGGAGCAACGTTGTTGGCCGGATTTTGAAAAGATTGCAATTGATAGGGGTGCTGAATTTGGTGTGATGGCCGTTATTGCTGTGGGGGAAGCCTTTGAAAGTTATTTTGGCTTGGGAACTGATTTTGAGTTTGAATTTGGTTTTGGTTCCAAACAAAATTAGAATGATTCCTCCATCCCTGATTGTATGTGGAGGAATAATGATCGTTTCTAGGTCGTTGCTGAAAATCAACATTGGTTTGTTCTTGACCTTGAAACGGAGGATTCAAAGGACATTCTTCCGTTAAATGTGATGGGTCGAAACAGCAACCACACACGGTTTTGGAGAGCGTAACTTGGTTTAGGGAGGCTGACGAGAATTTGTTTTCTATATTTTCGAGTTTTTTTTGTATCGCGGCCATTTCGGCTTTTACTGCAATGGAAACATCGAGCTGATAGATACATGCCCTAGATGAAAACGATGTTGGTCTAATGCTCTCCCACTGTAATGTCTTTTCGACGAGATCTTCCAGAAATTACCAAGTTTCGCCATCATCTTTTGACATGAAATGGTATTGACAAATGGTTTCAAGCATTTGTTTCGTGGCTGATTTAATACCCTCATATATAATTCGGCAAAATTGCCATCTATCGATTCCATGATGAAGGCATTAGACAAGAAGATCTTTAAACCGTTCAAAATATTTCCAAAATGATTCGTTAGGAAGTTGGGTAAACTGGTTAATCTTGTTTCGAACACGGGCAGTTTTGTGATGAGGATAAAATTTCTTAAGGAATGCTATAACGAATTCATCCCATTTAGTGATGGAATGTACGGCAGTGCTATAAAGCAATTTTTCTGCTAGATCGCATAAGGTAAAAGGAAGAAAACGTAATCGCATAGCCTCCCCTGAAAGTTGAGTTGTGCTCATCATTACACATACGTTCTCGAATTTGGTTATAAAAACGTATGTGTTTTCGGATTCAAGCCCGTGAAATTTGGACAACGGGTTGATGAAGTGGGGTTTAATTTCGAAATTATCCCCATTGGCTGGTGGAAGATACAGACAAGTAGGAAGGGATCCACGTACGGGGTAGCATCTTTCTTGGAGAGACATGTGCGGTGGATTTTGCGCACCTACACGTGGTGGCAGGATGATATCGTTAAATCCCGATAGAGATCCGTCCATTTCAGAAGATGTGATGGGTGGAGGGGAAATAGAAGATGAAGTACCGACTTCGGAGTCAATAGAAAAAAACACAGACAAGACGGGCATTAGAATCCCGTGTCCAGCCGATCATGCACTAAGTGGGTTTGATGCACGTGGCAGCGTGTGTGAGAACGATTTTTTAGAGGGTTTGTTTTGGAAAATAGTCAGACTTAAGGCTTTGACTCAGCAAATCACAAAATGCACAATCAATCCTTAGAACTAGGGTCACCTAAGTCAAGTCACTAGACCGCTCCTAGACTTTCAAAGGATAAGTCGCAGGATCAATTCTCTACACCTCCTTATCAATCTTGTGGTCAGATAAGTGCCAAGTAAGTGAGAGGTATCCGCTATACGAATCACCGAAATAGCGGGCATAATTAAGTAACCACTTTCCTTAGTCACACTTGCCTTAAACAGCACAAGAAAAATGCGGATAAGTAATAGATTGCCCACGACCCTCCTCTGTCTTAATTGAGTGTCCTTAGGGGTTAGGTCTAGATATTTTTTAATTAATATAGCGTGAGAATATGCTCGTTTGTGATTTGTGAGACCTAAGAAGGGTGATGAAATCCACATCTAATCTGAATTTGGGTTTATTGCCCCCTTAATGTCCGTTTTAGATATGCAAAAACAAACCGAAATCAAAACACGCAAAAATATTTTTGAGCGGCGTTGTTTGCAAAGAATCCTGCAAATAAAATCAGTTTATTGGAGTTTAGAGGGGAGAGAAAGATAATAGGGGAGTACCTGAGAATTTTGGAGGCCCAATTCTTCCAAAGCGCCGCACTTCCGCCGCCGATTTAGAGGATCTTCTGAAATTTCTTCAGGGCTCTCCTATACTCCTCTGGTCCAAGTTGAAATTCTCTGGCTTTCTGTTGGGTTGCTCCAGTTACTCCAGATTCCTTTGCAAAACTCACACAATAATCGTTAAATACACAAGATATGGTTTTGGTTCTCTTTTCTTTTATGTTCGCTGGATTTTATAACAAATCAACCCGAATAATAAGAAAAAAATTACGACCGTTTCCCCGGCAACGTCATCATTTGATTGATCGTTAAAAAATGTGTTCGAAAATAACCGCAATCAAAACGACGTCGCTAGTAACTAGTCGCGATGAGTACGGGTCGTCCGCAGGCAAACGTGAACTCTTTTTTTGCTTTAGACGCGTTGATAAAAGAAGGGTGATTGTTTGATTATTGTTCAATTTTAATACGGATATAAAATTTATAATAAAAAGACTTGTAGGGTTCATAGGACTTAGTAGTAATATGAATAATTAAAAATAACTATTTTATCTTTTAATAGTTTAAAACTAAATCGATAGTGATGAATGTAGATTAGGGTTCTTGGAGGAAACTAGAGTTTCCCCACTACTAAACCTTGTCCTTTTATTGCTCTCTATTCATGTCTAGCTCTTAACAAAATAAGTGTTAAACCAATCTCAAATCGTGGTCGTGACTATCAATAAATTAGTAACGCGCCCAATAAGAAGGTTAACATTTATTTTGCTAAAATTTATAAACTTTAAAATATATAAAAGAAATTAAAAGATTTTCTCATCCATTGTTCTACTCTATCCTATAAACCCTAACAAGCTAAGAATTACTCACTCATGATTAATGATTTAGAAGAATGGTTGAAGAAGAATGAAAGCATGATTAAAATGCAGAAATGTAAATGCAGAAATTAAATGCAAAAAGAAATAAAATAAAAACTACATTTATTAATCAACTATTGTATTTACAATTCTCCTTAGAAAGTAGAATACAAGAACACTAGTTTGCTCTAGATCTCTCTTATTGAAGGTAGATGAACAGATGATCATCATTCGGATACGTGGACCTCTTGGTTCTCTTGATCTCTTCGGTGATGATTTTCAATGTACAGCTCTCGGTCTCTTATATAGTCCTTGAAACCAAAAACCCTAGATTCCATAAGGATATACAGTTAGGATCCAAACCACAAAATCTAACATCCTACGGCTACCAATAAGCCGCGGATCCACCGTGATTCCCCTTATTTGGCCGCCCTTACGCCGCAACTTGGTGGAATTAGGATTTGTGATTTCTTCTGGTCTCTTGTGTTACTATGTGGAGATCCTTATGATGACTAAATTCCGAAAATAATGTTATGAGTCTCTGCCGTTGCTAGATCTCTCGATTTGCTTCTAAATTTTGGCAGATTCGGTTTCGATATCCCGATATCACTCGGGTCTCTTACTTGGATTCCAGACCTGAGCTAATATCTGCACAATATCTCAAATCATAGTATTAGTAGCATTTGATATTTTTGAGATATTATCCTAACCATTTAAATGATATAATATTTTAAGAATATTGATTAGAAATATTTGATATGATATGCATATTTTAATTACTAAGATTTCATTTAAATATTATATGCATATATTTTCCCTAATTATGTTAATTATAATGTAGAAACATATGATGATAAACTTTTTACAAATAAACCCACATATGTTCTATATTTATAAAAAACACATTTTAGTACTTAACAATAGCAGGGAAAATATTCATTTAAATATGCAATATTTTAGACTAATCAGTGAGCGAGCGCACGCGTGGGTGTGTGGGTGAGGGTGTGGGACTTTGTAACAAATTATACAAGAAATCAGGAGAAGAGATAACTCCAGACACTCTAATTTGGAAGGCAGTCACAAGGTACTTTCACTCTTAAATCAGCTTGGAGCATGTCCAGAAATGTTCGTCCAGTATCTATGCAATCGAAGTTTATCTCTAATGCTCAAATTCCAAATAATATACTTATGTTTACCTGGAGGCTTCTCACTGATACATTGCCTTAGGATTCTGCAATACTGAGGTTAGGCATTTCACTTCCCAGTAAATGCATTTATTGTGCTTCCCCTTCACAAGAGAATCTGCATCATTTATTTTTTGAAAGTGACTTGGCTAAAGCATTATGGTCTAAGGTTTCAATTGCATTTCAACTAAGTGCTGCCAAGTGTGCTTGGAGCACAGCTATTGAGTGTTTTAATTTTTGGTATGATAGCACTATTCTCAATTGCATAGCAAAATGGATTCCTCATTTACTGCTTTGGAATATTTGGAAGCAAAGATGTGCAATAAAATATCAACAGTATTCTACTTCAATTGAAGCAGTTTGGCATAAATTTCTTTCTTATTTGAGGAGCCTGGCAATTATATACAAAAATCATGTTTTCTCTGCTACTAATACTGTTATACTGGAAGCTTTATCTATGTAAGATATTATGACACCCACTCATAGAGCAAAAGAAATTATCACAACCAAATGGCTGCTACCCCCTCAGGAAAGTACAGGTTAAATACTGATGGTGTACAGGCAATAGAAACAAAAAATGCTTCTGGTGGAGCTGTACTCAGGGATTCTAAGGGAGAGATTATTTTTATAACAAAAATTTTCTATGGTCGGTGTGAAATCCTAGAACCTGAAGCCAAAGCTATTTTAGATGGACTTTTGCAATGCTATTATAAGCAAATATATAAAACATAGAAGTGGAAATTGATTCAAAGCTGCTAGTAGAATTCATCAAAGACGGCAGCAGGGTTCCTTGGAGGATAAAATATCTTGTTAGAGCTATTGTTTGCATGCTGGAAAAGTTGAATGCAGCAATTAAGCATTCATATAGAGAACATGACATGTTGGCAGATTTTGCAGCCAAGGATGGTTTGGTATCACAATGCTCGAGTTCTTATTGTTCTATTCAACTTCCAAATTCTTTGAAAAATCTAGCCAAACTGGATCTGGCTGCTATGCCAAATTTTAGAATTATAAAAGCAAAAGCAAGAGCGTAAAGAGGAAAATATAACTGCGAAAAATATTAGACTTTGAAGTTAGAAGATGGTGCCTTTGAGGTGTTTAAGGCAACTGGCGGAAGTTTTGGGCGAAGTAATTATTCATGAAGGTTGTGGAGATTGAGTTTGAATAAGTGGGTTTTTTTAATCCTGCGGAGAGACCTTGCAATAACAAAGCTTAGATCTACTACGATGTGTTAATGTGAAGTCACAAAAATCGGCAAAAATGGAATTTTTTCAATTACCTGGAGCTTACCTGGGTAGATCGTAAAGAGGAGAGCATTGAGCTTGAAAGATTAAGCTCGGAATTGAAAAGCTCAAAAGAGAACATAAATTTCATAGAGATGATTCCAGATTTGAAGATCTTCAGTGCTAAAGTATATGAAAATACTATAAAGTTGGGATCTTTTCAATCACCTGATGTCGTGCTTACCTGGAATAACATTTTCTTAACTGGATCTTACTGGATTTCATTGAGAGGTGCATGATTGTTTTAAAAAAAATACTCGATTTTGAAAATTTAAAGGAGAAGATCATGAATCTATGTGAAGAGATAGCATATCTGAAAGTTTCTGTGGAAAACAGATGCAAATTTAGCAAAAAGGTGTGATCTTTATACTCACCAGAAGCTTACTTAGGTAGATCTCGGCGTAGAGAAGCTCATTTGTCAAAATTTTGGTGAAAAGGGAGAATTTTCAAGCTATGAAGCTTCAAGAGAGAAGGAGGAAAGGCGATGGCTCTCAGCCGCTCGAGAGAGAAAAGAGTTATGAAAAGCCTAGAATTGGTTTTGATGTATATATGTTATCTGTTTTGAGTCTTGTATATGGGCTCAACCCAAATTTTTTATTACTTTCTTGGGAAATAAAAGTTTCTAACTGGGGATTTCCCAGTTTCACTTGTAAAAAAAGGAGAAGAGATAACTTTGAAAGAGGGCATCTATGCTCGATACCACCAGCAATTTATTGGAAATTCAAGAACACAAAAACAAGATAGTGCTACCTGCTGTGCCAGTGAATAAATTCCTGCTGATTCTTCCCCTCTTGCTTCTGAGAACCCCCAGTGTATCAGCTGGAGGCTTCACACCTCTCTCTCCTGAATCAGCACCCACACTACAAATTTACTGAGTTATATTGCTTTCAAATTATTTTAAGTCCTCAATTTTAAACATGTCCGCAAATGTATAAAAGGGATTTACCTTCAGATAGAATAGTACCCACAGCGGCAGCCTGTGTGTCTCGAACAGGAAGCACACCAATCAAACCCTTTTCCTCCCTCTGCCACAGTTCTTGCTCAACCAATTTAACACTGGGACAAGCATAAGCAAAATAACACACTTATTAAATTAGCAACTCAATGCTGCCATATAAACAAATATAGGTTGTGGGTTAGCAACATAATTCAAATCCCTTCGAAACATCACAAAATTAGTGCACTAGAACATGCCAAAGGAAAATAAAAATAAAAAACTTATGTGCTATCTCTTCTCTGTATTCCAAAATTATGGCAAGGTAACAAATTTTTCCCGGAATTATTCAGAATAAGACAAGTTCACAAAAATTGCTACAAGAAATCAATGTTGGATCCTCATCTTTTCTAGGGAAGATAATAGCTCAAAGCTTCAAAAGATTAAAGGATAAATATTCCAGAATTATCTTGGAAATCAAAATTCAAATCCTCTAACATTCCAGTAATGAACCAAAGGTGCATAGCATAATTAGAATCAAACTCTGCAAGAAAATTCTAACCATTGCTGGAGTTTTGCAGAGAAGAAAAGCAGTCGCTTTCATAAGCCTCCTAAAATTATCTGATGATTTACTAACCTAACCCCGACCAAAACTGAAATCCCAAAAACAATCAACCTCCCAACCGAATTTCTTACAAATTACAGGGTTATATGCAGAAAAAATAGTCTTTTTTTCTTAACTCCCTTGAATTATCTGATGAGTTTCGCTAATAGACTCTAAAGGATCAAAACCCAAATCTTGCCCGACTGAGGCATAGGCTATGATTATACAATCACTAGTTTGCAAGGCCCTACTTCCCCTTATCGAAGCTGAAAATCCCTAAAACCAGCCGAACTATCCGCGGGGGGGGGGGCCTTGGAGAAATTTCACTGTACAAATCCTCCACAAAAAAAAGGTCGACCTTCAACTCCCACTCTCCCAGTGACCCATCAAAGCTGAAACCCCGCAAAAAGAATCGAAAATTTTATCAAACAAACCCTTTGCAATCGAAATCCAACTCCCCCATAATTCCAGTGACTAACCAAACTAAAAACCCCAAAAAAGAATCAAACTTTCAAACAAATTCACACAATTACCAGGGTTTCAGAAAGAATTTCAGTAACCAAACCCTAAAGTGTCAAACTTCAATTCCCCACTATCCCAGCAAGTTAGTAACCAATCAAAGCTTAGAAAACACCCCAAAAAGAAGTAAACTTTGACACATATTTCTCGAATTGATCAGGGTGTTATACAAAATTAGGGTTTTACAGCAAAAAAATAACTCAATCGAAACCCAAACCTTAAAAAGTTACCTGCTTGGCGAGGTGCATCGGATTCTGATGATGGCGCCGGGCAAGAGCACCTTGTTCCGAAAGGGGAAAGATCGCGAGGCGAGTGGGGAGCTCCACCGATTCCGCCATTAGAGAGAGAGAGAGAAGAGAGAGAAAGGGGAGAGGGCGATTTGCAAATAAGAGAAATTAAGGAGGGGGAGGGAGTGATAAATAAGATGAGATTGCTTCGACTCGAGAATTTGGGGAATGGGAGGGAGTGATAAAAATGTTTATCATAAGTATGTTCACATTCTCCCAGTAATTTAGTTACAAATTTTCTTTATAAAAACTGCCTCCCATTATTATCTACAAACCTATGACATGTTTTTTTTACTTAAATATTCCAAACCATCTTATATCCACTATTACAACAAGATAACTAAGAGACGCATGAGGAGCACGGATTAACCCGATTATAAATTAATAAATTATCGAGAAAGAAGAAATTTCTTTATTTTAATAGTGCCCACGTTGCAGATTCGTAATTTTGAAATAAAAAGCTTGATAAAACCATTTCAACCTTTTTGAATTACATGGAATCCATAAAATTTTATCTTAACTAAAAATCTTCAAAACATTTATTATCTTTTAATTTTACAAGAAAATAGGTTTATGATAATACTAAAATTTGTTTTTAAAAAAAATCTTTTGAAGTCTTTTTGTCTATGATGCTGACATATGCATGCGTGCATAGGACATCCAAAGCTCTAGCATCTCTATGACAAGCAACGTTCATTCCATGTGCGTTTCGGACGTGCACACGCTTGCTTATATTCTTAGTTAAACTACAAATCTACAACCTATGGATGATATCAAAAGAGCATGGTTTCTACGCCAAATCTTTGTTGTGAAACATGCAATTTTGATCAACTTATGTCGACGGTCGACCAAAAAAACAAAATTATAGTGGGTCTGCATAACACAGAGGTCCTTGTTAAGTTCGATAATGAATGAAGAATATTGCACATCTCCTCTCTCCCCATCCTCTTGCCACCGCATCCCCATCTCCTCCGGTCTCTACTTCTCCAAATCCAATGGATCACCTCAACAACAACCACCACCTACGAGAGGAAGAAGAAAACGAAGACATCCTCCATCAATCCATCCCCTATACTTCCTTTTCCTCAATCAACTACAACAACAACTTCGTCGCCGTCTTCGTCACGCTCCCGAAAGACATCATCGATTTGAATGGAAAACCGAAGAGGAGGAAAACCATGGCCGTCTCCTTCGCAGCCCTTGCCGATGCTAGAGTTGTTGGGATCTCGGTGGAGCTTTGGTGGGGGATTCGTCCCCATTTTCATCACTCTCTCCAAACATTGAGGAAGCTTAAGAAAAATAAGCGAGCTCTTAAGGTAAGTGATACCCGCGATGTGTTTGATAGAATGTATAAATGAATGAATGAAAATATTGATTATATTTGAGTCATGGGTTTAGTGGGTAAATTTGATGAACCATCTTCTGCTAAAATATTGCACATGAATCCGACACGTCATAATATGTATGAACCATCTACTGCTAAAAGAGCCAAGGGCAAACAACCAATAATGAATGAAGAAGCAGCTAAAAATAAAGATGAAAATGAAACTAAAGAAATTTCAGATGTTACGGTTGATTTGGATATGTGGTTGAATGCAAATTGTTCTATTTAAGAGACGTGTGTCAAGCTTCAATGTATTTTTCTGTTTTGTTTCAATTTGGTTAAGTTTCAATTCAAACTGTTGGAATAAGGAAATCAGAATTTTGTGTTTGTGCATGTCAAATTATACTTACATGTTCAATTCCATTTTTTTACGTCGTGTGTGTCAAATTTCTGTAACGGCCCTAAAATTTCTATACATTTTTATTTACCAAATGTTAATATAAAGATGTATTTCAAATATTAATATAAAGATGTATTTCAGTTTGTTATAAGTATTTCTTGTTAAATAATTGCAAGAAATTTCTTATAGTTCACTGGTTAAGACTATCCGCTGTTGTCCTATAGCCTTCTATAGCCTACGTATTCGAATCTCATCAGCCCTAAATTTTAATATTTTTATTTTTAACATTTTGAAAGTCCAAGAGTTTGCACGGGCTTCACACAGATATACGAAAAGTCGCAACAGAAATAAAGTGGATAAATGAGTTATTTGAACCAAATAAAAAACCTGGCACGTACAGAGGAGTTTGACCCTATCTTGGCCGTCCAAAATAACAAAATAGCCGCAAACGGCGGCTCGGATTTGACCAATTTGGTCCGTGCTTCTCCCATGCAATCCTTTTATTCCCCACTGACTAACAAGCTTTTCATTTACCTGTTACTCTCTTTTAATTCACTTTTTAATTCTTTTTATTTATCTTTAATCCACCGTGCCCCTCACTATTTCTCCTATAAATACTCAACCAGACCTGCCTTCTTTCCCTAAGCATATCTCTCAAAACTCTCTCTCAGATTCTAACTCTCAAATTCTTTCCAAGAAGCCCGAGCTCGTTTCCATCAAGCTCTGTCTCGTTCTTCTTCTTCCTCTTACTTACGCTACACTACAAGTTGCCGAGAGAAATCCGGAAGCTCTACCTCGTCATCCTACTTTCATCGTCAGTCTCGATTCTTTCAACTGAGGCTACATCCCTTCTTTTTTCGCTCATACAAGTACGAATGGTACGGATAAATCCTCTCATCCTTCTTATTGTTCTCTCTTAGTTATACCCTTTTCTCTTTCTCCATATCGCCATTCCTCATCACTCGTAACCACGCCAAGTCCTCCTCGACTTCTTTTCCTTTGCCCCCCTCATCGTGATCACAATATAATTAGTAGAATAATTTATCTTAAAATTTATTTTTGCAACCTTTTACATATTCACCAAATTTTCCATGCTATGTTAAAAAGAAAATATAAATTTACCATCCTATCATTTTACAACCCATGCCTCATATAATTTTTACATGTATTTAAAATGAAGTTGCCATGGTTAAAACAATATTTGAATGAAACTTAACAAATAAATACCGCCTCTTTAAATCGATATTTGATGGTAGTTTATTTTTAACCTATTAGATAATATCATGCACGGGTTAATGACCTACCCCACACGCACACATGCTATTCATAGCACGAACATATATTTGTAGCTTTTGGTAAAGAATTGTTTTACATTAAAATACTCTCAACTCTCGTTAGGGGGCCCATTTAAGCATGGTGTGGATTATCGCATATTCAGGAGAGAGTGAGGTGCAGAACTCCTCACAGAGTATTCGGTCTTGAAAGGAAGAAAATACGGTTTTAAAGAAAATACAACTTTTTAAAACAAAATTAAAACAAATTGAAAATATTTTAAATTATATAGTCACGGTTTCAAAGAAAAACTAATTTGTGAGAACTAATTTTTATAAAATACTCTGAAATGAAAAGATTAAAGTTTTAAAAAAATACTCTCAAGTTTCCAAAAGATAGAATTTTTCCCAAAAATACCTGACTTTTAAAGGCTAGGTTTTATCGCTAAAATACCACTAAATCTAAAATACGTTTTTCTAAAAACTCTTGACATTCTAATTAATATGTTTTTAGCAAAAACACCCTTGAGGTTTATTTTTTAAAATTAAAACATTTTACATAAACCCTTCGAGAAATTCAAAACATGTAAATACATATAATAAGCAACTTGATAAATATTTAAAAACTTTAGATTAATAATGGATTAAGCGGTACCAATTTTCTAGGTCTCGGGGAGCCGGAGAAAGTGGGTGCTTGCCTATCTAGTTTAGATTAAACTGCAAACTAAAGGAATTATCATTTGGCAATCGTCTTTGAAAAATTCACAAATACTGTGGCTCATGTGCAGGAGTTGCCCGATAGTTCTTAAACTTAATAATTTCAAAAGATAAATCTTTGTAATAAGACATGATTAGAACTTGAACT
This sequence comes from Agapanthus africanus, assembly GCA_030015575.1. Taxonomy (NCBI): domain Eukaryota; kingdom Viridiplantae; phylum Streptophyta; class Magnoliopsida; order Asparagales; family Amaryllidaceae; genus Agapanthus; species Agapanthus africanus. Next base: position 26,410,877 of record JASDDO010000019.1, read on the forward strand.
CGAATTTGGACTTGACTTGAATTCCAATCTAACTTGAATTCAAACACAAATTCGAACTTGAACTTAAATTTAAACTTGACTTAAATATGAACTTAACATGAACTCGAACATGAACTTGAATACGACTTAACCCGAATACTTGAACCTGAATTGATATACTTGAGCTCGAACTTGAACCTAAAACTGAAACGTGCTTAAACATGAATATGAACTTGATACTTGAATTTAACATGAATACTTGAACGCGATTTCTACTCTCAAAACCGACTTGACTCGAACCATGAATACAACTTGACATGAATATATGAACACTTGACACGAATCCTTCATCTTGACATGAACTCAATCTTTCAACTTGATGTATTCATAGATTCGAGTAAGGCCTGTAACTTTAATTTTAGATACACGGAGTGTTGGGATTGTTCGAATATGAATCCAGCGGAATCTCATGAGTAACATACTTACATCATGAAATCACGAATTCACAAATAAGGGCCCGCGATTTCTTACCCATGGATTGCAGCCTGTTGGGTTCGAGAACACTTTTGAGATTAATTGACATTCACACTTAAACTTACGTTAATTAGATTTACTTGTAGAGACCTTTTATGACACTTACATGCATTTCATGTACCCTATACTTATACTTCATGGCCATACTATACTTGCTTGCTATACTCATGTCACATTGTCATACTTACATAGTTGCCATTAACAATGCCATGTTATAATTGTTCTGTAGTGTGTTTTTCGTCACCCCATTGAGATGGGAATACGCGCGCGCTTGTCAGGCGCATTACAGATTCCCCCTGCCTAGGGTAGGCTGGGATTTATTTATTGTGGGGATCCGAATCTCCGGCAGCCGCGGACTAAGCTGCCACTAATTACCCCTCGCCTTTGGAGCGAGAGAATCTCTGATTGACAGGTCAAACAGGTCATGCGAACTCAATGTGCAGTGTTGTGTTTTGAAGGGGTTTTGAATATATCAGGGGCCCGCAGAGTTTTTGCGGGGGTCCCGCTACCCGGATAGCGGGCTGGGGGTCAAGGGGGTTAGCAGCCCCCTTGTGGGGCGCGGGGCAACGCCTCGTTAGAAATTTTTCCTAACGTGGACAGTGTTGTGGAGTGTGTGTGTGTAGGAAAAAAAAGGGGGAAAAAGCGTCTAAAGGACGCGTGGGGGCCAGTGCCTCACGTGCCTAGCACGCGGGCGGTGGGCGTTAACAGGAAAAAGGACTTTGTCCCTGCATTGGAAGCTGTGTTCCCGATTTGACTTCTGGAGTTAAACTCCTAAAAATAGATTAATTTATGGAGTTGAACTCCAACAGATCTTGAATGGAGTTAAATTCCTAGAAATCTTTAGAAATGATTAAAGAGGCCATTTTGTTTCTCTTCCCTTTGGCCCTGGATCTTCCCAAGATGAGACTTTTGAAGATTGTTCTCCTTCTTCTTCCTCTCGGTTGGCCGAATCTTGAAGAAAGGGGGTGAGATTTAAAAATCTCCCCCTTTTGAGATCTGATGGAAGATCTGAACTCCCCTTTGTGGGTTTTGTGGAGAAAAACTACTTATTTTTTAGGAAAGGAAGAGTAAAACTCTTGATTTAATTCAGAAAATGGGAAGAATGTTTAGAACCTTAAGGAAGGAGAAGTATGCACAAAACCCTAGAGTTTGAGAGAATGAAAAGTTCTTCTTTATTTCATCATCATGTTGCCTTATATAGGCTTATAAAATTACATACAGCCCCTTGGGCTTTACAAAATTGCATTTTGCCCATCCCATGCATCATGTGCTTATTTCTTTTGTACATGAGCCATGGGCTTTATAAAAATTTGGCTTTATGCCCATAAAAATTACATCAAAATTATTTATTACATGATTTTTATTTTGGCATGGAGGAGGCCGGCCGCGGGGCTCGACTTAGGCATGGGCCATCTTGACTTGGGCTTGGGCCCACCTGATTTGGGGTTGACTTTGATTTTGACTTGGTTAACCGGGGTGCAATTTTTGACCCCAACATGTTCATTATTTCCAATCATACTATATCACATGTCACATTGCATATTCATTTTTATACATTCACATCTCACCTTTGTTAAGGACTTACCGAGCGCGAGTTCGCTGACGGGCATTCCACCCATTTTTGTTTCTTTGGAATGTTTGTCAGATAATTTAGAGATTGAGGAGGTGGAACCGACTCCAGAGAACTACGATCAGTTCGCGGCATAAGCCGATCTTTAGTTTCTTTCAGCTTTCATTTTTCAGTATGCCACTTGTTTAGGCATTTACATTGCACTTTTTCAGTTATCTTGTATCAGTGTAAACTTTGTAGAGTTGTGAATGTAAATATATAAAGTTGGATTTTCATTATCATGTCATTCTTGTAATTTTATATTGCTTACTTTACGCTTAGCGTATTTGTTTCGAGAAAAAACTCTCTCGAGACAAATACGTCGCGGACCTTGTTACGTGTCGTTACCACTCTTTTGGGAAGCGGGACGTGGCAATTTCAATGCTAGCGATTAGGCGTTGTTTTCATTCAAGAAATTACACAAACATCCTATTTTATGTAAACCGGTGTTGTTCACGGCAAATTTTTTATATTGACATTTACACAAAAATCTTATTCCAATGAAATACTAATGTTGTGTGCATACACGATCAATTGGATATTTACGTAAACACCTTCAAAACACTATCACTCGAGAAATTAGACAAAAAATATTCAAAAAACGGTCATTTAGACATTTATACAAACATCTTACAAGCACAAATATTCAAACGGTTGGATAAAGATATTTCAAATACGATCATTCGGATATTTACATAAACACCTTTCAAACACCACCGTTTAGCTAATTGAGTAAAGATATTTTAAACACTATTATTCAGACATTTACACAAACAGCTTTTAAGCACCATCATTCATCAACATATATTTGTCAAAAAAAGACTAAATTACTTTCACATAGAAACATTTATCCAAACTTATTACAACTTAAACTAAAACTCAAAATATAATTGTTCTCACAGTATAATCGTTCTCTATTGTTTTCCAAACCAAAACTCAAGTATAATTATTCTCCATTATTTTCCAAACTAAAACTCAAAGTATAACTGTTCTCCATTGCAGGCCGCTCCTGCATCCCTAAATTTATAAGCAACATAAATCCCAACCCCAACCAAACCAACACAGACAACTACAATATTTGTCATTAATTTCTATAACATTTGTCATTAACTGCTTATTCTTTATCATCATCTCTGGGACCAAAGGCCCATCACCTCCATAGCCATCAACCTTTTCATTTCTATGAGGGGAAACCCTAGGAGATCGACGAAACAGGGGAGACGGCAGCCGTGGAGTTGGAAACGGATGCGGCAGTGGAAAGAGGAGAGGGCTGGGGAGTAGAGACGTGAGGCAGAGCCACGGAATTGGAAAGCGAGGGATCGGAGGGGATTGGGATCGATGGCGGCGAGCCAGCGGGCTGATATTGAGATAATGGAGGTCGAAGGATACAGAGAAGATGGGGCTGGAATAGAGGAGGAGCATGTGATCGGCGGCGGCGGCGGCGCTGAGGAGGAGCAGGTTGTCGGGTTTGTAGGGTGTTTTCTTTGTCACCCCATTGAGATGGGAATACGCGCGCGCATGTCAGGCGTATTACAGATTTCCCCTACCTAGGGTAGGCGGGGGTTTATTGATTGTGGGGATCCGAATCTCCGGCAGCCGCAGACTAAACTGCCGTTAATTAGCTCTCGTCTTTGGAGCAATAGAACTTTCGATTGACGGGTCAAACAGGTCGTGCGAACTCAATGTGCAGTGTTGTGTTTTGAAGGGTTTTTGGATATATCGGGGGCCCCGCAGAGTTTTTACGGAGGTCCCACTACCCGGATAGCGGGTTAGGGGTCAAGGAGGCTAGTAACCCCCTTGCGGGATGCGGGGCAGCGCCCTATAGAAATTTTTCCTAACGAAGACAGTGTCGTGGAGTGTATATAAAATGAGGGGGGAAAGGGCGTCCAAAGGACACGTGAGTGTCGACACCTCACGTACCTGGCACGCGGGCGCCGGGCGCCGGCACCTCACGTGCCTAGCACGTGGGCGCTTAGGCGCTGGACGTCAGCAGGAAAAGGGACTTGGTCCCTGCACCGAAAGATGTGCTCCCGATTTGACTTATGGAGTTGGACTCCTGACAGAGAGGACAGGTGGGCTTAGCCCCTGCACTGGGAGTTGTACTCTCAAAAAGAAAGATTTATTATTTTGTGTGTGTGTATGTGTATTTTTGAGGAGTTAAACTCCTAAGATATTTTTGGAGCTGATGAAAGGGGCTTCTCCCTTGAGCCCTGGATCTTCCCAAGATGGAATTTTTTGAAGATGGATCTCCTTTTTCTTCCTCTCGGTTGGCCGGATCTTGGAGAAAAGAGAGGTGAGATTTAAAAATCTCCTCTTTTTGAGATCTAATGGAAGATCTGAGCTCCCCTTTGTGGGTTTTATGGTGAAAAACTATTTAATTTTGGAAAAAGAAGAGTAAAACTCTTGATTTAATTGAAAAGGGGAAGAAGGTTTAGAACGTTGAGGAGGAAGAAGGAGGCACAAAGAATCCTAGATTTTGAGGGGAATGAAAAGTCCTTTTTTATTTCATTATCATGTTGTCTTATATAGGCTTACAAAATTACACATAGCCCCTTGGGCTTTACAAAATGGCATTTTTCCCATCCCATGTCTCATGTGCTCATTTGTTTTGCACATAAGCCATGGGCTTTATAGAAATTTGGCTTCATGCCCATTTTCTTACATTCATGCATAAAAAAATTACATCAAAATTATTTATTACATGATTTTTTATTTCGGCATGGGGAGGCCGGCCGCGAGGCTCGACTTGGGCATGGGCCCACTTGCTTGGGCTTGGGCCCGCTTACTTAGAGTTGACCTTGATTTTGACCCGGTCAACTAGGGTGTAATTTTCGCCTCCAACAAAGTGCCCCCCATAAATAAATGCACACCGCGTATATGGTTCGTGTGTATGAAATTGATGGATCTTCTTTCGCGTGGAGACGACTTGTTTTGGTTTTCGCTTTTTGGGAAGCTGGCACTGCTCTTTTTACGACATGGACGGTTGACACTTGACGTGTCTCCGAGACGGGGTGTCCGTGGTGGACGTTTCCCCGGCACGGAGTGATTCGGTTCCCGCTTTGTGGGAAGCCGACACTGCCCTTTTTATGATATGGACGGTCAATGCTTAACGCGTCTCCGAGACGAAGTGTCCGTAGTAGATGTTTCTCCGGTACGGAGTGATTTGGTTCCCGCTTTGTGGGAAGCTGGCACTGCCCTTTTTACGACATGGACGGTCGACGTTTGACGCGTCTTCGAGATGGAGTGTCCGTGGTAGATGTTTCCCCGGCATGGAGTGATTTGGTTCCCGCTTTGTGGAAAGCTGGCACTGCCCTTTTTACGACATGGACGGTCAACGCTTGACGCGTCTCTGAGACGGAGTGTCCGTGGTATACGTTTTCCCGGCACGGAGTGATTTGGTTCCCACTTTGTGGGAAGCTGGCACTGCCCTTTTTACGACATGGACGGTCGACGGCACGAAGTGTCGCTGGTTGATTCCGAGTCGAAACATAATTCCGACAGAGAAGGCAGATACACCGAGGCGAAGCATGATTTCAAGACGGGGTACACTCTGAGACGAAGCATAATTTCGACGCAGAGGTTGTTAGTCGACTTGATTCCGAGGCGGAGCTTAATTCCGACGGGGAGGTTATTGCTGCCCTTTTTACGATTTGGACGGTCGGTGCTTGATTTGAATTGCTCTGCTTCTTGCGGTGTCAAGATTCGACTTGTTTCCGAGGTAGAGCTTGATTCCGCCATGGAGGTTGTTGGTTGTCTTGCTGACTTGATTTGATTTGGGTTGAAATCAGCATCGCTACACTGAAATATGGTACCAGGAGCGAATCATTATTTGCCATGAGGGGATTTCCTTGGTTCCCATTTTAACGACTTAGGGGTCATTTGTTTCCAGTTTAACGACTTAGAGGTCATCTGTTCCCAGTTTAAAGACTTAGGGGTCTTGTGTTCCCAGTTTAACGACTTAGAGGTCATCTGTGCCCAGTTTAACGACTTAGAGGTCATATGTTCCCAGTTTAAAGACTTAGGGGTCTATCGGATTGGAGTTTAGAATTTTGGGGTTGAGGTCGGCATCAACATTGCTAACACTGAAGCACAGGTGCCAGGAGCAACTCATCATTTGCCCTTACCCGTTGGGGAGCGATGGCTTAGGAGACAGGTTTAGGTCCCTATCACCTAAGGCTTTTCAATTTTATGAGCCGTAAGGGTCTCATAAAAGTATTTTCTCCTTACGAGTCGAAAGGATCCCGTAGGTGTATTTTCTCCTTAAGAGTCATGAGGACTCCCAAGTGTGTTTCCTTTGTGAGTTGTAAGAATCCCACGAAGGTGTTTTCTTATGAGTCGTGAGGATCCTATAAGTTTGTTCTCCTCATGTATCGTGAGGACACATGAGTGGGTTTTCCTAAATGGAGCATAATTCCAAGGGCGGAGACCGGCTGCTGGACTGGTGGTTGTGGTAGGACATGGGTATGATGAGAATTATGTAAGCTCGTGGATTGTATACGGTAGTCAACTTGGGGATCAACCGCAGGGCTGGGAGAATTTTGGGAAATTGGATTTTGGTTGGCGTCTGCATCACTGCACTGGAATATGGTACCAGGAGCAACTCATCATTCGCCGTTTTGGGATTTAGAATTTGGTTGGCGTCTGCATCGCTGCACTGGAATATGATACCAGGAGCGACTCATCATTCGCCATTGGGATTTGGAATTTGGTTGGCGTCTGCATCGCTGCACTGGAACATGATACTAGGAGCGACTCATCATTCGCCATTGGGACATTCAGAGATTTGAAATTTTGGTTGGCGTCTGCATCGCTGCACTGGAATATGGTACCAGGAGCGCCTCATCATTCGCCATTTAGGAATTTCGATTTTGGTTGGCGTCTGCATCGCTGCACTGGAATATGGTATCAGGAGCGACTCATCATTCGCCGTTTTTATTTATTTATTTATTTTATTTTTACCGCGATTGCTCTATCATTTCAGGTTTTCTTATCGTGAAGGTCGCGATTGCCCTATCATTTCGGCTATTCATTCGCGGTTGTCCCATCATTTCGGCTGTTTATTTTCATTTTTATTTTACTCGCTGATTTTTATTGCGAGTTGCCCCATCATTTCGACTTTTTTTTATATTTATTTACACATTTTTACATCCCCAGTTTAACGACTTAGAGATCGATTGTTCCCAGTTTAACGACGTGGTAGTCAGTCGTTTCCAGTTTAACGACGTGGTGGTCAGCTGTTTTCAGAGAAAGGCAGATATCTGAGAGAATTAGTTTCACGAAGGACTTCGGTCTCCGTTTGTATGAAATTGGCGGTCGCAACTTGACTGTTTGTTAACACGCCTTTAGACAGTTCTATCTCTCCTGCCTTGTATTGCTTTTCGACCCAATCTTTGAAAACGAAGCAGTCCTCAATGGCATGACCTATCACTCTGTGATAGGGGCAATATTTGGGGTCGTCGGTCATATTCGCTTCTTGCGGTCTCTTTGATTCTGGCAATTGTACCCCGTTTCTTAGGGCATCCTTGAATATTTTACGGACTTTGTCCCTTTTGAAAGAATAGACCTTATCCAGCTTCTCTTTCAGTGGAGATTCTTCTCCCTCTCCGAACACTGGCTTCCGAGGCTGGTTGGCATTAGACCCGCTCATCCCTTGCTTATTTCGGTTAGCCGAAGTATTAAAAGATTCAGCATCATCAGAATATCCGCCTTTACGATTTTCGTCCTTTCGGTTTCTCCAGGACCTATTGTTATTTTGGGAGTCAGAGGAAAATTTCTGTTTTGAGCGCTCTAACATGTGGACTTTCCTGGTCAGCTCTTGGAATGTTTTGAGACCCGCGGTGCATAGAAACGGGGCCGTCCAATTATTGAGATTTCCGACGAGGAGGCTAACAGATTGGTCCTGCTCTATCGGCGGTTCACATTTGACGGAGAGATTGCGCCATCGGGTTATAAAATCCGTGCTGCTTTCGTTGTTTTTTGGCTTGGTCCTTACAAGGTCAGCGATTGTGATCTTATCGCTGACACTCATGAACCTTTATCGGAATAGAGATTCCATTTGGACGAAAGTAGTAACGGAGCCATCCGTTATGCTAGCGTACCAGTCGAAGGCGACATCGGTTAAACTATTAACGAACTGGCGGAAGAGAAGCGCATCATTGCCCCCAGCACTGGAATATGGTATCAGGAGCGACTCATCATTCGCCGTTTTTATTTATTTATTTATTTTATTTTTACCGCGATTGCTCTATCATTTCAGGTTTTCTTATCGTGAAGGTCGCGATTGCCCTATCATTTCGGCTATTCATTAGCGGTTGCCCCATCATTTCGGCTGTTTTTTTCATTTTTATTTTACTCGCTGATTTTTATTGCGAGTTGCCCCATCATTTCGACTTTTTTTTATATTTATTTACACATTTTTACATCCCCAGTTTAACGACTTAGAGATCGATTGTTCCCAGTTTAACGACGTGGTAGTCAGTCGTTTCCAGTTTAACGACGTGGTGGTCAGCTGTTTTCAGAGAAAGGCAGATATCTGAGAGAATTAGTTTCACGAAGGACTTCGGTCTCCGTTTGTATGAAATTGGCGGTCGCAACTTGACTGTTTGTTAACACGCCTTTAGACAGTTCTATCTCTTCTGCCTTGTATTGCTTTTCAACCCAATCTTTGAAAACGAAGCAGTCCTCAATGGCATGACCTATCACTCTGTGATAGGGGCAATATTTGGGGTCGTCGGTCATATTCGCTTCTTGCGGTCTCTTTGATTCTGGCAATTGTAGACCGTTTCTCAGGGCATCCTTGAATATTTTACGGACTTTGTCCCTTCTGAAAGAATAGACCTTATCCAGCTTCTCTTTCAGTGGAGATTCTTCTCCCTCTCCGAACACTGGCTTCCGAGGCTGGTTGGCATTAGACCCGCTCATCCCTTGCTTATTTCGGTTAGCCGAAGTATTAAAAGATTCGGCATCATCAGAATATCCGCCTTTACGATTTTCGTCCTTTCGGTTTCTCCAGGACCTATTGTTATTTTGGGAGTCAGAGGAGAATTTTTGTTTTGAGCGCTCTAACATGTGGACTTTCCTGGTCAGCTCTTGGAATGTTTTGAGACCCGCGGTGCATAGAAACGGGGCCGTCCAATTATTGAGATTTCCGACGAGGAGGCTAACAGATTGGTCCTGCTCTATCGGCGGTTCACATTTGACGGAGAGATTGCGCCATCGGGTTATAAAATCCGTGATGCTTTCGTTGTTCTTTGGCTTGGTCCTTACAAGGTCAGCGATTGTGATCTTATCGTTGACACTCATGAACCTTTATCGGAACAGAGATTCCATTTGGACGAAAGTAGTAACGGAGCCATCCGTTATGCTAGCGTACCAGTCGAAGGTGACATCGGTTAAACTATTAACGAACTGGCGGAAGAGAAGCGCATCATTGCCCCCAGTATTCCCGCATGAGGCTTTAAAGTGGGCGATGTGCTGATTCGCATTTCCCGTCCCATCGAATCTTCCAAATTTAGGGATGACGTAGCCGCTAGGAAACCCTACCAGATCATACTGAGCGGGATATGGTCTCCCACTACTGCTGATATCTTTTTGCATTTCGGCTTCGGCTACCAATGTTTTGACTTTGTTGGCAACCAAATCCATGATTTGATCTTGAGTTAGCGGGCTACTGTCATCGGTAGCCAAGACATTTCCCGAGATAGGATGCGACTGAATTTCATGCGGTCCTCTCACCTTTGGATTTGAGGGAACGGGCGTTGGCTGCCTCGGGACACCGTTTCTCGGTTCATGAGTAGAGCTCTGCGCTTGATCGGGCGGATGAGAGGCAACTTGGGCCGTGAGCCATAAGAAGACGTTTGTCAAGTCGTCAATCTTTGAGTAGAGCTTGGCCATCTCCTTGTCTTTGCTTCTGAGCTATTTTCGGAGCTCTTGAAGAAGTTACTGTTCTGCGTTCTTGGGACGGAAGATTAGCTCCTCTTCGCTTTCTGAGCCCGACTCCTCATGAACCGAGGGATCTCTCTGCTTATCAGCTTCACTGGGAGGATTTTCATTACCTTCCGGAGGATGCTGGTCTTGGGAAGCGACAACCACATTCACACCAGATTGGATTTGAGATGTAGTGGCCCCATCCTTGCTCGTGCTGTGCATGCCCACCATGTAAACAGTGTGGACCACATATCCAGCCATCTCTTTATCTTTGACGGCTGATTTTGAAGAGCGGTCCGGGCTTTAGAAATTCACAAATTTTAACATGGCCAAAACCCTAGCCCTTTTGTTAGCTCTGTATCTGAGCCTTTCTGTCTTAGCTTCTCAATCTTGAGGGCTTGACAGGCATCCGTCATCCAGGAAGCCATCGTGAGCCGATTAACGGGGAGCTTAGAGAAGATACTCAATTGAGCAGTTGTCATGGGCACCGCTGGATCTTGGCCGAGACGCCTTGTTGCTCTATTGGTGTTGATGGCCTTGCCCCCAGCCGGGGCCAAAGAAAGTCGTTCAAACACAGACTTGCGTTTGGGTTGGGGCGCCTTCGAAACCACCACATTTGGCATCTTGCCTTTCGATGCCGGTTTATCCATCACCGGGGCTTGAGGAGCAGAGATGGTGTTAGCTGGCATGAACAGAATAGAGCTGAATGGTAATGGCGGCTCCTCCCACTGTCGCCCGAGACTGGCCGGAAGGACCGTCCTGGCGTCCATCTTCATCATGTAGGAGATGGGAGATGTGTTGAGAGCTGAGCTTTCCCTTAAAGACATTTTGTTGCGTTCGAAAATTGCAGTCGAAAGTCGTTAGCCTGCAAATAAAAGCATGATTTTAGTACAGGCAATCGATATGTATATTGATTGAGTTCGCATGAACTTTTAACCTGAAATATGAGAGGAGAGATCGGTCCCACCGGACGTGCCAGAATCTGTAGGGTGTTTTTCGTCATCCCGTTGAGATGAGAATACGCACGTGCTTTTCAGGCGTACTACAGATTCCCCCTACTCAGGGTAGGCGAGAGTTTATTGATTGTGGGGATTCGAATCTCCGGCAGCCGCGGACTAAACTGCCGTTAATTACTCTTCGCCTTTAGAGCGAGAGAACCTCTGATTGACGGGTTAAACAGGTCATGCGAACTCAATGTGCAGTGTTATATTTTGAAGGGGATTTGGATATATTGGGAGGCCCGCAGAGTTTTTACGGGGGTCCCGCTACCCGGATAGCGGGCTGGGGGTCAAGGGGGCTAGCAGCCCCCTTGCGGGATGCGGGGCAGCGTCCCGTTAGAAATTTTTCCTAACGAAAACAATGTCGTGGAGTGTATATAAAATGAGGGGGGAAAAGGCATCCAAAGGACACGTGAGCGCCAGTGCCTCACGTGCCTGGCACGTGGGCGCTTGACACTAGGCGCCAGCGACTCACATGGGCGCCAGCGCCTCACGTGCACTGGAAGCTGTGCTCCCGATATGACTTATGGAGTTGGACTCCTGACAGAGAGAACAAATAGGCTTAGCCCCTGCACTGGGGGTTGTACTCCCAAAAAGAAAGATTTATTATTTTGTGTGTGTGTGTGTGTATTGAGAAGTTAAACTCCTAAGATATTTTTGGAGCTGATGAAAGTATATATATCGAGAAGTTAAACTTCTAAGATATTTTTGGAGCTGATGAAAGGGAATTCTCCCTTGAGCCCTGGATCTTCCCAAGATAGGATTTTTGGAGATGAGTCTCCTTCTTCTTCCTCTCGGTTGGCCGGATCTTGGAGAAAGGGAGATGGGATTTAAAAATCTTCTCTTTTTGAGATCTGATGGAAAATCTGAGCTCCCCTTTGTGGGTTTTGTAGTGAAAAACTATTTAATTTTAGAAAAAAGAAGAGTAAAACTCTTGACTTAATTGAAAATGGGAAGAAGGTTTAGAACGTTGAGGAAGGAGAAGGAGGCACAAAGAACCCTAGATTTTAAAGGGAATGAAAAGTCCTTTTTTATTTCATTATCATGTTGCCTTATATAGGTTTACAAAATTACACATCCCTTGGGCTTTACAAAATGGCATTTTTCTCATCTCATATCTCATGTGCTCATTTGTTTTGCACATAAGCCATGGGCTTTACACAAATTTGGCTTTATGCCCATTTTCTTACAGTCATGCGTAAAAAAATTACACCAAAATTATTTATTACCTGATTTTTTATTTCGGCATGGGGGAGGCCAGTCGCGGGGCTCGACTTGGGCATGGGCCCACTTACTTGGAGTTGACCTTGACTTTGACCCGGTCAACTGGGGTGTAATTTTCGCCCCCAACAAGGTTGTGGAAATGGAGGCAGAGAAGACTGAAATGATTATAAGAAATATTTGTTGTAATTTGAGAAAGAGAAGAAGGGTGTTTCGGACATTTCACATGAAATTTAACAGCAAGGGGCAATAGGATGACGATTGTCAACTTTATGGTGTTTTTGACTAACGGTGGGACCACTGGGAGGGAGGTTCTGGATATTACCCTAAACTTCGATAGATTTTCCGTGAAATAAGCCTATTATTTATTTAGTTTGCTTTTTTCTTCTCTCGTCTAAAAAGTTCTGGAAATTTTGTATGCATTTGTAGAAATTCTTGTGAGAAAAAACAATGTCAAAAAATTCTTATTTTAACTTGTTTGACTTTAATGAAACATAGGGATTACCTCCCAAAAAAAGGTTTCATCCCACAATTTTTACTCAAAAATAGGAAAAGAAAAATATTGCTAGCAATTTAATAGCACATTGTTTTGAGCACATGAATTATCTTCAAAAATTAGCACTTTTATTTTTGTTTTGAGCACATGGATCACAATTTTACTTATGGAGTTTTAAAATAAAAGACAGGCAAGCATTTCTGAAAATGCACTAAATTAGTTAGATTTTTCTTTTTTTTTAAAACCTTTTTGAAAAAAGAAAAGTTCCCTCAAATGATCTAACCTTTTGAATGTAGAATCGAACCGACAAACTCTCATCTTGAAAAGCAAATGACCACCGGCTATGCCCAATTAGTTAAACGATTTACAGTTGACTATAAATTTTGATGGAGCCTGCATAAAGTTGCATCAATGTCCCAATCATTATTAAACCCAACATGTCAATAACTAATCAATTAATATCATTTACCCCAAGGTTAAGGCCTCTCAATCTCTCTCTCTCTCTATATATATATATATCTCCATATATATATATATATATATATATATATGTATAGAGAGAGAGAGAGAGAGAGAGAGAATAATGGAGGAGAGAGGCCCTAGGAGGGTTTTTCGTTAGGTGGCGTCAAATTTGATGTATCCACATCTTAGATGATAAAGATGATGATGATGGGTGCTGATCGTCGAATAAAATGGTGGAGGGTGTAGTTTTTTGACGCCACCTAACGAAAAACCCTCCTAGGCCTCTTTCCTCCATTATTCTCATATATATATATATATATATATAATTTAATCCCTTCTTTTTCTTCTAGTACCAATTAATTTCACGCTACGTAACTTGTCATATGAAACATGACTTCTTCTAAATAAACGGCTTCTAGTAGCAAGTTATGTTTGTTAATAGCCAGGGCATTATTAGAATATAGAAATCTAGAACAAAGAAAAATATTAGGCATGGGCAAAGACATGCAGGGTTTGCAATAGACTTGTAGATATTCAATAATGATATGTCTTGTCATCAACATAGGTATGTGGTACAGTCAATACCCTCTAGTAAGTCAAGATGTGAGGGCAGGCATTTGTCAAAATTCAACCGGTGTCTCTATCCAAATCCAACAGTTAAACAGAAATACTATTTCAAAATTGAAATGATGTACAGCAAAGTAGAATATTATTCGAATTGTCAATATTATTCTTCCGGCTATGTTCTTTAGGATTTGCGGATGTTGCTATTATTCATGCTATTTCTTTTGCCATTATTAGATCAAACATAAGGGCCTGTTTTATACCCATATCCACCGTTAGATCTGTTAGTATATGCAATAGCATGGGCAAATAATAGCGTGGACCCAGAATCCGTCGCCATCATCTTCGACTTTTGTTCACCGGATAATACAGTCCACAAGGCTACTTCAATTTCTCCTCATTGTCTCGAATGCCAGATACTTAGGTGTTCTTCGATGAAGGCATCAAACACTTAAAATTTCAAAAGGTTCCAATCATATATAATAGGATTTTTGAGAATCACATTTCTGAAAATCTTGGAGACCCAAATCTCATACAAGCGGTTCTATAATAATCAAAATAACATACCTTTTTTTCCAAATGATATGCTAAAAGTGCCTAGGCATATTTTTCCCGTAACTATACATGACATAATTCATATTGAATCCGACATCGATAAATTAAACTGTATTCAGACTCACGATACATGGCTCTATTATCACTCATGGAGTCAGAACTAAATCGTAGTAAAACATTTTTTTCATTGTGACAACATCATAGATCATACCAAGCGAGATAACAAAAATTCCATCACCTATCAATTGGAGCAAGTTCACATGCCCAAAGAAAACTAAAATGGGACGAGGACTCCCTTATGTCACAACCTTCATAAAATCTCTCCTCGGCTTGTTGGAATCCTACAACTGAAAATCATGCCAAGTTTATATAAGTTGTCGAATATAAGCCAATTATGTCTCGGATACGAAGATCATTGTAATTTGCAATTCGACAAGAAAAACAACAAGTTCATTATCGAAGCAAAACATTGCAATTTACATTGCTGCAAGATATAATGTGACCAGTTCCTTGCAATAGATATGGACAAATTCTATTTCCAAAACACCCAAACAAACAGTAAGGAAAAATTGCAAGTACAATAAAACGCATAATATATCATTTCTGCTTTCCGGATATCAAATTCTACTACACTTGAACATCTCAAACTAAGCATGCTCTTAGTTTGCTGCAGTAACCAAAATTTTTACAACGATTATTAGATAGTTTTTATATTCCATGATGATAATGACAGACTAGATGCTTATAATACCTTCGCAACTACTCTGCTAAGAATACACTGGATATCCCGATCTTCATATGTAACATTCAGAACATGCTACATTGAGTTACCGCTATTTTATTCTTAAAAATGATACTGTTAGAGAATCCCGCAATACTATTAACAAAATATTTGTGATGATTTGAAATTGTAACCAAGTTTCAATATATAGAAAGCATTCACCTTACATGCAAAAGTGAATGAAGGCAGGCTAATTCATTCTTGCAGATACATTGAATCCCTTTTCTTTCTCTAATTCACTTTGTTAGGTGTATCTTTGATTTTATTATCTAACAAATCATTGCCTGCTGCTTCCATCATGTCCAGTTAGGCCTACTCATATTCCTCATTGCTCCAATAATTACAATTTTGTTACCCATTGGCACACTATTACACTCACTTGTGCATGTGCAAAACTGCAAACCATTTAATTTTCATCAATTAAACCTCTATATGAGTTGCATCCAACTTCTCACGAATTGATTCGCTTCTTATTTTATCATTTATATATTGCCCATCAACATTCTCATTTAACTCATTTTCATTTTCCAGACAATAGTTTCCACAGCAATTTGATCCTCAAAGCAAAAGCTTCAACAAAAGAAAAATAAATATTAACTTGCACATTCGTAATCTTTGATTTATTTCTTTTCCCCCTTCTAAGTTCAGCTTACATTCAAGATTACTATGTTATAACAAAATTTATATCTTCATAACCTTCTGATATCAATGCCTTTTCCTTCTTATAATTAAACAACACGCAGGGGCGGATCCTTATAAAGGCGAGGTTAGGCGGACACCTCATCTGTCGTGGATTTCGCTATATATTTGTAACTATGTAGTCCTCTAAAACGTACAAAAAAGACTAATTTGCCTCACATGACAAGTATAATTGGCAGCCTATTGGTTGGAAACAAGGAGTTTCGAAATGATGGGTTGAGTTCGATTCCGAATGCCTGCATGTTTTTCTTTATATTTTACTAGATTTTGTATAATGTTAATGTACTATCACAATGATATTTATATATAAGCTATCAATTCAATGTATTTATCATTAATGCTATTGGTTAAATCTTAAATGTCTGGATGTCACAGCTTCCAAACCCAGCGTATGTAAGTTGGTATTTTATTTTATTTTTTGAATTCTTTTTGAATATAGTGATAAGGTACTCGTTCTAAACATAGTTTCCATAGTATTTTTTTTCCTTTATATCGAAAATTAATTCTAACTACCAAAGAATTATGTTGTCCTAATGTGTAATATTTTTTGAGTTTTGCAATTACCAAACATTAGGACAAGTTAGCAGCAAAATCAAGAGCCCTTTTTATCATTCATGTACTCAAGAGTGTCAACATATTTTGGGATCAAATCATGGCTTTTATTAACTAGTCTTGTCAAAAACAGAATAAGCATAACAATGTGTATACCAAGTTCAAACCCAAATCTATTTAACGAATTATGAATTTTTTCCGCATATAATGTTTCTTAGTTATTAAAGTTAGTGTTGTGAAAATTCATTTTTCTCAATTGCTTCACCATACCTGGCATACAACCCAGAATCTGGCACCGAACAACACAATGCAAAATAGTTATTTTTCATGTGGCCTGGCACCTCTTGATATGTCTTCTTAATACTTACTACCAAGAAATTCCATGCCTCCGTAAACAGATTTGGGAATATGATCATAAACCAATTGCGTTTCAAACCCAATCAACAATGACAGTTTAGCTGACACATTTTCACAAACACCTTATATGCCCAAAAACAACTACAGCAAAATCTAACACCAATTTTGAACAAATTGATATTTACCCAATTAAAACTCATACCCTATCCTAAACCCAAATCAAATTTCACAAAATGTAAACAAAAAAAACGAAGAGTTTTTGCCCTTAAAAAATAAAAATTCAATACCTCAATGCGATTCTGACGAGCTTTGGGGCTTCGCAGCTGCTTCAGCATTGGATCGCTTCAGATCTTCGATGAGTCCGCCGAGCTCCTTTCGCGCCGATTCTCTTCCAAACATGAACCCGTACCTGACGAAACAAAGATCATGTTTTTGATTTGGAAAATTGCGGGAAAATGAGAGCAAAACCCTAACCCTAGAAAATTGGGAGCATTCGTTCAAATGGAGGTGGGGGGGGGGGGGGGTGATTTACCAGCAGGAGATGGCAGAGAACACGCCGGCTGCAGCTACGGTTTGAAGCAGACTGAGCTTCTTCTCCATTGCTTCTTTGTTCTCACTGCTTTCAGCCACCGTTTCTTCTTTGGAGTTAGGGTTTTGGGTTTTAAATGTCTAGTCCTGGTTTAAGGCCTGACAAATAAACAACCTGACCGTCGATACCGACCAACAGCGATAAATCCCCTTAAAGAATTATGAGCAGCTCGAGAAGCTATACGAGTTGTGGTATTTGAGATGCATCAAGCCAAATTTTGGTTAGAAGGTGAGCCGGTTTTGGTTCTAGATTAGATCAATCATGAAGGTTTTTTACTAGCATTTAAAAAATTGATACTTGATGATATATGGAATTGGATTGGATTGCTCGATAGTTTTCAAGGCGCTCATATTTTCCGTGAAGAAAATGCTCGTGTCGGTTTTTTGGTACAAACTAGAGCACTGGATGGTTTAGTTTGGTTTGATGAGATGACGTTTCGAGGGTTTTTTATCGCGGTTGGTTCGAGATGACCGTCGGTTGATTCTTTGTCAGATTTTAAGAAACGTTCTGCACCAAAAACAAAAGGAGTCATCTTATCAAATCAGACAACATCATCTAACGCTTCAACAATCACAAAATGTAAGTATTAATAAAAACTGTGAGAAGCTCCAAGACTCCCAAAAAGTTATGATTAATTTATGATTAATAAAAGTCTTGATTTTGTTTGTTAGTAGAATTGGGTCCATCTTGGGTTAGCCCATGGTTAAATGTAAGTGCATCGAACTAGCTAAAAAAATTCTCGCTTTGCCTGGAAACCAGAAAACGGCCCTTAGTTGTAAGAACATGCATTTTACCCTTTTAACCCTAAAGCATCATTATCTCGTCAATATATCACATCTAAAGTGCTCTTGGAATTCAATCATATTTTTACTCAATGTTTCATCAAGTGTCCATATGTGTTACTTAAAACCGTATCCGTTTAGGATTAATTTTAGATTTATAAAACCTAACAATCGATGTGAGGCAAAAGTGCAGGAGTTTTAAACCAAAAAAAAAAAAAATGGTTTCCCGCTCATTCGAGCAGAAAATTGGGAAGGTTTCCTAAATTTAAGGCCTAATAGCTTTATCTTTTTCTTCCCCTAGCCGTGTATAGCCATAATAAGTTTGTAGTTTATTAAACACTAGAGCTAAGTGAAGCCACATAATTTTTCTACACAACAAGCCTGCGTCCCGACCCGAGTCCCCACGTCCGCTTTTATCCTATGCAACACACTCAAAAACTTGGAATGTGGCCCTACACTAAGCATAGTACACGCTGATTTTATGAGTGTTGTGTAGTTTGCTGTGTAGAAAAAGGTTGTGTAGAACATTTTTTTTCTAAACAATATTAATTAGTGTAACCCGAACTACTTTGACTTTGAATAAATAGCAACCAAAAGTACTTCAGAATCCAATATTCACATCTAACTTTACGTTCTCAAAATTTGAAATCCATTGCATTAGATTCATAGAGGGGATTGATGGATCTCTGAATCTCCTTCAGATGTTATCTTCCGTTAATCTGCGGCGAGCGCTGATAGACGACTGAGATTGAGTTGGAGGGTTGCCTCCTGGAGCGTGTGGATCTCAGTGGGTTTTGTGTGGTTGAGGCCGAGCAACCTGCAAAGAAGTCCCGGGGTGGTGTCACCGAGGACCCTCCGACGATCAAGTTAGACGGGGTATTTTTGTAGAGCAATGGCCTGGTGGAGTAAAATTGGCTTACCTGAGTCATCTGAGAGAGGGGTTTATATAGCGGCAGTCGTGGGCAGACGGGCGCGAGATTCACGCCGGCCGTTACGCCCCTGGCGTCACGCCCGCGTGATAGACGGGATCCCCCATAAATGACGAGACAGGCTCGTTAATGGGGGATCGTAATGGCGTGGAACGCGGGATCATGGGTGGCGGATATCTCGCGCCTGGAGAGATTCGCGGAGACGCCTGTGATCGGTGTTGTGGGTCGGTCGGTGAGACCGAAGAAGATGAGCTTGGCGTGAGGCTCGGGAACGAGCGGGAGGCCGAGGCATCTTGGTTCTGTGATAGCTCGGAGGCGAGCTGGGGGGAGTTTTGGAAGGCCGCCGAAGGTCGGGAACATCCTCGGGCCGGAAGCCTGGGGTGTGATCCTAACGTAACGTTCTTGATCCTTCCTTGTAAGCTCTGGGACACGTCATCTGCCACGTTTCATTATCTGCGGAGCCACCGATATCGAGCATCATCATTAGCCTCCCACTCTCGTTTCGACCCGTTTCCGGGTTGGGTCGAGAGTGGTCTGACCGGTCACCCGGGGTGAGTTCTCACTCGAAGATATCGTCGGCGCGCATTCCCGGGCAAAGACTAGTATTTTCTTGATGACGTCAGCGGATCGGGGGAGAGATCTCGCATTTAAAAAAGGAAGCGTCGGTTTGTGCGTACGTTCGTCGAAGCGATAGCCCACGTATCTGGCGCTAGTTGGCTGACGAGACTGGCCGCAGGCGTTCCCGCGCCCGATAGGACGCGCCCAATGTGAGTGCGACAGGTGGAATGTTGTCGGACGTTGGTTGCGAAGCGTTGTTTTCGCGGGAGGCGATCGGAACCGTAGGATGTGTACGCCGGCAGCTATAAATAGAGGTGGGATCCCCATCAGGGCCCATACCCCCCCATAATTTCCTCGTCCCTAATCGTGTTAGCACGGCGCTCTTCTCCTCAGGTCGGATTCTTTGCGTTTTCTCTCCCGAGGACACCTCCCTTTGATCAGGTTAGATATCTTCTTCTGAGGAGTCTGTAGATATAGTCCGGGTAGAGTCTAGGGAGTCTTCTGAAGCTTTCTCTTCTACTTCTTCCTCTTCCTCTTCTGAGTCGGAGTCCCCCCGGGGAGTTAGGGTTAGTCATGCTCCCCGGGGTCGTGCGATGGGGGCGGTCCTCAGAGCGCAGGTCATGGGTGTTCTTGGCGCGTCATCCATGCCGAGGCATGCGGATGAGCTCGCCACCATCCGGACTCGTTTCCACATTCCTCCCGGCTATTCACTTTGTCTGGCCGAGGAGGGGGAGAAGGCAGACCAGGTACGGGGCAAGCAGATTGCCTTGTACCTGGAAGCCTTTTGGGCCGGGATGCGCCTGCCCTTCTCCTCCGAGGTGATTGCAGCGTTGAATTGTTTTGGGTTAGCCCCGGGCCAGTTAGTGCCGAACTCTTGGAGGACTCTCCTTGGGTTCCTGGTCTGGTTGAAATTGCGTCCGATCCCTTTCAGCCGGAGCCTTCTCGTTTCTTTTCTTTGCTACAAAAACCACCCTGGCGCTCACAGGGGCGAGCCGAGTATACATCTCTTTTAGAAAAAAACGGAGGGACGCTGCCGGGTCGGGGGTCGTCGTAGTACCTTCTTCCATTCATGAATGAAAGAAAAAGTTTTTGTTTGTTAGGCCGCCCGAGGGTGAGGATTGGCCTGTGCCCATCCAGTGGCACGGGGCCAGCTGTCCACGGGTGAGTCGGTCGAATCATCCCGATGCGGTGGCGGTGTCGGAGTGGGAGCCCCTCCCTCAGGCTGATGTGCTGCTGTCTGAGCGGGCCCTCAGTTGGGCCGGGCTCAGCCCCGCCCAGTTCGCGGGTAAGTTAGGAGTTTTCAGACGACCTGTTTAGACTTGAGCATTCTTTTACTTTTCTGGCATTGTTGACTCCTCTGTATTTTGTCTTATGCAGAACCCATGGACCTAGGCAAGTTTCGGGCAGCCCTGGTCAAAACGAAGAAGGGGAAGAAGGCCGGAGGTGCCGGCTCTTCTCGCCTGTTGTCGGCTTCGGCTCCACCAGTAGTCGCTCCATCCAGGCATCCAAGCGCGCCCTGGGCCCCAGAGTCCAGTCATGCGCCGAGCCGAAAACATGCTCGGGAGCAAGAGCCCCGGGCTTCGGAGGTGGGAGGCAAGACCGGTTCTCCTGCGTCGCTCCTCAAGAGGTTTCATAGGATGGCGCCCCGCTCTTCGGCTTCCACAATCCTTGTGGACGATGAGGAGTTTCACTTCGAGGTGCCCTCGGGGCTTTCCGTCGCCGACAGTCTGCTTTCGGAGATGGAAAGGTCGGCCAGGGCCAGAATTCCTCGAGGGACCCCCTCCCGGCCCAAATGGCGGCCATAGCTCAAGAGGCCGTGCAGGTTAGTGTTCGCACCCCCACTTAGTTCTTCATTCAGTATTTTTGTTTGCGTGATTAGGTGCCTCCTTTTTCTTTTTAACCCTCCTCTGTTTTCTTCAGGTCCTCCAGCACGTCGCCCTCGTCGTCAACATGGAGGACGAGGAAATCGCCCCGGTGATGCGAGCCGCGGGTGAGTTCTCCTCGCAGGAGGAGAGCTCAAGGCTGGAGCTGGAGGCGGCGATGGAGAGGGCCGCTGTTCTTGAAGACTGGGTGGTTGCCTAGGATCGGGAGATCGCCAGGTGCCGAGAGGCCGCCTGAGCCGCCGAGGCCCAACTGGAAGATTCCAAGGTGCTCGTCGCCACCCTGAAGAAGACGACGAACAACCTCCGGTGGGAGAACGAGGTGGCGAAGGAAGGAATAAGGCGTGCCGAGCTTCGAGCGTCAAAGGTGGTGGAGAACTACAAGAAGTCATACCAGTTCTACACCGACCTCGCTGGAGCCGCTACCGTCGTTTGTCATGACGCCTTCGATGCCATCAAGGCCCTGCTGCCGGGGTTTCCCAACGGCAAGCTCCGGGATGAGTACCCTCTCGGGGATGACACGCAGGGGGATGCCCCTGGAAATGCTGCAGGGGGAGAAGCTCCCGGTGGGAGCGTTGGGGATAAGTCGGTTACCCCGGCCTCCGGCGCCGAGGCTCCCTCTACGGGTGCCGACCCTCCAGATGCCACCCCGGTTGTCGCAGTGGAAGCATAGCTCATCGATATTCTCCCCGGCCCCGAGGCCTGAGCTTCCTTGTCTCCTTTTCTTTTTGCGCTAAAATTTTGTAAGCCTCCGGGCTTTTTTATAAGGCTGGGGAGCCCATAATACCTCTGTAAAGACTTCCGACTTTTTATGAAATAAAAAATCTTTTTGCAGTAGTCTTTGCGTGCACGTTTTCCCTTTGCTTGCGGTAAACATTTTTATTTGCGCGGTACTGTTTTCATGTTTAGGTCGGTTTTTCGTTTAGCGATCGCCCGTCGAGTTGAGAGTTGAAGTCGACCATTTGCCAAGTGTGCAGAGACTAGTGAAAGGTCGGTATCTCTATGGCCCTGAAGTTGAGGTGGGGATTGCTTAGACGTGGATGGACCGAGCAGGGTAGATACTCGGTGGCCTCTTGTTGAGGGCTTCTGATCCCTAGCGTCGGTGGGTAAGAAATTACCAGCCAAGGATGGACCAAGCAAGGTAGCTGCTCAGTGGTCTCTGGACGAGGGCTTTTATCCTTTGCGTCGTGGGGTAAGAAATTACTAGCCAAGGATGGACCGAGTAAGTTAGCTGCTCGGTGGCCTCTTGGTGTAACATTTCAGAAAATATAAAATATTATTTTTGGAATTTAATATTAAAATAATATTTTTCCCGAAAACTGCCCGATTTGCGAAATTAGGGTTTTCGAAAAAGGGTATAAATATATACCAATAATTGTGAAATAAATGGAAATTAAAATGATTTATTCATTAAAAAATATATTTAATGAATTTGGCAATTTTAAAATTTATTATACGCAGTTTTGATAAAAACCCGATTAGTGCACTGCTAATCGCGATTAAGCCAAATTCGTGTTTCTACAGTTTTCATGATTAGTGCACCATGACATGTTTCATTTGGTTACATGTCATTTCATTTATGGTTTTATATGGGTGTATGTGTTTTTGGTGAGAAAAAGAAAAAGGAAAAAGAAAAAAGTCAAGGAGGGGACATAATGATTAGGATAGACTTTTGGAGAGAGAGAGAGAGAGAGTGTGTGTGTGTTGATATGAGAGAGAGGGAGGGGGCTGCTGCCATAGTTCATTTCTCCCTTCATTTTCATCTCCCTCTTCATCTTCCTCAAGCCACAACCCTCCACTTAAATCCCTAGATCTATCTCCAAACAATCCCCAAAGCCCTACACTCCCTTCACAAAAATTAATCCCTATCTCTTCCTCTATACTTTGAACCGAGCAAAATGGAATTTTGACGACATTGGAAAGTTAGTGCTGTCTAGAGTGGACTAGATGAGGTATAACTTCTTCCTTTTAGTATTAGTTTTGTACGATGTCGTATTTTAGTGTCGTTTTGTGATGTCGCTGAACTGCTGTGACCCCGAGCATTCACTGGGAAAACAAACAATGTGGTAATGTTATGCTCGTAACCCTAGGTGACCACCTGAAGAACGAGACCTTCCCCATTGGTTTTGGCCGGTGACCATTGGGCAAAATCCGGCGACCTCGGGTGGGTAGGTGAGTTAGGGTTTGGGTTTTGTAGGGTGGTTACTTGAAGGTGTTTAAGGGTGTTTGGTCCTACTGAATTTTTCTGTAATGACTACAGGTAAAATCTGGGAGCAGTTAGGAGTGTTTACATGACATGGTGACACGATTCCTGACCTGAACCATAGAAGTGAATCCGATGCACAAACTTTAGAATTGACCCATATCAGTTTTGTGATTTTTAGTGTGCCAATAGGGTATCTGGAGCAACCCAGGGAATTTCTGAGGCAACCAAACAATGCCAGAGACCAATTTTAGACCAGAAGAGACTACCTTGACAAAACGAAACCCAACTGAGCATGGGGGGCCGGTCTCGCCGGAATTTTAAGGATAATGGCCGATTTTGTAGTGGGAGTTGGGGTCTAGGTTGGTCCAGTATGTCTTATACACCTTCTACATCACCCTATACTTGTTTGCTTGGTTTTATTTGACCTGAGTCAAATTCTGAAAACATTTGTGTGTGATTTAGGATATGTTTCCATATTTTGAACGATGAGTTTTGATATTGGATTCGTTTTTTGTTGTCGCATGTTTGTACATCGACAACAAGGGTTGTTTGGGTTGATTTTGTACGCATATGCTATAGGTTCTAACCTACGAGCAATGCGCGTGCCATTTTGGATTTTAGAACTTGATTTTAATATCGTTACGATATGTGTTGTTCTTATAGGTACCTTCGCGTGGATTCCGAAACGACGGAGCGAGGCGTCATCGACTTCGGCGAGCGAAGACTACGGCGAGTAGATTTATATCTACCGGGGGAGTCGGGTGGATAGCGTATAGCACTCCCGTAAAGTTTTGATGGAAAACTGATTTATAGAATATGGTTAGGAAACCTAGATTAGGAAACTAGGGTTAGAATGAGATAGCTATGAAACCTTACTAGAAACTAGAGTATAGTAGAAGTGTTATATTATGACTATCATAGGATGACGCTTAGCGATATTGCCGTTTAGGGTACTGTAGGAATAGTGTCACGCCCCGCTTCCCAAAATACGGAATACGAGGGGTTGCCAAGGCCAGCCATGCTCCTACAGTCAAGGAAGCATCCCTTCGTAGTCACACTTCGGCTTCTAGCTCTACGTGGTAATCAGTAATCAATGCACAGATAATGAGAAATGCAGTAACTAAATCAAAAGAACTAACCAGATGGAGCTCAAGGGAGTGTAGCTCTGGGTCGCTGATCAAGATGTCCGCGATATCCTCGAGGTACGTCAGGTCCTGGTCCAAGCTAGATCCACTTCTCACTCTGAGCATGCATACTCAGGTCATCAGAGCGACACGGTAGCAACATACACACACACACACACAAATAGGAACTCGTGCAATAATAATGAATATGAAACAATAATCATGGAATAATGACGTGAACATGAAGTAGCCAATGCAGGTAGCTAATAGAGTAGGCAAACAGTAAAGCAGTAAACAGTATGGTAGGTATGTTGAATCAGTAAACAATGCATGTCAATGTCACTAACCCTATCAGTCTCTAAGTCTCACTGTGCAGGTCACTAAGCCTATCGTCAGTCCAAATGTGAGAGTCAACCACTCGTGAGTATCCCCCACCCAAGGGTAGGACCCAAGGATAAGGGAACACGGGCCCGAGTCACTCGCTAATAATCAGTAATATCCCCATATATCTCCAGAATCGCTGTATGTGTCGGCATGGGACTCCCGAGATTCTGTTGAATTCACACTCAAACTACCCCACACCCCGTGGTCTACATCAAACGTTAACCATAAACTCAAATACCAGTCGGTCCATGACAAGTCTACGCGAGAACTGAAGACATGGTCTCCATCAAGCATGTCTCAACTGATACCCAATATAAATGGACAGTGTTTGGTGCCTTACCTGTAACACCCATACAAGTGCTTCCATAATCGTCCCATATCAATTATAGTCACACTTCTACACATCCCACAGACGTCGACAATGCAATAAATTAATAGGGTCCACTGATTGTGTACAAGTACGTGTCACTTTCACTTATCCATTCATACTTAAACACTAACGTACTTGCCACAATCAAACACTAATACCTAACACTGGGTAATGCATATGATCACTAGGTTACCAATGCAATGACATCTATATAATGTGATGAGAATACAATAATTAAGGCATGATTAAGATATCATCAGTCGGTGTCCTACCACTTGCATAATTTATCATAAATCATACATGCAAAATTTAGCAAAACAATGAAAAGGGGGTAAATAGTATGTTTAATTATCTATCCATCAAAATTGGTTTCACGTTAATCGGGTTTCAAGATCACTAGATATGGCCATTTCATTTTAAGCGTTCGCTACTGGAAATCCGGTTTCAGAATCAGAAGTCCGTTTCGTAACGCATTTTAATCCCAGTTGGGATCGTAATTAGGCGACGCTATAGTTGAAAAATATTTAGGTTTATCAGTTAGGTTTCCGCCTCCATTTGCAGAATAGTGATATCTTGTATCAACAGGGAGTTATGGACAGATTATGTTCGATGTGTAAAATCTGCCTCTGCAGAATTCAGCAAAACGTATTGGCACTATAAAATGAGTTAAAAATATCAAACGGTTGTGAAATCCAGCGAGACCAGTGTAGTAAGAAAGATAACTCAATTCTATACGTAACTATGTAGGGTTCCATGCATTCTCTTATTTGAACAGGAATGTACAGGGGTCTAGAAACATGGGTTAACTGGGATTTCCGTTCTGCACTGCAGTCCAGAATCTTAATCCTCCGCAATTATATCTATCACAATCAGTTAGAATTCAGTGAACAACTATAGAATACTGTAGGTTAAACAGTTAGTTTCGATACGAGCCATCGAACGCTAAAATAAGGTTTATACACAATTTATTATAAATTTCACGCTTTAGCATGTACGAAGGTTTTAAGGTTTTATGACAGAAATCGGGACATCATTTTACACAGGCAAACGACATCGCATCATAACCAAAGTCTTAAGGGACAATCATTATAACTCGGGCCATCATAGGTTATTTGTTGTCGTTAATTTAACGGGGTCTCCCATTCGGGTTTTGAATCGAACACTTGAGTTATAACGATTCACATGAAATTATATGCGGAAATGATTGGTAACATGAATTGTAATATATAAAAGTAGCATGAAGCAAGTATTAAACTTGCCTGAAGACGTGTCGATGACGGTACGGCAGCGGCAATGGCACGATCACGTCACGAACGCAGCACAGGTTCAGCCTTGTCGGATCTTGCTTCTTGGACTCGATGGCTCGGTGGGTGCGACGGGCGTGCGCTGGCGTTGCGACGGCCGCTGCATTGACGACGGTGACTGCTACAGAGACCGAGGCAGTGGCTCGAACGGTGACGACAACAATTCGAACAACGGCGATGGCGATGGTTATAGGTGTTCGATAAAATGACCGGGGCTCGGTTTGAAACTTGGGCTAGCTTTGGTGCTGCGGTGAAAGTGATGGGTCCACTGGAAGTGATTGACGGTGCACCGAGGAGAGATAGGAGAGGCTACGGAGGTCCAGGGACGCCGGAGATGAAAGCTCAGGCGATGTGAGCGAGAGAGGTGCTGTGTGAGAGAGATGTTGTGAGAGAGAAAGGTGCTGAGAGAGAGAAAGAGGTGGTGCTGTGGTAGAGAGAGGGAGATGTTGCTGAGGGAGGGTGAGGGAGATGTTGCTGAGGTGGTGACGACGTGAGGTCAACGGAGGCGCCGGCGAGGTGGCCTGCAGGGGTTGCGCTCAGGTCTGCAGCGAGGGGTGTGCATGGCTCGAAGCTTGTCGATGATGGTGATGAAGTAGAGGAGTCGCTGAGGCAGTGGGGAGCTCGTCGGCGTGATGCTGTGCAGGGGAGACTCGGTGGTGAGGAGGGTGTGCAGGGGAGGCTCGATCTTGGCGGTGGGGCTCGGTCGGCAGGCGAGGGGAGTAGGTAAGTGGGGCTCGGGCTTTGAAGAGAGAAGCGACGGAGGATGACGAGGTGACTGAGGTGGTAGTCGTCGTCGTCGTCATCGGGGAATGAGGCGGGATGTTCTTTTTTTCTTTTGGAGAGAGGAGAGAGGAAATGAGATCGAGAGTGAGAAGGGAGAGAGGAGAAATGGGGAACAAGGGTGAGCTTGAGGAGCTCGTGAGGGCGCGCGCGATCGTGGGTTCGTAGTCACGATGACTGGGCATCGGCGAGGCGACGTGGGGGGGCGCGAAAGAAAAGAGCGGGAAAGAGAAAGTGAGTGGGGAAGAGGGTGTAGTCGGGTCGGGTCGGGTCGGCATGATTCGTGGGCCGGGGAAGTTGGGTTGGAAGAATTAAAAGAAAAATAAAGGGAAAGGAGAGAGAGATGGGCCGGGGTGGGGGTTGAAAATAATTGGGAAAAGGGAGAGAGAGATGGGCCGGAAATAAAGGAAACTAAAGAGAAAGGGAAGGGTGTGATGGCCTCGGGGAAAATGAGAAAAGAAAAGGGAAATAATGAAAGAAAATGGGAGTGAGGGTTTGGGCTTGGGCTGGGTTAAGGGAATGGGGAAAAATAAAAAGGAAAAATATGGGGAGTGGGCTGGCTGGGAATAGAAAAATAAAAAAGAAATAAGGTTTGGGTTTGGGTTATGAGTTTAAAAGGATTTAAATGAAATGGAAAGGGAGTGGCTAATGGATTGGGTAAAAATCTAGGTAAATAAATATAAGCGGTTAGGGTTTTAAAATAAGTAAAATACTTGAAATAAAAATAAGCAATTTTGTAAGTAACAAAAATACGGGTATTGGTGTATAAAACAACTGGGTATTACATCTTACCACCCTTACAAAAATTTCGTCCTCGAAATTTAAAATAAACAGTAGGCTATAAATAATACGCGAAAAGCCATGGGATCAATTACTACTATATATATAAAATCAAAATCCAAAATATATATTTTCATACTTCTATCCACAATAACGCAGCTAAAATAATAAGTATAAGGCATAACCATTTATAATAGTAAACTATAAGCACGATACCCGGGAAAATAAAGTAACAATAATAAAAATAGAGAAGGATTCGTCGACAAGTCAAAATATTTTAAAATAAATATATCGATTAAACAACTTAAAATAACTTGAGGAAGCTCACATGGCGAAAATAAGAAACATAGAACAAAGTAATATGCGCGATATATATTTTGCGCTATTAAAAATGTGGAGAATAGTAAAGCATTTAAAACGGGTAAAATGGAAGTAGTTAATAACACGCAATATTTCGATAAATACAAAATAATGAAAACTAAATTTTCGAATAACGATGTCACTGAATATAATTATGGTGACAGGAGATAGCCCAAAAAATGTGTAGAGGCTAGCCAGGGTAGAGATTACAATGGAGTATGGCCCACTCAAAAGGTCGAACTGTAGTATTTCAAACTGAATGTTGAAGAGACTGGGGTCGGATCAGCACAGGGTGCAAGGGTGGACAGTCACAAATCTCAGGAGGAAAAGAAATGTATAGGAGAGACAGTCAAAGCATCAAGCGAACCAAAAATCCAAAGGTTAGCGAACTCAGAAATTTTATTTCATTCCAGAAAATCCCAAACAAGGCATTCTCAAAAATAAAAGATGGCCCTAAACTATACGTAGATATATTTGGCCAGAGGAGACAAAAACTAAATCACGTCAGTCGCGGTTATGCAAGTTTAGCAGGTTACGGTAGGCTCGCTCGCTCAGATAGGGGCATCCATTTCCATAGCGCCTCGCAGGGATCGCCACTGGAGGTTCCTCTGCCGCGGGATCTTGTTCTTCTGGTCCTTCTTCCTCGGCTGGAGCCTCTTCATCGAGATCTGCTTCCTCGTGATTCTCTTCTTCTGGACCTTCTTCTATGGGATTTTCTTCCACTGGATTTTCCCCAAGGTCTCCCTCCCCTGGATTTTCTTCTATTGGGTTCTCCTCGGGATCTTCCTATATTGGGTCTTCGTCGGGGTCTTCTTCTTCGTCATCAGAGTCGCGGATCATGTCGACTTCTGGGGCTGCGAATCCCTCGCCCTCGGAATCGCTGTTTCCGAAAATCACCTGTGGACCGTTGATCTCGTCATCTGAACTCACTAGCATGCAGTCCAAAGAAATGCACGACCGTGTGTCCTCATCTAAAGGCGGCGCTGTTCCAGGGTGGGCCATGACCTGAAATGAAAGAGTCATGATTAGACAGTAGAACACATTAAGAAAATAATCAAGGATACGGAGTACAAGGGAAATATGTGTTGGAGATAGTGCCCTCAGAGTCAATTATTGGATCACAGGCACGTGATTGCAATGATTGAGGGAGGACCTATCCCGGTAGGACAGTCTTACTCGAGATGATAGTATGTTATCTGGTTTATCTTTATCATCGTGTACTGCTTTAGGTGACCTGACAGGTCGCTATTACACGTTGATAGAGCCCCTAGGATTTATGCTTGACTGCCAGCAGTATGAGGGCGATCATATACGTGAGAGCTGGTGGTCTATAAGCACATCCTTAAAAGGTCCCTAGTCGTGGGAGTTTCGAGACAGGGCATCGATACTCCAGAGTAGACTAGTGTATACAGTCGAGACCCCGACGAGGGGCGGTGGCCGGTCTCACAAGCCACTGGTGTCAGTTGGTTCACCTAAGATGTATACAGGTGCTTATTGGGTTATGAGTACATCGGACAGGACTCGCCGGGAGCCTGCTAGTTGGTATTATACCTGACGTCAGATAGCAGTTCCCTGGTGACATGTGTACAGGTTAGTTCATCGACCTGAGGATCGTCATTTGTCTCGTGTGAGTTCCCACTGTACTTTGATTACTACCCTACCACGCTCAAAGGAGACGCGCAAACAGGTTTTAGTTGGGTACAGTCCCGAGCCACATGGAGGCAGTGAGCGGATCTTCGGCGGTTCGTCTGTCCCGGTATTGGGGGTGAGGTCGCGCTGTGTCTAGAAGAGCCCTTACATGAAAGTCCTTGGCCAAGGCAAAAGATTTACTGGTAGGTATTCCAGTAGTATCTCAGGATGTTCTGGGCTACACTCCGACACGACTTGTACCGCTTTTGGGGGTCTGACTTTTACCAACCCCCTAGGCCCGCCATGCGATGCTCATAGACGAACGGACCGGACTGTACGGATATTGTCACTGACAGGCTCAGTAGGGTGTCAGGATGAGTTCGCTCATCGACGTCCCTTTTGGTCAATAGCTGGTAGCCCGTCACGTATGGCTAATACCTCTGACGTGCTAGTGGTTAAATCCACAGCCATAGTATTGACGAGTCTTTAGAGTCCCCCACATTCAGTTACTCAAGTTTCGGGCGAAACGCTGTAGATGCCGTATGGAGATATGGCAGGATTCGATAAGATACGTGCGGTATTGCACGGATCAGGATCGGACAGATAATACTAGCCGGCTTTGGTTTAACCCGGATCCTAGTATTGTACAGTATAGATTTTGTCTCATTGCATTTGTATTCGGTCGGAGTACAAATGCGGGTGTGTATGCACAGTAGCGGGGTTTTCCTGTAATTTATTACGGGATCAGTTTTTGGAGTTGCCAGTTTGTTTTCGGTTTCGGCCAATTTTCTTTGTATCTTTCATTGGCCGAAGATTGGTGGAGGAGGGCTTATTTGCATTTGTGCAAATAAGCATTTGTGGAGGGTGTTCTTTGCATTTTGTTGCATCATGATGGTTTTCATGATGAGTGCACCATCCATTGGCATGATTAATCCATCATTACTTGACTTCTATTTTCATGATGGCATGACTTTTGTGATGGTGATTGGTTATGATGAAAGGGGGTGTGGCTTGCTTTTTTGCTTCATGATTCTTCTTCTCTCTCTTGCATGATTGATACACACACCCCCTTGGTTTTTTTCCTCTCTCCTTGACCTCATTTGGCCGGCCATTCTAGAGGAGGGGGCTGTCCAAAAATATGGTGAGGGATTTTGTTCTCCTCATGTTTGCAAAATCCCCTAGTTGATCTCCAAAATTCAACAACTCATTCCTCCACTAAAAGGGCAACTTCCATAAACCCCTAGAGACACAAAGAGCATTACGCGTATTCTACAGCAAATCTTGGGCACGTCGACTCGCCAGCTTCTTGCCCGAGTTATCTCAGTATAGAGGTGGGGGCCCGTAAAAGAAGCCAGCGACGTGGTGCCCTTCCGGCAACGCGGTGGAGACCGGAGATTCCGCGGGAGATCGGGACGACGGCGAGAAGACCGGAGGACACGGATCACTCGGTATATCTCTCTTCCCATCTTGTAGTTGGCTAGGACTAGTTTAATGGCACGATCCGGGTTTATACTGCGCGGTGGTGCCGGTTTGAAAAGTTTAAAGTAAATCACCGCTTCCGCATTCCGGCGTCGGATTGACGGCCGGGGCGCCGCCGTGCACTTACAGTGGTATCAGAGCCTCGCCATTAACATAGTCTAGCTTTGTCTAATGTGTTTTACTTTTCCGATCGAACAAATTCCCAAAACCGCGTTTTTTATACACATCAGTTTTCTGTTGAAATTTTTTTGGCTCCAAAATTTTTTCAGTATGTTGCAGAGTGATGTGCAGAGAAAGATAAGACATCTGTGAAAATTTGGTGAACTGATACAGTAGGATGACCGCGGAACCGCGCCCAAACCCCACTTCTGGCCGCGGTTCCGCCGCAGTTCAGTGTCTTCAGTGCACCATTTTTGCACAGTAATCTTTTTACAGTAAAATTAGGGTTTTGGAATATTATTTTTGGGCCCAGAATTTCTTTAACTGCTACAGTAATGCTTGGGGCCCACTTGGTAAAATTTGATCGATCGGATATTTTAAACACATTAGTTCACAGTATTTACATTATATCTGCGACCGTGAATGTCACTTGATCGGTAAATCCTGTCTAGCTGCTATAGCCCGGTTAGACGGATTTGCGAACGTGACTTTCACGTTGATGTTCTGTGTATTGCTGTGATGTTGCGGATCGGTCGTGGGGGATAGCCTGGATGCAATGCTAGTACAGTTTTTTTTTGTATTGTGTACATTTGATATTGCGGGGCGAGCGTCCGACATGTGGACTGCCGTCACTGTCTGTTTGTATTATTCTTTTGGGGCACGACCAGGTTGCGGTCGATGTACCCGTTGTATGTATATTTTACTTTCTGTACTAGGATTACCCCAAGGAGGGGTGCACGGATAGCCGGGTTATAGAGGGCAACAAGCCCGCATCTCATGGCATTGAGACGGAAGGGGCTTCACTCTAGAATTGGCGGGCTATTCGCCGCACTCGTAGGGGGTACAGGATGACCCAGGAGGGGTGCCCAAGTTACCGGATTCCGTGAAGTGCTGGGTGGTCCATTCACGTTGCTGAAGGGGGCTGCCTCGCTTCAGGTTTTGGCGGGTAACTTGCCGCGCCCGTAGGGGTCTAGGATTTCATTGCACAGGCTATCCACACAACCAGGGGAACGTCGGGTTTCAGCGGCTCTGTGAAACCCGGGGATCCCAGATATCTGTATTGTTCTGTGATGCTGTACATTTCTGTGATGTTGCATTTTATCACGCCTTGAGCGAAAATTATATATTGATATATATATATTAGTAGATGTTGTATATGTTTTGCATCCGCGCTAGTCCAGTACCCGCTCTGTCGTTAGTTAGCTAACCTAACGGGTAATGACGGGACCCAGTGGCGAATGCGGATGGCATATACGTACATCAGTATATTTTCGTTCTTTGTGGTGTGATCAATTGATGGGACTGCGTTGATTCGGATCAATGCAAGTTAAAAACAAACCTAATCTGATATTGTTGGAACATTTTTCAAAAAGCTGTTATTTGCAAGGACGTTCACTTTTGTTTTGCATCGTGGTATTCAGTTGGAATATCCTGCTCCTCAGTCGACAAGGCAAGGGCCGAGATCCCTTCATCGGGAGCGACCCCTTGGACAAAAGTTTGCGTCAGGGCAATAACTTCATTATAGCCGATTACTTTTGCTTTGTATTGTGGTATTCAGTTGGAATATGCTGCACCTCATTCTACGGGAAAAGAGCCGAGATCCCTTCACCGGGAGTGACCTCTTTAGCAAAAGTTTTCGTCACTATATTTTTAAAAGCTATCCGTTCCTTCAATGATATCAAGTTCATTACGTTAAAGGTTTTCGCCAGAAACCATTCGTAGCCCTCCGTCGTTTCACATGGATAGTCAATCAGTATTCAAGCTATGTTTGTTGGCCAAAGTCAAGGCATAGTGATTGGTAGCTATTGGGTATTCATGTGCAGCATAGATAGATGCGTTGGTTTGGGGCAGTCGTATAGCCTTGTTGGCCAAAGTCAAGGGCTTGTGCGGGTGGGCTCAAATTAACCTGGAGAATGACTGGTAGAACTTGACATGTGACTTATGATTTGTTGGCCAAAGTCAAGGTCATAAGAGCATGGGGCAAAAATCAACATCGGGAGTTTCTAAAGAAACTGAAACTTGCCAGATATGCGCATACCTTCTGGAGTGTGATGACGTGAGTGAATTTCGTCACGTTATCATGCGATGATAGTTGGATCCCGATTCCCACTGATGAGTTGGTTTACTCTTCGGGTGATCCCGACTAATTCTTCTTTTAGGTTTGAAGGAGAATTTGACGGTACAGTGGGAGGTTTCCTGATTAGATAAATTGGTAACCATTCTGATCTAGGTTAGAGTGCACGCTGAGTGTTTCTTTTCTCTCTCTCTCTTTGGCAGCGACCATTGACCCGACCCTAAGACTATGACTTAGAGACCAAGTTGACCGAACTTTCTTTAACACTGGCTTTTGGATTGTCAGAGTTGCAAACCTCATTACCACTCCTACTTTTACCCTTTCTCCAGGACACCCCGTATTACTACGAACGTCCACTTCCATTGGACAAAACCATCGTATGGTTATATACGAACTCGAAGGGATTTATTCGAGGATGGTTTCCGGTTCTGGAGAAAACGAATAGGACTATTCAGTTGTCTTTTCCTTTTTACCTTCTCTCAAGTTGCGAGTACTCCTTGGTTTAGGAGATAGCACACCTATTACGCAAATTGGATAGTCTTCTTCCAAACCATAGGCAGGTGCCGACCGGTAGGGAATGAAGAAAACCAATTAGCCTAGCGATGGTGTACAGAAGGTATTATGCAAAGACAAAGAAAGGGATTAGTAAGAGGGCAAAGTAAATTGCGACTGCTATTCACGACCAAACCAAATATTTCATTACCACTCCCACATCACCTTTGTATTTCTCCAGGACACTCCGTATTACTACGAAGATCCACAGTTTATTGGATACTCCATCGTATGGTTATATACGAACTCGAAAGGAACTTGTTCCAGTTCGGGGATGGATTCTGGTTCAGGAAAAATAGGAATAAGATTTATTCGGTTGTCTTTTATCCTCACCTTCTCTCACATTGCGAGTGTTCCTAGGATTGGGACAGTACACCCATTATGCTTATTGGATAGTCTTCTTCCAAACCATAGGCTGGTGCCGAACGGTAGGGAAGGAAGAAAACCATTTGGCCTAAAGAGGTGTACAGAAGGTAATGACTAAAGACATATGAAGGGATTTGGAGAGGTGGCAGAGATTTATACGGTTACAGTTGTGAATCTGGAAGAGGCATTACTAGGAATACCAGGATACCTCTTCGAAACATTTTTAATGTTTCAGTTTCACTGTGTACTGTTAAAAGAAAACTGATTTCCCAATTAGACACTTGCTCCAGGGTATGTATTTACCAGGTATAAATCTCACATCTGTATGGTTTTACAGATGATGAGTGGGAGTAAGTTATTGGGAATTAGGTGATCATCCTCATTATATCGGAATTCGTTGTAATTGGTGATATTTGAGGAAGTCACCTGGGTTGTTTGCCGGACGGCGAATATTTGGTTTTGAATATCCGTTATAATACACCATTTTCAAATTGATATATCTGTACGTCTATTTTTATAGAGTGAGATATATCTTTTTGAAATTATGTCGATGACATTTACCTATATCAGTTGATGGTTAGGTAAGGAGCATTAAACAGCGGTGTAATTCTTCTTAACCATAAGTACAATTTTCAACCTACAACACACAGGGAGTGAGTTTTTAGACTCAAGGGACTTATACAGAGTATTGTATGTTGTCCAGTGTCCATTAGGACAGAGGGGTTGGTCCTCGTACTAGATTCTGTTTACTTGTGACTTCTCTGGTTCTTAGACATGTGTTTCGTAGAAACACAAGGTCTGAGTTTTGAGAAGTTATAGGTATAAGAATAGAGTAGAGAACCAGGTGTTGCAAGTATCGGGATTCTTCAAGGTGATAGAAGATGTAGATATTTGTGTATGGTATTCAGTTGATAGTAATGATTAAGAGAACTTGCTTCTCTTTCAGGTTACTCATAATTGGAAGTACTCCTAAGTTGAGTAATGCTGATCAGCCTCACTCCATTTACTTGACATGCACTGGAGACAGCTGCATGATTTGAATCTGGTTCAATTAAATCAGTGCCTCTGGTCCTATATTGGATATAGAACAGTTCGTGTCTTAACGATGTTAAGTTACGGGGAGTTGTCCGGCTTATGCTTAAAACCAGACTCTGGATAACTCAAGGCACGTTTCTGTAATAGCTGTTTGTGGGTTGACCCAGGCTATGACGAGGGTTGATTTTATACCATCTGGAAGATCAATAGTGATATTGTTCTAGACTCGCCACAGTTTTAATAAAAATGGATTTTTCAGAAAACAGCAGTGGGAGTATGGTAGAACTGGAAGTGATTCCAGAACCACAAACGGTTACTGAAGATTTGATAGGAACCTAAAGATTCAATCTGGTTTGACATTCCATTGGCCACTCAGCAGATAAGGTGGGTAACTTCAGGCACCCGAGAGGTACTCCGGTAGCCTCAAGGGCGGTGACAGGGAAATTCTTGTTTACCCAGACTTGCCATTGCTGTTGTTCCAGACCGTGAGACCCGGCAGGAGGATGAATATAGCGTCGTTCTAAACTAGCTTTAGAAGCGTACGTATATATGACTCTACCAGAGGGTTGTCGTAGTCAGTGGGAGCAGCGGAAGCATTGGT
Organism: Agapanthus africanus; assembly: GCA_030015575.1. NCBI lineage: Eukaryota > Viridiplantae > Streptophyta > Magnoliopsida > Asparagales > Amaryllidaceae > Agapanthus > Agapanthus africanus. The sequence continues at coordinate 26,447,551 of JASDDO010000019.1, forward strand.
GGACAAGTGGCTTATGTCTATTTATAGACTAAAGCAGATATAGCGGAGATAGATCATCTGTTTCTGATGTGACAGTCATAGGTTTGACTTCATCAGAATAGGGGATGGATCTGTTAAGAAGGTAGTAGGGTGTGATGTCCTGGTATTTGGATGGCATACACAGAGTAGGAAGTGATATTCCTATACTACGATCGGTTATACTTTGGTTGTCACACAGTGTTTTCTCCACATGGGACTTGGACATTATATCAGACATACTGGTTACTAGATCTATGGTTTTAGATCTAGATTTGGGTGGTTTCCCAATTAAGGGTACTTAGACAGCATTCTAAGAGTATTTAGAATGGACGACTCCTGGCACGGTAGTATATCTGCAGGTGATGGAGTCACCCTTGTTAGTTATATGTATGCCCTAGAGGCCATTACTGTACATAGGATGTATATTGTAGTGGATGCTGGGACATATATAGGGAGGACTTTCTTGCTCGACATGATAGTATGCTATCTGGTTGAACTTTACCTTAACGTGTATACTGATTGTCTCTCTGTTACATGTTGGTAAAGCCCTTAGGATGTGTGCTTGACTACCTGGACTATGATGCGGATCATACTAGTGGGGACATGGTAGTCCATAAGTACATCCTTCAAAGTCCCTAGTCGTGGGTGTATCGAGACGGGGCATCGATATACCAGAGTAGACTAGCGTATACCTTCTCGACCCATACAGATGGGCGATGGATGATCCCATATCCATCGGTGTTTGACATCAGAGATGATATACGGGTGCTCAGTAGAGACTGGGTACACTGGACGGACTCGCCGAGAACTCCCAGATGGTATTATACCTCACGTCAGATGGCAGTTCTCTGGTGACACTGGTACAGAGTAGTCTGTTGACCCGAGATCGTCATAGAGTCTTGTGTGGTTCCCACTGTGCTTTGATTTCCATCTTACCACGTCCAAGAGGGCGTGCAAAACGGTGGTTTTTGGGTACAGTCCCGAGTCACATGGAGGCAATGAGCGATAGGAGGGGATTCGTCTCTCCCGGTATAGGGGGTTGATGTTGCGCTGTGTTCGATTGGCTATAACAGGAAATCCCTGGCCAGGGTTGCTGAGATTTACTGGTAAGTGTTACCAGCAGTTTCTCGAATAGTTATAGACCTCATATCGACACGACTTATCGAGCTATTGGGGTCTGACGTTTACCACCCCTAGGCGAGATATGCGACATATCAGACGATCAGACCGGACTGTACGGTAGTGTTATTGGTCGGATTCACTGGAGTGTGAGCGGGCTTGCTCGTCGATCTTCAGATCGCTCAATACCCGGGTGGCCGTTACGTTTAGCAGACCGCTTGCGGCTTGTGGATGTTTGATATGATCATCATCCGCTGCCGGCGTATTGACGAGTCTTTAGAGTCCTACACAGAGGTTTCCTGGCTCAAGCGAAACGAAATAGGAGCGCATATGAGATATGTGCGGGACCGAGAGTAATGCGTGTATGTGATACCGTATTTCATTCTCGCGATCAATGTGTCGAATGGTTGTATGCGATATAACCTAATTATCGAATCAAGGATTGATTCGATAAGCCGATACATTGGATACTAGCCGGTTATATGCGATATGACCGGATCGTTAAATCAAGAGTTGATTTAATGATTTAATGCATAATTATATATTTGATATATTACTTTGCGTTAACTAGTATCGGTTCACTTAAGATGGATTTTCTCACTCGGATGTACGCATTGTATATGCGATATACTTTTGTGCACTTGATTGTATCATGATTGATGATACATGTTATGCTAGGGTTTTTGTGTAAAGATCAAACCATGGTTACATGATTATGGTTAGGGTTTTGTTTTATTCACTTATTTATTTATCCATTTCATTTTGGAAAATAAATGAGAAGAGAAAAGAATGGTGGCTTTATTTGTTGTTTAGTTGAAGCTTCATGAAGCTTTGACTTTGTCCACCATTCTTATCTCATCCTTAACCCTAACCATTCCTTTAACCCTTGGTTAATTCTCTACACATAACCATAGTTAGGATTATGATAAGTTTGGAAATTCTTTTCTTTTTTAAAACAACTTATCATAATTCTTTCTTCTTCTTCTTCATCTTCTTCCATGAAGAAACCTCCACTTCATCAATGGTGATTGATGAAGATGAGTGAGAAATCCAATTCTAAAGTGAACCCAACTCCTATTTCTTCATCCTCTACCTCTTGCCAAGTAGTAGAGTGTGTTTACTTCACAAGTTTCTTGACTTGGTGAAGTCGGAGCTTGATTTAGCGATGCCTCGACGTAGATCATCTTCGGCACGTCGTCGATGACCTAGCCCGCTTCTTCTCCGATGAAGCCGACGCAAGAGCCCGGATTTCGGATTTGTACAGCGGAGATGACTTCTTCATGGAGCTATGGAGGTGGACAAACGGATCTACAAAGGTTGTATATCCGTATCCCTTAGTTAACTGTTAACTAGATTACTTTTTCGCCTAGTTTTCTAGCCAACGATCCGTAGTCGGGTCTCTCGGCACCTAGATTTTTTGAAATTGGCATGTTCGATGCCTTGTGAGACCTCACTAGTGTGCCTAGGAACCCTACAGTGGTATCAGAGCCTAGCTAGAGCCTTAGGCGAAGTCTAGACGCGATTTAAAGTCCGAACGAACCGAAACCGCAAAATTTCCATGCTCTCTGTCCTTTTTTCAAAAACGTGGATTTTTCCAGATTAAAAATATTCAGAAAAATAAGCAGGAAGATATAAGGTTTACTGCAAAATTCGAGCAAGTGATTCCTTAAAGAGGGCGCGGATCCGCGGCCTTACAGGAGTGTCATGCGGCGGATCCGCGGCCCTGTTGTCGTTTTGTGCTTCGAAATTTGCACAGTAATTCTTAATATTCAGTGCTGGTTTTCCTGGATATTTTTAATATTTTTTCAAGAGTTGAATTTTTCTGGAGTTGTTTTGGGGATTCGGTGTTTCGATCGGGGTATCAAATTTCGTCTTTGTGTTTTTCCGGATAAATTTCAGAATATGTTAAAAAGTTCGACCGGATATAAATACCCAATTTTTCCCCTGCCGGGAAATTTCCAAGTGTTGGATTTTTCCGTAGTTTAACGACGTTCTAAGTAGTGCAAGTAACTCGATGGTCCCTCTAGAAGACAACAAACCTTAACTCGATTATGTGACCGACTTGAACTGCCCTTTGAACCTTCGGGTTTGGGGCAGTACGGCGTGCCACATGTGAGGCGTTGGCTTGACCCTTCTACGGCTGGACCGTTGGTACTGAGGCACGAACTGAATGTTGTTAAACTTATTTCAAGTGTTGATTTGTATCGGGAAAACTTGGGTGTTCGAATGTTCAATCGGAAAGTTTAACATTTTCTAATTATCCGGAATGGGATACAATAATTGGAATTCACAATAAGTTATGTGATAACTGAATGAATATTATAAACGTAGCAGTTTAGTCTCACTTGATCGGTTGCCACGGAATTTTGATGTGATCAAAAGTCCGTCGCAATCACGTAGCGTACGCGGATACTCGCCGGGTAAACTTAATAGACAGCTACATCCCATAGCCCCGACCAAGTGACTGTAGGAGAACCCCGTCGCCGAAAGCATCCGTCCGGGTGCTCGCGGTAGCGGTGTTCCGCCTTGGTGCACTTCGTCGACGGTATCGGGGGTGCAGCCGCCTACTAAAGTTTGCGACGAGCATTCGATCAGACTGTCGGGAATCTTGTTGAATTGCCCGACTCGATATTGAAAAGTGTTTTCGATAATGAGACTAAAATGCGGGGTTTATAACTGTTAGGCATGCGATGTCTAAGGTATTCATTTGGTCAGGCATGCGATGTCTGAGATGGTTGCGGATTCCAACTGTTGTAGTTTTACACTTTCTTTTCTGTGACCGTAAGTGTAATATGTGATATCGCCGGTTTCGTTGCTATATGTCAACGACAATTGGGATGCGCATATTTACTTACGTTGATGACATGTGATGTTATGTGTTGCTGGATATGTTATATTGGATCGTCGTGTTTGAATAGCCGGGGTTTTTTATGTGAGATGAGTGTTTTTCATTTTCATTCATGTAAAAACTTGTATGTAATATTCTTTTATTGGGGCACTTCCAGGTTGCGGAAGTTGTCACCGTTTGTATATTATTTACTTTTCCGCACTAGGATAGACCCAAGGAGGAGGGCACAAGTAACCGGGTTCTGGAGTCCAGTGGGAGACCAACTCGAGGAGTCGAGTCCGGGTCTCCTAACTCCAGAATTGGTAGGGTTGCTTGCCGCTCTCGTAGGGGTCTTGGGGTGTGGGTTTGGCTATTCATCACGACCGTGGAATCCGTGTTTTAAACTGGCTCGTATTGAAAACACGGACGTCCTAGTATATCCAATATTTCATATGATTCTTCTGCTGCGATATCTGTGATGTGATCATGTGATGTTCTGTGATAGATACAGTATATAGTATATATGATATATTATATAGACGTTACTTATGTTTTACACCCGCGCTAGCCCTGCCCCGCTCTGTCGTTAGTTACCTAACCTAACGGTGCACGAGGGGACATCGAGGCGAATGCGGATGGCATAAGTGTACGTCATATCTATCTGTGATGATTAGGTACTTAAATGATGGGACTTCATTAATGTGATTAATGAAATAAAAGAAACCTAAGATGTTGTAGAATCGAATTTCAAAATAAAACAGGTAGCTACAGTTCTTGCTTTGCACAGCGGTATATATGATATATCCTGCACCTTATTCGATGAGGAAAGGACCGAGATCCCTTCACCGGGAGTGACTCCTTTAGCAATAACTGGCAGATGCTACACACTCGGTTTGTCTTTTGATTGCTTTTAAGTGTTTTTGCTTTGCACAGTGATATATGTGATATATCCCGCACCTCATTCGATGAGGAAAGGACCGACGATCCCTTCACCGGGAGTGACTCCTTTAGCAAAACTAGAAAAGCCTCAAAAGCACTCCATTTTAAAATCATTTGATTTTACAACGATATCAAGTTCATTACGCAATAGGTTTTCAGAAAAACCTGTCGTAGCCCTCCGTCATTTCAGATAAGTACTAGTTAGTATTCGTGCTACGTTTGTTGACTATGTTAAGGCGTAGTGTGCGGTAGCTAATTAGTGCTTATCTGCATAAGCATATGATGTGATTGGATTAGGGTAGTCGTGCGACTTTGTTGACTATGTTAAGGGTCGTGCGGGTGGGTTTAATTCAATCGGGAAATGACGGGTTGAACTTTACTTGCGGTCTATGGTTTGTTGACTCAGTCAAGGTCATAGATCGCATGGGGCAAAATATTATCGGGAATTTCAAGTGTTGAAATTTGCAATGAGATTGCATACCTTCAATGAGATAGTTGGATCCCGATACCCGCTGCGAGTAAGAGTTACTCCTGGGAGAGTTTTATACATTACAATTAGCCGATCAAGTAGGTGTCTAGAAAGGTGTCAACGGGGTTACACCTCTGGGAAAACGAGGTTTACATTAATTAGGTTCGTGCGAAAGCACGGGGGACCTCCCTCAAAGTACCGACACTGGCCTGGCTGAAAGATTGGCGAACTTGTAGTGTGTAATTAATCCCGGCTAGTCTTTCCTTTTAGGGTTTGAAGGAAGATTTGATAAAAAGCAGTGGGAGCCATCCTGATTAGATAAAATAATAACCAATCTATTCTTGACAGAGCGCACGCTGAGTGTTTTCTTCTCTCTCTCTCCAGGTAGCGACCATATCACGCCTTAATCAAGATAATAATACGGATTATTGACCGAACCCGCTTGTTATACTGAGCTGGGGAACGTTGGTCCCGCTCCAACTTATAAATATTATAAGACAGAGCAGGAAATTGGGGAATACCAGATTTCCCGTGCCGCCCAAACGAGGAGAGTGCATGATGATGCATCATCTTCGGGTGTGTTCATTATATAGAACTGTTTCTCAGTATCCTTTACGTCCTGGGTATGTGATACCAGATCAGGATCCCAGATATGTAATCTGTTACATAGGGCTACAGATAGGTAGAAAACTGAGAACGGGTGATAAGTTTCATGAGGCAGAAAACGGGGCAAGTGTTGCAGCCAAGTCTGTTGGTCACTGTCACCCTGTATTACCAATACATTGATTCTGAACGAATGTTATTAGATACCGAACCTGATATACAAAATCATATCACTTTCTTTATTAGTAAAGAAATGATATAATTTTGTATTGATGGATAATGTTTTGAACATTTCCTATATCAAAAGTTGATCGGTTCAGGCACGTTATCTAAAAGCATTAATGTTCTAAATCAAACTACAGTTCTTTAGTAAACTGAACACACACAAGAGGAAAAGTTCAGAAATGAACGAATCCTACTTGAGGCATTGTAGACTAGGTCAGATCAATGTGACCCGACTAGCTAGAGTTACATATAGATGCATATTTAAATCAGTTTGAATTTACATCTTGTGAAACTCGCCAGTCATGTCACAAAGATAAGATGACCACAGCTCCGTTTACTGGAAACAGAGAAAGAGTTAGTGAACTCTTGAGATGATACATGTTGATGTATGTAGGTCCCCTGTCTACACATGCCAAGACCGGTTCTTTTACTTCATTACATTCTCTGATAATCTCTCAAGATTCAGGCATACGTTCCTGTTGAAACATAAGTCCGAACCTTTTGAGATATTCACAGAATATAAGTTAGAAGTAGAAAACCAGAATACGGGTAAAAGTATTATGTCCTTTGATGTGATCAAGGAGGAGAATACTTGAGCACGGAATTCCTGGACCATTCTAAAGGGGAATGAGATTCTCTCTCAGCATTACTCCTCCGTATACACCATAGCACGATGGTATATCGGGGCGGAGCAATCACACCCTATATGATATGGTGTGCTCTATGATGAGTACTACTGAGTTACCTTTTTCCTTTTTGGGAGTTATGCACTTGAGAAGCTGCATACCTATTGAATAGGGTTCGAATCAAATCAATGCCTACCATTTCATATGTAGTTAAATAAGAAGCGAGGTGTGAAAAATAAAGGTTCGATAGTCTAGACTTAGGATAATAGAATTGTTATTTTCTAAAACAAAACTTTAGGGGTTTGAATCTTAGTTATTTTACAAAACTAGCTTGACCGGATTTTGTGGGTAGTATCCGCTGAAAACCCTCAGGAGACAACACTCCTCCTACTAGGGACACCTAGAGGTTTAACGGCTTGTTGCACGCGCTCAGTGCAATCGCGTTCCCTGCGAAAGTGCGGTTATCATTTTATTTTTGTGAATAATTGGTTTTGCTCGGGACGAGCAAAAGTTAAGTTTGGGGGTATTTGTTCATAACAGAATACTGCATTTTATACCGCCCATTCTTACGCTCGTGTGTTTATAGGTAGGTGCTTTTTATCCGTGTTTATCACATATTTGCAGAATACAGGTTCTCGGTTCTAAAACGGTGAAATTCATGGAAAACACGACAATATCCGGGTTCCTGCCAACCACTGATAAAACACGGTCTCCGCTCTTCATCCGTATGTTACCAGATATCAGTTAAGAGACAAAATGTCAAATCAATGTCGCTTTCATGCACAAGGCTCAATGGTAGCACAAGATCCAAGAGATCTACGCGGAGCTCGAGGCAATCATGACAAAAGACATCCACAAAAAGTCCACCCTTCCTCAACAGAAATTCTGGAAGAATTGTGAATGTATTTTCAGAAAATATATGTACCAAACAGTTGGAAAAATCCAACCAGGGACCCCAACCAAAAACCACTGCCCAATTCCACTGTTCGGCCGCGCATGCGCGGCCAAAAGGGGGTTTTGGCCGCGCAAGCGCGGCAAGGTGGGGCCCACTCCCTGCCGAATTTCAGGGGCACTTTTGGTACTTCAAATATGGTCTGCTGGTTGCCCTAGAACCCCATTTCTCTGCCTATAAATACAGCAGAACTTGCCAAAGCCAAGGGTCATTCTTTTGTATTCTTTTGTTCCTCTTTCTTTTGTAGTTTTTAGTTCTTTTTCTTCTTCTTCTTCATTCCTCTTCCATGAATTGTAGTGAGAGCTTTTTATGGATGTGAATAAAGATGAGGGTTTTGTATCATTCTCTTGTGCTTCTTCTTCCCCTTTGAGATTTTTGCTTTCTCTTGCTCATTCAACCTCTTCATTGAGCTTGAATGGTTAAGGGTTAGTTATTGATCTCAAAGGTCGTATTTTCTTCCGGGACTAGCACTTCATTTCACATGCGCTTTCTACCCTTCCCTTGATCTTGCAACCTCTTCATTGAGCTTGCAAGTTTAAGGGTTGGCTATTGAGCACATGCTTGGCTTGGGTTCTACTTCCGTGTTCTTTTCTTGTTCTTTTTATTACTCGCTTTTTATTACTTGTCTTTTTATTACTTGCAATTTTATTCATGCACTTTAATACTTGTATCTTTTCTTTTCTTTGTTCTCTTCTTTTTGTTCTCTTTTGTTTATTTTGTGAATGTTGTAATTATTGTTGTTGTTAAGAATTAATACGGTTTTATAAGTTAACATTTCCTTCTCATTTCCTTTTCCCGTTATTTTCCTTTTGAACTCCGCCCAAACCATACGCAAGCGCTCCGTTAGGCACCGTACCCTGACAAGGTAACGGTGATTCCTAACCACGACCGGTTGCGTTCGGTTTGGCCGGAGGCGAAGACAAGAGACAAGAACGGAAGGACAAGGGTAAATAAGCCGGATTCCTCGAATACCGCGCTTAAATCACCTAATCCACGTTGTTGCCGATTGCTTAGCTTCAATTGGTCAAGACTCGGCTCAAAGGTTTTGAGTACGGATTTCTTAGCTTATAATTTCGTATTTTCTTAACAACTTTATACTTGCAGGTAAACACATAGGTTAGAACAAACAAACATACAAGATTCTTTATTGACTCGTCTAAAACAGGAAGGTAAGATACCATCATCTCCCTGTGGACCGACCCGTGCTCAACCGGCTAGCTGCATAGCGACACCGTCTTGATTGCGGTTAACTCAAATTCTTTCAATCAAATGGCGCCGTTGCCGGGGAGACGGTAGCGTATTTTCTTTCTTGTTATTCGGGTTAATATTCTTTTTGTATATATTTATAAATAAAAAAAAATATTCTTTTTTGTTTTTTTTTTTTTTTGGACAATATTTTTGTGGGCAAGTGTGCAGATTTTTGCGTATTTGCAAACTGCAATTGTGGGAAGCAAAGTGTACATTTAAAGCAAAGGTGATTTACGAAGTACAGTGCCAAAGATCCGGGTAGTTTGACCCGCGCAAGCGAACCTTTCAAGCTTACCGGATTTGATTCAACGGGGGTTTCCTAACCCAAAAACTTAAACGGTACGTACTTTCCTAACACTTTCTTCTCAAATCCGACGCTTCCAATATACTATTCTTTTGCAGGATTCTTTGCAAGTTCGCTAGCAAACGCCAAAATTGACTAACCCGTATTTGTTGCAGCGCCGCGCTTAAAATAAAAAACGATTGTTTGATTCTTTATAGAATTTTTGAATTGCGCATTGCATACATTAATACGGACTTAAGGGCAAGCGAACCCCACAACATACGGTAAAGGATTTCATCACCTTTTCCGTGGCCCACAAATCACGAACCTAAGCATAACGTCTACCCGCACAAATTTAAAAGAAACTAGACTTTAAGCCTTAAGGACTTCGCGCTCACTAGGAGAAGTTAACTGTATTTAGAAGCTTGCTTAACGGTATATTGTTTACGGGGTGTCTAGGAAAGTGTTAACGGCGAAACCGCCAAAAGAGAAAGGGTTATTTAATTAAGGAACTTCGCGAAAGCGTTGGAAAACCTCCCCTTATCTCTGCACTTACCTGGCCTCGTGATCAGTGTATTTTTAAGCCTGTTTCTCGACACAGTTGTACTTCGACAATCAAGTTCTTGAGCAGGTCTAGTTGACCTAGGTGAACCCTAGAACGATTAGGTGTGTGGTATTTTTGTGTCGTGATTTTTTTTGTCCATATTTTTTTTTTTGTATATTTCATTCTTTTGCTAACAACTAACTAAAAAAAAAAAACACATTCTTTTTCCCCTCCTTTTCTCTTCCTTTCTTTCATTCTCTCTTCATATCATGGGTACTCCACCCCGCAAAACTCTTGCCGAACTTTGGTACCCACAACCAGACATTACTTCATACGGTTCTTGTTTTGGTCGAACTTCGAACGACCCCTCCATGCCGAAAATTTCTTTGAAAGATCGGATAGACGCGTCTAGGACGAACAATTTGACTCCGCAATTCACTTCGTATCAACCATTTCAAACAGTCACCCCTTCTTACGTTGATACCCCTTCTTCGAGTCATGTTGCCACTCCTAGACCTATGTCTATTGCTGAACGTATTGAACAATCTCGTAGCCGATCTTTCACTCCTTTCCCCACTACAAATTCTTGGGATCAACAATTCCATTCACCTTCTTATCCCAATGTTGATCCCACTCCTGTCCAGCCATTCAACTCCTACCACTCCTACCCTAATTTTGCACCTTCCCTAGACATTGCATCAGAACCGCAATTTGGGAGTTTTCAGTATCCAAATAACTTTGAATCTTTTACTGAAACCCCTTCACAACCAATGTCTAGTTTAGAACAGTCCTTGGAAGACTTTAGGGTAGCGTCAAGCCAACAGATGATGGATTTGAATGCGTCCATGGCCGCCCTCATGCAACCTAGTGACCCGGTAGCTAGTTTTCAATTAGCTACAACTTTTCCAATGTATGATGCGGTGGCAGGACAGGCTGTGAATTTGAGTGGAGAGAGTGAGATATACCCCCTTCCAAATCAAACCTACCCATCCCAAATTGAATCCGACAACTCATGTTTTGAAAGTCTATCAAGTATCCCAAATGAATTATCAATTGAAGATAGAATGTTTAATGAGTTGTGCGACTTTGTAGTGTTTGATTTACCCGACTGTGAAGGGTCCCTTTTGAGTGAAACCATACCCAATCCTCTTGACCTCTACACCTCCTCTCTAGAACCTGAATTGATTGATATCCATGCTTTTGTTGAGGTGTCGGAGAATTTTGATTTTCACTTGATTGAGGATATTGACGCTGGGAATATTTTGGATGATGAAACCATAGATTTGGCTGAGTTTATCTCTTCAAGTCATCATCCCGAGTCATTAAATGTTTTTCCCGAACTTCATATGCGTCTGGATTTTGAAGAAATGTGCATGGATGCGCTAAATTTTGAGGAGAATATTGAGGATAGTTTAGAGGATGAACCAGTTTTAATTGATGAGTCGGATTTTCCAATTCATCCTGTCCCTTCCACTGACTGTGTACACCCTCCTGAACCTTTAACCGATACCCTTCCTCAACCACTTCCCTCCATCCGTTCCATCGTTCCGACCTTGCAAGAACCCGTCTCGCTCTCATTTCATATGTCTGGTTTACCAGGTTCGGCGTACCCATGGTTGCTTACGAATTTTGAGGGATTTGACCCAATCTCTCGACGGGTTAATAGAATAGCACAATCGCTGTTTACACATCACTCATCACAAATTGTGCTAATTTATTCACTCCATTTGCACCCTCAAGTTCGTATTCCACTTCTTTTTCCCTTCCGCCATTCTTCTTCTTCTCATCTACCGAGACCGCATTCCACTTCTCTCCACAAGCGGTCCCGCGTATTTTCCATCTCTTTTCTCTACGCTTTCTTCCACCAGCCACCGCTCTACAGAGATAAGATTTTTGAATGGTTGGTGCTAACTTTTGGCCTGTGTAAGGCCTTGTATAGATGGATACTTCTCTTTCCCCCCCTAATCCTGAATTTCAACGCTTAACAGTGGAAACACTGTTTTACTTAAGTTTGGGGGGCTCCTTTTTTGTATATATTTTTGGTTTTTCTTTTTGTTTTGTATATAATTTGTTTTTAGGAAGCACCGGCAATTTTGACCCTCTTGGTATAGCCTGACAGTGAGGGCACTGTCAAGTTTAAGTTTGGGGGTGTGCTCGGTAAGCTTTCTTCCTTCGCATTCATTTGTATATTTTGCATTTGCATACCTTATTAAAAAACCCATAAAAATCGAAAAATTTCTAAAAATATAAAAACTTTTTTGTCAAGTTAGCATGTGGAAGAACTCTGATTCAACATTCGACGGTTTTTTGTTTGAAAAGATAGGAATAACTAAATCCTATGTTTAGATTTTGAAAACCTGAAAGATAACTCTCCTTTGAAGTTAACTATAGCTGATATACGTCTTTACATCACACTACACGTGTTGTGAGTCTTGGAAATTAGATGACAAGTCTTTTATGTTTAAAAAACTTTTAAACAGATAAATAATTTTCTGAGGATCAAATAGGTTTGTTCTGAAATAAGTAATATATCAAGAATAGTTTATGAAGTAAGTGAATATGAAGGAATGTTATTGATGCCTTAATTGGAACTAAGTCTGAAAAATAACCCATCTGAAACTTGATTGGAATGATTACACACCGAACCCACTAAACACGTCTTTTACCAAAAAAAATAATTGAACTACCGGTTATATCTCCGTTCGTATTGTTTTTCACGCCAAACTGTCTTTTGTTTTTGGACCTAGGTAACTTGAGTAATTAAGTCCGCTGGGGTGTTTCTACACCTAATGCCCTAAAACCAACTGGTTTGGGTGCATTGGCCCAAAGCTCGCTAAGAAGCCTAGAAAGTCCAATTTAAAACAGAGTCAAGCAAGTGTTCTCTCCGAGTTAAAATTCCTAACGGTTCTTTGTGTGAGAATAATCTTGATAAAAGACAGGCTTTTATAAAAATTTCTTAACGGAGATATGAAGGTTTTACTCTTTGATAAAGACTATTGCACGTTCACAGAGGTGTGTATGAAATGAAAACAAGTTAAAAGGTGGAGTGAAAAATACGACTTAGTTTCCTGTTAAGGAAGATAGAAATTCTGAAGTTGAAACCTTACTGGAAAACGAAACTTGAAAAATGCTTAACTCTCTATAAAACTTATGTGATCCTTTTAAAATTGTTATCTGGGCTTTATTGTGTGACATAATGACTTTATTCGACCTTTCGAGAACTTAACGACACTATTTGCACTGCACGTAAAGACATATAAAATCTGTAGTTAAATAAGAAGCGAGGTGTGAAAAATAAAGGTTCGATAGTCTAGACTTAGGATAATAGAATTGTTATTTTCTAAAACAAAACTTTAGGGGTTTGAATCTTAGTTATTTTACAAAACTAGCTTGACCGGATTTTGTGGGTAGTATCCGCTGAAAACCCTCAGGAGACAACACTCCTCCTACTAGGGACACCTAGAGGTTTAACGGCTTGTTGCACGCGCTCAGTGCAATCGCGTTCCCTGCGAAAGTGCGGTTATCATTTTATTTTTGTGAATAATTGGTTTTGCTCGGGACGAGCAAAAGTTAAGTTTGGGGGTATTTGTTCATAACAGAATACTGCATTTTATACCGCCCATTCTTACGCTCGTGTGTTTATAGGTAGGTGCTTTTTATCCGTGTTTATCACATATTTGCAGAATACAGGTTCTCGGTTCTAAAACGGTGAAATTCATGGAAAACACGACAATATCCGGGTTCCTGCCAACCACTGATAAAACACGGTCTCCGCTCTTCATCCGTATGTTACCAGATATCAGTTAAGAGACAAAATGTCAAATCAATGTCGCTTTCATGCACAAGGCTCAATGGTAGCACAAGATCCAAGAGATCTACGCGGAGCTCGAGGCAATCATGACAAAAGACATCCACAAAAAGTCCACCCTTCCTCAACAGAAATTCTGGAAGAATTGTGAATGTATTTTCAGAAAATATATGTACCAAACAGTTGGAAAAATCCAACCAGGGACCCCAACCAAAAACCACTGCCCAATTCCACTGTTCGGCCGCGCATGCGCGGCCAAAAGGGGGTTTTGGCCGCGCAAGCGCGGCAAGGTGGGGCCCACTCCCTGCCGAATTTCAGGGGCACTTTTGGTACTTCAAATATGGTCTGCTGGTTGCCCTAGAACCCCATTTCTCTGCCTATAAATACAGCAGAACTTGCCAAAGCCAAGGGTCATTCTTTTGTATTCTTTTGTTCCTCTTTCTTTTGTAGTTTTTAGTTCTTTTTCTTCTTCTTCTTCATTCCTCTTCCATGAATTGTAGTGAGAGCTTTTTATGGATGTGAATAAAGATGAGGGTTTTGTATCATTCTCTTGTGCTTCTTCTTCCCCTTTGAGATTTTTGCTTTCTCTTGCTCATTCAACCTCTTCATTGAGCTTGAATGGTTAAGGGTTAGTTATTGATCTCAAAGGTCGTATTTTCTTCCGGGACTAGCACTTCATTTCACATGCGCTTTCTACCCTTCCCTTGATCTTGCAACCTCTTCATTGAGCTTGCAAGTTTAAGGGTTGGCTATTGAGCACATGCTTGGCTTGGGTTCTACTTCCGTGTTCTTTTCTTGTTCTTTTTATTACTCGCTTTTTATTACTTGTCTTTTTATTACTTGCAATTTTATTCATGCACTTTAATACTTGTATCTTTTCTTTTCTTTGTTCTCTTCTTTTTGTTCTCTTTTGTTTATTTTGTGAATGTTGTAATTATTGTTGTTGTTAAGAATTAATACGGTTTTATAAGTTAACATTTCCTTCTCATTTCCTTTTCCCGTTATTTTCCTTTTGAACTCCGCCCAAACCATACGCAAGCGCTCCGTTAGGCACCGTACCCTGACAAGGTAACGGTGATTCCTAACCACGACCGGTTGCGTTCGGTTTGGCCGGAGGCGAAGGCAAGAGACAAGAACGGAAGGACAAGGGTAAATAAGCCGGATTCCTCGAATACCGCGCTTAAATCACCTAATCCACGTTGTTGCCGATTGCTTAGCTTCAATTGGTCAAGACTCGGCTCAAAGGTTTTGAGTACGGATTTCTTAGCTTATAATTTCGTATTTTCTTAACAACTTTATACTTGCAGGTAAACACATAGGTTAGAACAAACAAACATACAAGATTCTTTATTGACTCGTCTAAAACAAGAAGGTAAGATACCACCATCTCCCTGTGGACCGACCCGTGCTCAACCGGCTAGCTGCATAGCGACACCGTCTTGATTGCGGTTAACTCAAATTCTTTCAATCAGGACGATGGCGAGAAGACCGGAGGACACGGATCACTCGGTATATCTCTCTTCCCATCTTGTAGTTAGCTAGGACTAGTTTAATGGCACGATCCGGGTTTATAGTGCGCGGTGGGGCCGGTTTGAAAAGTTTAAAGTAAATCACCGCTTCCGCATTCCGTCGTCGGATTGACGGCCGGGGCGCCGCCGTGCACTTACAATATGCGGTAGGTAAGGACTGAAAAATCAAATTTTAGAATGCTGATGCAACAAATAGTAAGAGTAAAGTGGGAGGCAAGGGAACGATACACACATCACAACTCAAAATTTTATTACACTCAACTAAAGGTTCAGCGGATACAAGATCTCAAACGAAAGGAAATATTTACAAAAGAGTGACAATATTTTTATTGGAGGCAGAAAGGTGATACTTCATCTTTGACATTTAGACCGCTGTATTCTCGTCAAGCATGTGGAATTTTGCGCTGGGCCCATACTGTCCTCGAAACTCGAGCTACGAAATAACCATCACTTAGCAGGAGCGGAGAGTGTGGACGAATCTCTCCCTTATAGTTCCTTCCTTTTTAGGCAACCATTGACACGATGTTCGCTGGATCCGCAAATCAGCCACTGCTCTTTGGCGCTGCAACAGTCTCTCTGAAAGTGTCTGGCTTCTTGCAGTACCCACAACGTTGAGTCTTCCGCTGCTTCCGTTGCTGGGAAACAAGTGGGCGCTTCATCTTCACCTCTTTTCCTTGTTTAACGGGGATTCCCTTACGGGTGGAGGCTTCCGCTGGTGCCTGAGTCATCTGCCTTCTTAATCCTTCAACTAACAGGTCGTTCGTTCGCTCCTGGGCTTCTTTCAAACCTTGCAGCACATTCAAAATCTCGACGGTCTGATTCTGGGGAGTGGAGATAGAAGAAGAGTCGTTGGAAGACATGGTCCTGAAACAATAATTTTGAGGACGATATAAGGCACGAGCTATATGAATCAAAATACAATATGGATTAGGCTAGGAAATAAGAATATCGGGTGAGGTGAAATTCAAACAAGTGGAAATCAAATGTAGAACTGCAAGTCACTCAAACAGAGTACAGTATTATAACTATGCTGTAGTTCATAATTATAATCACGTAACTCTACTAAGTCACCCAAAACTCTAGCAGATGGATCAAAATGTGTAGCAGGACACGCTATATGGGTCAAGATCAATGATAACGAGTTTGCAATCTAGACCGAAGGATGTATTAGATTGTCAAGCACTACACGGAAACTGCAATCCCAATTGAAGCAAAACCTGGCTCTGATACCAACAAAACCATGTCACGCCCCGCTTTCCAAAATACGGAATACGAGGGGTTGATAAGGCCAGCCATGCTCCTACGGTCAAGGAAGTATCCCTTCGTAGTCACACTTCGGCTTCTAGCTCTACGTGGTAATCAGTAATCAATTCTCAAATAATGAGAAATGCAGTAACTAAATCAAAAGAACTAACCAGATGGAGCTCAAGGGAGTGTAGCTCTGGGTCGCTGATCAAGATGTCCGCGATATCCTCAAGGTACGTCAGGTCCTGGTCCAAGCTAGATCCACTTCTCACTCTGAGCATGCATACCCAGGTCGTCAGAGCGACACGATAGCAACACACATATATAGATACAAATGGGAACTTGTGCAATAATAATGAATATGAAACAGTAATCATGGAATAATGACGTGAACATGAAGTAGCCAATGAAGGTAGCTAATAGAGTAGGCAAACAGTAAAACAGTAAACAGTCTGGCAGGTATGTTGAATCAGTAAGCAATGCATGTCAATGTCACTAACCCTATCAGTCTCTAAGTCTCACTGTACAGGTCACTAAGCCTATCGTCAGTCCAAGTGTGAGAGTCAACCACTCGTGAGTATCCCCCACCTAAGGGTAGGACCCAAGGACAAAGGAACACGGGCCCGAGTCGCTCGCTAATAATCAGTAATATCCCCATATATCTCCAGAATCGCTGTATATGCTAGCATGGGACTCCCGGTATAGGGAGTTGATGTTGCGCTGTGCTCATTAGACAATGGGTACACCGAACAGGACTCGCCGAGAACTCCTAGATGGTACTATAACTATCGTCAGATAGCAGTTCTCTGGTGACACTGGTACAGGTTAGTATGTAAATCCGAGATCATCATAGAGTCTTGTGTGGTTCCCACCGTGCTTTGATTTCCTCCCTACCACGGCTCAAAGGAGTCGTGCAAACAGGTAGATTTTGGGTACAATCTCGAATCACATGGAGGCAATGAGCGATAGGAGGGGTTTCGTCCTCCCGGTATAGGGAGTTGATGTTGCGCTGTGCTCGATTGGATATAACAGTAAGTCTCTGGCCAGGGCTGTTGATGAGATTTACTGGTAAGTGTTATCAGTAGTTTCTCATACCGTTATAGGCCATATATCGGCATCACTTATCAAGTTATTGGGGTCTGACGATTCCACCCCCAGACCCGATATGCGACTGTAGGGTGTTTTTCGTCACCCCATTGAAATGGGAATATGCGTTACTTGTGAGGCGTACTACAGATCCTCCATGTCCAGGGTAGGCGGGGCTTTATTGATTGTGCGGATCTGAATCTCCGGCAGCCGTGAACTAAGCTGTCGTTAATTACCCCTTGCTTTTGGAGTAAGGGAACCTCCGATTGACGGGTCGAACTGATCATGCAAACTCAATGTGCAGTGTGCGTATGTGTGTTTTGAGGGGTTTTGGATATACCGGGGGACTCGCAGAGTTTACGGGGGTCCCGCTACCCGGATAGCGGGATGGGGGTCAATGGGGCTAGCAGCCCCCTTGCGGTGTGCGGAGCAGCGCCCCGTTAGAAAATTTTTCCAACGGGGGACATGTTTTGGGTGTGGAGTGCATGGAAAATGAGAGGTAGGGAGTGTCTTAAAAGTCAGGTGCATGGCGCGTGGCGCTTGCCACCCGCAGGTCACGTGCCAGGCGCGTAGGCACTGGACGCCCGCGGGTCACGCGCCCTGCACGCAACCGCTGGGCGCCAGTGGGTCATGTGCGCGGCACGTGACCGCTGGGCGCCCACGGGTCCCGTGCCCTGCACGCAACCGCTGAGCACTGAGCGCCCGCGGATCCCGTGAGGCGCATGTGGGCGTTGAGCACCCGCGGGTCACGTGCCCTGCACGTGCCTGCTGGGCGCCTGTGGTCGTATGCTCGGCACGCGACCGCTGGAAACACCAACGGAAAAGGGGCTTAGCCCCTGGGCTGAGAGTTGAACTTCCAAGGGATTATGTATAGATTTGGAGTTAAATTCCTAAAAAGGTTTTGTTTATGGAGTTAAACTCCAACAGATCTTGAATGTAGTTAAACTCCTAGAAATTTTTTGAAATGACCGAAGGGGACCCCTTTGGTCTCCCCTTTGGCCCTGGATCTTTCCCAAAGTGGGATTTTTAGAGGTGGGTCTCCTTCTTCTTCCTCTTCTGTTGGCCGGATCTTGGAGAAAAAAGGGGGTGGGATTTAAAAATCTCCACTTTTGAGATTTGATGGAAGATTTGAGTTCCCCTTCAAGAGTTTGATGGTGAAAAACTATTTATTTTTGGAAAAGGAAGAGTTAAACCCTTGATTTAATTCAAAAGGGAAAGAAGATTTTTAAACCTTGAGGAAGGAGGAGGCACAGGCCCTAAATTTTGAGGGGAACGGAAATTATTCTCTTTATTTCATTATCATGTTGCCTTATATAGGCTTACAAATTTACATATAGCCCCTTGGGCTTTACAAAATGGCATTTTGCCTATCTCATGCCTCATGTGCTCATTTCTTTAGCACATGAGCCATGGGCTTTACAAAAATTGGGCTTTATGCCCATTTTTCTTACATTCATGCATAAAAAAATACATCAAAATTATTTATTGCATGATTTCATTTTGGCATGGGGGAGGCAGGCCGCAGGGCTCGACTTGGGTATGGGCCCACTTGATCTGGGCTTGGGCCCGCTTACTTGAGGTTGATTTTGACTTGGTCAACCGGGGTGTAATTTTTGACCCCAACAAAGTGCCCCCATCAATAAATGCACACTGCGTATATGAGTTGTGTGGATGAAATTGATGGATTTGGGAGTTGGACATCAAGGTGGAACATCATTCCGGGGGCGGAGTATCATTCCGGGGGCGGAGCATCATTCCGGGAGTATAATTCTAAGGATCGGAGCATAATTCCAGAGATCGGAGCATAATTCCGAGGATCGGAGCATAATTCCGGAGACCGGAGCATGATTCCAAGGATCAGAGTATAATTCCGAAGAGCGGAGCATAATTCCGGGATCAGAGTATCATTCCGAAGAGCGGAGCATGATTCCAGGGATCGAAGTATAATTCCGAAGAGCGGAGCATGATTCTAGGGAGCGGAGCATAATTCCGACGAGCGGAGCATGATTCCAAGGGGACGGAGCATAATTCAAACGAGCGGCAGACATTCTGAACGAAGTATAGCTCCGATGTAGAGGTTGATTCCGAGTCGAAGCATAATTCCGACAGGGAAGGACGATACTTGAGGCGAAGCATGATTTCGACACGGGGTACATTCTGAAACGAAGCATGATTTCGACGCAGAGCTTATTGGTCGACTTGATTTCGAGGCGGAGCTTAATTCCGACGGAGAGGTCGTTGCTTGACTTGATTCCGAGACGAAGCATAATTTTGACAGGGAAGGCAGATACACCGAGGCGAAGTATGATTTCGACACGGGAGACACTCTGAGACGAAGCATGATTCCGACGCAGAGCTTGTTGGTCGACTTGATTCCGAGGCGGATCTTAATTCCGACGGGGAGGTCATTGGTTGACTTGATTCCGAGTCGGAGCATAATTCCAACGGGGAGGTCATTGATTGACTTGATTCTGAGTTGAAGCATAATTCCGACGGGGAGGTCTCTTGTTGAATTGATTCCAAGGCAGAGCATAATTCCGACAGGAAGGTCGCTGGTTGACTTGTCCCCGGCACGGAGTGTCTGTGGTCGACGTTTCCCCACCATGGAGTGTCACTTGTTTTGATGTAGAGGCAGATTCCCAGGCGAAGCATAATTCCGATAGGGAAAGTAGATACTCCGAGGCGAAGCATGATTTCGACACGGTACACTCTGAGGCGAATTATGATTCCGACGCATAGGTCAATTCCCAGTCGAAGCATAATTCCGACGGGGAAAGCAGGTACTCCGAGGCGAAGCATAATTTTGACACGGGGCACACTCTGAGATGAAGCATGATTCCGCCGCAGAGGTTGTAGGTTTGATTTGATTTGGGTTGACATCAGCATCGTTACACTGGAATATGGTACCAGGAGCGATTCATCATTTTCCATGAGTGGATTTGGGGATTTTGGTTTTGGTTTGGCATCAGCATCATTCCACTGGAATATGGTACCAGGAGCAAACCATCATTTTACGTGAGAGGATTTCCCTCGTTCCCAGTTTAACGACTTAAGGATCATCTGTTCCCATCTTAACGACTTAGAGGTCATCTGTTCCCAGTTTAAAGACTTAGGGGTCTATTGTGCCCAGTTTAACAACTTAGAGGTCATATGTTCCCAGTTTAACGACTTAGAGGTCATCTGTTCCCAGTTTAACGACTTAGAGGACATATGTTCCTAGTTTAACGACTTAGGGGTCTATCGGATCGGAAGTTTGGAATTTTAGGGTAGGGTTGGCATCAACGTTGCTAACACTGGTGCACAAGTGCCAGGAGGAATTCATCATTTCCCTTTTTCCTGTTGGAGAGCGATGGCTTAGGAGACATGTTTAGGTCTCTATCTGCTAAGGTTTTTCAATTTTATGAGCTGTAAGGGTCCCATACAAGCATTTTTTCCCTACAAGTCGAAAGGATCCCGTATATGTATTTTCTCCTTAGGAGTCGTGAGGACCCCCAAGTGTGTTTTTCCTTTGTGAGTCATAAGGATCCCACGAAGGTGTTTTCTTACGAGTCGAGAGGATCACGTAAGTTTTTTTCTCCTCATATATCGTGGTGACACATGAGTGGTTCCCAAATGGAGCATAACTCCAAGGACGGAGACCGGCCGCTGGACCGGTGATTGCGGTGGGGTCTGGATCGTTCTCTCCGACTGCCCATCAGTTTGAGGATGATAAGCTGTGCTAAACTTCAATCGAGTCCCCAAACTTTCTTGTAAACTCCTCCAGAAGTGCGACAAGAACCGAGTGTCCCGATCGGACACGATGCTCACCGGTACTCCATGCAACCTTACAATCTCCTGCATGTACCGCTCTGCCAAAGTCTCCGTCGATTGACCAACCCGAAAAGGAATAAAGTGAGCTGCCTTGGTCAACCGATCGACAATCACCCATACTGCATTGTTGCCCTTTGGACTCCGTGGTAAAGCCGTCACGAAATCCATGGTTATATGTTCCCACTTCCACTGAGGAATCGGAAGTGGTTGCAACAAACCAGCAACCCTTTGGTGTTCAGCCTTGACTTGCTGACACACCAAGCACTTAGCCACGAAGCGAGCAATCTCCCGTTTCATACCTTCCCACCAGAAGTGCTGTCGAATATCTCGGTACATCTTTGTCCCTCCTGGATGTACAGAGTAAGCTGAACTGTGTGCCTCCTTCATAAGCTCTTCACGCACATCTCCTTTTGGCACACACACACGGCTACCATACCTCAACGAACCATCTTCATGGATCAGTAAATCGGTTCGTAGTCCGGCTTCAACCTGCTCTCGAAACTTTTGCAGTCTAGGATCCTGCGTTTGTGCCGCTTTAATCTTCTCAACTAAGGACGACTGTACTTGCAACTGCATCAACTGTCCCGTAGCATGTGGTAGCACAACCTCCAAGTCAAATCTCCGAAAATCCGCAATGATCTCTATCTGTGCAGTCAAAACCTGAATCGCTGGTAACCGACTAAGCGCATCCGGCACGACGTTAACCTTTCACGGATGATACTTAAGATCAAGGTCGTAGTCGGACATCAGCTCCAACCATCTGCGTTGCCTCATGTTCAACTCCTTCTGAGTGAACCCATACTTCAAACTCTTGTGATCTGTAAAGACTTCGACTCTCTCGCCCAAAAGGTAGTGTCTCCAAATCTTCAAGGCGAAGATCACGGCCGCAAGCTCCAAGTCATGAGTCGGATAATTCTTCTCATGAGTCTTCAGTTGTCTCGATGCGTAAGCTACGACCTTCCCATTCTGCATCAAAACACATCCCAATTCTTTTCCAGATGCGTCGCTGTGAATCACCCGTCCTCCTGAATTGTCTGGTACGGTCAGGATAGGGGCGGTTATCAACTTCTGCTTCAACGTCTCGAAGGCCAATGCACATCCATCTGTCCAAACAAAAGGTACCTCCTTGCGCGTAAGCTTGGTTAACGGCTCTGCCAAACGAGAGAAGTTCTCCACAAATCTCCTGTAGTATCCGGCCAAACCAAGGAAACTTCTTATCTCAGCCACATTTCTTGGAATAGGCCAATCTCGAACTGCTGCAATCTTCTCGGGATCGACGGCGATCCCATCGCCCGACACGACATGCCCCAGAAATTTCACTTCTTCCAGCCAGAATTCGCACTTACTCATCTTCGCATACAATTTCTCATGTCTCAGCGTCTGCAGTGCGATCTTCAAATGCTCAGCATGCTCCTCCGGACTCTTCGAGTACACCAGGATATCGTCAATGAATACCACAATAAACTGGTCCAAGAATGGTGAAAAGATTCTGTTCATCAAATCCATGAATACTGCCGGCGCATTAGTCACTCCGAAGGGCATCACCAGATACTCGAAATGTCCATATCGAGTTCGAAACGCCGTCTTGCAAATGTCTCCGGATCGCAAATCCAGTTTCGAGAATACTCTCGCACCACTAAGCTGCTCAAAAAGTTCTCCAATGCGAGGGATCGGGTACTTGTTCTTAATAGTCACCCGGTTCAATTCTCGGTAATCAATGCACATCCTTCTCGTGCCATCCTTCTTCTTTACTAAAAGGACTGGAGCTCCCCAAGGCGAGTTATTGCTTCGAATCCAACCCTTCTCAAGTAATTCACCAACTTGCTTCTTAACTTCTTCCAATTCCACTGGTGCCATCGGATAATAAGATTTTGACACTGGCGCTGCACCAGGAATAAGGTCAATTGCGAACTCCACGTCTCGCTTCGGCGGTAAGCCTGATATATCTTCAAATACATCCATAAAGTCGCGAACAACTGCCGGCTCTTCATTACTATCAACTTCCATAGCTGCAAGAACACTGTTTGTCGGCCTAGCCCTAAACTCGACTGGCCCGACAGAACTGCTTCCTTACCGCAATTGCCGTCTACATTGTTGGCCGCGAAAGGTCCAGCGAGACTACTGAGTCTCGTCCATTCTGCTGCATGCACGTCCACGGTTGCTCCATTCTGCCTTAGTCCGATGAACTTCTCTTTCATTTCCTCCCGTGCAGTCCGCGGGAAGAATTTCTCCAGGAAACTTTTAGAGAGATCCGCCCAACTGATCGGCTTGGGCAAGCGGGTCTCCTCCACAAGCCATCACTCTCGGGCGTCATCCACTAGCTGAATGCGCACCACATCAACTCCTTTGTCCTCTGGAATCTGTGTCGCAATCAGCAAATTCTCCGTGTCACTAGCCACTGCTCGGCTGACAACGGCTCCTCCAGACCAGTGAAAGTAGACGGACCCAAAAGTCTGAAATCTGCCACAGTCCCTACTCGTTCGACTGGTCTAGTTCCATCGTTGTTTACAGACTGCAGAACGATCTGCAAACCTTCCTGAAACGAATCTGCTATTGCTGGATCAGCTCAGTCTGTCTCTTTGATTTCCAGCATTTCTCTTATCACTCCAAACATGGCGGCTTCGTTCACACGCCTCTGGTACGTCTTCAACTTCTTACCTGCCATAATCCTGAACTCAAAACACCCAACATTAGCATGATGATAGATTCTGAATGTGGATCAAGGCTAGAACTCCAAGATACTTAAATAGAGTACCGCATTGTAGCTATGCCGCGGTATCATAGCCGCAATTACTTAACTCCACCCAAGTCGCCCAAGTCCTAGGGATAACAAGAGATCAGGTTTCCGAGTCGACATGCAAAGTAAGTTTGCACGTCGTAAAAGATATAATCAGGAAGAATGTGATTCAAGAATGGTAAAACGGTCAATGTGGCAGGACATGTTTCCTAAACACGGGTATTCTGATTCGTGTATTGGGTACAATACCCAACTACAAAAGAATCAACCCGACTAACCTATGTCTCTGATACCAAAAGAACCATGTCACGCCCCGCTTCCCAGAGTACGCAAGATTGGGCACGTGACATAGCCAACCATGCTACCTGTGGGTAGGAAGTATCCATCCACAGTCACATTACGGCTGTAGAGATATCAAGAACAAGATAAATAAACTATCTAACACATGTCCAAATCCATAATGATAAGAGTCAATGAAAAATAAGTGCGGAAGCAAATGATCCAATACAATAATAGAAAGGTACGTCCCATAATGCGGGATCGCACCTGGAAATAAAATGCAATAAATGAACTAACCACTACAGAACTCAAAAATCAGCCTGCTGGCTGAAGTACTCCTGCTCGGTCGGCGACAGTGGTAAAGAATCTGGGCCATGCAAAACCCAGACGTCAGCGCGTCATGTCAACCAATAATATAATATGAACATGGTAATAAGCAATGCAGAAAGTAAACATGAATAAGCAGTAATATGGAACAACAGTGCAGGGTAGTGTGTAGTGGGTAACTAAACTGTTCTATCAGGTTTGCTATTCTAAAGTCTTTGAAATCAATTGATGACTCGTCGATGTAACTCAATAGTATCCCGTGCGTGCCCGGGACCACGGTCAAGATTCTCGGGGCTGAATCCGAGACGTGCCGCTAGGCAGTAACAAGTAGCAGGATGGATGAGTGATGTCAGCATCATCACTCCGGGGCTGGCCTAGCCCGTAAGACTGATCAGAACAGGTATCGAACTGTTGAGTTACAAGTCGGTTTCATCTTTGATTTCCCCATACCCCCAAGTTATGTATGTCGAGTCAGGTATTCATGAATCAAGGACTAATGCCAACACAGGATCAGGTAAAAGCAGGTCTGTCTGGATAGACAACAAGAATGGTCCATGAGGACCCCAAGTCAGGTTTGTTAGCATTAGGCATGAGATCAGGTAACAGGTCAGGTCATGGTACAACAGGTTGAGTTGGTAGTAAAGGGTACCATGTCCGGTGCATCGGTATGTATATATATCATGTGTAGCCAGGTCAGGTCAATATGTAATGCAATCGAATGTGTGCTCATAACAGGTATAGAAGCGAATAAGGAACAACAGCAGGAAATAAAGTAAATAACACTAACAGTTCAATAATCACAAGGTAAAGCAATATCAATGACATAAAGTAATGAAGCTATATGAAATTAAAACTAAAGCATAAATAATTGTCACATGGATTATCTAAGAAATAAAGCAACGACGATCTAATTGGTTTAGTTAGTTAAAGCATGGATTAATAGAAGACCAATTAATTACATGAAGCTACCATAATGATTCAATGTTAATGATAATTGCAACCGTCAATTCTAAGTTATACTATAATATCGATATTACCATCAACTGTGTGGTTATATTAAATAATATGATAATTAAATGTATAGCAAGACTTGATCTTGTATATTAGCATGTTAGAGCAAGTATTCGGATACTTGCCTCGACGGTTTCGCAAACCGAAAAACACGAACGTAGCGTCGGCGGAAAACACGCAACGGTTGCACGAGCCACGGATCGAGTCCAAACAACGAACAGCGGGACCACACGGACCGGAGTACTTCGCTGGAGAGTCGAGTCAAGTCGTCGGCACGGCCGGAATCCGGCGAAATGTCAAAACTGCGACGATGTTAGCAAATACAAATCAAAGCGAGAAATCGACCAGTGAAGGGATACATGAAGGGAGATGGTGAAGGGAGGCTTACAGGGGTAGCAAGGGTGCAAACGCGACGGGTTCGACGGCGATGGGGCGCCGGCGGTGAGGAACAGTGGGCGCGGCAAGGATTGAAGGTGGTTGGATCGGGGTGCAGTGAGTAGGGGAGGTGCTGGCCTGGTCTGGGTTGCAGGGGGAGAAGGAGGTGGTCGGCGGTGGCTCTGGCAACGACGACGATGGTCGACGGCGGCTTTCCCGGCGACTGGAGAAGTGCTAGGGTTCGGCGTCGGTTCTGTTGCAGCCTGGCGAGGGAAGGAGGAGGAAGATGAAGAGGTCAGGACGAGGGTGAAGGGAGGAAGTCGACGTCGTCGGCGAAGGGAGGCGGCGGCGGCGACGGCAGCACAGCGTGCAGGTGGCGGTGGCGTTGGGTGCAGGCGTTTGAAGGAGGGAGATGAGGAGGAAGGGGGTGCGGTCGAGGCTGTGGAGGCGAGGATGATGGTGGCGAGGTCGCGGGGAGGTCGACGGCGAGGCTGCGGCGGCTAGGGCAAGGCTAGGGTTGGGGTTCGTGGGTTCTGCGATGAGTTTCAGCGAGGACAAAGGTCGTGGGGATTTAAAAAAGATAGAGAGAGAGATTTTAGGAGAGAGAGAGATAGTTAGAGAGAGATAGAGAGATCTCAGGAGAGAGAGAGAGAGAGTGAGATTAGAGAGAGAGATAGAGAGGCGGAGAGAGAGAGAATGGATAGGTGGGGCCCACGAGGGTAAAGCCCCCTCGTGATTGGCTGGGATTCGAAAAGAAGTTAAAATAAAGATTAAAAAAAAGATTTTAAACGTTATTAAGAAACAGAAAAATATATATTATAGTTTAGATTATTAAATTTAAATGGGTATTTCGGCGCTAAATGAAACATTTCCAAATCGCGCCCGGCTTGCGCCCAAATGTTTCAAATTCAAATTATAGGATTTTAAGCGAGTTCCAAATTTTAAAATGAGATGTCTTATGACTAAAATGCATGCCCCCAAGTCGGACACTTGCACGTGCGCGTAGTCGTCCAAACTTGCCCGTTTCACCGAACGGGACGAAATCTCGACGCGCGGACGCTACCACGCGACTAGTGGCGATGAGTAGGCCAGTATGGATATTTTTAATTTCACTTTAGGTGTTAAAATTTGTTATAGGCAAAAATGACTTAACCGGTTAAAATTTAGCAACAAGCACCAAACAAACAAGATAATTGAAATGAGCAATGTCTAACACTCAACCAGTAACAGAAATAGTATTATTGGGCTCCGGTGTTACATCCGCTTCTTGCGATCTCTTTGATTCTGGCAATTGTAGACCGTTTCTCAGGGCGTCCTTGAATATCTTGTGGACTTTGTCCCTTCTGAAGGAGTAGACCTTATCTGGCTTCTCTTTCAGTGGAGATTCTCCTCCCTCTCCGAACACTGGCTTCCGAGGCTGGTTGGTATTAGGCCCGCTCATCCCTCGCTTATTTCGGTTAGCCGAAATGTTAAAAGATTCAGCCTCGTCGGAATTTCCGCCTTTGCGATTATCGTCCTTTCGGTTTCTCTAGGACCTATTGTTATTTTGGGAATCAGAGGAGGACTCCTGCTTTAAGTGCTCCAACATCTGGACTTTCCTAGTCAGCTCTTGGAATATTTTGAGACTCGCGGTGCATAGAAATGGGGCCATCCAATTGTTAAGATTTCCGACGAGGAGGCTGACAGATTGGTCATGCTCTATCGGCGGTTCACATTTTATGGAGAGATTGCGCCATCGGGTTATAAAATTCGTGCCGCTTTCGTTGTTCTTTGGCTTGGTCCTTATGAGGTCGGCGATGGTGACCTTATTGCTGACACTCATGAACCTTTGTCGAAACAAAAATTCCATTTGGACGAAACTAGCAACGGAGCCATCCGGTATGCTCGCGTACCAGTCGAAAGCGACATTGGTCAGACTATTAACAAACTGGCGGAGGAGAAGTGCATCATTGCCCCCAGTATTCCTGCATGAGGCTTTAAAAAGGGCGGCGTGTTGATTCGCATTTTCCATCCCATCAAATCTTCCGAATTTAGGGATGACATAGTCACTAGGAAATTCTACCAGATCATACCGAGCAGGATAAGGTCTCCCGCTACTGCTAATATCTTTTTGCGCTTCGGCTTCGATTACTAATGTTTTGATTTTGTTGGTAACCAAATCCATGATTTGATCTTGAGTTAGCGGGCTACTGTCATCAGTAGCCAAAACATTTCCTGAGATAGGATGCGACTGACTTTCATGCGGTCCTCCCACCTTTGAATTTGAGGGAACAGGTGTTGGCTGCCTTGGGACACCGTTTCTCGGTTCATGAGCAGAGCCATGTGCTTGATTAGGCGGATGAGAGGCAAGTCGGTCCGTGAGTTGTGAGACGACATTTGTCAAGTCGTCAATCTTGGAGTAAAGTTTGACCATCTCCTTGTCTTTACTTCTGAGCTGTTTTCAGAGCTCTTGGAGAAGTTGCTGCTCTGCGTTCTTGAGACGGAAGATTGGCTCCTCTTAGCTTTCCGAGCCCGACTCCTCATGAATCGAGGGATCTCTCTGCTTATCAGCCTCACTGGAAGGGTTTTCATTATCTCCCAGAGGATGCTGGTCTTGGCAAGTGGCAGCCACATTCATACCAGATTGGATTTGAGATGCGGTGGTCCCGTCCTTGCTCTTGCTGCGCGTACCCACCATGTAGACAGTGTGGACCACACATCCAGCCATCTATTTATCTTTGGCGGGGTAACACTGTTCTTCGAACCTCATGAAGTTCAGCCTAGCATGAGCCCTAGCTCTTTCGTTGGCTCTGTATCTGAGCCTTTTCTGTCTTAGCTTCTCGATTTTGAGGGCTTGATGGGCATCCATTTTCTGGGAAGCCACCGTGATGAGAGCTTAGAGAAGATACCCAATTGAGCAGTTGTCAGGGGAACCGCTGGAGCTTGCCCGAGATACCTTGTTTCTTTGTTGGTGTTGATGGCCTTGTGATCAGTCGAAAATAATGTATTTTTAACACGGCAATTTCCCTATCATTTGCACTCATTTAGAAGTGTTCGGCATTCATATTTCACATATTAGGAAATCAGTCGTAAAATATCAGATTGCATGTGTTAGACTCTAAAACCGGCACTATAAAGGAAATTGACTGCATTTCATGGCATCGCATCATCTCTATATTGCGCAACACTTGTCTTGAGAAATTGTGCAGGAAAATCCAGGAGACAGGCCAAAATTGTTATTTAGCTGATCAAACATTACGCCAACTCAATGATTTCAGATCTGGTAGCAATATAAAGGGAGAAATACAATTCAACATATCAAAGAAAGGCCCACAACTGAAGCCCAACAAGCACCAGAGAGCCCAAGGCCCAAGCCTCCAACATGGCCGCGGAACCGCGGCGGGAGCCGGCTTGCGCCGTGGTTCCGCGGCGCTTCTGCCACGTCAGCATTGCAATTTTTGGGCATAATTCCTTTCTCAAGGCCTACACCTCATTTTGACACGTCAAATTCCAGAATTCTCCAGAGTCTTCTGCCAGATCAGCAAAGATCACTAAGCAAAGCTAATCCTAATTAAGCTCCTAACTAACCTCTTCTAGAAGCTCCCTCTTAACTAATCACATCTAGAAGCTTCTCCTCTAACTAACTTTTGGAGGGAAATTCAAATTTCATCCAACAAACTTTTGGAGGGAAATTCAAATGTCATCAAATTTCATCCAACAAACTTTTGGAGGGAAATTCAAATTTCATCCAACAAACTTTTGGAGGGAAATTCAAATTTCATCCAACTAACTTTTGGAGGGAAATTCAAATTTCATCCAACAAACTTTTGGAGGGAAATTCAAATCCTAGATCTAGGGTTTTGATGGCTATAAATAGGAACCTAGATCTAAGGGTTGGGGGGAGAATTAGTTCATTAGTTCATCATTAGTTCTTCTTTAGTTCATCATTCTTTCCCTCTTACATCATCTTTTTCCACAAGTCTAGTGACAAGGCTTGTGCGAAACCCTAACCCTAATTCTACTCCAAATTCAAGATCTTGAGTACCAATCAAGCAAGAAGCCTTCAACCTTTTAGGAGCCGAGCCGATCTTCAATCGGGCAAGTGATCCAAGCCGATCCGCGACTCAAGGAGATGAGCGAAGCCAAATCGACGATCGAGTTCTTCCTCTTGTAGTTCTTGAGCGAATGTAATGAAATTGTTGATATAAATAAAAGGTGAAATTCTTTAATCTTGCTTTCTTTAAATTCTTGCATCATGATTCGATCTCAATTTATGATTGTAGTTCTTGTGATGATGTTGGAGTAAAACTCCGCTCGTTAAGGAGTCGAGACGATCAATGGAATAATGATGTAACAAATCTTAATACGATTCTTGAGTCCTACGAGTTTTGTAAACCCTAGCAAGTTCAAGAATCGATGACTTAGTTTCGTAGCGATGCTTTCTTGATTGTGATCGCTCGAAATTAGGGATCTACGATCGTTTCTTGAATTTACTAGAGGCTAGAATGTGAATGATATCGACGAAAGAACAAGGGATAAGATGAAACCCTAGTTTCATAAGAAATCCCTAATTCTCGATCGATTATCATCGATCTAGTATCAATTCATCGAAGGATAAGAATACGTATTATAAGATTACATCACATCTATAGATCCGATCGATTCCTACGAGCTTCATTTCGATTCTTGATATTTGGGTTGGAAAAATCAACAAACTATCAATTCTTGATTCTATCTTTTTAATGCTTTCTTAGATCTAGATTTTCTCTTTCTTGAATTGCAATTACAAATCTTGAATTATTTGTTTTCTTTTCATTAAAGTTTCAACTCATCTAATTTGAAACCCGAACGATTACACTATCCCTGTGGACGATCCACACTTACTAACGCGCTACAATCGACACCGTTATTGATTGCGGTCAAATAATTTTTGGTTGTGAATTTCTATACAATTTTCTAAATACCGACACAACGAGAAATCATTATCAATCAAATGGCGCCGTTGCCGGGGATAGTGCGCTAATTGTTCGTATTTTGAAATTTGAGTTGAAAATTTTATTCCATTATAATTTTTAGATCTAAACTAGCATAAACCCTAATATGTGTGTTGTGATTTGATTGCGAGGAAATCTGGAATCATTGGAGCTTGGATAAAAATTTTGTGAATATTCCAGAGAGCTGAAGGAGTGAACAGAAGTTCACTGTTAAAATTTTGCATAGAGATCCGCACAGAAGACCGCGGTTCCGCGGTGGGAGCCTCCTATTGCGGCGGTTCCACGGCGTCCTAGCTGCTTCAGTGTACCAAAATTTCTCTGTAAGCTTCTCACTTTCTTCTCTCTCCTCTTTTTAGCTCCAACTAACTTTTTGTGCAGGTTTCTTTGCAAATAAATCGCAGCGCGCAAAAAAAAAAGCAAATTAAAATTGTGCGTGTTTTTGATTTTTGGTTGTTTGCATATTAATACGGAAATTAAGGGGCACGACCAAATCCAGATTAGGTGGGGAGTTCAT
Source organism: Agapanthus africanus (assembly GCA_030015575.1). Taxonomy (NCBI): domain Eukaryota; kingdom Viridiplantae; phylum Streptophyta; class Magnoliopsida; order Asparagales; family Amaryllidaceae; genus Agapanthus; species Agapanthus africanus. Next base: position 26,479,098 of record JASDDO010000019.1, read on the forward strand.
TACCCTTCCTAAGCCCCGAAAATCGCAAAACTTGCATCCGCATTACCCTCATTAATTAAAAATTATCTAGAGATGACTCTAAGGACCGTCGCGCTCAATTAGGAAAAGAGAAGGCCGTGGGTAATTCATTGCATATCCGCGTTTTCTTGTGGTGTCTAAGGCGAGTGTGTCTAAGACTAGTGGTTTTTAATTAGGCCCACTACTTACGTAGTGGAGTACCTTCCCACTTACCTGGCACTTATCCGGCCACAGGGGGACAAAGAGGCAGTGGAGGATTCTATCTTACGACTTGTCTTTTGGCAGTTAGGAGCGGTCTAGAGCCGGACCTAGGTGACCACTAGAAATTAGGGTTTGTATGCAGCAATTGTTGTGTTGCATCATATTTTCAAAAATCCGTATCTTTTCAAAACAAACACCGCATTCATTCTCCCCTAATTATAAATTCCTGCCACTTGTACTAACCCTTTTTAGTACAAGATAGGCTGGACAACGGGATTCTAGTGCCTGTTTGTCCGCGTCCCCCGATCGACCCTAAAGTCGGTATTTCTACATTTACCCTTTTCTTTACCCACCACCACACCCATATCGATGGATCCATCTCCATCGAACTTCTTTTCCACTACCCTGCCGCCGTCCGTTGGTGCGCAGAATCCACCTCGCATCTCTCTCCAAGAGAGGTGCTATCCTACACGAGGCCCACTTTCCACCTGTCTATCCATTCCACCAGCCAACGGGGAAAATTTTCAAATAAAACCCCAATACATAAACCTTCTACCAAAATTTCACGGTCTGGAGTCTGAAGACGCATACGTGTTTATCACGAAATTTGAAAATGTATGCGCAATGATGGGTATCTCACAGCTTTTTGTGGATGCTTTCCGTCTGCGTCTTCTCCCATTCACCTTGTGCGATTTAGCCGAGAAGTGGCTATATAACACTACCGCACATTCCATTTCAAATTGGGACGAATTCGTCAAAGCATTCCTTAAGAAATTCTACCCACATCAAAAGACAGCTCGAGTCCGTAGCGAAATCTATCAATTCACCCAGCTTCCAAACGAAACATTTTCAAAATGTCTTGAACGTTTCAAGGATCTGTTAGTCCAATGTCCACATCACGGCATCCCGAAATGGGAATTATGCAGAATCATTTATGAGGGCATTACTCCTTACACAAGACAGACCCTTGAATCCATGTGTCAAGGCAACTTTATGACTAAAGATGATGGGGAAGCCTGGGAATTCCTAGAAAATTTCGCTGAAAAATCTTTACAGTGGGAGGGTGTGAGTCAATCGTCTAGGGATGGCAATGATATTTCCATAGGAGTTAGAGCTGACATTTCAGCTATGCAAAAGAAACTCGAGACTATGGAAAACAAATTTTTAGCCGCCACCCTAAGTCAAATATCACTCTCCAAAACCGTATGTGGCTGCTGTTCTGATCCGTCTCACTTGACGGAAGAATGTCCGTTTCAAGATCATGAGCATACCAATGCTGCATTTCAAAGACCTAGAAATGATCCATTCTCCTCCACATATGATCAGGGTTGGAGGAATCACCCTAATTTTGCTTGGAACCAATCACAATCTCAAAACACGGTTCCAAACCCGAATCAATTCCAAAGGGTCCCTCCACCACAACAGCAACCACCACAATTAAGTCAGCACCCCTTTCAAGCACAAAACTTTCAAAATCTGGTCAACACTTTTGCACCATCTAGTCCTTTGCAATTGACCGGTACAGATAATACCTCTACACTAGCACAAACCTTGGATATTTTCATGAAACAATCCATCCAAGGGACGGCAAGTTTGCAATCTTCCATCGAGAATGTGATGAAGATCATTATCTCTCAAAATGAGAACATCAAATCGATGGAAGAACAAATTGCACAACTAAAAGCCGAAATGAGTGCAAGAGAGAAAGGGAAACTTCCAGCTCAACTTTTACCCAATCCTGGCTATTCACATCATGTGGATGCAATCACGTTGAGATCTGGAAGAGTGCTTGACACTCACGTTGGGGAAGAGTTTGATGATACAGAAAAATCAATCAATAACACCCCGGCTGAGACCCTTCCTCACACACACACTTTTAGTTCTAACCCCAATTCTTCTACCGCACCACCTTCTCATGAGCCTATTCTTCGTTTCCCAAAAGGCTCGCCACTTCAGCCCACCTCTTTTACCCCTCCACGGACGATCCCCACTTCTATTTTGGGATTGGTTCCACACATACTTCCTTCTCCTATGATGGACCCAGCACTTATTGCTAAAGCACCTTATCCGAATCGGTTAAGGGCTAACACACCGAGTCCACATATGGAGAAGATCATGAACATGTTTAAGCAAGTTAACATCAACATCCCTCTCCTAGATGCCATCCAACAAGTTCCGTCCTATGCGAAACCCTAACCCTAATTCCACTCCAAATTCAAGATCTTGAGTACCAATCAAGCAAGAAGCCTTCAACCTTTAGGAGCCGAGCCGATCTTCAATCGGGCAAGTGATCCAAGCCGATCCGCGAGACGACCGAAGCCAAATCGACGATCGAGTTCTTCCTCTTGTAGTTCTTGAGCGAATGTAATGAAATTGTTGATATAAATAAAAGGTTAAATTCTTTAATCTTGCTTTCTTTTAATTCTTGCATCATGATTAGATCTCAATTTGTGATTGTGGTTCTTGTTGTGATGTTTGAGTAAAACTCCGCTCGTAAAGGAGTCGAGACGATTGTAGAATGATGATGTAACAAATCTTAATACGATTTTTAAGTCCTACGAGCTTTGTAAACCCTAGCAAGCTCAAGAATCGATGACCTAGTTTCGTTGCGATGCTTTCTTGATTGTGATCGCTCGAAATTAGGGATCTACGATCGTTTCTTGAATTTACTAGAGGCTAGAATGTGAATGATATCGACGAAAGAATAAGGGATAAGATGAAACCCTAGTTTCATAAGAAATCCCTAATTCTCGATCGATCATCATCGATCTAGTATCAATTCATCGAAGGATAAGAATACGTAATTGTAAGATTACATCACATCTATAGCTCCGATCGATTCCTACGAGCCTCATTTCGATTCTTGATATTTGGGTTGGAAAAATCAACAAACTATCAATTCTTGATTCTATCTTTTTCTTGTTATTAGATCTATATTTTCTAATTCTTGAACTTCAAATATAAATCATGAATTGTTTTGTTTTCTTTTCTTTAAAGTTTCGACTCATCTAATTCAAAAGACGAACTATTACACTGTCCCTGTGGACGATCCGCACTCACTTACAATCTACATCCGACACCGTAGTTGATTGCGGTCAAATAATTTTTGGTTGTGATTTCTTTACAATTTCATACTACACATCAAGAATTTTAAAACAATCAAATGGCGCCGTTGCCGGGGATCGAACCCGGGTCACCCGCGTGACAGGCGGGAATACTCACCACTATACTACAACGTGACAGGCGGGGATCCTATCCAAAAACTCTTAAGAACTTGTGCACTAGGAAGAGGAAGACTCAAGTGCCTAAAAAAATCTTCATGTCAAGTACTGTAGACACAGCTTTTCCCCAACAATTACCACGGAAACGTAAGGACCCTGGTTGTCCTACTATTTCCATTTCTATTGGGGAGAAACACATCAACCGTGCGTTACTTGACCTTGGTGCTAGTGTTAACTTGCTTCCTTACTCAGTTTACGAGCAACTAGGTATCGGAGTGTTAAAGCCCTCGAGCATAACTCTCCAGATGGCTGACCGATCAATCACCAAACCTAGGGGTGAACTGGAGGATGTGTTAATAAAAATCGAAGAATTTATATTCCCAGTAGATTTTATTGTAATTGATACACAGCCTGTAGCGAACCCACGGAATCAAATTCCGGTGATTTTAGGTCGCCCCTTTTTGGCCACTTCCAATGCAATAATCAACTGTCGTAATGGTTCTATGACCCTATCCTTCGGGAACAGGTCAATAGAGCTAAATATTTACAAGTTAGGAAGTGTACCCTCCGAACCTATTGCTCAGGTCTGTTCTGTCGACTTAATGGATGTTGACAGCAGCGAATTTGATGATCCTCCTGATACCGATCTTGACTCTTTTCATATGTTGTTTGACCCAACTATGTATCTTACACATACGGACTCTTCCACCGAAATGTCCGGGTCAACAACCAACACTGATTATGAACTGTTTTTAGAGTCTGAAGATCACCCCGCACTTTGTGATGACATTATTCATCGGGGTATTGATGGAACTTTTGAGGAAATCTTCGCTGAAGAACTCGCATTTTTGAATGATACGGGTGTTGAGATGAATCATGTCCCAATCACTGAAATTGAACCTCCACCCCTTTTTCTGAATTGTAAGAAGAATGCGAGTAATCCATCACACTCACTGCATCGTCTCTCCAAAATGAGACGCACACACATTCTATTCCACCACTTAACCTTTCCCCACTTCTTTCCACTAACCAGAGCACTGCATTGATAAAATTTTTGAATGGTTGGTGTTAACTTTCGGTCTTTGCAAAGCTTGGCATCGACCAATGATTTTTGACCCCCACTTGTGATTTTCAAAGCTTAACATTGCATAACTCAAGTTTGGGGGGGTATGTTTTTCTGGCTCCTAAAAAGAAAATTTTTACAAAATGATGAGCCAAAAATAAGTTTTGGGAAGTTCTTCACTTAAATATTTTGCCCCCACTAATAAATTCCTCCCAAGCTTACAGGTTTTTCGTGATTTAGCAGAAGGCAACAGTGAGGACACTGTTGAAAACAAGTTTGGGGGAGGTTTGTGCTTATTTTCGCATCATTTGCATATCATTTGCATAAGCACAAAACATTTTATTTTTGAAAACCTATAAAAATTTAAAAAATTTCAAAAAAGATAAAAATATTTTTTGTACATAAATAAGATAATAAAAGTTTAGATAGTGAAAAATTACATCCATGAGATTAGAAAAATTTAAGAAAACTAAGAAAATTAGAAGTTTTCTTATACGAACTAGTAATAAGTAGTTATGAGCCGTTGTCCCAAGGGTTAGTAAGATGAAGGACGTCACTAATCTGAGGATAAAAATAAGTCTGAAAAATAGTTTCTATTCTGGAAGCCAAACATTTTGAACGTTGATATCCTGCTATTCGCACTTACACACGTCTTAAAGCCTGGGATAGTAGAGGATACCTTGAAATGCTCTTGTCTTAATGCCAAAAGTATGAAGGAAATAAAAAAATAAAAAAATGAAGAAAATATAAAGTGGTGAGAAAAATGAACACTGGTTTTGTTATCACCAAGGGCAATAAAAAAAATATATAGCGAGGGTGCTTCTTCACCTAGTGCCCTAAGGCCAACTGGTCTGGGAGTCACTGCTATGCCTGAGGTGGTGCAAGACGAGGAAAATACACCAAATAAGCAAACACATGAGTAATCGGTCAGTTAGTACCTCAAGAAGTATTAACGGTCGCATGAAAGTGTGTGAGCAAATTCATCTAAATATTCATTAATTAAAAAGTACTGAGGCTGATGGACAAGAGTATGATAGCTTGAATTGAATTCTCCGGGTGTAGGGATGTCCTTTACACACACGCAGGGTGATATGATCGATGTTTTGGAAGAAAGATAGGAATGAAAAATAAGACGATGTTTTATTGAGGGAGGACGTGATTTCTGACATCTTTTCATGACCATTAAGATAGGGCTCATGACAACCGAAAAGCTAGCTTAGTTGGAAACCCTAATTTTCAAAGTCTTTCTTCTACGATTCTTTTCTTTAAATGTAATATTTATGATCTTACTTTTATTATTGGATTTTGTGGTTGCAATCCGCTAAAAACCCTCAGGAGACAACACTCCTCCTACTAGGGACACCTAGAGGTTTAAAGGCTTGTTGCACGTGCTCAGTGCAATCGTGTTGCCTACGAAAGTGTGCTAGTTAGTTTTTTTTCTCTTTCTTTATTTTCTCCTTCTCTTTTTAATAAAACATTCGCTCGAGACGATCGAAATTAAGTTTGGGGGTACTTGATCAGTCGAAAATAATGTATTTTTAACACGGCAATTTCCCTATCATTTGCACTCATTTAGAAGTGTTCGGCATTCATATTTCACATATTAGGAAATCAGTCGTAAAATATCAGATTGCATGTGTTAGACTCTAAAACCGGTACTATAAAGGAAATTGACTGCATTTCATGGCATCGCATCATCTCTATATTGCGCAACACTTGTCTTGAGAAATTGTGCAGGAAAATCCAGGAGACAGGCCAAAATTGTTATTTAGCTGATCAAACATTACGCCAACTCAATGATTTCAGATCTGGTAGCAATATAAAGGGAGAAATACAATTCAACATATCAAAGAAAGGCCCACAACTGAAGCCCAACAAGCACCAGAGAGCCCAAGGCCCAAGCCTCCAACATGGCCGCGGAACCGCGGCGGGAGCCGGCTTGCGCCGCGGTTCCGCGGCGCTTCTGCCACGTCAGCATTGCAATTTTTTGGCATAATTCCTTTCTCAAGGCCTACACCTCATTTTGACACGTCAAATTCCAGAATTCTCCAGAGTCTTCTGCCAGATCAGCAAAGATCATTAAGCAAAGCTAATCCTAATTAAGCTCCTAACTAAGCTCTTCTAGAAGCTCTTTCCTAACTAATCACATCTAGAAGCTTCTCCTCTATCTAACTTTTGGAGGGAAATTCAAATTTCATCCAACAAACTTTTGGAGGGAAATTCAAATGTCATCAAATTTCATCCAACAAACTTTTGGAGGGAAATTCAAATGTCATCAAATTTCATCCAACAAACTTTTGGAGGGAAATTCAAATTTCATCCAACAAACTTTTGGAGGGAAATTCAAATTTCATCCAATTAACTTTTGGAGGGAAATTCAAATTTCATCCAACAAACTTTTGGAGGGAAATTCAAATTTCATCTAACAAACTTTTGGAGGGAAACTTAAAAATTCAAATCCTAGATCTAGGGTTTTGATGGCTATAAATAGGAACCTAGATCTAAGGGTTGGGGGGAGAATTAGTTCATTAGTTCATCATTAGTTCTTCTTTAGTTCCTCATTCTTTCCCTCTTACATCATCTTTTTCCACAAGTCTAGTGACAAGGCTTGTGCGAAACCCTAACCCTAATTCCACTCCAAATTCAAGATCTTGAGTACCAATCAAGCAAGAAGCCTTCAACCTTTTAGGAGCCGAGCCGATCTTCAATCGGGCAAGTGATCCAAGCCGATCCGCGACTCAAGGAGATGAGCGAAGCCAAATCGACGATCGAGTTCTTCCTCTTGTAGTTCTTGAGCGAATGTAATGAAATTGTTGATATAAATAAAAGGTGAAATTCTTTAATCTTGCTTTCTTTAAATCTTGCATCATGATTCGATCTCAATTTATGATTGTAGTTCTTGTGATGATGTTGGAGTAAAACTCCGCTCGTTAAGGAGTCGAGACGATCAATGGAATGATGATGTAACAAATCTTAATACGATTCTTGAGTCCTACGAGTTTTGTAAACCCTAGCAAGTTCAAGAATCGATGACTTAGTTTCGTAGCGATGCTTTCTTGATTGTGATCGCTCGAAATTAGGGATCTACGATCGTTTCTTGAATTTACTAGAGGCTAGAATGTGAATGATATCGACGAAAGAACAAGGGATAAGATGAAACCCTAGTTTCATAAGAAATCCCTAATTCTCGATCGATTATCATCGATCTAGTATCAATTCATCGAAGGATAAGAATACGTAATTGTAAGATTACATCACATCTATAGATCCGATCGATTCCTACGAGCTTCATTTCGATTCTTGATATTCGGGTTGAAAAAATCAACAAACTATCAATTCTTGATTCTATCTTTTTAATGCTTTCTTAGATCTAGATTTTCTCTTTCTTGAATTGCAATTACAAATCTTGAATTGTTTGTTTTCTTTTCATTAAAGTTTCAACTCATCTAATTTGAAACCCGAACGATTACACTATCCCTGTGGACGATCCGCACTTACTAACGCGCTACAATCGTCACCGTTATTGATTGCGGTCAAATAATTTTTGGTTGTGAATTTCTATACAATTTTCTAAATACCGACACAACGAGAAATTATTATCAATCAAATGGCGCCGTTGCCGGGGATAGTGCGCTAATTGTTCGTATTTTGAAATTTGAGTTGAAAATTTTATTCCATTATAATATTTAGATCTAAACTCGCATAAACCCTAATATGTGTGTTGTGATTTGATTGCGAGGAAATCTGGAATCATTGGAGCTTGGATAAAATTTTTGTGAATATTCCAGAGAGCTGAAGGAGTGAACAGAAGTTCACTGTTAAAATTTTGCACAGAGATCCGCACAGAAGACCGCGGTTCCACGGTGGGAGCCTCCTATTGCGGCGGTTCCGCGGCGTCCTAGCTGCTTTAGTGTACCAAAATTTCTCTGTAAGCTTCTCACTTTCTTCTCTCTCCTCTTTTTAGCTCCAACTAACTTTTTGTGCAGGTTTCTTTGCAAATAAATCGCAGCGCGCAAAAAAAAAAAGCAAATTAAAATTGTGCGTGTTTTTGATTTTTGGTTGTTTGCATATTAATACGGAAATTAAGGGGCACGACCAAATCCAGATTAGGTGGGGAGTTCATTACCCTTCCTAAGCCCCGAAAATCGCAAAACTTGCATCCGCATTACCCTCATTAATTAAAAATTATCTAGAGATGACTCTAAGGACCGTCGCGCTCAATTAGGACAAGAGAAGGTCGTGGGTAATTCATTGCTTATCCGCGTTTTCTTGTGGTGTCTAAGGCGAGTGTGTCTAAGGCTAGTGGTTTTTAATTAGGCCCACTACTTACGTAGTGGAGTACCTTCCCACTTACCTGGCACTTATCCGGCCACAGGGGGACAAAGAGGCAGTGGAGGATTCTATCTTACGACTTGTCTTTTGGCAGTTAGGAGCGGTCTAGAGCCGGACCTAGGTGACCACTAGAAATTAGGGTTTGTGTGCTGCATTTGTTGTGTTGCATCATATTTTCAAAAATCCGTATCTTTTCAAAACAAACACCGCATTCATTCTCCCCTAATTATAAATTCACGGTGCCACTTGTACTAACCCGTTTTAGTACAAGATAGGCTGGACAACGGGATTCTAGTGCCTGTTTGTCCGCGTCCCCCGATCGACCCTAAAGTCGGTATTTCTACATTTACCCTTTTCTTTACCCACCACCACACCCACATCGATGGATCCATCTCCATCGAACTTCTTTTCCACTACCCTGCCGCCGTCCGTTGGTGCGCAGAATCCACCTCGCATCTCTCTCCAAGAGAGGTGCTATCCTACACGAGGCCCACTTTCCACCTGTCTATCCATTCCACCAGCCAACGGGGAAAATTTTCAAATAAAACCCCAATACATAAACCTTCTACCAAAATTTCACGGTCTCGAGTCTGAAGACGCATACGTGTTTATCACGAAATTTGAAAATGTATGCGCAATGATGGGTACCTCACAGCTTTCTGTGGATGCTTTCCGTCTGCGTCTTCTCCCATTCACCTTGTGCGATTTAGCCAAGAAGTGGCTATATAATACTACCGCACATTCCATTTCAAATTGGGACGAATTCGTCAAAGCATTCCTTAAGAAATTCTACCCACATCAAAAGACAGCTCGAGTCCGTAGCGAAATCTATCAATTCACCCAGCTTCCAAACGAAACATTTTCAAAATATCTTGAACGTTTCAAGGATCTGTTAGTCCAATGTCCACATCACGGCATCCCGAAATGGGAATTATGCAGAATCATTTATGAGGGCATTACTCCTTACACAAGACAGACCCTTGAATCCATGTGTCAAGGCAACTTTATGACTAAAGATGATGAGGAAGCCTGGGAATTCCTAGAAAATTTCGCTGAAAAATCTTTACAGTGGGAGGGTGTGAGTCAATCGTCTAGGGATAGCAATGATATTTCCATAGGAGTTAGAGCTGACATTTCAGCTATGCAAAAGAAACTCGAGACTATGGAAAACAAATTTTTAGCCGCCACCCTAAGTCAAATATCACTCTCCAAAACTGTATGTGGCTGCTGTTCTGATCCGTCTCACTTGACGGAAGAATGACCGTTTCAAGATCATGAGCATACCAATGCTGCATTTCAAAGACCTAGAAACGATCCATTCTCCTCCACATATGATCAGGGTTGGAGGAATCACCCTAATTTTGCTTGGAACCAATCACAATCTCAAAACACGGTTCCAAACCCGAATCAATTCCAAAGGGTCCCTCCACCACAACAGCAACCACCACAATTAAGTCAGCACCCCTTTCAAGCACAAAACTTTCAAAATCCGGTCAACACTTTTGCACCATCTAGTCCTTTGCAATTGACCGGTACAGATAATACATCTACACTAGCACAAACCTTGGATACTTTCATGAAACAATCCATCCAAGGGACGGCAAGTTTGCAATCTTCTATCGAGAATGTGATGAAGATCATTATCTCTCAAAATGAGAACATCAAATCGATGGAAGAACAAATTGCACAACTAAAAGCCGAAATGAGTGCAAGAGAGAAAGGGAAACTTCCAGCTCAACCTTTACCCAATCCTGGCTATTCACATCATGTGGATGCAATCACGTTGAGATCTGGAAGAGTGCTTGACACTCACGTTGGGGAAGAGTTTGATGATACAGAAAAATCAATCAATAACACCCCGGCTGAGACCCTTCCTCACACACACACTTTTAGTTCTAACCCCAATTCTTCTACCGCACCACCTTCTCACGAGCCTATTCTTCGTTTCCCAAAAGGCTCGCCACTTCAGCCCACCTCTTTTACCCCTCCACGGACGATCCCCACTTCTATTTTGGGATCGGTTCCACACATACTTCCTTCTCCTATGATGGACCCAGCACTTATTGCTAAAGCACCTTATCCGAATCGGTTAAGGGATAACACACCGAGTCCACATTTGGAGAAGATCATGAACATGTTTAAGCAAGTTAACATCAACATCCCTCTCCTAGATGCCATCCAACAAGTTCCGTCCTATGCGAAACCCTAACCCTAATTCCACTCCAAATTCAAGATCTTGAGTACCAATCAAGCAAGAAGCCTTCAACCTTTTAGGAGCCGAGCTGATCTTCAATCGGGCAAGTGATCCAAGCCGATCCGCGACTCAAGGAGACGAGCGAAGCCAAATCGACGATCGAGTTCTTCCTCTTGTAGTTCTTGAGCGAATGTAATGAAATTGTTGATATAAATAAAAGGTGAAATTCTTTAATCTTGCTTTCTTTTAATTCTTGCATCATGATTAGATCTCAATTTATGATTGTGGTTCTTGTTGTGATGTTTGAGTAAAACTCCGTTCGTAAAGGAGTCGAGACGATTGTAGAATGATGATGTAACAAATCTTAATACGATTTTTAAGTCCTACGAGCTTTGTAAACCCTAGCAAGTTCAAGAATCGATGACCTAGTTTCGTTGCGATACTTTCTTGATTGTGATCGCTCGAAATTAGGGATCTACGATCGTTTCTTGAATTTACTAGAGGCTAGAATGTGAATGATATCGATGAAAGAATAAGGAATAAGATGAAACCCTAGTTTCATAAGAAATCCCTAATTCTCGATCGATCATCATCGATTTAGTATCAATTCATCGAAGGATAAGAATACGTAATTGTAAGATTACATCACATCTATAGCTCCGATCGATTCCTACGAGCCTCATTTCGATTCTTGATATTTGGGTTGGAAAAATCAACAAACTATCAATTCTTGATTCTATCTTTTTCTTGTTATTAGATCTATATTTTCTAATTCTTGAACTTCAAATATAAATCATGAATAGTTTTGTTTTCTTTTCTTTAAAGTTTCGACTCATCTAATTCAAAAGACGAACTATTACACTGTCCCTGTGGACGATCCGCACTCACTTACAATCTACATCCGACACCGTAGTTGATTGCGGTCAAATAATTTTTGGTTGTGATTTCTTTACAATTTCATACTACACATCAAGAATTTTAAAACAATCAAATGGCGCCGTTGCCGGGGATCGAACCCGGGTCACCCGCGTGACAGGCGGGAATACTCACCACTATACTACAACGTGACAGGCGGGGATCCTATGCAAAAACTCTTAAGAACTTGTGCATTAGGAAGAGGAAGACTCAAGTGCCTAAAAAATCTTCATGTCAAGTACTGTAGACACAGCTTTTCCCCAACAATTACCACGGAAACATAAGGACCCTGGTTGTCCTACTATTTCCATTTCTATTGGGGAGAAACACATCAACCGTGCGTTACTTGACCTTGGCGCTAGTGTTAACTTGCTTCCTTACTCAGTTTACGAGCAACTAGGTATCGGAGTGTTAAAGCCCTCGAGCATAACTCTCCAGATGGCTGACCGATTAATCACCAAACCTAGGGGTGAACTGGAGGATGTGTTAATAAAAATCGGAGAATTTATATTCCCAGTAGATTTTATTGTAATTGATACACAGCCTGTAGCGAACCCACGGAATCAAATTCCGGTGATTTTAGGTCGCCCCTTTTTGGCCACTTCCAATGCAATAATCAACTGTCGTAATGGTTCTATGACCCTATCCTTCGGGAACAGGTCAATAGAGCTAAACATTTACAAGTTAGGAAGTGTACCCTCCGAACCTATTGCTCAGGTCTGTTCTGTCGACTTAATGGATGTTGACAGCAGCGAATTTGATGATCCTCCTGATACCGATCTTGACTCTTTTCATATGTTGTTTGACCCAACTATGTATCTTACACATACGGACTCTTCCACCGAAATGTCCGGGTCAACAACCAACACTGATTATGAACTGTTTTTAGAGTCTGAAAATCACCCCGCACTTTGTGATGACATTATTCATCGGGGTATTGATGGAACTTTTGAGGAAATCTTCGCTGAAGAACTCGCATTTTTGAATGATACGGGTGTTGAGATGAATCATGTCCCAATCACTGAAATTGAACCTCCACCCCTTTTTCTGAATTGTAAGAAGAATGCGAGTAATCCATCACACTCACTGCATCGTCTCTCCAAAATGAGACGCACACACATTCTATTCCACCACTTAACCTTTCCCCACTTCTTCTTCCACCAACCAGAGCACTGCATTGATAAAATTTTTGAATGGTTGGTGTTAATCTTCGGTCTTTGCAAAGCTTGGCATCGACCAATGATTTTTGACCCCTATTTGTGATTTTAAAAGCTTAACATTGCATAACTCAAGTTTGGGGGGGGTATGTTTTTCTGGCTCCTAAAAAGAAAATTTTTACAAAATGATGAGCCAAAAATAAGTTTTGGGAAGTTCTTCACTTAAATATTTTGCCCCCACTAATAAATTCCTCCCAAGCTTACAGGTTTTTCGTGATTTAGCAGAAGGCAACAGTGAGGACACTGTTGAAAACAAGTTTGGGGGAGGTTTGTGCTTATTTTCGCATCATTTGCATATCATTTGCATAAGCATAAAACATTTTATTTTTGAAAACCTATAAAAATTTAAAAATTTTCAAAAAAGATAAAAATATTTTTTGTACATAAATAAGATAATAAAAGTTTAGATAGTGAAAAATTACATCCATGAGATTAGAAAAATTTAAGAAAACTTAGAAAATTAGAAGTTTTCTTATACGAACTAGTAATAAGTAGTTATGAGCCGTTGTCCCAAGGGTTAGTAAGATGAAGGACGTCACTAATCTGAGAATAAAAATAAGTCTGAAAAATAGTTTCTATTCTGGAAGCCAAACATTTTGAACGTTGATATCCTGCTATTCGCACTTACACACGTCTTAAAGCCTGGGATAGTAGAGGATACCTTGAAATGCTCTTGTCTTAATGCCAAAAGTATGAAGGAAATAAAAAAATAAAAAAATAAAGAAAATATAAAGTGGTGAGAAAAATAAACACTGGTTTTGTTATCACCAAGGGCAATAAAAAAAATATATAGCGAGGGTGCTTCTTCACCTAGTGCCCTAAGGCCAACTGGTCTGGGAGTCACTGCTATGCCTGAGGTGGTGCAAGACGAGGAAAATACACCAAATAAGCAAACACATGAGTAATCGGTCGGTTAGTACCTCAAGAAGTATTAACGGTCGCATGAAAGTGTGTGAGCAAATTCATCTAAATATTCATTAATTAAAAAGTACTGAGGCTGATGGACAAGAGTATGATAGCTTGAATTGAATTCTCCGGGTGTAGGGATGTCCTTTACACACACGCAGGGTGATATGATCGATGTTTTGGAAGAAAGATAGGAATGAAAAATAAGACGATGTTTTATTGAGGGAGGACGTGATTTCTGACATCTTTTCATGACCATTAAGATAGGGCTCATGACAACCGAAAAGCTAGCTTAGTTGGAAACCCTAATTTTCAAAGTCTTTCTTCTACGATTCTTTTCTTTAAATGTAATATTCATGATCTTCCTTTTATTATTGGATTTTGTGGGTGCAATCCGCTAAAAACCCTCAGGAGACAACACTCCTCCTACTAGGGACACCTAGAGGTTTAAAGGCTTATTGCACGTGCTCAGTGCAATCGTGTTGCCTACGAAAGTGTGCTAGTTAGTTTTTTTTCTCTTTCTTTATTTTCTCCTTCTCTTTTTAATAAAACATTCGCTCGAGACGATCGAAATTAAGTTTGGGGGTATTTGATCAGTCGAAAATAATGTATTTTTAACACGGCAATTTCCCTATCATTTGCACTCATTTAGAAGTGTTCGGCATTCATATTTCACATATTAGGAAATCAGTCGTAAAATATCAGATTGCATGTGTTAGACTCTAAAACCGGTACTATAAAGGAAATTGACTGCATTTCATGGCATCGCATCATCTCTATATTGCGCAACACTTGTCTTGAGAAATTGTGCAGGAAAATCCAGGAGACAGGCCAAAATTGTTATTTAGCTGATCAAACATTACGCCAACTCAATGATTTCAGATCTGGTAGCAATATAAAGGGAGAAATACAATTCAACATATCAAAGAAAGGCCCACAACTGAAGCCCAACAAGCACCAGAGAGCCCAAGGCCCAAGCCTCCAACATGGCCGCGGAACCGCGGCGGGAGTCGGCTTGCGCCGCGGTTCCGCGGCGCTTCTGCCACGTCAGCATTGCAATTTTTGGGCATAATTCCTTTCTCAAGGCCTACACCTCATTTTGACACGTCAAATTCCAGAATTCTCCAGAGTCTTCTGCCAGATCAGCAAAGATCATTAAGCAAAGCTAATCCTAATTAAGCTCCTAACTAATCTCTTCTAGAAACTCTCTCCTAACTAATCACATCTAGAAGCTTCTCCTCTAACTAACTTTTGGAGGGAAATTCAAATTTCATCCAACAAACTTTTGGAGGGAAATTCAAATGTCATCAAATTTCATCCAACAAACTTTTGGAGGGAAATTCAAATTTCATCCAACAAACTTTTGGAGGGAAATTCAAATTTCATCCAACTAACTTTTGGAGGGAAATTCAAATTTCATCCAACAAACTTTCAAATTTCATCTAACAAACTTTTGGAGGGAAACTTAAAAATTCAAATCCTAGATCTAGGGTTTTGATGGCTATAAATAGGAACCTAGATCTAAGGGTTGGGGGGAGAATTAGTTCATTAGTTCATCATTAGTTCTTCTTTAGTTCCTCATTCTTTCTCTCTTACATCATCTTTTTCCACAAGTCTAGTGACAAGGCTTGTGCGAAACCCTAACCCTAATTCCACTCCAAATTCAAGATCTTGAGTACCAATCAAGCAAGAAGCCTTCAACCTTTTAGGAGCCGAGCCGATCTTCAATCGGGCAAGTGATCCAAGCCGATCCGCGACTCAAGGAGATGAGCGAAGCCAAATCGACGATCGAGTTCTTCCTCTTGTAGTTCTTGAGCGAATGTAATGAAATTGTTGATATAAATAAAAGGAGAAATTCTTTAATCTTGCTTTCTTTAAATTCTTGCATCATGATTCGATCTCAATTTATGATTGTAGTTCTTGTGATGATGTTGGAGTAAAACTCCGCTCGTTAAGGAGTCGAGACGATCAATGGAATGATGATGTAACAAATCTTAATACGATTCTTGAGTCCTACGAGTTTTGTAAACCCTAGCAAGTTCAAGAATCGATGACTTAGTTTCGTAGCGATGCTTTCTTGATTGTGATCGCTCGAAATTAGGGATCTACGATCGTTTCTTGAATTTACTAGAGGCTAGAATGTGAATGATATCGACGAAAGAACAAGGGATAAGATGAAACCCTAGTTTCCTAAGAAATCCCTAATTCTCGATCGATTATCATCGATCTAGTATCAATTCATCGAAGGATAAGAATACGTAATTGTAAGATTACATCACATCTATAGATCCGATCGATTCCTACGAGCTTCATTTCGATTCTTGATATTTGGGTTGGAAAAATCAACAAACTATCAATTCTTGATTCTATCTTTTTAATGCTTTCTTAGATCTAGATTTTCTCTTTCTTGAATTGCAATTACAAATCTTGAATTGTTTGTTTTCTTTTCATTAAAGTTTCAACTCATCTAATTTGAAACCCGAACGATTACACTATCCCTGTGGACGATCCGCACTTACTAACGCGCTACAATCGTCACCGTTATTGATTGCGGTCAAATAATTTTTGGTTGTGAATTTCTATACAATTTTCTAAATACCGACACAACGAGAAATCATTATCAATCACCTTGCCCCCAGCTGGGGCCAAGGAAAGTCGTTCAAACACTGACTTGCGTTTGGGTAGTGGTTCCTTCGAAATCACCACATTTGGCATCCTGTCTTTCGAGGCCGGTCTATCTGTTACTGGAGCTTGAGGAGCTGAGATGGCGTTAGCTGGCACGAACAGAATAGTGTCGAACTGTAGCAGCGGCTCCTCCCACCGTTGCCCAAGACTGGCCGGGAGGATTGTCCCGACGTCCATCTTCATCGTGTAGGAGATAGGAGCTGTGTCGATAGCTGAGCTCATCCTCAGAGACATTGTTGAGAATTGATCGCTTGAAATCCTGCATGAAAGAGCGTTATTTTAGTATGTATGTCGATCGAGTTCGTATGAACATTTTAACCCGAAAAATGGGAGGAGAGAAAGGTCCCACCGGGCTGCCAAAATCTGTAGGGTGTTTTTCGTCACCCCATTGAGATGGGAATACGCGTCGCTTGTCGGGCATACTACAGATTCTCCCTGCCCAGGGTAGGCGGAGGTTTATTGATTGTGGGGATCCGAATCTCCGGCAGCCGCGGATTAAGCTGCCGTTAATTACCCCTCTCTTTTGGAGCGAGGGAACCTCCGATTGACTGATCAAACTGGTCATGCGAACACAATATGCAGTGTGCGTATGTGTATCTTGAGGGGTTTTGAATATACCGGGGGCCTCACAGAGTTTACGGCGGTCCCGCTACCTGGATAGTGGGTCGGGGGTCAAGGGGGCTAGCAGCCCCCTTACGGGATACGGGGCAGCGCCCCGTTAGAAATTTTTTCCAACGGGGGACAGTTTTGGGGGTGTAGTGCATGGAAAATAAGAGGTGAGGAGTGTCTTAAAATACGTGTGCATGGCGCATGGGCTCTTGCCGCCCGCGGGTCACATGCCAGGTGCGTGGGTAATGGGCGCCCGCGGGTCACATGCCCTGTACGCGACCGTTGGGTGCCAGCGGGTCACATGCGCGGCACGCGACCTCTGGGCGCCCACAGGTCACGTGCCCTGCACGTGACCACTGAGCGCTGAGCGCCCGCGGATCCCGTGAGTTGCACGTGGGCGCTGAGCACCCACGGGTCGCGTGCAGGGCACGCGACCGCTGGAAACACCAGCGGAAAAGGGGCTTAGCCCCTGGGCTGGGAGTTGAACTCCCAAGGGATTATGTATAGATTTGGAGTTAAACTCCTAAAAGTATTTTGTTTATGGAGTTAAACTCCAACAGATCTTAAATGGAGTTAAACTCCTAGAAATCTTTCGATATGACCGAAGGGGACCCTTTTGGTCTCCCCTTTGGCCCTGGATCTTCCCTAAAGTGGGATTTTTAGAGGTGGGTCTCCTTCTTCCTCCTCTTCTGTTGGTCGGATCATGGAGAAAAAAAGAGGTGAGATTTAAAAATCTTCCCTTTTTAGATCTGATGGAAGATCTGAGTTCCCCTTCAAGGGTTTGATGGTGAAAAACTATTTATTTTTGGAAAAGGAAGAGTTAAACTCTTGATTTAATTCAAAAGGGGAAGAAGGTTTTAGAATCCTGAGGAAAGAGGCACAGATCCTAAATTTTGAAGGGAATGGAAAGTATTCTCTTTATTTCATTATCATGTTGCCTTATATAGGCTTACAAATTTACATGCAGCCCCTTGGGTTTTACAAAATGGCATTTTGCCCATCTCATGCCTCATGTGCTCATTTTTTTTGCAAATGAGCCATGGCCTTTACAAAAATTTGGCTTTATGCCCATTTTTCTTACATTCATGCATAAAAAATTACATCAAAATTATTTATTACATGATTTCATTTTGGTATAGGGGAGGCCGGCCGCGGGGCTCGGCTTGGGCATGGGCCCACTTGATCTGGGCTTGGGCTCGCTTACTTGGGGTTGACTTGGTCAACCGGGGTGTAATTTTTTACCCTAACAGCGACATTTCAGACGAAGAGACCGGACTGTATGGTAAATGTTACTTATAGACTTCATGCGAGTTTGGACAAGCTTGCTTGTTGATCTTCTAATCGCTCAATACCTGGGTAGCCGTTACGTCCAGCTAGTATTGCTGACGGCTTGTGGGTAACCGATGTGATAATTACCTACTGCTGGCGTATTAACTAGTCTTTAGAGTCGCACATAGAAGTTTTCTGGTTCAAGTGAAACGAAGTAGGGCACATATGCTGATATGTGCGGGGGCCTGATTAAATACGAGTATGTGATACCGTATTATAATCTGGCGGTTATTTGTTATCGGTTAGGTTATATGAGATATAACCGGATTATTGAATCAAGTGTTGATTTGATAATGTGATATACAGATATATGTGATATAACCGGATTATTAAATCAAGTGTTGATTTGATAATTTGATATATATTATATTTGATATAATTATATATTAACTAATATTATTAGCTCACTAATTATTCTTCATAATATATATATATATATATATATATATATATATATATATATATATATAAATGAATGAATCATGGCATGGATTTTCTATTTTTGGAAAATAGAAAAAGAGGTGGAAAATGAGGAGCATGGGTGAAGCATGGCTTTTATCATTATTCTATTGGTCTTGATTCACTATTAAGACATGGTTGCTTTTGTTTATTGATGGAAATTGGATGCTTCAATGTGAGATATTATTGAAAGCCATTCTTTATTCTCATTCTAACACTTGTGTTTTTCTTGAGTTGAGCTCATATGCTCTCTAGCTCTCTCCTCATTCTTCACCTCCACCTCCAAGCTCAAACCCTCACATGAGTTGTGAATTCTTAAGCTTGTAAGAACCCCAGCGAGCATACAACACCCCTGCTTCACCATCCCATATTAGATTAGCACTTTGGTGTGGTGTGTTTTCTTCACTAAAGAGTTTAGTGAAGAGATAGCTTGGATTGGCGGACTTCGGATGGATCATCTTCGGCACGAAGGTCATTGGAGGAAGTTCGTTCAACCTTCAAGTGGAGCCTAATGGAGTCGCATGGACTACAACCCAGAGTTTTAGAAAAGAAGGACACGGTCTACAAAGGTTGTAGCCTCCTTCTCTTCTCTTAGTTTATGATATCATCATTGTTAAACTCTAATATTCTAGTCAAGATCTTGTTAAGTGTTCATTAGCACCACGAATTTTTGAAAATTGCATGTGTAATGCCCGTTTTAACCACGTCGCGGTGCTAGTAAACACTTTGAAGACAGAGGGAACTTATATACACAAGCTGGTCTCGTCACCAGTCTTGTCTATCCGACGATAGTCTCACGTTACAAGTGAAACTATTTGAAAACTTTTTCATGTTCTTCTTCGAGAACTCTAGTTGAAAATGGAGAAGGAAATGAATAATATTTTGTGAGGAAAAAAGAAAGAAGAGCGAGCAGTTGTTTTTCTTTCTAATTTTTTTAAGTGAAAAAAGAATAAAAAGGTAAGATGAGTATATAAAACAATTATGTCATATTAATTCAAATTAATATGAATTCATAACGGGAGTTAAAGAGAAATTGAAAGTGTGTCCATTCATTTGAAAGTTAAAGAAAATGAAAGGTCTCATTTGTAAATTATGAGAGAGTAAAAGAAATAGATAAAAATGATTGCAAAACCCAAGATTCGAACATATGATTTATGGAATAATAATATAAAGATTTAACCAATGAGTTATAAGGTTGTTCATGTATAAATTTAACAGGAAATAAATATACGCTGTTGTTTGAAAAGAAAGTGGGATTTTAAGCTCATAGGTTTATAAAAGAAAAACGAATTTGAGATTGGATTTGGATTATGAGCTGGATTAGGTCTTGTGTTTAATTTGAAAAAAATTAAGATTTAGTTTTAAAAAATGTGTTTGGAAAAAATAGATGAAATAATAAAATAATATATTTAATAGAAAACAAAATATACGGAAAATAATAAGAATAAATAAATACAATATTTTACTAAAGAAAGAAAATACGAAGGTATAGTAATATTGGAGTCGTTACAACCATAGAGCCACATCGATTTTGATCAACTCTCGATCTATCCGATCATCTTAATCATATGATCGTCATCAAACTCGTACCAAATTGAGCAAAATAGGGTCTAAAACAGCGGAATCTCACAAATCCAAGACCACCACTGTATCTGGAGCGTCTCAAAATATACGGTTTCAAACCTGGATCGCCAGAATCGGATAAAGATTGTTCGATCTGCTCATTGATCAATTTTTGGCCAAAGCGCTGGATGTTTGTTGTTGTAGCCACCATATAAAATCAAAAGTCATCAAAATTGAACAAGGCTCCCCGTCCACGTGGCTAAAACCCCTTTTGGCGCTGGAAACTTTTCCTTTAATTTTTGAAGCCTTACGTGCAAAATCCTAGCCACGGAGGATTTTCCTCTTCCTCTTTGAAGATGGGCCGCCAAGGCCGAAGGTCGAATTTTGATCTCAGATCCGACCGCGGGACGCCTTCATGCGTGCTGCCGGGCCCTCTCAACCCGCTCCACCTCGTCAAAGGACCACCTCTCGCACCACCGCGAGCCGCTTGGCTCCGCCTTCAGTCACCTTGCCCAAAATCCGGTCATCCAAACATCAAATCCAACCACCAGAGCAACCAAAATCATCTTCTTCAATGTCCAAACCGAACACCGTCCGCTCTGATACCACTTGTTGGATATGTCTATCCCTTCATCTCATCAAACACACCAAGCGCAAAAGATAACATATCATAATCACACCACAAAGAAGATGAACACACCGATATAATGTGGTTCGACCATCTCGGCCTACATCAACAAGGCTAAAACCAGGATTCCATTAACACACAAAATAGATTACAAGATACTCATACTACTTAACGATCCCTCTCTTGCTCTCACACCACAAGAGAGGGGATGCACAACATATCCTCAAACAATCACATCTCTCAAACCAATTTATCTCTATCCCAAAAGGGATATATATATCACTAAATCCCTAACATATATTGATAACCCACACCAATGGATAACCTGGTTCAAATGGCCCATAAATGCATACCGATACAAAACACAATCCCAACAAGATGAAATCCTGTCGTTTTTTTCTAAACCAAAAAATAAATAAAAAAAATACAGTTTGAACCCTCGTTGCAACTTCAGAATTTAAACCATTCATACCCAAATTCAGAGTCAGGGGCAAAGCATTTAAATCAATTAAGAATATCATTGCACAAAGTAAAATTTTGACCTGCAGAAGATAATAGCATCACAGGATGGAAGATGTCACTAACAAATTTTATAGGATGCCTGAACTCCTTAGACCACCTCTATAACAATATATTGCTAACAAAGAATAAAACAATATATTTCCATAAACACAACACCCACTTCTCACAAATTTCACAATTCACCTCCTCGAACTCGATTCCCCTCTCTTGCCCTTCCCAAATCCACTACCACTCGAACGCGCATCGCCTCCGCCGTCGCCATCCTTAATCGAAAGCACTTGCTTCAAATTCTCAACCACCTCGCTCATCTTCGGCCGATCCTTCGCTTGTTTTGCTAGGCATATATCAGCAAGCTTTGCAATCTCTCTGGCGGCCTTGAGCGAGAACTGGTGTTGAAGCTTCGGGTCCATGATCATGTTGAACCTCCGGCTCTCGATGGGGAATTGTTTCACCCATTCGAGGAGCCTTTGCTCGTTGGATGGACGGTTGTGTTCAAGGGAGCGGCGGCCAGTGATGAGCTCGTAGAGGACGACGCCAAAGCTCCAGACATCAGATTTGGTGGTCAGGTGGCCCGTCTCAATGTAGTCAGGGGCAGCATAGCCGTACGTCCCCACCACCTGAGGATTTACTGATTTAGATTAGATCGTGATTGTTAGAACACAAAATTGCAAGAAGGGCATTCTACATAGGATCTGGGCCATGGGGGCATGTTAATGAATATGCTTAGATCTCCCAACCCTGTTGATCCGTGGCTGCGGCCATCTGAAGAGGAACTTGTTAAACAAAATCTTCATGTCAAGTACTCTTACCGCTGTTGATACGTGGCTGCGGCCATCTGAAGGTCCCTCTCTCGCCAGCCCAAAGTCAGATAGTTTGGGCTTGAAGTCTTGGTCTAATAGAACATTTGATGCTTTGAAGTCGCGATAGATTACCTGATTTGATCAGAAAGGGAAGAGTTATATTCCTTTAGTCAAAAGATGTATACACTTCACAGTATTTAAAATTTTAAGGGCAGGTTTCACTAAAACACGACTTTCATTGGTCTAAATTAAATTAACTTAATGTTGTTGTTGTTGTTGTTTTATTCCAACAAGCTCGCTTACAGTGCTACACCAAGTGTGCTTTAGTGAGAGAAAAACTCCCTCAAAATCCAACATGATCCACTATGAAAAAATTTATCAAATACCAACCAATGTAACTCAAGAAGAAATAACATTCACTAAGAAAAGAGTCGTCGAATACCTGAACTTCCAAGCCTTCATGCAAGTAAGCCAAGCCTTCTGCTGCACCCAATGCAATTTGTAGTCTCAAGTTCCAAGGAAGACAAGGATGCACCCGTCTAAATAAATGATCTTCTAAGCTTTTGTTTGGCATGAATTCGTAAACCAATAGCCTTTGGATCCCCCTCTCTCCATCTTCGGCACAATAGCCGATGAGTTTAACAAGATTTGGGTGGCTAACAACTCCGAGAAATTGGACTTCTGCTAGCCATTGTTTATGCCCCTAGATTGAAGATAATGCCCTATCAGCATCAATTTTCTACTCAAAATTTAATAGCCAAATAATGAAAACAATCGACCCAATCAAATTGAAGGGTTCAAGACTTCAACCGGCACAAGAGAATAAAAAAAATCAATAACAATTATTCAGAACAGTGTTTTCTAAGTTTCAAGTTTAAATTTGGAAATTAGAACGGTAGATCAACGGGCGTTTAGTATAATTGCTTAAGTTTACTGACCTAGAATGTTGCAATGGTCTTTTATGTAACTTGCCTCAAACTAAAACTAGAAACAGACATCGATGAATATTAAATTTGGAAATAAATCTAAAGCGTATCATAAAATGGCAGTATTAACTTCTAGATTAACATATTTTATACACATCAAATGCTAGGAGACTAATTAAAACTAGACAAATTATAAACATTGAACAATTTTAATGCATGTTATAAAAGAGGAACGATTAACAATAACAAAAAAGAAGAGGAGAAAATTATACCTGCAATCCTTTTTGGTTGAGCCTCTTCACCGCGACCGTGATCTTATCTCCAACCCCGTCTTGAGGCCTAATAAAACCTTTATAAACGCTGCCAAATCCGCCTTCTCCGATCTTAAGCATCCTATTAAAATCATTAGTAGCGTTTCTAAGCTCATTAAGCTCGAAAACCCGGAGATTGTGGGCTCTCTCCTCGTACAAGGCAGGAATGTTGTGCGGTGAGGACGTCGAGGCTGACGACTTGCTTGTTTGGGGGCCGCCGCCGCCGGAATCGTAGGACCGGCTTGTCCCGGTGGTGTTTGAGGTGGCGGCTGATGTGGGCCCCGCCGAGGCCGAAGATTTCGAGCGTCGATGGTTGTTGGAATCGGAACCAAAGCAGCTGAAACAACCCATTAATTAATTGTTTGGTTGAAGAGCGAGCTAGTTATGCTGATTAACAAATCAGATGGTTCGGTTGATTAATGGAGACATTGAATAAAATTGCCAACCCAGTTCTATAATTGAATGAAATACGAGGGAGAGGGAAACTAAACAAGTAATTGATCAATATATATATATAAATAGAATTGCAGAAAAAACTTGAGAACCCAAGTTGTACAACTAGGAAATTAGGGAGAGGAAGAAAATCAAAGAAGATCCGGGTGTGAAAATTGTGAATTTTGAGGGACATAAGCAAAACTCGCCATGAGAATAAACCAAAAAAAAAGGGGCAGAAACTTAACCCCTGAAGAAGAAAACCCAGATGCAAAAACTGAAAATTCCAGGAAATCGCAGATAGGAAGGAGGAGATTAAAAGAGGATGGTGACTAGTCTTCGAAGACCGAAAACTTGTCTCTCGACCTCTCTCTCTCTCTCTCTCATCTTCAACACTTTGCCTGTTCCAATGAATGATGAGGAGAGGCTTGGCGTGTGCAGCTGAAGCTCTTAATTAGTGGTTGACAAATCTAATAAACAGGGGTTTTTATCAGCTGAAACCCACTTTTTATTACTCAAGAAGAGTGGGGCCCATGAGAAGTGGGCCACAGTTGTTGGGGCATCTCCTCAACGACCGCATTAACAAGCTGTCCTTGACCACCCCACATGCTTTGAAACCGTATTATGATGATGTTTTGATGATATTATTATAGTCTGCATGCAGCAGTTTTGAAATATCATACTCCCATTGATTTCAGATACTAAGGTTGTAATAATAATATTCAGTATTTCGAATTAGGCACGCTGCATACGAGTATTATATATATTGACTTGCATTACAAAATTGGGATTTTAACTGAATGGCACCTCAAAACTTGGCTAATTACTTAAAAAGAAACCCAATACTTGATAATTATTATCTACTTGTCAGAACCTTTAAGTTATTGCCTTTTAACTCCTCTTCCGTTTAATGCCTCCCCAATTATATCCTCAACTTCATTCGAGAATCGATATTTATTCTATTTCAAAACTTTCTCCCCGGCTACCCTCGACTTCACTCTCCTTGATTTAGGTTTTCCACTTATCTTGGTTTGCAAATCTGACCAAATTCGCATTCTGCTAATGCATGAGAAGAGATGGCTGAGGAAGAAGATCCCGCTTCCATGGTGAATTGAGTCTTGATAGAGCAAATCTCTAACCCTAATTTTGATTTGGTGCCGAATCTGAGGATTTTAGATGTACGAAAAGGGTTAGGGGTTTTAAATCCCTAATCCCGACATCCTTCTTTTAGATTGTTCCAAATGGAGTGAGAGAAAAAAAACCACTTTTGCAAGTCGGGAACCTTCCTGAAATCATTTAGAGTTTCGGGACTAAATTGTAATTATGGGTTGTTTTTAGTAATAACCCAAATTTCAAGGAACCATTTAGTTAAAAACCCTACAAAATTTAATGTGCTTAGAAATACAATGCATCTATAGAATCAGGCCAACTGCCATATCCCATTTATAAAAGATGCCCGGCAAAAAAAAAAGTTATGCTTTCATTTGTCAGTGAATGGTAGGTATTGCTCATGTTGATCTCCTATGATCTAAAATCTAGATCATGATTCTAGATCACGAGAGGTCCCAAATTCCCGATCCAAGATGGCCCGATTCCGGTCCCAAAAATCACCATCCAAGTTCCGAGTTTTTTACCGTCCAATACCAAGTAATATTATGTTTATCATTTTATATTGGGTTTTCGTATTACGTTTATTGTAGATTAATGGGTTATTACGGGTAGTTTGGCATCATTACTGCGAATTTAAACATCATTAATTACAAAAGAATTTACAAATTGTATAATTACATCTAAATGTATATTTAAAACCTAAATTTGAAAATTCTTTTTCTCAACCAATATAAAATCTGATATTCCGATCCGATACAACTGAGATTGCAAATTCCAATCCCAAAAGTGACCATTCATTCCCAGTACCGAGACGTAAAGCTTGATCTAGAACACATAAAATACTCTCTTATACATATGAGAATAATGGAGGAAAGAGGTCTAAGGAGGTTTTTTGCGTTGGGTGGTGGTACAAATCGCGTCTTCCACCATTTTATTCGACGACCGGAATTGGCCATCTTTATCTTCATCTTCATCATCTAACATGTCGATACACCAAATTTCATGTGACTACAACACCATTTCACCGTTCATTTAGCAATGTAAAAAGTTCTATTATAGGTAAACCGTTAATTTTGCACCCACTAAATCAACGGTGAAAATGTGTTGGAATCACATGAAATTTGGTGTATCGACAGGATGAAGATCAAAATGGCCGATGCCGATCGTCGAATAAAATGATGAATGACGTGATTTGTGCCGGCACCTACGCAAAAAGCCTTTTAGGACCTTTTCCTCCATTATTCTCTCTCTCTCTCTCTCTCTCTCTCTCTCTATATATATATATATATATATATATATATATATATATATATATATATATATCATGAAAATCATTAGAAAATTATTTGTATAGGTTTCAGATCATATATATAACTATGAATAATATTTCTTCCAACTTTTCACCTTATATATCTGTTTTTTTTATAGAACTCTTCTATTTCATTAATATTCAATCAAAAGTGCCTAATATATGAATCTAATGCGTGCTAATATATCCTAGTATGAATCCAAAACTCTTTTCTCTTGATTGTAAATACTTTTTTATAACATAATGACATCGGCTCAGCTTCTTTCATGACCTCATTCATGATGTTAACTTAGGCGTCTCATACTTAAAATGCAGAGGAAGGGGAGGAATGAAACATGTCTAATGAAAGTAGTGAGTATGGGATTGCCCATCAAAGACTACGATGGCTCATCTTCTTTGTCTCTGGCGCGCAACTTGAACTTTGGTAGCTTATGCATGCAGGGTTAATGTAGATTAAAAAAAAAATGAATATAAGAAGTGGTTACCAAAAAAGCATGCCCGTCACTTGTTCGGTTGTTACGAAGCACAACAAAAAACCAACACAAGGCTATGTTCGAGACGAACCTATAGAATTTCAACAGAGATAAGATAGCTTTCGATCTTAAAAGATATAGAGATCGAACAATAAACGCCAAATAACATATGTACCCTCTTTGTAAAAACTTGACAACCAGCTAAATTTGTTCCATACCCTTCTTTGTGACAAGTGGGTGTGTGCACGGATCGGGTTGAACGGGTTTTTGATCATAAATGAACCCAAACCCGTTATGTTGAGTGGGTTTTCTAGCCACTTTAAACCCGCTCGTTACAATGGGTGGATAAACCCGAACCCGAACCCGAACCCTACGGATTCGGGCGGGTTTCGGGTCCGGGTTCGGTTTTAATTAATTCGGACGGGTTAAACACGGTTTTGGATAATAATGGGTTTAACATACTAAATTTAATATATAATTTATATGAAATAAAGCAACAAACCATAAAACTCTAATTTGCTCTCCCCCTTTTGTCTTGAAATCATGGATTTCTATAATCTTTTATTTTGGAAATTGAAATCGTAGCTTTCTTCATTAAATCTTATGATCGAGAACTAACAAAATTTGGTAATTTAAGAAGATTGAAAGAGATGAGAAGAGAGGGGGGATTAAAAAAGGATGCGGCTCAATTAAATTTTAAATATGAGAAATGAGAATAGAGTTTAAATAACTTATTTAAGTTTAGGGTTTTATCTTAGCCTAAAATTAAACCTATCAATGGCTCAAATGTTAATGAAACGAGCAGATTCGGGTCCGTTGCGGGGCAATAAGGATTGCGGGCGGGTGTGGTTCAGGTCCGAGCGGGCAATAAAAAATTTACCGTCCTGTTCAAATGCGGACGGGTTTGGGTTTCGAAACCGTCAATTTCGGATAGGTTTTGCACGGCCATTTTACCCGCCAAAAGCGGATGAGTTAGGACGGGTAACGGGTCTAGCCCGACCCGACCCGACGAACACCCCTAGTGACAGGCATGTTTAGAATTTTCTTTTGGCATCATTTGTAACTGATTATTCAGTTCTGGGGGATAAGAAGTTGTAAGAAAAGAAAATTAAAAAAGGTCGCAATTCCTTCAAACTTCTCTAGCCTCTACCCAACATCAAAGGCATTGAGTGTGAAATCATCATCATTAAAATAAGAAAGAAAAGGACAAAATTTGGCAGGGCATCTGTCAGTTTTGACTTCAAACGGTGGACTTTTTCTGTAAGTCATCTATCGTCTTCACACCTGAAATTGCGTTTATACGAAACGGCTGGGTGCTGATATATTTTTATTCTCATGAGCATAAATACTAAAATGGTTTATGGCTTATATATCTGTTTGTCTTTAGACAGTGAACAAATAAGATTTAGACACACAAAACCGAAACCTATTTCTCCAATGAGAATAATTGAGGAAATATGCCATAAAAGGAAATTTCTTTCTTTGACGTCGAAAAAATACACCCTCATCTTCGTCTTTATCATCTAAGATGTGGATACACCATTTTTTATATGATTTTATCATTTTTCTCCTCTAATTTAGTGTGTGCAAAATTAACGGTATACCGACAATAGAACTTCTTGCATTACTAATTCAACAGCGAAAATGCGGGAGAATCACATGAAATTTGGTGTATCGACATCTTAGATGATGATGATAGATGCCGATCGTTGAATAGAATGTTGAAAGATGTATTTTTTCGACGCCGCCTGACGAAAACCCCTCCTAAGAACTCTTTCCTTCATTATTCCTCTCTTATCTTATTTAGATTTTAGGCTTAAGATAATTATATTTCTATTAGGTAAGAGTTAGCACCTTGCCATTTATTCAAAGTGACGGATTTTTCGTTCGCAACGAAATAATGGAAACAAAGATAGAATTTAGGACTGCTTCAAGAATAGAAATGGCCGTTAGAACTAACAGTGTCGTTAAAACCGGGGAACCGGGGAGACGCAAATTTATTAGAAATAATGGTTCCCTGCTAACAAGGCAAAAGCGAGAAAAGTTTACGGATAAATGTCCATATAGCCAAAGATTCAACTGCTTGTACAAATCATTTCACAATGTGGACTCTCAGGAACAGCAATCTTTGAAGATGCAGCGTTAAATAGAATCAAATCAAAGAGCTTTATATGGAAAGTCAAAATCCAGGTCACTAGGGTCCCCAAATCAAAATGGAACCATACAGTTGAATTTGACCGATAACAAAACCCGAACCAAATCAAGAAAGAGTGAACCAATTGGCATCGGTTTGGACACGAAAATATTTAGGCCAAACTAATAAAGTCACGAATAATTAAATTTAAGATAATAATATTTCATTGGCTTTTACTCCTTGCATGCTAAATCCGGGTTTGCCACGATGGAAAATGAACATTAAATTTCCCAAACCACTGCATGTCAGGGCTCAGTAGAGAAAGTAACAAAACTTCATTGTCACATTTTACCTTGGTAAAAATTGGTTTGACTCTACTGGAATACTCATTCCAATTGAGCTATAATGGACCTAGTTTTGGCTGAAACTTCAAATCGTGCCGCAGAAAAATTGATAAGGACATGCAGGTGAACGGTTTTCTCTGAAAGAAGTCGCCAAACATTAATTTAAATATAAATTTGCATCAACCCAAGAAATAATCTTAGCCTGAAGCATAATGCATGAAACTGCCATAAGAAAATTAGGGCGTTTACTTTGAATATAAGAAATTTGTTATGTGGACTCTATCTACAACCATTTTTCCCCCATCAAGAACTAAGCATATGAGAACTAGCCATTGGATGGATGCAAATACAAGAACAAGTCTATATGCAGTCAAAAAATTGTCGTCTTGAATTGACAACCTCATTTAAATTTTAAATTTAAATGAGGTTGCCGTTTGAGATCGACAACATTATTTTTTACCAAAGAGGGTCAATTACAATCAATTATTCAATTTAGACTGCCTTCAGAAGTTTTTTTTATATTTGAAAGCAGATCTATTATGTGAAGATAGGAGAAAATCTCAAGTGCAGGCTCATATTTTCCACACGAACTAAGATGTTCAAACTCAGATAATACAAGCAAAACATGTGTACAAAAGTACAAGCAACCAGAAGTTGGCTCGTTTCGAAAAGAAATCACATACAATCATCATTTGAAAAAAAATGAATTTACATTCATATAATTCGAACATTGAAGTGAAACTTCCTACATTAGAATTAAATTTATTGTGGAGATAAGAAAATTTAATTTTTACAGCAAATCTAAATGAGAGTCTAATCATAACATATAATCCCTTGACGCCTACGCGTCAGTGAGTATAATCGTAACATCTGATCCATTGATGTCTATGCATTATCAAGGTTTAGGCCCTGAATTTGTTGTAAAAATTAAATTTTTATGCAGGTCCAGATAGATTTTTATGCCATGAAAGCGCACCTACTTACTTTCTCCTACTCTAACAAATATAAGAGAAGTGTTCAGAGTTTATTCATCACAAGAAAAACTCATCAAGTGTGCTGGTAAAAGATGGGGGTTTACAGGAACAAATTGTTTCTTAAAAGCAGTGTGTGAATTTGATCTGCAAAAGAAAATTGCTCAAGTTATTGCTACATATATGCAAGCATGTAATATGATACTCGCGTATTTGGTTGTATAAAAGAAAAACAAAATAGCATCACTGACTGCTTTTTGTCACCCAGCATTTTGTTGATGTCGCCTTGTTTTTGCCTTCCTCTTCAATTCAACGCTCTATCAAACTCTTTGATAAGCCTTCAAATACACCGAAACATACATATCTATCTAGTAAGAAAGTAAAGTGAAATGTCAAGTTTCCAGTGAAACTTGCACAAAACAACATTTACAAATGCAGAAAAGATGTGCTTATCAGTTGTTTTAATTGCCAGCTCTGTCAACTGGAGCCTTCGATATTTTTCCAATTCACGAGAACCATTCCTTTGAACAGACCGTCGCAAAGATGTGTATGAGATCATTAATTGGGTTAAATGGTTAACGTAATGTCTTTCATCAATGTTCCCACAAAGCTATATGACATCAAAAATTAACTTTTGCATGGTTCTTGGACATAGAGTTCACCAAGAACCGAAGATCGCCATTTTGTAAACAATGAACAGCAAGAAAGGCTTTTTCTAGGATTGGTTGGGCATGTGAATCCATTTCTCCAATAAGCTCACTAGTTTTTTTTTAACTGCATCTAGCAACTGGGGTGGATCCATTAATTTTGGTCGGAGGGGTACACCGCACACAAGGACCCATTAAAAATTACAACCAAAAAGCACTAAAAAAAATATTATGCAATTTAAAACCAAGAAAAAAAAATCAAAATTCATTAATCATTGGTATATTTTTTCTTTGTACTACAACATTTTCGAGGATTCGTATTTTGAAATCATTTCGTGATAAGTTATTGCCAAGGGTTTCAAAGAACTCTTTTAGCGATGCCACCAAACAACTATTCATTCAATCAATTTACATTCGATTAAGTAGGAAAATTATGACAAAATTTCTTATTGCAACTTAAAAAAACTAAGTTTAACTTTTTTCATTTATGCCTAATTCTTAAGACAAAATATCAGAGCTATGCTTACCATCAAGCTTGAAAATAATTAAGGAAAAATGGTCTAGGTCCTTGGCCCAAAAAAAGTATTAGGGTTAGGTCTATGGGCCCAAAAAACTTGCCAAAAACTCCCTAATACATACATTCCGTGTATTGAGATCCATATAGTATTTCTAACCATTTTTCTATTTATTGAATATCCATAATGCACTCCTCTGTCTCTCCATATGCCCAACCTGTGTTCACGTCAACTATCTCATTCC
Source organism: Agapanthus africanus (assembly GCA_030015575.1). Lineage (NCBI taxonomy): Eukaryota > Viridiplantae > Streptophyta > Magnoliopsida > Asparagales > Amaryllidaceae > Agapanthus > Agapanthus africanus. The sequence continues at coordinate 26,511,176 of JASDDO010000019.1, forward strand.
TCAATTAATTTTTTTGAACCATCTCATTCCTCAAAAAAATTTAGGGATAGTTTCGATACTCCATATTTAAAGCGCATTGAATTTAGAAGCATTGAGTACAACATTTATCTTGAAATTCTAAAGGGGCAAGTAATTTGAAAAAAAAAATAAAGTGAAGGAAAGGAAAGACTTGTCTCTGATTCTCTTCTTATATAACTGCAACATAAGAGGAGCATGTGGCATTGTCTTATTTTTCCCAATAAAAATGCCAAAAAAAAATCAAAACATTTCTTCGTCTATTTCATAATTTTGGAGATGCCGCCCCCCTCCCCCCTCTCTCTCTCACTCTCAAATTTTTTACTCAAAAATAGGTAAAAGAAAAAACAAAGGCATGTTTTGAAATTGAAGAATTTATAACCCCTTATATTTGTCTAGGCCCTTTTCTTTTCTTTTCTTTTCTTTTCTTTTCTTTACTTTCTTCAAGTTTGAGAAGGGGCACGCACCCCTCAACATGTAGGTCCGTCAATATCTAGCACATGTTTCCAACTCCCTAAATCATTATTCATTTAGAAATACCATATCCTTTCAGAATATTTTGTGGATATAAAAATTCTCAGAAACTCATGCTATTGTTATGAAGTACTAGAGATATTTTTGGAATTGGAATGAAGATACATCAATAAGAAAACCATGGACTATTGATACTTGCCTTACATTCTAGACCGTCGTTATAGCATGACAATATTGCATAATTAATTGGTGCTCATTTGAATTATTTAATAGACTGTGCTTACTGTAAGATAACAAATTCTCCTAGAATTTCAGCATTAAGAGACACACACACACACACACACAGAGAGAGAGAGAGAGAGAGAGAGAGAGAGAGAGAGAGAGAGCATCGTATCTCCAATGCGCATGCTATACAATCAAAAGTTTTGGTCATGATGCTGCAACTTTTAACTTGATAAACCTCTTTTTTTTTCCGATGAAAGGTTCCTGATTTCATACATGCTGCAACTTTTAGCTTGATAAAAACAGGCACCTCATTTTTTTCATTTCAAACTGAAAATTTCCAATTTTCAGATAAAAATTTCAACCTTTGCCTAAGACATTTCATAATTTGAAACCAAAAATAAAGCTTTTCAATAGCATGTGCAAACAAAGAAAGAGTTCCTACAACTTCCAGTGGTTCAACGAATTAAGAGATCAAAAAGAATTCACCCTCAACAATTTCACAAGATTCTGAAAAATGATAAATCAACATCCTAAGGAGTTGACCCTGAGCATTTTGACATAATGCGGATAAAATTATAGTCAAAGGTTGCTCTTTTCCCTTAGGGCATGTTTGGTTGTAGGATTATGAAAGAATTGGATTGTGGAATCCAAAAATTTGAGAGGATTCCATAATTTTGTGTTTGGTTGTGGGATTTGGATTTGCAGAATTCTTTTGTTTTTTATGGAGGGCCCACCACAAAACTAGGATCCATGAATCCTAAAAATTTTGGAGAATTTGCAAGGATTTGATACTATTCATTGTACTTTTAGATGGGACCCGGATACTCTATTTATTTAATAATCACCTCTCTATCCATCTCTCTCTAAAATCCTCAAATTCAAATTCCACCTTCTTTTTATCAACCAAACAAAAATTACAAGGATCTACAAATCCAATACTAGGAATCCAATACCAACCAAACAACAAATTATCAAATCCAGAAATTTTCAACCGTACTATTTTGGAACCCAAATTTCATAATCTTGCAACCAAACAGCCCCTTACTTGAAACAAGTGTAGCATTTAATAAAACACCATCGAACTTTCAGAGTTTTTGAGATGGCACCGTTGAACTTCAAAAATGTCATGAACTTAAAAAACTTGTTTCATCAATTCTTTAAGGCACGAATAACCCAAGAATGGCCTTGTACATGAACTAAATACCCTAAATTGAACTAAGTATGGAATATTTTGACGAAAATAACCTAAAAATTCAATGGTGCTTTATAAATCTTACATCATTAAAATCTACCGAAACACAAAACAAAACCCTAGCCCTAAATTAATCACCTTACCAAATTCTAAACATAAATAACAATAAACAAAGAAATATCTTACCACGAAGCTCGAAAGCTATCGCTGATCTCCAATGGATCTCCCCCAACTCCTCATAAATCGCAGACAAATCCATCCCTAATTGATTCCGGATCCAAATCATGAGATTTCTGTAGCCAATGCAGCTGCTCAGAGCTCCGCGTTATCGGAAACCCGAAACCCGTTAGGGTTGTCATCCAAACGGATAATTGGGAGGAAAGAGTAAAGATCCGATTGCTGCACATGGTTTGATAACGGATCCGGTCCAAGTTCGGATCCGGATCCGAATCGCGAGGAGGAGGAGGGAAAAGACAGAAGGCTTCATGTTTTGAAGGGTTTTTGTTGTTGTCAGGGGTTTTGTCCAGAAAGCATTGTCATGGAGCTACTTTCTTTTTCAAGTATTTGCAGTTTTGGGCCAAGCGGCCAAAGATTTAGGTTTGGATACATTTTTTTTGGCAATTGGCCGTAAGCCCTAATCTATATGCTTATAACACACACAATACATTCACACACATATTACAAGAAACCCTGAAAGAAGTGTGTCACGCCCCACTCCCCAAAGAGCGGTAACGGATATATGCCAAGCCCACGACGTATTTATTTCGAGAATGTCGTTTCTACAACAAATACGCTAAGCGTAATAAGCAATATAATATAAAGCAAGAATAAACATGATAGTAAAATTCCAACAACTAAAATTATTACATTCAGAATTTCACAGAATTTAAAACTGAAAACAAGATGTTTCGAATAGATTACAATAATAAGGAAGCCTTAAACATGAAGCATACTGAAAATAACAACTGAAATGGAAACTAGTCGTCTGCTTATGATGCGAGTTGAGAGCACACCTCTTCCATCGCTTCTATTTCTTTTGTCTCAAAATTACCTGACAAACATTCTAAAGAAAGAAAGAAAACAGGGTGGAATGTCCGTTAACGAACTTGCGCTCGTGTAAGTTCCTAAAAGAGGTGTGAATTATATAAATAACATACAAGGCCACATGTAATATAGCATGAATGGAAATCATTATTATTTGGATAAGTTTGACATGGCAATGTACATGGCAAATATATGATACATGAGTATGGAAATATGGTATGTCATATATTGGTCAACGTAAATATGTAATAAGTGTATATGGTGAACATGAAGTGAATGTCAATGTGTCCTAACATGTCTCTACAAGTGTCATCTAACTTACGACAGTTCAATTGTGAATATCAACCAATTTTAAGAGTATTCTTAAACCCTAGGATAGAGCCCTTAGGGTAAGGAATCACGGACTGGAATCAAGAGTGTTAGTAACGGGGGTTTAATCGTTATTGGAGTATTCCAAACCCAAGGATAGGGATCCAGGGGCAAGAAAACACGGGCCCTCACGATTGTATATTGCGTTAGTACTCATGGATTTATGTACTAGGGGGACTCTTGAAATTTCATTGGATTCACACTCAAACTATTCCAACACCTAACGTATTTTAAATTATAATTATTGTCACAACTCTAACTCGAAACAATGAACATATAAGAGAGAAGTACAAGTTCATATTGCATATTGAGTTCATGTCAAATGCCTAATATTCATGTAAAGTGCCAAGCATTCATGTAAAGTGTCCAATATTCATGTCTAATGATATTCATGGTTTGAGTTGAGTCAAGTGGAGTATGTACTAATTTTGTTCACATAAGACATATATGTTCAGCATATATAGAGTACATAGCATAAGATGAGACATATACAGTGTAGTAAAACAAGCAATGTTGATGTATATCTGATTAAATTACATACCAGATATTAGTTCAGTGTGAGTATCAGTTTGAGACGGCTCATGTAGTTTTGAGCCGGCTCATAAGCCAACTAAGATCATGACTTGGGTTTCTTGGTTACAAGAGACAGCTCAAACTGTTCTTGAGCTGGCTCGACAAAATATTGAGACGGCTCAATAAGAATTGAGACGGCTCAACAATGTGTGGGATGTCATGTTTTATTCTCTGCCTTCATGAGAGGGCTCAGTTAGGTTGAGCCGGTTCGACCATGTCTTGAGACGGCTCACACCATGTAAAAAAGTAGGTATTCACTCTTTTGTTATATGAGATGGCTTAGGTTATGTTGAGCCAACTTAAAATCTGCTCGTTCAGACGATCAGGTTAAAAATCCAAGTATTCAAAAGTATAGGATACAATATTGATTTATATTCATCTCATAATGTCATTATCTTGTTTATTTTGATCTGCGGCATGTAAGTGTTGATATTAGTATGGAAAAACAATATGGGATCATAATCTTGCACCACTATAGTATCTATATTTAAACAAATTCATGTATATCTATATCTACGCATTAGAAATAATATATCATTGGGAATTTCTACGAGACAGGGAGAGATGATTTGTGGAGGAAACAAGTCAAGGAAAAAAAAAGAAGAGGAGAAGAGAAAGATCCTAAGAGGATGGGGATGAGAACTTACTCGTATTGTGGTATGATATAACAATCGTATCACCGATAGAATCAATTGAGGCTTGAGCGAAAACTCATCTAGATGGAAGGTGATGGTGCTCACAAGTGTGGATTCCCCTGATCAAGAAACGTAGAGGATGGCAAAGTCTCTTACATGCACCGACCAGCTCTTTGAAGTACCATGCGAAGGGGACATTCCTCGACGCCTCATCTCTGAGGTATCATCTGACCTTTGGGGGGCCTCCCTTGAGTACATTCCCTATTCGCCTAGCAACTGGCCAACAGCTCGCCTCCGAGCTATCCTACAGCTGAGCTTCCTCAGCCTCTACGCTCATCTCCGAGCTATTATAGAGCCGAGCTTCCCCAGCCTCTTTGCTCATCTCCAAGCTGTCACCGAGCTGGGCTTCCTCAGCTTCGACGTCTGGCCGGGAGCATGGAGCACGGGTGCCCCCATAATGGCTTCGCGTATCTTGCCATGACGAGATCTCTGCCGCTCCACGTCCCACATCCCACGTTAGTGTTATCTCCATTAATGGGCGTATCCCGCCATCAACGCGAACGTGACGCAGGGGCGAAACGGACGGCGAGAATCTCGTATCGGCTTGCTCTAATGCGACCCTTATATAAATCTCTCTTCCAGACGATTCAGGTATCTAGAACTCATTTTAATACGCCGCTACTCTGCCCTAATATTTCTCGGTACTTACTTGATCTTCGGAGGGTCCTACGGTGGTTTCTCACCTGGGGACTTCCTTTACAGGTAGCTCGTCATCAACAACAACCAACAACTTATTGAGATCCACACGCTCAACCCTCATCATAAATCTCAACCGTTCAGCACCGCTGGCAACAAGATTGATGGAGGACAACATCTGAGGGAGATTCCAATCTCCATCAGTTGGCGTCGTCTGTGGGAACTCTTTTTGACCCAACAAGTTGATCTTCCTCCTTAGATTCAATGGTCAGTGATCATCGCAACGAAGATCCCAGCACGAGCTACCCCATCCTCCGCAACGGAGGCGGGGGTGGTTATATTCTGCCTCCCAAAGTCGTCGAAGCCTTATCTTCACGGATCGACAGACTCATGGTGATGGTGGACGCGTTCGCTTGTGTCCAAACGGCCGGCTGTGCCAGCCAAACCGTCGCCGCCGCTTCCCGGAACGACGGCATGCATAAGGCGGCAGAGGGGCGCGTTCAAGTCCTCAGCCTCGCTCGTGCTAATCTCGACATCACGAAACACCGGCATGCCGATTCCGACACTCACGGCATCCATATGAGGAGTGATTCCATGACTCATTGGGCGCTGAATAGTTCAACGCTGAGGTATAAGTTCACCGCTCGCCACGCTCTCTCGCTCTCCGAGGCGACGTCGGTCAGAACACCTGATTCCAGGAACGACCAACGTCACCATGATCACCGAGGCCTTGCACATGGCGCTTGCCGGGGAAAACCGCAAAAGCTCCAATCCGAGAATATGAGGAATGTAATAAAGAGGAGCCGAAGCCGTTCTATCGCTCAAGCCCGAAGCGGGTATAGCGGGGACTCCGACCAAGGAGAATCCTCGGGATACCAGCAATGACTCGGCGTCCTCGAGAAGAAGATCGAGGAAATGCAGCTCGCCGCTCGCCTACTTGAGGGGTCGATGAGATATTTCTCGGACTCTTTCATGAAGCTCTTGCCGATTAGCTACTGAGAGAGCGAGTCTTTTCCCGGAATAAGCCGCCCAAAGTTGCTCTTTTTGATGGGAAGTTTGACCCAAAAGACCACTTGGACGCGTTCACCATGGGCATGAGCTATCAAGATATCTTGGACGCCGCTTAGTGCCGAGCATTCCCTACCACCCTCATTCGAGCAGGACGAGCCTGACTCCGCGGCTTGACTCCGCACTCGATCTTGACCTTTGAAGAATTGGCCACGCGGTTCCTCAGCCACTTCGTCCGCAACCTGTCACAGAAGAGGTCGGTTGACTATCTATTCACTATCAAGTGCGAGGACGGTGAGTCTTTCAAAGACTATACTGCACGTTTCTACAATGCTCTTCTGGAGGTACCCAAGCACCGGAACGAGACAATCATAACCGCCATGAGGTCTGGTCTTAGGCATAAAGAGTGGTTCTGCTCTTTTGAATGGCGCAACCTAAGACCTTGGCTAAGGTAAAAGCCTGGACCAAGCGGGAAATCCAACTCGAATCTGAGATTAACGCTCACCTTTTCCGAGGATACCGGACAGACCAAAAGAAAAGGGACCTGGAAGAAGACAAGAAGTAGGCTGACCGGTCGAAACCTTATACACCGAGATTTTGCAAGTACACGTATCTCAATGTCTCGCAGGCCAAGCTGCTAGAGGAGGCAAGAAGTGAAAGATTCTTCAAGCTGCCACCGATGACACGAAAGCCAAGCAAGCGACTCCGCGACCCGTATTGTGCCTATCATCGGACACAAGGGTATCCGATCGAGGATTGTAAACAGCTACGCGATTACATTGAGGAGCTGATTCGCTCCGGTCACTTGGCAAAATACCTACGAGACAAATATCAAGCAGATAGAGGGCAAGCCGACCAACTTGAAGCCAGAGAGCTAACGATCGGGTAAATCATGGTCGTCACCGATTAACCCAAGTTCGAGCAACAAAGAAACCCACAAAATCCGGTCATTCAATACAGGAGAGTTTAAACCGTATCATTGAATCTATATTTTCTTTAATAATAAAGGTTCTTACTTCCCTGCAATCTGAACTGCTTCCTTTTGTTTTCATGCTAAAACACCCCACAGGGCTGGCGGGTAGCTTTCTGCCCATCAAGCAAAGACCAGCCATTCACTCAAGTAAATGAAGCTTGGATATGCCTATAGGTAGCTGACCAAAGCTCTCATCATGAGGCGGTCAGGTAGCTTCCTGCTCGGCCCATCTACAGCGGGTAGCTTCCTGCTCAACGAAGATGTGGATCCAAAGCCCTCATCATGAGGCTGCAGGGCAGCTTCCTACTCGGTCCATCCACAGTGGGTAGCTTCCTGCCCACCAAATACGTGTATCTAAAGCCCTCATCATGAGGCGGCCGGGTAGTTTCCTGCTTAGCCCATCCACAGCGGGTAGCTTCCTGCCCAATAGCGCCGTGGATCTAAAGCCCTCATCATGAGGCGACTGGGCAGCTTCCTGCTCGGCCCATCCACCGCAGGTAGCTCCCTGCCTAACAATGCTGTGAATCCAAATCTCTCATCACGAGGAGGCCGGGCAGCTTTCTGCTCGGCCCATCCACGGTAGGTAACTTCCTGCTCAATGAAAACACACCCGAAGATTAGGGCACTTAATTATCGCCATGTGGGCACGGAGATTAGGGAGACACAAACGCCGAACGCCATGTTGTCCCCGGAAAAACCACCACGGAGAATCCTCGACACCAAGATGAACAGAGAAAACCGAGTAGACCACTCTCGACCTGACCCATAAATAGGTCGGAATGAGAGTGGGGGGGGTTAATGATGGTTCTCACAAGTGTGGATTCCCCTGATTAAGACACGTGGCGGATGACAAAGTCTCTCACGTGCACCAACCATCTCTTTGAAGTACCATGCGAAGGGGACATTTCTCGGTGCCTCATCTCTGAGGTATCATCCGACCTTTGGGAAGCCTCCCCTGAGTACATTCCCTATTCTCCTAGCAACCAGCCAACAGCTCTCCTTCGAGCTATCCTACAGCTGAGCTTCCTCAACCTCCATGCTCGTCTCCAAGCTATTATAGAGCTGAGCTTCCTCAGCCTTCTCGCTCGTCTCCAAGCTGAGCTTCCTCAGCCTTCTCGCTCGTCTCCAAGCTGAGCTTCCTCAGCCTTCTCGCTCGTCTCCGAGCTGTCATCGAGCTGAGCTTCCTCAGCTTCCCCATCTGGCCGGGAGCATGGAGTATGAACGCCCTCATAACGGCTCCGTATATTTCGCCATGATGAGATCTCCACCGCTATATGTCCTGCATCCCATGCTAGTGTATCTCGCCATTAATGGGCATATCCCGCCATCAATGCGAACGTGACGCAGGGGAGAAACGGACATCGAGAATCTCGCATCGGCTCGCTCCAATGCGACCCTTATATAAACCCCTCTTCCAAATGATTCAGGTATCTGGAAATCATTCCAATGCGCCGCTTGTAACGACTCTGAAATGCCTGTACAAATGTAACTTATTTAAACATATAAAAAGGGTATTTCAGCCTGATTAGGAGCTATAAGTTTATTTTTTTCAATAAAAGCAAGAAACAACTTGTAGCTCATTGGTTAGTACTCTCTACTGTTGTGCCATAACCTGTATGTTCGATTCCCATCATTCCTAATTATTTTAAATATTTTTCTTTTTAATTTTTCGGAAGCTTAAGAGTTGCACGTGAAATACACGGAGAATCGAAAAGTTTCAGAAAAATCAAACGGGATAAATGAGGAGTTAACACAGATTAAAGCACATGTCACGAACTTCGAGACAAGTGGCGCACATATGACCACCCAAATCCCTCTTTGGGCCGCTATCGGCGGCTAAGATGAGACCAAATGCCTCCATTCTTCGCCCGTGCACCCTTTCAGCTCCCTTCTACCCTATTTTCTTGTTTGATTTCTCTGCAATTAACCAGAGACACTTCAATTCTCCATAAATCCTATTTTAAATTCTTTTAAATCAAATTTTCAATTCACACACCTTTATTTCATCCCTATAAATACCACACCATTTCCTAGCTATCCCCTATTCTGAAAATTTCTCAAAATTTCTTTAAGTTCAAGAAGGGTTAAGGTCAGTCAAGTGGAGTTAGTGATCAAAGTTCGTTCCATCGATGATCGAAACCACTCTTGACGCTACCGCGATCCCCGAAGGCTTTCTCTCTCTTTCTCTCTCTCTCTCTCTCTTTTCCTCTCCTATCAATGCTCTAAAACCATAAGTCCCTATTCCTCTCTCCCATTTTGACTCAAATCGCATTCTAAAACAATATCAACAAAGTGAAGTTAACTCGTAGTATTTTCTTTTAAACAAATTTTTGTCGCCTTTGCTATGTTAAAATTTCACTCTAAACCTCTTATATCACCTTATCATTTACTCACATCGTTTACCTTTTCATGTAATTAAAATTTCATGTGAAACAACCACATAAGTCGAACAATTTCATATAAATACCATGAACTTTAAATACAACCCTTTAGTCGATAACTAGCATATATCCCTCTAGAAAACTCACGGGATAATGACCTACCCCATCACATACACTATAGTTTCATAGCACAAAATTTTTAGATGTATGTTTAATTTAAAGAATATGGTTTACAATAAAATACTATTGTTTTTATAAATAAATGTTTTTAATCGATATTTTTAAGACCTTTGCAATTGCGCCTCTGTAACCCTTTTAGGAGAACCCATTTACGGATGGTGCGGGTTATCGCATGTCCTTGGGATAGTAGAGTGAGATACAAAACTCCTCATGAAGAATTCAGTTTCGAAAGGAAATAAAAATACGGTTTAATAAAATACGACTTTTTAAAACAAATTAAAACTTTGAAAAATTATATAAAATTATGAATCCGTATTTTCAATGAAAACAAATTATGAAAAATATATTTTAAAATGAAAGATTAAAATTTTAATAAAATATCATCAAATTTCTAAAAACAGTAGTTTTAATAAAAATACCATAAACTTTTAAAAGTTGGGTTTCATCACTAAAATACCACTAAAACTAAAATATATTTTCATAAAAACTCTTACCATTCTAAATCACCCTCGAGGTTTATTTTTTACGATATTAAAACATTTTTCATAAAACCCATTCGAGAAATGCAAACAATGTAAATACATAATAAATAAATAAGAATAAATTTTTAAGGACCCTAAATTAATATAGGTTTAAGCGGTATCATTTCACTTGAGTCTCAAGGAGCCAGAGAAAGTGAGTGCTTGTCTATTCAGGTTAGATAACACTGCAAATTAATGGAGTTATCAATGGCAATCGTCTTGGAAAAAAATATAAATCCTGCCGTCAATGTGCAGCGGTTGTCCGATTACTCCCTAAACTTAATAATTTCAACAGTTAAATCCATTCAAAAAAATGTCTATAATTACCAACACGAACATAATCTTGACTTTAAACTCGAACTTGATTCCAAACTCGAACTCTAATCCAACTCGAATCCAAACTTAAACACCAACTCGAACTCAATCTACTCGAACTAACTTGACTCGACCCAGAATTACAACTGTCATGACTCACATTCTATTTGACTTACTCGATTTCATTCTTCAAATTTTGCAATCTATGGTTTCGATCAAGGCATGTTATAATTGACCAAGCAAATAAAATAAGGATATCTAACAGTTATAATATATTATTCGAGGTGTATGTGATAGTTTTAGGTCTGAATCCAATGGAATTTCAGGAGTCCTGTATTAATCTACTCGAATTCTATTACTCGAATCTTAGCCGGATTGACTCCTCCACAATTTAGAGTCCCGCTACTAACACATGAAATGAGCCTGCGTTTTCTTGCTCCTAGGGCCTCACTCTTGAGCTCTTGAATGTTTACCGCCGAAAGACCGGACCGAGACGTTGGGACGTCTGGCCTAAATTTGGGGGAAAATGCTATTTGGAACATATCCACCCACCTCTCCGAAGATACCAAGTTGATTTATGGTATCGTATATCGGAGATTTGGATAGATGCGTTGTAGCAGACTTCATCAGATTCCCCCTCATTTGTGAGGAGTTTTTGATTGTGGGGATGCTCTTCCCTGTAGGCACAAGCCCATGCAGTTAATTACGTTATCGTGTTGTGATAACCACTTTCTTCTGCTCCAGTAGTTCACTTCGTGTCGTGTATTGTTTTGTTTTTTTTTGGTTTCCCGTAGATTGTATACGGAGACTAGTTTATGTTGTCGCCCATTGACCGCGGATTACTCCAAATCCGTATATTTTAGATTTGGGATTTTGGTTTTGAACTTAGGTTATATGTTCTTTTAGTTCAAAAATATTTTGTTTGGTTAAAGAACCGTTAATCTAATTTGAGATTAAGATCAACTTAAACATATAAGCATTTGGGCTCAATTTAAATTTTACTAAGGATACGTTAGTCTTATTTGATTAAGATCAACTTAGCAACGTTTAAGGATCATCAAATTTTAGTTGAGATCCCACAACAGAGCATTTGGGCTCAGTTGCAATTGACTCCAGAAGGACCTAGCCAATTTGGGCTTGGTTTGCTCAGTTTTGTCTTTTTTTTATTCAAAAGTGCTAAGCACTTATTTGGTTTCTGTTTTTTCAACCCTTTTCCTTTTGTGCAGGAGTGCTAAGCACTTATTTAGAGTTCTGGTGCTCACATGTATATCACGTGAAGCGCTCAGATATGAGCGCTGCCCAATAAGTGTTGAACACTTTAGTTATTTTGACTGAATATGAATAGTGCTAAGCACTTTTGTATGGCGTCCATATGAGGAGCACATGCGGCGCTGTCTCATTTTATTTTGTTGGGAGCTCACGTGAGGAGCACATGCGACACTGTTTCATTTTATTTTGTTGGGAGCCCACGTGTTTTTCACGTGAGGCACTGCCCAATTAATACTAAGCACTCAGTCATTTTGACTGTATATGAAGTGCTAAGCATTTTTACTCAGTGCTCATGTGTATTTCATGTGAGGCGCTGGCCTTCTGCTTTGGGTGCCCAGGTGGGAAACACGTGGGGCGCTAAGCTTCTGTTGGGGAGGGATCTTTTGAGTGCTCACGTATTTTTCACGTGAGACGTTGAGTTCTTTTTCTTTTTAGAGATTGAATCTCTATTAATGACATTTTGACCATTAATGATCACCAAGATATTTATTTTGAAGATCTGAGATCGAGTTTATTGGAGAACTAAGTTCTTAATTTGAAGGAACTAAGTTCCTGGAGTATTATAGACTCCATCTTTTCCATGTTCTCCCCTGAATATTTGTTTCTCAAGAACAAAATCTTCCCGATAAGAATTAAGTTCTCAACTTGTGGAAGACTTGTCTTGTGAATCTTAGATCAAGAGAAAGAACTAAGTTCTTTGAGAAGGGTTAAACTCTTATATAGATAAAGAAGATGTTTTGATCTCTGTGTTTTTCTTTTACCTAGAGTCTGAAAGGAGAGAGATCTTCTTCTTCTTTTGAGAATTAAATTCTCTGTTTTCTATTTTTGGAGAAACTTATGGGGTTAATCCTCTATATCTCTGTGTCTGTCGTATCCTTTGAGACTTGAAGTCTCGTGTCCTTTATATAATAGAGGCAAATTGTTAATTAGTTTGATAAAATCTCTCATTTGATAGATACCCATCAATTGAATTGGTCTCAAAATTTGCTCGGGGGATTTTATCCACCGTTGGATTTTTGATCCAGTGATTTTTGTTTCATAGAATATGTTTTCTTGTTTTTAACAAGATTGGGGAAATATTTTCCCATACACAGAATTTAATTCTGTCAAGCGGTGATTTTTAATCACCATTGGATTTTTAATCCAAGGGCTCTCTGTTTTACAGAGAGAAATCTTTCTTTGTTTAGAAAGATTGGGAAAATATATTCCCAAAATAGAATTCAATTCTATTATTGGATCTTTGATCCAATTGAGAATATCTTTCTCACATAGAAAGATTAGGGGGATATTTTCTCCTAATAGAATTTAATTTTATTATTTGATGATTTATCATCACCATTGGATTTTTGATCCAACGGCTCTGTTTGACAGAGTATATCCCAGATTTTAGGGAAATATCCCCCGAGTAGAATTTAATTCTACCTGCTTTTAATTTGGGCGTCGACGCTCACGTGTTGTGCACGTGGGTGCTACTTAAGAATTTAATTCTTATATATGATAGACGCTCATGTGCTTTGCGCATTGGCGTCCACGTGAATTTTATGTGCGACGCCACCATAAGATTTAATTCTAAAAGGTTGGCGCTGATGCTGGCGCTCTCATGGGGAGCACGTGAGGCGCTGCCTCATTGAATTTTAACAGAGCTTAGCTCTTTTTATTATGTTTAAATATTAGGAGAACAAATGCCCCCCACCGTTGTTTCACGTGGCTCACACGTGAATACAACAGTGTCACTTTTACCACCGTTGGATCTTCTAGAAAGTTGAACCGTCTCCCCACGTCTTATAAATAGGGTCTTAGGCCATTGAAATGACTGCTATCTCTTCATCTTCTTTATTGAACCTTCCTTTCTTTTGAGAATTTAATTCTCGTTTCCCACAGGTTAGATCTCTGTCTCTTAGAACTCTTTTGAATATAGTATACTCTGTCAAATTTCTTGGTAAGAATTATGAACCGAGCTTAGCTCTTAACTCCTTTTGAGCATATGTATTTTCTGAGTTTCGTATTTTGAATCCATTCGACAGAGCTTAGCTCTATTTTTTTGAATTGATCTCGTGGAGATCTAAAAAAAACCATTTTTTAAATATAAATCATGGATCTTAATGTCCTCATCCAAAATTTAGGAATCTTTGATTCTCCTTCTTAGGAATTTACCCTGTTGTCAATCTTGACATTTTTTTTATGGAATTTGATTCCATCAATTAACTCATGAATTTTTTTACCATGGGGATTGTTCTGGGATTTGATCCCACCGTTTAGGGGAATTTAATTCCATTTGTTTTGCAGAGCTTGGGTCTGATTTGGATCTTAAAAACTTTGGGAATTTTATTCTTTTTACTGTTCCTGTATGTTTCTTTTATTTTTATTTTTAGGGTTTTAATCCCTTCTTTTTTATCCACAAATTTGAATCTGTTGCTTGTTTTAAAGAGCCCGCCTTTTGGGGAATAATGAAAATTTTTAACTCCACTATTTATTTAATAAGAAGCTATTACGCCCCGCTTCCCAGTAGATGGAAACGGTGACGTGGCAGGCCGCAACGTATTTACTAAGAAATAAATACGTTAAGCTTAATTAAGTAATATATAAAAATGTACAAGTATGACAAGTGATATAAAATAAACAACAATTTTATTTATTTACATTCATCTTTACATATAACTGTTTGAAAATAGAAAGATACAATGATATAAGCAGTGCCTAAACAGTGGCATACAGGAAAGTAAGTATAAGAAACTAGAAGTCAGGCTATGTCGCAAGCTGGTCCAAGTCCTCCTGGCTAGGCTCGATCTCCTGAGATTCCTGTCCTCCTGATGAACATTCCAAAGAAAGAAATAGAAGGGAATTTCGTCAGCGAACTAGCGTTTGGTAAGTCCCAAAAGAAGAAAGAGAATATACAAGTAATGTGAAATGAACATGTAAGTCTTGTATGATTGATTACTGGTATATGATTGTTATTCTAATATGGTTGTTTGTAGCTTGATACAGAAAGTATTCATGTATATGAGAGGAGTTCATTTTACCCCGTGGACTATGGTAACATGCAGTATAAGGCCCCGTCATAACCCACGGGACAACGGCACGAGAATTCATGTACGTGTCTTTTAAGTGACCTCTCGTGCCACGATATACATTCCGTACCAATCTACCCCTTTATCCCCACGTATTATATTGTATAGATATTGTTTATAAGTCTTGCCAAAACCATGGATACAAAATGTTCAAGTAGTCATGTTCAGGATGTAATCAAGTATACAAGTAGTCAAGACAAGTTATAACTATGGTTCGGTCAAGTCAAGTCAAGTATACATGTTTGATATTGATGTTTGGATTCAAGTATTCATGTTCATGATCAAGTATTCAAGTTCGATTTTGGATTCAGGTTTGAGTTAGACTCAGGCTGAGTCAGAAACTTGTACTGATTTAACTCTTGAATTAGGTTCGGGAGTCATCGGTAACTGCTGCACATGGATGGCAGGATTTGTGTCTTTTTCCAAGACAATTACCATGGATAACTCCGTTAAGTTGTCTATCTTAAATAGGCAAGCACTCACTTTCTCTAGCTCTCTGGGGCTCAAGAGAATTGATCCCGCTTAAACCTATATTTACTAAAGTCCTTAAATATTGTTTTTATATAACTCGAGGTGGTTTTATGAAAAATATTTTTAATGTAGTTAAAAAGTAAACCTCGAGAGTGATTAGTATTATTTAGGGTTTTCATGAGTGTGGATTTTAAGTATTGGGTATTTTAGTGATAATTACTTAGCTTGGAAAGTTCATGATATTTTATTGTAAAACTTGCCTGTTTGGTATCTTGATGGTATTTTATTGACATTTATTAATCTTTTCATTTTTGAAAAACATAGGTTTATTGTATTTTTAAAATATGTATTTATAATTTTATATAATCTTAATTTTAAAAATAATTTTATTTTATTTAGAAAATTCGTATTTTTTAAAAACCGTATTTAAATCCTTTCGAGATCGAATACACCGTGAGGAAGTCTACATCTCGCTCTATTAGCCCAAAAATGTGCGATAATCCCCATTATCCGTTAGCGGGTCCCCTAAAGAGTGTTGTAGATACTTAATTGCAAAGGATATGAAATAACGCTTTAAAAGAAATCCGGTTTTTAAAATTATGTGGTATTTTATCATAATATTATACTTCGCAACGAAAATACATTCAATGAGTATCGTGCTATGAAACCAAGTGTGCGTGTAGGGTAGGTCGTTACCCCTGAAGTTTTCCTAAGGGTATTATTTTAACAAATACGAGAGCTTTTTATAAGTTCAAGGTATTTTAATGAAAAAGTGCTTCAATTGTTATTTCTCATGAGAATTTTGATGAAATTTGATTCTAAATATTAGGGTTTAAGGTTACAAATGATGTAGTAAAATTATATTGACTAAATTGTAAAGGAAAATGGAGTTAATAGTTTTAGAAAAGAAGATGTCGGTATTAACTCCACTTTTACTGATAAAAATTTGAAAGGAATTTCAATAGAAAGGAAGAGATTTATAAGGGACTTACGGTTTAAGAGTTTCAAGGAGAGGGTTAGAAAAGAAAGAGTGTCGTAGTGGCATCACGGGAGCTCTGGATGTTACTTCGATCTTCACCGGAAGTTGCTTGCTTGCTAACTCCTCTTTACACCACTTATACTTAGGAACTTTTTGAGAGAATTTTACTATAATTTTCAGAATGGTACTGAGCCAAATTAGGGGATGGTATTTATAGTGGAGAATTAGGGTTTTGGAATTAAAATGGTGGATTAAAAAGTATTAAAATGATGTTTAATAATTAGGAAATGAAGGGTCTATGTTTGATTGAAAGGAAATCAAACAGTGCAGAAGAGTTAGGGGTAGGTGAAGAGACAAGTGTGCAGAGCACGGGCTTCGATGGCTTCATCTCACACGTCCCCACCGGCTATATGGGGCTTTTGGTTAGTCGATCTCGAGGCAATTGCCTCGAAATTCGTGCCACTTGATAAATTCTCTGTTTAAACTCACTAATACAATAAGGGGTTGCCCCTACGGCTACAGGAATCCGTAGGTCCCCATGGTTGTCCCTACGGTGCCCTACGGATTAATTTAAAAATATTAAAACGTAATTTGTTATTTATCCCCATGGAGCCGCAAAAGAAGGCCCTACGGATTAATCCGTAGGGGCATATATGGGTTATAAATAAAAAAATAAAGTACAGAAAACTCCTCGTTCCTAAAATTTCTTCGCTCTTACTCGTCTCCCGCGCATGCGTCGTCACCACCACCCGCGCCTCGTCACCACAGCACTCCCGTGCGCGCCTCATTGTCCCCGACATCACCGTCGACTTCCTCGTCAACGTTAGGAACTCTCTCGTCGCCGATTGCGTCATCGACCGACCATCTCCGGTCTCCTCCATGCTTAAGGTTAGTAAATTTCATATGCATTTGTTTCTGTTATTGTTGATTATTGGGTTGCTACTTGGGCTAGGGTTAGGGTTAGGGTTCGGTTCAGGAATAGGGTTAGGGTTAGGGTTCAGTTTAGGGTTAGGGTTCGGTTCAGTTAGGGTTAGGGTTAATTAGTTGGGGTTAGGGTTAGGGTTCAGTTTAGGGTTAGGGTTTGGTTAGGGTTAGGGTTCAGTTTAGGGTTAGGGTTCGGTTCAGTTAGGGTTAGGGTTAGGGTTCAGTTTAGGGTTAGGGTTCGGTTCAGTTAGGGTTAGGGTTAGGGTTCAGTTTTGGGTTAGGGTTTGGTTCAGGGTTAGGGTTAGAGGTTAGGGTTAATTGGGTTAATTAATGATAATTTGAAAGGGTTAGGGTGTTGATTAGGGTTAATTAGGTTAATTTGGGTAAATCGGGTTAAGTTTTGGTTAATTGGGGATAATTTGTGTTAGGGTAACGATTTATGGTTAATTGGGGGTTAATTAGGTTAATTTGGGTTACTTAAGGTTAGGGTTTAAGGTGCACTAGTTCATTTAGTAGGATACTCGATGATAACGTAAACGTACAATTTTACCGTAAACGCAAGAAAAATTTACCCTAAACTAAAAACTTCGAACCCTTAATAACGAAACGTAAACGTAAAATATATTCAGGTTAAATGTTCAAGTTAAAACCAATATATGATACTCGATGATAATATGAAACTTTCATATTTTCATCGATACTCATATATGAAAATCAAAGCGCGACTTAGTCCCCGTCTATCGGTTAACATATGTTCGATATTCGTCGTGACATAGAACTATACGAAGGTAAACATATGTTCGGTACTAACAACCGCCGTGTAGTCTATGTGACAAGAAGATTCAATCATATGATAACCGATAGATTTTTCCAGTGTGGACAAGTTATGAATGTATAAAGCAAACACATGCATTCACTTGTGTTTTCATTCGTTTCGAGTTATATCGTCGGTACTTTTCCGCTGGTTCTCCGTGTACAAAGATAGATTAGATGTTCATTTCAATGTTTTTTCACAGCTTTGAAATGATTATCTATTCTATTACAGTGTACTCGGAGAATAGCGGGGAGGTGCTGCCGAAATTTACTTGAAACGGTTGAAAGCACAAGCGAATGGATGTCTACTCTATACATTCTTAATGGGATATAAGCCTTACCCCCGACAGCCGAAATACACACATACAACACGAATACATAACAAACGCACACATCACATACACACTAACAAGCCTACACTTAAGCGAAATCATAAATTGAAACATACATATATAGAATACAACTCATACTTAGGTATCCTCAAATCTAACTTTTTTTATCGATAATTTATTCTTTTCAACGACAAACGCACACACAAAGCACATACATGGATTTTCTCCTTTGTCAGTAACCATCACTTTCTTAGATTTCTCAATATAGTCATCATAACCTATAATTTATATGTTATACAGTCTAACATGGCCCATGAGTACATCAAAGTTAATGACTAGATGTATGTGGATTGGCAAAAACGTATGCAACCTATGTTTGTTGACGGAGTTGCTGCTTTCATTGAATTTGCACGTGCACATAATAAGATCGTGTTAGAGAAGATTCTCTGCCCATGCGATAGATGTGGGAATACGTACTGGGAGAAGGTAGAATTCACAGTGCTTCATATCGTTAAACATGGTTTTACTAGATTTTATATAACTTGGCTATATCACGGGGAAAGAGAAGAAGACAGTAATGCGGCAGTAGAAGAAGGAGAAGACGATAATGCGGCAGAAGAAGAAGACGGTAATTTCTTTTCAGGAGAAGAAATGGAGGATATGGTAGAGGCTGCCCTAGGTGAATCTATTCGTACTGAAGATGACATTCCTTCCGGTCAAGGACCGCGTGCGGATAAGTATGAAAAGTTCATGAATGATGCTAGAAAACCAATTTATGAGAATGCAAAGTATTCCACCCTCTTATGGTTCGTCCAACTTTTCCAGATTAAGTGCCTAAATGGATGGAGCAATAAGTCATTCCTAATACTTCTTTCGTCCTTGAAAGATTCTATGCCCCCGGGAAATAACGTGCCGCACAGTTGGTACGGAGCCCAAAAGATGATGTCTGATTTGGGTCTGAAGTGTGAGAAAATTCAAGCATGTCCTAAAAATTGCGTGTTGTACCGGAAAGAGAATTCAGATTTGAAAGAGTGTCCAACATGCGGAGATGCCAGGTATAAGCCGAAAGATTCTGATAAGAAACCCGATATACTTGTCAAGATAGCACGATACTTTCCCATAACACAGAGGCTGCAGAGGTTATTCAGGTGCAAGAAAACAACCGAGGCAATGATTTGGCATCACCATGCTCCTCCAAGTGAAGATGGAAAAATGAGTCATCCAAGAGATTCACCGGCATGGAAGGATTTCGATAGGAGGCATGAAATATT
Source organism: Agapanthus africanus (assembly GCA_030015575.1). Classification (NCBI taxonomy): domain Eukaryota; kingdom Viridiplantae; phylum Streptophyta; class Magnoliopsida; order Asparagales; family Amaryllidaceae; genus Agapanthus; species Agapanthus africanus. Next base: position 26,530,904 of record JASDDO010000019.1, read on the forward strand.
CAGTAGCGATCCTCGCAATGTCAGGCTCGGACTCTCTAGTGATGGCTTCTGCCCATTCAACTATATGGCTGGAAGCCACAACACATGGCCCGTTGTAATGATAGTTTATAATCCATCGCCTTGGTTGGTTATGGATCAATCATACTTTATGATGCCTCTTCATACCGATGGACCAAACGCACATGGAAACAATATCGACGTTTATCTCCGAGCTCTGATCGATGAGTTAAAATCTTTATTCATTGATGGTGTAGAGACTTACGATGCAAACACAAATACTGTAGGGTTCCTAGGCACACTAATGAGGTCTTACAACAGATCAAACATGCCCAATTCAAATTTTTTCATGTGCCTACAAACCCTAATACGGATCGTTAACTAGATGATAAGGCGATGCAAGCAAGTAAACAACTTTATTGCTAAAGGAAAGTGACTACAACCTTTGTAGATCCGGTCCTCCACTTCCTAGGCTCCGTGATGACGTCCCTCCGCTGTACCTATCGGAATCCGGACTCTGGCGAAGGTTTCGTCGGAGAAATGATCGGGCTAGGTCGTCGACTTCGATGCCGAAGATGATCTACGTCGAGGCAACTCAAGATCAAGCTCCAACTTCACCAAGTCATGAAACATGTGAAGAAAACACCCTTGTCCTGACTAAATCATTCACAGATGTGTCCCCAATGATGAATTCAAGAGTGTTTTGTCTTTTTGTCATGATCAGGCATGTGGTGGTCATTTTGGTCCACGTAAAACGGCGGAGAAAGTTTTGCAATGCGGTTTTTACTGGCCTACATTATTCAAAGATGCATTTGATCATTGCAAAACTTGTCCACGGTGTCAACACATGGGTCGGATTTCTCGAAGAAATAAGATGCCACTCCAACATATCTTGGTTGTGGAAATTTTTGACGTTTGGGGTATTGATTTTATGTGCCTTTTCTCCAACTCTTTTGGGAATTTATATATCTTGTTAGCGGTTGATTACGTCTCCAAATGGGTGGAAGTAATACCATGTCGCACTAATGACAATAAGATTGTTATTAAGTTCCTTAAAAAAAATATCTTTTCACGATTTGGACGCCCTCACGCTATAATTAGCGATAATGTGACGCATTTCTATAATCGGTCTTTCGAGACTTTGATGCGGAAATATTCAATCAACCATAAACTTTCTACGCCCTATCATCCCCAAACGAGCGGACAAGCTGAGATTTCCAATAGGCAAATCAAACAAATTTTAGAGAAGACGGTTTCTAAAAACCGTAAAGATTGGTCAACCAAATTGACGGATGCTCTTTGGGCATTTCGTACCGCTTATAAGACTGATCTTGGTATGTCTCCTTACTGCCTAGTGTTTGGAAAAACTTGCCACCTTCCTGTCGAGATCAAACATAAAGCAATGTGGCCCATTAAAGAACTTAATTTCGATTTAAATCAAGCATGCAACTTTCGAAGGCTGCAAATAAATGAGCTAAGCGAACTCCGCGATGAAGTTTACGATAATGTGGTTATAGTAAAGAACCGGACTAGGGTATTGAGAAAAACTTTTATCCCGGGACAACAAGTCCTTCTTTACGATTCCCGTCTCTATCTTCATGCGGGTAAGCTGAGATCTCGTTGGAAATGACCATTTATGATGCGGTATGTATACCCGCACGGGGCAGTTGAAGTTGAAAATGTTAAAAACGGTTATATTTTAAAAGTGAATGGGCATAAATTAAAACCGTATTTTTCCACTGACCCCACGGAGGAGCTCCTATTTTTACAGGAGCCGCTTTATCATAACTAAATTTTCTCTGCCTCACCTCCATGTCTCGATAATATTGTCCCATCATAAGAATGGAGGTGACTTAAAAAGGACCTAACTGAATATCCATATGATTAAAAATAAGTTTGGGGGAGGTTTTCACGTTCATTTATTCTTGTACACCGTTAATAACTTTTCATCCCAAGTCTACAGGTTTTTAAGATTTAAAAGATGACAACAGTGAGGACACTGCTGTAAACAGGTTTGGGGGAGGTTTGTGCTTATTTACGCATTACTTTGCATTACACTTTGCGTAAGCACAAAATTTTCAAAAAATTTTCTTTTATAATAAAAGATTAGAAAGTGAAAAATTACATTTGAAAGATTGGAAGAATTTAAAAAAAAAAACATAAAGTTAGATGTTTTCTTAAATGAAACTAGTAATAAGTAATTATGAGCCATTGTCCCAAGGGTTAGTAAGATGAAGGAAGTCGCTAATCTGAGAATAAAAATAAGACTGAAAAATAGTTCCTATTCTTGAGGCCAAACATTTGAACGTTGATACCCTACTATACGCACTTACACACGTCTTGAAACTCGGGATAGTAGAGGATACCTGAAATGCTCTTATCTAAAAGCCAAAGTAAAATAATAATAATAATAAATGAAGCATAAAAGTATAAAATGGTGAAGAAAAATGAACACTGGTGTTTGTAATCACCAAGGCAGCATAAAAAAAATATAGCGAGGATACTTCATCACCCAGTGCCTTAGACCAACTAATTTGGGAGTCACTGCTAAGCCTTAGGTGTTGCGAGACGAGGAAAGTGATAATTACGCCTAATAAGTGAGCACGTTTAGTAATCGGTCGGTTATTACCTCAAGAAGTATTAACGGTCGCATGAAAAATGTGTGAGCAATTCCATCTAAAATATTCACCGACTAAAAAGTACTGAGATAGATGGACAAGAGTATGATAGCTTGAATTGGATTCTCCAAGTGTAGGGATGTCTTTCACACACACGTAGGGCTATATGATCGGTGTTTGGAAGAAAGATAGAGATGAAGAATAAAGGCGATGTTTTATTGAGAGATGATGTGATTTCTAACATCTTTTCATGACTATTAAGATAGGGCTCATGACAACTGAAAAGCTAGTGTAGTTGGAAAACTCTGATTTTCAAATTCTTTATTTTATAATTCTTATCTTTATATGTAACCTTCACTATCTTTCTTTTATTATAGAATTTTGTGGGTGCAATTCGCTGAAAACTCTCAGGAGACAACACTCCTCCTACTAGGGACACCTAGAAGTTTAAAGGCTTGTTGCACGTGCTCGGTGCAACCGTGTCGCCTACGAAAGTGTGCTAGTTAGTTTTTTCTTTTTTCTCCTTCTGTTAAATAAATAAAGTTTGCTCGGGACGATTAAAGTCAAGTTTGGGGGGATTTGTTCAGTTGAAAAATGTACACTTTTAACATGACAATTTCCTTACATTTCTTAATCATCTAAAGGTATTTGCTATAAATATAACACATATTAGAAGTTCATCTGCAAAATATCATTTACCATGTGTTATACATTATAATCAATATTATGAAGGAAATTGTATGTTTAATATTTTTACGCATAATATTTTGTATCTTACATTCTTCATTAAGATCTTGTGCAAGATTAGCTCAGGTCAGACCTCCTAAAGCATCAGATCAAAGCGAATAACAATTCGAGCTACGAGTTTTTATATATCGGGAATCAGGAATCTGCTGATAAAATACAAGAAAGTCGAAGAATTAAATTCTAGCAGAGACTCAGAAAAGATTAGAAGATTCCAGATATCAAAAGAAGACCCAAAGACCAACATAAGAAAACACCTGAAGTTTCAACCAATAAAGCCACCAATTGGCCGCGGAACCGTGGCCGAGTCAGGCCGATTCATCGCAGGTCAACGGCTGATTCGTGGGGTTCGAGGTCGAGAACTCTCTGAAAACTTTTTCTCAACGTCCTAGCTTGTTAGGGAAGTCTCGTTGTAACAATCTTGTTCTGAAAACTTCTTTATAACAACCTAGCTTGTTGGGGAAGCATGAAAATGGGGCTATAAAAAGGACCTAAAACCACATTGAAAAAGGTTCCAAATTAGATCCAAATTTTCATCCAAGTCTTCATCCAATTCAACACAAATCCAAGAACAAACATCAAATCCAAGATCCAAAATCAAGAATCATCGAGAAGTTCATCAAGCGATTCAAAAATAGATCCTTTACACGAAACCGATCATCATCAACGAGCATGCAATCCACGACAGGTCCAAGACTCACGGTGATCGAGCGACGTGAAGATCGACAGAAAAATTACCTCTTGAAGGAAGTGATCGAGAGCAATTCTTCTTATAATCTCGGATTGAAGAAGTTGTAATTTGAAGTTGAATAATAAAGGTGATAATTAGTTTCAATTTCTCTTTCTTTTAAATTCCGCATTATGAGTTCTTTTTATAATCTTTCTTCGATTTTCATGATGCGCGAGTAAATCTCCGCTTGATAGGATTCGTAGGATTAGGGTAGATCGATGGATGATAGAATTCTATACTTTTCTTTAGTCTTATGAAGTTTACAAACCTTCGCAAAAGAATCGTTAACATCCTCATCGAACGCGATATCAAATTCTTGATTATCTTGACCACGATGTGAGATAAGATTGACGATCTTTTTGTGAAGGGCTGGAAAATGAATAGGATCAATGAAAGGACAAGAGACTATAGTGAAGAAACCCTAGTTTCTTCAAAAAAAAACCTAATCCGCATTCATCGCCATCAATCTAGCGTTAAAATGTCAATAGAAAAGATGAGTTACCTTTATTAGTCATCCAAGGCTACTAAATCCAATCGAATCCTACGAGCCTTCTTTATATTTTCTTGATAACTAGATCTTGAACATTTTCTTGATTTCTTTTCTTGAAAACAATTTCTTGATTTTCTTGAAACTATTACTTCAACTAAATCTTAAACAATTTTCTTGATTTTCTTTACTATTTCTTTCAACCGATCTAAAGAAAACATGATAAAATTCCACAAATCCCAGAGGACGACCCGTACTCACTAAAGGTCTAGCTACATGTGATACCGCTATTGATTGCGGTTACTTTACTACTTTTCTTTGATCAATCAATTCTTCTAATCTTCTTTCAACTCCATCGAGTTTTGATAAACCACACTCCAATATTTCGAGTTATATGATTCTTGAAAGACCGCTTGATTTAGACTCTTTTGAAAATAAGGTAGATGGGCTTTTTCCTACTTCCATAATTTCTGACAAATCTAGTGTATTGAATTTTGGTGCGAAAAATATTGACCTTGAAACTTCCAGTCTTCCTAGTGAATCTGTCTATTCCACTGATTTTTTTCTTTCCAATGGGATCATCATCGATAAAATTTTCGAAAATATTTTCGCCAAAGAACTCACGTTCCTTAAAGACTTGGATGTTGTGATAAATCAAGATCCATTGGAAATTCGTACGCCTCCCTTTGAGGTCGGAAAAGTTGAACCACCACCCCTTCTTCTTATCCCATACGAGAATGCGACTATTCCACCCATTCCTAATCATTCACATTCTCGTTTTCATCCATACTCACTTTTTTTCTCTACGAACCGAGACATAAAATCATTCGATTACATCTCTTATTTCCTCCCCACTTCTTCACGTCTATCTGTAACATGATCTTCCACCAATCATTGTGTTACCCAGATAAAATATTTTAATGGTTGGTGTTGACTTTTGGTGTTTATAAAGTTTTATGTAAACCAATAATATTTCCCCCTCTTATGTTAAATTTATATGCTTTAAAATACTGTTTTACTCAAGTTTGGGGGGGGGGGAGAAAATATTTTGGCTCTTAAAAGAAAAGAAATTTTTGCACGATTATGAGCCAAGAACAAGTTTGGGGGAAGATTTAACGGTTATTCACTCTTGACCCCTTCTTTATACCATCTTATTAAACTGTTCTTTCTAGTCTTCAGCTTTTGAGCTTACATGATAACATTACGAGTTTTGGGGATGGTTTATAAGGATGGTTTGTATATATCTACGCATCATATGTAAATATTGCATTGCATAAAATTTTTTGTAAAAAGTTTATATCATATGTTTCTTCATTTATAATTGATATAATTAGGGAAAATATATGCATATAATATTTTCAAAATGTTAGTAGCATTTATTATTATTTTGAGATATTATTCCAACGAAAGAGAGACAGAAGAGCTCTCTCTTGCTCTAAAGTGTTGCCTAGTAATTTTGCATTGCATAATTATTATTTTTTTTGAAAATAAAAGTTAGAAGTGAAAAATACATATGAAAGAAGGGAAGAGATTTAAGAAAAGAAAGAAAATTAGATGTTTTAAAATGAATCTAGTAATAAGTAGTCATGAACTGTTGTCTCAAGGGTTAGTAAGATGAAAGTAATTACTAATCTGCGAATAGAAATAAGTCTGAAAAATAGTCCATATTCTTGGATCCAAACTTTTGAACGTTGATACCCTACTATACACACTTGCACACATCTTGAAACTTGGGATAGTAGAGGATACCTTGAAATGCTCTTGTCTAAAAGTTTTAGTATGAAGGGAAAAAAATATATAAACAAAAATATAAATGACACATAAAAAAATAAATGGTGAAGAAAAATGAAGACTGGTTTTATAATTACTTAAGGCAACATAAAAAAATATAGCGAGGGTGCCTTATCACATTGTGCCTTAGATCAACTGGTTTGGGTGTCACTGCTAAGCCTTAGGTGTTGCAAGACTAGGATATTGCTAATTACGCCTCAATGAGTGAGCACATTCGGTAATCGGTTGGTTATTACTTCAAGAAATATTAACGGTCGCATGAATAATGTGTGAGCAAATTCATCTGAAATATTCACCGACTAAAAATTACTAAGGAAGATGGACAAGGGTATGATAGCTTGAATTGAATTCTCTAAGTGTAGGGATGTATTTTACACACACGTAGGGGTATATGATCGATATTTGGAAGAAAAGTAGGGAGGAAGACTAAAGACAATGTTTTATTGAGAGATGATATGATTTCTGACATCTTTTCAAGACCATTAAGATAGAGCTCATAGCAATTAAAATGCTAGTGCGGTTTGAAACTCTTCTTTTCAAATTCTTTCTTTTATATGTTTCTTATCTTTGTATGTAATTTTCATCTTCTTTATTTTATTATGGGATTTTGTGGGTGAAATCGGCTGAAAACCCTCAGGAGACAACACTCCTCCTACTAGGGACACCTAGAGATTTAAAGGCTTGTTGCACGTGCTAAGTGCAATCGTGTTGCCTACGAAAATACGCTAGGTTTTTCTTTTTCTCTTTAATAAATAGTTTGCTCGGGACGATCAAAAATAAGTTTGGGGGTATTTGATTAGTCAAATATATTGCACATTTGTATGAACGTTTTTCCTACTATTATTAGCTACTAAAAGGTGTTAATTGTAAATAAAGAACATATGTGGGTTTATTTGTAAAAAGTTTATTGTCATATATTTCTTCATTTATAATTAATATAATTGGGGAAAATATATGCATATAATATTTAAATAAAATATTATTAATATATGGATATCATATCAAATATTCATAATCAATATTCTTAAGGTATTATATCATATAAATGGTTGGAATAATATCTCAAAATAATAACAAATGCTACTAACATTTTGATATAAGATATTGTGCAGGTATTATATTAGATTAGCCCAGATCTGAAATCTAAGTAGGAGATCTACATCAAATCGGAATATCAACCCAAATCTTCCAAAAATTAGAAGCAAATCAAGGAATCTAGAACGGCAGAGACTAAGAGCAATATTTTCAGAATCTATATATTAAGAGGATCTTCAAGTATCGAGAGAAAAGGTAGAATTTTTTCTGTTCCCGCCACGAGAAAGACGCACGGAAGAGGTGAAGTGGGATGATTTCCCAAGCTTAGGACTTGGATCACCAAGTCACGATCCCACCAAACGGCGGAAGGCCGGTCAAATAGGGCTTTTGGCGGCAGAAGGGCTGTCATTTAGCTGTCGTTGGATGTGAATTTTCAGGGGCATGATCATAATCTCACATACTTTAATATGGAATCTAGGGTTTCACATTTCAGAGCTTATAAAAGTACCGAGAGCTATCTGTCTAATCGATCTATCTATCTATCAAAGAATTCTAGAGAAAAATCTAGCGAGCAATTAGGGTTCTTGTAATCTACTTTTTAAGGAGAAAAGTTGATGCAATAATTGATTAATAAAAATAGTTTTTGTTTTAATTCTTTTTGTATTTACTTTTTCGCATTTACTTTACACATTAATTTTCTGCATCTTAATTATGGTTTCATTCATCTTCAACCTCTCTATTATGCTACTAACCATGAGCGAGTAATTTCTTGCTTACTTGGGTTTGTAGGATAGGGTAGATTAATGGATAAAATATCTTTTAACTTCTTTTGACATTTTAATGTTTATAAACTTTAGCAAAATAAATGTTAATCTTCATATCGGGCGCGCTATCAATTTATTGATAGTCACGATCACGATTTGAGATTGGTTAAACACTTGTTTTGTTAAGAGCTTGAGATGAATAGAGATCAATGGAAGAACAAGGGTCACTAGAGGGAAACCCTAATCCCTCCGAGAACCTTAATCCACATTCATCGCTGTCTCTCTAGTTTTAAACTATTAAAAGATAAAAAGAGTCATTTCTAAACATTCATCCATTAACTACTAAGTCCTATAAACCCTACAAGCCCTTCTATTATAAATTTTATATCAATATTAAAATAAAACGACAACAAACCATCCTCTCTTTTATCAACTCGTCTAAAGCAAGAAAAGAAGTTCACGTTTTCCTGCGGACTACCCGTACTCATCACGGCTAGCTATTAGCGACACCGTTTTGATTGCGGTTATTTACAAAACACTTTTTCACGATCAATCAATGGCTTAAGAACAGATTTAGATCCCTGTAACCCAAGACTTTTGAATCCCATGAGCCGTGAGGGTCTCACGTGGGGGAATTCTCTTTACGAATCGTGAGGATCTCGCAAGTGTAATTTCTCCATAGGAATCGTATGGAATCCTAAGTGTGTTGATCCTTTGTGATTTGTAAGGATCTCACGGGTATTTTCTCCTTAAAAGATAGAGAGGACCTTGCAAGTGCACATAAATTTTTTATTTTACGAGTTTGCGTCCTTTTCGGGTTTTCACAAACTCTCTGGCACTCCTGCTGTTTTTACTCACGGTGCCCTTTACGGTTTTCATCCGTGCCCATTTGCTTGTGGACATGCTATTTTTTAACGAGTTTACACCCTTCCGGGTTTTCACAAGCTCGCCCCTGCTGTTTTTACTCACAGCACCCTTTCGGGGTTTCATCCGTGCCCATTTGACGTACCGTTTTTTTCTCGAACGGTGAAACTCTCAAAAGTAGTTTTGTCACATGTGACCCATCTGTTTGCCAGTGGGACTTGGGGTGGTTTCATCGCTGGAGTAGCTATGTAGCCAGTAGGACTTGAGTTGTAACCTTCACTGTTGGGACTTTAATTGCAATATAGATCTCAAGAGAGCATATCGCCGTATTTAGGGTGACGTGTTAGTTTAGGGACATTTCGGTCCATTATCATCATTTGGTCGGGGAGTTGCATAACGCATTCCTTCCAATGCTTGTTTGCCTAGGCGTTGATGCTTGTCCTTTGTATGTATGGACACTTCACACCTTAAGCTATCTTCACCCTCTTGGACTGCTTATTTTACCATCGCAGCAATCAGGTTATTTTGCGGGAAATATCGGGCATTTTACACAGCACCTGCCACTTGCTCATCAATGTCGCTTTCTGATACTGATGGAGTATCTTCTTTATATACAATGGAATGAGATATCACGTCGTTCCTTCTGCCGAGTCTCCTTCTTCCTTGGAAGAATGAACTTGACTTGAGGGTTTTTCCCCTCGTCATCTGATTTAGAGTGGGACATGAATTCCAAATCCCTTCCATGGTTTTTTGGTTCAAGCGGGATATTCCACTTGATTGTAGGACCCGTTTGTAGGTTCCTTAATATCTTTTCTGTTTTTTGAAGAAAGGACTATCTGGCGTAGAGATTATTCCGCCAGTGAGCAATATGCCCCCTGTGTATATTTCTGGGGGGAGCGAGTACCCACGCTATCGCTATTTTGGTGACAAGTTGCTTCGGAGCTGCTCATTTTTGTTAAGCGTTGGCGAAAAATGCCATCTTGCCTTTACTTTTCATTCATCTTCATCGGATGAGGAAGGGTCTTGACCCATCTGATCCAATCGAGCCATTTTATCCATGAGCTCTTGGAAGATCGTCGGCTTGAAGAGGGCCATATATGGGAACACTTTTGAATTTGGATCAAGGATGGCTATGAATATTCCCACGGCTACAGTTTTGTCTATGCGTTGCTCGAATTTTGACCAGAGATTTCGCCATCGGGTAACATATTGAACCCAGGTCTCATTCGGTCCAATCCTTTCTTTGACTAACGCCGCCACGGTAGTGTGTTTATTCATACTAGCGAATTTCTGACAGAAGAGCATATCCATCTCGTCGAAGGCCTTCACGGAATCATTTGGGAGTTCTGCATACTATTTGAAGGCGATGTCCATCAGACTGCTGAAGAACTATCGGAGGAGTAGTATAACATTTTCTCCAGTATTGACGCACATGAATTTAAATCGCGCAATGTGCTAGCGAGGATTCTCAATTCCTTTGTACATGTGGAACATTGGAAGTGTGTACTCTGGCGGATATTGTATTTGATCGTAGCATGCCGAATACGGTCGACCAGTCTTGATTGACTTATTTGCAGCTTCACTGGTATAGTGAGTATTGATTTGCTGAGCGATATATGCATCCGGCTTTGCCTATGGGATCATTTCCTCCTCAGCCGTTGATGAGGCTTGCAGAGGATTTTAAATGTCACCCTTGTTTTTAAGAGCAACTACCGGCGGTTCATCGGCAAGTAATTCTGAATGGACCATCATTCCAGCCATGTTCTGGATCAGAAAGACCATCTGGTTCATTTTAGTGGACATTTCTGCCGCTTTTTCATCTCTCTTTTTGAGAGCGCGATTTAGGAAGTCAATATCCAACTCTTTCATTACTCTTTCTTTAGGTGTGACCTCGGGATTTTCCTTAGGCTATGGATTAGCGAGTACAGCCGCCTGAGCAAGCATCTCCCGCAGCTTTTCACGTTGCAGTTGAGCCTTGGTCAGGGACCGAATATGCGGTCTATGACTAGTATAAGTGTGGCCTTCTTCTTTGGAGTTTACTATGTTAGACTATGTGAACTACTATGCCCCCAAGGTTTGGGGCATTTGGAGCTTTGACCCTCGAAATTTGGCTCTGGCACTTGGGTTATTCAGGCCTCTCTTTTTTATGAGAAGCTACCTCTAGAGGAACCATTGTATTAGGAACCATCTTGGGATGAGTCTCCTTGTATTTTGAAAGGGGATTTGTCAGAATTTAGCCGACGTTTAGGGGAAGAGCCGCGATTGACGAATGAGTCTTTCACCTGCTTCCATACCTTATATATAGATGATGAAAGTTCTTTTAAGGAGCGAACTGGTTTATACTCTCATTGGATTTCTACGGGCTATGTAACGCCCCCACACCTTAGTACAGATAGTATTACCCGCTCTGGCCGAAACCGCAAGGTTTTTTCCTTTAGAGCGAACCGGACCCGACCAGGGGCCACTTCCCAGGAGGTCACCCATCCCAAGACTTTCCTGGCCCGAGCACGCTTAACTACGGAGTTCTTAAGCTCCTGTAGTGCCTATTCACTTAAAAGGAACCTCGGTAATTGAGGGTGGCATCATTACATTTATAATGCAGTTCGTTCCTCTTTCGGAATGTGTTCCGAAAATTCCCCATTGTTCTACAGTGGGTCCCACGGACTTAAGAGGTAGCCCCTCACCTCCTTAGCATGACAATTGGCATGACACTTTGTTCCGTGTGGCACTTTGTTCCATGAGCAAGAACCGGGTCCCGACATTCTCCCCACCTTTGAACAATGGCTCGTCCTTGAACCACTGACCTACTACTGAGGGACCTGCATGGGCCACCATAAATGTAACGCCCCATGCCCCAGTACAGATAGTATTGTCTGTTCTGACCGAAACCGCACGGTTTTGTCCTTTAGAGCGAACTGGACCCGACCAGTAGCCACTTCGCAGGAGGTCACCCATCCCAAGACTTCCTTGGCCTGAGCACGCTTAACTACGGAGTTCTCAAGCTCTTGTATTGCCTATTCACTTAAATGGCGCATCTGTAATTGAGGATGGTATCATTACATTTATAATGCAGTTCGGTCTTCTTTCGGAATGTGTTCCGAAAATTCCCTATTGTTCTACAGTGGGTCCCATGGACTCAAGAGGTGGCCCCCACAGATTCAAGAGGTGGCCCCCACCCCCTTAGCATGACAATTGGCGTGGCACTTTGTTCCGTGTGGCACTTTGTTCCGTGAACAAGAACCGGGTCCCGACAGGTTGCGGAGTTTTCTTTAATACCGCGGTGGAAGAATTTTGTCTGACCCTTCACAGCAGTTCGAAACTGTTCTCGGTTGGAACAGCAGCGTTCATCATCAGAGTTGAAGCAGGTGGAGTCAACGCTGATAGAGAACTGCCCCTAGCTTGTTTTGTATGATACCGATATCAACGTCGACCGTTTCTTACAGCCAGAATTTGATTAGTCTCAGGATTTTTCTAAGCCTGCCCCCTGTTTCCTTTGAGAGCTTTAATATTCTGCCCCCTGCGTCGACTTTGGTCTTTGGTAGGTGCCAGTTGTTTGAGGACTGATTCTGTTAGCAAAAATGAAGTTGGAGGATCCGGTCCGTGGACGACAGACTACTGCGGGGCTTCTACCTTCGGCGTTGAGGCACCGAAGGTAAGAGATGGGAGCATAGACCCAAAGATAAGCCTATTAATTTCTTGAATAGCTGGATTGCAGAGATTTGAGGCTGCAAGTGGCCCATATTTGACTCCATCAGATGTGACAGAGTCTGATTTGTGATGAGTGGAAGCAAACGCCATTCTGTATAGAGACGAAACACCAGTTTCAGCATCCCATCATTCAAGAGCAACTACAAACATATATACAGTGATTATTTGATCACAGAAAAACACGACACACGAAGTGTAGAGTGGAAAGAGAAAGAGATCCCACCGGGCATACCAGTATATGTTTGCCGCCGAAGACTGGACTAAGACGTTGGGACGTCTAGCCTGAATTTTGGGGCAGATACTATTTGGACATATCTATCCACCTCTCCGAAGATACCAAGTTGATTTATGACACCATATATCAGAGGTTTGGATAGATGCGCCCGATGTAGCAGACTTTATCATATTCCCCCTCATTTATGAGGGGGGTTTTGATTGTGGGGACGCTCTTCCCTACAGGCGCAAGCCCATGCAGTTAATTACGTTATCGTATTGTGATAACCACTTTCTCCTGCTCTAGAAGGTCACTTCGTGTCGTGTGTTATTTTATTTGTTAAGGTTTCCCATAGATTATATACGGAGACGAATTTATTTCGTCGCCCGTATGGCACGGATTAGCCCAAATCCGTATATTTTAGATTTGGATATGGGTCAAGGATTTGCTTGACGGAGTCCACGTTGGTAGCTTGGTTTGCTATCGGGAATGAACTTAGGACGCAGATCTCATATAAATGAAGTCCATCAGTTCATGAGATATTTGGGTTTGATATAAGGATCGTTAGTCATATTTGAGACTAATATCAATTTAGAAAAAATGAGCATATAGGCCCAATTATATTAGTTTAAGAACATTACGATCCATTATCGCCGTGTTTGGGGTGAATATTAGTTTAAGGACATTTCTGTCCAACATTCATCTTGCGCGCATGTGTATTTGTTACATGGCAAAGTGAACGATGGTGACATGAAATGCGCCCAATTTGGGATGCGATCCAATTTGAGGTATGCACATCGATGTGAAAGTGCACAAATATGGGATGTATCATTCCCTATCTTGATGAACTTTCATATCTTTCATCAAGTTGGGACGAGAAGTTGTTGTTGATTGTCGGGACCCACCACCTCTCTGAAGACGATGAAGAATTATCACGACATATATCATAGGTGTAGAGAGATGTACCCAGGAACTAAATCCCGTATTTGACGAAAAGAATCGTGGTGGATCATCCAAGAATCATTATTCTTGTTTGAGACTAAGATTTGTTAGATATGTATGCCCTAGAGGCCTATATTATATAGGATGCTAGGCATGTATATGTAAAGAAACAATCTTTACTCAAAATGATAGTATACTATTTGGTTTATCTTCATCTTAACGTGTAATGTGTTTTATTTCATATCTTTATATACATGTTGATGAAGCCCTTAGGATTATGCATGACTGCCAGGATTATGATGTAGATCATACTAGTGGGGCCCGGGCAGTCTATAAGCATATCCTTTAATAGTTCCTAGTCTAGGGTATATCGAGACAGGGCATCGATATTACCAGAGTAGACTAGTGTGTACGTTTCTTGACCCTGGGGGCGATGGTTGATCCCACAACTATCGGTGTTTGACATCAAAGATTGTACACAAGTGCTCATTGGAGAATGGGTACACCGAACAGGACTCGCCGAGAACTCTTAAATGGTATATATACCTATTGTCAGATAGCATTTCTCTGGTGACACTTGTACAGGTTAGTCTGTAGACCCGAGATCGTCATAGTGTCTTGTGTGATTCCCACTATGCTTTGATTTCCTCCCTACCACGGCTCTACTGAGTCATGCAAACAGGTGGATTTTGGGTACAGTCCCAAATCGCATGGAGGAAGTGAGAGATAGGAGGGGTTTCGTCTTTCCCGGTATAGGGTGTTGATGTCGCACTATGCTTGATCGGCCATAACAGCAAATCCCTATCCAGAGTTCTCGAGATTTACTGATAAGAGTTATCGGTAGTTTCTCGAACCGTTATGGGCCGTAAATCAGCATGACTTATAAAATTACTGGGGTCTGACATTTACCACTCCTAGACTCATATGCGACGTATCATACGAAGAGACCGGACTGTATGATAAGTGTTGCTTACAGGCTCGTTAGGGTTGTGATGAGTTCGCTTGCCGGCCACCTTTTCGTCATGTACCTGGGTAGCCGTTACGCACAGCTAGTGCCGCTGACGTGCTTGTAGTTAAACCCGTTGCCAGCGTACTATCGAGTCTTTAGAGTCCCACACAGAGGGTTTCTTGGTTCAGCCAAAAGATGTAGAGGTCGTAAGTTGTTACGGCAGGGTTTCGATCATGTTCGTGTAATGGTTACAGGAATAATGATCGGAAGGTTAATACTGGTAGGCTTTGGTTTAAGCCGCATACCGATATTATATTATTGGATTATTTGTATTCGTATTTTTCGGAATTCGGATACGGGTATACTTATACGGTATACAGTGAGGGGTATTCTTGTAATTGTTACAAGAATACATTCTAGAAGAAGACACCTCATAAATGGATTTTTATTTTGTGAAAATAAAACAATGAGGTGGAATTCGGAGAAAGTCTAAGCATGGGTGATGGCATGGCTAAATTCATTTTATATTCATTTGGAGTTACTATTGAAGCATGGTGCAATATTTTGGAGAAAAATAATACATGCTTCAATTATTTTCTTTTAGCCATATCATTATTTTTCTATGCTTGATTTTTCATTCAACACATTCACCTTCTCTCTCCTCATTATCTCCTCCCTCTGCCTCTTGATCTAAATCACTCACATGAGTTGTGAATCATAGGTCAAGAGACATAATAATCCAATACTTGATCTCTACATCATCTAAGCGATCACTTCTAGCACTCTTGATCTCTTAGTTAAACTCTTGTGAAGAGTTTGTAACTTATTCCATAGCTCTCGGATGGATCATCTTGGATCTTGAGGTGGCCGGAGATCGAGTTCTTTGCGACCACAAGGAGTCTAGTTCACATCCAAAAAAAGACCCGAAGGACCGGTTCCTTAGGTATAACACTATCATAGTAGATAAGATCTCTAGAAACGTTTGCTAGTTAAGGTTTAAGCACAAGATCTAGGGTTATGTGGGTGTTGCATGCAAGAAAATTTTTGTTTACCGCTTCCGCCTCCTCACAAGTGTTGTGAGAGTGTGCAATATCCACTAACACAGTATCAGAGCCTCTCTTAAACCTTAAATAGCTTGTAGCAACGTTAGAATTCCGCCATTTTTTGTCGCGCAAAAACTGCCGGAAAAACAGTTTCGAAAATCGAAGTTTTGAGTTGTTTGCACACCCCGCGGGCTCACGGTTTGATCCGAGAAGTCGTGGAGTGGAGCGTGCACACCCCGAGGATACCCCCGGGAAACAGAGGCCGGACCCACACCCCAAGACCACCTCGAGGTGGCCTTGGGGGTAGGTGACCCGAGAGCACCCCAACAGGGTGCTCTCCGGTCTGCCAACCCCCGAAGTGGATACCCCCCTCCCCCGAGGCCCCTCATTCGATAGTATTTTTCGTGTTCTTAGCCTCCGCGAAGATTCATACGGGTTTCGAGTTCGTTTCGACTCCCGGATTGGCTCAAAACGATCGGTTTTTGAAAACTAGCTCACTGAATTTTTTCAATTGTTGGAAAATTGATTTAGTTTGCTAATCTCGTGCGGAATTCTAATATCGCGGGTACTTTACTAGCTTAGTGATGTGTATGTGTGTTTGGAAACGTCGACTAATTGCTATACGTCGATTAGTCGGGGTTGTACACATCTGTATTGATATCATATGATGGTATGTGTATATGAATATGTTGGATCGTCGTAATGAATAGCCGGGGATGTGAGAAGAGCGTTTTTCTTTCATTCATGTAATTTGTAAAAAGCAATGTAATATTATTTTGCAGGACACATCCGTGTTGAGGTTGTAGCCACCGTTGTATATTTTCTTTTTACTATTTTGCTCCTAGGATAGACCTAAGGTGGGGTGCACAAACTAGCGGGTTCTCGAAGTGCCGAGTGGCCTACTCACTTTGTTGAGGGAGGTTGCTTCACTTCGAGGATTTGGAGGGTAGTTTTCCGCACCCGTAGGGGTATAGGGTGGGGTTTGGCTATTCATCACGACCGTGGAACCCGTCTTTCATTAAGGACTTAAATGAAATACGGAATTCCTAGTATATCCAATGTATTCATCTTTGATCTGGAATGTTAATAAATGCGTGCAGCGTATGGCTATTTATATATGAGATATGTAATAAATGTTGCTTATTTTTTGCACCCGCGCTAGTCCATCCCCCACTCTGCCGTTAGTTAAGTAACCTAATGGTGCATGACGGGGCCCGTGGTGAATGCGGATGGCATAAGCATACGTTCTATTTTCGTTTCTTTTCTGTGATGTTTAAGAAACGTAAATGATGGGACAACATTAATGTGATTAATGTTAAGAAAAAGAAACCTAAAGATGTTATAGAATCAAACTTTTTTAAATGGGTAACTCTAGTTTTTGCTTTGCATAGTGGTGGTCCTTGATGAATATCCAGCACCTAATTCGATGAGGAAAGGGCCGAGATCTCTTCACCGGGAGTGACCCCTTTAGCGAAACTAGCAAATGCTACAAAGCACTCGATTGTTTTTATAGTTGATCTAACGTTTGCTTTGTATCGTGGTATTCATGAATATCCAGCACCTCATTCGATGAGGAAAGAGCCGAGATCCCTTCACCAGGAGTAACCTCTTTACCAAAATTAGAAAGATACTATAAAACCATTCGACTTTTAAAACTAGAGCTTAAACCACTCTTTTCACTAGATTCTACAACGATATCAAGTTCAAAACGTTAAGGGTTTTCATAAAAAACATCCGTTGCCCTCCGCCATTTTAGGAAGCAGAGTACTTAGTATTCGTGCCACGTTTGTTGACTATAGCTAAGGCGTGTTTATGGTAGCTAAGTAATATCTTCCTGCAAAGAATTTGATGCGATCGATTAGAACATTCGTATGACTTTGTTGACCATAGTTAAGGGTCATGCAGGTGGGTCTAAATCAATCACAAAATGGCGGGTATAACTTGACTAGTGCTTATGATTTGTTGACCATAATTAAGGTTATAAGACACTAGGGGTAAAAATCATATCGGGAATTTCAAAAGTTTAAATTTGCAATGAGATTGCTTACCTTCTATTTGATAGTTGGATCCCGATCCCACTGTGAGTAAAAGTTACTCTCGGGAGAGTTTTGCACTTTACAATTAGCCAATCCAGTAGGTGTCTAAAAAGGTGTCAACGGGGTTACGCCTCTAGGAAAACGAGGTTTATTTTAATTAGGTCCGTGCGAAAGCACGGGGAACCTCCCTCGGAGTACCGACACTGGCCTGACCGACCAGTTGGCGAAATTGTAGATTGCAATTAATCCTGGCTAATTTTCTTTTTAAGGTTTGAAGGAAAATTTGATAAAAAAACAGTGGGAGATATCGATTAGATAAGATTAATAACCAATCTAATTATACAAGAGCAATCGCTGAGTGTCTTCTTTTCTCTCTCCTAATGGCAGATACCAATGACAGGACTTAAGCTTTTATTAGACAAGAATAAACTCACGGGACCGAATTACAAAGATTGGCTAAGGAACGTAAATATTGCCTTGACCTATGATAAGGTCGCATACGTCCTGACCACTCCAACCCCTCATATCCTAGGCCCTAATTCTTCAGTTGCGGATAAAGAAATCCGCAATACATAGAATATAGACTGTGCAACGGCCAAGTGTCTCGCGCTTGCTTCTATGAACAATGCACATCAGAACTCCATACAACTCCTTCGTATGGAGAAAGATGGATGTGCAATCCATCTTTCTCCATACGAAGGAGTTGTATGGAGAGCAATCTCGTACTCTCCGATACGAGGCATCTCGAAACTTGTTTCAGATGCGGATAGCTGCTGGCACGTCTGTAGGTGAACATGTATTGAAGATGATTGGACTTATCGAAGAACTAAAGGACCTAGGTTGGACCATGGAGAACGAAAAGTATGTTGATATTGTTCTACAGTCCCTTCCCCCTGCCTTTGCTCAGTTCATTGTAAACTTCAACATGCACAACATGGAGAAGTCATTATCTGAACTCCTCAATATGTTGAGGAGTGCAGAGAGCACGCTAAAGGTAGCGAAAACTCCAGCTCTAATTGCTGGGCCATCTTCCTCTTCCGTCCCGAAAGCCAAGGCCAAGGGAAAGAAGAAGAAGAATCCCATCAAGCCGAGAGGAGGAGTGAAAAAGGCACCGGGAAAGGACAGGATAAGGGTTGCTGCGACAGGACGAGGGGAATGCTTCCACTGCCACCAGACTGGGCACTGGAAGAGAAACTGTGTTGGATATCTGGACGGCCTCAAGAAGAAGCATGGTGATACTTCCACTTCAGGTGTGTTTGTAACAGAAAACTGTTTTTCAATTAACTCTGCTTCCTGGGTATTAGATACCGGGTCAGGATCTCACATCTGCAATTGTGTGCTGGGGCTAAGAAATAGCAGGTTTTTGAAGAAAGGTGATCACACTCTCCGGTTTGGGAAAGGTTCCTCTGTACATGCTCTAGCAGTGGGAGAGTATCACCTTAGTCTGCCGTCGGGTTGTATATTGGTTTTGAAACCATGTTATTTTGTACCTTCAATATTATGTAATATTATATCTGTATCGTTGTTGGACAATGCTGGATATAATTTTGTATTACAATCTAATGTTATGAACATTAACCTTAATGAAGAGTTGATTGGGTCCGGTACATTAAATAATGGGATATACGTCCTAAACAAGCACACAGTTTTCAATATACAACACACAAACAAAAGGAAGATTTCAGACATAAATGAAAATTTCATTTGGCATTGTAGACTTGGTCATATTAATGAAACAAGACTAACCAAGCTACATAAAGATAGATATTTAAACTCTTTTGAATATAAATCTTATGCGAGTTGCCAGCCTTGTATCAAAGGTAAAATGACCAAAACACCGTTTAGTGGACATGGAGAGAGAGCTACTGAACTCTTAGGCCTCATACATAGTGATGTATGTGGACCAACCCCACTTCCCAGTATACGGGTAGAGGACGCGACGAGGCCGCTACGTATTTACTCTGAAGTAAACACGCTAAGCGTATCTAAGCAATATAAGTAAAATGCAAAAGAGACAGTGACAATAGATATAATTGAATATCAACTTTATTTATTAACATTCTTTTTACAATACATTTGAAAAGTAAATATATGGAATGGAAAGCAATGCCTAAATAGTGGAATAATAGAAATCGAAAATACAGAATGTAAATGTGTACAAGTAACTAGAGCTCCGGATCGAAGGCTAGCTGATCCAAGTCCTCGAAGGTGGGCTCGATCTCCTGAAGGTCCGAATCACCTGACGACATTTCAAAGAAAAGAAAGAGAATGTTGTCAGCGAACAAATCGCTCGGTAAGTCCCGTAAATAGACAAGAATGGAATAAACAGAATAGAGAGTATATTGTTATAATGTTGTGTTTAATGTTAATGTTGTTGTTTGTAGCTTGGTACAAAAGAATGCTAGTGTATACGAGAGGAGTCCCACTATTCCGGAGACTAAAGTATACGGAGCACAAGGAACCATTCAGCCACAGTACAACGGCAATTGAATTCAAGTTAGGTGTATTATGGCTACAGTCTCGTGCCACTTCTAACACCTTCCGTACCAGTCTTCCCCATATAAACCCCATGATGTCTTGATTGTATTGATGTATTTTTTGAAGTGTATATTGTATATAGATGGATGCCTTGCCGAAACCATGATATCAGTAAATAGATGTAACTGGAGAATCATGTAGATGGATGTATATCTATGGTTCGGTTCGGTCAATATAGATTGATTAGATTGAACAGACGGATTCATAGATCCATGTTGTATTGAAATTTGATACTTGAATCATATTCAAGTCAGATTGATTATATTGAGACACAGTCTGAGTCGGACAATTAGAAAAGAAATTGAATCCTGAATTATGTTTTGGTGCTATCGGTAACTGCTGCACATGGACGGCAGGATTTGTGTCTTTTTGAAAGACAATTACCGTGTTGATAACACCGTTTGTTAAGTTGTCTACCTTAAATAGGCAAGCACCCATATCTCCGGCTCTCTGAGGCTCAAGAGACTGGTCCCGCTTAAACCAATGTTTACTGAGGTCCTTATTGTAATTTAGTATAACTTGAGAGGGTTTTATGTAAAAAATAATTTTGTATAATTTTCAAAATACACCTCAAGTATTTTATTATCGTCTTTAGAATTTTCATGGATGTATATTTTATCAATGTGACATTTCTAGTGAATAAAACCTAATTTCATAATATATGGTATTTATTTGTAATATTGGAATTGTATGGTATTTTCTTATAAATGAGATGTTTTTCTTGAATTTTGGAAATGTGAAATATTATAAATATTAAAAATAGATATTTTAATATATATTTATTTATTAAAAATATAAGTTTTATTTATAATAGAAATCACATTTTCTAAAGAAAATTGTATTTTAAATATTTCGAGATCGTATGCTCCTTGCGGAGGTCTGCATCTCACTCTACTAGGCCCGAGGATGTGCGATAATCCGCACCATACCAAACGGGTTCCCCGAATGGGTTGTAGAGACACAATTGCAAAGATTTTTTAAAATACACTTCTTGTAGAAAAAATGTTTTATAAGTTGAAAGTAGTTATATGTAAAGTCGTATTTTTCATAAATGTATGTTCCCAAATTCTATCGTGTTATGTTAGATATGAGTGTTGTGAGGAGGTAGGTCATTACCTCGTGAACTATCTATAGGTATAACAAGAAATTATGATGGTTTATGTCGAAACTAAATTATATAGTATTTTTCTGAAAAAGTATAATAAAAGTTACAAAAATGATTAGTTTGATGTGAAACTTGTTTTATTAAGTTTGTTAATGTTTATTAGTCAACATATAAGAGTATGGTTTTATTTCGTTAAGGAACGGTGTAGTTTTTAAAGAAAAAACCGAATCGGAAGTCGGACTAACTCCGCTTCCATCGGGTTATAGTTTTGAATGTTTTTATAATAGCGAAAAGAAGAAGAAGTAAGGACTTACTGGATGATTGGTTAGAGGAGAGAAAGAGGAAGAGGTGGGAGTTGCCGGTGCATCGTTTCGTCGTCAGAAACTCCTTGAGTTGTCGTCGGAGCTTCACCCTTTTTGCTAACTCCACTTGCACACAAAAGACTTGGGAATTTTCTTGAGAGTTTGGGCAGGGATTTGGGAGTGAGGAGGCGTGATTTGAGGGTGATATTTATAGGAAAAATTAGGATTTTAGGATAGTGAAAGGGTGTATTAAAAATTTGTATTAAAATGGATTAAATGTGTGTTTTAATGTGCTCTGTAAATATGCAGGAAAAACAAATAATACAAGAGTTATGGGAGGAGTCCAAGAGTCGCCAGAGTTGAAGAAAAATGGGGTTTAGCCCGAGTCGGACCGGCGGCACCGGCCGAGTCACCGAGTTCGCCGGCCCGAGTCACCGAGTCGGGGGCTCGTATTTGTGCCACGTGTCCCTGACGCTTAGTCTAGCCTCGTGTGCATGTTTATTTAGGCTGTGACTCTTGGTTTTACGGGTTGTGCACGTGTAGACTCTTGGGCTTCTAAAAAATTAAAAGTATTTTAAATAAAAATATAATGGCTGATGGGATTTGAACTTTGGTGCTTTGGTTCAGCAATGCAAGGTCTTACCAATGAGCTACAAGCTCTTTCTTGCTGTTCAAAAGTAAATCAAATTCTTATAGTACTCATGTTCCCTGATTAAAAATCAGGAATTGCCTCAATAAGGTATCACGTGCTCACACGTGACCAAGGGTCACGTGTTAACACTTGATAAGTTCCTATGACCTCCACTTTATAGAATTAAACTCTAAAATCAAACAAAAGTGTAAACAAACGGCTAAGGAAAGACCCCAATGGGGCGTCACGTGCGCACACGTGACCAAGGGTCACGTGTTGGCACGTGGTGGTCCTTTAGCCCAGTTAAAAGACAGAATTGAATTCTGAATGAAAGAGGGTCACGTGCCAACACGTGATGGGCTTTAAAAGCCTTATAAAGTTAATAGAATTAAATTCTAATTAAGGGAAATCAAAGACCCTAACTGGGAAAGTATTTTTTTAAATCTTTCCAAACAAAAGAGGACTATGCTCTGTAAAGTAGAGCACCGTTGGATTAAAAATACAATGGTGATTAAAAACCACCAATTTATGGAAAGATTTTATACAAGGAAAGATTTCCCTAAATTTCACCAAAAATAACAAACATAATATCTTTTGGATTAAAAATCTAATGGTGAATAAAATACACTGAGTGATCTAAAAGATCATATTAGTTATGAAAAACAAACAAAATCTTTCAATGAAAGATTTACTAAACAAATTGATTCTTTTCCTTCTCCTATAAATAGGAGCCAAGAAGAGAAGTAAGATATAGAATTTTGGGATCTTGAAATAGCAGAGAGAAAAGAAAGGAGAATTTAATTCTCAAGAAAAGAAACCCTAGGTGAGAAAGGGGAAAAGGATAAAAGCTTCAAAGAGAATTTAATTCTCAATCTAAGAGTTTAACTCTTCTGTAAAAGAACTTAGTTCTTCCCCTGGTTGAAGGTCTGCAGAAGCAAATCTCCCGACAGGTTGAGAATTTAATTCTCATCGGGGAGATTCTGCCATGCAGATCCAAGACTTAGAGGGAGAATTGAGTTTAGAGAATTTAATTCTCCCAAATTCACAGGAATTTAATTCCTCCAAGATAAAACTAGGGTTTAACCCTATATGTGAATTTAATTCTCTCAATTTCATAGGAATTTAATTCCTCCAATATAAAACTAGGGTTTAACCCTATATGAGAATTTAATTCTCCCAATTTACAGGAATTTAATTCCTCCAAGACAGACAAAACTAGGGTTTAACCCTATATGAGAATTCAATTCTCCCAAATTCATAAAGAATTCAATCTCTCTAAACAAAATTAGGGTTTAACCCCACATAAGAATTTAATTCTTCCATATGCATAGGAATTTAATTCCTCTAAAACATAATTAGGGTTTAACCCTACAAAGAATTTAATTCTTAAAAAATAAAGAGGCTTGAAAGATCTCCAAGCATGTAAAGAACTAAGGTCACGTGACCCCTGAAAAGATTCTCCAAAATAAGAAGGAATTAGCCCTGAGGCAATGCCTCACGTGCTCCCATGTGACCTTTAAAACAAAAAGAATAAAAGCAAAGGCAATACTGGTTTTGGGCGCTCTCACGTATCCCCACGTGACCCCTAATAAACATTCTAATAAATCAGGGCATGAGTACCCATCACGTGCCCACACGTGATGGCTATGAAAATTAAAAGTGTTTAACGCTTATTTACAGTTCTAAGAACAAAGTAAAGGAGATCTGGCCCCACCTTTGGGTGCCCTCATGTGTCCCCACGTGACCCCTTCCTATTTAGTGATTAACACTAATTTGAGCGTTTCATTTCCAGTGTTTAACACTGTTGTCCTCTAGTGTTTAACACTAATTTGAGCATTTCATTTCCAGTGTTTAACACTGTTGTTTTCTAGTGTTTAACACTATTTTTTAAGGCGATCTTAGCCAAATTGGCTAAGTTTCCAGAGGCAAAAACCTCTCCTTTAACTAAATCTCAAAATTGAGTAAAACTGTAACCCCCAGCCCTTTCTATACCAATATCTGTACTCCTATTTCACCTGTAAGATTTATTTAGAATTTTACTTATAATTATCTATTAATTTATTTATTTTAAAACTCATTTTAAACCCAAATCCAAACTATAATTACTTTTCTCCAAGCCCACTTCATTTTCTGTGGCCTATTTCCTTTTTCCCAATTTCTTTTCCTATTTATTTCGGGCCCGCGTTCCCTCACAGCCCAAGCTATTTTCAGTTATAAAGTAATGGATTTTTAAAGAACTCTCCTAGTCCGTTTCTTTTCATTCAAATCAATTTCCTATAATTCACTTATTCTATTTGAGCCAGCAGCCCAACAAAGCCCGGTTCCCCGTATTAATTATTTTGTTCTTTTATTTTCTCAAACCGGCCTTTTCCTTCTTATTCATTTTTATTTTACTTGGCCCAATCTCTTAACCCAATCCACTCTTTTCCTCAGCCCATCCTTCTCTAATTTGTCTTCTGTTTCTTCATTTCAACCCAGGCCGGCCTCACCCATTTTTCCCCACAATTTTTCAAATTCCTAATCTATTTATTATCCCAGCCCACTCCCATTTCCCCTGGCCCGTTTCCCTTTCTCCTCTAATTCTTTATTACTAATTCCTGGCCCAGCCCACTCCAAAAGCCCACTCCCAGCCTCCAACCCGACCCGACCCCCACAACTGCTCATCTTCCTTAAATCCCCAACGGTAACACTCCCCCATTTCCGCGCGCGCTTCTCGCGCCGCCCCCTCCGCCTGCGCCCACGTCGCCGGGCCGTTACTCCCCACGACGCACGCCCTTGACCCCTCCTCCTCGTCTCCCCATCTCTTTCTCCTGACTTCCAGCACTCCCTCATTCCACTCCTCTCTCGAACCCGCACTCACACTCCCGAGCCCCTGTGCACAACTCGCGACGACGACGACCAATTCCCAATTCTTCCATCACCTCCTCCACGTCGCCGCTTCACCACCGCCGACCACCGTCACTACCCTCTTCCTCCACTGCCCGAGCACTCACCCGCACGCCGAGCACCCCTGCACCCGACCCATTTCACCTGAGCCGGTCACTTGCTACCCCGCCGACGATCCCACTGCCTCGTCGGCCGCCTCATCATCATCATCGTCGTCGTTCTCTCTCCCGACCACTCTCTCTGCAGTCTCTAACTCTCTCTCTTTCACACTCTTCTCTCTCACTTTGTGATCTCTCTCTCCCAGATCTTTTCTCCCTCTCAATTTCTCACTCTATCTATCCCTCTCTGCATCTGTCACTCTCTCACTCTCTTTCCCTGAATCTCACTTCCCTCTCTCTCTCATTGCCTCTCTACCTCACTCACAGTTCTCTCTCTCCCTCACTCACATTTCTCTTTTTCTCTCTCTAACTCTGTTCACACACTCTCTCTTTCTATACTCTCTCTTTCACTGTGCCTCTTCTCTCTCTCGAACCCACGTCCCGGACACCTCACCTGAAACCGCCAGCATCCACCCTCGCCCCCTCAAGCCGAGTCAAGATCACCGCAAAACATTCGAGCTTTGGCATTTCACCGAGCACTTCCCATACGTCGTCGATCCCTGCTGCCTCGGTCGTTGCCACTACTGCCGTACAACCCCAAGACGTTCCAGGCAAGTTTGTACTTGCTTACATGCTATTTACCTTTGGTACTGTCACTAAATACATATATGTTACAGTTACAAATTTAACCCAATTTTTATGCCATAACTGTTCGATGTTTGTTCTCTTAGGAAAACATTATCAAATTTGACGGAACTCAATGGTGTAGGTTGGCCCGTAGGGCTGCGAACATAGTGTGTGATTTTTGTTGGATAACGTGATCGATAACGACTAAAACAACTACCCCCAAGTTTGATCGTAAAACTATAATTCTGTGGCACCTGAAAATAGTTAAATTCATCATAAATCATATACATATTAGAATGGTGCGTTTGAGGGCTCAAATCGAAGCTAACTCGACGAACTTTAACCCTATGCTAGTTTCCAGATATTCCTGTACTTAAATCGTGATGAGAATTGTATCGGAGTGCGACTCTGGACTGCAGTCCAGAGCGACTCAAATTGTGCTTGCTGTCCCGTAATGGATACCCTAGGATTTCCTTAACTCGTAGGTTGCGGAACTCCACTGCTTATTGTAGGTAACTCTGTTAGCTAGACAACACAATTAGTTTCATCCTGTTTCGTTATCATTTACTATTTAATCTATAATTTAGAAGATCGGGACCCATAACAGTCCCAGCAGAATCAGAATTGACATGTTGATATTAAAAAGATTATAACTCCTAACTTACAGACGCGATTGAAGATCCGTTTGTTGCGTTGAAAACCTTACTGAAAACCCTAGAATTCATCCAACTGTAGCGTCGCTTGAATCTGATCCCAACTGGGATTAAAATGCGTTGCGAAATGGATTCCTGATTCTGAAACCGGATTTCCAGCCGCGTGCGCTTAAAATGAAACAGTTATAACTAATGATCCTGAAACCCGATTGGCTTGAAACAAAATTCTAAGGATAGATAACTGAACATATTAAATACTACCTGTTTATCATTTCGCTAAATTACATACATATGTTTCATGATAAATCGTGCAAGTGATAGACTGTTGTTTTTATGATACCTGAGTTGTGCTTCTTATACCGTTCATGCATCATATCATACCTATATCATTGTAGTGATAACCTAGTGACATCGTGCATTTACCCAGTGTTAGATTTTAGTGTTGATTGTGGCAAGTACGTCAGTGTTCGTGTATTCGTGATTAAGTGAAAGTGATACGTACTTGTGCACAATCAGTGACCCTATTATTCTATTGCATTGTCGACGTCTGTGAGATGCGTGTACGTGTGACTATAAGTGGTATGGGACACTTATGGAAGCGCTTGCACGGGTGTCACAGATAAGACATCCGACACTGCCATTTACCTTAGGTATTAGTCGGGACGTGCTTGATGGAGGTCCTGCCTCCAGTTCTCGCGCAGACTTGTCACGGATCGATTAGTATTTAGGGTTATGGTTAGCGTTTGATGTAGACCACGGGGTGTGGGGTAGTTCAAGTGTGAATTCAACAGAATCTCGGGAGTCCCATGCCGGCTTATATATTTAGGGAGTTATATGGAGATTTACAGGGTATGTGCTATAGACATCGTGATACATTCGTTACATGTTGGGCCCGTGGTCCCTTGCCCTTGGGTTCTACCCTTGGGTGGAGGACACTCGCGAGTGGTTGACTCTCACACTTGGACTGACGATAGGCTTATTGACCTGTGCAGTGAGACTTAGAGACTGATAGGGTTACTGTCATTTACATTCCTTATATACTGTGTTGACATACATGACACATCGTTATACTGTTTTACTGTTCCGCTGCATTTATCCCTGCTCATTTATATTTATGCTGTTATTGATTTATGGTTATTCATATCCATTACCACTGTTAGAACTGTACTTGATTATATACATTATATTGCTATTGTGTCGCTCTGACGACCTGAGTATGCATGCTCAGTGTGAGGAGAAGATTTAGCTTGGACCAGATCTAGACGTGCATCACAGACTTCTTGACTTGCCTTCCCGATTTACATTCATTTGTTCCACTTCAGGTCAGTCTTTATATTGTTTCCTTCAGTTACTGCATTTCTCATTACCTGCGCATCGTTTACTGTTTACCATGATAAACTAGAAGCCGAAGTGTGACTACGGCAGGACATTTCCTTGACCGTAGGAGCATGGCTGGCCTTGTCTACCCCTCGTATTCCGTATTTTGGGAAGCGGGGCGTGACAAAAACTCAGAGCTATAATGTTTAATGCTCAGTCAAAGACAAAAATGTTATCAGAGCCCTCAAACTCTTGTTTAGTATTGCTAAATGATGAGGGGCTGAACCCAGACAAATGTCTAATGGTCCAACAAACGGCCAATATTTCAAACTTAATTGGACTTGGCCCAAGTTGGCCATAAGTCCTCAATTCAGATTTAACTGAGCCAATGTGCTCACAATCTAATTAATTGATCTTAGTTCCAAATTGGACTACAGATCCCCAAACCAACATCGGTTCGAGGGTACATCTCTTTACTTCTCTGATACTTGTCGTTGTAATCCTTCAACGTCTTCAGAGAGGTGACGGGTCCCGACAACCATACATTTCACGGACTATGATGTCCTTAACCTTGACTGTGGGGTCTTTAAACTCACGGACTATGATGTCCTTAACCTTGACTGTGAGGTCTTTAAACTCACAGACTATGATGTCCTTAACCTCGACCGTGATGTCTTTAAACTAACAATGGACCGTAATGTCCTTTAACTAACATTGGACCGTAATGTCCTTAAACTAATGGACCACAATGACTCTAAACTAAACAATAGAGTCCAATTGCTCTTTTGTTGGATCTAAACGATCCTGTTAAGTCAATCTTAGTCTAAAATGAGACTAATGTATCCTTAACAAACGTTTAAGTTGATCTTAGTCTCAAATGAGGCTAACGTATCCTTAAACCCAACCCCCAAACCCAAATTTAAGAAGATACGGATTTGGATTAGTCCACGCCCTACGGGTGACAACATAAATTAGTCTCCATATACAATTCATGGGCAACCACAAACAAAACAAACACCCACGACACGAGGTGACTATCTGGAGAAGGAGAAAGTTGTTACCGCGATGCGGTAGCGTAATTAACTGCAGGGGCTTGCGCCTGCATGGAAGAGCGTCCCCACAATCAAAAACCTTTTAAATGAGGGGGAATCTGACGAAGTCTGATATATCGGCCGCATCCGTTTAAACCTTCGATACATGGTACCATAAATCAACTTGGCATCTTCGGAGAGGTGGACGGATAGCACCAATTAGCATCAGCCCCGAAATTCAGGCAAGACAGACAGACGTTTATCGCGTCTCCGCGTTTCGGAGGGGAACAGATTCTGGCACTCCCGGTGGGACCTTTTCCTCTTTCCACTCCACACTTCGTGTGTCGTGTTCACGAACGAATCGCAGTTTGCTAATGGTTGCCTTTGGATTCGATGTACTAAGATTTGGCATCTTGCTTGGTGCAGAAAGCGAAGGATCAATGGCGTCCACTTGCACGAAGTGTTCCAGCTGCAACTGCAACTCACGTTCCGTCTCATTTGGAGGCATAGCTTACGAGCCTCAAGCGGCCTCGCTGTTCACGATGCCGGTGGACCAAGTAACTTAGGCCACCACTGGGCTATTCTTTGGGACTATGATCCCACCCATGAGCTTCAATTCCCCGATGTTGCCGCAAGAGGCCCCAAAGAAGTCGGTCTTCGATCGACTCACCACTACTGTGACCCCTCTCAATGGGTCGTCCAGCTCCGGCACCTCAGTCTTCACCAGATTAGGCCAAAGTTCATGTGGGCACGTGATGAAGCATGCAATTCCAGAAAAGGTTATTCCAAAGAGGATAGCCATCCCTTCTCCCGAAGTCGTCAACACGGCTTCTCCTGCCAAAGGGTCGGTCTTCACAAGACTAACTGCCCCGGCTCCCACTCTAGTCAAAGTCCTAAAAGCTACTTCCTCCACCCAGAGGTCTGTCTTTGACAGGTTAGACACTGCTGCTCGACGGACGTCGGTCTTCAAAAGGCTGGTGCCAGCAACGCCTCACCAGAACAGGGGGCATGACGAAGTCACCCCTCAAGCTGAAACAATCCCAGCGGCTCGACATGCTCGACGTCGCCACTGGCGCCGAGTAAGGGAAGCTGGGGGCAACTCCCCCTCTGGGCTAACTCCACCAGCCCCAACGGTAGAAGTCAATGCTGCTGTTCCAACTGGGAATAGTTTTGAATTGCTGAACAAAGTGCGCAGGAACTCTCCTACCGCCGTACTGAAAAGATCTCCTCCGCCCGTGGAGAATGCACCGAAGGAAAAGCCGGAACAACCCCCTCAGCGGCTCTCTTCCAAAATTTACAAAGTCTGGCAACAGGTTCAGGACTCAGTAATTGATCAAGATTACCCTCGCCGACAGAAAAAGGTGAAAGTTCAGCAAGAAGAGAACCATCCTGCCAGCCCATAAAAGGCAACAGCTGTTTGGGTGCCCGCTGCAACGGCCCCCTCGACTTCAATTACTCAAAAGAGAAGGAGGCCAGAGAAAGCCCCTGTGACTGCGGCAAACTGCAAAGACGCTGAGCCCAAACGCCCCAAGTCTGGGGCATAATGGTGCATACTGTTTACATGGCTTCCGGAAAAGAGGAAAGTCGCGCTTCGACAGGTCACCGACCGCTCACCCGATCTGTGAAAAAAGCCCAAGAGCAGCAACAGAAGCTTCAGGAAATGCTAACGCAAATGGCCGCACTTACCGGGCCAAAAGAAAGCCCGGAGGCATCATCAGAGCAGCGTCATGAACAAGAAACCGATGCTGATTTTCTCCGCAGAGTCCTCGAAAAGAAGGACAGAGAAGCAGCAGAACAAGCGGCTAATATAAAACGAATGGCGCTTCTCTTCCAAGATATGGTCGGGATGATGTTACAACTAGAACTTCCAGCTGAAGACCCTCCTATCATCATTGAAGACGACAGAGGGGCGCATCGAACCCTCCTCCGGCTCTCTCAGCAGCCAAAGAGGAAACCATCTCCAAGGCCGCTCTGGATGACTATATTGCTCAGCAAATACAAGCTCACTAGGCGAATGAAGCGGCCAGCCAAGTTATTAAAACTGGGCGATCGTATCCAGGCTGGTATGAACAAATAAAGTACCCGCCGGGACACACGATCCCCAGATTCCATGTGTATAAGGGGACAAGCAACCCCTACCAACATGTCGCTCAGTTCAGGGCTCTTTGCGGCAACACCGGGGATGATGATAAACTTTTGCTCCGTCAGTTTGTTGGCAGCTTGTCAGAAACAGTGTTTGAATGGTACTCTGAACTTCCAAATGACTCCGTCAAGACTTTCGCAGAAATGGAGCTATTATTCATGCAAAGATTTGCAAGCGCTAAAGAGCGCACCCCAATCACAGCATTGATTAACGCCACGGTAAAGCCAGGCGAGATGGCGGAATCTGTGGTCGAAATACGAACAGCGCATCGAAGAAGCGCCGGTGGTGGACATGTTCGTGGGCACTCTGGACCCTCATGCAACCATTTCCCAATTCATGATGTTTTTTAAGCCGACCACATTCCAAGCCTTGATCGACAAGCTGGCCCAGATGGACCAGATGGGTCATAGACTGTCTCCTCCAAAGCCGGAGCCGCGTAACGAAAAGGGTAAAGGGAAGGAAACATTCATTGCGAATACTCAATAGCAGCCCAGTGCCCCAAAACTAACGGATCAACTGGAAGAGAGACGACGATACTACAATGAGAAAATGAAGCGTCCTTATTCGTTCCCTCGGGACAAAACGAAGAGACTATTCGAACTGGTGGTGCGTAACAGGCTCATCAATCTGCCGAATCTGAAACGATCGTTGCAACCCGGCGAGACAAATAGTCCCAAGTATTGCCCTTACCACCAAACGGTAAGCTATCCAATTGAAGATTGCTTCGTCTTTAAGGGATGGATCGAGGACCAATACCAACAAGGCAAGTTCGCGCTGTCTGAGAAGTGGAAGGTAAGCCCACCACAACCGCACACTCCTAAGAAGACAGACACACCGGGGGCATCATGCTCTTTTGTTGAAGAAGCTCCATGGAAGGTCGCTCTTTCAGCCAAAACTAAAAGAATGCTGAACGATTTGCAGACATGTCCGGCAATCAGGTGGAAGAATCCGCTGGAACCTGAGATTATCAAGGGAATGCTGAAACCGCGCCCAATTCCAAAAATTGGTGATGATATTCAAAACACTCACACCTAGCCGTCAAAGTCTTTGAAGAAGAAAAATAAGACCAAAAAGCCCATGAAGCCTAGTGACAAGCGCACGGACATGCAAAAGCAGATTGATGCGCTAGAAGATTATAATCAGAAGGCGCGGACTCCAATCACACTCCAAGAATTTCTCAGTCACGTCCTTGAAGACGGAGATGATGGAGAAGACTCGTCGGATGAATCTGAAGATTACATAGCAAGTTGCCATGTGATCTCTCACTCATTGATAAACGATGAAGAAGTTCCTTACATGGAGAAACTGGGGGCAGGTCCTGAGCCGGAACTTCTAAGGCCATCAGACGAAATGATTGATGCGTTCCTAAATGAAGCGCTTCTTAAAAGAAAAGCTGCTCGAGAGCGTGAGATTGCCATATTTGAAAAAGCCAAGCGCCGGCGACTGGACGAAAGGGTTGAGACGCTCCCGCCAAATCAAAGTACTTCCACCGTGAATAAAAGCAGGTTCAAGACGAGGAAGAGGTTCGCCAAAGCCATATCAATGGGAATGAAGCTACCACCCTCCGATGGAAACATTCTTGGTGAAGCAGAAACACATCCTAACTACTGCTCATATCATCGAAAGATTGCATACCCTACCGAAGAGTGCAACGCTTTTAAAAGATGGTGGCAGGGATATGTTGCTCACCGGCAACGTTTTAAGCGGATGAAACGCAAAACTCGTCAGGAGCGAAGAAGTACGACCGAGGGGCTTAGAAGAACTACTGGCAACTGTCGCATGGTTAACCCCGGAGGATCGCAAGTTCTCACCTTCGGGAGCGACTCTGACGAAGAAATGACTCTTGGCCCTCTCTTCAAAGAATCCACCTCGGGAAAAGAGGAAGAACCGAAAACCTATGAAAATATTCAACTGCGCAATCATACGTTGCCCGAAAAGAATCTCGGACCCATGAATAGAAAAGATAAGGGAAAAGAAAAGGTCCCTGAGAATATCGCCTTAGATGACCAAGCCGTCGAAGAGCTGACAGCCAAGGACCAGCCGAAGAAGAGCAAGGTGGACTACAACGTTCTGGCACACTTGAGAAAGCTACCCTCACAGCTCAGCATTCTCGACGCCCTTATACTATCCAAAGAAGCGAGAGATTCATTGATCAAGGCGCTACAAGAGCCAGAGCAATTCCAAGCTTTTCTCGCCAAAGAAAGGATGAAATGCGAGCTGGAAGAAGTACACACGGCCGATATCACCTTCGGCGATGAAGATCTCCTCCTTGGGACGTGCGAACACAACCGTCCCCTTTATGCCTCCGGATACTGTTACGATATCAAGATAAGAAAAATCCTGATTGACAATGGGTCTTCCGTCAATCTCCTCAACGTGCGAGTGTTGAAGGAAATCTGCATGAGCGTTTAGCACCTCGCTCGTGATAAAATCACCATCTCCGGTTTCGACTCCCAGTCATCACGAACTCTCGGGTCTGTGATACCGACGCTACGCTTCGGGCTACTTGTCACGGATATTAAATTTCACGTCATTGACGCTAAGACATGCTACAATGCTTTGCTCGGCAGGCCTTGGTTACACGAGTACAACATTATCCCTTCTACACAACATCAGTGTATGAAGTATTTCAAGGATGGTCTCGAGTACACTGTGATGGGGGAGTTGAACCCATTCTCCGTGAACGAAGTCTGAAAATATGAAAATGCAAAATACTTCTTACCAGATTTTAAGGACACGGAAAGATGTCACAAACCGAAAAACAAAGCTATCACCATTATTCCGGTTTTCGGGAGTGATACCGAGAGGGAAGAAGAGATAGTTTATTCAGGGCCGCCCCAACGCAACAACCCTGGACCATCCGCCCCTATGTTGATCTTCGGCAGCGACTCGGAAGACGAGGTTAATGCTATATTTTCCGCTCGGCCATCAATACAAGCCTTCGCTGGCGATAATCAGAGTTTGGAAATTACCATGGTTCCACAAGAGCATTACAAAGAGCTCGATGAACTTAAAACTTATAGTGTACAAGAACTGCAGACATTCTACGTCCCTCCCAGGCGAAAAGGTGAAAAGGAAATCCTATTCTACAGATCCGGGGAAACCAAAGTGGAAAAAGAAATTTGGCATGGCGCCGATTCTACATTCGACAGGCTCCAACCCATCCGTTTGCCTAGATATTACACGGAAGGCTTGAAAAGGCTATTGAAGCGTCAAAGGGTACCTTTCAGACAGATTACTCGACAAGCTCAATTCTACAAAAGGATTTGGGATGTCCCCGGAACTCAGCGCAAATTGCCCAATGGGAGGATGGAGACGATCGGGCTTGGATATGTTCAATCCAAAAAACAAGAGCGAGTCCATGGTAGCTATGTCATACATGACTTCGATGAAGAAGAAGACGCCCTGTTAGAAAACGCTGACCCTGAACCAAAACAAGGTCCTGTCATCAAAACGCCGAGTCCGTCGTTCGAAGAACGGATGGACAAGCTAGTAAGGGATGCGGGTCGAAGGGTCCGGGATGACCATAACCGTGAGATGGCCATTTACGAAAAAACCAGGACGCAGCGCCTCCTTCAACAGGCCGCGGAGAATGACAATGCTCTTCATTATCAACCCGTCATACAAAAGGCCCGACGCAGAGGCAAAAATAAACCAAAGATCGGAAAAAACTTTCGACAGCAGCCCAGGGGGTCTAAGAAGCCACGCGAGCAAGGGTTGAGCAGCCGGGATCCATCCCTTATAAAGAAGATGGGCCGGGAGTATTCTTTTCCCCAAGACAAGACAAAGAAGATATTC
This sequence comes from Agapanthus africanus, assembly GCA_030015575.1. Taxonomy (NCBI): domain Eukaryota; kingdom Viridiplantae; phylum Streptophyta; class Magnoliopsida; order Asparagales; family Amaryllidaceae; genus Agapanthus; species Agapanthus africanus. The sequence continues at coordinate 26,565,955 of JASDDO010000019.1, forward strand.
GATCTCGCCATAAAACATCAGATGATGACACTACCGGAGTCCAAGCATCCCGAGAAAGCCAACGAGGTCTCTCACCCAGACTACTTCTCTTATCACCGAGCAATAGGACATCCTCTCGAAGACTGCTTCACCTTCAAGAACTGGGTCGAAGACCAATATCAATAAGGCAGGTTCGCACTATCCAGCAGCTGGAAGGTAAGCCCGCCACAGAAGCATGAACCAAAAGCCACGCGTATAGCGAGAGTAGAACCAGATCAACATCGATCTTAGAAACGATCCCGTACCAGTCACGCGATAACGCAGTCAAAAGAGGAGTCCGAGGATATGGATGACCTCCCTTGGTGCTTCGAAAACAATGATGACGATGTGATCTCAGAGTTTCCACCAGCGCCGAAAGAGCTGGAAGATGGAATACACACTACTGCAGATAACCTCAGGAAAATTGATTTGGAGACTGCAAGTGACCCGCGACCGACGTTCGTCAGTGAGCTGTTGTTTGAAGAAAGGGTGGCTATGCTGAAGGACGTGCTTATGCAGCATAAAGATTGCTTTGCATGGAACTATTCCGAGATGCCAGGACTAGATCCAGAGATTGCTGTCCACAAATTGGCGATATCCCCGGACGTCAAGCCGATCAAACAGGCACCGAGAAGAATGCGGCTCGAGCTTGAGATGAGCATCAATGCCGAGGTCAAGAAGCTAATCGACTCTGGCTTCATCTAAGAGGTTCGGTATCCTGACTGGATCGCCAACATCGTCCCGGTGATGAAGAAAAATGGGACAGTGCGCATATGCGTGGACTTTCGGGATCTCAACAAAGCCTGTCCAAAGGACGACTTTCCAGTACCAGTCACTGAGCTAATGATAGATAACACGTCCATCCACGAAGTCTTCTCTTTCATGGACGGATTATCAGGATATAATCAGATAAAAATGCATCTCGAGGACCAGATGCATACTGCTTTTCGGACCCCTTTGGGCATATTCTGCTACAAGGTGATGCCCTTCGGTTTAAAGAACGCCGGTGCCACCTATCAGAGGGCCATGACGAAGATTTTCGATGACCTCATACATGAAATCGTCGAATGTTATATCGACGACCTCATAGTTAAAAGCAAATCATACGAGGAATATTTAGAGCATCTGAAGATCGTATTTCAAAGCCTTCGACAATACAACTTGAAGATGAACCCTCTCAAATGCGCGTTCGGAGTTTCCTCGGGCAAATTCCTAGGATTCATTGTCCGACACCGAGGCATTGAGATAGATCCATCAAAGATCAAGGCGATTATGGAAATGCCCCCACCATGGACTCTCAAGAAATTGCGATCTCTCAAAGGGAAGCTCGCGTATATCCGGCGATTTATAGCCAATCTCTCAGGCAAGTGCCGTCCCTACAGTCACTTGATGAAGAAGGGAACCCCTTTCGTTTGGGATCGCAAATGCCAAAACGCACTGGACGAAATCAAGCAATACCTGCAGAATCCGCCAGTACTGGCCGCTCCCGTTAAAGGAAAGCCTCTCATTCTGTATACAACCGCCCTTGAAGGTTCCTTAGGAGCATTATGGGCACAAGAGAACGACCAAGGGAAGGAGAGAGCCCTCTACTATTTGAGTCGAGTTCTACTGGGGGTAGAAAGCAATTATTCTCCCATCGAAAAACACTGCCTGGTATTGATCTTCGCGATAACAAAGCTCAGGCACTATGCGTTGGCGCATGAAGTCAGTCTCATATCGAAGGTGGATCCTCTCAAGTACTTAATGTCAAAAGCCATACGAGGCGTCTCGCTAAATGGGCCCTACTCTTAATGGAATTCTCGATAACTTATAGGCCTCTCAAGGCAGTGAAAGGCCAGGCTATCGCCGACTTTCTCGCCGAGCACCCGATACCCGCCAATTCTCCTTTAAAATGTAAATTTCCAGACGAACATGCGTTTGACACGATCGACGGGAATGATACCCGATGGGAACTCTACTTCGACGGAGTATCTTCCATGAAGAAGCGCAAACAAAGCACCCCCATAATCAAATCAGGGATAGGCCACATCTTCGTGACTCTACAAGGAGAGATAATGCGCTTTGCCTTCTCCTTAACAGAGCCGAGGACAAACAATGAAGCCGAATATGAAGCTTTGATAACAGGTCTCGAGATCGCTATCGACATGGGAATTGAAAACCTCTTCATATACAGAGACTCCTAATTGGTCGTTAATCAAGTAAACGGCGACTATCAAACGTGCAAGCCAGAGTTGGTGAAGTACAGCAAGAGAGTACAGCAACTGCTGATTCAAATTCCTTCCTACACTTTGGAAAGCATACCGCGTGCGGAGAATAGCAAAGCGGATGCATTAGCCAAGCTTGCTAAAGAATTGGCCGACGAGAACCTCGATGACGTAAGAATCGTGGTACAAAGCCGTCGGGTTCTTGCACCGGAAGAAATATCTCCGGAGTCATCCGAGAAAAAGGAGCGACCGAGCAAATGGCTCTACAGGCAAAAGACCAAGAAAAGGTTGAGAATTGGAGAGAAGTCTTTATAGACTACTTCAAATCCCGTCGAACGCCTGAAGATGCGTCCTCAAAACATCAGCTCATGAAACGAGCTCTATCCTTCGCCTTCGTCAATGATACTCTGTACAAGAGGTCATTTGATTCTCTGTGGTTAAGATACCTGGGACCTGAAGAAGCAAAAGAGTCGTCCAAGAAACCCACAATGGACTCTGCGGTTCTTACCAAGCCGGCCCGAAGATGAAGCTGAAGATCAAAAGGATAGGCTACTATTGGCCCACGATGATCCAGGACTGCCTCTAGTATGCGAAGCAATGCCACTCGTGCCAGATCCATGGGGACTTTATCTATCAGCATCCAAATCCACTACATCCAACAGTAGCTAGCTGGCCGTTTGAAATGTGGGGAACTGACATAATCGGCCCCATTGAGCCAGCATCGTCCAGAGGACATCAATTCATTTTGACGACAACTGATTACTTCTCCAAATAGGCAGAAGCAGTACCGCTGAGGGAAGTGAAGACGGAGAATATACTCCATTTCTTCAAGACACATGTCATTTATCGGTTGGAACTCCGAGACGGGTCATCTCCGATAACGGGCCAGCTTACAGAAGCCACAAGATCAGCTGCTTCGCACAACAGCACAACATAGACTGGAGATACTCCTCAGTCTATAATCCCCGAGCTAACGGTCTAGCTGAGGCTTTCAACAAGACCATGACGAAGATCGAGAAAAAGACGGTGTCTCGAAATAAGAAGGACTGGCATGAGAGACTGCATGAAGCTCTCTGGGCATATCGAATTACGTTCAAAACGGCCACGAACACAACGCCGTACGCATTGGTATTCGGCACGGAAGCAGTACTCCCTCTTGAGATAGAGTTGCCCTCTCTACGAGTGGCGGTTCACAACGAGCTAACGGACGAAGAAAATGCTCACCTTCGGCTTGAGGAGCTCGATGCCCTTGACGAAACCCGGCTCATAGCACAATAAAATCTGGAGACTTATAAAGCAAAGATGACGCATTCATATGAGAGATTGACTAGGCCGAGAACATTCCGCCAAGGCGAACTCGTACTAGTGGTCAAAAGACCTATGATCCTCAATCGTGCCAAGCGGGAAAAATTCGAGCCGAATTACGAAGGCCCGTATGTCGTAGACAAAGTCTACCAGGGTGGAGCCTATCTACTTATGGACATGCATGGTGAAAGACCTTTCAGGCCAATAAACGGTCGCTTCCTAAAGAAATACTATGCTTGACGAGTCACGGCCTAGATCAACGATAGATGACAACGCCTATGTCCGCTCGCTACCTTCCTAAGCCCAAACTCTATAAGTAGTAGCCGGTTTTTGGACCGAAACGTCCTTAAACTAACCACGGACCGAAACGTCCTTAAACTAACGACGGACCGAAACGTCCTTAAACTAACAACGAACCACTATGTCCTAAAACTAGCCGTTGACCGAGACGTCGATAAACTACTGTGGATTGCAGCACCCCAAGGCTGACACAAAAAAAGAAGAATAAAAGAATAAGAAAAAGAAAGAAAAACGGTATGTCCATAAGCGAAATGGGAACGGATGAAAACCCGAAAGGGCTCCGTGAGTAAAAACGGCAGAGCTACCGGCGAGTTTTGTGAAAACCCGAAAGGGCACAATCTCGTTAAAAGACGCTTGCAAAGTCCTCTCGACTTTGTAAAGAGAAACCACCTGCATGAGATCCTTACGAATCACAAGGGAGCAACACACTTAAGGATCCCCACGATTCCTAAGGAGAAATTACGCTTGCGAGATCCTCACGACTCGTAAGGAGAACCCTCTTATGGGACCCTCACGGCTCATAAGATTCAAAAGTCTTAAGCTACAGGGATCTGAACCTGTTCTTAAGCGGCCACCACAACCTCCAATACTGCCCTACAAGCGGCTCAATGCTGACCCTTGTATGCAATCCACGGGCGCGAATAAACATTTCCCTAACAAAGTCCCGTCCTTGATTAGGGATATGTCTACACAGTGAACAGCCCTTGTAAGTACTCTCGACTTATAAAGAGAAAGCACTCTTGTAAGATCCTTACGATTTATAAGAGACTATGCACTTAGGAGTCCTCACGATTCCTAAGGAGAAAACGCACCCGCGAGATACTCACGACTTGTGGGGAGAAATACCTTTATGAGATCCTTACGGCTCATGAAGTCAAAAGCCTTAGTCAACAGGATCCTAACCATGTTCGCTAAGCCACCTTTGTTCAATATTGACGGAGGCAAATGATGAGTCGCTCCTGGAAATATCCTAGTCGTAGCGGTGCTGATGCCGAAAATCGGTGTCTAACTCTAAGCTTGCAGCAAAGAAACTAGCGAGCCACGCATGCATACGAAATAGCCGAAATGATGGGGCAACTTGCAACAAAATCAGCAAGTAAAAATGTATGCATGCAAAATAGCCGAAATGATTGGGCAACTCGCAATAAAAAGTAGCGAGTAAAAATAAAACAAATAGCCGAAATAATTGGGCACCGCGAAAAAATAGCCGAAATGGTTGGGCAATCGCGACTTTCGCGATATAAAAGCTGAAATGATAGAGCATCGCGGAAAGAAATAAAAAAAATGAAATTTATGCCCTACAGGCGATATCACATCAATCCCTGTATACAATCCAGGGGCACAAACAAAGAACGAATCACACCTTTCCTCCCCAGGCTTCATCAGAAGAAGAAGCCAAATCTCGATGGTTCACAGATAGCCTGAAGATCATCTCAACATCTGTCTCATTACAACAGACACAATATCAAACAAAGAGGAACCGCGGCAACTCCCAGTTCTATGACTCGGCGGCGCACAGATGACCGAGAGTCAAACCCCGACTCCGTGAAATGCGGATAAAGTCAACCCTTCCTAGTTATGTGGAACGCGGATTATGTCAATCCTAACACCGTGGGAAATGTCCAGAGCAGATCCTGGTCCTCGCAGAGCACGGCAATAACCCCGTGTGAAGCATCCAGAGCGGAGATTAGTCTACGCAGAACACGGCAATGACCCCGTAGGAAGCATCCAGAGCAAAATTCCTGGTTACGTGGAACGCGGCTTATGTCAATCCTGACCTCGTGAGAAACGTCCAGAGCGGATCCTGGTCCTCGCAGAGCACGGCAATGACCCCATGTGAAGCATCCAGAGCGGAGCCTGGTCCTCGCAGAACACGGCAATGACCCCGTGGGAAGCATCCAGAGCAAAATTCCTGGTTACGTGGAACGCGGCTTATGTCAATCCTGACCCCATGGGAAACGTCCAGAGCGGAGCCTGGTCCTCGCAGAATACGTCAATGAACCCGTGGGAAGCATCCAGAACAAAATTCCTGGTCACGTGAAACGCGGCTTATGTCAATCCTGACCCCGTAGGAAACGTCCAGAGCAGAGCCTGGTCCTCGTAGAACACGGCACTAACCCCGTGGGAAGCATCCAGAGCAAATTCCTGGTCACGTGGAACGCGGCTTATGTCAATCCTGACCCCGTGGGAAACGTCCAGAGCGGATCCTGGTCCTCACAGACCACGGAAATGACCCCGTGTGAAGCATCCAGAGCGGAGCCTGGTCCTCGCAGAATACGGCAATGACCCCGTGGGAAGCATCCAGAGCAAATTCCTGGTTTCGAGAACGCGGTTTATGTCAATCCTGACCCCGTGGGAAACGTCCAGAGCGGAGCCCAGTCCTCGCAGAATACGGCTATGACCCCGTGGGAAGCATCCAGAGCAACTCCTGACTCCGCGAAATGCGGATAATGGTAACCTCACCCATCACTTACGGGTCCTCACGACTCGTAAGGGAGCAAACTCTCTTGTGAGATCCTTACGACTTTCAAGAGAAAACACACTTAGGAATCCTCACGATTCTTAAGGTGGAATTACACCTACGGGATCCTCTCGACCTGTAGGGAGAAAATTCTTTATGAGACCCTCACGGCTCATAAAGTTGAAAAGTCTTAGGAGACAGATCTTAACCCTGAATCCTAAGCCATCATTGTCCTACAAAGAAATCGAGATAGACTATCCACAGAATACATTTAATAAAAGGGACACACCATCGTGAAGAAAAAATATGTCTTTTATTCATGAATCAAAATGAAGACAAAGTACAATTCATGAAAGAACAAAAAAATATACTCTTATTCAGGAGTATGTACAAAGGAAGAATAATATATATATATATATATACAAGTCTTCAAGTCGGCGGGCAATTTAGTAGATTGGCCAGTTCGTCCCTCTTTCGCTGGGCCTCGCCTTCATGATTCAGTATCGTCAAGAGACGGGCCTCCGCTTGAGCCTGTTGGGGCTGGTATGAGGCAAGCCGGCCTTCAAGCTCTTTTTTAGTAACCTTATGGGCCTCAACCATTTCACGAGTGAACACGGCGGCCTTATCAATGGCTACCACCTCCTTGATGGCCTCTTGGAGCACTCGCCAAAGTTCGTATGCTTTAGTGGCCTTGGCCGTAAGGTTGGCTTGAAACTCCCTCGGCGCTTTAGAAGCCAGCTCCTTCTCCGAAAAATTGCGGCTGAGCCTTTTCTCACAGGATATCATGTTTGCAGCACACCGCTTAATCAGCCCCTGTAAGCTCGCTTTCGCGGCCACAACCTCCGAAAGAAGGCGTATACATTCGAGGACATGCAAGCAAGCCTCCACCTGCCGACAAAACTCAACCCAGACTTGCACCAATGTTTCACTATGGTAGGTGGCAAGAAAGGGAAGAGAGCCGTTAGCTTCAGCGGCAAACGCTTCGGCCGTGATCAGACTGCCAGCACGAAGGTCCTCGATTAGGGATGACAGAGAGGCGAGGCTTAGTTTTTCCATCCGTTCCGAGGCACGCAGAGCATAAGGGCCGGGTGGTATGGCGATGTGAGACTCCAGCGCGGTGAGAACTGGTAGAGCTGTTCAGATTTATAAACAGTCAGCGAAATTTGTAAACAAAGAACAAATGGAACGACGTTGAGACTTTACTTACCCACAGTCATGCAAGTGGGATCTGAAGGCTCCCCAGGCCCGTCAAGAACCTCAACCTCGTCGTCGGCCTCCAGAACTGTAAAAGACGTCGGTGTCATTTTATGAAATAGTGATAATGCTATGAAAAGAGGATAAATAATACTAACCTTGCCCGGAAGAGAGAACGATGTGCTGAGAAGATATCTCTTGCGGAGCAGCCATCTCCAACAGGTGCTGAAAGGACTGCCTGGGAAACAGATCAGCAATAGATGCCGCCAATCCGCACAATTCTAAAAAGATAGAAGGGTTCAGATAATAGAAAGATTATTAATGTAAGATATAGAAGGTTACCTTTGACGCTCCTCCCATTCTGAGCTGGAGGGATAGCAGCTTCAGCGGCCTCCTCCGTGACCTCAAGCACATCATCGAGGACGTGGACCAATGTAGCGACATCTGAGCGAGGAGCAGCAGCTGCCACTGCAGGCTCCAGTGGAAGGACGGTAGCCTTGACTACCTGTACCCTAGTCTCCGGGTCGCCCTCAGGAAGATCCATTGGAGCGGCGGCCGACAAAGATGCCTCCCCCGAGGGAGCAAGCGCTTCGGGAGCGGGAACCACCAAGGAAGACTCCATCACGAGAGCGACGGTTGCATCGACCCCCTCCATACTGATTGGTGTTTCATTAGGGATATCAGCAGAATCTACAATCAAAGCGCGGCTCAGAGCCTCCGCCGCTGCCGAAGTCCCTGCAAAGTTTGTACGAGGATAAGGACACATACATATATATACGAGCAATACAAAATATTACAAAGAGATACGTGAACGTACCGATGCGCAAGGGAGCCTCCAATATGGCTTGTTCAAGCCGACGCTCCTTCTTGAGGAGATGTGCTCGCCGAGGTCCGAGGGTAGACTCGTGGCAACCGGTCCACAGTGAAACCGCGTCCTCGGCGTCAGCCGAAACAGCCTATTTAAGGGCCCTTTCGCCCCATTCTTCTAAAGGTCCTATGAATCGCCGCCGTATCCACGGAGAGTCTTCGTAAAAGATGACGACAGGGTAGGGCTTCTTCGGAATCCTTACGTTCTCAGATTCATCTTGCGAACGTCTTATAGCCTCGGCCAATTGTGCGGCTTCCTCGGCAGATGAACTCGGGAAAAGTAGGCCACTATCCGATTCTTGCATGGCCACCCGAAGAATGCGGTAGCACAACCTCCAAGTCAAATCTTCGAAAATCTTCAACAAGCTCCTTCTGCGTAGTTAACACCTGAATTGCTGGTAACCGACTAAGCGCATTCGGCACGGAATTAACCTTCCCCGGATGGTACTTAAGATCAAGATCGTAGTCAGCCATCAGCTCCAATCATCTACGCTGCCTCATATTAAGCTCCTTCTGTGTGAACACATACTTCAAGCTCTTATGATCAGTAAAAACTTCGACCCTTTCGCCCAAAAGGTAGTGTCTCCAAATCTTCAAAGCGAAAATCACAGCTGCAAGCTCCAAGTCATGAGTTGGATGATTCTTCTCATGGATCTTCAACTATCTCGATGCGTACGCTACAACCTTCCCATACTGTATCAAAACACATCCCAAACCTTTCCTGGATGCGTCGCTGTGAATTACCAATCCTCCGGAATTGTCTGGCACGGTCAGAATAGGGGCGGTTATCAACTTCTGCTTCAACGTCTCAAAAGCTAACGCACATTTGTCCGTCCATACAAAAGGTACCTCCTTGCGCGTAAGCTTGGTTAACGGCTCCGCCAGACGAGCAAAGTTCTCCACAAGTCTTCTGTAATACCCGGCGAGTCCAGGAAAACTTCTTATCTCCGCAACATTCTTTGGAATCGGCCAATCTCGTACTGCTGCAATCTTTTCTGGATCGACGGCAATTCCATCGCCAGACACAATATGCCCCAAAAACTTTACTTCCTCCAGCCAAAACTCGCACTTACTCATCTTCGCATACAACTTCTCTTGTCTCAACGTTTGCAGTGCTATCTTCAAATGTTCAGCATGCTCTTCAAAACTCTTCGAGTAAACCAGAATATCGTCAATGAACACCACAATAAACTGGTCCAAGAATGGTGAAAAGATTCGGTTCATCAAGTCCATGAATATTGCCGGCGCATTCGTTACTCCGAAGGGCATCACTAGGTATTCGTAATGTCCATACCGAGTTCGGAACGCCGTCTTGCAAATATCTTCTGCTTTCACTCGGACCTGATGATATCCGGATCGTAAATCCAGCTTCGAGAATACCCTCACGCCACTAAGCTGCTCGAAAAGTTCGCCAATGCGAGGGATCGGGTACTTGTTCTTAATAGTCACCAGGTTTAATTCTCGATATTCGATGCACATCCTTCTTGTGCCATCTTTCTTCTTCACTAGAAGAACTGGAGCTCCCCAAGGCGGGTTACTGCTTCGAATCCAACCCTTCTCAAGCAATTTAGCAACCTGCCTCTTGACTTCTTCCAACTCTACTGGTGCCATTGGATAATATGCCTTGGATACTGGCGCTGCACCAGGAATAAGATCAATTGCGAACTCCACGTCTCGCTTCGGCGGTAATCCCGATATATCTTCAAACATGTCCATAAAATTTTACAAACGACAGCTGGCTCCTCACTTTCATCAACTTCCATTGCTGCAAGAATATTGTTTGTCGGCCTAGCCCTAAACTCGACTGGCCCGACAGAACTGCTCCCTCCGGTGAAGCTAAACTCGGAATGTCCGGGAATCTGGAAAATTACCTTCCTTGCCCCACAGTCAATGTGAGCGTGGAAAGTATCAAGAAAATCCATTCCCAAGACGACTTCGTAGCTGCCCGTATCAATCACCAAGAAATCTGCAAAAAGCTCCCGTCCGCACACAACAACTGTACAATCTTTACACTCCCTACTAGCTATGATTTTCCCATTCCCAGTGTGTATGTCCCAGAAACTAGACAGGGTCATGTAGTCAATCGAGTGTGTAGTTAAAAACTTGGATGACATAAAACAATGGGATGCACCAGAATCAAATAACGCTAATGCGGGAAAACCATGAACGAGTAGAGTACCTGAAACAACTTCTCCTGACGCCTTAGCTTCTTCAGCTGTCAAGGTAAAAGCTCGAGCCTGATTAGGTCCTTGAGTCAACTGTTTCTGTCCCTGGAACGGTCTCTGCGGAGGCTTCTGAATATTATCCCTCGTACGAAGCTTCGACGGACAAGCACTAACGGCGTGATCTGCCGCTCCACAAACAAAACAGAGTCCCAGCCTCCTTCGACAATCCTTTCGCATATGTCCGTGTATATGGCAGTAGTTACAAATCACGCTCCTCTTCCGATCAATTACAATTGTTTTCTTCATTGGTGCTATGCTGTGTCTGTTCACCGGTACACTTCTACGTACGGACGTTTGGTTTAGTGCAAACGCCGGCTTCAGCTCGGTCTGTTGCTTGTGGTTCTCAAGCAAGTCACGAATTACTCCAAGTAAGGTAGCGTCATCCATATACCTCTGGTACGAGTGTAGATTCCTGGCTGCCATGATGCTGCACCCAAACACCAGAGAGTATTAGTATGATGACAGATTCAACATATAGATCAAGGATATGGGTCAAGGCTAGAACTCCAAGATACTTAAATAGAGTGCCGCATTGTAACTATGCCGCGGTATCATAGCCACAATTACATAAATCCACCCAAGTCGTCTAAGTCCTAGAGATAACAAGGAATCAGGTTTTCGAGTTGATATGCAAAAGAAGTTTGCACATCGTAAAGGATATAATCAGGAAGAATGTGATTCAAGAATGGTAAAACGGCAAGGTGGCAGGACATGTTTCCTAAACACGGGTATTCTGATTCGTGTATTGAGTACAATACCCAACTACAAAAGAATCAACCCGACTAACCTATGGCTCTGATACCAAAAGAACCATGTCACGCCCCGCTTCCCAGAGTACGCTAAAATGGGCACGTGACATAGCCAACCATGCTACCTGTGGGTAGCAAGTATCCATCCACAGTCACATTACGGTTATAGAGATATCAAGAACAAAATAAAACTATCTAAAACATGTCCATAATCCAAGATAACATGAGTCAAGAATAAATAAATGCAGAAGCGAAAGATCCAATACAAAATAACTAGAATGTATGTCCCATAATGCGGGCTCACATCAGGAAATAAATGCAGGAAAGAAAAGCTAACTACTACCGACACTCACAGCTCAGCCTGTCGGCTGAAGTACTCCTGCTCGGACTGCAACAGCGGTACAGAATCTGGGCCATGCAAAACCCAGACGTCAGCGCGTCATGTCATCAAGTAATAAAATATAAACAGGGTAACATGCAATGCAATATAAACATGAATAAAGTAAGGGTAACAATAATGTAAATAAGAGCAGTGCAGGGTAGTGTGCAGTGGGTAAACTGGACTGTTCTATCAGGATTTCTGTTCTAAAGTCTTTGAAATCAATTTGATGAATCATCGATGTAACTCAATAGTATCCCGTGCATGCCCGGGACCACGGTCTAAGACTCTCGGGCTGAAACCGAGACGTGCCGCTAGGCACTAAAAGGGAAAGGATAAAGACCAACGATGTCAGCAGTATCGTCACGAGGCGGGCCTGGCCTCTAAAACTGATCAGTACAAGTAGTGAACTGTTGAGTTACAAGTCAGGTTTCACCTTTAATTTTCCCATACCCCCAAGTTATATGTGTAAGTCAAGTCAGGTATCTCGAAATCAAGAAACTATTGCCAACACAGGATCAGGTAAACATGTTTGTCTGGATAGATAACAGGAACGGTCCATGAGGACTACATGTCAGGTTTGTAGGCATTAGACACAAGATCAGGTAACGGGTCAGGTCAAGTCAAGCAGTATACGGTACCATGTCGGGTAAATCAATATATATGTAGCAAGTCAGGTCAAGATGTAAACAATATCATGGGTGTGCTCACAATCAGTTATACAATCAAGCATGGTTATCATCAACATGATATAAGCAATGAATTAAGCAATAGGCAGATTTACTCAATTTGCAGTACAGTTATCAGTTGTGTCACAGGGATGATTTCAACATTATAAGAATGCAGTAAGACAATTTATAGCCATTTAATCATGTTAACAAGTTTAAGACTTCATGGATGCAATGATATATTTTTATAAGTTCCAAGTTTGAAAGATAAAATGTTATATAACAATATTGAACACGAAAAATGGGAAATTATAATACCAAAGTTAAATTGCAGGTTTTAGGGTGTCATTAATATGTATGTAAATATTGTTTAGCATGTAGCAAGGGGTACTTGCCTCGACGGGTCGCGAATCGGGAAAACGGAACGTAAAACGTCGGCGGGGAAAACTCGCGACGGGCGCACGGTTCACGGAATGAACCCAAACGACGAACAGTGAAGCCACACGGGTCGGGGTACTACGCTGGAACGTTGGGACACGCCGTCGGCATCGTCGGATTCCGGCCAAGAAATGAACAGTAAATGATCAAGACATGCAAACAAGAAGAGAAGAGAAAAATAGAGAAGAAAGGAAGGAGGATCTAAGAAGGGGTGCTCACGATGATCCATGGGACGGGTGGTGATGGTCGACCTCATCGACGGAGCTCCGGCGGTCGGCCTACGACGACAGCGACAAGAACCTGCAGCTCAAGAAAACTTCAACAGAGAAGGGAAAAAGAAGAAAGGAGAAGAGAGGAGGAGAGGAGAAGAAGCTTACAGAGGGGATGTGCGAGGCCGGGGAGGCGGATCGAGATCGCCGGCGGCGATCCCACGAGGTGCAGGCGGCCGCGGTTGCCGATGCAGGGTGCACGGGAAGAAGGGAGAAAGGAGGAAGGAGGGTGTAGTGGATCGATCGAGGGCGAGGAGGCGATGAGGCCGGCGAGGGTGTCGTCGGTATTGGTGTTGCAGCGGCGAAGGGGGTGAGGCGGCGGTAGGGTTTGCGATGGGTTCTGCGTTTTAAAGAAAAGGAGAGGAGGGAAACAAGATATATAGAGGAGAGAGAGAAGAATGGAGAGAGAGAGAGACGGGGGAGAGAGTAAAGAGGTGGGGGCCCACGAGATAATGGGGAAAGCTGATTGGTTGAGAATGGAATTTGTGAAAGATTTAGAATATTATACGGTTAATATATATATATATATATATATATATATATATATATATATATATTCGACAGTTTAGTATTTTAGAAATTTGGGATTTTGGCGCAAAGTGAAACATTTCCAAATCGCGCCCGGGTCGGGTCCAAAAATTTGAAATTGAAATAAGAACATTTTAGGCGGGATCCAAAATTTAAAATGAAGTGTTTTACAATCAAAAAGCATACCTCCAAGACGGACACCCGTACGCGCGCGTAGCCGTCCAAACTCGCCCGTTTCACTGAACGGGACGAGAACACGACACACGGACGCTACAACGGCGTTAGGGGTGTCAAGCAGACCATGATGAATATTTTAATTTAATTTTAGATGCCTTAAATTGTTATATGCAGAAATGAATTTACGGGGGTAAAATTACAATAAGTAACAATCAAGCATGATAAATGAAATAAGTGCCACATTACGTTCAAACGGTAACTGAAATTAGTAGTATTGGGCTCGGGTGTTACAACCGTTCTGACGAAATACCAGATAACCTGGTCTGATCCCGTACAGGTGCATGGCTTCCCTGGGCTTCAGAGAAGGTACCCCCTCTTTCGAAAAATCATGGAGCTGTTGAATCGGTCCTGAGGGAGCAGATAGGGCTCGATCGATGAATACCATTCCGCCCATATTAGCATAAGGAGCGATCAGCACACGAATAGCCCCAAACTGAGTCGGGTCAGGAGCAGAAGTGTCCACCAGCCGCATGAGTCGCAGAAAAGTGTAGGCGTCATAAAATTTGGGTCTTTGATGTGCAGCAAAAGCCCCCAATACGTGCATCTCAATCCAGGACGTGAAGTAATGAAGAGAGAAGTTTACCACATCTACACCTGGAGTTGAGGTATTAGCCGCGACGCCTAACCCATGATATAGATGCGCTAGCCCCGGAATGCCCACAGCTAATCGTGTTCCCTCAGCAATGCGATGAGCAGGGTAAATAACCAAGGCTCTCATGAAACGGCGATGCATGGAAATGACGAACCACTTAAGCCAAACGCTGATGAAGCCCACAAAGAAAGTCTCCTCATCCATACCAGGAGCTGCGATCGACTCGAAAGATACCGCCGACATGATGGGAATGTAATACTGCGGCAAGTCCTCTTCTTTAGTCGGCCGCCTGTTTAAACCAAACCCAAAGGGATCGTTAATGTTTGCGAACTTCGGAGCCATCTTTGATAGGACATCCTCGCAAAGGAAACAAGCGATAAAACTTTTAAAATTGATGCCCTGCTCCTCTGACTCCGTGAACAGTTTGTCAAAAATACTCAGGGTCTTGATCAAACTCGGGCGCTTGTGGCGGACAGCGTTCTCGGTAGACAGGCCGTCAAGCATGGCAGGCTCAGTTTCGAAGACATACTCATCGGAAGGCAGCAATTTTTCATAAAGTGTCCCCCTGACCGGCAGCCCTGAAATCGCGCGAAATTCCTCCAGAGAAATTGAAACTTCGCGGTCCCCTAGAAGAAAGGTGTTGGTGGGAAGATTCCATTGGTTCAAGAAAGTCTTAACCCACCAAACATGGGGAGATTGGTAGTGGAAAAGGGATGCATATATCACCTGATAGAGTCCAACCCTCTGCAGTCGCGCGCGATAGGCGGACAGGATGTAACGAGCCCAGAGAAGGTAGCCCGTGGGGTGTCGAGGGGTAAGCCCTATCTTGTAAATCTGTCCCCATGGCTGGGCTTCGCCCTGGCAAATGCGGCGCCCTAAAATATCTATAGCCGGCACCGGATGGTTCGAAATACCAGTTGTTGAAGGCTCAAGCCGTCCCATAGGGGTCCAATTCGGCATCTCCACAGCAAGGGCAGTCCGTGGAGAATCCATCGGCAGGAATGGATAGGTAGGCTCCGTCGGTATCTCGCAAAGAAAACTACGGAGACCGCGGATGATGTGACCGTACCAGGTCCCCCATAAAAGTAAATTGGTGCGATTCGGGTCATGAGCCTTGATCATCGCCATCACTTCCTCATCAGACGGTGACTGAGGAAAGGCAGCCTCCGAGCGAGTGAACGGGAAGTATGGAACAGAAGTCATTGTGCCTGAAATAAAAGAAGGGGAAACTGTTAAGGAAAGCCAACACGTGTATATATATATATATATATATATATATATATATATATATATATATATATATATATATTTGTAAATGCATATATAAAAAGACAGTGGAAGAAAGCGACAAAGGACTTATTTTATGGAACCATTGGTTAAAAAACGCATGGGTCCCACAAAATCAAGATGGCGGCTTACTAATGATGAGGCAAAGCAATCACTATGAGAACAAAAGGAAGATTCTCAATAAATGAAAAGTGGATTTTCAAATGACCCTACACATTCCCCAAAAAGAAATCCATCTTGGACTCTGCAAAAATCAAGCAGAGCAGGGGAATTAAATTCCCAGAAAACCCTACTGCAAATCATTTCTTTTGTTGCAAAGAAACAACTCAGGGTAAGAAAACCCCAAGAAGTTCTCTGGGATGAACTAAGTTCTTCAGAGGAATTAAATTCCTTTAGAACAAGGGAATTAAATTCCCAGAAATATTTTTTCAGAACAAAGCTCTTTGAGATAGAATTAAATTCCAGAGAAAAGACAAGCATCGTCATCGATCCCTGAAAATCAGAGAAACCCTAAAAGGTCTATTGTTTAAAGATTGAATGATTTTCTTTTTAAAGAACTTAAGGGAAAAAATGGGTTCTTGTTAAAGGGAAAAAACCCTTGGTGTGGATTTAAAATCCAATGAAGGTTTCTGTAAAAGTTCTTCAGTCGTTCAAGATCATTACCTGAGAAAAGGGAATCTTTCAACAGAGTTCAACTCTGGAAAATTTTCAAGACAGAGAACTAAGCTCTGAGAAAAGAGAATTAAATTCTCAAAGACAAAAAGTAAGCAAGGAAGAAGATGAGCAAAGTGGAGGCGCTTCTGAAGAGACGCAGGCATTTATAGGATGTGATGGGAAACGTTTCATCTCCCCTATTCCTTAGACAGATCCAACGGTCACAAAGGTGACAGCGTTGCACTCACGTACAGACACGTGAGAGCAACGCTGTGGGGGCATTTGTTCCCTGATTAAAAATCAGGAATTACCTCAATAAGGTATCACGTGCTCACACGTAACCAAGGGTCACGTGTTGACACGTGATAAGTTCCTATGACCTCCACTTTATAAAATTAAACTCTAAAATCAAACAAAAGTGTAAACAAACGGCTAAAAAAAGACCCCAATGGGGCATCCCGTGCTCACACGTGACCAAGGGTCACGTGTTGGCATGTGATGGTCCTTTAGCCCAGTTAAAAGATAGAATTGAATTCTGAATGAAAGAGGGTCACGTGCCAACACGTGATGGGCTTTAAAAGCCTTATAAAGTTAATAGAATTAAATTCTAATTAAGAGAAATCAAAGACCCTAACTGGGAAAGTATTTCTTTAAATCTTTCCAAACAAAAGAGGACTATACTCTGTAAAGTAGAGCACCGTTGGATTAAAAATCCAATGGTGATTAAAAACTACCAATTTATGGAAAGATTTTATACATGGAAAGATTTCCCTAAATTTCACCAAAAATAACAAACAAAATATCTTTTGGATTAAAAATCCAATGGTGAATAAAATTCACTGAGTGATCTAAAAGATCATATTAGTTATGAAAAACAAACAAAATCTTTCAATGAAAGATTTACTAAACAAATTGATTCTTTTCCTTCTCCTATAAATAGGAGCCAAGAAGAGAAGTAAGATATAAAATTTTGGGATCTTGAAATAGCAGAAAGAAAAGAAAGGAAAATTTAATTCTCAAGAAAAGAAATCCTAGGTGAGAAAGGGGAAAAAGATAAAAGCTTCAAAGAGAATTTAATTCTCAATCTAAGAGTTTAACTCTTCTGCAAAAGAACTTAGTTCTTCCTCTGGTTGAAGGTCTGCAAAAGCAAATCTCCCCATAGGTTGAGAATTTAATTCTCAGCGGGGAAATTCTGCCATGCAGATCCAAGACTTAGAGGGAGAATTGAGTTTAGAGAATTTAATTCTCCTAAATTCACAGGAATTTAATTCCTCCACGATAAAACTAGGGTTTAACCCTATATGAGAATTTAATTTTCCCAATTTCATAAGAATTTAATTTCTCCAATATAAAACTAGGGTTTAACCTTATATGAGAATTTAATTCTCCCAATTTACAGGAATTTAATTCCTCCAAGATAGATAAAACTAAGGTTTAACCCTATATGAGAAATCAATTCTCCCAAATTCATAAAGAATTCAATCTCTTTAAACAAAATTAGGGTTTAACCCCACATAAGAATTTAATTCTTCCATATGCATAGGAATTTAATTCCTCTAAAACATAATTGGGGTTTAACCCTACAGAGAATTTAATTCTTAAAAAATAAAAAGACTTGAAAGATCTTCATGCATGTAAAGAACTAAGGTCACGTGTCCCCACATGATCCCTGAAAAGATTCTCCAAAATAAGAAGGAATTAACCCTGAGGCAATGCCTCACGTGCTCCCACGTGACCTCCAAAACAAAGAGAATAAAAGCAAAGGCAATACTGGCTTTGGGCGCTCTCACGTGTCCCCATGTGACCCCTAATAAACATTCTAATAAATCAGGGCATGAGTACCCGTCACGTGCTCACACGTGATGGCTATGAAAATTAAAAGTGTTTAACGCTTATTTACAGTTCTAAGAACAAAGTAAAGGAGATATGGCCCCACCTTTGGGTGCCCTCACGTGTCCCCACGTGACCCCTTCCTCTTTAGTGATTAACACTAATTTGAGCGTTTCATTTCCAGTGTTTAACACTGTTGTCCTCTAGTGTTTAACACTACTTTGAGTATTTCATTTTCAGTGTTTAACACGGTTGTCTTCTAGTGTTTAACACTATTTTTTAAGCCGATCTTAGCCAAATTGGCTAAGTTTCCAGAGGCAAAAACCTCTCCTTTAACTAAATCTCAAAATTGAGTAAAACTCGGAGCTATATTATTTAATGCTCAGTCAAAGACAAAAATGTTATCAGAGCCCTCAAACTCTTATTTAGTATTGCTAAATTGTGAGGGGCTGAACCCAGACAAATGTCTAATGCTCCAACAAAGGGCAAATATTTCAAACTTAATTGGACTTAGCCCAAGTTGGCTATAAGTCCTCAATTCAGATTTAACTGAGCCAATGTGCTCACAATCTAATTAATTGATCTTAGTTCCAAGTTGGACTACAGATCCCCAAACCAATATCGGTTCGAGGGTACATCTCTTTACTCCTCTGATACTTGTCGTTGTAATCCTTCAACGTCTTCAGAGAGGTGACGGGTCCCGACAACCATACATTTCACGGACTATGATGTCCTTAACCTTGACTGTGAGGTCTTTAAACTCACGGACTATGATGTCCTTAACCTTGACTGTGAGGTCTTTAAACTCATAGACTATGATGTCCTTAACCTCGACCGCGATGTCTTTAAATTAACAATGGACCGTAATGTACTTAAACTAACATTAAACTGTAATGTCCTTAAACTAATCGACCGCAATATCCCTAAACTAAATAATATAGTCCAATTGCTCTTTTGTTGGATCTAAACGATCCCGTTAAGTCGATCTTAGTCTAAAATGAGACTAACGTATCCTTAATAAACGTTTAAGTTGATCTTAGTCTCAAATGAGGCTAACGTATCCTTAAACCCAACCCCCAAACCCAAATCTAAGAAGATATGGATTTGGACTAGTCCACGCCCTACGGGAGACAACATAAATTAGTCTCCGTATACAATCCACGGGAAACCACAGACAAAACAAACACCCACGACACGAAGTGACATCTGGAGAAGGAGAAAATTGTTACCGCGATGCGGTAGCGTAATTAACTGCAGAGGCTTGCGCCTGCAGGAAAGAGCGTCCCCACAATCAAAAACCCCTCAAATGAGGGGGAATCTGACGAAGTCTGCTATATCGGCCGCATCCATTAAAACCTTCGATACATGGTTCCATAAATCAACTTGGCATCTTCGGAGAGGTGGACGGATAGAACCAATTAGCATCAGCCCCGAAATTCAGGAAAGACGGACAGAAGTTTATCGCGTCTCCATGTTTCGGAGGGGAACAACTCACAGGAATTGTAAATACCCCAAGTATATGTTAACTTTAAATGAATTTTATGTACACTGAATTGGGAGTTGTTACAGTCTACCCTCCTTAAAAATTTCGTCCTCGAAATTTACAATTTTATTTTAAGGACTAGTTTACAAATAGGTGAGTATATCTTGCATGCATCTCGTCTTCTCTTTCCCATGTCGATTCTCCTGGAGTGTCTTTTCTCCACATTACGCGAACCAAATTGACTTCTTTGTTCCAAAGTGACTTCACTTTCCTGTCCAGGGTCTCAACAAGTTATTGCTCACAAGATAAGTCGGGTTGTACAGTGAGCTCGGAATGATCGAGAATATGACTGGGGTCACTCACATACCTTCTGAGTTGGGATATGTGGAACACGTTGTGCACTCCTTCCAATAAGGGTGGAAGTGCCAAGCGGTATGCCACTTCACCGAGCCGTTCGAGTATGTCGAACGGTCCAATATATCTCGGACTTAGCTTACCCCGTCTTCCAAAATGGATCACTCCGCGGTTTGGAGATATCTTCAGAAATACGTGATCTCCCGGCTGGAACTCCAAATGACGTCGCTTCGTATAAGCCCAATACTTCTGTCAATCTTGGGCTATGCACATTCTTTCCCTGATAGTGCGGACCACATCTACGGTTGCTACTATCATCTCTGGTCCAAGGAGTTCTCTATCTCCGATGTCATCCCAACTTAATGGAAATCGACACTTCCTTCCATACAGTGCTGCAAAAGGTGACATTCCGATACTTGCTTGGTAGCTGTTGTTGTATGAAAACTCTATAAGATGTAGGTGATCTTCCCACGATCCTATAAAGTCTAACATACACGCTCTGAGCATATCTTCAAAGATCTGAATAGTTCGCTCATACTAACCATCTGTTTATGGATGATAAGCTGTGCTGAAGTTCAGACTTGTTCCAAAGCTCGCTTGCAGACTCTGCCAAAATTGTGATCAGAACCTGGTGTTACGATCGGAGACAATGCAGACCGGTACACCATGAAGTTTCACGATTTCCTGTATGAGTTCATGGGTATCAGAGATAGTACATATTTAAAGAGTTTAAATCTTACTTAGATTCTTATCTCCATGTACTTCTTTGCTAGTGTCTCAATAGATTGTCCAACTCGAAATGGGATGAAGTGAGCCGACTTTGTGAGTCGATCCACAATAACCCATACCGCGTCGTTACCCTTTGTGCTGCGAGGAAGTGCGGTCACAAAATCCATTGTGATGTGTTGCCACTTCCATTCAGGGATAGGTAATGGTTGAAGTAATCCAGCAGTCATGTGATGTTTAGCCTTTACTTACTGACACACCAAGCATTTAGCGACGCTTCTGGCTACTTCACGCTTCATTCCATGCCATCGGTAATTTTGACGTAGATCTTTTTACATCTTTGTACATCCAGGGTGTACTGAGTAGGGAGAGTTATGAGCTTCTTTCATTAACTATTCCCAAACAGAACCTTTTGGTACACATAATCTGCTGCCGTATCTTAAAGATCTGTCTTCATGAATGATGAAGTTTGTTCTGATTCCATTCTCTACTTGTTCCCTGATCTTTTGCAACTTGGCATCACTTGCTTGAGCTGCTTTGATCTGATTGACCATGGTAGATTGAACTTTCATCAAGCTTGAAGCGTTACCTAGCATGACTATTTCAATCTCCATCTAATGCAAGTCTTATTGAAGCTTCCACTCAGCAGTGAGATTCATTACTAGTGGTTGGCAACTAAGGACATCAGGTACTACGTTCACCTTCCCTGGGTGATATTGTAGGTTGATGTCGAAGTCCGCCATGAGTTCTAACCATCGTCTCTGCCGTATATTTAACTCCTTCTGAGTAAACACATATTTCAGACTCTTGTGATCTGTGTATATGTTCACTCGTTCACCAAAAAGATAATGGCGCCAAATCTTAAGAGCAAAGATAACGGCTGCCAGTTCTAAATCATGCGTCGGATAATTTCGCTTATGAATCTTCAGCTGTCTTGAAGCATAAGCCACAACCTTTCCGTGCTGATGTAGAACACATCCTAATCCCTTACCAGATGCATCACAATGCAATTTAAAACCTCCAGATTGGTCCGGTATAACGAGAATAGGCGCTGATGTCAACCTTGACTTGAGTTCTACGAAAGCTCGCTCGCATGCTACCACATAAAGTCTTCATCTTTACGTGTGAGCTTGGTCAGGGGTATTGCTATCTTCGAAAATCCTTCAATGAACCTTCTGTAATATCCAACAAGACCCAAGAAACTTCGAATGTCCTTCACTGACTTTGGTGTCGGCCATTCTCTTACTACTGAAACTTTCGCTAGATCCACAGAGATTCCTTCGCCTGATACAATATGTCTGAGAAAACCAACTTGATCTAGCCAGAATTCACATTTGCTATACTTGGTATAGAGTTGATGTTGTCGTAGAGTTTCCAGGATAATTCGTAGGTGCTCGGCATGTTCTTTCCGACTCTTAGAATACACCAGTATGTCGTTGATGAAGATGACAACGAACCTGTCTAGGTACTCTCAGAAAACTTGATTCATCATGTTCATGAATATTGCCGGTGCGTTGGTCACTCCAAATAGCATCACAAGAAATTCGTAATGACCATAGCGAGTTCTGAATGTTGTTTTATGAATATCAGTTTCCTTGATCTTCACCTGATGATAACCTGAACGAAGATCTAACTCAGAGAAAACACAAGATCCACTTAGCTGATCGAACAGATTGTCGATACGCTGTAACGGGTACTTGTTCTTTATTGTTACTTCGTTCAAGGCTCTATAATCGACGCACATTCTGTATGAACCTTCCTTCTTCTTCACAAGCAGTACTGGTGATCCCCAACTTGAAGTGATGGGACGAATCCATCATTTTGCCAATAATTCGTCCAACTGAGTTCGGACTTCCTTCAAACCTTCCGGACTTAATCGATACGGTGCTTTGATCACCGGTTGTGCTCCTGGTATTAAATCAATGCTGAATTCAAGAGCTCGATCGGGAGGCAAACCTGATATATCGTCAGGAAACACATCTTCGAACTCTTGAACCACTTCTGGCTTTGATCCTTCCTCCACTTGAATTGCTGCAATTACTGCCTTCTTTGGTTTCGCCTTGTAAGTACTTGGCTCCAATGTACGGTCTCCACTTTTGAAATAGAAAACCGGATGCTTTGGAATCTCGAATACTACCCTCCTTTGACGACAGTCAATGGTAGCATAAAATATTCCGAGCCAATCCATACCTAGAACGACATCGAAGTTCGATATGTCCAGTACCTTGAAGTCAGCATAGAATTCTCTGCTACAGACGACTACTGGACACAAGCTGTATCCCATTGTTGCCTTTAGAACGCCATTTCCTGAACTGACATTCCAGCTGGATACAAGCGGTGTGACTGAAATCGCATGAGTTCGGACGAACCGTTGCAACATAAAGTAATGAGATGCTCCAGTATCGAATAGTGCTAGTGCAGGAAGTGAGGCTACTAAGATTATACCTAAGTTATATGCAATATGTTTTAGGTATGGGGAAAAGTATGTAGGTAGGTGTTAATACTGAAAGAAAAGCTTGAGAAGAAAGGGTTACCAGTGATAACTTGGCCGGTGGCCTCGGCTTCTTCCATGGTCATTGTGAAAGCCTGTCGCCGTTGTACATTCCTCCTGGCCAGAAGAGCATTCTTCTGAACGTTTTTTTGATCTTGATGGAACTGACGAGGAGAAGGTGCAGTCGGTGGCCCTCTAGGTGGTGGAGCAGGGAGAGCGAGTCTTGGAGCAGGTGCCTGAATGGCTAGGCGCTGCGGGTATGTGATTGCTGGCCTGGGTGCAGCAATTGGGTTGTGTCTTCAGGGAAAAAACCCAATATCAACAGTAGCTGAGCCACAGACTAAGTAAAGACGGTTGGATCGCCGGCAGTCTTTCGCCAAATGTCCATCTCTCCTGCAGTAGGTACAAAAGGCTGGGCTGGACCGGTTGATTGGTACTCCTGGTCTCCTGGGCACAAATGGTGGCCTTGATGAGGCTCCTCCTGCCATCTGAGTGGCAGGGCGTTTAATTCCAGCAGATTGAGATCTGCCCCTCATCTTACCACTGCCTCATAACGGCGGGCATCCTTCAGAGCCGATTCATGGGTCGGAAAATCTCCTGTGACTAATGCAGCCTGGATCTCCGGGTCTAACCCTTGTTGAAATCGACGGCCTCTGATCTCATCCGTCGGTATCAAGTGTGCCGCAAATTTGTTAAAGTATTGTGTTAGCTGTGTAGTATGTGATTTATTGAAAATTGAATTATTGAAACATATCTTACCGACTGAGCATGGTGAACTCAGCATCGTATTCATCCACTGATTTGGTCCACATTGAACACTGTTGTAAGTGAATGAACTGCTGTTCCATATCGAATCTGGCAGTCTCAGGGTAGTACTTCGCATCAAATATATCGCGAAAGGTCCTCCATTTGATAAGCTGAGCGAGAAGGCTTTCTTCCGCCTTCCACCAGACCCGCGTATTGTCCGTGAGCTGCAATTTCGCAACACGAACCCAACCTATCACTGGCACTTGTGCCGCTGCCAGATCATCTTCAATGCTTTGAGCCCATTCCTCGGCTTCCAGAGGGCTCTCTTTTCCCAGAGAATTGTTTGGGGTGCAAAGCTCTGAATTACTTCACCCCAGGTGCTTCTGCCTCTGGTCGGTTCATTAGGATAGCAGTTAGATGCTGCTGTCCTTCCAGGAGGCTGGGGATTGTCTCAAGCAGAACCGTCTGCTCGTTGATCAGAGCAGCGACGGCAGGTGTGAGTGGTAGTGATGGGGGAGTGTTGTTGACATTCGTGCTGGTGTTGTTTGGGGAATCCATAACCTTGAAAGAAAAATTTGGGTTAAGACAGATTGAAATTGTAAGATTCAAGAAATATGAATTGTAAAGAATGTTTTAGTTGCTGGTTCTTGTGTTATATTGCTTAGGCTCGTCATAGAGTGCAGACCTGCATGGGCCACCAACAAAACCTGTCACGCCCCTCTTCCCAGTATACGGGCAGAGGACGTGACGAGACCGCTACGTATTTACTCTGAAGTAAACACGCTAAGCGTATCTAAGCAATATAAGTAAAACGCACAAGAGACGGTGACAATAGATATAATTGAACATCAACTTTATTTATTAACATTCTTTTTATAATACATCTGAAAAGTAAATACATGGAATTGAAAGCAATGCCTAAACAGTAGCATAACAGAAATGGAAAATACAGAATGTAAATGTGTACAAGTAACTAAAACACCGGGTCGAAGGCTAGCCGATCCAAGTCCTCGAAGGTGGGCTCGATCTCCTGAAGGTCCGAATCACCTGACGACATTCCAAAGAAAAGAAAGAGAATGTCGTCAGCGAACAAATCGCTCGGTAAGTCCCGTAAATAGACAAGAATGGAATACACATAATAGAGAGTATATTGTTATAATGTTGTATTTAATGTTAACGCTGTTGTTTTTAGCTAGGTACAGAAGAATGCCAGTGTATACGAGAGAAGTCCCACTATTCCGGAGACTAAGGTATACGGAGCACAAGGAACCGTTCAGCCACGGTACAACGGCAATTGAATTCAGGTTAGATGTATTATGGTTATGGTCTCGTGCCACTTCTAACATCTTCCGTACCAGTCTACCCCTTATAAACCCCGCGATGTCTTGATTATATTGATGAATTGTTTGAAGTGTATATTGTATATAGATGGATGACTTGTCGAAACCATGATATCAGTAAATGGATGTAACCGGAGAATCGTGTAGATGGATGTATATCCATTGTTCGGTCCAGTCAATATAGATTGATTAGATTGAATAGACGGATTCATAGATCCATATTGTATTGAAGTTTGATACTTGAATCGTATTCAAGTCAGATTGATTATATTGAGACTCGGTCTGTGTCAAACAATTAGAAAATAAATTGAATCTTGAATTATGTTTTGGTGCTATCGGTAACTGCTGCACATGGACAGCAGGATTTGTGTCTTTTTCAAAGACAATTACCATGTTAATAACATTGTTTGTTAAGTTGTCTACCTTAAATAGGCAAGCACCCATATCTCCGGCTCCCTGAGGCTCAAGAGACCGGTCCCGCTTAAACCTATGTTTACTAGGGTCCTTATTGTAATTTAGTATAATTTGAGGGTGTTTTATGTAAAAAATAATTTTGTATAATTTTCAAAATACACCTCAAGTATTTTATTATCGTCTTTAGAGTTTTCATGGATATATATTTTATCAATATGACATTTCTAGTGAATAAAATCTAATTTCATAATATATGGTATTTATTTGTAATATTGGAATTGTATGGTATTTTCTTGTAAATGAGATATTTTTCTTGAATTTTGGAAATGTGGAATATTATAAATATTAAAAATAGATATTTGATATATATTTATTTATTAAAAATATAAGTTTATTTATAATAGAAATCATATTTTCTAAAGAAAATTGTATTTTAAATCTTTCGAGATCGTATGCTCCTTGCGGAGGTCTGCATCTCACTCTAATAGACTTGAGGATGTGCGATAATCCGCACCATATCGAACGGGTTCCCCGAATGGGTTGTAGAGGCTTAATTGCAAAGATTTGTTAAAATACACTTCTTGTAGAAAAAAGGTTTTATAAGTTGAAGGTAGTTTTATGTAAAGTCGTATTTTTCCCAAATGTATGGTCCTAAATTCCATCGTGCTATGTTAGATATAAGTGTTGTGAAAAGTTAGATTATTACCTCGTGAACTATCTATAGGTATAATAAGGAATTATGATGGTTTATGTTGAAACTAAATAATATGGTATTTTTCTGAAAAAGTATAATAAAAGTTACAAAATGATTAGATTGATGTGCAACTTGTTTTATTAAGTTTTTTAATGTTTATTAGTCAACATATAAGAGTATGGTTTTATTTCGTTAAGGAAAAGTTTAGTTTTTAAAGAAAAAACCGAATTGGAAGTCGGACTAACTCTACTTCCGTCGGGTTTTAGTTTTAAATATTTTTAGAATAGAGAAAAGAAGAAGAAATAGGGACTTATTGGATGATTGGCTGGAGGAGAGAAAGAGGAAGAGGTGGGAGTTTCCGGTGCGTCGTTTCGTCGTCGGAAACTCCTTGAGTTGTCATCAGAGCTTCGCCCTTTTTGCTAACTTCATTTGTTCACCAAAGACTTGGGAATTTTCTTGAGAGTTTGGGGATGGATTTGGGAGTGAGGAGGGGTGATTTGAGGGTGGTATTTATAGGAAAAATTAGGGTTTTAGGGTAGTGAAAGGGTGTATTAAAATGGATTAAATGTGTGTTTTAATGTGCTCTGTAAATGTGCAGGAAAAACAAATAATACAGGAGTTATGGGGGGAGTCCAAGAGTCGCCGGAGTTGAAGAAAAATGGAGTTTGGCCCAAGTCGGACCGGCGGCACCGGCCCGAGTCACCGAGTCGGGGGCTCGTATTTGTGCCACGTGTCCCTGACGCTTGGTCTAGCCTCGTTTGCATGTTTGTTTAGGCTGTGACTCTTGGTTTTACGGGTTGTGAACGTGTAGACTCTTGGGCTTCTAAAAAATTAAAAGTATTTTAAATAAAAATATTGTGGCTAATGGGATTTGAACTCTGGTGCTTTGATTCAGCAGTGCAAGGTCTTACCAATGAGCTACAAGCTCCTTCTTGCTGTTCAAAAGTAAATCAAATTCTTACAGTACTCACAGGAATTGTAAATACCCTAAGTATATATTAACTTTAATTGAATTTTATGTACACCGAATTGGGAGTTGTTACAGTCTATACATGCGAGAGGTGGTTTTTCCTACTTCATAAATTTTACTGATGATTTCTCGAGATTCGGACATGTGTTCTTGTTGAAACATAAGTCTGAAGCCTTCGATAAGTACAAGAAGTATAAATCTGAAGTAGAAAAACAAACAGGCTTGAGTATCAAGAAACTTCGATCGGATCGAGGAGGTGAGTATCTAAGCTCAGAATTTCTAGATTTTCTAAAAGAGAATGGGATTCTCTCCCAGCTCACTCCTCCGTACACACCACGGCACAACGGTGTGTCGGAATGGAAGAATTGTACCCTATTAGATATGGTACGATCAATGATGAGTGATTCTGAGTTACCACTTTCATTATGGGGGCACACATTGGAGACTGTGATTTATCTATTGAATAGGGTTTCGACCAAAACCGTGTCAACCACTCCATATGAGATATGGTATGGGAAGAGACCATCCCTTAAAAGAGTTAAGATATGGGGTTGTCCGGCTTATGTGAAAAAGTAGAATCCAGAAAAATTCGAGGCACGATTGGTTTTGTGTAATTTGTGGGATATCCAAAACACTCGTATGGATATCTTTTCTACCACAAGGAGGAACAAAGGGTGTTTATTTCTCAGTATGTCACATTTTTAGAAAATGAATTTTTTACAAATGATACTGTTGGCAATGTGGTAGAACTGGAAGAAATTCCAGATACACAAACAATTACCGATGATTTGGTTGAATCTGAGGTTTCAATAGAATCTGACGAATCTCAGCCACTCCATAGATCTAGTAGGACTTCTCGCCCACCTGATAGATACTACGGTTTTCTAATTGATGGTGATAGAGAAGATTGCATCATGGATGATGATGATCCTACTAGTTTTTAGCAAGCTATCACGAGTGGTGACTCAGTGAAGTGGCTGGATGCCATGAGATCCGAAATGGAATCCATGCACACCAACAAAGTATGGACTTTGGAGGTTGCACCTCCTGGAGTAAAACCCATAGGGTGCAAATGGATCTTTAAGAGAAAGATCGATGTGGATGGTCAGGTGGAGACCTATAAAGTTAGGCTGGTCGCAAAAGGATTTCGTCAAAGACCAGGCTTGGACTATGATGAAACCTTTTCACCAGTCGCGATACTCAAATCCATTCGGATCCTGCTTGCTATAGCTGCTCACTATGACTATGAGAT
This sequence comes from Agapanthus africanus, assembly GCA_030015575.1. Taxonomy (NCBI): domain Eukaryota; kingdom Viridiplantae; phylum Streptophyta; class Magnoliopsida; order Asparagales; family Amaryllidaceae; genus Agapanthus; species Agapanthus africanus. The sequence continues at coordinate 26,594,631 of JASDDO010000019.1, forward strand.
CTGGCAGCTGGATGTTAAAACGGCATTTCTAAACGGTGATTTATAAGAATTCGTTTTTATGGATCAGCCGGAAGGCTTCATTGATAGTGGGAGCGGCGGAAAAGCATGCAGGTTGTTTAAATCTATTTATGGATTAAAGCAGGCATCACAGAGTTGGTACATCTGCTTTGATGATACAATCAAAGAGTTTGATTTTATCAAAAATGTAGGTGAACTATGTATTTATAAAAGAATTGTAGAGAGTACTGTTACATTCCTCATATTATACTTGGATGACATTTTCTTGATAGGAAATGATATTCATATGCTACAATCGGTCAAACTATTCTTATCGCAGAGGTTCTCCATGAAAGACCTGGGTGATGTCTCGTACATTCTGAGGATTAAGATCTATAGAGATAGATTTAAGAAATTATTGGGATTGTCCCAATCGAGATACATTGACACCATACTAAAGAGGTTTGGTATGGAAGATTCCAAGCGAGGTAATTTACCCGCTTGTCACGGGATCACCCTCTCCAAAGAGATATCTCCAAAGACTGATGAGAAGATGGCTCGCATGAGTATTATACCCTACGCTTCAGCGGTAGGATCTATAATGTATGCGATGTTGTGTACTCGCCCAGATGTAGCTTATGCACTGAGTGCAGTAAGCAGGTATCAATCCAATACAGGGGAGAAACACTGGACTGCTGTAAAGAACATTCTGAAGTACTTGAGAAGAACTAAAGAAATGTTCTTGGTGTATGGTAACGAAGATCTCCAAATAGAGGGCTTTACCGACTCCAGCTTCCAAAGCGACAAGGATGATAGTAAGTCCATCTCAAGGTTTGTATTTACCATAAATGGAGGGGCGATATGTTGGAAGAGTTCCAAGAAAGATACTGTCGCTGACTCCACGATGGAAGCTGAGTATATTGCTGCTAATGATGCCGCAAAAGAGCCAGTCTGGATGAGAAATTTCATTTCTAAATTTCAGGTGATTCCATCCATGGCTAATCCAATACCTCTGTATTGCAATAGCAATGGAGCCATGGCTTGGGCAAAGAAACCGCGGTCCCATCAGAAATCCAGACATATCTTGAGGCGGTATCATCTCATCAGGGAGATAGTGGATCACCAGGACATCGAGGTATGGAGAGTAGACACGAAAGACAATACAGCAGATCCATTCACCAAGACCATCCCTCAAGTCCAGTTTGAGAAACTGTTCGAGATATTGGGCATGCGGTACGCCGGCAACTAGTTCTAGTGTGGACAGTGGGTACTTATTGCACCAACAACAACATGCCTTAATGCAAGTGGGAGATTGTTAGATATGTATGTCCTAGAGTCCTGTATTGTATAGGATGCTAGGCATGTATATGTACAGAAACAATCTTTGCTCGAAATAATAGTATGCTATCTGGTTTATCTTCATCTTAACGTGTGATGTGTTATATTTCATATCTTTATATATATGTTGATGAAGCCCTTAGGATTATACTTGACTGCCAGGATTATGATGTAGATCATACTAGTGGGGCCTGGGCAGTCTATAAGCATATCCTTTAACAGTTCTTAGTTTAGGCTATATCGAGACAGGGCATCGATATTACCAGAGAAGACTAGTGTGTACGTTGCTTGACCCTGGGGGCAATGGTTGATCCGACAACTATTGGTGTTTGACATCAAAGATTGTACACAGGTGCTCATTGGAGAATGGGTACACCGAACAGGACTCGCCGAGAACTCCTAGATGGTATATATACCTATTGTCAGATAGCAGTTCTCTGGTGACACTTATACAGGTTAGTCTGTAGACCCGAGATCATCATAGTGTCTTGTGTGATTCCCATTGTGCTTTGATTTCCTCCCTACCACGGCTCTACTGAGTCATGCAAACAGGTGGATTTTGGGTACAGTCCCGAATCGCATGGAGGCAGTGAGCGATAGGAGGGGTTTCGTCTCTCCCGGTATAGGGAGTTGATGCCGCACTATGCTTGATCGGCCATAACAGCAAATCCCTAGCCAGGGTTTTCGACATTTACTGATAAAAGTTATCGGTAGTTTCTTGAACCGTTATGGACCGTAAATCAGCATGATTTATAAAGTTACTGGGGTCTGACATTTACCACCCCTAGACTACATATGCCACGTATCAGACGAAGAGACCGGACTATACGGTAAGTGTTGCTTACAGGCTCGTTAGGGGGTTATGATGAGTTCGCTCGTCGGCCACCTTTTCGTCATGTACCTGGGTAGCCGTTACGCACAGCTAGTGCCGCTGACGTGCTTGTGGTTAAACCCAGTGCCAGCTTACTATCGAGTCTTTAGAGTCCCACACAAAGGGTTCCCTGGTTCAGGCAAAATATGTAGAGACCGTAAGTTGTTACGGCAGGGTTTCGATCATGTTCGTGTAATGGTTACAGGAATAATGATCGGAAGGTTAATATTGGTAGGCTTTGGTTTAAGCCGCATACCGATATTATATTATTGGATTATTTGTATTCGTATTTTTCGGAATTCAGATACGAGTATACTTGTACGGTATACGGTGAGGAGTATTCTTGTAATTGTTACAAGAATACATTCTAGAAGGAGACACCTCATAAATGGGTTTTTATTTTGTGAAAATAAAACAATGAGGTGGAATTTGGAGAAAGTCTAAGCATGGATGATGGCATGGCTAAATTCATTTTATATTCATTTGGAGTTACTATTGAAGCATGGTGCATTATTTTAGAGAAAAATAATACATGCTTCAATTATTTTCGTTTAGCCATATCATTATTTTTCCATGCTTGATTTTTCATTCAACACATTCACCTTCTCTCTCCTCATTATCTCCTCCCTCTACCTCTTGACCTAAATCACTCACATGAGTTGTGAATCATAGGTCAACAGGCATAATAATCCAATACTTGATCTCTACATCATCTAAGTGATCACTTCTAGCACTATTGATCTCTTAGTTAAACTCTTGTGAAGAGTTTGTAGCTTGTTTGATAGCTCTCGGGTGGATCATCTTGGATCTTGAGGAGGCCGGAGATCGAGTTCTTTGCGACCACAAGGAGCCTAGGAGTCACATCCAAACAAAGACCCGAATGACCGGTTCCTTAGGTATAACGCTATCATAATAGATAAGATCTCTAGAAAGGTTTGCTAGTTAAGCTTTAAGCACAAGATCTAAGGTTATGTGGGTGTTGCATGCAAGAAAATTTTTGTTTACCGCTTCCGCCTCCTCACAAGTGTTGTGAGAGTATGCAACTTCCACTAACAAAATTAACTTAGAAGGTATGGGATGAAAATCGTTAGTCATGTATGGGACTAAGACCTGTTTGGATATCAGTTTGGATATCACGAACATATGCTTACCCAATTTGAGCTAAAATTCCAGCAGTGCTAAGCACTTAGTTGCATATAGTGCTCACGAGTATATCACGTGAGGCGCTATAATAATGCTAAGCCCTAATTTTTCTCCGGTTCTCACGTGTGTATCACGTGAGGCGTTGAGCGTCTGGCGCTCATGTGTGTTTCACGTGAGACGCTCAAGTTTGGCTTCTTTTGAGTGCTCATGTGTATTTTACGTGAGGCACTAAGTTTTGAGCGCTCGCATGCGTTTCACGTGAGGCGCTAAGTTCTTTATAGATTTAATCTCTGTTGATATTTTTAGAGAATTTAAACCTCTGTTAATGGTATTTTGACTATTAACGATCACCAAGATCATTATTTTGAGGATCTGAGATCATGTTCTTTAAGAACCAAGTTCTTGATTTGAAGGAACTAAGTTCATAGAGTATTATGGACTCCATCTTCTTCGTGTTCTTATATCCACGTTCTCCCCTGAATTTTTGATTCTCAAGAATAAGATCTTCCCGATAATAATTAAATTCTCAACTTGTGAGAGATTTGTCTTACGGATCTCAGATCCAGAAAAAGAACTAAGTTCTTGAGAAGGGTTAAACCCTTAGATATGTTAGGTAAAGGAAATATTTTGATCTCGATATTTTTTTTACCTAAGGTTTTGAGGAGGAAGATGATCTTTCTTCTTTTATTGAGAATTAAATTCTCTGTTTATTTTTGTGGAAACTTTTAAGAGCCTTGTATATTTTTTACAGAAACTTATGGGGGGTCTCCTCTCTTCTTTATATCTCTTCCCTTCGTTGATTAATCTTTTTTCTCCTATTTATAGGTGAAAAGAAAAATCAATTTATTGAGAAAATCTCTTATTGAGAGATCATGATTGATTTTATAATCAATCAAATTGATTTTTTAATCAATCAAATTGATTTTTTAGATCAATCGGTGAATTTTATTCACCGTTTGATTTTTAATCCAAAAGCTCTCTATTTTACAGAGAATATTTCTTGCTTGTTTTAATAAGATTAGGAGAATATTTTTCTAAGATAGAATTTTATTCTATCAGACGATCGATTGGTGATTTTATAATCATTGTTGAATCTCTGATCCATCGGCTTTCTGTTTAACAGAGAAAATCTTCCTAGTTTGAGAAAGATCAGAGAAATATTTTCCCAAATAGAATTTAATTCTAACTTTTGATGACTATTGGATTTTTGATCCATCGGCTTTCTTTTAAACAGAGAATATTTTTCTTGTTTAGAAAGATCAGGGAGATATTTTCTCCCTAATAGAATTTAATTCTACATAGAATTCAATTTTATCAGAAAGAACACTCACATGCTTTGCACGTGAGCTATTGGCTTATAGCACCTCACGTGGATATCTCGTGAGGCGCTGCCAAGAAGCCGGTGCTAGCGCTTACGTGGATATCACGTGAGGCACTGCTAAGCAGCAGGCTCTGGCGCTCACGTGGATATCACGTGAGGCGCTGCGGAACCAACGTGAGATTTAATCATAACCGAAGCGGCACCTACATGCTACGCATGTGTTAGCGCACGTGTTTAACACGTGGGGCTTCCCTTTAGTTTTAGCAGGGAACAACAAGGTTTGGGCCAAAATTTTTGGCGGGAACATCAACAAAAGAGGAGTAATGGCAAAATCCTAGCTCCGGCTCGATGTTCTTTCTCGATGCGGACGCGACATCAACAAAGACCTAAAGGTCGAACAAAAGAGGAGTAATAGCAAAATCCTATCTCCAGCTCGACGTTCCTTCTTAGGGCAGATTCGACGTCAACAAGGACCCAAGGGTTAAATAAAAGTGGAGCAATGGTATATTCCTAGCTCCAGATCTCGATGGCAACATCTACAGCCTAGAGATCAACTCGACATACTTCTCATGCCAGCGGGATGCAGAAGCGATGTCAATCAGGACCCAAGGGTCAAATAAAATTGGAGTGACGGCATATCCCTAACTCCAGACCTCGATAGCAATACATACAGCATAGAGGTCATATGGATGTCTACCCTATTTCAGCAAAGAATCGGCGCGGCATCATCAAAGCAAAAATGAAGTGACGGCGTATTCCTAGCTTCGGGTCTTGACGGCAATACATATAAAGCCTAAAGACCATTGGAGATCATCCCACCACAGAAGGGTGCAGTTATGATTCATCGAGGCTTCAAATTAAGCCTAACCTCAAGTAAAAAGCGCCATGGCAAATACCTAACGCTTGAACTTCCGACGGTAATACGGATATTCCAATCTAAAGAAGATTACTTAAAGACGTCTTGTCCAGGCTCAAAAGGGATCAGAGACACGACGGTCGCGGGGCTACTCGAGCAGCAACCTAAGAGATTGCATATCGAGAGATACATCGGCCAATGCGATGGTATGATGGACTTAAACCTAGTACCACAAACCTAATGAACCCCTATCAAAAAGGGGGTTATCTATATTTCACATTAGGATACACCTGGGAGATTTTCTCGACTCGTCTTGACTCATAGGAAGAAACATTTTTATGAAACCCTCACGGCTCATAAAGGTGAAAAGCCTTAGACGACGGGGATATCAACCTGTTTTCTAAGCACCGTTGCCCTACAAGTAGGTACAAACTGACTCTTGTATACTATCCACGGGCCACATTCTCCAAAGTCGCATACCGATGAGGAGGAGAAGCCACTTACGAGCCCTCTCGACTCGTAAGGGGAAAATTGTCACGCCCTGTTTCCCAGTGTACGGTAAGGAGATACGACGAGGCCCGCTACGTATTTACTCAGAAGTAAACACGCTAAGTGTATCTAAGCAATATAATGCAAAATATACAAAAGAGACATGAAGTGTAAATAAACAGCAACTTTTATTTATTAAACATTTCTTTACAAGTACAACTGAAAATGTAAATACAGGAATGGAAAGCAATGCCTAAACAATGTCATGAACTGAAAAGAAAATATATACAAGTATCTAGAGCTCTGGGTCAATGGCGAACTGCTCCAAGTCTTCAGTACTGGGCTCGACCTCCAGAGAGTCCGATCCACCTGACAACATTCCAAAGAAAGAAGAGAAGAAATGTCGTCAGCGAACAATCGCTCGGTAAGTCCCAAAAATATGTAAGAATAGACAAATGAATAGACAGATATGAGAATATTACTGGTGAGTTTGTTATGTTAGCACGGTTGTTTGTATCTTGGTACAGAATATGCCAGTATATACGAGAGGAGTCCCACTATTCCGGAGACTAAGGTATACGGAGCATAAGGAACCGTTAAGCCACGAAACAACAGCAATGGATATTCAGGTTAGATGTATTAAAGTGACCGTCTCGTGCCACTTCTAACACATTCCGTACCAGTCCACCCCTTTAAAACCCCGTAATGTCTTTTGTATTGATTTTATTGTTTTGTTTTATAGATGAATGACTTGCCGAAACCACGATATCATGTAAACGGAATGGATATAAATGGATAGTCATGTAAATAAAGTATATCCATGGTTCGGTTCAGTCGAGTCATGTTGATATAGATTGAATTCTGGTATAAATGGATTCATGTTGTATTGTAGTTATACTTGAATTGAATTCAAGTCAGATTGATTTCATATTAGACTGAGACTCTGTCTGAGTCAAACACTTTATAACAAATTGAAGTCCTGAATTAGTTTTGATGTTATCGGTAACTGCTGCACATGGACGGCAGGATTTGTGTCTTTTTCCAAGACAATTACCGTATTGATAACACCATTTTTTAGGTTGTCTGCCTTAGATAGGCAAGCACTCATATTCTCCGGCTCCCTGAGGCTCAAGAGAACTGGTCCCGCTTAAACCTATATTTACTAGGGTCCTTATTGTAAATTAATATAACTTGAGGGGGTTTTATGAAAAATAGTTTTGATATATTTTCAAAATACACCTCCAGTATTTAATTGTCGTTTTTAGGGTTTTGATAATTGTAATTTTTATAAAGTGAAATATTCTAGTGGATATAACCTAGATTTTAATGTATATGGTATTTTAGTGTAATATTGAAATTGTATTGATTTGTAATAGTAGTTTCATGAAATTTGTGATTGCTTTGATTTAGAAAACATGGAATATATATATATATAATATTTATAGTAGGTATTTTGATAATATATATATATATATATATATATTTATAAAAAAAAGAACTTATTTATTAAATAGAAATCACATTTTTCTTAAAATTTGCATTAAAAATTCCATCAAGATCGAATGCTCCGTGAGGAGGTCTGCAACTCGCTCTACTAGACCCGAGAATGTGCGATAACCCGCACCATCCCGATCGGGGTTCCCCAAAATGGGTTGTAGAGGCGCATTTGTAAGGAATTAAATAATACACTTTTAAAGAAAACGGTTTTTTGAATGTTTATGGTATTTAAATGTAAACTCGTATTTTCTCACAAACTAATATTCCAAAATTCATCGTGAACTATGTCAAGAATATGTGTTGTGATGAGATAGGTCATTAGTTCGTTAGTTTTCTAAAGGTAATATGGGTAAAATGAATAAGCAATGCCGTATGTAAATATGATGGTATTTTACCGTAAAATTGAAATAGAAGTTGCAATATATATTATTTTGAATTAAAACTTATTGTGAATATTGTTTTATGTTTGTTAAACAATATAAGAAGATATGGTAATTTGTTATTTAAGAAAAATTTGAGTTTTTAAAGAAAAGAGAATCGGAAGTCGGAATAACTCCGCTTCCAACGAGTTTTGAAGAATGAATTCGTTTTAATAGAAGAGAGGGGGAAAGAGAGAACTTACTGATTAGAAAGAAAGGGAAGGGGTAGAGCGAACTTAGGAAGGCGTCGGGGAGTCGTTTCGTCACCGGATTCTTCCCGAAATGTCGCCAAAACTTTGACTTTTGCTAACTCCTCTTGTATAACTTTGGACTTGAAAATTTTAGAGAATTTTTGTATGGGATTTCTGAATGAGGAGGGGTAAAATGTAGTGTGGTATTTATAGGGAAAATTAGGATTTAGGGTAATGAATTGAGAATTAAAAATGTGCATTAAAATCTGGTTTAATGCTTTAGTTTAATTCTCTGTTTATTTTCAGTAAAAACAAACAGTACTGGGGTTAAGGGGGGAGGCCAACAGACTAGGGTTTAAAAATTCAGCGCATTCCCTATAGATATACCCGGCGGTGTCGGCCCCTCAACACATCTCGCCGGTCCAATCCAATAGGATGGGCCCTGGATCTTGGCCACGTGTCCCTGTCGTTTGGTATACCTCAGTGCTCATGTTTGATTTTGTTGTGACTTTTCATTCTATGAGTTTTGCACGTGTAAACTTTTGAGCTTCTAAAAATTTAAAAAAAATCAACAAAAAAATATATGTGGCTGATGAGATTCGAACACAGGGGCTATATCACAGCAATGCAAGGCTTTACCAATGAGCTACAAGTGCTTTTTTGCTGTTTAAAAGCAAATCAAATACTTATAGCATACACAGGATTTCAAATACTCTATCTGTACATTAATTTTTAAACAAATTTTCTGTACAGTAAAACAGAGTTGTTACAAAAATTCTCTTGTGAGATCCTTACGACTCTCAAGAGAAAACACACTTAGGGGTCCTCACAACTTTTAAGGAGAAAATACACCTATGAGATCCTCTCGACTCGTAGAGAGAAACATCTTTATGAGACAATCACGGCTCATAAAGTCGAAAAGCCTTAGGCAACAGATCTAAACATATTTCCTAAACCATCGCTGCCCTACAAGGAAGTCAAGACTGACTCTTATATACTATCTACGGGCCACATTCGCCAAAGTCGCATACCAATGAAGTGAAAAATCCACTTATGGGCCCTCACGAATCGTAAAGAGAAAATACCCAAGTGAGATTCTTACGACTCACAAAAGTGATAAACACTTAGGAATTCTCACGATTTCTAAGAAGAATATGCACCAATGAGATCCTCACGGCTCATAAGGAGACAAACCTTCTTGAGACCCTTACGGCTCATGAAGATGGAAAAAGTCTTAGGTTACAAGAATCATAAACTTGTCTCCTAAGCCATCGATTCTATAGCGATGCATAACCTTGCACTACTTAACCCACGTACATACTTACGTGGGCAAAGTAGTAGAGGGCATTTGTTCCCGCAAAAAAATTTGGCCCGGAGCTTATTATTCCCTGATAAAACTAAAGGGAAGCCCCACGTGTTAAACACATGCGCTATCACATGCAAAGCATGTAGGTACCGCTTCGGTTAGGATTAAATCCTATGTTGGTTCCGCAGCGCCTCACGTGATATCCACGTGAGTACTAGAGCATGCTGCTTGGCAGCGTCTCACGTGATATCCATGTGCGTGCTAGCGCCAGCTTCTTGGCAGCACCTCACGAGATATCCACGTAAGGTGCTATAAGCCAATGTCTCACGTGCAAAACGCGTAAGTGTTCTTTCTAATAAAATTGAATTCTATGTAGAATTAAATTCTATTAGGAAGAAAATATCTCCCTGGTATTTCTAAATAAGAAATATATTCTCTCTTTAACAGATAGCCGATGGATCAAACATCTAATGGTCATCAAAAGTTAGAATTAAATTCTGTTTAGGAAAATATTTTCCTGATCTTTCTCAAACTAGGAAGATTTTCTCTGTTAAACAGAGAGCTGGTGGATCAAAGATCCAATGATGATTATAAAATCACCAATCAATCGTCTAATAGAATAAAATTCTATTTTAGGAAAATATTCTCCTGATCATATTAAAACAAGTAAGAAATCTTCTCTGTAAAATAAAGAGTCTTTGGATTAAAAATCCAACGGTGAATAAAATTCACCGATTGATCTAAAAGATCAATTTGATTGATTATAAAATTAATCATGATCACTCAACGATAGATTTTCTCAAAAAATTGATTTTTCTCTTCTCATATAGGAGCAAAGAGATTAATCAATGAATGGAAGAGATATAAAAAAGAGAGGAGACCCCCCATAAACTTTTGTAAAAAATACACAAGACTCTCAAAAGCTTACAAAAATAAACAGAGAATTTAATTCTCAATAAAAGAAGTAAGATCGTTTTCCTCCTCAAAACCCTAGGAAAAGGAAATATCGAGATCAAAACATCTCCTTTACCTAACATATCTAAGGGCTTAACCCTTCTCAAGAACTTAGTTCTTTTTCTGGATTTGAGATACGTAAGACAAATCTTCCACAAGTTGAGAATTTAATTCTCATCGGAAAGATCTTATTCTTGAGAATCAAAGATTCATGGGAGAATATGGATACAAGAACATGAAGAAGATGGAGCCCATAATACTCCAGGAATTTAGTTCCTTCAAATCAAATATTTAGTTCTTAAAGGACCTGATCCTAGATTCTCAAAATAATGATCTTGGTGATCGTTAATGATCAAAATACCATTAACAGAGATTTAAATTTTCTAAAAATATCAATAGAGATTAAATCTCCAAAGAACCTAGCGCCTCACGTGAAACACACGCAGGCGTCCAAAACTTAGCGCCTCACGTGAAACACACGTGAGCGCTCAAAAGAAGCCAAAACTGAACGTCTCGCGTGAAACACACGTGAGCGTCATACGCTGAACGCCTTACGTGAAACACACGTGAGCACTAGAGAAAAATTAGTGCTTAACACTATCATAGCGCCTCACGTAATATGCACGTGGGCGCTATTTGCAACTGAGTGCTTAGCACTGCTGGGTGTAACAAAAACCCAATCTTCGCCCAAATTGGCTAAATTTATTTTCATGATATCTAAACAGGTTTTAGTCACATACATGACTAACGATTTTCATCCCGTACTTTTTAAGTTAATCTTAGTCTCAAATAAGACTAATGATTTTTGGATGATCCACCATGATTCTTTCCCTTAAATACAGGATTTAGTTCAAGGGTACATCTCTCCACACCTCTGATATATGTCGTTATAATTTCTCAACGTCTTCAGAGAGGTGGCCGGTCCCGACAACCAACAACAACTACTCATCCCAACTTGATGAAAGATATGAAAGTTCATCAAGATAAGGAATGATACATCTCATATTGGTGCACACATCGATGCGCACACCTCAAATTAGATTGCACCCCAAATTGGGCGCATCCCATGTCACCATCGTTCACTTTGCCACGTAACAAATACTCGTGCGCGTAAGATGAGTGTTGGACCGAAATGACCTTAAACTAATATTCGCCCCAAACACGGCGATAATGGACCATAATTTTCTTAAACTAATATAATTCGGCCCATATGGTCATTTGTTTCTAAGTTGATCTAAGTCTCAAATATGACTAACGATTCTTAGATCAAACTCAAATATCCCAAGAATTGATGGACTTCATTTATATGAAATCTGCGTTCTAAGTTCATTCCCGTTGGCAAACCAAGATACCAACGTGGACCCTGTCAAGCAAATCCTTGACCCAAATCCAAATCTAAAATATACGGATTTGGACTAATCCGCGCCCTACGGGCGACGACATAAACTTGTCTCTGTATACAATCCACGGGCAACCTTAATGAATAAAATAACATACGACATAAAGTGATCTTTTGGAGTAGGAGAAAGTGTTTATCGCAATGCAATAACGTAATTAATTGCAGAGGATTGCACCTGCGGGGAAGAGCGTCCTCACAATCAAAAACCCCTCATAAATGAGAGGGAATCTGATAAAGTCTGTTATATCGGTCGCATCTATCCAAACTTCCGATATACGGTGCCATAAAGTAACTTGGTATTTTCGGAGAGGTGGATGGATATGTCCAAATAATATCTGCCTCCAAATTCAGGCTAGACGTCCCAACGTCTCAGTCCAGTTTTCTGCGGTAAACAGTATTTATTTATAAAGAACAAAGTGCATGGTATTTATCTGAGAAATGGTCCAAGGTATTTATCTGGAAAACGGTAAACTTTAATGGGATTGAATTATGAGGAAAAAAGTCAATTGTATTTATATGAGAAAACGATGAAACGGTATGGTATTTATTCGTGGACAACAAAGTACAGCGTATTTAACTTGAAAACAGTGAAAGTCTGTAGTATTTGTTCATGAATAATAAAGTCCATGGTATTTATATGAGAAAAAAATGAAAGTCCATGAAAGTTTAGGGAATTTATTTGTGAACAACAAAGTCTATGGTATCTATGTGAGAAAACGTTGAAAGTCCATGGTATTTATTTGTAGCAGACAAAGTCCATGGTATTTATCTGAAATCGGTGAAAATTTATGGTATTTATTTATAAACAACAAAGTCCAAGGTATTTATCTGGACAATAACGTACGTTGGAAGTCAATGGTATGTATTTATAAACAGCAAAGTTTATGATGTTTATGTGAAAACATTGAAAGTTCATGATATTTATTTGTAACAAACTGTATATGGTCTTTATCTAAAAAATATTGAAAATCCGTTATATTTATATGTAACAAACAAATTACATGGTATTTATATCCAAAAAAGTTGAAAGTCCATTGTATTGTTTATTTGAAAGTAGAGTGGGTTTTGAGGTGAAAGGACAAAATTGGAATTAGGACAAGGAATTCTATACCCTTCCATTAGCTTTACAGAGATAGAGATATGTTGATGAAACCTCCGAATATTTATTCAAAGGTCCCTCAAATCTTAATATTTATTAGTTGTGGCCTGTAAACACTGAATAATGCTTAACCTACCGATCAGTGTCGGAGCCGGGGGGACCGGGCATGGGCTCAAACCCCTAAGGTTCCGATGAATCTATTATATATATTGCAATTTCTTTTTAAATGTCTATGTGGGATACTATTAGGGTTAAATTGCACAAATGTATTCATAAACTTTCACGTTTTTTGCGATTGATATAATGAACTAATTTAATTATAAGCAAGTATCATAAACTATCATCCCTGATTGCAACTCTTCATCCGTCTGCAAACGTTATATTTAACAGACACGTCATTAATATTTGACCCGTTTTCCCCATTTTATCCTTATGTTCTCAGTAACGCCTAAAATTTCGAGGGATATAATGGTCTATTAAGACACAAAGTTAATGTCATATGGTTGTTATGCCAGAAAAAATTGTTCATGAAATTTATCTTTAATTATTAAATTTCATGCTATCAACCGCAAAAACCTGAAAGTTGGTGGGTCAATTTATGCAGTTTAGCCTCATATTAGTGCATGTGTTGATATACTTTGTTCAAGGTAAAATTATAGTCCATTGTCACTGGATTGTGTTCTGGTGTACATATCATAAGTTCAAGCCTAGACGGCCTCCTGAAATATACTGCAGAATCTTAGGCCATTGTCATGTATTAATTTCCCAGAAACTTGTGAATGCAGCTTTATTCTTTTGTTAAAGACTTGCTTCATTACGAAGTCTCCAGGTAGGATGCAGCTTTATTCTTTTGTTAAAGACTTGTGAATGCAGCTTTATTCTTGTTAAAGACTTGCTTTATTACCTTGTTAAAGACTTGGTACATGGAATAGAAAATTATCAGGAATTCTTGTATTTCCGGAAATGAAATGACCCGGCGTCTAATTCCAAGAAATCTTTTATTAACCTGTTTAGTATATTTTAATCATTCACGGTAATTTATATATGTGTGTCTCTCTCCGCACACGCATGCACGCAACCGGCGGCGAGACCGGAGGAGGGCCGGTGGATGACGGTGAGGCCGGCGACAAACGGTCGGTAGTGGGCCGGCGATCAACGTCTGATCGACAACTGGCCGGTCGGTAAACGATCGGCGATGGCCGATGTCCGGTCGGCGGCAGGCCGGCTGGTGAAAGATCTGTGATGGCCGGCGGCGGCGAACGGACGGCGGACAACCGACAATGGGCCGGCGGGCCGCGAAGAAGGCCAGCGGCGGATGGTCATGGCTCATTTATGTTAGACAGGAATATTTCGTGGTAATTTAGGATAGACACGTGTTTTGAGTGGAATAGAATTACAATGAAACGCGGTTATTTGATTATCAAGATAATTCTACATTCCCGGAAATAACTTTTACACCTAAACGAGTATTGTGACATTTCATGGTAATTTAGGATCACCATGAAAATTACCTCCTACCAAGCGCGCCCTCACTGTAACAGTTTTTACTTCATTGCTTATCTTTTTTTTGAAGAAATACTTCACAGCTATGATCAAATGACCAATAGCAGGAAATAATGTGCCTTTTATTATTACTTTTTTTGGGGCCAAAGTCGGGGGGCAAGAAGCCCGATTCCATTTATCATTACTTTTTGTGTAAAGTCGATTGAACCGAAATCTTACCCGAGTCTTTATTATTATCTCTACTGTTTTTATGTAAAAAGGGATAATCATGTGGCTCCCTTTAGGATTAAATACTTAGAAAAATAAGGAAAAAAATCTTAATTCTGTAATGGTCCACACCTTCAGCTGTTTTGATGAGAGAAAACTTTTAGAAGCAACAGCCATAAAACATAAAAGGACAGTTTTAAACAAAAAAATTAAAAAATGCTTTTATGATTATTAAAAACCTTAATAGTTTTAACAAATCTAATAACCTATGTTTATCTGCAAACTTCTTCCAAACAAACAAACAAAAAATAGCAGCAAATTCTTTCATCCAAAAAGGTGTTGAAAATTGATGCAAATTAAAGTCTCAGGTTAGGTGCCATCTTTTGACATGCATGACATTTTTAGGTGGTAATAATATTAGGTGATGACTTTGTTAGGTGCTACTTTGACATGCCTGATATTGTTAGGTGGTGACAATGATAGGTGGTGACTTTGTTAGGTGCTACTTTTGACATGCATGACATTATTAGGTGGTGACAATGAAAGGTGGTGACTTTGTTAGATAGTGACATTGTCCTAGGTGCTATAAAAACACATCTTATGAGTGAGGCATTCAGTATCCATCACAAGGATCAATCACAAGAGGCAGATGCCAAGAGAGATTTGTATAGAGAGATATGAGAGAAATCTTCTAGGCTTGTTCTTGTGTGTAAACTTGATTCAAGTATAGTAGACGTTTGCAGATTCCGCTCTGCCGGGGACTAGCCATGCGGTGGGTGAATCTCGTTACCAAATCTATCTTGTTTGCGATTGATTGTTTTCTTATTCCTGCACTTTAATTTGTATTGTTTTTCGTCGTTTAATTGCGTGATTGTATTTTTGCGTGATTTGAGTTTTGTCGCGAGCACTGTTCCGTGGATCGACTTTCCCTCCCAACAACTGGTATCAGAGCAAGGTTAAGAGAACCTAGGGTTCTTCGATTCTATAATCTAAGTAACGGTGGGTAACGACCCTTGTGTCCTCTTCCCCACTTTCTTAGATTGTAGTTTTGAAGGCGTTGGTTCAGATCTAGGAGGAAGTCGGGTTTGCTGCGATACAAGCGAAAGATGGCAGAGGATAAGATAAGAATCGAGAAATTCAATGGTCACAATTTTGGTTGGTGGCGCATGCAGTTAGAAGACTGTCTATACTAAAAGGATTTATATCTTCCGTTGCTAAGATAAAAGCCCGAGAAGATGACCGATGAGGAGTGGAACCTTTTGGATAGGAAAGCCTTGGCGACGATCAGATTATCGTTGACTCCGCAGGTGGCCTTTAATATCTCAAAGGAGAAAACAATTAAGGCGCTAATGACGACGTTACCGAAGTTGTATGAGAAGCCATCGACATCAAATAAAATATTTTTGATGAAGAAGCTTTTCAACATGAAAATGGTAGAGAATGATTCGGTGATAGAGCACCTGAACGAGTTCAACAGCGTGACAAGCCAACTTGAGTCCATTTCAATCATCTTTGAAGACGATATTCGAGCCCTACTATTCCTATATTCGTTGCCAGAGAGTTGGGAGAACCTAGTGATGGCGGTTAGAAACTCTATCTCGGAGATTCTCACGTTTAATGATGCGGTAAGCTACATATTAAACGATGAGATGCGGAGAAAGTCCGTGAGTGGGAGTTCTGGAACTTCTGCACTTTCGGTGGAGAATCGTGGCAGAACAATGGAAAGGGGAAAGTGGAAAAAGGGCAAGTCTAAAAGCCGGGGTAAATCTCAAGGAAAAATCCAAGGCGCCTGTTGGAATTGCGGAAAGAAGGGCCATAGAAGAAATGAATGTAAGCTTCCGAAGAAAGGCTCAGATGAGAAGACGGATAAAAAGGAAGCGAATGTGGTGTCTACACAAGAACAAGGGGAACAAGGTCTTTGTCTATCGGCGAGCGAGAACACAAAGGCGGATACTTGGTTCCTAGATTCAAGGGCTTCTTTTCATTGCACTTCGGGCAGACACCACTTTAGCGAGTATGTTCAGGGCGATCTTGGACATGCGACGGTGGGAAACGATCAATCGTGTAAGATCGTTGGAAAGGGGACGATCATCTTACAACCGTTAGGAGGTGGTCAAATCAAATTGAAGAATGCTCGTCACATTCCGGATTTGAAGAAAAGCTTGATTTCCATAAGTCAGCTAGACAACGAAGGGTTTACTACAACATTTGGGAATTCTCAATGGAAGATTTCCAAAGAGTCGTTGGTGGTCGCAAGGGACAAGCTGAGCGGTTCGTTGTACTCATTCAATGGGAGCAGCGGAGGCTCGGTTGCATTGACGGCAAGTTCGGAGAAAGATTCGGAGACTTCGCTGTGGCATAAGAGATTGGGGCACCTCAGCGAGAAGAACATGAAAATTCTTCAAGCCAAGGGGGGTTCTTTTGGGGCTGACAAAAGTGGAGTTGGGGTTTTGCGAGAGATGCGTTTGTGGGAAGCAAAACGCACTCAGTTTTCAAATTGGAGGCGTAGCGAAAAGACCAAGAAACTGAAGATGGTGCATACCGACATGTGGGGTCCGGCCTCGGTAGAGTCTTATGGAGGAAATCGGTATTTCGTGACGTTCATCGATGATACAAGTCGGAAGACATGGGTATACGCGATGAAGAAAAAGTCCGATGTGTTTGGCATCTTCAAACATTGGATTGCGCAGGTGGAGAACCAAACGGGGATGAAGGTTAAATGCCTAAAGTCCGATAATGGCGGGGAATACTGCACCCAAGAGTTCGAGGAGTTTTACTCGCAAAAAGGTATTCGTTGGTTGAAGACGGTACCTGGGACGCCACAGCAAAATGGTATCGCTGAAAGAATGAACAGAACGATCCTAGAGCGAGTGCGGAGCATGACCTTGGATACGAATCTGCCAAAATTCTTATGGGTAGCAGCGGTCGATGTTGCTGTATATCTGATCAACAGAAGCCCGGCGAGTGCGCTTGATGGAGGCATTCCAGAAGAAATTTGGTCGGGTAAACCGGTCAACTATTCGCACCTTAAAGTATTTGGCTGTATCACGTGTTCTTTGATTGATAAGGCAGAAAGGAGTAACCTTGACTCCAAATCTAAGAAGTGTGCTTTCATCGGGTATGGTGGAGACGAGTTCGGATATCGGCTGTGGGATTACACAAGTAAGAAAGTAATACGAAGCCGGAACGTTGTCTTTGATGAGCAGCACTTATATAGAGAAGAAAAGCAAGCCAAAGATGGTGTTGTATCTGAGTTCGTGGAGTTAGACGGAACTAAAGAGAACAATCAGGTGCCCACGAGTGGGGATTAAAACATGGAAGAAGCTGCAGTGCAGGATCAGACTCAAGAACATGATGGCCACCATGTTCAGCAACCAGATGTACTAGTTTTGAGGAGATCTACGAGAGAAAGGAGACTACCTGAAAGACTTGTGACCGACTTCATTTTGTACACGGATTCGGGGGAGCCTGAATCCCTTGAAGAGGCGACGCAAGACAGTGCTAGTAAGCAGTGGGAGCGAGCTATGGACGAGGAGATGGATTCTTTGAAGAAGAACCGCACGTGGGACCTAGTGAAGCTACCCAATGGTCGAAAAGTGTTGCTGAATAGATGGGTGTACAGGATAAAAGATGAGGCCGATGGTGTGAAGCGGTACAAGGCTCGTTTGGTAGTCAAGAGATATGCTCAAAAGCAAGGAATAGACTATCAAGAGATATTTTCCCCTGTGGTGAAAATGACATCAATTCGAGTGATCCTTAGTATTGTGGCGGTGGAGGATCTGCACTTGGAGCAGCTTGATGTGAAGAACGCGTTCCTTCATGGAGATTTGGTGGAGGAGATCTATATGATACAGCCACCGGGATACGAGGTGAAGGGAAAAGAAACTATGGTGCGTAGACTGCGAAAGAGTTTGTACGGCCTTAAGCAAGCTCCAAGACAGTGGTATCTCAAATTCGATCAGTTCATGCTAGAGACGGGATTTGTGCGTGGTGAGTCAGATCACTGTGTCTATATTCAGACTTTTGAGGATGGAGACTATATCATTCTATCACTCTATGTAGATGATATGTTGGTAGCGGGTCCGAACTTCGAGAAAATTCAAAGTCTGAAGAAGATGATGGCTGAAAAGTTTTCCATGAAAGATTTGGGAGCGGCCAAACAAATTTTGGGCATGAAGATCGTTCGAGATAGAAAGCATCGGAAGCTGTGGTTATCGCAAAGCGACTATATCGAGAAGGTTTTGAAGCGGTTCAACATGGACAAGTCAAAACCGGTGAGTACGCCTTTAGCAAAACATTTCAAACTCATGAAGGAGTTTTGCCCGACAACTCAAGAGCAGAAAGACGAGATGGCAAGAGTGCCTTATGCTTCTGCGGTGGAGAGTTTAATGTATGCAATGGTGAGTACGAGACCAGATATTGCACATGCAGTGGGAATTGTGAGCCGGTATATGCAAAACCCGGGGAAGAAGCATTGGAATGCAGTGAAGTGGATTTTGAGGTATCTTAGGGGTACGTCTAGTCACTGCTTATGTTTCGGGGGTGACTCTCTAAAGGTGCAAGGTTACGTTGATACGGACTACTCGGGTGATCGAGATAGTGGGAAGAGCACATCAGGATACATATTTACAGTTGGAGTAACATCGGTGAGTTGGGTATCTCAACTGCAAAAAGTGGTAGTATTGTCAACTACGGAGGCTGAGTACGCGGCGATCACGGAAGCCAGCAAAGAGATGATATGGTTACAAGGGTTACTCGAAGAGTTAAGTAAGAAGTAAGACTTCAATACCTTGTGGAGCGACAGCCAAAGTGCAATACATTTGGTGAAGAATGCAGCATATCATTCTCGGACGAAGCATATCAAGGTGCGATACCATTTCATACACATAGCGTTGGAAGATGGTGAGTTGACACTGCAGAAGATCGCGGGAGAAAAGAATCTGGCGGATATGTTCACCAAAATAATAGACAGAGATAAGCTCGATCTCTATTGCAGATTGGTGAATCTCTCCATGAAAATTTGATGAGAAGAGAGCAGCAGCGGAATCGTATGAAGTTTACTAGTGCTGAGAATCAAGCCAAAAAAAATACTCCAAGTGGGACAATGTCGAGATTGTGATGAATTTGCATCAAGGTGGAGTTTGTTGAAAATTGATGCAAATTAAAGTTTAAGGTTAGGTGCCACCTTTTGACATGCATGATATTGTTAGGTGGTAATAATGTTAGGTGATGACTTTGTTAGGTGCTAGTTTGACATGCCTGATATTGTTAGGTGATGACAATGATAGGTGGTGACTTTGTTAGGTGCTACTTTGACATGCATGATATTGTTAGGTGGTGACAATGAAAGGTGATGACTTTGTTAGGTGCTACTTTTGACATGCATGACATTGTTAGGTGGTGACAATGAAAGGTGGTGACTTTGTTAGATAGTGACATTGTCCTAGGTGCTATAAAAGCACATCTTATGAGTGAGGCATTCAGTATCCATCACAAGAATCATCATAAGAGGCAAAGGCTAAGATAGATTTGTATAGAGAGATTTGAGAGAAATCTCCTAGACTTGTTTTTGTGTGTAAACTTGATTCAAGTATAGTAGACGTTTGCAGATTCTGCTCTGCCGGGGACTAGCCATACTATGGATGAACCTCGTTAACAAATCTATCTTGTTTGTGATTGATTGTTTTCTTATTCATGCACTTTAATTTATATTGTCTTTCGTCGTTTAATTGTGTGATTGTATTTTTGCGTGATTTGGGTTTTGTCGCGAGCACTGTTCCGTGGAACGACTCTCCCTCCCAATAAAACATTTATCAAGTCTATTAAGATACTACACCGTAACAAAATATACCAATTAAATAACAAAATTACTTACCAGAATAACTGCCTTGATGGTAATCTGATCAAGCTCCAGCTCCGAACCTTTACAATCCGTCTGATCTAACATCATATCAACAAAATCTTTCTCTTCTTGGTCCCCTCTTCCTTTACCTTCACATGCCCATCAGTCAACTTCTCCATAAACTCATCAATGCGCTTCTTCCTTCACCGTCCCCGTCCTTCTTCTCTTCCCTTGAATATTAAATAACCTAAGGAAAGGCACAACATTGTTCAAACTAAATGATCCGAGAATTCTCGTCACCTCATCAATGTGCTGACTGAACTTACTGCTCTCATCTACACACTTTCTGTTGGATATAGTGCTCTCAAGGCAATTATTGTGATCGCAAGTAGGCTATTATGATAATTAAAAAAGGACCTATACAGGTATAACAGTCTTACTCGAGACGATAGTATGCTATCTGGTTTATCTTCATCATTGATGAAGCCCATAGGATTGTTGCTTGACGTCCGGCATTATGATGGTGATCATATATGTGAGAGCTGGGTTGTCCAAAAGCACATCCTTAAACGTCCCTAGTTGTGGGAGCATCGAGACTGAGTATCGATATTCCAGAATAGACTAATGTATATGCTTCTAGACCCCGACGAAGGGCGGTGGCCGGTCTCTCAAGCCATTTGTGTTGTGTCACCTAAGATAGTATGCAAGTGTTTACTAGAGGTGAGTACACTGGACGGACTCGCCGAGAACTTCTAAATGGTATTATATCTATCGTCAGATGGAAGTTCTCAGGTGACATGAGTACAGATTGGTCCTTTGATCTGGAGTCGGCATTTGTTTCATGTGAGTTCCCACTGTACTTTGATTACTATCCTACCACGGCTCAAAGGAGTCGTACAAACGGGTTTTACTTAGGTATAGTCATGAGCCACATGGAGGCAGTGGTCGACTGTCAGGGATTCGTCTCTCCTAATATTAAGTGTCGATGTCGTACTGTGCTCAGTTGGGCAGCATACTACTATAAGAAAACCTTCAAGTGAGTTTAACTGGAAAACAACGATAGTTAAGGGTAGATGACGGCGAGGCCGGCGACCAGCGTCTGATCGATAGCTGGCCGACCGGTAAACGATCGGCGATGGCCGGTGTCCGGTTGGCGGCGGGCCGGCCGGTGAAAGATCTGCTATGACCGGCGGCTGGACGACAGCGAATGGCCAGCGGACAACCGACAATGGGCGGTGGGGCGAAGAAGGCCGGCGGCGGATGGTCGTGGCTCATTTATGTTAGACGGGAATATTTCGTGGTAATTTAGAATAGACACGTGTTTTGAGTGGAATAGAATTACCATGAAACGAGGTTATTTGATTACCAAGGTAATCCTATATTCCCGGAAATAACTTTTACACCTAAACGAATATTGTGACATTTCATGGTGATCTAGAATCACCATGTAAATTACCTCCTACCAAACGCACCTCACTGTAATAGTTTTTACTACATTGTTTATATTTTTTTTGAAGAAATACTTCACAGCTATGATCAAATGACCAATAGCAGGAAATAATGTGCCTTTTATTATTACTTTTTTGGGGCCAAAGTCGAGGGCAAGATGCCCAATTCCATTTATCGTTGCTTTTTGTGTAAAGTCGATTGAACCGGAATCTTACCCGAGTCTTTATTATTATCTCTACTGTTTTTATGTAAAAAGGGATAAGCATGTGGCTCCCTTTAGGATTAAATACTTAGAAAAATAAGAAAAAAATTCTTAATTCTGTAATGGTCCACACCTTGAGCTGTTTTGATGAGAGAACTTTTAGAAGCAACAGCCATAAAACATAAAAGGATAGTTTTAAACAAAAAAATTAAAAAAGATTTTTATGATTATTAAAAACCTTAATAGTTTTAACAAATCTGATAACCTATGTTAATCCGCAAACTTCTTCCAAACAAACAAAAAAAAATAGCAGCAAATTCTTTCGCCCAGGAACATTTATCAAATCTATTAAGATACTACATCAGTAACAAAGTAAAACAACAAAATATCTCTATTTTTCCTATTTATTTTTTGATTAAAAGATAAAATACCCCGCCCTTCATAAAATTAAAATATGTCTTTCTCTGTCTATACTAGCTTTTTTGGCACGTGTGTTGCATGTAATTATAGGGAGTTTTTGGCACGTGTGTTGCTCATCGGTCAAAACAAAAGGTACTAAAAAGTCACCAACCTCATTTTTCTTCATCCTATCTTCTCTGCATTGAAGAACGTGGGCCTTACTTTAACGACAAGCCCAAGGAAAGATGGAGCTACAAAACTTTATACAGAAATTTTCAGTTGGGGAGCAGAGCTACGAGACTTCACATATAATTTAGAAAATTTGCAGCAAGTATATAGTTTTAGGGCATGTTTGGCAATCAGAAAGAAAAGATAAAATAGTAAAGTAAAAAAGCAGTACAAAGAAATTAATAATTCTTGTTTGTTTTGTTGGGAAAGAACCTGAGTTGACGCTTACGTGACAATGAAAAGTAAGATTGGATTATTTGGTTGGAATGGTAGAAAGTAAAAAGGTAAGAAAGAAAATAGAAAATGTTGAATAAAATAAGTTAAATTAATAATTAAATATTCACTTTTCTTTTAATTTCCTTGATTTTGATAAGAAAGTGAATAAAGAGGGAAAAAACATATAAGACAAAAATATGGAAATTAGATTTTCACTTAACCCAGACAGGTAAAGTGAGCTCGTTCTCACTTTCTCATTCTACTTTCCATCTCCCAAACGTGCCTTTAAGAAAAGAGCTTTGCTACACAACCATTTTATACACAACAAACCGTACAAAACTCACAGAATCGACGGATCCCAAACTTAAGTGAGCAGGCCCCACACCATGTGTTTGAGTCTGTGGCGCAGTTTGTTGCAAAATACTAGTTTATTTAACTACGTGTATTGCTCTAGTGAAATAATAACAAGGTGGCGTGGATTGTACTTGTAAAATAATAATAATATGTCAATTTAACTACATGCATTGTACTTATAAAATTATAATGACCTGCATCGCACATAAAACAATATTGGGTTTTTTTGGTTTGATTTCTCTAAATAAACAAGAAGCCATGCCCACCGATCAAATTCAAAATTAAATAACCATTTTCTTTTCCTCTGTATAACAATAGAGATAGCTTTTAATTTTAATTTGATTATTAGAATTACACATGCGAAAAAAACAATCATGATTTTGAAAAAAACATGTAGAAAAATCATAACTAACAGCATATCTTAAAAATATCTGTGACGAATCTATAAGAATCAATAACAAAATTATCCAAATCTTCTCACGTATTAAAAAAATCATACCAAAAATCTTTAACAGAATATATTTATTTTGACTATAATTTTCTCAAATTTTTATAAATGCTAGTACTGTATAAATCGCTAAACAAAATCAAGGTCAAGTCTGAATAGATAAAGAAAAATCACTTTGGGCATTTTAGTCAAGTAAGACTTTTCGAGATTTTTTTTTTTTAAACTAGAATATTTTCGTAGTACTTCAACTAGAACTTTTTTTTATAGGATTCAAGAACTAAGTTAGAACTGAAAATTGAAATTATATTGGATTATTCTATTTTTATTGGTGAAGTCCAAATGATACATATAAGCTTAATTAGAAAATATTTAATTATTTCTAAATGATTTGTAAGATAAAAAATCAATTTAAATTATAGAAAATATGATTTCTGTATACTAATAAAATATAATTAAACCCGTCTTCCTTTTGGTTTGATCAAATTATGGTTGCCTATATGTTTAATAATTTATATATTTTCCGATTAATTTTAGGTGTCTTTAAATCAGATGGATTTAAAGCGATCCAAAGTTTTTGTTTAAATCAATTGGATTTGGTCGATAAAAAAGAGAGAGAAAATGATTTGAAAGCTTGCCAAAAGAAAATGGTAGAGGAGGGAGAGAGAAAGGGAGAATTAAAAAAGTTCTGATTTTTAATTCTTGTTCCATCCAAATAACTGGGATAATTTTTAAGGGTGGAACATTCATTTTGTATATGAAAAAGTTATGGTTTGAACATTTTTTTCTTTTAGATCCAGTTCCAGCTGCATTTATGACTAACACCAAATTTAGAACTTTAAATTTCAGTTATAATTAACCAACACAAACTAATAGGCTGTCTCGGGATGTTCCGGTTCTAATTGTTTGTTACTGATTGACTAAACCCACTTTTGTATTTAAATTTACTCTAAATAAATAATTATTCCAAATATTTAATCTTATCATAAAACTTTTAACCGTCACCGTTGAAGGAGCATCCAACGGCGGAGATTAAAGCATCAGCCTCCTGAATAGTCGTTTTGACCACTTATCATCATCTCATCGTTTTATATATTCATTCCCAAAATGCCCTGCGACACAGATCCGAACCCAACTCGGCCACGTCCTCTCTCTCATAAAAGGCCAACCAGTTCAAACTCTCTCTCTCTCTTAAATATCTCTTTCTCTCTAAACATTGCTTTCTCTCTCTAGAATAGTTTTTGTTGTTAACGATCGATCCTCGTTCCCAATCCTTGTGATTGTGGTCTCTTCGATTCGTTGCAGGTGATTAATTTCGTTTCAAATAAAACGCTTGTGTCTAGGGTTTGCGATTGATCGAATTCGGTATTGATTCTTTGATTTTGTTGTTGGTTTAGGGTTTGGATACAAGAGGGGAAGGCGAAACAGAAGGGTTTAGTGTTAATGTCATACAATCAATCTACGGTTGAAAAGGGCGGGAAATCCGGTGGCGGCGGTCGTTCCGGCCACGGAAGAGGATTCGCCGGCGGCGGACGTGGAGGCGGCGGCGCTCCTCTGCCCAATCCAGCGAATCGATCGACGAATAACCAAAGGTGAGAATTTTTGCAATTTGTTACTTGATGAAATCGAGTTTGCTTGCTGTTTTGGGCCACTGGTCATCTGAAAGTTATGCCCTTTTTGGGAATGGGGTTAAAGTTATCTAAACTGAAGTTTATAAAGTTAGCAAAAGTTAATTTCCCCAAAAGCTTAAGCTGTTAGGTTGGGACAATGTATGTGACAATGTATATAAAGACAACATAATCCTTTAACACTCCCTTCACGTGGGCCTTTGAATTTCAGACCATGTGAAAATAAAGGCCCTCTGCTGAAACTGTCGTTGGCATAGGCCGAACAAATGGGGGTAAATAAATATGACTTAAATTGACAATAATAAGGTCTGAACGCACGACCTCTTGAACCTGTCTGCTCTGATATCATGTTAAGAACCATTTACCCAAAAGCTTAAGCTGTTAGGTTGTTGGATAACAATGTATATGAAGACAACATAATACTTTAATATAACTCCAAACCGCTAACCTTGTTCTGGTTGGTATTCATTTTGGAGTTGAGTTAACTGCAGATATTTAAACTCTAATCAGAACAAAGTTTTCTAAACTTTGTTTTCCCAAAACACATATCTTATAATAAAACCAGAGTTAGTTTTTAAATGAAGTTTGGGGCTTGCAAACCGTAGTTTGCATCCTCTCCTCTCTAGCTCCACTTAAAAATAAACTCTAGTTACCCTAGCTTCATACCCAACAGAGCCTTAGTTTTTAAAAGGCATACAAGGGAAAGTTAGGATTATGAAGTCACTGAACTCTTAAACCAAGCTGGAGCTGCATGGCTAATTACTGGTCTTGGGAAATATGTGTTTAATGGGTATTGCATAACTAGTAAATCCTATGGAGTTTCACAAAGCGCGTGAGTAGATATTGAGGTCACGTAAATGAGCAGTTTGAAGTATTTTTTCTGGTTCGAAAATGTTTAGCATGTCGCGAAGGTTGTTAATTTCTAGTGAGGTCTTTGAGCAGGCACAAGGTTTCAGTCGTTTCTTGGGCTTTGAAAGCCAAAGTACAAAACCTGAAATCGGGTCTTGTATGATAACCAAGTTTGAGACCGTAAAATTTGGTTCGAGAGACCCAAAAGTTAATGAATCAATATTTAGAATCCAAACCGCCAGGTATCGTATATAGGACTTAGCTTAAGAATTTTCCGCTTTAATTTTTTATTTTTCCAGTTTCAAGGAGTATGCAAGAAACCTGGTAATGGACAATGTGGGCAATTATACTGCAATGGTTGTTTTAAAGTTTGCTGTTTTACTAGTCTCATTTTTTTTCTTGTCTTTTCCATTGTGTATCTATGTAGGCAAATTGGTGTTAAAGACCTGTCTTTATTTACTTTTCTCTCTGGTTTTTCCAGTTTCAAGCGCGCTGGCGATGGACAAGGAGGGCAGTCAAGGGTAAATCCTGCTAGTGTGGGTTCTGACACGTCTACTGCCGGTGCCGCTCTAAGCTATGTGCAAAATGGTGCCCATGGTCCCCTTTCTCAGGGTGAGTCGAATCCGTCATTTATCTTTTCCTTTCGATTTACGAATTTACGTGCCAAGTTTGTATGTTTCAGTGGCTGATTTTGATATATGAGATCTTCAACTTTCGTATATCCATAAGTTTAAATGATGTCGTATTGAGGTCACTAATTTCAAACAGATATTCATTTTCAATATAATATATCAGAAATCTTTCAAGTTCACTTTATGACCCTTTCTCATGCTGATTTTCTATATATAAATTTTATCCACTGCTGCGAACAAGTCGCACTAGTCACTTAGTGTGGCAAGTGGTTTTAAAAATAATAGTTTCTAGTTTCTACCCAAAATTAATCTGTATTACTAAGTCTGGTGATATAAAATTTACTTCTATTAGAATTTTTCTCTGACATTGTGTCAAAGTTGGTTGCATGGATGCACTTAATAGTTGTAAATTGCCTTGATGCACACGTATTTCTTAGAGAGGTAATTGCCTTAAATTTTAATGAGATCTTGATCTGGAGATTGGTTACTAAGTATTTCTTTATTTTCATATATTTTCTAATCTTAATTTTGTTTGTTTTCTTGTAGACTCATCCACCACAGTGACACCAGGTGGTCCTAAACCAGACCTGATTCCGAAATCAGTTGATGCGGCCATCCCAAGGACTTCGCCAGCCCTTCCAAAAGCACCATCACAATCAACTCCTGGAATTTCGTTTTCAGCAGAAGCAACCGCACCTGTCAAAGGTAACTTCAGTACCATTGCTTAATATTAGGTGAGATTAACTATTAAAAATAAATCTATGTAGAGCGTATTTTTACTTTTTGAAACATTGGGTTGAGATTGGGCCAATTATGTAGAATGTTCATTTTTATATGTTTTTTATTTTCTTATTGTCAATCATGTTGTTTCCTGCAGGACTTGGGATAGATTCATTTTCTTTTCAATTTGGATCCATAAGTCCTGCTTGCATGACTGGAGTGCAGGTAAATCACATTATTTGTCCATTTAGAAAGACGTCTCTTATTTTTGTTTCCTTTTGGTCTTTTTTCTTTTTTTCATAGTTATTCGGCATGGTTGAAACTGTATTTTGGTTAATGTAGATTCCTGCACGGACTAGCTCAGCTCTGCCAAATCTTGATGAGCAGATGCGATTTCAGGTATGCCAATTTGCATTCTTGATGTCTGAAACTGTTTGCTTTCATAATGAGATTTTCTTGGATGTTAACTTTAAATTTAGATGGGAGACAAATCTTTTCCCTATCAGCATAAGCTTACATTATGCATCAACATCAAGTTCTTACGTCTTTGTAGTTATGTTTGCAGTCTCTGGACTTTCTAGGCATTTTTAGAATGAGTTTTAATGAAGTTCTTTGTGTTGATACTGTCTAGTAGAGATGTGGAGACGCTTTAGAATCTGACGGATTTAGATATACCGGGAAAGGTAGGAGAAAAACGAGGATATGGTAGAAATTTATGGCCACAAAACACCTGGAAGCGATCATCACGTGTTTAACAATCTTGATTAGATGCCTACCAAGCTGTTACCAGGAATCTATCATTAATATCATAGTCGATACCAATGGTGTAAGCTATGTGTATTATCTATATCGTCATCCAGCACATAACACATAAGCTGATTAACTGTCACATAAATGGATTATTAAATATTATGCAGAAAGAGATTTTTTTTAATGTATAAACATATAAAATTAATATAGAAAAGTTTCTTAATTTTTTTGAAAAATATGTAGTTAAGGACAGAAGTAAAGAATTGAGTCTTTGTTATGTGAATACTGAATTTGGGCATTGATTTTGAATATCAGGTTGGTTATCTGCATCATACTAACCGGCAGTTCTTTCACGTATTTTGCATAGAACTGATTATGCTTCCATCTTACAAGTAAATCCTATTTGATGTGGTTGCTAGCCAAACATTTAAGTGCTGATTAGTCTGCCTTTTAAACCTTGCTTTACAATATTGATTGACACTTCTAGTGTTTCTTCTGGCAAACGGTATGCTAAGACATTATTAATTGCTTGTTTTGCTTCTGCATCATGCAGGCTCGGCACGATTCGTTGAGTGCTGTGCCCACACAGCCCATATCTTCTGGCCCTCAGCCTCAGCCTCAGCCACAGCCACAGATGCAGCAGCAACCAGCACGAAAAGATGCGGGTGTTAACCAGTTTACTAATCCAGAGCCTCATCCTCCTGTTCAAGTAAAGAAAGAGGTGCATCAACAAATTTTAACTGCTCCTGTAGCTCCTATGCCGAGAATATCAAACCACCCGCAATTTCAACAACCGCCTATTCCTATGCAATTCAGTGGGCCCAGGCCGCAGCAAATCCCCATGACTCTGCCCATAAGAAATTCCCCCCAAGTTCCACGGCAGATGTTTGTCCCTAACCTTCAGTCTCATCCTTTGCAACCTCAGCCTATGATTCATCAGGGGCAAGGCTTCAATTTTGGACCTCAAATAAGCCATCATTTACATCCACAAATACAGTTCGCTCAGCAGCAACAACAACAAGGGAATTTCGTCGGCCCTCGTAAATCTGCAGTGAAAATTACACATCCCGATACACATGAGGAGTTGAGGCTCGGTAATAATGCAATGCCACAACCTCGGCCCATTGCATCATTTAGTGGGCACCCTCATTATTTCCCGCAAATGCAGCCCAATTCATATACTACACCGCCAAGATTTAACTACGCGGTTGGACAAAACGGGCAATTTGTTTCATTAATGAATACGTCAAGTCCAATGAATACACCAGTGAATTCAGCTGTGCTATCTGTTGGTCCTAGATCTGTGGGGCCCTCAGTGACTATTAGCATGCCTATTATTAGCAAGGCTGAAGAGCCTAAGTTGGATCATCAGAAAAAATCGAGTCAAAAGGATGTGAGTCCGTCTCAGCAACAAGTATGCTTTTAAATTATGCGGTTATCTTTATTTTGGCCAAGCTACAGTAAACTAGCCTTAAGTAGTGTTGTTTTTTCTAAACCACCTTAAAGATTTTTGTATTTCGGTGAACTCCTTTTTACGTTGCTTCCCCCCCCCCCCCCCCCCCACCAAACGAAAATTGCCTTAAATGCATCACTTTAAGGGAGCTTACTGGGGAAAAAAGTGTAAGGTACTTTAGTGAAAAAATGGCTCTTAAGGACTTAAGGTTAGTTTCATGTAATTTATCCTTTTCTTCATCAAGTTATTATTATTGATACGAGTTCATCTAACTTGTGCACTTTGTTTGATTGGTGCAGACCGATGAATCTTCTTTGTCTTCAATAAAGACTTCTATGGATGGCAGTTTTGAAGAGGTACAAAGCAGGCCATTAATGGAAGGCGTTCAAAACATTCATGAATCTCCAAGGGCGGAAAAGTCATGTACTCCCACTAGCTTGCCTATTTCTGGTCCAGAAGTTAGTGTAAGCACGGAAGCAAGAACTGGTGAAACAGGCGAAAGTATGGCGAAGAATTTGAATGCCGATCCATGTCAAGATGATAATGCTTCATTAGAGGTTAGATGCAGAAAAGATATGCTGGCTGTATCAGAATGTGAAAATTCTGAAGTTTGTGAGGTCTCTACAGAAGAAACTGGTGATGCGATTCCATATTCTTCTGAAGATGTAGCTTGCAGTTTAGACAGTGAGGCAAACAGTTTAGAAAAACATAACGAATGTAGCTCGCAGGATTCAAGAAGTCAACTTGTCTCCACAGATGCTGACTTGGCATTGGATTTAACACACAAGAAATCCGAGGCAGTTTCCATGGAAGCTCCGGTTACCTCAGAGAGAACAGACAAGGAGAAGCCCTCCTTGGAGTCTACTGAAGTTAAGGCTACTACTGGAAAAAAGATGGGAAAAAAGGGGTTATTATCTAAAGCTGATGCTGCAGGAACTTCTGACTTGTACAATGCATACAAGGGTGCCGAGGAAAAGCAACAACATGCCGATACCTCAGAAACTTTAGATAGTTCATTGACTATTAAAATAGAGAATCCGAATATAAATAATCCCGATGACGACGCTGTTGCAATTGACGATGCCACACAAACTAAATCTGAAGTTGATGACTGGGAAGAAGCGGTAGGAATATCTACCCCAAAGCTGGAGAAAGGACAGAAACTTAACGATGCAAGTGAAGCTACGGGCAGGAAAAGGTACACTAGAGACTTCCTTTTGACTTTCTCGGAGTTGTGCGTCCACCTTCCTCAAGGTTTCCAGATTGGATTTGATATAGTCGACGTTTTGATGTGCTCTTCACAAGTTAGTCCCAATCCTAGCCCTGGAAAAGCTACAGAGAGGTCCCCAGGAGTTTCTCGTGGTGATGACAAGTGGAAGCAATCTGGTTCTTTTCCTAGTTCTCGTCCTGGTGCAAGTCACGGGGTTTTGAGAAATCCACGTGCGCAGCACACAAATCAATCTGTTCCAATTCTTGCTGCGGTGCCTCAAGGAGGGCAAACTCATAATTTTTCCAGTGCGGACAGATGGCGGTCCATGAACAATTCGAGAGGTTTAATGCCGCCGCCTCCTTTAATGCCTTTGCAAGTTATGCACAAAGCCGAGAAGAAATATGAAGTGGGTAAAGTTTCTAATGAGGAACAGGCAAAGCAAAGGCAATTGAAAGCAATTCTAAACAAGTTGACACCTCAGAATTTCGAAAAACTCTTTCAGAAAGTCTCAGAGGTTAACATCGATAATACGGATACGCTTTCTGGTGTCATATCGCAAATTTTCGACAAAGCTTTGATGGAACCAACTTTTTGTGAAATGTACGCGGATTTCTGCTTTCGTCTCTCTGATGTTTTACCTGATTTTGTTGAGAATGATCAAAAAATTACCTTTAAAAGGCTGCTTTTGACCAAATGCCAAGTTGAATTTGAAAGAGGGGATAGAGAGCAACATGAAGCTAACAGAGTTGAAGCCGAAGGCGAAGCTAAACAATCTGAAGAAGGGAGAGATGCAAAAAGAGTACAAGCACGCAGGCGAATGCTAGGAAACATTCGATTGATTGGTGAATTGTACAAGAAGAAGATGATCACTGAGAGAATAATGCATGATTGCATCGGCAAGTTGTTAGGGCAGCAACAGAACCCTGATGAAGAAGGCCTCGAAGCTCTGTGCAAGTTGATGAGCACAATAGGAAAGCAAATCGATCATCCCAAGTCTAAACCATATATTGATCAATATTTCAAAGTAATGCAAATATTATCGACTGACGAAAAGTTATCCTCTAGGGTCAGATTTATGCTAAGAGATGTGATTGACTTAAGAAAAGACAGATGGAATCTGAGGAGGAAAATCGATGGCCCAAAGAAAATCGAAGAGGTGCATAGAGATGCAGCTCAAGAAAGGCAATTTCAAACGAGCACTCGATCGGCCTGGGGCCCGAACACGAATTCTAATTCAAGAAGAGGAAGCTCTTCTGTTTTGCCTTCACCAAAATCTCAAAGTGTCGGGGCCCATGGCTTTCGCAATCAAGATGCGAGATCAGACAGGCAACGTAATTTTGAGAATAGTGCATTGTTGATTGCATCCCAGGGACCTATTGATGATGGTTCTATTAGCGTAGAACCACAAGGGGGTCTAGCAAGAGGGATGTTTATTAGTGGACAAGCATCAAAATCAGGTTCAAATGGTTATAATTCTACACCTGATCAGCTGTTTGATAAATTTACGGCATCTAGTGTAAATGCGGGACAAAATCATGAATCATTAGGTGCAACTTCGACTGTGGTTTCAGATACACAGCTGTTGTCAGAAGAGGTTCCGCGAGAAAAATCGCTTTCAGCAATAAAGGAGTTTTATAGGTATGCATTTTCGCTACTTACTTGTTTCTCCTGCAGAATGCCTCATAATGAATATTTTTTCCTACCATGTTTGTTTGTGTGCGTCACCATCTAGTTTGTGTCGCTGATTTCCAATAATAGTGTTCAAGGGAATAACTATATGAGAATAATGGAGAAAAGAGGCCATAAGAGGGAATTTCCTCCTATGGCGTCGAAAAAATACAATCTCTATCGTGTTTTCCGACGATTGAACCATCATCCTCATCGTTATCATCGAAGATATGGGTACACCAAATTTCATGCGATTCTACAATTTTTTCACCGTTGATTTAGCAATATAAAAAGTTCTATTGTCGGTAAACTGTTAATTTTGAACCCACTAATTCA
This sequence comes from Agapanthus africanus, assembly GCA_030015575.1. Classification (NCBI taxonomy): domain Eukaryota; kingdom Viridiplantae; phylum Streptophyta; class Magnoliopsida; order Asparagales; family Amaryllidaceae; genus Agapanthus; species Agapanthus africanus. The sequence goes on from JASDDO010000019.1 coordinate 26,627,602, forward strand.
ACGGTGAAAAGTTGTAGAATCAAATAAAATTAGGTGTACCCATATCTTTAGATGATAACGATGAAGATGATGGGTGCCGATCGTCGGAAAAAACGATGGAGGTTGTATTTTTGCGACGCCATAGGAGGAAATTCCCTCCTATGGCATCTTTCCTCCATTATTCTCTAACTATATAGTAAGTTAAGAATGAAGGAGAAGGCCCGTTTCTTTTATAAATATTTTCTATTAACAAAAAAAGGGGAAATGGTCTTACTTCCTAGCTTTGAAAAGCAATAGATTTAGGTGCCCAAAAAAAGGTGTGAAAAACTTCCTAAACTTAAATTTTTTTGTGTTTTAGTCTCTATAGTACATTTACTATTGTTTTATGCCAACACTGCCCTTTTAGGCTATATTTTTTTAGTAAAATTACTATATCTATTACATTTGATCTATTTCAATATAAATGTAGTACTTTAGAAGATAAACATATCACTTTAATATATATATATATATATATATATATATATATATATATATATATATATATATATAACACTTTAAAGGGTAAATATAGTAGTTTACCTTAAAGGTCAGTGTTGACATAAAGAATAGTAAATGTATTATATGGACTAAACCTATTACTTTCTGGGCCAAGGACCTAAACCTATTGCTTTTCAAAGTTAGGGATTTAGATCCATTTTCCCCAAAAAAAATGTGTCATTGAGTTATGTATACTCTTTTAAATGTGATGCATAGGCTAAATAACATTGATCGCTGATTCATGAACATCTGACATACAGTAATAGATGCGATACATAAACATTATTATCATGAAGAAAAAAGATTAAAGTAAGCATGCAGATCTTTTTCTTTAGTGGATTGACGCCTGAATTCTTGAGTTTAAAGAAAAACTTAAAAAAATTAAGATTGGATCCTGCATGTTTAAATCATACAACAAGATGAAATATAACTTGAAATAGGCAAAATAGTGTTTATTGTGTTTATGGTGTGCATCATAAGTTTGATTGGTGCTTTGGAATAAATTTCCCCAGTTCACGCGTTTGCAGACGGTATCAATCAAATTGCATGAACTTTTAATTTCTATAGTGTGTCATGACTGAATATCTGTATGTTTCTTCTAACAAAGGTTTTATCTCTTAAACGATATGACTGTTTCACAAATATTTTTCTACATCATGTTTTTTCCTATGTTACGGTTCTGTGTATTTTTTTAAAATCCCGGTTGGCCTTCTTTGGGTTTGAGTTATGCTTCTAAATATATGCTTGCATTTACTTGCATGCGTGTGCATGTTTGTATGTATCCCGTTATAATGTTAGGGCAACAGACTAATACAATACATGCACACGAACACATTTTGAAAAACAACGTTGAAGTATATTTGCATCATTGATATTGTTGCTATCGTTCTTATTACAATCTATGCTCTAAATTTATAAGTGATTAGCTCTTATTTCTTAACAAAGCTAGATCTTGATAAAGTTATACTCATAGAAAACTCTTTTCTATGTCTAGTGCCAAGGATGAGGAGGAAGTAGCTTTGCGCGTTAAAGAACTGAACTATCCGAGCTTCTATCCTTCAATGGTGTCGCTGTGGGTCATGGATTCCTTTGAGAGAAAAGACATGGAGAGAGATCTCTTGGCTACTCTTCTTATCAATCTATGCAAATCTCGAGGCTTGCTTACTCAAGCTCAATTCGGCAATGGGTAAGCATTTCTATCTGTCTATGCTATTATAATGCAAACACTCTTGAGGTTTAACTAGAGATATGGGAATGCCATTTAACATGCTTGGAAAAGATAAGAAGAGAAAAGATAAAATAAAAAAATGCTAATACAAATATACAATATATAAATGATCTAACCTTGCTTAACCTAATTTTATAAAATCTTTTTCTCTATTTCATTGTCTAAACATGTAGACTTGGCATTTTAAATCCAACCATCCCAATATAAATAGCTTGCTTCGAAAAATGAAAATCCTCCGAAATTTAATTTTTTGCATAATGGAAAACGAGAATTACTTTCTAATGACAGATCAATAAAGGTTTAGAGTTAAAAAAAAACTGTTGCTATATCTAGGCTAAATTGCAGGAAACACCCTCACTTTTGCCTGATTACCCGGAAACCACCCTCGGTTTAAAAAAATACGCACTTTGCCCCCTATTTAAGCAGTCATTAACTTTTTTGGTTTCGTTTAAATTTTTGTTATCAAAATACCCCTTTGTCCAATTATTATCTACAACCAATGAATAAAAGATGGCATATAAATGGGAGAACCCTGTCGGCGTTTTGGAATACCCAACGGAAACAATGGCACCCTTAGGGTTGAAGGGATAAAGTGCGTGTTGTTAAAATAAGGTTGGTTTCATGCTATTCGATTTTTCTTTTTCTTATTTTTTTTATGCGAGGGATTTTTTTTTTGGACGGTGGGGGGGCCGGCGGCGCAGCGTCGGTGTTTTTAACCATATAGCTGAAAATGCATTACATGTGCATCCATTCATTTATCTAAATTATTCTGATGCATACGAATTTTTTACCGGCAGGTTTGAAATGGTCCTCGCTTCGTTGGAGGATGCCGTGAACGATGCTCCGAAAGCACCCGAGTTCCTTGGTCGCATCTTTGCCAAGGTCATATTAGAAAATGTGGTCCCTTTAAGAGATATCGGAAAATTAATTCATGAAGGCGGTGAGGAGCCTGGATCTCTGTTAGAGAGTGGATTGGCCTCGGAAGTCATCTGTAGCATCCTCGAGATCATTAGAGAAGAGAAAGGAGAACCCTTTTTGAAAGAGATTATCACGAGCTCAAAGCTTCGGTTACAGGATTTTCGGCCGACTCATACTATGAACTCAAATAAGCTGGATGCATTTCTTTAAGCTTCTTAGGATTAACAGCTTCGGTCAAAAAATTTACATTTTTTTCTTCTACGAGGGCAATTAACTTATTTTTTATAGAATAAAACTAAATATTCTTTGGGGAGTTAAGATGCAAACAGGAAAAGAATGAAGGGGGAATCTTTCGCATTTTTGTGAGCCCAGCTATTTGATTCTTTCCTCCTTTTGTTTCTTTGTTTGTTTATCAAAGGCTGAGAAATAATTCATTGATAACTAACTTGTTACATGCTTTTTGTCCTCTTTCTCTTTCTTCCTGTTTTTATTCTGCTCTGCTGTTTCACTATTTGTTTTTATTCTTTCATGGCTTTGATATTATTTAGGGTCAATTGTCAAAAGCCCTCAGCCCACTTCAATCTTGTTGTAAAGAACCCAGGTCATTTTGCTCTTGTTTAAAAAAAAAAAATCTGGATCCAATTAAAACCCCTTTTATACTGGTGGCCTGTAATGTTTAATCAGTGACCTGTAATATTTAAAAAGTTGCCTAATATCTAAACAGTTAGAAAGAATAAAAACCTAAATGAAATGTAACACATAGGTTTACAAAGATTTTGAATAGTAGGTCTTTCTCAACAATTTCGAAAATATCAAGGGTTTTTAGACAACTCCCAAACAGCCCGAGGGCTTTTTGACAATTTACCCTATTATTTATCGTGCACTCAATAACAATCCTTTGGGAATGAAACATGCTGATTTTGCTTCATCTTCATCTCTCCTATCTCTCCTATTATAGGGCAAAAGGCAGAGTCTTATTTTGAAAGAAATCAAACAAAAATATATTATTGATTTAAGTGCAATACATGTAATTAAATGCCACGTCATTATTATTTTACAAATGCGATGCACATAATTTAAGTAATAGAGAAATTTATCAATAAAGTTTTTATAATTACCCACGTGCCAAGAGCCATAGCATATGACAGTCGTATCTCTTTGACAATTTGATATTATTATGACAATGATCCAGTAAATTACTAATATTAGTGATTCACGTATAGATCTCACTATAAGAAATCATAATACATACATTACAGAAAAAGGCATAGCTCATGGAGCAGATCCTTCTCTATGCAATCGGAGTCTGGTTACTAATTCACAGAGAGAATGGCTTCGTGTAAACATCGAACGGATCATTGCAGGTCAGCTGCGGCTCCTATAAAGATAATCGAAAACATTTGTTAATGTCATAAGTTACTATACAAACGGATATGAATCATATATTACACAAATTTAAAATATATGCTACAGACAATTGTTGCCTCGCATCCGTCTTGCTCTTTAATAAGTAAAGGGAAGCACAATTTCTACGAGCAAAACGCAGTTCCTTTGGATCTTACGCAACAAAGAGCAAAAGGAGGGGTGGGGCTATGCATAAGTGGAGGGGCCCACCCCCACCCCCACCCCACCCCTGCATGGGCGCTACACAACCTTCTGTTGCTCAGCGCCCCTAAGCTCTTGACATGTTGGTGTAGAGAAGTGCGGATTTTGTTCATCTCAAATAGGAAAAACATATACAGTAGCACGGTGAAAATTTTCTTTTCACCGTTTTTGGCTTAATTGAAGAAAATAATCCCATTTTTTGCTACGTAGCGGAAAATACTCGTATCTTTTCAAACCTCCACTTTGCCCACTGTTTTGATAGGGGTTAAAATTTACTTTTGAAATCAGACTTTTATTCCTAAAATATCCTTCAATAAGCATATTGATGATGAATCATCAATGAAATAATTGGAGGAAAATAATAGAAGTTCAGGGCTATTTTTGGGAACTAAAAATTTGATATAACAGAAATGATAACAATGTTGAACTTATACCAGTGTTGGACTCGGAGTGGGCAAAGTGCAAGTTTTGAATAGAGGGGAATTCCCTGCCGTACTGCCAAAATTGAAGGTGTTTCCTGCAATTTAGCTTTTTTATGACAATATGTATCATCCATCATGATCCCCATGGTCTAAAATATAGCTATACTGAAGATATATAATGTGATTCTCAAACCTTTTATACGTGAATTGGATGATTGCGAACATCAACATTTTAGGGTCTTAGATCACCATTCAAAGGGAATTGATAACGCATTTAAATTTCTGTATGTACGTTGTAAAATATATCAATACCGATGAAAAAGTAAAATAAAAGATATGGTGGAGAGTTGGCTTGTTGACCTCCATTGCGAGCCAATGCAACAACAAACTAGTTTTTCTAGTAGTTTTTTTTTTGGGAAAATATACCTGTCTCAGTGCGCCAAAGCTGCCTCCTATATGCAACATGGAGATTAATGTCGATACTGGACCTGCTGCTCCCACCGTGTTCCGAATGGTTGATCGCATGGAGTTGAGTATGCTTCCGTATGTGGCACCATGATCTTCCTCAAATGCTTGAATGAAACAGTATGTCATTGCTCCCGTCGATGCGATCCTCGATAGAGCCTGCTTGTCACAACCAATGATATTTAGAAAAATGATGAATATTAGTAATATATTAACAAATCAATTATTCTAGCTTGTTCACTCAAAGATGAAGACCAAGCTCTCAGTTTTTGGTTTGATTACACAAAACCCCTGTAGTTTGCCTCGTACAGCACTATAGCACTTACACTCCCTACATTATTAATGCATATGCTCCTATTGTAAAACCCTCAAAGCACTCAGAATCTACTCTAAACAACACAAACAAGTTATAGATTTAATCAGGCAATCATTTGAGTTGTTTAGAATTGAATTTGAGTGTTATACAGGATTTTGGTCAATGGGCAAAGAGGGGGTGATTACGCTAATCACTCACTCACCGGGGTATAATTGCTATATGGGGTAACTACAGTGGTATTCTGGGGAAATTAACCTTTACTCCTTTTTTCTTGGAAAAACAAAATTGAAAACTATGGCATGCTACGATTTTGAGAAATATCCTATTACAATAACACAGAATAAGCAAATAATTCCAACATTAACATATAGAACAGGAACTCTTGCGAAATCTTATAATAATCGTTATACTGCAATTGTGCACACTAAAACCTTTTTTTCCCTCACAAATTTAGTAATAGGATTAATTATAAATTTTGATTGCCATTGAAACTTCTTTAATTATACTGCTCAGAACCAATTCAAAGATCTTCTATTTCAAATGGTTCAGAATATCTTCCAAAACTCATCATAAGCATTGGTCCCTGCTTCTCATAAGAGCTCGATGTCCCTGGGTTTTTTTCACTTTGGTTGACTTTCTACATCTAAACTTTCAAACTCTAGATAAGTTGGCAAACTAATTCAGCTTAGTTGCCTCACATTGAAAGTCTCTCACTACATATGTTGATTTCTTGTGTGATATTAGAAGAGATAATCGGCTTTAAGTTGTCATGTAACCTTTGCCAACCAAACAAATATTTCAAAGAGAATAATGGAGGAAAGATGCCATAGGAGGGAATTTTCTCCTATGGCGTCGAAAAGGTACACCCTCCTTCATTTTTTCCGACAATCGGCACACATCATCTTCATCGTTATCATCTAAGATGTGGGTATACCAAATTTCATGCGATTCTACAACTTTTTCACTGTTAATTTAGCAGGTTCAAAATTAACGGTTTACCGACAACAGAACTTTTTACATTGCAAAATCAACGATGAAAAAGTTGTAGAATCGCATGAAATTTGGTGTACTCATATCTTAGATGATAACGATGAAGATGATGAATGCCGATCGCCGGAAAAAATGAGGGAGGGCATACTTTTTCGACGCAATAGGAGGAAATTCCCTCCTATGGCCTCTTCCCTCCATTAACCTCTATTTCAAATACTAAATAAAAAAGGGTTAATTGCACAAAACCCTCCTGTAGATTACCCATATATACACCCCTTTTTTTAGCACACACTCAAAAGCACATAGGTTCTATTCTAACCAACACGAACAAGTTGTACGGTTAAATTAGATAATCATTTGAGATGTTTCGAGATGAATATTTAAGCATTTTGGCCGATGAACAGATGGGTGTTTGCGGTAATAAATCATTTGAGAGAGTATAATTGCTATACAAGGTAAACTACAAAGTGGTTTTGTGCAATCAACTCCTTAAAATAAAACAACTGTTGTTTTTGCTAGATTCAGCATACCGAGGTATCAGCAGATGTTTGATTATCATCACAACCGCTAAATGAATAGACTTCTCCTCCATTTGTACCTTTCCATGCACCGGATCTAGGCCGATGATCCTCCCAAACATATTGCCCATTTCTGTATAAACATTTTATTTTAGTATCATCAGCTGAAAAGCAAAAACTGAAACATACGGAGAACAATCAGTCAAATACAAAAAAAATTCCTAGATTCTTTTGAGGAGAATTTTGTTGCATTGGTTGACATTATAAGAATGCCAACATTAGCTTTAAAGGTCCTACTGATCGCCAGGTAGCAATATAAAACTCATAGACGTTCATTGTAAAATAGTGGTTACGGTTTTAATTAAGCATACTATCTGAGGTAGCAAGCAACTGAAAGGGAGCTTGGTTGGTTATAAGAGAGACGCCTAGGTTCAAATCTGGTGAAGGATGCATTAAAATAACATGGGCAAACGTTATATTTGTTATGGGGGCAAACATCCATATAAGCCTGACATATTTCGATAAGTCAAAATTCAGTTTTAAAAGGTAGAATCAATAATAGAGTCCATTTGACAACTCCAGTCACATAATCGAATTACATTAGGATGGACCTATTTCTACAAAAGCTTTTCCGAAATCAGCTGGTACCTTGCCAAGATGGCTAAATGCAAAGAGAGATTCTTTTTTCCAAAACCCTAGAATAACACTTGATATAAAGTTCGTCGGGTAAGAATTTCCTCGAGAAATGATTTAGTATACCGCGGGTAGTAAACTATCATCAACCATACCCTTAAAAAAAAGATTAATATTTTTAGACAGTGGCAGAGCCAACCAGATTGGCGCATGAAATGCATGTGTGCAAATATTAGAAAGTGGAAGAAATGAATATTTGTAGACAGTGGCGGAGCTAGGGGTGGGCTGGGGCCTGGGCCCATCCAAGGTTCCGGGAAATGCTATAAACACCAGTCTTTCGATTTCTATATGAGTAATTATAAATTTAAATATTGATATACTTGATTCAATTTAAATACAGTGTACTGGTAGAGGCATTGTACTTTGATCCTAAAGGTCTTAGGATCAAACCCCAGTAACTTCATTTTACTTTTTCTTTTGAGTCCACATGTTAGGTACTTCAACTGTTTAACAATATATTAATGTAAGTTGATATATAATTTAGACCCCAAAAAAATCACATATTTATATAATCATCACTAATTTGAGTAATTTCTAAAGATGTAAACTGAAAATAGAATAATTTGCTTTAAATACCCTCACCAATCATGATTTTACACTAAAATACCTTAAAGTTCTTAATTACGGTAAAATTCTTCAACTATGGTTTTTCAGAAAGATTTTATCACTGAAAATATATTCGAAGGTAGCATTAACGGTATCTTACTGTAATAAAAGGTATTTTAGTGAAAAACCGTGATAGTTAAGGGTACTGTAGTGAAATTTATCCTTAAAAATATGTAGCTTCTATGAATTTAAACCTTTACAATTACATGAATATTTAGAAAAAGATAAGTGCTTAGTATTATGGTTTAGAGAACGTTTTTAGTATTTTCAATATATGGTTATATTTTTATATTAGAGAGTATGCTTTACTAGGCCTCCCCAAAAGAATTTTTCTAGCTCCGCCTGGTGTAGATTCAATTTCGATAGAGATTCGTTTCAAAATATATTCAGTCAGATGCATTTTGCAGTTGGTTCAGTTTTTAATTCTAATGGTCAAGTATGCAAAATAATTTATTGATAGTTTGATACCCTAATTTAAGATCATATTGAAAAAAAAGAAGCAGCATATTATGTATATAATTTGTTATGTAGAAAAAAGTCACAAGATAGTTACTAACCCATCCATTCTACAGAGAAATGCTAAATCTAAAACCGTGCCACTATGACATGCATCTATAATTGCATGAAGCTTAACACCATGAGGAAGTGGTCTCACGATGGTTGCATTTATCTCATCATCGACTATCATTCCTTGTGTTTCAAAATCTAACGGACAAATGGTTTCATCATATCCATCAATCTCATCACCGTTATAGTTCCTTTGTTGTGAGCCATGTCCAGAGTAGTGAAATACCAATGAGTCTCCAGGTTGGCAACCTTGTACAAGCCAATATAGTGCTCTTCTTATGTTGAATTTTGTTGGAATTTTGTTCATGTCGGTTTCTTCTTCTGCGAATTGACTTTCAAAAATAGGACATAATTAAGAGTTTTCTCAAGGATATAACATAATTAATAAGCATGTTGAGAATAACTACATGTAAGAATAGACTATTTTACTCTAATATACGTTATCTATCTATTTTCAGTTCCTTTACATTTTTGTGTATTTATGGTTAAATTACACAAAAATACCCTAAACCATCGCGCTCAGTTGATCGCAAAACTACCTTAAAGATTTTTATGACCGTAAACTACCTTAAACTATGGGTTTAAGGGATCTTTTCACTACAATTCCCTCAAAATTAGTATTTTTCTGTAATGAAAAATTAAGGTAGTTTAGTGAAAAACTGAGATAGTTAATGGTATTTTAGCTAATTTACCCTTTTTTAATAAAGTGCACTCCCTTAAAGTGCTGCATTCACGGAGTTTTCCTGGAAAATACTCTTAAACCCATATTTAAGGGAGTTTCCTGTAATAAAAAAAACTTCAAGGTAGTTTAATGAAACACAGTGATGGTGCAGGATATTTTAGTGTACTTTCGCCTATCAGAACACGAGTGCACTTGTGATGAGCAATTAAAGATCTAATTATGCTTAGAGGATCACAAAGTTTGTCATATTTTTTGGTGAAGCCTTCTCGATATCGAGTTGTGATCCACAACTGACCATATTCTGATGAGGAAAAGCTTAATGATTATGATGCAAAGTCTGAATTTTGAATGAACTCTGGAAAAATTATTCTGCCACATTTCAATTAGTACAGAAATTTTAGTGGAGGAGATGTCGATATTACACATTTTAATCTACAACCCGGTAACAAATTCCAAAATAATTTGAATACAAAAAATGATTGTTATTTGAAAACATATAAACTATAGTTGTGAATTAGGATCACATAATAAAACTTGCTAATAGATACTCTCTAGGAAGTAGATTGTAACATCGAACTAGTAAGAACTAACTCTGGAAAATTTCATGTAAAAAATCCAGTCTTGCTAGTTTTTGGCGGAGACTTGTTTCGTTTTTTAGCATACAATTAGCTGACTACAACAAATCAATCTAACTCAAAAAGAATTAACCGCATGAACTAATATCTTGATTTTTTTTGAGAAATCTGCCTAATATGACAGTATATATTCTGGTTCCCACAGTTTTCCGTAGAAATCTTACAAAAATGACAAAAGACTTGTCAATTGTGGAATCATGATGATAAGTTAACTTGCTTGTTCTATAAATTCTTAAAAGTTCCAACATTTGATTTATGCTATAGATAGAAAAGGGTAAATTAACATAAAATACCCTTAACTATCTCAGGTTTTCACTAAACTGCCTTCAATCTTTTTTTATTACAGTAAATTCGTAAAGTGATTTTTTTTAACTTACTGTAATCATTGAAAAAATATATTTGGAGGTATTTTAGTTAAAAACCACAATAGTTAAGGTTATTTTAGTGTAATTTACCCCGTGTTTGAATCCATAGAGAACCTTTTCTCTCGAAGAGCTCCCTTTTTTCCTAGTATATCTAAAGGAAGAGCTCCCCTCTCTTTTTCTATAATTTTAATTCGACTTATCAACTCCCCTTCCTTTTGTTCCCTTCTCAATTGAAATGAACATAAACATTGCAACTGGTAAAAAAAAAAAACAATTCAATCAAGAACCAGTTAAAATTACCGACCGGTGAGGGAAAGGATGCAGTCGTCAGGGAAGTGGAAGCGATTGACAAGGAGGTAGCGCATGCACTTGGCGTCGTTGATGGTGCCCTTGAGCTCGTGCCTCGAGTGCCGATACGACACCGCGCAAATCACCGCCTTTTTCCGGCCATGTGCCGCCGTCGCAGCCACCGGATGAGATCGGACGGCGAGTGGGCCCGCCGCCACGTGGGTGATGGATCGGCAGAGCGCGCATCGGATGGAGATCGCGTCTGGGGGCAGCTGAAGCGGGGTGTGGCAGTTGGAGCAGTTGATAAGCATCAACATCGCGATGATTTTGAGATCAGAGAGAGAGAGGTTTGGGTATTTTGGGAATGAATTTGGGGATTTTGTTTGGAGAGGAGATCGAAGAAGAAGAAGAAAGGAGAGGGTTTGGTGGGGAGGAATGGGGAATAAGAGTGGTGGATCCCACCGTGTGTTTTCTAGTGGGATGGAGAAAATTGGATGCCTTTTTGTGGGTCGACCGCTGACTTTTTTGAAAGAGAGCGGAAAGGGCCAGGGATGCTGGATTTCTTTTATCTTTTTCTTCTCTTTGTTTTTTCTCACAGAAAAAAGAGGAAAGAATATATCATGCTGTAAGGAGCTGGAGAAAAAAAGAAGGATCTTCCAGAGAAAAATACATGGCACCACCATATAGTCTGTTAGGTCCACGTTACCTCTCCCGGTGCTTTCGAGCTTGCGGAAACGGTAAAACAAAATTTTTTCTAAACATGGTAACATGGACCGAAAAGCCGGATCTTTGCTAAACAACACACTAGCATCCTAACTAGAGATTTATCTACTCGGTTAGGGGCTATACCTCAACTTGAACTCCTTCTCTTCTTGTTGTTCTTCTCCTTACTTGCTCCGATGGTTGATCCGGACTTTGGTCACCTCCGCGGCCTCCTTGAGTCGAAGACGATCCACCCGAGAGATGTACACCGAGCTCCACCTCGAGCCGAGGTAACTAGGGCAAAGAGATTGCTAGTGTAGAAGCCTTAGGTTGTGTAGAAGTGGTAGATGGATGGTTTTGTCTTTGTGTGATCTTTATCTCTCAACACATGAGATCAAAAGATGAATCAAGAGGAGGAAGAAGGAGGAGCTAGCAACCATGGTGCATTTCTTTTCTTCTCACTAGAAAAAGCCAAGAGAGAGAATGAGAAAGAAATTGTGAGCATAAGAAAATGAACCATGATTCAATAATGCAAAAACAATATCATTACTAATCCCATCAAGATAAAGTTTGATGGCTACATTGAAATGACCATTATCATAATCAAAATAGAAAAAGAAAAAGAAAAGAAGAGTGTAGATCTCTCTTGAAAGTCAATGATCAACACGGTCAACCGGTCAACAAAGTCAAGAGAGATCAATGGGGTCAAATGGTCAATGCAATTAGCCATCATAAAATTATCACTAAAAGGATTAATAAATGATGTCCGTGGCTCATAATGGTTTTGACCAAACGAACTGTCAAAACCCTAATGAGCCTGCCACATAACGGTTTTGGCCGAACCAGCTGCCAAAACCATGATGAGGCACCTCCTCCTTCATCGCTCCGGAAAATTGTGCATACACACCTGCATCCGCATTCTGCAGAATGCGGATGTGCAGAAGACAAAACAAATCCATCCGTGCAATACTAGGATCCGGTTTAAACCAAAGCCCGCTAGTATTGCCTGTCCGAACACCGTACGCACACAAGTGTACGTAAGTGATCGCAGCTCTGCCGTAAAACCATACCGCCTCTACACGTTTCGCTCAGTGCAGGGAAACTCTCTGTGTGGGACTCTAAAGACTCGACACTACGCTGGCAGTGGGTTTAACCACTGACCGCAAGCGGCACTAGCTGTACGTAACGGTCCCCAGGTAGATGTTGTAACACCCGAACCCAATACTACTTTTCTGTTATCGGTTGAGCATTAAATATCACTCATTTTATTTATCTTGCTTGTTTGGGTCTTACTGTAAAATTTCATCTGGCTAAGTCATTTTTGCATATAACAAATTTTAACACCTAAAATAAAATTTAAAAATATCTATCTTGGCCTACTCGTCACCCCTAGCCGCGTGGTAGCGTCCGTGCATCGAGTTCTCATCCCGTTCGGTGAAACGGGCGAGTTTGGACGACTACGCGCACGTGCAGATGTCCGACTTGGGGGCATACTTTTTAATCATAAAACACTTCATTTAAAAATTTGGAACCCGCTTAAAATCCTATTATTTGAATTTCGAATTTTTGGGCCCAACCCGGACGCGATTTGGAAATATTTCATTTAGCGCCAAAATCCCAAATTAATAAAATATTTGAAACCATATAAAAATTTCGTTATATTATAAGCCTACTGTTACTATATATATTTTATTCATAATCTCTTCACTGTTAGGATTATAATCTTTGAAATCTTTTGATTTCTGTTAAGCCTGGCCAATCGCGAGGCTCTGCTTTCCCCGGTGGGTCCCTCCTCTCTCTTTCCCTCATACCTTTCTCTCTCAAACTCTCTCTCTTTCTCTACTTTTCTCTCTCTCTCTCTACCTCTCTCTCTCTCCCCTATATATATCCTTTTCCCATAATTTCCGAGAACCCATGCGAGGAAACCCACCGCTAACCCTAACCCAAGCCGGCTCGTCACCGTCGCCGCCGCAACTCAGACGCCGGCGCCACCGTTGCCCTCGCCTCCGCCTCCTCTTCCCGGCCTCGACTTTCCCTCCTTCTCCCCGTGCACACGTCGCTGCCGCAGCAACCCCGGCCTACCCCGTGTCTTCTCCGTTCGGCCGGAGACGTCGCCGGCAACCGTCGTCGTCGTCACCCGCGCCACCTTCGGCGTCTCCTCATCACCTGCGCACCAGCCCCCGACCTTCTCCTCCACTTCCCGTCGTCACCACCCCACCTACAGTTCCCGCAACCCATCTCCTTCGGGTACGGTTCCAGCAACCCCTCACCGCCGGCCACTCCTCTAGCCTCAACCCCGATCTCCATCATCTTTTCTCCAGCCATCAACCGCCTCGTCGTCAACCCCTAGCACCGAGGTCGGCTACATCATCATCTCCTCCGGTCCCGTCTCGCCCGCACTCATCCCCTTCGCCGGCGCCCCACCTTCGCGCCAAACACCAGCGCACACCCTCGACCCCTCGACACCTTGCTGCTGCCGCACCCTGGCCTCGAACTCCGGCCACCTGCATACATCCCCGAGACCATAAGCCCAAGCTTTCCTCTCTTGATCCATCACCAATCATCACCTTCCTTTTTTCTTTTGCTACTCTCAAAATCGAAACAACAAAAGATATGATTCTAGACCTAGAGAGATGGAAGTTCGAATCTTTTAGAGAGAGAATAAGTTTAGAGCAAGAAGGGATGTATGCTGGTCAGGGCAACCCGGTGGATGTTCCCTACTTGCGTGGTTAACTTCTTGCTGTACCTGGACCGTTCCGTGTGCGCGTGTGGATGTTGCAACGATTGCCGACACTGGACACTGCGTGCGCATCCTGTAACGTGATCCGATCGAGGCAAGTATTCGATACTTGCTACATGCTATTGCTACTTTATAACTTGATATTCATGTGTGGTTTAATAATATGTCATTTAGCAACTCACCTTACATATCTTGCTCCATGTCAATTAAATTATTTCCCGATAAACCCGTACATAATAGATTGCATTCGATTCACTGCCATGATGCTTTAATGCCAGTTTAGGTTATCAAATATGCATAACCGGCCAAGTTACAGTTTGCCACTCTAAACCATATAACTAAGTGTACCTGTTAATTACACTTTACTGTTTAATAGATGATAGCCTTTACACATGTAGTTCCATTATATTCGGACGTTCGTAATCAAAGGCTTGATATAACTGTATCGCATCATCATTTAACTATTGCACCGCTAAGGGTGCTCAACACATGTTAATATAATAAAACGGCTGCACTGTATTACTGCACACTTGTGATTGAATGTAACTGTTGATTGTTGTTTAACTCATTGCTTATTTCCTGTTGTTATTACCCTGTTCGATTATATATCTGTTTGTGAGCACACCCACGATATGTTCGTACCTTGACTTGACATTGCTATACGATGCACCTGATATGGTACCCTTTACTATCGACTTGACCTGATATACCATGACCTGACCTGTTACCTGATCTCATGCCTAATGCCAACAAACCTGACATGGAGTCCTCATGGACCATTCCTGTTGTCTATCCAGACAAACCTGACCTGTTACCTGATCCCGTGTTGGCATTAGTCCTTGACTACTGAATACCTGACCTGACACATATAACCGGGGGGTAACGGGACAGAGCCATTCGTGACTCTTACATTTCCTGATTCGTGGTCCCGGGGGGCAACGGGACAGAACCATTATTGGTTCCCATCTTCCTGATCCGTGGTCCCGGGGGTAACGGGACATATCCTTTGAGTTACATGGAGGATTACTCGAATTGATTTCAAAGACTTTAGAATAGAAAACTCTATAGAACAGTTTAGTTACCCACTGCACATTACCCTGCACTGCTTGTTTCACACTATTGCTTTATTCATGTTTATTTCTGCATTGCCTATTACACTGTTCATATTATATTATTGGTTGACATAACGCGCTGACGTCTGGATTTTGCATGGCCCAGATTCTTTACCACTGTCGTTGTCCGAGCAGGAGTACTTCAGCCAGCAGGCTGAGTTGTGAGTTCTGTAGTGGTTAGTTTTTTTCCCGCATTTTATTTCCAGATGTGGGCCCGTATTATGGGACATACTCTTCTATTATTGTATTGGATCATTTGCTTCCGCATTTATTTATCATTGACTCTTGTTATTCTGGATTTGGACATGTGTTAGATAGTTTTATCTTGTTCTTGATATCTCTACAGCCGTAATGTGACTGTGGATGGATACTTCCTCCCCACAGGTAGCATGGTTGGCTATGTCACGTGCCCAATCTTGCGTACTCTGGGAAGCGGGGCGTGACAGATGTCGATAAGAAGGCCGATGAGGTGAACCCATCCGAACTCCTACTGAGCCTGTATGTGACAATCTCCGTACAGTCCGGTCTGTTCGTCTGATACATCGCATGGCGGGCCTAGGGGGCGGTAAACGCCAGTCCCCTAATAGCGGTACAAGTCGTGTCGGAGTGAAGCCCAGAACACCCTGAGATAACACTGGAAACCTACCAGTATATCTCGCTTGCCCTGGTCAGGGACTACTTGTGTAATGACTCTCCTAGACACAGCGCGATGTCAACCCCCAATACCGGGAAAGACGAATCCTGTCTAACCGTCACTGCCTCCAAGTGCTTCGGGACTGCACCCAACTACTACCTGTTTGCACGACTCAGTAGAGCCGTGGTAGGGTAGTAATCAAAAAACAGTGGGAACACACTCGAGGCGAAGTGACAGTGTCAAGTCAGCGGACTAAGCTGTACTCATGTCACCTGGGAACTGATAACTGACGATAGGTATAATACCAACCATCAGTTCCCGACGAGTCTTGTCCAGTGTACTCGTAACCTAATGAGCACCCGCATACTATCTCAAGTACGACATACTGACGGCTGTGGGACAGACCGTCTCCCGTGCTGGGATGAGAAGCGCATACGCTAGTCTACTCCGGAGTATCGATGCCCTGTCTCGATAATCCCACGACTAGGGACGTGTATAAGGATGTGCTTGTGGATTACCCAGCCCCCACGAGTGTGATCGCCATCACAATGCCGGTAATCAAGCAAAGATCCTAAGGGCTCTACTAATGCGTATAGGTGATATAATAAAGAAACACACATGTACACATTAAAGCGGAGACAAACCAAGTAGCATACTACTATATCGAGCAAGATTGTCTGTACAACTGTGAATATCCCAAGCTTCCATCAAGTAATATATATACTAGTATGATACAGTAATGGCCTCTAGGGCATATACACTAACATAGTCTATGTAGCTGTCCAAACTACGTTCAAAAGTTGCATCTTTCTTTTACTCCTGTTCGGATGCATTATACTCGACATATCAAGTTTGTGCTGCTAAATGAGCAAAATGAGAGAGCTTTGCTGCGATTTGTTATTTATGGACTTTTTATATCTAAAAGGCTCCGATTGTTTGCTGATTCTCTTCATATATGTCATTATCAATAAATACTTCATCGAGTGTATTTTACAAACAGAGATAGAGACATTAAATTTGAACGCAAAAGTTCATAGATTTATAATCAGATAGAGGCACGCTGCAAAATGCATAACCGTTTTTTCAATACGCGTGTTTGTCTTTACTTAAATCCGGTATCACAATCCACAATCCCACTCTAAAATAATATGCAAAAGATATGAGAGGAATTGGAATAGTGTTGTAGTATAGTGTAATTTGCAATTAGCAAATTCGCTTTGTGAGCAAAATTGTTAATCACAAGTCGTTCCAACAGAGATCGAGAGTGAAGATCATGTTTTCAATGCGAGTTATAAGGAGTTCGGTTTTGAAAGAGTCGTGTGAATATTTTAGAAAAGATATGAGAATGCAAAGGGGAGGGGATTTACTAAGAAAACGAATTAAGTGACGAATCTCAAATTAATCTTCTCAACTTGCCCTCTCTTGAATTTCTTCAACAAAAACAAACATTCTCCAAGAGTATAAACCATCAAACACTCACCATGTAGGTGGTGAAGTATGATCTATCAAATGGACGATCCCTTGCATTTGGTGAAGTAAAATCTCAAGCTAGCCTTGATCTAAACGTTATGAGTACAAACCATCAAACATACACAATGGGTGATGGAGCATGGAATGTCAAATTAGATGTCTAGAATTAAATCATACTTGAGAAGGATGATGCTAAACCAAAGCTTGAAGATGATATTAAGGGATTTTGGTGGAATTGTCTGTTGAGGAGCCATTCCCTCATTCGGATGTGTCACTTTAGAACCCTTAACAATATTCCCAAGACTTGATCCAACCTCTTGTAACACCCTAGCACGATCGTACGATATTAATTAGTATTTTAAATTTTTTTTATTTATTATTTGGGTTGTAATTGGTTTAAATAGTAGATTTGTTTATCCGACCCGACCCGCTTGAGTGAAACCCGTTATGGTGCTATATTATCTTTTATTAATATTTATCCGTAAACTAAATCCATATGAATCTTAAATAACAGATATATAATATTTAAAATACATGCATATATTGTTTGGTAGCCATACGTTAGGAATATTTTCATATATTAATTGTCATAATGTTATTTAAATATTTCATGATATTAAATTTACATTTATTTATTACAGGTAAAACGTAAACAACCTAGATACCAGATACATATTAGATTAGAATATATTATTTCAACCTTTTGAATTATGGTTTAAAAAAGCTACGTTGTGTATAATATTTCCAATATATTTTTCTGTAAAATTTAGCAGAGACGGATCAGAGTTTTGTACTATCTTATATATGTATAAAACTAATTATATATTATACATATACTATATATATAAACATATTATATATATTTTTATAAAATTAAAAACTCTTTTTCTCTCTCTCCCGCTCACCCTCCTCCTTCTTCTCTTCTTTTTCGTGGCCAACTTTCTCTTGTCTCCAACTCACCAACTCCGACCTCATCTTCTTCAACCCATGACCCCGACTTCACCACCGGCGTCCTTTAACCCTCGTTACCACCTCCTGCACCTCATCCGCAACCATCAACTCACGACCTCACCTCCGACCATCGTCCTTGCTTCCATCACTTCATTGACGAACCCATCTCCTCACCAAGCCGTCGACTCCTTCTCCAGAGAACTTGTCGCCTCATCACCACCATCCTCTAAATCCGCAACCATCTTCCTCCTTCACCCTTTCCGTCGCCGTCACCGTCATCTTCTTAGCCACCAACCACCACCAACATCGCCACCTTGCCGCCGATCCCGTCACAACAGCAACCCATCACCATCGCCTCCTGCCCTCGCCCCACTGCAAACCCTTTGCAGAAATCAAAACCCCAACTCCGGTCATCACCGAACCCTACTCGCCGTCGTCAGCAACCTTCTCCTCGACCACTAGCACCCATCATCGACGAGAACACCATCAGCAGAAGTTCAGTTGTCGTTGACTTCATCTCCGACGAGCCTAGCAAGTTTGGGGTTGCTTCGTGTGCTGTTATTTCCGTATCCGTATTGATTCACTCATGTTCTATCCATATCCAGATAAGTTTACAACTTACTATATGTTATAAGTATATATATATATATATATATTGTATTATTATTATACCGTTTATACATATAACCTATATGTCGTAACTAACAAGTTTTATAATTTGCATTTTATAACGTTATATAAATTATATCTATAACCAGAAACTATACAAACTAGTCTAGTTGGCTCAATTGGTAAATCGAAGTGTAGAAATCAATATGATTATTTTCGTTACACTATTTTATAGCACCGAGATAACCGTATTTCATCACGACCTGTTTGCACGATGTTAATACAAATAAACACTTTATATAAATTAATATACTACATTGACATGCTTATAACTCGTTATCTTGTTACAGATATTGTTGTCTTGCTTGTACATGTTTACCTGTAATATTTATCGATGCCAACAATCTTGACTTGTTGTCCTGATGAACATGACATGTTGTCTAGATAGACATAACCTGTACCTGTATGTTTCTGTGTTGGCATTAGATAGATATTATTCCATACCTAACTTGGAAAATGAAATATGGGAAAATGGGGAAATCAAAAGTGTGACTGAAGTGTAATTTAAAAGGATATTACTTGATCCGTGGTTTCGAGGGGGTAACGGAAATCCGTGGTTTCGAGGGGGTAACGGAACAGAATCATTCTTGATTCATACATCTTGATCCGTGATCCCGGGGGGTAATGGGATTTATCTTGGTCCGTGGTCCCGGGGTTAGCGGGATTTATACTTTTGAGTTACATGGAGGAATACATTCATTGGTTTCAAATAATTATAGAATAGTTAACCTAGAAATACAGACTTTAGGATACTCATGACAAACCTATAGCCTGCTGTTATAACACATGTGATTGTTTTGTTTATACTCATACCTTATTTTACACGTGACATCCTATATAGTACACTGTTCAGTTTGTTATTATTACTATGATATTTATGACGCACCGACGTCTAGGTTTTGTATGACCCAGTTCCTTTAACCTTAGCGCAGGAAGATCGAGAATACTTTGATAAGAAAGTTGAGCAGTGAAGAGATTTCTTCTGATTTAGTTTATTGATGCTTTAGATTTATTTTCTAGTTACGGTTTTGACGTTGTGATCCCATAAGCGACGAGACTAGGATATTATTTCTTGTTGGATTTTTATTTATTTCCGCTATCTCTCGTTATTATTTATTGTGGCAGTTGGACATGTGATAGTTAGATATTTATTTACTGTTCTTGATATCTGATTGAAAGCCGTAATATGACTATAGAAGGATATTTTCTCGCCATAAGCAGCATGGTTGGCTTTGTCATGTACCGTATTTACGTATTTTAGGAAGCAGGGTGTGACAAGGTTTTGTTGGTATCAGAACATAGGTTTTAGGTTAGCTGTGTTTGGTTTCTTTTGTAGTTAGGTATTGTACCCAATACACTGACCTGAAACCCGAAATTAGGAACTTGTCATACCACATTACTATCTATAGTTTATTGATTCCTTATTTTATTGAATCGTGTTTCCGTTTCTAATCCTCTTCAGTATTCTTAACTTCAGAATCATGGCGGGAAGAGATTCACAGGCATATTAGAGGCGTGTAGATGACGCCGTATTACTTAGGGTCATACGCGGTATGCTGGAGAATCAGAAGCGTCAAACAGAGCTGAACCAGTGACAAGCCGAGGCTTTCCAAGAGGGCTTGAGGACGGCCCAACAAACTGTTGTCATGTAAGTGCACGGCGGCGCCCCGGCCTCCATCCCGAGGCCAAATGCGGAAGCGATGGTTAACTTTAAATTTTCTTGAACCGGCACCACCGCGCACTAAATACCCGGATCGGGCCATTAAACTAGTCCTAGCTAACTACAAGATGGGGAAGAGAGATATACCGAGCGATCCGTGTCCTCTGGTCTTCTCGCCGTCGTCCCGATCTCCCGCGGAATGTCCGGTCTCCACCTCCTCGCCGGAAAGGGCACCACGTCGCCGGGTTCTTTTACGGGCTCCCACCTCTATACCGAGGCAACTCGGGCACGAAGTTGGCGAGCCGACGTGCCCAAGGTTTGCTGTAGAATGTGTAGTGCTCATATCTCATTTGGGGTAGTGGATGCTGCCTTTGTGGTGGAGGAAATGAGATGGACTTTTGAAGATGGAGTTGTAGGGATTTTACAAAGCCAAAGATACCAAAATCCCCACCAAAATAAAATGGGCAGCCCCTATACAAGCTTGGCCGGCCATGTGTGTAGGGAGTGGAGAGAATGAGAGAGAGAGAGTCAAAATGGGGGAGAGCCTCATTCTATTATCCAAGGGAGAGAGAGAAAAGGCTATCATGCAAAGTAATGATCACTAGCCTAAACCAACACTCCAACACAACCATCATCTCAAGCATGATGACTCCAAATGGTCAAGCCATCATGAACATAGAAAGTCAAGTGATGGTGCACCATCATGATACAATAATATGCAAAGACCACCCTCCACAATTGCTTATTTGCACAAATGCAAATAAGCCCTCCTCCACCAATCTTCGGCCATTGAAAGATACAAATGAAAATGGCCGAAACGGAAAGCAAACTGGCAACTCCAGAAAACTGGTCCTGTAATAAATTACAGGAAAACCCCGATACTGTGTATACACACCCGCATTTGTATTCCGACCGAAATACAAATGCAATGAGACAAAATCCACACTGTACTATACTAGGATCCGGCTTAAACCAAAGCCGGCTAGTATTATCCGTTCGATCCTGATCCGTGCAATACCGCATGTATCTGATCCAACCCTGCCATATATCCATACGGCCTCTAGTACTAACTGTCCGATCCTGATCCGTACAATACCGCACATATCTGATCGAACTGTGCCATATCTCCATACGGCCTCTACAGCGTTTCGCCCGAAAGCTTGAGTAACTGAATGTGGGGGACTCTAAAGACTCGTCAATACTATGGCTGTGGATTTAACCACTAGCACGTCAGAGGTATTAGCCATACGTGACGGGCCACCAGCTATTGACCGAAAGGGACGTCGATGAGCGAACTCATCCTGACACCCTACTGAGCCTGTCAGTGACAATATCCATACAGTCCGGTCCGTTCGTCTATGAGCATCGCATGGCGGGCCTAGGGGGTTGGTAAAAGCCAGACCCCCAAAAGCGGTACAAGTCGTGTCGGAGTGTAGCCCAGAACACCCTGAGATACTACTGGAATACCTACCAGTAAATCTCCTGCCTCGGCCGAGGGCTTCGTGTAATGGCTCTCCTAGACACAGCGCAACCTCACCCCCAATACCGGGAGAGACGAACCCCTGAAGATCCGCTCACTGCCTCCATGTGGCTCGGGACTGTACCCAACTAAAACCTGTTTGCACGTCTCCTCTGAGCGTGGTAGGGTAGTAATCAAAGTACAGTGGGAACTCACACGAGACAAATGACGATCCCCAGGTCGATGAACTAACCTGTACACATGTCACCAGGGAACTGCTATCTGACGTCAGGTATAAGACCAACTAGCATGTTCCCGGCGAGTCCTATCCGGTGTACTCATAATCCAATGAGCACCTGTATACATCTTAGGTGAACCAACTGACACCAGTGGCTTATGAGACCGGCCACCGCCCCTCGTCGGGGTCTCGACTGTATACACTAGTCTACTCTGGAGTATCGATGCCCTGTCTCGAAACTCCCATGACTAGGGACCTTTTAAGGATGTGCTTATAGACTGCCAGCTCTCACGTATATGATCGCCCTCATACTGCTGGTGGTCAAGCAAGAATCCTAGGGGCTCTATCAACGTGTAATAGCGACATGTCAGGTCACCTAAAGTAGTACACGATGATAAAGATAAACCAGATAGCATACTATCATCTCGAGTAAGACTGTCCTACTGGGACAGGTCCTCCCTCAATCATTGCAATCACGTGTCTGTGATCCAATAATTGACTCTGAGGGCACTATCTCTAACAATCTCCCACTTGCACTCAAGGCTAATTATTGCGATGTCGCATACTCACAGCCCGTGTGATACCGAACACCCAACTCCTCTACTAGTCAGTCTCACAAAGCCCGTTTGCGAAACTATTGCGTTCGAGGAATAGCCTCAGTGAGTGAATCCGCTTTGATGTTTCTTTCTATGTCTCTCTATATCTCAAGTTCGCGGAGAAATCCATCTTCCGAAATGAGCAATACCTGTCTTAGAATGTGTCTAGATGTCTGATGGGACCTAGCTCATAAATGAACTCCAAATCCAAACTTCTTAGACTGTATCGTCAACTGAACTTAATCAGTATGCTGCGCCATGCCTCTCTCAGTATTGCCTTGGACCACCTGTCCAAAATACTGCCCCTCGTCAGAAGGAAAAACTATAACTCTGACAACCTCCTTGTCGTCCAGGTCACCTTGGAAGCCTGGAATGATAACTGTCTCCCGAATGAGGCTGTCGTTATCATATCCCTAGAACATCCACTTATGTTCTAAAACTGCTTCCGACTGTTTCTCCAGGATTGGATCAATGTCAACTTATTGCATCTAGTGCAAGAATAACATCTGGTGTGGTACTTGACATCTCATGATTGACTCAATTGCATGAGCAAGTGATCTACTAATCATGCACATCCTCTCCCCTTTAGTCTGTAAGACACCTTTAGAGACGGTGACTCCATCACCTGCAGGTACACCACCGTGCCAGGAGTCGTCCATTCTAAATACTCTTAGAATGCTGTCTAAGTACCCTTAATTGGGAAACCACCCAAATCTAGATCTAAAACCATAGATCTAGTAACCGGTATGTTTGATATAATGTCTAAGTCCCATGTGGAGAAACCACTGTGTGACGACCAAAGTGTAACCGATCGTAGTATAGGAGTTTCTTTTCCTACTCTGTGTATGTCATCCAAATACCAGGACATCACACCCTACTACCTTCTCAACAGATCCATCCCCTATTCTGATGAAGTCAAACCTATGACTGTCACATCAGAAATTGATGATCTATTTTCTCTACATCTGCTTTAGTCTATAAATAGACATAAGCCACCTTTCCACCAATGCTTCCGCTGCTCCCACTGACTACGACAACCCTCTGGCAGAGTCATATACACGTACACTTCTAATGCTAGTTTAGAACGACGCTATACTCATCCTCCCGCCGGGTCTCGCAACCTGGAACAACAGCAATGGCAAGTGTGGGTAAACAAGAACTTCCCTGTCACCGTCCTTAAGGCTACCGGAGTACCTCTCGGGTGCCTGAAGTTACCCACCTTATCTGCGGAGTGGCCAATGGAATGTCAAACCAGATTGAATCTTTAGGTTCCTATGAAATCTTCAGTAATCGTTTGTGGTTCTGGAATCACTTCCAGTTCTACCATACTCCCACTACTGTTTTCTGAAGAAAAAAAATCCATTTTTATTAAAACTGTGGCGAGTCTAGAACAATATTTCTATTGATCTGCCAGATGGTAGAAAGTCAACCCTCTTCATAGCCTGGGTCAACCCACAAACAGCCATTATAGAAACGTGCCTTGAGTTGTCCAGTGTCTGGTTTTAATCATAAGCCGGACAACTCCCCGTACCTTAACATCGTTAAGATATGAACTGTTCTATATCCAATATAGAACCAGATGCACTGATTTAATTGAACCAGATTCAAATCATGCAGCTGTCTCCAGTGCATGTCAACTAAATGGAAGGAGGCCGATCAGCGTTACTCAACTTAGGAATGCTTTCAATTACGAGTAACCTGAAAGAGAAGCAAGTTCTCTTAACCACTACTATCAACTGAATACCATACAAAAGTATCTACATCTTCGATCACTTTGAAGAATCCCGATACTTGCAATACCTGTTTCTCTACTTTATTCAAATACCTATAACTTCTCAAAATTCGGACCCTGTGTTTCCACGAAACACCTGTCTAAAAACTAGAGAAGTCATAAGTAAACCGAATATAGTACGAGGACCAACCCCTCTGTCCTGATGGACCCTGGACAACATACAATACTCTGTATAAGTCCCTTGAGTCTGATAACTCATCCACTGTGTGTCGTAGGTTGAAAACTGTACTTATGGTTAAGAAGAATTACACCGATGTTCAATGCTCCTTACCCAACCATCCACTGATATAGGTAAATGTCATAGACATAATTTCAAAAAGGTATATCTCACTCTATGAAAATAGACGTACAGATATATCAATTTGAAATTGGTGCATAACAACGGATATTCAAAACCAAATATTTGCCGACCGGCAAACAGCCCAGGTGATTTCCTCAAATATCACCGATTACAACGAATCCCGATATAATGAGGATGATCACCTAATTCCCACTAACCTACTCCCACTCATCATCTGTAAAACTATACAGATGTGAGAATCATACCTGGTAAATACATACCCTGGAGCAAGTGTCTAATTGGGAAATCAATTTTCTTTTAACAGTACACGGTGAAACTGAAACATTGAAATGTTTCGATGGGGTATCCCGGTATTCCTAGTAATGCCTCTTCCAGATTCACGACTGTAACCGTATAATTCTTTGCCACCTCTCCAAATCTCTTTATATGTCTTTAGTCATTACCTTCTGCATACCCCTTAGGCCAAATGGTTTTCTTCCTTCCCTACCGTTCGGCACCAGCCTATGGTTTGGAAGAAGACTATCCAATAAGCATAATGGGTGTATTGTCCTAATCCTAGGAGCACTCGCTATGCGAGAGAAGGTGAAGATAAAAGACAACCGAATAAACCTTATTCCTATTTCTCCTGAACCAGAATCCATCCCCGAACTGGAACAAGTTCCTTTCGAGTTCGTATATAACCATACGATGGAGTATCCAATAAACTGTGGATCTTCGTAGTGATACGGAGTGTCCTGGAGAAATACAAAGGTGATGTGGGAGTGGTAATGAAAAACTTGGTTTGGTCGTGAATATCAGTCGCAATTTACTTTGCCCTCCTTCTAATCCCTTTCTTTGTCTTTACATAATACCTTCTGTACACCATCATTAGGCTAATTGGTTTTCTTCATTCCCTACCGGTCGGCACCTGCCTATGGTTTGGAAGAAGACTGTCCAATTTGCGTAATAGGTGTACTATCTCCTAAACCAAGGAGTACTCGTAACCTGAGAGAAGGTAAAATGAAAAGACAACTGAATAGTCCTATCCGTTTTCTCCAGAACCGGAAACCATCCTCGAATAAATTCCTTCAAGTTCGTATATAACCATACGATGGTTTTGTCCAATGGAAGTGGACGTTCGTAGTAATACGGGGTGTCCTGGAGAAAAGGGTAAATGTAGGAGTGGCAATGAGGTTCGCAACTCTGACAATCCAAAAGCCAGTGTTTAAGAAGGTTCGGTCAACTTGGTCACTGAGTCATAGTCTTAGGGTTGGGTCAATGGTCGCTTCCAGAGAGAGAGAAAAGAAACACTCAGCGTGCACTCTAACCTAGATTAGAATGGTTACCAATTTATCTAATCTGGAAACCTCTCACTGTAACCTCAAATTCTCCTTCAAACCTGAAAGAAGAATTAGTCGGGGTCACCCGAGGAGTAAACTAACTCATCAGTGGGAATCGGGATCCAACTATCATCGCATGATAACGTGACGGAATCCGCTCACGGTGTTACACTCCAGAAGGCATGCACATATCTGGCAAGTTTCAGTTTCTTTAGAAACTCCCGATGTGATTTCTGCCCCATGCTCTTATGACCTTGGCGTGAGGTAAAAATATCATAAGTCACATGTCAAGTTCTACCCGTCATTGTCCAGGTTAATTTGAACCCACCGGTACATACCCTTGACGTAGGCCAAAATAGTAGTACGACTGTCCCAAACCAACGCATCTATCTATGCAACAGATAAATACCCGGCAGCTACCAATCACTATGCCTTGGCGTGAGGTCAAAATACATAGCTTGAATACTACCGAATATTTAACTGAAATGACGGAGGGCTATGAATGGTTTCTGGCGAAAACCTTTAATGTAATGAACTTGATATCGTTGAAGGAACTGATAGCTTTTTGAAAATATAGTGACGAAAACTATTGCTAAAGAGGTCACTCCCGGTGAAGGGATCTCGGCTCTTTCCTCGTAGAATGAGGTGCAGGATATTCCAACTGAATACCACGGTGCAACGCAAAAGTAATCGGCTATAGTGAAGTCATTTCCCTGACGCAAACTTTTTGTCCAAGGGGTCACTCCCGGTGAAGGGATCTCGGCCCTTGCCTCGTCGACTGAGGAGCAGGATATTCCAACTGAATACCACGATGCAAAACAAAAGAGAACGTCCTTGCAATAACAGCTTTTTGAAAAGTGTTCCAACAACATCAGATTAGGTTTGTTTTTAACTTGCATTGATCCGAATCAACGCAGTCCCATCAATTGATCACACCACAAAGAACGAAAATAATATGACGTACGTATATGCCATCCGCATTCGCCACTGGGTCCCGTCATTACCCGTTGGTTAGCTAACTAACGACAGAGCGGGGACTGGACTAGCGCGGATGCAAAACATATACAACATCTACTAATATATATACCAATATATTATATTTCGCTCAAGGCGTGATAAAAAATGCAACATCACAGAAATGTACAGCATCACAAAACAATACAGATATCTGGGATCCCCGGGTTTCACAGAGCCACTACTGAAACCCGACGTTCCCCTGGTCGTATGGATAGCCTGTGCAATGAAATCCTAGACCCCTACGGGCGCGACAAGTTACCCGCCAAAACCTGAAGCGAGGCAGCCCCCTTCAGCAACGTGAATGGACCACCCAGCACTTCACGAAATCCGGTAACTTGGGCACCCCTCCTGGGTCAACCTGTACCCCCTACGAGTGCGGCGAATAGCCCGCCAATTCTAGAGTAAAGCCCCATCCGTCTCAATGCCATGAGATGCGGGCTTGTTGCCCTCTAGAACCCGGCTATCCGTGCACCCCTCCTTGGGGTAATCCTAGTACAAAAAGTAAAATATACATACAACGGGTACATCGACCGCAACCTGGTCGTGCCCCAAAATAATAATACAAACAGGCAGTGACGGCAGTCCACATGTCGGACGCTCGCCCCGCAATATCAAATGTACATAATACAACAAAAACTGTACTAGCATTGCATCCAGGCTATCCCCCACGACCAATCCGCAACATCACAGCAATACACAGAACATCAACGTGAAAGTCACGTTCGCAAATCCGTCTAACCGGGCTATAGCAGTTAGACAGGATTTACCGATCAAGTGACATTCACGGTCGCAGATATAATGCAAATATTGTGAACTAATGTGTTTAAAATATCCGATCGATCAAATTTTAACAAGTGGGCCCCAAGTACTACTGTAGTACATCAAGAAATTCTGGGCCCAAAATTAATATTCCAAAACCCTATTTTCATCCCAGGAGCATTCTGTAAAATTTTGGGGGACTGAACAGTTCAAGTCGCGGCGGAACCGCGGCCCAAACATGGGTTTGGCCGCGGTTCCACGGCCCAAACATGGGTTTGGCCGCGGTTCCACGGTGGTTTGGACTGTTCACGAGCCCAAATTTTCACAGAACTCTTAAAATTCCCTGTGCAGTGTTCTGAGACAACCTGAAAAATTTTTGGACTCCAAAGAATTTCGACAGAAACTGATGTGAAGAAAAATACGGTTTTTGGAAAATTGTTCGATCGGAAATGTAAAACACATTAGACAAAACTAGACTATGTTAATGGCGAAGCTCTGATACCACTGTAAGTGCACGGCGGCGCCCCGGCCTCCATCCCGAGGCCAAATGCGGAAGCGATGGTTAACTTTAAATTTTCTTGAACAGTCACCACCGCGCACTAAATACCCGGATCGGGCCATTAAACTAGTCCTAGCTAACTACAAGATGGGGAAGAGAGATATACCGAGCGATCCGTGTCCTCCGGTCTTCTCGCCGTCGTCCCGATCTCCCGCGGAATGTCCGGTCTCCACCTCCTCGCCGGAAAGGGCACCACGTCGCCGGGTTCTTTTACGGGCTCCCACCTCTATACCGAGGCAACTCGGGCATGAAGTTGGCGAGCCGACGTGCCCAAGGTTTGCTGTAGAATGTGTAGTGCTCATGTCTTATTTGGGGTAGTGGATGTTGCCTTTGTGGTGGAGGAAATGAGATGGACTTTTGAAGATGGAGTTGTAGGGATTTTACAAAGCCAAAGATACCAAAATCCCCGCCAAAATAAAATGGGCAGCCCCCATACAAGCTTGGCCGGCCATGTGTGTAGGGAGTGGAGAGAATGAGAGAGAGAGAGTCAAAATGGGGGAGAGCCTCATTCTATTATCCAAGGGAAAGAGAGAAAAAGCTATCATGCAAAGTAATGATCACTAGCCTAAACCAACACTCCAACACAACCATCATCTCAAGCATGATGACTCCAAATGGTCAAGCCATCATGAACATAGAAAGTCAAGTGATGGTGCACCATCATGATACAGTAATATGCAAAGACCATCCTCCACAATTGCTTATTTGCACAAATGCAAATAAGCCCTCCTCCACCAATCTTCGGCCATTGAAAGATACAAATGAAAATGGCCGAAACGGAAAGCAAACTGGCAACTCCAGAAAACTGGTCCCGTAATAAATTACAGGAAAACCTCGATACTGTGTATACACACCCGCATTTGTATTCCGACCGAAATACAAATGCAATGAGACAAAATCTACACTGTACTATACTTACTCAACTTCGCAAAAAGCTTCTCCTGTCTCAACGTCTGCAGTGCGATCTTCAAATGCTCAGCATGCTCCTCAAAGCTCTTCGAGTAAACCAGAATATCGTCAATGAATACCATAATAAACCGGTCCAAGAACGGTGAAAAGATTCGGTTCATCAAGTCCATGAATACTGCCGGCGCATTCGTTACTCCAAAGGGCATCACTAAGTACTCGTAATGTCCGTACCGAGTTCGAAACGCCGTCTTGCAAATATCTTCAGCTTTCACTCGAACCTGATAATATCCGGATCGCAAATCCAGCTTCGAGAATACCCTCGCGCCACTAAGCTGCTCAAAAAGTTCTCCAATGCGAGGGATCGGGTACTTGTTCTTAATAGTCACCCGGTTTAATTCTCGATAGTCGATGCACATTCTTCTTGTGCCATCCTTCTTCTTTACTAGAAGAACTGGAGCTCCCCAAGGCGAGTTACTGCTTCTAATCCAACCCTTCTCAAGCAATTCAGCAACCTGTTTCTTAACTTCTTCCAACTCTACTGGTGCCATTGGATAATACGCTTTAGACACTGGCGCTGCACCAGGAATAAGATCAATTGCAAACTCCACGTCTCGCTTCGGCGGTAAACCCGATATATCTTCAAATACGTCCATAAAATCGCGAACAACCGCCGGCTCTTCACCACTATCAACTTCCATTGCTGCAAGAATATTGTTTGTCGGCCTAGCCCTAAACTCGACTGGCCCGACAGAACTGCTTCCTCCAGTGAAGGTAAACTCGGAATGTCCGGGAATCTGGAAAATTACTTTCTTTGCCCTACAGTCAATGTGAACGTGGAAAGTGCCAAGAAAATCCATTCCCAAGACGACTTCATAGCTGCCCGTATCAATCACCAAGAAATCTGCAAAGAGTTCCCGTCCGCACACAACAACTGTACAATCTTTACACTCCCTACTAGATATGATTTTCCCATTCCCAGTCTGTATGTCCCAGAAACTAGACAGGGTTGTGCAGGTAATCGAGTGTGTAGTCATAAACTTGGATGACATAAAACAATGGGATGCACCAGAATCAAATAATGCCAATGCGGGAAAACCATGACGAGTAAGGTACCAGAAACAACTTCTCTTGATGCCTTGGCTTCCTCAGCTGTCAAGGTGAAAGCTCGAGCCTGATTAGGTCCTTGAGTCAGCTGTTTCTGCCCTTGGGACGGTCTCTACGGAGGCTTCTGAATATCATCTCTCGTGCGAAGCTTCGACGGACAGGCACCAACTGCGTGATCAGCCGCTCCACAAACTAAACAAAGTCCCAGTCTCCTTCGACAATCGTTCTGCACGTGTCCAAGTAAATGGCAGTAGTCACAAATCACGCACTTTCTTCGATCAACAATCACAGGCTTCTTCATTGGTGCTACACCGCAACGGTCCACTGGAATACCCTTGCGACCATGAGCTCGGTTAGGTACAAATGCGGGCTTCCTGGCGGCAACTGATGTCTGCTGCAAGCTCCCTTTCATCCCAGATAAACTCTGTTGTTCCCGAGCTTCCGTAAGAATCCGTGAGAAAGTGGTCAAACCCAGGGAGACAATCTGTCTCTGGATGTCCACATCCAAGCTGCGCATGAACCTTCGTGCCCTGTCTGCATCGTTGGCGACTAAAGGTCCAGCGAATCTGCTGAGTCTCGTCCACTCTACTGCGTGCACGTCCACGGGTGCTCCATTCTGCCTTAACCCAATAAATTTCTCTTCCATTTCCTCCCGTGCAGTCCGCCGGAAGAACTTCTCCAGGAAACTCTTAGAAAAATCCGCCCAACTGATCGGCTTGGGCAAGCGGGGCTCTTCCACAAGCCACCATTCTCGGGCGTAGTCCACTAACTGAATGCGTACCACATCAACTCTTTTGTCATCTGGAATCTGTGCCGCAATCAGCAAATTCTCCGTGTCAACTAGCCACTGCTCGGATGGCAACGGCTCCTCCAAACCAGTAAATGTAAACGGACCCAAACGTCTGAAATCTGCCACGGTCCCTACTCGGTCGACTGGTTTAGCTTCAACCTTGTTTACAGACTGCTGAACGATCTGCAAACCTTCCTGAAACGAGTCTGCTTGCTGCTGGATCAGCTCAGTCTGCCTCTTTTGATTCTCCAGCATTCCTCTTATTACTCCAAGCATGGCGGCTTCGTCCACACGCCTCTGGTACGTCTTGAAATTCTTATCTGCCATATTCCTGAAATCAAAACATCCAACATTAGCATGATGATAGATTTAATATATAGATCAAGGCTAGAACTCCAAGATACTTAAATAGAGTACCGCATTGTAACTATGCCGCGGTATCATAGCCACAATTACATAACTCCACCCAAGTCGCCTAAGTCCTAGAGATAACAAGAAATCATGTTTTTCAAGTCGACATGCAAAGTAAGTTTGCACATCGTAAAAGATATAATCAGGAATGATGTGATTCAAGAATGGTAAACGGCAAAGTGGCAGGACATGTTTCCTAACACGGGTATTCTGATTCGTGCATTGGGTACAATACCCAACTACAAAAGAATCAACCCAACTAACCTATGGCTCTGATACCAAAAGAACCATGTCACGCCCCGCTTCCCAGAGTACGCTAAATTGGGCACGTGACATAGCCAACCATGCTACCTGTGGGTAGGAAGTATCCATCCACAGTCACATTACGGCTGTAGGGATATCAGGAACAAAATAAAACTATCTACAAACATGTCCATAATCCAGAATAATAAGAGTCAATAATAAATAAATGCGGAAGCAAATGATCCAATACAAATAACTGAAAGGTATGTCCCATAATGCGGGCTCACATCAGGAAATGAATGCAGGAAATAAAACTAACTACTACTGAACTCACAGCTCAGCCTGCTGGCTGAAGTACTCCTGCTCGGACTGCGACAGCGGTACAGAATCTGGGCCATGCAAAACCCAGACGTCAGCGCGTCATGCCAACAAGTAATATAATATGAACAATGTAACAGGCAATGCACAATAAACATGAATAAAGCAATAATGTGAAACAAGCAGTGCAGGGTAGTGTGCAGTGGGTAACTAAACTGTTCTATCAGGTTTTCTATTCTAAAGTCTTTGAAATCAGTTGATGAATCGTTGATGTAACTCAACAGTATCCCGTGCGTGCCCAGGACCACGGTCAAGATTCTCGGGGCTGAATCCGAGACGTGCCGCTAGGCAGTAACAAGTAGCAGGATGGGCGAGTGATGTCAGCATCATCACTCCGGGGCTGGCCTAGCCCGTAAGACTGATCAGAACAGGTATCGAACTGTTGAGTTACAAGTCGGTTTCACCTTTGATTTCCCCATACCCCCAAGTTATGTATGTCGAGTCAGGTATTCAGTAATCAAGAACTAATGCCAACACAGGATCAGGTAAAGCAGGTTTGTCTGGATAGACAACAGGAACGGTCCATGAGGACTACATGCCAGGTTTGTTGGCATTAGACACAAGATTAGGTAACGGGTCGGGTCATGGTACATCAGGTCAAGTCAACAGTATACGGTACCATGTCAGGTGTAACAATATATATATATACTGTATATATGTAGCCATGTCAGGTCAAGATGTAAGCAATCTCGTGAGTGTGCTCCCAATCAGATGTATAAACAAACATGGGTATTAACAACATGAAATAAGCAATGCATTAAATAATAAGCATGTTTCAATAAATCACAAGAGTGCAGTAATACAATGTAGCCGTTTAGTCATGTTAACAGGTCTAAGCACCCTTAGCGGTGCAATAATTTATATAATGGTTCAATACAGTTATTTCAGGTTAATGCATGCGAGTGTCCAAATGTAACAGAACTACAGGGATAATTGCTACCGGCTATTTTAACAGTAAAATGTGATTGAACAGGTAGATTTGATTATTGGGTTGCAACTGTAAATTCCATTTTTAATAGTAAAATGATATAATGCAACATTGTAACCGAAATGGGAAAATGATTGTACCAAGCTAAGTTTTACAGGTTTAGGGTGTCAAAACATATATAAATATATTGTATAGCATGTAGCAAGGGGTACTTGCCTCGACGGGTCGCGAACCGGGAAAAACGAAACGTAACGTCGGCGGGGAAACTCGCGACGGACGCACGGTTCATGGATTGAACCCAAACAACGAACCAAAGAACCACACGGGTCAGAGTACTCTGCTGGATCGTCGGGACACGTCGCCGGCACGGCCGGATTCCGGCGAGCACAAAAACAGTGAATAGGGTTTCGAACGGGTGTAGATCTAGAGAAAGAAAGCAATGACCAGAGAAGGAAGAAGATAGGGGATGCTCACTGGTCTTAGAGGGCACTCGCAACGACGGCGAGATCGACGGCGGCGAGAACGGCGGCTTCGGCGATCTGCAGAAAGATCCAGCGCTGGTTTTCAGTTTTGAAGAATGAAGAGAGGAAGGGTGAGAGGGAGAAACACTTACGAGGTGTTCTGGGGTGGTCGGGGATCGTCGGCGACGGCCAAGGGCGGCGCAGGTGGTCGCCGGTGGCGCCTCAGGCGGCTGCAGGGAAGACTGCAGGTGGCCGCGGCTGTGCAGGGTGCGCGGGGGAAGAGGACGAGGGTTGAGGTTGAGAGGAGGAGGCGGAGGCGAGGGTGACGGTGATGCTGGCGCCGGATCGGGGCTGCGGCGGCGACGGTGAAGGTGGCTAGGGTTGAGGGCTCGCGATGGGTTCTGAAGTTTCTCGCGTTTGAAAAGAAATGAAGGAGAGGAAAATTATATATAGGGGAGAGAGAGAGAAAGTTAGAGAGAGAGAGATAGAGAAAGAGAGAGATTATGGATGAGGGGCCCACGGGGGTAATATGTGCCTCGCGATTGGCTGAAGTGGGGAATTGATTTGGAGGTTTTTAAAAAAGATTTAAAAGATTTGAAAATCCCCGTGAAATAAATAAATAAGCTACGGAAATATATATGGTTAAAATATTATATTAATTTGGGATTTTGGCGCCAAATAAAACATTTCCAAATCGCGCCCGGATCGGGTCCAAAAATTTGAAATTCAAATAATAAGATTTTAAGCGGGTTCCAAATTTTAAAATTAAGTGTTTTATGATTAAAAAGCATACCCCCAAGACGGACACCTGTACGCGCGCGTAGCCGTCCAAACTCGCCCGTTTCACCGAACGGGACGAGAACACGATGCACGGACGCCACCACAAGGTTAGGGGTGTCGAGTAGGCCGAGATGGATATTTTTAATTTCATTTTAGATACTAAAATTTGTTATGTGCAGAAATGACTTTTCCAGATAAAATTTTACAGTAAGCCACCACTAAGCAAGATAAATGAAATGAGTACCACCTAATACTCAAACAGTAACAGAAATTAGTAGTATTGGGCTCGGGTGTTACATTATACCCAACTACAAAAGAATTTCGTCCTCGAAATTCCAAGAATACAAGATAGAGAACTACAGAAAAAGGTGAGGAAACTTCTGCCGGATCTCATCTTCTCGTTCCCATGTGGACTCTCCATGCGATCGATTACCCCAAGAAACAAGCACAAGGGGGATAACCTTGCTCTTAAGAACCTTTTCCATTCGATCCACAATTTCAACCGGTCGTTCCTCAAAAGTCAAGTCTTCCCATACTGTTAACTCCGAATGATCCAAAACGTGTGTTTCATCTCGAACATACCTTCGTAGTTGAGATACGTGAAACACATCGTGCACACCTGCCAAGGACTATGGTAACGCCAAACGGTACGCTACCTCTCCAACACGCTCCAAGATCTCAAAGGGTCCAACGAATCGAGAACTAAGCTTTCCTCGACTCCCAAAACGAATCACCCCTCTAGTCGGTGATATCCTCAAGAATACCAAATCACCCACGGCGAACTCTAGAGGTCTTCTTGACGTGTCAGCCCAACTCTTCTGTCTGTCTTGGGCTGCCTTCATATGCTTTCTGATAGTGTTAACCTTCTCAACTGTCTGCACCACCAAATCTGGTCCCAACAATCTTCGTTCACCGACATCATCCCAACAAACAGGTGAACGGCATTTACGACCATACAACGCTTCAAACGGAGCCATCTGGATAGTTGCCTGAAAACTGTTGTTGTAAGAAAACTCCACCAAGTGTAGATGATCCTTCCACGAACCCTTGAAGTCCAACATGCATGCTCTCAACATATCTTCAAGAGTTTGGATCGTTCTCTCCGACTGACCATCAGTTTGAGGATGATAAGCTGTGCTAAACTTCAATCGAGTCCCCAGACTTTCCTGTAAACTCCTCCAGAAGTGTGATAAGAACCGAGTGTCCCGATCGGACACG
This sequence comes from Agapanthus africanus, assembly GCA_030015575.1. Lineage (NCBI taxonomy): Eukaryota > Viridiplantae > Streptophyta > Magnoliopsida > Asparagales > Amaryllidaceae > Agapanthus > Agapanthus africanus. Next base: position 26,663,619 of record JASDDO010000019.1, read on the forward strand.
ATGCTCACCGGTACCCCATGCAATCTTACAATCTCCTGCATGTACCGCTCCGCCAAAGTCTCTATTGATTGACCAAACCGGAAAGGAATAAAGTGAGCTGCCTTGGTCAACCGATCAATAATCACCCATACTGCATTGTTGCCCTTTGGACTCCGCGGTAAAGCCGTCACGAAATCCATGGTTATATGTTCCCACTTCCACTGAGGAATCGGAAGTGGTTGCAATAAACCAGCAACCCTTTGATGTTCAGCCTTAACTTGCTGACACACCAAGCACTTAGCCACAAAGCGAGCAATCTCCCGTTTCATGCCTTCCCACCAGAAATGCTGTCGAATATCTCGGTACATTTTTGTGCCTCCTGGATGCACAGAATAAGCTGAACTGTGTGCCTCCTTCATAAGCTCTTCACGAACATCTCCCTTTGGCACACACAAACGGCTACCATATCTCAACGAACCATCTTCGTGGATCAGTAAATCTATTCGTAGTCCAGCTTCAACCTGCTCTCGAAACTTTTGCAGTCTAGGATCCTGCGATTGTGCTGCCTTAATTTTCTCAACCAAAGACGACTGCACTTGCAGCTGCATCAACTGTCCCGTAGAACGCGGTAGCACAACCTCCGAGTCAAATCTTCGAAAATCTGCAACGATCTCCTTCTGCGTAGTTAACACCTGAATTGCTGGTAACCGACTAAGCGCATTCGGCACAACATTGACCTTCCCCGGATGGTACTTAAGATCAAGATCGTAGTTAGCCATCAGCTCCAACCATCTACGCTGCCTCATATTCAGCTCCTTCTGAGTGAACACATACTTCAAGCTCTTATGATCTGTAAAGACTTCGACTCTTTCGCCCAAAAGGTAGTGTCTCCAAATCTTCAAAGCGAAAATCATAGCCGCAAGCTCCAAGTCATGAGTCGGATAATTCTTCTCATGGGTCTTCAATTGTCTCGATGCGTACGCTACAACTTTCCCATGCTGCATCAAAACACATCCCAATCCTTTTCCAGATGCGTCGCTGTGAATCACCAATCCTCCGGAACTGTCTGGCACGGTCAGAATAAGGGCGGTTATCAACTTCTGCTTCAACGTCTCAAAAGCTAACGCACACTTATCTATCCATATAAAAGGTACTTTCTTGCGCGTAAGCTTGGTCAACGGTTCTGCCAGACGAGCAAAGTTCTCCACAAATCTCCTGTAGTATCTGGCTAATCCAAGGAAACTTCTTATCTCAGCAACATTCTTTGGAATAGGCCAATCTCGAACTGCTGCAATCTTTTCTGGATCGACGGCAATGCCATTGCCAGACACAACATGCCCCAAAAACTTCACTTCCTCCAGCCAAAATTCGCACTTACTCATCTTCGCAAAAAGCTTCTCCTGTCTCAACGTCTGCAGTGCGATCTTCAAATGCTCAGCATGCTCCTCAAAGCTCTTCGAGTAAACCAGAATATCGTCAATGAATACCACAATAAACTGGTCCAAGAACGGTGAAAAGATTCGGTTCATCAAGTCCATGAATACTGCCGGCGCATTCGTTACTCCAAAGGGCATCACTAAGTGCTCGTAATGTTCGTACCGAGTTCGAAACGCCGTCTTGCAAATATCTTCAGCTTTCACTCGAATCTGATGATATCTGGATCGCAAATCCAGCTTCGAGAATACCCTCGCGCCACTAAGCTGCTCAAAAAGTTCTCCAATGCGAGGGATCGGGTACTTGTTCTTAATAGTCACCCGGTTTAATTCTCGATAGTCGATGCACATTCTTCTTGTGCCATCCTTCTTCTTTACTAGAAGAACTGGAGCTCCCCAAGGTGAGTTACTGCTTCTAATCCAACCCTTCTTAAGCAATTCAGCAACCTGTTTCTTAACTTCTTCCAACTCTACTGGTGCCATTGGATAATACGCTTTAGACACTGGCGCTGCACCAGGAATAAGATCAATTGCAAACTCCACGTCTCGCTTCGGCGGTAAACCCGATATATCTTCAAATACGTCCATAAAATCGCGAACAACCGCCGGCTCTTCACCACTATCAACTTCCATTGCTGCAAGAATATTGTTTGTCGGCCTAGCCCTAAACTCGACTGGCTCGACAGAACTGCTTCCTCCAGTGAAGGTAAACTCGGAATGTCCGGGAATCTGGAAAATTACTTTCTTTGCCCTACAGTCAATGTGAACGTGGAAAGTGCCAAGAAAATCCATTCCCAAGACGACTTCATAGCTGCCCGTATCAATCACCAAGAAATCTGCAAAGAGTTCCCGTCCACACACAACAACTGTACAATCTTTACACTCCCTACTAGATATGATTTTCCCATTCCCAGTGTGTATGTCCCAGAAACTAGACAGGGTCGTGCAGATAATCGAGTGTGTAGTCACAAACTTGGATGACATAAAACAATGTGATGCACCAGAATCAAATAATGCCAATGCGGGAAAACCATGAACGAGTAAGGTACCAGAAACAACTTCTCCTGATGCCTTGGCTTCCTCAGCTGTCAAGGTGAAAGCTCGAGCCTGATTAGGTCCTTGAGTCAGCTGTTTCTGCCCTTGGGACGGTCTCTACGGAGGCTTCTGAATATCATCTCTCGTGCGAAGCTTCGACGGACAGGCACCAACTGCGTGATCAGCCGCTCCACAAACCAAACAAAGTCCCAGTCTCCTTTGACAATCCTTCTGCATGTGTCCAGGTAAACGGCAGTAGTCACAAATCACGCTCTTTCTTCGATCAACAATCACAGGCTTCTTCATTGGTGCTACACCGCGACGGTCCACTGGAATACCCTTGCGACCATGAGCTCGGTTAGGTACAAATGCGGGCTTCCTGGCGGCAACTGCTGTCTGCTGCAAGCTCCCTTTCATCCCAGATAAACTCTGTTGTTCCCGAGCTGCCGTAAGAACCTGTGAGAAAGTGGTCAAACCCAGGGAGACAATCTGTCTCTGGATGTCCACATCCAAGCTGCGCATGAACCTTCGTGCCCTGTCTGCATCGTTGGCGACTAAAGGTCCAGCGAATCTGCCGAGTCTCGTCCACTCTACTGCGTGCACGTCCACGGGTGCTCCATTCTGCCTTAACCCAATAAATTTCTCTTCCATTTCCTCCCGTGCAGTCCGCCGGAAGAACTTCTCCAGGAAACTCTTAGAAAAATCCGCCCAACTGATCGGCTTGGGCAAGCGGGTCTCTTCCAAAAGCCACCATTCTCGGGCGTAGTCCACTAACTGAATGCGTACCACATCAACTCTTTTGTCATCTGGAATCTGTGCCGCAATCAGCAAATTCTCCGTGTCAACTAGCCACTGCTCGGCTGGCAACGGCTCCTCCAAACCAGTAAATGTAAACAGACCCAAACGCCTGAAATCTGCCACGGTCCCTACTCGGTCGACTGGTTTAGCTTCAACCTTATTTACAGACTGCTGAACGATCTACAAACCTTCCTGAAACGAGTCTGCTTGCTGCTGGATCAGCTCAGTCTGCCTCTTTTGATTCTCCAGCATTCCTCTTATTACTCCAAGCATGGCGGCTTCGTCCACACGCCTCTGGTACATCTTGAAATTCTTATCTGCCATATTCCTGAAATCAAAACACCCAACATTAGCATGATGATAGATTTAATATATAGATCAAGGCTAGAACTCCAAGATACTTAAATAGAGTACCGCATTGTAACTATGCCGCGGTATCATAGCTACAATTACTTAACTCCACCCAAGTCGCCTAAGTCCTAGAGATAACAAGAAATCGTGTTTTTCAAGTCGACATGCAAAGTAAGTTTGCACATCGTAAAAGATATAATCAGGAAGGATGTGATTCAAGAATGGTAAACGGCAAAGTGGCAGGACATGTTTCCTAACACGGGTATTCTGATTCGTGCATTGGGTACAATACCCAACTACAAAAGAATCAACCCAACTAACCTATAGCTCTGATACCAAAAGAACCATGTCACGCCCCGCTTCCCAGAGTACGCTAAATTGGGCACGTGACATAACCAACCTGCTACCTGTGGGTAGGAAGTATCTATCCACAGTCACATTACGGCTGTAGGGATATCAGGAACAAAATAAAACTATCTACAAACATGTCCATAATCCAGAATAACAAGAGTCAATAATAAATAAATGCGGAAGCAAATGATCCAATACAAATAACTGAAAGGTATGTCCCATAATGCGGGCTCACATCAGGAAATGAATGCAGGAAATAAAACTAACTACTACTGAACTCACAGCTCAGCCTGCTGGCTGAAGTACTCCTGCTCGGACTGCGACAGCGGTACAGAATCTGGGCCATGCAAAACCCAGACGTCAGCGCGTCATGTCAACAAGTAATATAATATGAACAATGTAACAGGCAATGCACAATAAACATGAATAAAGCAATAATGTGAAACAAGCAGTGCAGGGTAGTGTGCAGTGGGTAACTAAACTGTTCTATCAGGTTTTCTATTCTAAAGTCTTTGAAATCAGTTGATGAATCGTTGATGTAACTCAACAGTATCCCGTGCGTGCCCGGGACCACGGTCAAGATTCTCGGGGCTGAATCCGAGACGTGCCGCTAGGCAGTAACAAGTAGCAGGATGGGCGAGTGATGTCAGCATCATCACTCCGGGGCTGGCCTAGCCCGTAAGACTGATCAGAACAGGTATCGAACTGTTGAGTTACAAGTCGGTTTCACCTTTGATTTCCCCATACCCCCAAGTTATGTATGTCGAGTCAGGTATTCAGTAATCAAGAACTAATGCCAACACAGGATCAGGTAAAGCAGGTTTGTCTGGATAGACAACAGGAACGGTCCATGAGGACTACATGTCAGGTTTGTTGGCATTAGACACAAGATCAGGTAACGGGTCGGGTCATGGTACATCAGGTCAAGTCAACAGTATACGGTACCATATCAGGTGTAACAATATATATATATATATATATATGTGTGTGTGTGTGTGTGTGTGTGTGTGTAGCCATGTCAGGTCAAGATGTAAGCAATCTCGTGAGTGTGCTCCCAATCAGATGTATAAACAAACATGGGTATTAACAACATGAAATAAGCAATGCATTAAATAATAAGCATGTTTCAATCAATCACAAGAGTGGAGTAATACAATGTAGCCGTTTAGTCATGTTAACAGGTCTAAGCACCCTTAGCGGTGCAATAATTTATATAATGGTTCAATACAGTTATTTCAGGTTAATGCATGCGAGTGTCCAAATGTAACAGAACTACAGGGATAATTGCTACCGGCTATTTTAACAGTAAAATGTGATTGAACAGGTAGATTTGATTATTGGGTTGCAACTGTAAATTCCATTTTTAATAGTAAAATGATATAATGCAACATTGTAACCGAAATGGGAAAATGATTGTACCAAGCTAAGTTTTACAGGTTTAGGGTGTCAAAACATATATAAATATATTGTATAGCATGTAGCAAGGGGTACTTGCCTCGACGGGTCGCGAACCAGGAAAAACGGAACGTAACGTCGGCGGAGAAACTCGCGACGGACGCACGGTTCACGGATTGAACCCAAACAACGAACCAAGAAACCACACGGGTCAGAGCACTCTGCTGGATCGTCGGGACACGTCGCCGGCACGGCCGGATTCCGGCGAGCACAAAAACAGTGAATAGGGTTTCGAACGGGTGTAGATCTAGAGAAAGAAAGCAATGACCAGAGAAGGAAAAAGATGGAGGATGCTCACTGGTCTCAGAGGGCACTCACAACGACGGCGAGATCGACGGCGGCGAGAACGGCGTCTCCGGCGATCTGCAGAAAGATCCAGCGCTGGTTTTCAGTTTTGAAGAATGAAGAGAGGAAGGGTGAGAGGGAGAAACACTTACGAGGTGTTCTGGGGTGGTCGGGGATCGTCGGCGACGGCCAAGGACGGCGCAGGTGGTCGCTGGTGGCACCTCAGGTGGCTGCAGGGAAGACTGCAGGTGGCCGCGGCTGTGCAGGGTGCGCGGGGGAAGAGGACGAGAGTTGAGGTTGAGAGGAGGAGGAGGAGGCAAGGGTGACGGTGATGCTGGCGCCGGCGACGGTGAAGATGGCTAGGGTTGAGGGCTCGCGATGGGTTCTAAGGTTTCTCGCGTTTAAAAAGAAATGAAGGAGAGGGAAATTATATATAGGGGAGAGAGAGAGAAAGTTAGAGAGAGAGAGAGATAGAGAAAGAGAGAGATTATGGATGAGGGGCCCACGGGGGTGATATGTGCCTCGCGATTGGCTAAAGTGGGGAATTGATTTGGAGGTTTTTAAAAAAGATTTAAAAGATTTGAAAATCCCAGTGAAATAAATAAATAAGCTACGGAAATATATATGGTTAAAATATTATATTAATTTGGGATTTTGGCGCCAAATAAAACATTTCCAAATCGCGCCCGGATCGGGTCCAAAAATTTGAAATTCAAATAATAGGATTTTAAGCGGGTTCCAAATTTTAAAATTAAGTGTTTTATGATTAAAAAGCATACCCCCAAGACAGACACCTGTACGCGCGCGTAGCCGTCCAAACTCGCCCGTTTCACCGAACGGGACGAGAACACGATGCACAGACGCCACCACAAGGTTAGGGGTGTCGAGTAGGCCGAGATGGATATTTTTAATTTCATTTTAGATGCTAAAATTTGTTATGTGCAGAATGACTTTTCCGGATAAAATTTTACAGTAAGCCACCACTAAGCAAGATAAATAAAATGAGTACCACCTAATACTCAAACAGTAACAGAAATTAGTAGTATTGGGCTCGGGTGTTACAACTACTATCAAGGTAGCTGAGAGGGCGGCGGTTCCTAGACCAGCACAGCGTGAGGGTACCGTGGCGGACTTCAGGAAGCTCGGTCCTGCCATATTTACAGGATTAGAGAAGCCATTACCAGCGGAGCAGTGGCTAGTGGATACAGAGAATCTTCTAGTTGCCGCATAGATTCCAAACGAGAAAAGGGTGGATGTGGTGCACATCTAGTTAGTGCGAGTGGTGACTTATTGAGGAGACCCGTTTGGCAAAGCTGATCACTTGGACGACTTTTACGTGGAGTTTCTTAAAGAAGTTCTTTTTGCAATCTGCTAGGGAGGAAATGGAAGAGAAGTTCATTGGCTCGAAGCAGAATGGCAGATCTGTTGATACATACACGGCTGAGTGGACCCGGCTCAGTCGATTTGCAGGGCCCTTGATTGCCAACGAGGCAGATAGGGTAAGGCGGTTCATGCGTAGTTTGGATGTGGAGATTCAGAGGCATATCATACCATTGGGATTAACCACCTTCTCGCAAGTTTTCAAGGCGGTTAGGGAACAACAGAGTTTATCGGTGAGAATAAAGGGTACTCAACAGTAAGAGGTTGTGGTGCGGAAGACCTCGTATGCACCAATCAGAGCTTCTGGACGTAAGGGCATTCCGGTTAACAGACAGGGGATAGTACCCATGAAAAGGCCTTTCGTATCAGATCAGAAAAGGAGTGCGGTTTGTGATTTCTGCCGTCCGGCCACATGCAGAAGGATTGTCGGAGGAAGCTTGAACTCTGTTTGGTTTGTGGATCAGCCGACCATACGATTGGTACGTGCCCTTCGAAACTATGATTGAGAGACGATATTTAGAAAACACCACAAAAGCAGACTAATGGGTAGAAGCAGATTACTCAGAGGCCTAATCAGGGACGGGCCTTCACCCTGACAGCCGAGGAGGCCAAAGCTTCAGACGATATTGTTTCATGTATCCTGCTTGTTTATAATTTTCCCGCATTGGTATTATTCGATTTTGGTGCATCCCATTATTTTATGTCGTCCAAATTTATTGGTGCACACTCTATTCCATACACGGCCATATCTAGCTGCTGGGACATATACACTGGAATGGGAGAATTATATCTAGTAGTGAATGCAAGGGTTGTTCTATTGTTATTTGCGGATGAGAGTTGTTTGCAGATTTCTTGGTGATAGATACATGCAGTTATGATATTGTCTTGGAAATAGACTTTCTTGGCATTTTCCACGCTCACATAGATTGTAGAGCAAAGAAAGTAATTTTCCAAATTCCCGGACATCCGAAGTTCATATTCTTGGGGGCAGCAAATCTGTCGGGCCAGTCGAATTTAGGGCTAAGTAGACAAATGCCATTTTTTCGTCGATGGAAGTGATCAAGGAGAAAGCACCGGTAGCAGTTCGAGATTTCATGGATGTGTTCGAGGATGTCTCGGGTTTACTGCCAAAACGAGATGTGGAGTTCGCGATTGATTTTATTCCTGGAGTAGCGCCAATATCAAAGGCTTATTATCCGATGGCACCGGTAGAATTGGAAGAGATAAAGAGACAAGTTTCCGAATTATTAGAAAAGGGCTGGATTCGTAGTAGCGGTTCATCGTAAGGATCTCCAGTTCTTTTGGTTAAGAAGAAAGATGGCACGCGGAAAACGTGCATCGACTATCGAGAGTTAAATCGGGCGACCATCAAGTATAAGTATCCAATTTCTCGCAGCGGTGAGTTATTCGATCAACTCAGTGGTGCGAGAGTATTCTCGAAGTTGGAATTGCGATCAGGTTATCACCAAGTTCGGGTGAAAGCAGAAGACATTTGTAAGACGGTGTTGAAGACTTATCCGTCTGTTATGCCATTTTGATGAGTTCAGCTTGGGATGTATTTTGATGCAGCATGGAAAGGTTGTAGCTTATGCGTCGAGACAGTTGAAGACTTATGAGAAGAACTACCCAACTCACAACTTGGAACTAACAGTTATCTTTGTGCTAAAGATTTGGAGACACTACTTATTGGGTGAAAAGGCAGAGGTGTTTACTGATCACAAGAGCCTAAACTATGTGTTCACACAGAAAGAGCCCAACATGAAGCTGCGTAGATGGTTGGAGCCGATGACCGACTATAATCTTGATCTAAAATACCATCTGGGAAAGGTTAATATAGTGCCGAATGCTTTAAGTCGGTTGCCAGCAATACGGATGTTGACTTCGCAGAAGGAGATTACGGCGGATTTTTATAGATTCGAGTTGGAGCTAGTACTACCAGATTCTTCGGGACAGTTGATGCAGATGCAAGTACAGCCATCGTTGATTGATAGCATTAAGACAACGCAGTCGCACGATCTTAAATTGCAGAAATTTCGGGGACAAGTAGAGGTAGGACTTCGAACGGATTTATTGATTCATGAAGATGGTTCTTTGAGGTATGGAAGTCGTTTGTGTGTGCCTAAAGGAGAAGTTCGTGAAGAAGTCATGAAGGAGGCTCATAGTTCCGCATATTCGGTACATCCAGGAGGTACGAAGATGTATAGAGATTTGCGACAACAATTTTGGTGGGAAGGCATGAAAAGAGAGATCAATCGTTACATGTCGAAGTTCTTGGTGTGTCAGCAGGTCAAGGCTGGACATCAAAGGGTGGCTGGTTTGTTATAACCACTTCCAATTCTCCAATGGAAGTGGGAATATATAACCATGGATTTCATGACAGCCTTACCACGGAGCCCAAAAAGCAATAACGCAGTTTGGGTGATTGTCGATCGACTGACTAAGGCAGCTCATTTTATACTATTCCGAGTTGGTCAGTCGACGGAAGCTTTAGTAGAGAGGTACATGCAGGAGATTGTGAGATTGCATGGAGTACCAGTGAGTATTGTTTCTGATCGTGACACCCGGTTCCTAACATATTTTTGGAGGAGTTTGCAAGAAAGTTTGGGAACTCACTTGAAATTTAGTATGGCCTATCATCCTCAGACAGATGGACAGTCCGAGAGAACGATCCAAACTCTTAAAGATATGTTAAGAGCTTGCATGTTAGACTTCAAGGGTTCGTGGAAGGATCATTTACAGTTAGTGGAGTTCTCGCATAATAACAGTTTTCAGGCGATTATACAGATGGCTCCATTTGAAACATTGTATGGTCGTAAGTGTCACTCACCAGTATGTTGGTACGACGATGGAGAAAGAAAATTGTTGGGTCTGGAACTGATTGTGCAAACCGTGGAGAAAGTTAACTTTATTCGTGATCATATGAAGTGGCACAAGATCGACAGAAAAGTTGGGTTGATATTGGAAGAAGACCTTTAGAGTTTGCTGTTGGTGATTATGTGTTCTTGAAGATATCACCGAATAGGGGAGTAATCCGGTTTGGTAGTCGAGGCAAGTTTAGTCCTCGATTCGTAAGGCCTTTCGATATCATTGAGCGTATTGGAGAAGTACCTTATCGATTGGCGTTACCACCATTCTTGGCGGGTGTTCATGACGTGTTTCATGTATCTCAACTCCGCAAGTATATTCGAGATGAGATGCACGTCTTAGACCACTCGGAATTGACAGCGAGGAAGGATTTGATTTATGAAGAGCAACCGATGGCTATTATGGAACGACGAGAAAAGGTTCTCAAGTATATGGTGATCCCTCTAGTACTTATTTCGTGGGGAAATCGTTCGCATGGAGAATCTACTTGGAAATGTGAAGACGAAATTCGAAAAAAGTTTCCACACCTCTTTTCTTAGATCTGTATCTTTATTGTTCTTCTCTTTTCCTGTTTCGTGAATTTCGAGGACGAATTTGTTTTTGTAGTTGGGTATAATGTAACATCCTAGTACGATCGTACGATATTAATTAGTATTTTAAATTTTGTTTTATTTATTATTTGGGTTGTGATTGGTTTGAATAGTAGATGTGTTTATCCCACCCGGCCCGCTTGCGTAAAACCCGATACGGTGCTAGATTATCTTTTATTGATATTTATCCGTAAACTAAATCCATATGAATCTTAAATAACCGATATATAATATTTAAAATATATACATATATTGTCTGGTAGCCATACGTTAGGGATATTTTCATATATTAATTGTCATCATATTAATTAAACATCTCATGGTATTATATTGACATTTATCTATTACAGGTAAAACTTAAATAACCTGGATACCAGACATATATTAGATTAGAATATATTATTTCAATCCTTTAGATTATAGTTTAAGGAGGCTACATGGTGTATAATATTTCCAATATATTTTTCCGTAAAATTTAGTAGAGATGGGTCAGAGTTTTGTATTATCTTTTATATATAAAACTAATTATATATTATACATATACTATATATAAAAACATATTATATATATTTTTTATAAAATTAAAAACTCTCTCTCTCTCTCTCTCTCTTTCCCCCTCGCATCTCTCTGTGTTCTCTCTCCCCCCTCGCATCTCTCTCTCCCGCTCGCTCTCCTTCTTCTTCATCACTTCTTCTTTGTGGCCGACTTTCTCTCGCCCCCAACTCATCAAATCCGACCTCATCTCCTTCAACCCGTGATCCCGACTTCACTACCGGCGCCCATTAACCTTCATCGCCACCTCCTGCACCTCCTCCGCAACCCACGACCCACGACCTCACCTCCAGCCATCGTCCTCGCCTCCATCACCTCATCGCCGAACCTATATCCTCATCTTGCCGTCGAATCCCTCTTCACGAGAACCCGTCGCCTCGTCACCACCACCCTCTAAACTTACAACCATCTTCTTCGTCTTCATCCTTGACGTCGCCGTCATCTTCTCAGCCGCCAACCACCACCAACATCGCCACTTTGCCGCCGATACCGTCACAACAGCAACCCATCACCATCGCCTCCTGCCCTCACCGACACCCCACTGCAAACCCTTTGCCGAACTCAAAACCCCAAATCCGGTCATCACCGAACCCTCCTCGCCGTCGTCAACAACCTTCTCCTCGACCGCTAGCACCCATCATTGACGAGAACACTATCGGCAGAAGTTCAGTCGTCGTCGACTTCATCTCCGACGAGCCTAGCAAGTTTGGGGTTGCTTCATGTGCTGTTATTTTCGTATCCGTATTGATTCGCTCGTGTTCTATCCATATCCAGGCAAGTTTACAACTTGCTACATGCTATAAGTATATATATATATATATATATATATATATATATATGTATATTGTAATAATAATATTATTATTATTACTATATCATTTATACATATAACCCATATGTCATAACTAATAAGTTTTATAATTTGCAGTTTATAACGTTATATAAATTATATCTATAACTAGAAACTATACAAACTAGTCTGGTTAGCTAAATTGGTAAATCGAAGTGTAGAAATAAATATGATTATTTTCTTCATGCTATTTACAACACCGAGATAACCGTATTTTATCATGACCTGTTGTAACAACCCTAAATTTCTTATACACCTTTTTCTTATATAAATTTTTAAATTAAAATTTTAAAATCCATAAAGGAGTACTTTAACCTGAGCACAATATATATATAAGTAATTATTTTGTTTTTAAATAACTCCATTTTTAGTGTACATAAAATTGTTTTAAAATTAAAGTAATACTTGGGGTATTTAGTGTTGTTGTTACCACTTTAAGTAGTTATTTTCCCACAATAATTACAAGAAAGAGCTTGTAGCTCATTGGTAACACCTTGCACTGCTGAACCAAGCCACCATAGTTCAAATCCCATGCCCCATATTATTTTTGTATTTATTTTGTTTTAATTTCTTTTGGAAGTCAACGGTCAAAAGGCCATAACTCCCAAAATATGTACTGGACAACAAAAAGTAAATATACCAAATTGTACCCCCGAAGAATCCCCGGCCAATGGACCCCCAACTCGGCCCGACTCGGCGCCGCCAGCCGGCGACTCGGCCGACTCGGTCTGGCGCCGCCAGCCGGACTTGGCCGGACGGCCGAGTCACCAACAGAGAAAAGCTGGGTCTTGACCTGGTCCACCATCCTGCATACTCTAAATGCTTGGATCGGTTATCATTTGGCCAATAAATCCCTTTTACTCCTATGTTTAATGAATTTTTAATGATTTTGTATACTTTTTATAAATTTTTTTATTAAAAACCCTAACCCTAGCCTAACCCTATATAAACACCCCTACCCTCTACCCTCTCACCCTACATTCCTAAGTCCACTCTCTAAAAATTTCAAGAGAACTCGGTACGATAGAAAACGAGCGAAAGGCAAAGCGCTACCGAAATCGACGGCGAAATCCCGGCGATCGTACTAGGACTCTTCACGACGTTTCGACGCACCGACAAACCCACTACCTTCCTAGCACTCTCTAGCGTTGTCCAAACCCGTAAGTCCCCTTTTCTATCTTTCTTTTCCTTCATAATAATACGATTTTTTAAAACCCGACGGAAATCGGAACAAACCGATTTCCGATTCGGTTTTCTATCAAAACTCACTTGTCACAAATTCCATAATGCTTAAACATATTCATGTTGACTATTAATCACTTAAAAATCAATTTGGATAAAGTTTCTCACATGAAATGATAACTTTTGCAAAATACCGTATTTTCGCACTTAAATACCATAATGTTTAGTTTTCACATTTAACCCCTAAACTTTGCTATATCTTAAAATAGATCACGAGGTAATGACCTACCTCCACACACATGCAAATACAAGCCTAATTGATATCATCAAAACTTAGAATACGATAATACAAGATTTTACAATAAAATACCATTTTCTTTATAAACCTTTTCTGAAAGTTCTAAGTTGTATACAATTTTAAAACAAAATCTTTTAATAGGAAAAAACGATATGTCATGGACATCGATCGTTTATCTAAATCTGACTTTGTGGTGTCTAGGTAAGTGTGTCTAAGGCGAGTGGTTACTTAATTAGGACCACTATTTATAGTGGAGAGCCTCCCACTCACCTGGCACTTACCTGGCCGCAATTGGTGGTGAAGAGGCGATTTGAGACTTCTAATGACGTGTCGTTTAGACCATTTAGAAATAGGCTAGTTGGCTTAGGAAACCCTAGAATCTAAAATACGGAAATTTACACCATTTTACAAATAAATACCTTATTTTTTATAAAATCGTTTTCTAGATGATTAGTATTTATTAAATCTTTGTAAAGCGCCACTACAACCCACCTTTGGAGAACTCGTTAGGGATAGTACGGTTTATCGTGCACCCTCGAGCTTAGTAGTGCGAGATTCAGACCTCCGCAAGGAGCATTCGGTCTCGAAAGGTTTAGAATACGACATTTATGAAAAATGAGATTTTTGGAAAATAAAATATTTATTAAAAATTATTCTTTTGTAAACATATGTATATTTATCATTTAAACACCTATTTTATTATAAGATAAAGTTTCCACCTTTTTCTAAAAATTACAAGATTAAAAGTTACATTAAAATACCATGAATTTCAAATAAATCAATATTAAAGATTAATACCTTTATTAGGATATATTCACTAGAAATAGCACTAAATGAAATCACACTCATTATAACTATAAATACGAATAATAAATACTTGAGGTGTATCTTGAAAACTATACAAAAGTATTTTTACATAAAACCCCCTCAAGTTTTATAATTTACAATAAGGACCCTAACAATTATAGAACTTCAAATTATATTTCTTTTAGTCTGACTCGGGTTTGAGTCTGATTATTTCTGACTTGAATATGATTCAAGTCAATCTATATTCTTTAATATTCCAACTCAATATGAACACATGAATCCCAGAATCCAGTTAACAATCTATACAACTTGACTGAATCAAACCATGGATATACATCCATTATTCCGTTATTCCATTTACCTGATTATGCAGTTACAACATGTTTACTGATATCATGATTTTGGTCGGTCATCCAACTTACACAATACAATACAACAATACTATCAAAACACTACGGGGTTTAAGGGGTAGATTGGTACGGAAGGTGTTAAAGGTGGCACGAGGTGGTCAGATTAAGACACCTAACCATATTCCGTTGCTGTTGTACCGTGGCTTAACGGTTCCTTGTACATTCCGTTTGCCCTGGTCTCTAGCATATAGAAACCCCTCTCGTATACACTGGCATCTTTCTGTACCAAGCTACAAATAACAGCGTTAACACAATATTCCATAATATTCTACAACATAATACTTTAGAAAATACTCTTATTCTGTCTTTCTAATTCTTCCTTATCTTTGGGACTTACCGAGAAACCTGTTCGCTGACGACATTCTATTTCTTTCTTCTTTGAATGTCGTCAAGTGCTTTGGACCCAGCAGAGATCGAGCCCACCGGTAAAAACTTGGAGCAGTTTCATGAAGACCCCGAGCTCTAGATATTGTACCTGGTTCTATTCAGTATTTTCATTTCCTGTTATGCCACTGTTTAGGCATCGCTTTTCATTTCAGTTGTATTTACTTTTCATGCATTGTACAAAAGAATGTTATTAATAAAGTTGTTGTTTTTTCTATATCTCTTGTATCTTGTGATTTACTTTTATATTGCTTAGATACGCTTAGCGTATGTACTTATGAGTACATACGTAGCGGACCTCGTCGCGTCCCCTTCGCCGTACACCGGGAAGCGAGGCGTGACACCTGTTTGCACGATGTTAATACAAATAAACACTTTATATAAATTAATATACTACATTGACATGCTTATAACACGTTATCTTGTTACGGATATTTTTATCTTGCTTGTACTTGCTTACCTGTAATATTTACCGATGCCAACAATCTTGACTTGTTGTCCTGGACGTGACCTGTTGTCTAGATAGACATAACATATGCTTGCATGTTCCTGTGTTGGCATTAGGTAGATATTATTCCACACCTCACTTGGAAAACGAAACCTGGAGAAATGAGGAAATCAAAAGTGTAATTGAAGTGTAACTTAAAAGGATATTACTTGATCCGTAGTTCCGGGGGTAACAAGATATATACTTTTGAGTTATATAGAGGAATACATTCATTGGTTTCAAATACTTGTAGAATAGTTAATCTAGAAACACAGACTCTAAGATACTCGTGACATACCTATAATCTGCTGTTATAACCTGTGATTGTTTTGTTTATACTCATACCTTATTTTACATGTGACATCCTATATAGTACACTATTCAGTTTGTTATTATTACTATGATATTTATGACGCACTGACGTCTGGATTTTTCAGGGCTCAGTTCCTTTAATCTTATAGCAGGAAGATC
The DNA here is from genome assembly GCA_030015575.1 of Agapanthus africanus. Classification (NCBI taxonomy): domain Eukaryota; kingdom Viridiplantae; phylum Streptophyta; class Magnoliopsida; order Asparagales; family Amaryllidaceae; genus Agapanthus; species Agapanthus africanus. The sequence goes on from JASDDO010000019.1 coordinate 26,679,582, forward strand.
GAGAATACTTTGACAGTCAAGCTTATAGGGTTCCTAGGCACTCTCAAGTGGTTCCACAACTGATCAACCATGCCAAAATCAAATTTTCCGGTGCCGAGAAACCCTAAACTAGATCGTTAACTAGAGATTAGGCGAAAACAAATGCGGGTAAACAACTTTACACTAAGTGAACGGAAATTACAACCTTTGTAGATCCGGTCCTCCACTTTCTTAGCTCCATGATGATGTCCCTTCGCTGCGATCATCGGATCCCGGACTCTAGTGATGGTTTCGTCGAAGAAATGATCGGGCTAGGTCGTCGACTTCGATGCCGAAGATGATCTACGTCGAGGCAACTCAAGATCAAGCTCCAATTTCACCAAGTCATGAAACTTGTGAAGAAAACACCCTATACTACATGGAAAGTGGTAGAGGATGAAGAAATAGGAAGTGGGTTCACTTTGGATTTGGATTTCTCACTTGGATTCATCACTTGAAAATTTTGTAGAAAGTTTTTCTTTTCTTCACTTGAAGAAGAAGATGAAGAAGAAGAAAAATGAATAATCATTTTAAATAAAAATTCAAGTGAATCCTTATCATGTTGCAACCATGGGTGAAGTTTACTCATGTAGAGAATAAACTAGGGTTAGGTATAATGGTTAGGTTAAGGAAAGAAACAAAATGGTCATGACTTTTCAAAGCTTCATGAAGCTTCAAGTAAATATCAAAATAAGCCACCATTTTCTTTCTTGCCCAAAAAGATAAATGCATAAAGAAAATAAATAAAACATTTAAAACCCTAACCATTAACCTAATCATGGTTTAAATCAAACATACACCCAAGTTTGCATGTATCATCAAACATGATACAATCTAGTGCACAAAAAATATATCACATATACAATGTGCACATCAAGTGAGAAAAACCATCTTAAGTGAACCAATACTAGTTAATGCAAAGTAATATATCAAATATATAATTATGCATTAAATCATTAAATCAACGCTTGATTTAATGATCCGGTCATACTGCATATAACCGACTAATATTTAGTGTATCAATGTATCGAATCAACACTTGATTCGGTAACCCGGCTATATCTCATATAACCGTCCAATGATACAAATTGCGAGAATAGAATACAGTATCACATACTGGTATTATTCTCGGTCCCGCACATATCTCATATGCGCTCCTATTTCGTTTCGCTTGAGCCAGGAAACCTCTGTGTAGGACTCTAAAGACTCGTCAATATGCCGGCAGCAGGTGATGATCATATCAAACACCCACAAGCCGCAAGTGGTCTGCTAAACGTAACGGCCACCCGGGTAATGAGTGATCAGAAGATCAACGAGCAAGCCCGCTCACACTCCTGTGAATCCAACCAGTAACACTTACCGTACAGTCCGGTCTGATCGTATGATATGTCGCATATCTCGTCTAGGGGTGGTAAACGTCAGACCCCAATAGCTCGATAAGTCGTGTCGATATGAGGTCTATAACAGTTCGAGAAACTACTGGTAACACTTACCAGTAAATCTCAGCAATCTTGGCCAGGGATTTCTGGTTATAGCCAATCGAACACAGTGCAACATCAACTCCCTATACCGGGAGAGACGAATCCCCTCCTATCGCTCATTGCCTCCATATGATTCGGGACTGTACCCAAAAACCACCATTTTGCACGCCCTCTTGGACGTGGTAAGGTGGAAATCAAAGCACAGTGGGAATCACACAAGACTCTATGACGATCTCGGGTCTACAGACTAACCTGTACCAGTGTCACTAGAGAACTGCCATCTGACGTAAGGTATAATACCATCCGGGAGTTCTCGGCGAGTCCGTCCAGTGTACCCAGTCTCCACTGAGCACCCGTATATCATCTCTGATGTCAAACACCAATGGATATGGGATCATCCATCGCCCATCTGTATGGGTCGAGAAGGTATATGCTAGTCTACTCTGGTATATCGATGCCCCGTCTCGATATACCCACGACTAGGGACCTTGAAGGATGTACTTATGGACTACCATGTCCCCACTAGTATGATTCGCATCATAGTCCAGGTAGTCAAGTACACATCCTAGGGGCTTTACCAACATGTAACAGAGAGACAATCAGTGTACACGTTAAGGTAAAGAGCAACCAGATAGCATACTATCATGTCGAGCAAGAAAGTCCTCCCTATATATGTCCAAGCATCCACTACAATATACATCCTATGTATAGTAATGGCCTCTAGGGCATACATATAACTAACAAAGCTGAGCAGTGAAGAGCTTTATGTTGATTTAGTTTATTGATACTTTAGATTTATTTTCTAGTTACGGTTTTGACGTTGTGATCCCATAAGGGAAGAGACTAGAATATTATTTCTTGTTAGATCTTTATTTGTTTTCGCTATCCTTCATTATTATTTATTGTGGTAGTTGGACATGTGATAGTTAGATATTTATTTACTGTTTTTGATATCTGATTGACAGCCGTAATGTGATTATGGAAATATATTTTCTCACCATAAATAGCATGGTTGGCTTTGTCTACATCCTGAACTCGTTTGTTTTTAGTGTGACCTTTGGGTTTTATGGGTTATGCACGTGTAGACTTTTGGGCTTCTAAAAAGATTAAAGAAATCAATATAAAAAATAATATGGCTGACGGGATTTGAACTCTGGTGCTTTGGTTCAGCAGTGCAAGGTCTTACCAATGAGCTACAAGCTCTTGCTTGCTATTAAAAAGCAAAACTAACTTATAACTTGTGCTCAGGCTCAAGTACCACTTTCTATATTTTTTTGAAAAAAATTGTACAGAAAGTTTAGGATTGTTACAGTTAATTTCTCCATTCAATCTTCAATGCGAGCTATGGATTGAGATTGAGTATAGCAAATTTGGTCGAACCTTGCATGAAGTTTTGAAATATGGGTGAAAGATCGTCGGTTTTGGACATAGAAAGTTTAATGAAATTTTAAAAGTTTTTCTCCAAAGATGAGAATTTTTCATACCCTGATTGAGCGAAAGAGATATACAATGGAACATTATTGTTGAAAGTTGTATTGAAGTTTTGATTTTGTGGAGGAATGAAGTTTTGAGTTTGTAAATGAGTCTTTTGAAAGATTTGTTGTTGTTGTTGGAATTGAGGTAAATAATTTGAATCTTGTCCTCCTTGAAAATTGTTGTGACTATTCCAAGAAAAATTTGGATTACTCTTCCATACCGGATTATAAGAAGAGGAGAAAGAATCATATCTTGTTTTTGATAGAAAGTATTGACTTGATCGGGTCCAATGAAATTTGCTACTAAAGGACATTCATCCATAAGATGAGATGGATCCACACAATTCAAGCAAGATGAACGGCAAAGTTGATTGATAGAAGCGAGTGGTGAAATGACTTTTCCTTCAATTGCCTCTAAACGTCGCGTAGCTTAGCTTTGGAGGCAATTGAAGAATCGACGTTATGAATACCGCTTTTTGAACCGATCGGTGAAGTATTACTTTCCCATTGTGTGATTTTGAACAATTCCTCAAGATAGTTCCAAGTTTCGTCAAGATGCACTTTCATGAAGTTTCAGTTACACGGAGATTCTAAGAACGCGGTAGAATTTTGATTTAACCCTTCGTAAGCAATTTGGCATAAACGCCACTTCTCTATTCCATGATGTGGACATTGAATCAAAAGGTTTTTAAAACGGTTAATGTATTTCCAGAAAGTTTCATCCGGATTTTGTCAGAATTGATTTATTTCAAGTCTATATCTTGAGAGTTTGTGATTTGGGTAAAACTTTTTAAGAAATAACTTGACAAATTCGTCCTAACTGGAAATAGAGTTGGCGGGTACGCTAAAAAGCCAACGTTTTGATAGATCGTAAAAGGTTAAAGGGAGTAAAAGGAGTCAAGGCATCTTCGGTAAGATATTGCAAGCGAATCATTCGACAAACATCTTCAAAATCACTAATGAACACATAGGCATCCTCGGATTCGAGTCCGGAAAAACGTAGAAGCATATTGACGTAGTCAGGCTTGATTTCGTAATTGTTGTCATTGAAGGGGCAAACAAATACATGAGGAATAGCGGAATGGATAGGGTAGCAAAGATCTTGAAGAGTAAGATTAGGTGTGTGTTTCCTGATTTAAAATCAGGAAAGGTTATGAAGGAGGCATCATGTGCTAGCACGTGACCAGCAGTCACGTGTTGGCACGTGACATTTAAAAGCATCGGCAAGGTAGATTCAGCTTCCCGTGTATATCAAAGAAAAGGGCTTCAGAAAGGGTCACGTGCTCCCACGTGACCTGGGTCACGTGTTGGCACGTGACATTTAAAAGCGGCTTCAAAGGCAAACCGGTTCCCTGAACTACATCAAAGAAAAGGGCTTCAGAAAGGGTCACGTGCTCCCACGTGACCAGGGTCACGTGTTGGCACGTGACACTCAAAAGCAGCAGACTCAATTCCCTGATTAAATCAAGAAAAAGGCGCCAGACGAGGGTCACGTGCTCACACGTGACCAGGGGTCACGTGGTGGCACGTGACGGCTAAGCGGCAGCCAGAAGGCAGAGCGCAAAAAGGAAGAAGAGGTCTCGTTCCAAAGGGGTCACGTGCCCACACGTGACCAAGGGTCACATGGCCACACGTGACCGGCTTTCAAAGCCTATCTGTTAACAGAATTAAATTCTGAGAAAAGGCCTCTCAAATCTTTCCAAAGGAACCGATTGAATTAAAAATTTAAAGATTCTTAAATATCACCTATCTATGGAAAAAGCCTGAACTTGGAAAGATTTCCCCTTAAAATCTAACTGAAATAACAAAGGAGAATCTCTGGATTTAAAATCCAATGGTGATTAAAATTCACATAATAATCCAAAGGTCCAAAACGAATGGTGAATACAAATTAAATCTCTCAATGAAAGATTCACCAAAACTAATTGATTCGGCTGCTTCTCCTATAAATAGGAGCCAAGAGACACACAGAAAGATATATGCAGAGAGGGATCAACATAAAAAAAGAGGAGAGCCTTCATACTTTGGAGAAATTTGGATCTTCTGCAAAAGAAAACCCTAGGTAAGAAAGGGAAGGCTTTTTGAAAGGAAAGGAGAATTTAATTCTCAACAGAGTTTAACTCTGATATAAAACAGAAGAACATAGTTCTCTCTTTGGTGGAGGATCTGTAAAGTGCACATCTCCCCTTGAGTTGAGAATTTAATTCTCAATGGGTTGAGATCCTGCCATGCAGATCCAAAGCATAGAGAGGGAATGGAAGCTTGAGAATTTAATTCTCACAGAACTATAGGAATTTAATTCCTTCAAAATAGAATTAGGGTTTGACCCTATGTTATGGGAATTTAATTCCTTCAGAATAAACAGATCCAGGGTTTAACCCTAATTAAGAACTTAGTTCTGTTAAAATAACAGGAATTTAATTCCCTTAAGAAAGAAGAGATTAGGGTTTCACCCTATGACGGAATCTCATTCCCCAGAATAATTCTTTAACAGAGAGTGGGAGTTTAATTCCTTAAAGCTTTTATTAGGGTTTAACCCTATGATAGAATTCAGTTCTTCGCATATATGAGGAATTTAATTCCTACAGAAAATCCAGAGTTCAACTCTATCCCAGAATATAAATCCTCAAATGGAAATAGAAATTTAATTCCTCTAAAATTATTGTTAGGGTTCAACCCTACGAGGAATTTAATTCCTGAGAGGGATTGACAGATCTTCTAAAAAAACATACATAGAGGCAGGGTCACGTGTCACCACGTGACCCCCAAAAAAAAGATCTACAGAAAAGGCCCTTTGAGGCAGTACCTCACGTGACCCACGTGACCCTTGGCAGAGGCTTTAACATACATGCATTTAAATGCCCATCACGTGATGGCACGTGATGCTCCAAAGTATTCAATACTCTCGGCAGAACAAATAAAGAGAGAGAGGGCGCTCTCACGTCCTACCACGTGACCCCTCTTGCTTTAGTGTTTAACACTAAGTTGGAACCTCTGAATCCAGTGTTCAACACTGATTTACCTCGGTGTTCAACAATAATTGAAGAACTTCATTTGCAGTGTTTAACACTGAATTGCTTAGTGTTAACATTAAATTAAACCTATGTTTAATTTTAATTTTCTTAGTGTTCAACACTAAATTAAAATCTCTGTCACCAGTGTTCAACACTGATTACCTTAGTGTTTAACACTAATTTGAGATCTCTGTTGCCAGTGTTTAACACTGATTTGTTTTAGTGTTTAACACTAATTTGAAAGCCTTGTTGCTGGTGTTTAACACCAACTATCTTTTAGTGTTAAACACTAACTTGTCAATCTCATTCCCAGTGTTCAACACTGATTGGTCTTTAGTGTTTAACACTAGGCTTCAGCCCAATTGGCTAAGTTCTAGAGGCAAAGCCTCTCCTTCAATGGGCCAACAGGAAACCAATATTCCAAACATGATTGGACTTAGCCCAAGATGGCCATAAGGCCTCAATTCAGACTTAACTGGGCTAATGGACTCATAACATAATTAATTGGTCTTGATCCCAAATCGGGCCGAAGACTATTTAATCCACCCCGGTTCAAGGGTACATCTCTTCACTCCTTTGATACTTGGCGTTGTAATCCCTCAACGTCTTCAAAGAGGTGACGGGTCCCGATGACCACACATTGATACGGACTGTGGGGTCCTTAAACCCATGGACTATGAGGTCCTTAACCTTGACCGAGATGTCTTAAAACTAACAACGGACTGTGGGGTCCTTAAACCCATGGACAATGAGGTCCTTAACCTTGACCGAGATGTCTTAAAACTAACAACGGACTGTGGAGTCCTTAAACCCATGGACTATGACGTCCTTAACCTTGACCGAGATGTTTTAAAACTAACAACGGACTGTAGGGTCCTTAAACCCATGGACTATGACGTCCTTAACCTGGACCGCAATGTCCTTAAACTACCTACCGACCGCGACGTCACTAAACTAAACAACAGAGCCCCCTTTTACTGCTCTCTTGTCGGATCTAAACGACCCCGTTAAGTCGATCTTAGTCTAAAAACTAGACTAACGTATCCTTAACAAACGTTTAAGTCGATCTTAGGCTCAAATGAGGCTAACGTATCCTTAAACCCCAAACCCCAAACCCAAATCTAAGATAATACGGATTTGGACTAGTCCACGCCCTACGGGCGACGACATAACTCAGTCTCCGTATACAATCCACGGGCAACAAAACACAAAACAAACACACACGACACGAAGTGACCATCTGGAGAAGGAGAAAGTTGTTACCGCAATGCGGTAGAGTAATTAACTGCAGGGGCTTGCGCCTGCAGGGAAGAGCGTCCCCACAATAAAAAAAAACCCTCAAGCGAGGGGGAATCTGACGAAGTCTGCTACATCGGACGCATCCGTTCAAACCTTCGACACATGGTTCCATAAATCAACTTGGCATTTTCGAAGAGGTGGACGGATAGCACCAATTAGCATCTGCCCCGAATCTCAGGCGAGACGCCCGCGTCTCGGCCGCCGTTCGGAAGGGAACAGATTCCGGCACGCCCGGTGGGACCTTTTCCTCTTTCCACTCCACACTTCGTGTGTCGTGACTCGCGAGCCAAACATGGTTCGCTAATGGTTGCCCTTGGGTTACAAGGTACTAAGATTTGGCGTTTTGCTTATTGCAGAAAGCAAAAGGATCAATGGCATCTACTTGTGTGAAGTGTTCCAACTGCAACTGCAACTCACGCTCCGCCTCATCTGGAGGCATAGCCTACGGGCCCCAAGCGGCCTCCTTGTTCACGATGCCGGTGGACCAGGTGACTCAGGCCACTACCGGATTGTTCTTTGGGACTGTGCTCCTACCGATGAGTTTCAGCACCTCTGTACCAACACCAGAAGCTCCCAAGAAGTCGGTCTTTGATCGGCTTGCTACTACCGCGGCCCCCCTCAACGGGTCGTCCAGCTCCAGCTCCTCGGTCTTCGCCAGACTGGGCCAAAGTTCATGTGGGCCCGTGATGAAGCCTGCAATCCCAGAGAAGGTTGCTCCGAAAAGGATAGCCATCCCGGCTCATAAAGTCGTCAAGGCGGCTTCTCCTGCCAAAAAATCGGTCTTTACGAGATTGAATGTTCCAGCTCCGGCTCCTGCTACCCAAAGGACATCAGTCTTTAACAGGCTGACACCAGCAGTGACCCCCCACGTACACAGGGGGCAAGACGAAGCCATCCTCACCGCTGAACCAACGCCGTCCGCTCGACACGCTCGACATCGCCACTGGCGCCGAGTAAGGAAGGCTGGGGGTAACTCCCCCTCTGGGCTAACTCCACCAGCCCCGATGGCAGAAGTTAATGCTGCTGTTCCAACTGGGAACATCTTTGAGATGCTAAATAGGGTGCGTAGGAATTCTCCTACCGCGGCGCTAAAGAAATCTCCCCATCCGCTGAAAAGAGCTATAGAAGTAAAAACAGAACAGCCCCAATCTCCTCAACGGCCGTCCTCCCGAATCTATAAAGTCTGGCGGCAGGCCCGAGACTCGATGATCGATCCAAACTTCTCCCGCCAGCACAAGAAGCTGAAAATCCAACAGGAAGCCAGTCACCAGGCTAAGCCACGAAAAGCTGTCTGGGTGCCCACCCCAACGGCCCCCTCAGCTTCCACTGCTCATAAAAAGAGGAGGCCGGAGAAGATCCCCGGGCCTGCAACGAGAGCTAAAAGCGCTGAACCCAGACGCCCTAAGGCTGGGGGCAGGATGGTCCATACTGTATACATGGCGTCGGGGAAGGAAGACAGCCATGCGTCTACAGGCCATAGACCGCTTACACGGTTGGTGACCAAAGCTCAAGAGCAACAGCAAAAGCTCCAGAAAATGATGAATGCTATGGCCACACTTACCGGGCCAAAAGAAAACCCAGAAACGTCTTCGGACGAACGCCAGGAGGAAGAAACCGACGCCGAATTCCTTCGCCGAATATTGGAGAAGAAGGACAAAGAGGCTGCTGAACAAGCAGCCAATATACAGCGTATGGGCCTCCTCTTCCAAGATATGATAGGAATGATGATCCAACAGGATCCACCCGCTGAGGATCCCCCGATCGTCCTTGAAAACGACAGGGGAGAAACGTCAAATCCACCACCGGCCCTCTCAACGGCCAAGGAGGAGACAATCTCTAAGGCTGACTTGGTCGACTATATAGCCCAGCAAATCCGGGTTCATCATGCGACTGAGGCAGCTGGTCAAGTCGTAAAAACGGGGCAGCCATATCCAAGCTGGTACGACCAAATCAAGTACCCGCCAGGTTACACAATTCCCAAGTTCCATGTTTACAAGGGGACCGGCAATCCCCACCAACATGTCGCCCAGTTCAGGGCCCTTTACGGTAACACCGGCGGAGATGATAAACTGTTGCTTCGCCAGTTCGTGGGCAGCTTATCAGAAACAGCGTTCGAATGGTATTCGGAACTCCCGAACGATTCTATCAAGACGTTCGCTGAAATGGAGTTGCTATTCACTTAGCGATTCGCAAGCGCCAGCGAACGCACTCCAATAACGGCATTGATTAACGCCAGGGTAAAACCAGGCGAAACTTGGATCCAGTATGCTATACGATGGCGGAATTTGTGGTCGAAATGCGAGCAACGCATTGAGGAAGCGCCCGCGGTGGGCATGTTCGTGGGAACCCTAGACCCTCACGCAACTATCTCTCAGTTTATGATGTTCTTTAAGCCAACCACATTCCAGGCTTTAATCGACAAGTTGGCTCAGATGGACCAGATGGGTCATAGACCACCTCCCCCGAAGCCAGAACCTCGGAATGACAAGGGTAAGGGAAAGGCCACCTTCGTCGCGAATGCTCAGCAGCAACCCAGTGCCTCAAAGCTGGCGGATCAGTTGGAAGAAAGACGGCGGTATTATAATGAGAAGATGAAGCGTCCCTACTCGTTCCCACGGGACAAGATGAAACGGTTATTCGAGCTGGCAGTACGCAATAGACTTATAAACTTGCCAAATCCAAGGCGACCGCCACAACCCACTGAGGTGAATAACCCCAACTATTGCCCTTACCATCAAATGGTAAGCCATCCGATTGAGGATTGCTTCGTTTTCAAAGGATGGATTGAAGATCAATACCTCCAGGGAAAGTTTGCATTGTCCGAAAAGTGGAAGGTGAACCCGCCACAGCCGCATACTCCTAAGAAGACAGACGCACCGGGGGCGACTTGTTCCTTTATTGAAGAAGCTCCATGGGAAATCGTGCTATCAGCTAAAACCAAAAGGATGCTGAGTGACCTTCATGCGTGCCCAGCGGTTGAATGGAAGAACCCGCTTGAACCTCAAATCATCGAAGGGATGTTGAAGCCGCGCCCAACTACAAAGATTCGTGGTGATGGCCCAAGTACTTACACCCAACCGTCAAAATCTTCGAAGAAAAAGAAGAGGAAATCCAAAAAGCCCGTGAAGCCTGGAGACAAGCGCACGGATTTGCAGAAACAGATTGACGCGCTGGAGGAGTACAATCAAAAGGCATGGACTCCCGTCACACTGCAAGAGTTCCTCAACCACGTCTTTCAGAAGGAAGATAAGGAAGAGAGCTCATCGGATGAATCCGAGGGATATGTGGCGAGTTGTCATGTGATTTCCCACTCGGAAGATGAGAAAACTCCTGGCACCGAGAAACTGGGGGCACACCCTGAGCCAGGACTTGTGTGGCCAACAGATGAAATGATCGACGCCTTTCTAGACGAGATTCGTCTAAAGAGTAAAGCAGATCAGGAGCGTGAGATGGCCGCATCGGAAGGAGCCGAATGCAGGCGACTAAACGAAAGAGTTGAAGTTTTCCCGCCAGATCGAAAGGCATCCGAGGCAGAAAAGAAGATATTCAAGACGAGGAAAAGGTTTGCCAAAGCCATGTCGATAGGAATGAAGCTACCACCCTCGGAAGAAAACACGCTCAATGGGACGGAGAGGCACCCTGATTATTGCGCATATCATCGGAAAATTTCACACCCTATGGAGGAGTGCGACGCTTTTAAGATATGGTGGCAGGGATATGTTGCTCATCGGCAACATTTTAAGCGCATGAAACGCAAGACTCGTCGGAAACGAAGAAGTACTGCCGACGGGCACAACAGAACCACTGGCAAATGTTACGTGGTTAACGCCGGAGGGTCATAAGTTCTCACCTTTGGGAGCGACTCTGATGAAGAAATGGCTCTGGGCCCTCTCTTTAAAGAATCCGTTTTAGGGAAAGAGGAGGAATCGGAGGCCTGCGAAAACATTCAGCTGCGCAATCGTACGCTCCCGGAAAAGAATCTCGGGCCCGCAAATAGAAAAGATAAGGGAAAGGAAAAGGTCACTGAGGATATCACTTTAGATGACCAAGTTATGAAAGAGCTGACTACCAAGGACTCTCCCAGGAAGGGTAAGGTGGACTACAACATCCTAGCGCACCTAAGGAAGCTACCTTCTCAACTTAGCATTCTCGATGCCCTCCTATTATCAAAAGAAGCGCGAGATTCATTAATCAAGGCGTTACAAGAACCTAAGCAATTCCAAGCCTTCCTTGCCACGGAAAGGATGAAGGATGAACTGGAGGAAGTGCATACGGCCGACATCACTTTCGGTGACGAAGACCTCCTTCTCGGGACGTGCGACCATAACCGTCCCCTATATGTCTCTGGATACTGCCATGATATCAAGATAGGCAAGATCCTAGTGGATAATGGATCCTCCGTCAATCTCCTTAACGTTCGGGTGTTAAAGGAAATCTGCATGAGTGTGCAACACCTCGCTCGTGACAAAATTACCATCTCCGGTTTCGACTCCCAATCGTCACGGACTCTCGGATCCGTAATACTAACATTACGCTTTGGACTACTCATCACAGACATCAAGTTCCATGTCATTGACGCCAAGACCTGCTACAACGCCTTGCTCGGTTGCCCTTGGTTACATGAGTACAACATCATCTCTTCAACACAACATCAGTGTATGAAGTACTTTAAGGATGGTTTCGAGTATACCGTAACAGGTGAGCTGAACCCATTTTCCGTGAACGAAGTCCGCAAATACGAAGATGCAAAGTACTTTTTGCCAGATTTCGAGGATACAGAAAGGTGTCGCAAGCCGGAGAACAAAGCCGCCGCCGCCATCCCTATTTTCGGGAGCGATACCGAAGGAGAAGAAGAGATAGTTTATGCTGGGCCGTCTCAACGCAACAACCCGGGGATGTCCGCTCCCATGTTGGTCTTCGGAAGTGACTCGGAAGATGAGGTTAATGCCGTGTTCTCCAGTCGGCCGTCAATACAAGCATCCCCTGGTGATGATCAAAGTTTGCAAATCACCATGGTGCCGCAGAAACACTATAAGGATCTTGACGCACTTCAAGCTCACAATGTGCAGGACCTGCAAACATTTTACGTCCCTCCCAGGCAAAGGGGTGAGAAGGTAATCCTATTCTACCGATCCTCAGAGTCGAAAGTAGAGAAAGAGATCTGGCATGGCGCGGATGCTACACTCGACAGGCTCCAACCCATCCGTTTGCCCAGATACTACACAAATGGACTAAAGAGGCTATTGAAGCGCCAAGGAGTACCCTTAAAACAGACTGTTCGACAAGCTCGATTCTACAACAGGATTTGGGATGTCCCTGGGACCCAACGCAAATTTCCCAACGGGAAAATGGAAATACTTGGGCTTGGATACGCGAGAACCGAAAAACGGGAACGAGCCCACGGTAACTATGCCATATATACTTTTGATGAAGAAGAGGACGCCCTATCGGGAAATGCCAACCCCTCATCAAAACCAGATCCCGCGATCGAAGTGCCGAGTCCGTCGTTTGAAGAACGAATGGACAAGCTTATCAGGAAAGCAGGTCAAAAAGCTCGGGAAAACCACAACCGCGAGATGGCCATCTACGAGAAGGCCAGGACGCAACGTCTGTTTCAACAGGCCGCAAAAGACAAAGATGCTCATCCCTGTCAACCCGATGTCCGAAAGGCCCAACGCAGAGGCAGAAATAAATTAAGAAGCGGAAAGAGGAACCGACAACAACGACGCAGAATTAGAGAGTCACGTGAGCGGGCATTGCGCGGTCCGGATTTGTCCCTCATGAAGAAGATGAGTCGAGCGTATTCCTTCCCTCGAGACAAGACGGAGAAGTTACTCGAGCTCGCTATAAAACATCAAATGATCGCGCTTCCAGAGTCTAAGCACCCTGAGCGAGCTAACAAGGCTTCTCATCTGAGCTATTGCTTTTATCACCGAGCCATAGGACATCCTACCGAAGACTGCTTCACCTTCAAGAACTGGGTCGAGGACCAGTACCAACAGGGCAGATTCGCTTTATCCAACGGCTGGAGGGTAACGCCGCCACAAAAGCACGAACCCAAAGCCACAAAAGCGGGACCAGATCCACCTCAGTCCTAGAAGCGGATTCGCACCTGTTACACGATTACGATATTAAAAGAAGAGACCGAGAACATGAATGACCTTCCCTGGTGCTTTGAGAATAGCAATGATGAGGTGATCTCAGAATTTCCACCAGCTCCGAAAGAACTGGAAGATGGCATACATACTACTGCAGATAACCTCAAGAAGATTGAGCTGGGATCGGCAGATGATCCGCGACCGACATTCGTCAGCGAGCTGCTATCTGAAGAAAGGGTGGCCGCGTTAAAGAACCTGCTTCTACAGCATAAAGACTGCTTCGCGTGGAACTATTCCGAGATACCAGGATTAGATCCGGAGATTGCTGTGCATAAATTAGCAATATCCCCAGATATCAAGCCAGTCAAGCAGGCGCCGAGAAGGATGCGACTCGAGCTTGAAATGAGCATCAACGCCGAAGTTAAGAAGCTGATCGATTCTGGATTTATCCAAGAAGTCCAATATCCCGACTGGATCGCCAATATCGTCCCGGTAATGAAGAAAAATGGGACGGTACGCATATGCGTGGATTTCAGGGATCTCAATAAAGCCTGTCCGAAGGACGATTTCCCAGTACCGGTAACTGAGCTAATGATAGATAACACGTCCACTCACGAGTTTTTCTCCTTTATGGACGGTTCATCAGGGTACAATCAGATAAAGATGCATCCCGAAGACCAGAAGCACACCGCTTTCCGGACCCCTTTGGGTATATTCTGCTACAGGGTTATGCCCTTTGGTCTAAAGAACGCCGGCGCTACCTATCAAAGGGCCATGACAAAGATCTTCGACGACCTCATACATGACATCGTCGAGTGCTATATCGATGACCTTGTAGTAAATAGCATGTCATACGAAGAGCATTTAAAGCATCTGGAGACTATATTTCAACGCCTTCGGCAATATAATTTGAAGATGAATCCCTTCAAATGCGCGTTGGGAGTCTCCTCGGGTAAATTCCTGGGATTCATCATCCGACACCGAGGTATCGAAGTGGATCCATCTAAGATCAAGGCGATCATGGAAATGCCTCCACCAAGAACCCTCAAACAGTTGCGGTCTCTCCAAGGGAAGCTCGCATACATCCGGCGATTCATCGCCAATCTTTCAGGCAAGTGCCGTCCTTACAGCCACCTGATGAAGAAGGGAACTCCATTCGTTTGGGATCACAAATGCCAAGGCGCACTAGACGAGATCAAGCAGTACTTGCAGAACCCTCCGGTGTTGGCTGCGCCGGTCAAGGGAAAACCCCTCATTCTTTATACGACCGCCCTCGAAGGTTCCTTAGGCGCATTATGGGCACAAGAGAATGATCAAGGAAAGGAGAGAGCACTCTACTACTTAAGTAGAGTTCTGCTCGGGGCAGAAAGCAACTACTCTTCCATTGAAAAACACTGCTTGGCGTTGATCTTCGCGATAACAAAGCTCAGGCACTATGCGTTGGCGCACGAAGTCCGTCTCATTTTGAAGGTGGACCCTCTTAAATATTTGATGTCAAAGGCTATATTGACGGGTCGACTCGCTAAATGGGCTCTACTCCTGATGGAGTTCTCGATAACGTATCAACCTCTTAAGGCAGTGAAAGGCCAGGCCATTGCCGACTTCCTTACTGAGAATCCAGTACCTGCCGTTCTCCTCTGAACTGCGATCTGCCGGACGAGCATGCATTCGATGCGATCGGCGGCGGTAGTACCCGATGGGAACTCTATTTCGATGGAGCGTCTTCCGTAAAGAAGCGCAAACAGGGTATCCCAATGATCAAATCAGGGGTAGGCCTCATCTTCGTAACTCCACAAGGAGGGATAATGCACTTCGCCTTCTCCTTAACAGAGCCGAGGACAAACAATGAAGCCGAATACGAAGCTCTGATAGCAGGCCTCGAGATCGCCATCGACATGGGAATTGAAGACCTCCTTATATACGGGGATTCTCAATTGGTCGTTAGTCAAGTAAATGGTGACTACCAAACGTGCAAACCGGAGTTGGTGAAGTACGGCGAAAAGGTGCAACAACTGTTGACCCAAATTCCTTCCTATACTTTGGAAAGCATACCACGCGCGGAAAATAGCAAAGCGGACGCGTTAGCAAAGCTCGCTAAAGAATTAGCTAACGAGAACCTCGATGACGTTAAAATTATGGTACAAAGCCGTCGAGTGCTTGCCCTAGCAGAAATATCTCCGGAATCATACGAAGAAAAAGGAGCGACTGAGCAGACGACCCTACAAATAAAAGACCGTGAGAAGGCTGAGGACTGGAGGGAAGTCTTCATAGACTACTTTAAGTCCCACCGAATGCCCGAAGAAGCGTCCTCAAGACATCAGCTCATGAAACGAGCTCTATCTTTCGCTTTCGTCAATAATACTCTGTATAAGAGGTCGTTTGATTCTCTGTGGCTGAGATGTTTAGGACCTGACGAAGCAGAAAGAGTCGTTCAAGAGGTTCATGACGGAATCTGTGGTTCTCATCAAGCAGGCCCAAAGATGAAGTTAAAAATTAAACAGATGTGTTACTACTGGCCCACGATGATCCAGGACTGCCTCGAATATGCGAAGCAGTGCCACTCGTGCCAAATCCATGGGGATTTCATCCACCAGCATCCGAATCCACTACATTCGACGGTGGCTAGCTGGCCATTCGAAATGTGGGGGACTGACATAGTCGGTCCCATCGAACCAGCATCGTCCTGGGGACATTGTTTCATCCTGGCGACAACTGATTACTTCTCCAAATGGGCAGAAGCAGTACCGCTGAGGGAAGTGAAGACGGAGAATATCCTCCACTTCTTCAAGACGCACGTCATCTATCGGTTTGGAACTCCACGGCAGATTATCTCCGATAACGGGCCAGCCTACAGAAGCCATAAAATTAGCCGCTTCGCGCAGCATCATAATATAGACTGGAGATATTCCTCAGTTTACAATCCGCGAGCTAATGGTCTAGCCGAGGCCTTCAATAAGACCTTGACAAAAATCATGAAAAAGACGGTGTCCCGAAATAAGAAAGACTGGCACGAGAGGCTGCAAGAGGCCCTTTGGGCCTATCGAACTACGTTCAAGACGGCCACGAACACAACGCCGTACGCACTGGTATTCGGTACGGAAGCGGTACTCCCCCTCGAAATAGAGCTACCCTCTGTACGGATGGCAGTCCACTACGAACTGACGAACGAAGAAAATGCTAGCCTCCGGCTCGAGGAGCTTGATGCTCTTGAAGAAACACGGCTCATAGCGCAACAAAATCTAAAATCTTATAAAGCAAAGATGACGCGCTCATACGAAAGATTGACCCGACTGAGGACATTCCGCCAAGGCGAACTCGTACTAGTGGTCAAAAGACCTATGATCCCCAATCGCGTCAAGCGGGGAAAATTCGAGCCAAACTATGAAGGCCCGTACATCATAGATAAGGTCTACCAGGGTGGAGCCTACCTACTCATGGACATGCATGGTGAAAGGCCTTTCAGGCCAATAAACGGCCGCTTTCTAAAGAAATACCACGCTTAATGAGCCACAGCCCAGGTCAATGATAGATGACGATGACTATGTCCGCTCGCTATCTTCCTACAGCTCAAAGCTCTATAAGTAGTAGCTGGCCCTTTCCTCGACGGACCGAAATGTCCTTAAACTAATAACGGACCAAAATGTCCTTAAACTAATAACGGACCGAAATGTCCTTAAACTAACGACGGACCGAAACGTCCTTAAACTAACGACGGACCGAAACGTCCCTAAAACTACTACCACAGCATCCTTAGGCTGACGAGATAAAAAAAAGAGAGAGAAAGAAAAAATAATTAAAAATAATTAAAAAAAAACGGTATGTCCATAAGCAAAATGGGCACGGATGAAAATCCGAAAGGGCTCCGTGAGTAAAAACAGCAGGGCTACCGGCGAGTGTTCGTGAAAACCCGAAAGGGCGCGACCTTGTAAAAAAAAGAGAGAGAAAAAGAATAAAAAAAAACGGTATGTCCATAAGCAAAAAGGGCACGGATGAAAACCCGAAAGGGCTCCGTGAGTAAAAACAGCAGGACTACCGGCGAGTGTTTATGAAAACCTGAAAGGGCGCAAGCTCGTTAAAAGACACTTACAGGGTCCTCTCGACCGTGTAAGGAGAAACCACCAGCGTGAGATCCTTACGACTCACAAAGGAGCAACACACTTAGGGATCATCACGATTCCTAAGGAGAAAATACACTTGCGAGATCCTTACGACTCGTAAGGAGAATTCTCTTATGGGACCCTCACGGCTCATGAGGTTTTAAAGTCTTAAGTTACAGAAACCTAAACATGTTCTTAAGCAAATCCCCCACAACCTTCGATGCTGCCCTACAAGTGGCTCAATACTGACCCTTGTATACAATCCACGGGCGCGAATAAACATTTCCCCAGCAAAGTCACACCCGTGACTAGGGACATGCCCATATGGTGAACAACCCTTATAATTCCTCTCGACTTATAAGGAGAAAACCCTCCTGTAGGATCCTTACGACTTACAGAGGAACATACACTTAGGAATCCTCACAATCCTTAAGGAGAAAATACACCTGCAAGATCCTCACGACTTGTAGGGAGAAATACCTTTGTGAGACCCTTACGGCTCATGAAGTCAAAAGCCTTGGTCGACAGGACCCTTAACCCTGTTTACTAAGCCACCTTTGTTCAACATCGACAGAGGCAGATGATGATTTGCTCCTGGCCATATCCCAGTTGTAGCGGTGCTGATACCGAAATCTGTGTCTAATCTCAGGTTTATAGCGAAAAGCGAGTAGGCCGCACGTGCATACGGGATAGCCGAAATGATGGGGCAACCTGCAATAAAAAGCAGCAGGCAAAAATGTATGCACGCAAAATAGCCGAAATGATGGGGCAACTCGCAATAATAAAAAAAAACAGCGAGTGAAAATGAAATAAATAGCCGAAATGATTGGGCACCGCGAAAAATAGCTGAAATGATAGGGCAATCGCGACCTCCGCGATATAAAAGCTGAAATGATAGAGCATCGCGGAAAAAGAAATAAAATAAAAAAAAGTTTCAATTTATGCCCTACAGGTGATGTTCCATCACACCTTGTACACAATCCAAGGGCGTAAACAAAAAGGGATCATACTTCTCCCCCAGGTTTCATCAGAAGAAGAAGCCAAGTCTCGACGGGCCAAAGGAGACCTGGAGATCGTTTCAACACTCGTCTCGTAACAACGGACACAACTCTAAGCTAAGCGGAACAGCGGCAACTCCCAGTTCCATGGCTCGGTGGTATACATATCGCCAATAGTCAAACCTCCATCCTGTGAAATGCGGATACAATCAGCAAAATTCCTGGTTACGTGGAACGCGGATAACGTCACTCTTTGACCCCGTGGAAAACGTCCAGAGTGGATCCTGGTCCTCGCGGAGCACGGCAGTGAACCCGTGTGAAGCATCCAGAGCGGAGCCTAGTCCTCGCCAAGCACGGCAGTGAACCCGTGTGAAGCATCTAGTGCAAAATTCCTGGTTACGTGGAACGCGGATAACGTCACTCTTTGACCCTGTGGAAAACATCCAGAGCGGATCCTGTTCCTCGCAGAGCACGGCAGTGAACCCGTGTGAAGCATCCAGAGCGGAGCCTAGTCCTCGCCGAGCACGGCAGTGAACCCGTATGAAGCATCTAGTGCAAAATTCCTGGTTACGTGGAACGCGGATAACGTCACTCTTTGACCCCGTGGAAAATGTCCAGAGCGGATCCTGGTCCTCGCAGAGCACGGCAGTGAACCCGTGTGAAGCATCCAGAGCAGAGCCTAGTCCTCGCCGAGCACGGTAGTGAACCCGTGTGAAGCATCTAGTGCAAAATTCCTGGTTACGTGGAACGAGGATAACGTCACTCTTTGACCCCGTGGAAAACGTCCAGAGCGGATCCTGGTCCTCGTGGAGCACGGCAGTGAACCCGTGTGAAGCATCCAGAGCGGAGCCTAGTCCTCGCCAAGCACGGCAGTGAACCCGTGTGAAGCATCTAGTGCAAAATTCCTGGTTACGTGGAACGCGGATAACGTCACTCTTTGACCCCGTGGAAAACGTCCAGAGCGGATCCTGGTCCTCGCAGAGCACGGCAGTGAACCCGTGTGAAGCATCCAGAGCGGAGCCTAGTCCTCGCCGAGCACGGCAGTGAACCCGTGTGAAGCATCTAGTGCAAAATTCCTGGTTACGTGGAACGCGGATAACGTCACTCTTTGACCCCGTGGAAAACGTCCAGAGCGGATCCTGGTCCTCGCAGAGCACGGCAGTGAACCCGTGTGAAGCATCCAGATCGGAGCCTGGTCCTCACCAAGCACGGCAGTAAACCCGTGTGAAGCATCCAGAGCAAACACCGGACTGTGGAGTCCTTAAAATTCACGGACTATGATGTCCTTAACCTCGACCGTAATGTCTTAAAACTAACAATCAACCACCTCGATTCCCTACGGATTCTGCCTTGGTTTAAAGGTACATCTCTTTACTCCTTTGATACCTGGCGTTGTAATTCCTCAACGTCTTCAAAGAGGTGACGGGTCCCTGCAACCTAACATCGGACTGTGGAGTCCCTAAATCCACGGACTATAAGGTCCTTAACCTTGACCGTGATGTCTTAAAACTAACATCGGACTGTGGAGTCCCTAAATCCACGGACTATGAGGTCCTTAACCATGACCGTGATGTCTTAAAACTAACATCGGACTGTGGAGTCCTTAAATCCACGGACTATGAGGTCCTTAACCTTGACCGCGACGTCTTTAAACTACGATGCCTTGAGAAACCCCTGACTCCGTGAAACACGGACAAGGGTGACTACATCCGGCACTTGCAGGCCCTCACGACCTGTAAGGAAGAAAACTCTCTTGTGAGATCCTTACGACTCTCAAGGGAAAACCCGCTTAAGAATCCTCACGATTCTTAAGAAGGACTTACGCCTATGGGATCCTCTCGACCCATGAAAAAAAAAACTCTTTATGAGACCCTCGTGGCTCATAAAATGCAAAAGTCTTAGGAAGCAGATCTTAACCCTGAATCCTAAGCCATTGCTGTCCTGCAAGGAGATCAAGATAAATCGTCCGCAAACGCATTCAATGAAAAAAGACACGTCATTGAGAAGAAAAATGTATTTTTTATTCATAAATTAAAATGGATACAAAGAAACGAAAAGAAGATACTCTCATTCATGAGTATATACAAAAAAAAGGAAAAAAAATACAAGTCCTCAAGCCGGCGGGCGGTGTAGTAATTTTACCAGCTCATCGTTTTGTTGCTGAGCCACGGCTTCATGACGCAAGATCTCAAGAAGACGAGCCTTCGCCTGAGCTTGTTGAGCCTGATACGAAGCAAGCCGAGCTTCGAGTTCTTTCTCGGTGGCTTTATGAGCCTCGACCCTCTCACGAGTGAACGTGGCAGCTTTATCGAGAGCCACCACCTCTTTTATGGACTCCTGAAGCACCCGCCAGAGTTCGTATGCTTTGTTGGCTTTGGCTGTGAGGCTGGCCTGAAGCTCGCTCAGCGCCTTAGAAGCTAACTCCCTTTCCGAGAATTTGGGCCAAGCCTCTTCTCGCATGAAGTCATGTTGGCCGCGCATCGTGCTATCAGACCCCGCAACTCCGCTTTTGCAGCCACGGCTTCCGAGGAAAGGCGAGAACTTTCAAGGGCGTGCAAACAAGCCTCCACCTTCCTACAGAACTCCACCCAGACCCGCACCACCTCCTCACTATGATAGGTGGCAAGAAAAGGAAGAGAGCCGTTAGCTTCAGCGGCAAACGCTTCGGCTGTGGTCGCGCTACCAGCACGGAGCTCCTCGACGAAAGATGATAGGGAGACAAGGCTCAATTGGGCCAGGCGTTCTGAAGCCCGCAAAGCATAAGGGCCGGGCGGCATCATGATGCGCGATTCCAACGCCATGGAGACTGGCAGGGCTGTTCAAATTTGACAGATGTTAATAAAATTCTTAAGCACAGAACGAACGGGATTATAATAAAATGTCACTCACCGACAGTCATACAAGTAGGAGCTGAAGGTTCCCCTGGCCCTTCAACAACCTCGACCTCATCGTCAGCTTCCAAAACTATAAGAGACATCAACGTCATTTTGCAAAATAGTAACAATGCTATGGTAAAAGAATAAATGGCGAATGACACTAACCTTGCCCGGAGGAAAGGACAATACGCTGAGGGGAGATCGCCTGCGGAGCTGCCATCTCCAATAAACGCTGAAATGACTGTCGAGGCGACAGATCAGCGATAGTGGCCGCCAAACCGCGCAATTCTGGGAAAGATAAAAGAGTTTAGACCATGGAAGGGTTGCTAATTTAAAACGCAGAGGGTTACCTTCAACGCTCTTCCCATTATGAGCCAGGGGGATAGCAGCTTCAACGGCCTCCGCCGTGACCTCAGGCTCCAACAAAGGAAGAGTAGTCCCGACTACCTCTCTTCCAGCCTCTGGGCCGCCCTCAGTAAGAGTCATTGGGGCGGCGACCTCCAAAGGGGCAAGCACTCCCTGATCAAGAACCGCCGCTGGAGGCTCTACCATGAGAGGAGCAGCCTCATCAGCCCCCTCCACATCAAGCAAGGCTTCATCGAGAATCTCGGCGGGCTTTAGCTTTAATGGGCCTGTAGGGAGCTCCCCCGGCGTCGAAGATTCTGCACGATTCAAATAAGAATAAGGATACATATGCACGGGCATAAATAGTCGGAAGAACTACAAAAGAACTATAACGTACCGATACGCAAAGAAGCCCTCAATATGGCTTCTTCAAGCCGCTGCTCCTTCTCAAGGAGGTAGGCTCGCCGGGGTTCAAGGGTAGACTCATGGCCGCCGATCCATAAAGAAAGTGCGTCCGCTGCGTCCTCTGAAGCGGCCTGCTTCAGAGCCCTTTCCCCCCATTCCTCCAAAGGACCGATAAACCGCCGCCGAATCCACGAAGGATCTTCGTAAAAAATTACAGCGGGATAGGACTTCTTCGGAACCTTGGCGTTATGAGACACGTCTTTGGAACGCCGTATGGCCTCAGCCAATTGTGCGGCCTCCTCATCGGCCGAACTCGAGAAGAGAAGTCCAACGTCTGACTCTTGCAGGGCCAATGATTCGTCTTCAAGGATAGGCTCAGACTCAGCCAAAGAATCGAGTAGATTGGTGGCCGCTTTCCTCCGCCGCTTAGACCCAGAGACGGTCGCCGAGGATGACCGCTTCCTTCCCCACGAAGCCTTAGGGCGGCACCGACCCACATCGCTCTCGACACCCTCATCCCTATTACTCTCGCTCGGTGCCACAACCGAGGATGACACCGCCATTGTCGACGCCACGGGGGGCGGTACTGACACCGGCGGTGGTGCTACTACTGGGGCCTGTCTACCCCGCGATCGGGAACCCAGGGGCATACCAGCTGTTGGAGTAAGGTCTACCCCTGACTCCCCCGGAATGAGCGTGGTGCCAATCTCCCTCAGAGGGAAGCGGGCCGGAGCCCTCGGTCGCAGCTTAGCTCCCAAAGCCTGAGGAGGGGCATCATGACCAAGAAGCACCCTTCTTTCCTTAAGAATAATCGGGTTCACCCGATGGAGATACCATCCCGTAAACGTCCCCACGCACCGGGGCGTATGCTCAGCTTCAGGGATCATAAAATTGGAGCCGGTGTTCAACCTCACGAAATGATGTGTGGCATCGCGAACGGCGTCAAGTGAAGGGACCGGCGCAACGATGAAAGCCTCAAAGGGAACGCCCTGGTCGTATCCAAGCTGTCGGGCGAATCGATGCGGGTTGTACCGCATGAAAAGAGCTGCACTGTCCTGGCGAAACACCAAGTAGCCCGGTCTAATTGTATACAAGTGCGCGGCCTCCCGGGGCTTCAAAGAAGGTGCGTTGTCTTTCGACTGGTCCCAGAGTTGCTGAACCGGACCTGAGGGAGTAGACAAGACCCGATCATTAAAAACCAGCCCGCCAGCGGCAGCGTAAGGAGAAATCAGCACCCGAATAGCCCCAAATTGGGTCGGGTCGGCGGCAAAAGCATCCACTAATCGCATAAGTCTTGGGAAGGGGTAGGCATCGTAAAATGAGGGCCTATGATGCATGGCAAAAGCCCCCAACACGTGCATTTCGATCCAAGACGTGAAATAATGAAGCGAAAAGTTCACTACATCCATGCCGGGAGTAGAGGTATTAGCTGTGGTGCCCAACCCATGATAAAGATGCGCCAGCGCCGGGATGCCGATAGCCAATCGCGTCCCCTCAGCAATACGATGAGCCGGGTAGATAACCGAGGCTCTCATGAAGCGGCGATGCATGGGGATAACGAACCAACTGAGCCAGACGCTAACAAACCCCACGAAGAACGTCTCCTCATCCATGCCGAGAGCTGCGATGGATTCGAAAGACGTCGGCGATGGGAATGTAGTATTGCGGCAGATCCGATTCATTAGTCAGCAGTTTCTTCGGGCCAAACCCAAAGGGGTCTTTGATGTTTGCAAACTTCGGGGCTGTCTTCGATAAGGCGTCCTCGCGAAGGAAACGAGCAATGAAGCTCTTGAAAGTAACACCCTGCTCTTCGGATTCGGTGAATAATCGGTCGAAGATACCTAGCGCCTTGATTAAACTGGGACGCTTGTGGCGAACGGCATTCTCAGCAGACAGGCCGTCAATTGGGGCGGGCTCGGGTTGAAAAATGTACTCGTCAGAAGGCAGCGACTCCTCATATAGACTACCCCTGATTGGCAACCCCGAAATGTCATAAAATTCTGCCAGAGAGATCGAGACCTCGCGATCTCCTAGAATGAAAGTGTTGGTGGGAAGATTCCATTGGTTCAAAAACGCCTTGACCCACCAGACATGCAGGGACTTATAATGGAAGAGTGACGCGTATATTGCCTGATAAAGCCCGACTTTCTGCAGCCGCGCACGATGGGCAGAAAGGATGTAGCGAGCCCAGAAAAGGTAGCCCGTAGGGTGTCGAGGAGTGAGCCCTATCTTATAAATTTGCCCCCACGGGTGGGCCTCACCTTGGCAAATACGCCGCCCCAAGATATCTATGGCCGGGATCGGATGGTTCGGAATACCGGTCGTCGAAGGTTCGAGCCTCCCCGTTGGAGTCCAGTTGGGCATTTCCACAGCAAAAACCGTTCTCGAAGGGTCCATCAGTGAGAATGGGAAAGTGGGCTCTGTCGGTACCGCGCAAAGGAAACTCCGGCGACCCTGAATAATATGACTATACTAAGATCCCCATTGAAGTAGGTTGGTGCAATTCGGGTCATGTGCCCGGATCATCGCCATCGCTTCCTCATCAGATGGTGACTGAGGAAAAGCAGCCTTCGAGCGAGAAAAGGGAAAGCATGGAACAGAAGCCATCGCACCTGAAATCCAATAAAAGAAGACCGTTAAAAGCAAAGTCAGCGATATATATATATCCATGCACGAACATGAAGACTAGTTAAAGAAAGCAACAGTAGATTTTTCTGGGACCATTGGCTACAAAACACATGGGCCCCACAGAATCAAGATGACGGCTTATTAATAATGAGACCAAGCAGTTATAATAAAATAGAGGGAATATCCTCATTAAATAAAGAATAGGTTTCAAGTAACCCTATACATTCCTCTTAGAAGACAAATCTGTCTCGGGCTCTACAACGGATCCAACAGGATCAAAAGAATTAAATTCCCACAGAAGACATCATTACAAAGTTTCTGTTTCATTAATTACAGAATGACAACCTAGGGTAAGGAGACCCTAAGGAGCCTCCATGGGAAGAAATTGAGTTCTTCACAGGAATTAAATTCCTTATTAAGAAAAGGGAATTAAATTCCCCAAAAAGCCTTTTCTGTGAACAGAGTTAAACTCCATGGATCATCATATGAACCCTAAGAAATCTGCTGTTGGAGGTTAAAATGGTTTCGTATTTTGGTTAAGAAACTCGAAGAAAAATGGGTTCTTTGTTAATAAAAGGTAAAAACCCTTGTTTTGGATTTAAAATCCAGAGGAATGTGAAAGTTCATCGTTCGTTCAAGGACATTACCTGAGGAAAAGAGTTCTTTTCGAATAGAGTTAAACTCTGAAAATTGTTTCAAGGCAGAGAACTAAGCTCTGGAAGAAGAGAATTAAATTCTCAGAAAAAAGTTTGCAAGGAAGAAGATGAGCAAAGTGGAGGCGTCTCTGAAATGACCCCAATATTTATAGGAGGTGATGGAAACGTTTCATCTCCCCAAATCCCTAGAGGAATCCAACGGTCACAAAAAGTGACAGCGTTGCACTCACGTGCAAACACGTGAGAACAACGCTGTGGGGGCATTTGTTTCCTGATTTAAAATCAGGAAAGGTTACGAAGGAGGCATCACGTGCTAGCACGTGACCAGCAGTCACGTGTTGGCATGTGACATTTAAAAGCATCGGCAAGGCAGATTCAGCTTCCCGTGTACATCAAAAAAAAGGGCTTCAGAAAGGGTCACGTGCTCCCACGTGACCTAGGTCACGTGTTGGCACGTGACATTTAAAAGCGGCTTCAAAGGCAAACCGGTTCCCTGAACTACATCAAAGAAAAGGGCTTCAGAAAGGGTCACGTGCTGCCACGTGACCAGGGTCACGTGTTGGCACGTGACACTCAAAAGCAGCAGACTCAATTCCCTGATTAAATCAAGAAAAAGGCGCCAGACGAGGGTCACGTGCTCACACGTGACCAGGGGTCACGTGGTGGCACGTGACGGCTAAGCGGCAGCCAGAAGGCAAAGCGCAAAAAGGAAGAAGAGGTCTCGTTCCAAGGGGGTCACGTGCCCACACGTGACCAAGGATCACGTGGCCACATGTGACCGGCTTTCAAAGCCTATCTGTTAACAGAATTAAATTCTGAGAAAAGGCCTCTCAAATCTTTCCAAAGGAACCGATTGAATTAAAGATTTAAAGATTCTTAAATATCACCTATCTATGGAAAAAGCCTGAACTTGGAAAGATTTCCCCTTAAAATCTAACCGAAATAACAAAGGAGAATCTCTGGATTTAAAATCCAATGGTGATTAAAATTCACATAATAATCCAAAGGTCCAAAACGAATGGTGAATACAAATTAAATCTCTCAATGAAAGATTCACCAAAACTAATTGATTCGGCTGCTTCTCCTATAAATAGGAGCCAAGAGACACACAGAAAGATATATGCAGAGAGGGATCGACATAAAAAAAGAGGAGAGCCTTCATACTTTGGAGAAATTTGGATCTTCTGCAAAAGAAAACCCTAGGTAAGAAAGGGAAGGCTTTTTGAAAGGAAAGGAGAATTTAATTCTCAACAGAGTTTAACTCTGATATAAAACAGAAGAACATAGTTCTCTCTTTGGTGGAGGATCTGTAAAGTGCACATCTCTCCTTGAGTTGAGAATTTAATTCTCAATGGGTTGAGATCCTGCCATGCAGATCCAAAGCATAGAGAGGGAATGGAAGCTTGAGAATTTAATTCTCACAGAACTATAGGAATTTAATTCCTTCAAAATAGAATTAGGGTTTGACCCTATGTTATGGGAATTTAATTCCTTCAGAATAAACAGATCCAGGGTTTAACCCTAATTAAGAACTTAGTTCTGTTAAAATAACAGGAATTTAATTTCCTTAAGAAAGAAGAGATTAGGGTTTCACCCTATGACGGAATCTCATTCCCCAGAATAATTCTTTAACAGAGAGTGGGAGTTTAATTCCTTAAAGCTTTTATTAGGGTTTAACCCTATGATAGAATTCAGTTCTTCGCATATATGAGGAATTTAATTCCTACAGAAAATCCAGAGTTCAACTCTATCCCAGAATATAAATCTTCAAATGGAAATAGGAATTTAATTCCTCTAAAATTATTGTTAGGGTTCAACCCTACGAGGAATTTAATTCCTGAGAGGGATTGACAGATCTTCTAAAAAAACATACATAGAGGCAGGGTCACGTGTCACCACGTGACCCCCAAAAAAAAGATCTACAGAAAAGGCCCTTTGAAGCAGTGCCTCACGTGACCCACGTGACCCTTGGCAGAGACTTTAACATACATGCATTTAAATGCCCATCACGTGATGGCACGTGATGCTCCAAAGTATTCAATACTCTCGGCAGAACAAATAAAGAGAGAGAGGGCGCTCTCACGTGCTACCACGTGACCCCTCTTGTTTTAGTGTTTAACACTAAGTTGGAACCTCTGAATCCAGTGTTCAACACTGATTTACCTCGGTGTTCAACAATAATTGAAGAACTTCATTTGCAGTGTTTAACACTGAATTGCTTAGTGTTAACATTAAATTAAACCTCTGTTTAATTTTAATTTTCTTAGTGTTCAACACTAAATTAAAATCTCTGTCACCAGTGTTCAACACTGATTACCTTAGTGTTTAACACTAATTTGAGATCTTTGTTGCCAGTGTTTAACACTGATTTGTTTTAGTGTTTAACACTAATTTGAAAGCCTTGTTGCTGGTGTTTAACACCAACTATCTTTTAGTGTTAAACACTAACTTGTCAATCTCATTCCCAGTGTTCAACACTGATTGGTCTTTAGTGTTTAACACTAGGCTTCAGCCCAATTGGCTAAGTTCTAGAGGCAAAGCCTCTCCTTCAATGGGCCAACAGGAAACCAATATTCCAAACATGATTGGACTTAGCCCAAGATGGCCATAAGGCTTCAATTCAGACTTAACTGGGCTAATGGACTCATAACATAATTAATTGGTCTTGATCCCAAATCGGGCCGAAGACTATTTAATCCACCCCGGTTCAAGGGTACATCTCTTCACTCCTTTGATACTTGGCGTTGTAATCCCTCAACGTCTTCAAAAAGGTGACGGGTCCCGATGACCACACATTGATACGGACTGTGGGGTCCTTAAACCCATGGACTATGAGGTCCTTAACCTTGACCGAGATGTCTTAAAACTAACAACGGACTGTGGGGTCCTTAAACCCATGGACTATGAGGTCCTTAACCTTAACCGAGATGTCTTAAAACTAACAACGGACTGTGGGGTCCTTAAACCCATGGACTATGACGTCCTTAACCTTACCGAGATGTCTTAAAACTAACAACGGACTGTGGGGTCCTTAAACCCATGGACTATGACGTCCTTAACCTGGACCGCAATGTCCTTAAACTACCTACCGACCGCGACGTCACTAAACAAAACAACAGAGCCCCCTTTTACTGCTCTCTTGTCGGATCTAAACGATCCCGTTAATTCGATCTTAGTCTAAAAACTAGACTAACGTATCCTTAACAAACGTTTAAGTCGATCTTAGGCTCAAATGAGGCTAACGTATCCTTAAACCCCAAACCCCCAAACCCAAATCTAAGATAATACGGATTTGGACTAGTCCACGCCCTACGGGCGACGACATAACTCAGTCTCCGTATACAATCCACGGGCAACAAAACACAAAACAAACACACACGACACGAAGTGACCATCTGGATAAGGAGAAAGTTGTTACCGCAATGCGGTAGCGTAATTAACTGTAGGGGCTTGCGCCTGCAGGGAAGAGCGTCCCCACAATAAAAAAAAAACCCTCAAGCGAGGGGGAATTTGACGAAGTCTGCTACATCAGACGCATCCGTTCAAACCTTCGATACATGGTGCCATAAATCAACTTGGCATCTTCGGAGAGGTGGACGGATAGCACCAATTAGCATTTGCCCCGAATCTCAGGCGAGACGCCCGCGTCTCGGCCGCCGTTCGGAGGGGAACAGTGTGTCGGCCATCGTAAGATCGGAAAAAAGAATAGTAGGTAAGGTAGAACATCAGAAATACCGATTTCGGAATCGGTAGAAGAGTCAAAAAGAACGAGGAATTCGGACTAAATGGGATTTTGGGTCCCTAACTCACGTTCGCATACACTAATCGAGATAGTGTAAGGTAAATATAAAGGTAAAGAAATGTAAAGAGAGTGTATGAATGTGGAATAAAATGAAATGAAGTGAGTGTAGTGTGACTAAAAAGTATGAACTCAAAAGTGGTGCTAGAATGAATGGATGAAAGACTCAACCAATCAAGGAGAAAGAAAACAACCAATCACCTATCTTTTAGGGTCGCCTAGGTCAATCTCTAGATCCACTACTAGATTTCCAAGAGACAATTTGAAAGATCGATCCTCTACAGCTCTCTACGCTATCTCTTGGCCAAGTAAATGCAAGCAAATGGAGAGAGGTTTTCCAAGGTTTTCGCCAAGTTCCTTAATTATAGAACAATCTTACTTAGTGAGACTTTCGTACTCGATAACACTTGCCTAAGACACCTCAAGAACAGTTAGGATGAGAAATAGATTTTTTCATACTTATCTTGTCCTTATTGAGTGCGACGGTCCTTAGAGTCGAGACTATATATTTTTTATTAATTCGAGGTGATGCTTGATGCTAAGTTGTGATTTTTGGGGTTCAGGAAGGGTAACAAACTCCCTTCCTAATCTTGATTTGGCCATGCCCCTTAGTTAATCCGTGTTAAAATGAATGCACACACTTTTAAAATCTAAAACATTCCAAAATAATCACACCATTTGAATTTTTTTACGGCGGCTTTGTGAGCAAAGAATTCTGCACAAAATACGATTTTATTGTAGCTAAAGGAGAGAGGCCCAAATGTATTGAGTCGACCGTTGGAAACACGGTGAAGATGTACTGAGTCGACCGCTGAACCGCGGTGGATCGAAGGGCAATTCACCTCTGTCTTTGGCACTGTAACCTACTCCTCATAAAGAGTTCCTTAAAGATCCCTGAAAAATTTTAGCAGCATCCTAACTCGATTTATTCACTGCACGGCCACTGAATTCATCAAAAATAATAAAAAATTATATTTTTTATGAGTTTTTCAAAAAGTTTACTATTCACAAAAAATTTTGAGAAAGAAAAATAACAAAAATTGATAACACGTTCAAGAGCCTCTATCCCTGGCAACGGCGCTAGAATGTTTCTCTCTACTTAAATCCGGTATCACGGTCCACAATCACACTATAAAATAATATGCAAAAGATGTTAGAGGAATTGGAATAGTGTTGTGGTATAGTGTATTTTGCAATTAGCAAATTCATTTTGTGAGGTTAATCACAAGTCGTTCCAACGGAGATCGAGGATGAAAATCATGTTTTCAATGCGAGTTATGAGGAGTTCGGTTTTGAAAGATGCTTGTGAATGTTTTTTAGAAGATATGAGAATGCAAAGAGGAAGGGATTTACTAAGACAACGAATTAAGTGAAAGATCTCTAGTTAATCTTCTCAACTCTCCCTCTCTTGTATTTCTTGAAGAAAAACAAACGATCTTCAAGAGTACAAATCATCAAACACTCACATGTAGGTGGTGGAGCATGATCTATCAAATGGTCGATCCCTTGCATTCGGTGAAGTAAAACTCAATCTAGCATTGATCTAAACGTTATGAGTACAAACCATCAAATATACACCACAATGGGTGATGGAGCATGGAATGTCAAATTAGACGTCTAGAATCAAACCCTAATTGAGATGGATGATGCTAAACCAATACTTGAGGATGATGTTAAGGGACTTCGGTGGAATTGTCCGTTGAGGAGGCATAGCCGTTTTCTCATTCGGATGCATCATTTTAGAACCCCTTAACAACATTTCCGAGACTCGATCTAACCTCTATCTTGATTAAAATTAATTAATTTCTACATAAATCGCATAATCATCTAAGCTCTTCACTCTCGGCAAGAACTAGAGAGGAAGATGTGTCTACTTGAAATCAATTAAAACAATCAAGATAGAGTTTCATCACAATTACATGATCAAGAGAGAGTGTGAATTGGATCACCTAATCACCATTTACTCCCCTCATTTCCTCAACAAATAACTACTCATAATTCATCATAATCATCATCACAAAGAGACAATAAGAAAACAAGAAAGTGATCATCACAAAAGCACAAGATATTAAAATGCAAAAGAGAGAAAAGAGGAAAGAACACCAATGCTCGTCAATTTTACCTTCAATTCAAGTCTTGATCTTTAATCTAATTACAATTTTTAAGGATTTTTGAAGCGGCAAAGAGAGAGTCAACTAACTTAAAATCCAACCTTCATTGATAGCTATGAGGAAGCTGGCAAGAGAGGAGGAAGAATGCTATCCTTAAAATAAAAATTACAATTAAAATTCGAAATTATAATAGAGAAAAATTAAAAGCTCCTTGATCCCTACAAATCTGCTCTTTTTATAGATTTGCTACTGAGAATCTAGAAGTTTTGTGGGAGTAACTGTTTGATGACGAAACATGGGCCCAAATTCGAGCCCAATCAGTTGCGTTTCAACCGCGGAACCGCGATTCAGATGAACTGTCTCGACCGCGGAAGCGCGGTCGACTTGCAACCAATTGGTCTCGTCTTTTGCCTGGGTTCCTTTGTTGTTATGTAGATGTTCTTTTTTCAACCCTGAAAAATCTTGCCGTGTCATTTGTAACTTTGCAGCAGAGGCTGTATCATGTATTTGACGATCGAACTCAAATACGATGATTTTAGCTCAAAATCCATCTCTTCAGCTTCTAGATATGTTTTTTGTACTTTGGTAGCACTCAAGGGTTAACAACACTTATTTATATATAAACGGGAAAGGAATGGATGATATTTAATGCAATAATTTATGATGAACAACGTGTTGGTCAACATTTTATGTTTAAGGTTAACAACATTAAACAAATTTTTGTTTCAGACATTTCAAGAAACAACCAGGTGAGCTTTTGTCATTCTTTATGCTCATGTTTATGGTATCAAGAAACACACACTCACACACATCCCCGATGGCATACCTCCTACAGTAAAAATATTCTTTCCAAACTGAGAGGTTGCCAATTTGATTTCCAAAGGAGTCGCATCCAAGAACACTAATAGTTTATAGGTAAAAAATGGTGTTCCTGATCTAATTTATCTTATGGTTGTTCATATTTCTTCGTCCCATTTATGTGAATTTTCTCTTGAATATTCACCAAGGCATGTTTGTTTTTGCCCGATTTGTTTTGATCGATTTTGCTATAATAGTGATTAGAAAAAATGAGGGTTGTTTTCTAATAAAACAAAAAAAACACGCCGCACTTTGTGTTCGGGCTCCATTCGAAAATTTTCTCATTTCACACCATTAACCATATTATTTTTTTCAACTAATCTTATTTGTGATCATAAAACCGAAGATGCTCAACATAATACTACCAGGCTAGATTACATAGAAACACTTTCCAACTTTTTGAGTTTGTCAGAAAAACACCATTAGACTTTACAAAAATACTAATACCAGAACGTGCTTAATGCAAATTTTGAATGGCGTCATATGACATTTTTAATAAATTTTTTTGCCGTTTAAGGTTTTATGGATGCTTATTGCAAAATTTACAATTCAATGGTGTAAAATCGAAAAACTTAAATGGATTTTTACGTAATTTACCAAATTATTTACCCACTCAAACAATCTCAACCGTCCAATCTTCTATCACGCCAATAGACGGTTCATATAACTCAGCAGATCAAAGCTTTGGCATATAAAACCTAGTGCTAGGGTTTCAATCGATTTGAGAGCATAATAGAGCCACCTTTTCTGCTTCATCTAGGGTTTCTAGCAGCTCTCCCTCGACGCCGCAAATATGGTACGATCTCTCAATGATGTTTTAGGGTTTATAACTCATCATGTGATTCATTAACGAATTTGGGTTATTGGCTAATTGGGCGACAACAAATTTGGTGGTGGTGTTGTATGAGTTTGCGCGTCCTGGGTTCGAGATTTGGGATTCAAAGATCATAGGAGCGCTAAAGTTACCATTTTGATGTCGTAATTTTCATGGGATTTTTGCAATAGTTCAAATGAATAGAAAAATGCTGGGTGATTTAGAATGATTGCAATGAAATGAAAATGCATTATACGTGTTACTTGCCTTATCCTATAATGAGATCATAGCAAACCAATTTTTTTTCCAACAATTTTTTATATGTCAATATAAGGGCTAATTTCATAAAGCAACACCAAACTTTCAAGTTTTTTGATATGTAAGGGCAAACTTTATTTGTATTTTCAACTAAAAATGTCATATTCAGTTCACTTTGGGGCTATTTACTCCACGAACAAGGTCATTATGGGGTCATTCCATTAGCTCGTGTCTTAAACGAGTCGATGAAACCATCATTTTCATACAACCTTGCCAATTCAAGGGGGAGTTATCGCATTTTTCAATTTCCATGGATCTATCGCAAAAACCCTAAAAGCTCGATGGTGCTTTATAAAATTTTCACGTCAATATAATATCATAACATGCATATTTGATCAGAACTCGATGTTGGTCATTATTCCATGGCAAAGGTTTGATCTTTATTTTATGATTCACTTATAACCATTTCTATCTATCCAGCATATTTTGTTTGATGGTGTATTTTATATGACTTGCATATAGCTCAGTATCTCTGTAACTTATAGAAATTTAAGAGACTAATTTGTAGTAAATTTGGTGTCAACTTCGAAGTGCACGATATGTTTTTGGCTCAACTAGAAAACGACTCAACCTCTTTGAGATTTTATACATCTGTAATGATTTTCAGATATTTTTTATCCTTCAATTATCTGTATGTTGTGAAAGTTATTAGTAAATAGTTTAGAACATCAATAATATACTTAATAAGAACGGGATTTGGTGTTTTTAATGAATGCTTTATATTATCCTTGATTGCTAAATTTTCATTTTAGACTTCTAAATCAGTTCCTGATTGTTTTTGGAATCATATCTTTCATATTGATGTGTTTGGTACTAACCCCTATGTCTCTGGTTTAATAGCTACCAGTAACAAACAGCTCGTTTTTAAGACTTCATGGTACAATGCTAAGTATTTTCATTATTTTCTTAAAAGTTCTAAACAACCGACACTTTAATCGAAATAATAGACACAGAAGAAAATTTTACCGGAATCTTTGAAGCTTGGATTGCCTTTAGCTTTATCTTTGGCTTGTTTTTTATCCATATGCTGGCTATATTGCACATATAGCTTCCTGTGATGCTTAGTTAAATGTGTCAGTAACAAACATACAACAAGTCATCGCAATTTTTTCGGAAATGTCTAGCAAATTTTAGCCACTTAATCTCTTACTCACTGCATTGTGAATCCAGACTAAGCGCACCAAGAAGGCTGGAATCGTTGGAAAATACGGTGAGTCATATTTTCTCTGTATAGCTCATGTTGAACTTAAAAAAAGATATATTGCCCTTGTTCTTGGAAGTTATGTGGGTTCTGAAAAATTGTTTAAAATACAGGAACCCGATATGGTGCAAGTTTAAGGAAGCAAATTAAGAAGATGGAAGTCAGCCAACATGCAAAGTACTTCTGTGAATTTTGTGGCAAGGTGCTTTTTAAATCAAAATTAGAAGCAAGTATAACTTGCTATCAATAACTCTCATCAATGCTGAAGCTTTTGCTTTTTGATTCAGTATGCAGTGAAAAGGAAAGCTGTTGGGATTTGGGGCTGCAAGGATTGTGGCAAAGTCAAAGCCGGTGGTGCCTACACTCTGAAGTATGATTCTTTTTTTTCAATCATGCGTGAAATTAACTGCATTTCCTTGTCATTTTAATGCCTTTTTAATGTTTTCCAACATAACCCTTTATTTTGAACTTTTGGAGTTGGCGACATAAAACCTTTTATTTCGAACTTTTTGCTGTCCTTGTTGCCCTTGAATATTTATCAATTTATGCGACCATAATTCTCACAGTGCTTCTAAAGCAATTAATTTATTACCACCTTCTTGAAATAGAATCCATGAAAACTTCACACATATCTATAGGTCTGTGACTTATGTTACTATTTTCTTCATCGTCGTGCAAATTTATGTTTTCATTGTCGGTCATTTCTTGCACTGGAACATCAATCAGTAAGAACTTTTTTTATTGATGAAATAAGAGCAGGTCAATCTATAAGAACATATTAGACTTTATTATTCCAAATTTCTTTATCCAACTTTTAACTGTTGATCTAAGCCAAGTTGTATAAGTTTAATTTCTATTTATTTTGTTTTTCAGCACTGCAAGCGCTGTGACGGTTCGGAGCACAATCAGGAGGCTGAGGGAGCAGACTGAGAGTTAGATTTACTCGATAGACGTTCTATCCTTTGTTTAGCTTGTTGCCTTGGCTAAAATCTGTAATGGAATTTCCAACAATTTTGGTACCTTATGTAGTTTTTGCCGTGTTATGGATGCTGTTTGGTTTTTGCAAAACTTGAAATTGAATGAATTGGATGCTACTTTATTTTGTATACCTTTGCTGTCATTATATTGCAATTGTTAGCTGCAGTCATTTTGGCATATCTGTTATTATGCCGTTATGTTGCAATTGTTAGCTGCAATCATTTTGATTGTCAAGCATATTTACGAATTATTTATAGGGTTTTTTTCTCCCTATATTGGACATTTAGAACTTGGCTATTTCCTAATACAATCATAAAATATTGTATTTCTAACCAACAGTCCAAAAACTTCTTAGTTAATCAAATAGAACCTGGGTTAGGGTTAATTTGGGTTAGGTTATGATAGAGCTTTTCATGGCTGCTGCTTGGCTAATTCTAAATACAATCCTGAAACATCCTATTTTTAAATACAACTAAAACTTCTTGGTTAATCAAATAAAACCTTGTGCTAACCGTTCATGCTTGGGCTAGGGCTAATTTAGGTTAGTTTATGATAGGTTTTTCCATTATTACCCCTTCCCCGTCAACCAAACTTTCCTCACTATCTCCGAAGCTAATCCTTTCCATCAACTCCATTTATCCAAAGCTTTTCATGGTGACAATGATGCATCTTTGAAGTTGTCTCAATGTTGCAAGCCTGTCGAAAAACTCAAATGAGATCCCAAGGCATTAACTAAAGATACAGTTTCTTACAAGTTTGTGCTTTTATTTGTTCAGAAAATTCCAGTTGGAGTAGCAACAGCAAGAAGAAGCAATGGCAGGAAAAAGCGGAGTAGCAACACCTAAGTGAGAATGGACGAGAGCTGCAACCGTTAAGGGGTATTAACTGCTGTCTTGGAAGATAGGAAGTTAACGTGTTCAGCATGCCAAAGAACATTAACACCAGATATTTAAAAATGGCCAAACATAATGCTCCACCAAGTTACAGTTTAACAAGCAGCCATATGATAGCTTCATAAAGTTTCAAAGGAAAATAAAGCCAAGGAAACAAAAGCGATTGGTACTCAATACAGGGCTAGAGAGAAGCAGCAAACACTATAGCATAGAATATAACAACAGAGGAAGAAGGTCCTTCAAACAAAGTGTAATGGTATAAGAACTACCATTTAGAACACATGATACCTGAAAAGTCATTTGAACA
Organism: Agapanthus africanus; assembly: GCA_030015575.1. Taxonomy (NCBI): domain Eukaryota; kingdom Viridiplantae; phylum Streptophyta; class Magnoliopsida; order Asparagales; family Amaryllidaceae; genus Agapanthus; species Agapanthus africanus. Next base: position 26,716,251 of record JASDDO010000019.1, read on the forward strand.
ACAATACTAACCAAACGCTAACCAAATAATTGTCCCATGTTTCAGAATAACTCTTCGCAACAACAGACCTGAGCAACCTCTGGGGTTCACAACTAAAACAAAAATTAAATAGTGGCTTGATGACGAATGATTTGATTCAATTCCCCTGGCCTATGACCGGGTGGTGGTGAAAACGAGATGTTGCAGGGTGCGTCTTTGCGACAAATTTTTCTTTCAACAAGAACTGAAGATGATGCAATCAAACTCTGGATCTACGGCTTGTGAATCTTGAACCCGAATACTCTTGGGATGTACCGCTGAGAAGGCCGCTGCGGCTTTAGATGCGGATATGTCATCAGAAATAGGTGCGAGAATGTTGTGCCAAAGTAAGCCCCATCAAGATCTAGGTGTAGTCAAGAAAAAACTCTTAAAAAGACAACCAGGCTACCTTACGATGCTATTGAAGTAATCATATGGCCAAGTGATCATGAAACTCAATCACCAAAACTAGTTGTCCGAGCACATTATTAGAAAAATCAACCAACAATGTAGGGCATCTAATTGAGACCTTTAAAATACAAGCAAATGGCATCAATAACCCATATTAGATGATCATATAATTTTAGATGAGTCGGGTGAGGGAGCATAAACTTTGGGCTGGTGTAAATAAGGCTACTATTGTATCTTAGTGATTGATAGTTGTCCATATTCTGGTAAAACCAAAAGATTTTAAAAAAAATTTGTACAAAACATTTGGTCTTTATTTGGTGTGCCACTATCCGAAAAACAAAAAGACTTGGAATTATTTTCAAACCGCAACCCAAATCAACCTTTAGAGAATAATCTCAGAATGTTGAGGGCCTACAGTGCATTTTTTGCAGTTGCAAACAGCCATGTGCGGGAACACCTAACAAATTCTTTCAGTAACCACAACATGCATAGCTAACAAGTGCATATAAAATTTAAGTTTTTAAGGTTGCTTTTCCTTTCTGAATGCTATAAACAAATGGTTTATGAAGTATTCTCTACATGAACGACATATGGTATCTGGATTCCCTAGTGAACATGTATATATTTTTATATATAAGATTGGCTACTAGATGACACCCGTGTATTTCTCATATATAAGATGCTTGAAATTCTCAAGGTCAATACTATAGCTAAGGTTGAGCTATAATTCATATGCTGAATTAATAATGCATAGTAAGATCAACAACAAAGCTGCTTCAATGAAAAGGATACTGCCTTGGTACTTGGACCTCGGGTAATATATATCTTCGCATTTGGGACAATAGATTTTCACAGTACTCGAACGAGGAATGTCAGATTGCCCAACTGGAAGACAAGGCTGCCCGCAGCAATAAACTCTGGGGCATCTTCCAAAGTCATAGTTTTTGAACTTGTCTAGCTGCAAAATTTTCCTCTTGTTATTTCTTTAATCAAAAAGTACAGCTATGAAGGAAAAATATTAGCTAATTGAAAACATTACCATTGCAGCCATCCCTTTACTAGTTAATATGTATCTGACATGAATCAGACCATATAGCATCTCTGCTGCTGATTCCACCAACTCATTTTGTTCCTCAGTAAACATGTCACCTGTGCAATTGTAAAGCCAAGATCGTTTCAGCAATGCCCAATGTAAAGTGAATTAAATGATCGCAGAAACAAAATGTGAGTTCTATAGGCTGAACTTTGAAGGAACTGCATTACATTATGTACATTCATTCATCAACGAAAGGTTAGACAAACAAAAAGTTAGCTTTTAAAAGATGAGAGATTGTATTTTCAGTGCATGAAGTGTAGTTTTTCTTTTTTAATGTCGAGAGATTGTAGATGAATTTACAAAGGTTAAAGTAAACCTGGAACAACTCCACATAAGTGATAAAAAAACAGATGTTGCACAGTAAGAACATGAATACCAAAGATGTGTTAGGGACAAGGATAGAAGAACAGAATTAGGAGCAACTGACACAGCTAAATAGCAACATTTTAAAGCTTAACAAATGAAGCTGTGTGATATGAATCAAGCTCTTTTTTTTTATAAAAAAAATCCATTCAGGTATTCCTAACCCATACAGTCATGAGATAGACGTATGTAACTCCGTAAGATATATTCACAATCAGGAGGGTTATGTAGTGCAAATGCAATTGAGTAAACCAATATATAACATTTGAACTACGAGTCGTGACTAATTATATATGAGCAAATTACAGAAATCATTTCTCAGAGTGTCAATTGGCTAACTAAGCCTACGAGTTTTAGGCCTGAAAGGATGTTGGCAGGATTGACCGATTTCTACACCTTAATTGAGTTGGGTCAGGCCTGGCCTAGGCTGCATTATTCAATCATTAATAACGTGCATGTAGCTCCTCCAACAATAAGATGTGATCAATGATTCTAGATTTAACCTTAGAACAAGATCGTGTCCTTTACGTCAATGCTGGGCTTATGCCTTGAGTAGAAAGTGCAATAATCAGATATTCAAAATATTAGGAAATTCATGGAGGCTTCGGGCTTACATGTAGGAACAGGCAACACTAAAAGGAACCAGAAACTAAAAGAGAGAAATGAAAGCCACGTTACAGAGAGAGAAATCTGAGTGGTATGGTTTTAGCTACTATATTGCTGAATTGATATGAATGCTGATACAAGCAAGATAGTTGTAAGTTCTTGCTGATGGACTTATGCCAAACAAGAAAAGAAAGATGACTAGAATTGGTGACCTGCTCCTTCAAAAGTAGGTTCAAGGATCAAAAGATAATAATGTCATTCAGAACTTAGAAATATCAGCTCCTAACAGCATAGGAAATAACTTTGGCAGTTGAGGATAGATATGTAAAGCAAGCATTCAACAAATTCTTGAAATGCATAGTATGTGTAAATGCAAAGCTTACCATGAGAAGATTCGACATCCAAAATCAGATCAAGAGCATAATCATAGTAAGGAACTTGACTGCTTAAGCCACAAAGATTAAAATCATCCTGTATGTAATCATCATCAACTTCACAAAAGAACTCATTTCCTCTTAGGTTACAGAACCATGAAATCCATGATGTGTCCTCGCCATCAGAACCACTAACATCAGATTCTTCACTATCTGTTTCGGATTCTTCTACTGCAAAGAACCAGGAGAGCATATCAAAAAACATGGTATAGAAATTCTAGGCCAAATTTGGAAATAATTAAGGTAAGGTATTTAAAAAAACATCAATGCCAATAAAAACACCTAACCACGTGTTTAATATCAATTAGGCATCTAGACAAAACGAAATTTCTGAACAAAAAAAAGAACAGGTATATAGAATATCAAGCAATATGGTACATAAATAATGAATTGTAAGTGTAGAACAGGGAAGAACCAGCCAAGGTGGGGGTGGGTGAAAGATCAGAGTCCTGGAAATTCTAAGGCCTTCAACCTTTTTCCTAAATCACATAAACAGTTCCGCCTGTATTATATTGGACTACATGATTATAGTTTTGAACATATTATATTAAGACTCTATACAAGCTTCAAAACAAAATACCAACTAAATAAATTCTCGTAAATATTTCATCTTTTAAAAAAGCTCTAAGCATTGTTGTAAAAACCATATGAAGCATCTGCTTAGGCGTTTTGAGACCTTTGCCGCTTATTTTGATGAACTCGGAGGTCTTAAGCAATGAGAGTATTTTTGGGGTTTCAAAGTGGAGAAAGCGACGATAAAGCGGTCAAAGTGGTCGGTGCGAGTTTGAAGCTGTTTGGTGTGAACTATGAAGTCGGTTGGTAAACCAGGTTTTTAGACCTGTTTTACAAACAAAATAAGAGCCAAATGTGTTGAGTTTAAGTTGAAACCATTATACCATATACCTGACCCAACTTGAGCACATGAGAGGTTCTATTGCCCCAGACCTGATTTTTACCACCAATCAATCATTTGTCATAGTGCCTCCAGAGAGGCGAAATCAACGCTTTGGCCTCGTCTCCATCACGACTACTCTTTTCTTACATGGGGAGACTTCAACAAGGCTTTTCCAATAAGGGGGCTTCGGTGGTGGATTTTCCCTCCTTTTGGTATAAGTTAACTTCTCTTTCATTTTCCAACCTTTTACCTTGTAAATAAGGGCCGATACCTAGGTTGCATGACACTTCCAACGGGTTGTCGTATCCGTGTCCGACACGTATCAGACACCAACACTCGCAAGACACTTGCACAACGCGTATCAGACGCGTTGTATAGATGTCATATACGTATAGTATGTGTTCTATACATGTCATAAACGTATAAATATATTTTTAGTATGTTATTAGCGTATAACATGTTAGAGTTGTTGATTTTTCATCATTAATGGTGTAATAATAATTTGATATCTTATTTATTTTTATAAGATTATCTATATAGTTGTGTCCCTGTATCCTAGGTTTTGGGATTTTTTCATGTTGCCGTATCATATCCGTGTCCATACAACATTGACTGGTACCTATCACTTACTGTTTCAGAATGTAAACATTTGAGTTGATTGATTCATCAATTGCATGGTTGATTCATGTTGTTGCCTTGCTAGTTGTTGCCTAATCAGTCACATATCTTAAGATTCATAAGTTCATTTTATTTATAGACTCGGTTCATAATTTCATAGATAGAATCACATTTAACATGGTTCAACATAGTATTGTTCCGTGTTTTAGTTAGAACATATGTTATTGGGGTACTATTTTTATTTTCATTGATATCTAATAATTTATATATAATTATATATATGTATTATATTTTTATATTTAAAAAAGGGTTATCGCTTTTTACAGCTGAATCTCCACCTCACCTCTTCGTTCATCTTTCCATAACCTTGGCTCTAAATACTATACATTTCGTACATAAACATTTCAACGGCTCATGTACCAAATGCTTGTAATTCTAGAATCCCGCCCAACTGCAAGGACCAAAATGGCTCTTTCACCGATTGTTAACTCTCTGCCTTGTATCTATTCACAATATATGAACCCAAGTAACACAAAATTTAGGCTTAATAACTAATAATTCTATGAAAGAGTGCATCTTCATAATTAATAGGCAGTAAGAAAACATCGACTGATATTCATATTTAATGACAGACTAATATCAAGAACACACACCAAGATAGTCCAAATCAATAGGAACCTAACAAATCAGTAGGAACCTAACATCATGACTATCCATATTCTAATGCAACTTAATAATTTAATAGATTCAAACCAATCAACATAATTTTCAATGGCAACTGGCGGTAATAAAGCCATCTTTGTTAATCATAGGTGTCGTCGACATCATCATTTTAAGCCTTTTCCATCCAAATGAGGTTGGCTTTTAACAAAATTACAAGACCAGTTGTCGGCCTCTCTAAATAAACGTAAATTCCTAGTTTAAAAAACTATGATAAGAAAGCAACTTGTCATTATACTAGATAACCAGTTGGCATCCTAAGTTCTCACAGATTATGAAGAAGCCCGCAAGAAAGGGGAAAGGTGATATATTCTTCATATGGAATTATATTCCACTCTAGGGCATAAATATAGCCATGAGAGATATAACATATTCCATATAATAAAGCCATATTTGTTCCAAGAACAAAACTTAATCAACTTCACAAAAAAATACAAAGGTTAAGGCAAAGCACTCACTTATTTCTCTAATTAGAGAACAGTGGCACCTAGCCCTACTTTCCCCTAAAAAAACTTCAAATAATCCGGGGGATTAGCTTCCATGCCAATATAAGGTATTTAAACAATCCTGTGGTTTCAATGGTACCCAAATCGCAATAGTCGTCAAGTCATTGTCGCCGCTCCTTTCATCCAATCCTGAATACACCGTTGGCTCGAAACTTGAATAGCATCGGCTTTTTTGGCTCTCAACTCCCAAAGATCGTCGCCTTAAACCTACGTTTCCTGATGTCAAGCCTGGAGAATATTGCAATTAGTCCAAAATGGTTGCGAAGGTTGCTTCTTTGCCGGACTTTAGATGCATTTTCATCAAAAAATAAATTAATAATTGGGATTATTTAAATTTTGATTTTAACCTAAAGAAGGTCAGAAGATTATTCAACACTCGGTGGTGTTCTGTGACATTGAGTCTCTATATAAGCTCTCATTAAGGCAAAACCCCCGCGCCTCCTTTTACAATTCCTAACCTTCGTTCTCTAAGCATCAAAAATGTCTAAGATCTCGCTTCTCAAATAATTGGCGACATCAATCGGCATAGGGCGTCTCAAATCGGCCCAAGGACATCTAAACTCTTTAAGTGATCTGGCCAACTCCTTAAAGGATCTGCTTCGATGCTGAAACTGAGACGCTGAAGTGTTTGGAGAAATCAGAGCGTTAGTCTGTTGGTATCCTTGATGGTCCCTTATGCAAGTTGTTGAACATTGGGGTAAAGACATGGCTTTTATTTCCTTTCAGCTATTATGTTCAGTTTAACTATGACAAGTTCGTCATTAAGAAGACCGTTAGGATTGACACCAACCAAAAACTGCTTAGAGCTACCCCTCAATCGTAACGGCCTTCTTCAGGACGAACTTGTCATAGTTGAACTAAACATAATAGCTGAAAGAAAATAAAAGCCCAGCCTTTGCCACAATATTCAGCAACTTGCATAGGAGACCATCAAGGATATTATCAGACCAACACTCTGATTTCTTCAAACACTTCAGCATCCCTAGCTTCAGTGTCGAAGCAAATCCTTTAAGGAATTGGTCAGATCCCTTAAAGAGTTAGGACGTCCCTAGACCGATTCGAGACGCCCTACACCGATTGCCACCGCTGATTGCTTGAGAAGCAAGCTCTTAGACGTCCTTGAAAATTAGAGAACGAAGGTTAGGGTTTGTAAAGAAAGAAGGCGCTAGGGTTCTGCCTTAATAAGAAGCCTATATAAGGGCTCAATGTCACAAAACACCACTGAGCGTTAAATTATCTACCAACCTCCTATGAGACAAAATCAAATTTTAAAATTTAAATAACATAGTTATTAATTTATTTTTTGGTGTAAAAGGCATCTAAAGTCCGGCAAAGAAGCAACCTTCGCATCCATTTCGGACCAATTGCAATATTTTCCAGGCTCGACATCAGGAAACATGGGTTTAAGACGATGATCTCTGGGAGTCGAGAGCCAGAAAAGCCGATGCTAACGAAGAATTCAAGTTTTGATCTAATGGTGTATTCAGGATTGGATGAGTCGGTTTCTTCACAATGCACCAAGAGTGTTTGTTGAAATGTCCAAATGAACTCATTTATTTCCAACTATGTTCAAGTTTTAGTCCAACGATGTATTCAGGATTTGATGAGAGTCGGTTTCTTCACAATGCACCAAGAGTGTTTGTTGAAATGCCCAAATGAACTCAGTTATTTCCAACTATGTTCAAACCTTCATGCGATTGCTCCTAAAGCATGAGCCACCGGCCATCTTAGGCAGTGCTTTGGAATTTTATCAAAATAGCTTCATTTTGAAACCGATGCATCCCATCTATGGTTATCTTAGATAAAATAACTAGCAACAATTATTTTATAGATCAGGAGTTATTTCTCTGATTAAGAATCTGCCTTGTGCATCATCTCAAATTAGTTTACCTTAAACTAATTTTTATTTGATCAAAGCAATATAATAAATCTTATTAGTTCACTTCATACAATATATATATATCAATTAAAACGTTTAAGAGGAAGAGGATCGTCAAAATAATTATGATATTTTTTTGTCTCTAACTAAGTAAGAAGACGACCAAAAAAACGAGCTAATTCATTATAGAATGTAACTCTACCATCGCAATGCGCTCCCAAACAACTTTATCCTAGAGTTAAGTTGAACAAAAATTTATACAAAAAATAAATATAAACTGTACATGACAAGTTTGAAGTGTGTTTGAAATTTAAGAAAGAAAACACAATTAAAAACCATTGAAGGATACAATGAGACAGAACCATGTATAGTTTTGTACCATGTGCATTTCACACCTGGCTTGGCGGTTCTACGAACATCTAACATACAACAAGAATTTTACTTGCGTCTCATATTTCCACCTTATTTATCGTTTGTAATGTCTTGAGTGATTACGCGGCTCCATTTTTCCAAGATTGACTCGGAAAAGACCCAGCTTAATGATTTAGAAAGAAATGATGGCTCTACAACAATATATGTTGATGAATGTTTGAATAATAGGTCTTAAATATGAAAGTTTGACATAAGTGCAAACAACGTGATTGAAGGTTGCGTAGAAGAAAATTAAAAAAATGATATAGATGTGTTTTATTCAATAGGTCAATAATGAAGAATTGAATTGATGTTGAGGTTCATTTACATTTCTACTTAAAGATTATGTGAATTTAGAGTTCCTACATCATGCAATCTAAAATATAATAAGAACAGTGGCGGCGGCGGCAACATCACCGGCACATCCGACATAATCCTATTTGAATTGGACTGAACATATTCTACGTAATTTTTGAACTAATGAGATGCAAGTAAATGTAACTTAAATAAGTTTGTTCTATCAAAGGTGCACATACAAGATTAATTGGAACTACTGGCATTCATAAACTTAATTTGTTTGATGGACATATATAGGAAAAATGATCTATCGGGTGATTCAACTCTTCATCTTTAAAATTTAAAGGTAAATGTGGCCAGATATATAATGAGAAAGTAAACATGAAAACTTAATATTATACAAAATTAAGAAAATTGCGACAGTTGTGAATTGCTACAGTTTGAAAGTCGCCACAGTCATGAGACATCGATTAAGATAGTAGACAGCAAATAGAGAATTGAGTTTTAAAAAGGCTATTGTATAATTATTTTTCTCATGGATATTAAATACAAAAAAAGTTAAATTACGTATAATTTAAAAATATATATTATGCATGTGTAAAATATGAATTAAACAATATAAGGGCACCCTGCGCTAGCGCAGGGTACATGCCAGTTTAAACATAATAGCAAGAGATCCAGCCATCAAAGTATGAAAAAGTTTCACAACACAGATTAGATTACTTTAGGTATGCAGAGGTATACCATACAAAAAGTATCGAGAAGAATAATCTGCTGCTGCTATCCATTTCCCTTCATGTTAACTCAATTTCTGGTTCACCAATCCCACCTTAATTACAAAATTCGCAGCGCGATCATATGCTTGATTTAAAAAATTTAGTTTGACAGTTTATTATCATCAGGTTCTTAATAAAAAAATTTTGTTGAGATAATAGGTTGGAATAAATTAGCCATCCCCTCATAAATGGGAAACGTCTCCCCCATGGGCTAGTCCAAGCCCCTCCGTTCTTAATAATGTTATAATTAAGGATAACAATTACTCAACCGTCACATTCGGCTAGTAATTTTCCCCCTAAAATTCCAAATCCGACAATGCCCATAGCTCGAATGCATGCTATCGAAATGATTCAATGTTCAAACTATCACAACCTCATCGAGTAATCAAGCTCGCATCTTTCCGCTCATCAAACCAATCTAATCAAATTCCAAAAGCAATTCACACAAGAAAATCAAGAAGAAGAATCAAACCGTCGTTCTTGGGAAGGGCGGCGGCGGATCGATGATCGGGCTGCTTCCCAGCCGACGTGGACGGACGATCCTTCTCCTTCCCATTCACTCCTCTCGAGGTCGACGGCGACGATCTCTCGAGATGCTTGTCTAGGGCTTCGTCGACCCGCCTCCGATCACTCGAACCGCTCGTTCCTCGACCTTTATACATCTCAATCGAAATCTTAGGGTATATTTCCCCCTAGATTCGAATTTGGGAGGGATCGACTCGATTTGGGGGAAGGAGAGGGAAAGCTAGGGTTTTGAGAAAGTTTGAGGTTTTTTTTTTTTTAATGGAATGGATTGGGATTTGGGAGAGAAGATGAAAGATGGGGAAAAGGGGGCATCGTGTAAAATTAGGAAAGTTTGAGGGGGTGTTCATGAATAGGATATGCGTCAGCAGTGGGCTCTTCTTCAAGGCACATACCATGATGTTTATTTTCAGAAGGGAGTCAAGTTTTGAGGTCACTTATGGGTGGATATTACATCATCTGCATGTATATCTAATACTCTATTTTGAGTAAATTTTAGGCTAAATTGGCACATAAATAATCATTGTTTCACCGTGCTAGTAGATAAATATCTATATTTCAAAATGCGGCACTGGAGTTTTGTTTGGCCCTTTGCTACCTATCTGTTCTTCATAATGTGTTTCTTTAGAATGAATAGATGGCAAAATGCTAAAAGCCAAAACCCCATCTATTAAAGTGTCATATTTTGCAACATAGATATTTATCTGTTATTTAGATGAAATATGCTATTTATAAAATGCTAGATAAATTATTAAGATAAGACATAATAAAAAGTCTTTGAGACGTGTATGATACAATTTTCTAAAGATGATATATATCGCCTCCGCTAGGCAATCACCCCCGAGATACAACAAAGCCTCTGACGTTGAGATGGCGATATATATAGGCATTGAAGAGCAGGACTTCTTTTATACACTTGAGAAGCCAGATTTTTTGTGATTGTCGAAAAAACCGCAAACCGCCAAAAATTGATCTTCAGGCAACCTTCGAATCCAAAAGTGAAAAAAAGAACGAAAATTTTAACCAACATATATTACAAGCCCACTAAAATCGAGGTTGCTTGATTTCTGACTCACTTAGTCTAAAATGAGATCTTAGGAACCGTAAACTAATAGATATTCTTGGACTTTCTTATCTTTATATGATGTGGGACTATTTTTCTCCCACGAATACACCCAAACCAATATATACAAACTGCCAACATAATATCTAGAAACTTTAATAGAGCTTCATGTCAAAAACAGTTAAAATTCAATAGTGTTTTATGCTGATGGTTTGTTGATATTTTTTTGAACATTTCAACTGTTAAAAAAAACATGTACAAACCATCCGCAGAAAGCACCATTGAATTTGAACGGTTTTTGAGATATCGCCAGTGAACTTTAAAAACGACATGAATCCTCTTTAAAGGGTATTTTTGTCAAAAATTTGCAACGTTTCAATAAAAAATGCCACATTTGGTTTCATCTTGAGCCATTTAGTCCGCGGGTAAGGTCATTCTAGGATATTTTAGTCCACTCATGCCTTAAATGTTCACAAAACTAAAATTTTGCAGACTAGATCACGAGTTCAAAGAGGCTTCTTGACATTTTTAAAGTTTAATGGCCACATCTCCAAAGTCCTGAAAATTTAATGGTAAATTATAAATTTTACCCTAATATTTTGTAGCCAAACAATATGTGCGGAAAATGTAAAGTTGTAGCATGCAAAAATTTTCAATTGAGGTTGGAGAGCACCTAGTTTAGCATGCACACATCATATAATAATGTTTATGTTCACTTTGGCATGAATGAATCAAAGATTTGACACCCCATTTCTTTCAAGTTTCTAGAGTATTAAAACTGCAAATTTGCTATAAAACCCCAACTAATTGGTGACTATAAAACCCAACCAAATTTGAGGAAATGAAACTACTTTTTACCATTCTAACATGAAATCGATACATCTTAAGAGAATTGGAAAAATTATGCATAATCTATATCATATAACAAATCCTAACAAAAATAACCAAATTTTGAGGATTTTTTAATCAATTTTCTTCTCGAGAATATTAGAACCGCTTTATATCATCCGGCACGAAATAAATACCTGTTGACAGATTCCGATGCATCAGCATCTTAGGCAAACCCTAGCCCTAAAGCGAGAAGAAAGAAGAAGGAAAATTGGAAGGAGAGGATTGAGAGAAATTAGAGCAAAGTCAAGGCTCATAAACAATAAAAATCGGGTCGGATTTGGTATATTTACACCCCCTAAGTTTAGAATACATATGTTGAGTAGAACTGGATAAAAAATAGTGACCTTTTAAAACGGAATTAATCTTTTATATTTAAATTATTATTTTAAACTACATATAGCATAACATCATATTGAGCCGCATGATCTATAATTACTTTCTATCAGTATTTTACACATGGTATGCACGTATGTGTATTTTGAACTACATATATATTAAAAGAGGTTAATGGAGGAAAGAGGCCATAGGAGGGAATTTACTCCTATGGCGTCGAAAAAATACACCCTCCCTCATTTTTTCCGAGATCGGCATCCACCATCTTCATCGTTATTATCTAAGATGTGGGTACACCAAATTTTATGTGATTCTACAACTTTTTCACCGTTGATTTAGTGGGTTCAAAATTAACGGTTTACCGACAATAGAACTTTTTACATTGTTAAATCAACGGTGAAAAGGTTGTAAAATCACATGAAATTTGGTGTACCCACATCTTAAATGATAACGATGAAGATGGCGGATGCCGATCGTCGGAAAAATTGAGGAAGGGTATATATTTTCGACGCCATAGGAAAACCTGCTATGACATCTTTGCTCCATTATTCTCATATTAAAAGCATATGTAATGTTTTTACCCCTTTATTATTTCAAGATTTGATGTAAATATTTTATCTATTTTAACTATTTTTTTAAAAACTATCTATTATCTTAAACCAAAAGTATTTTTCTTTTAAATCTTGGTTGTTTAATACTAATATGCATCAACGCGTGACACACATGTAAATCTTTATAAATCTTGGATGTTTAATATTACTTTGTTTCTAACGTATTTCACACGTGCAAAAATCAGATGATGTGGACCATCTAAGAATTAAGTATTAATTCCAAATAAACGTGAGAATGCCACATGGTACCCTCCCATTTGCATTACAAGAGTAGAGATTAGCGTTTTTGGCATGTGCGTTGCACGTATAACACTAGAGATTTACGATAATTTTTTTTATTAATTTAACCACGTGCATCGCATTTGTAAAATAATAATGGCATGGCAATTTAATTACGTGTATCACAATTGTAAAATAATAAGCCCGCAACATTTAATTACGTGCAATACACATAAATCAATGGTTTATTTTATTTTATTTCTTTAAAAAAAATAAGAAGACACGTCGGTAATCAATTTCAAAATTAAATGATACCGACTTTTTTCCTAGGAAAGATATAAATCTCCTCCATATAAATTAAAGTGTAAAAATATTATAGTTGATTGAATTAAAGCTTTTTTTTGGATTGTTTAAAGTAATTGATTCCGAATGACTATCTCTGTATCTCATCAAAAGAACGTGATGACATGGCATCTTAGAATTAAGAACTTTTTTTTTTGAATATTCAATTTGAATCCAATGTGACCTGGTTTTCTACATAGAATACTAGAGATTACAGAGGATAAATTTCACCAAAATATCTTTAATGCTTCTTGTATTTTATTACACCACCCTATTTTTTTAAAAATCACAGTAAGTTACCTTAAAAATGCTATATTTAGGTATTTTAGTTTTTTTTATAAAAAGATCTTATTTGGTTAAACTAAACTTTTTGGCAGTTTATGTATTTCAGAAAGAAAATCAAGGCAGCGTAGTGGAAAACAAATGATAGTGGAAGGTATTTCATTTTGAAATTTAGCCTAATATGAAATGGTAACAGATTTCACAAAAACGGGACATATTTTGGATTTGCAAATCATGCTGAGAAATGCAAGTCGAACAATGGCTTTGGGTACTAGCTTGCAGGATTCATGTCACATGCAATAAATACTGCATCTTCAATTGCAAATAGAAAACACTGGATTTAAAAACACGGAACTGTGAACTGCAGCAAAAATATACAAAAAAAAAAACGGTAATGTAGCTGAGGAATGTCATTAATACAATATGAGACAGGAATCGAACATGTAAATGTGCATCCGAAGGTGAAAGTTCTAACACGAGATATGCTCATTTAGTCGTATTGCGGAAAAAAACATATAAAGTTTTTGAAACCATCTTATGTACAAAGATCGCCACAAGAAAATAATTATACAAGCCGAAGCAGATGCTTCCAAACTATAAACTACATGCATTGAGGGGCAAAAGAAAGGCCTTTTTTTCATTTCTTAATCTTCATCGAAATACTTCTCCTCGGCATCTTGGCTGGCCTCTTTGAACCAGCGATCGTCGAGTCTCTCATCGTCGTCTATTTCCAAATGCTCGTTGTCTTCTCCTGCGAGAAATTTCTGTTGCATAATGTGAGTGAATTGATCGAGTTGATCCAGCATCTCCTCTGCAGATATTGATGGCTTGAAGGTATGCGGAAGGATTTGGCCGTTGGATTCTTGATCTCCATGCTCCTGCACGAGAGGTAAGTTATCAGTAAATCGATTGGATTCAATGAATTCAGTAAATCACACTCTTCGTGTGGTCATTGGATTAACAGATCCAACAACGGTTTGAGATAAATTGGAAAGCATGTACAATTTTTAATCTTTAACATATCAACTGCTTTTTTAAAAAAAAGTTATATGGTCTCAAGTTGGAGGGAGATGAGTTTAACATGCTTGTGACTGAGTTATCTTCCTTGTATGTTAAGATCGACAAGACGGACATGGCATTGGTCCTGTTAGCATCATTGCCTTCATCGTTTGATCACATTGTGACTACTCTCATGTTTGGAAAGGATACTTTACGCATTGATGAGGTTATCTATACTTTGTTGATTAATGAGTCTCAAAGGAAGAATTGCAGCAATGGATTGTCAAAAGATAGCAATGCTCGTTACCACTAATAGTGGTCGGGATCGATTTGTTAAGAGGGCATGAGAGTTTTGAGCACAAGGGGCGTTATCAGCCGAGGGATCGCAAACCACCTTTATGCTGAAATTATAATAAGGTGGGACGTATATGGAGGTTTTATCCTAAGTTGAAGGAGAAAAGGAGAGCCGGGAGAAGAAGAATGAAGGCACATCCTCATTGACCATGTTGTTCGATGAGTATGAGGTTTTATTGGCAACATCTTATGATGAGGGCAAGTTAGAATGGATGCCAGATTTCGGTGCCCATTTCATATGTGCTCAAATAGAAGCGGTTTGACACTTCTCAGACGTGTGACAAACGTGGTCAAAATGACAAATGGTGCTGAGAGTAGAATTGTTGGGATCAGATCGATTCGTACGTGCTTGTTTGATGAAGTTGTATGGACGATTACTGAGGTCAAGCATGTAACAAATCTTAGAAAGAACCGGATCTCTTTAGGAGAGTTGGACTTGAGGGGTTCTAGATGCTCAATTCAAGGTAGAACTATCAGGGTGTAGGTTGGGTTACATGGACACATGGTGCATGGGTTGTGTTGTGTGGACAGATGGTGTGTGGGTTGTAGCGGCTTGTAGGGAGTGTTGTGGCAAGTGGAGCTGATCTCCTTGGTAGTGTTGGAGTGGTGAAGCCACATTCAGTTTTGTGGCGATAAGCCGTATGGATGTCTTGATGAAAAAGTTATGTGGTTTTGTTTTAAAATGATAGATAGTGATATGTGGTGAAGGTTTGCAAAATTCAAGACAAGGTGAAGATTGTTGGGTTTTTTTTCCTTTGATTTTGTATTTATTGGCTTTCAGATTTGGGTTGGGTTTGGTATTTGTTTTGGATCCATATATGTATGGTTGCTTTGGTTATGGTAGTTTTGGTAATTTTGTGTTTGGTAAGATTTTGAACTATATAAATATTCTTCTAAAGTTTAGTGATAAGATAGAAATGTTTTTTATTGGCTTAGAGAAAGAAAGGGATTAGATGATAATTTGTATTTCTTATTTTGAGAAGAAATTAATTTCTTTGAGTGTCTTGTGCTTCTTTTAATCTTATTTCTTGCAAACATGTTTAAATCTTCTTTGAACATATTATTATTATTAGGGTTTATTGCATATAACATCCTTGAATACCCCATCTAGGGCTTATGCCTTGCTATCATGCAGGACCTATAAATTTGTGATACTACTACAAATCGAAACAAATGCAAGTTTAAGAAAGTAACATAGGAATAAGCCCAATCATAGTCTTACCAATTAACTTCAGCGATGAATTCTATTTTAAAACAATATGATGACATAAACACGACTAAAAATAGATTCTATTTTAAAACAATATGATGACATAATCATTGCCAACATTAACTTAGGCATTAATGTGCAAGCAGAGCAAATTAGTGTTGATCATATTTTAATAGTTTTGGCATCATCAAATTACAAATTTTAATGCTTCTGATTTTAAATCCCCAATCCACATCATTGCAAATGATATCTAGTGCCTTAAGATAAGGACAACTAAAAACTTGATCTTTTCAGACGATTTATTTCTTATTACATTCATGCAAGTTTTTATAGACCCGTTAAAATTTTGCAATGCAAAACTTCACGCTAGACCCACTTGTCATATGCACTATCTTCTTATTACATTCATGCAAGTTTTTATAGACCCGTTAAAATTTTGCAATGCAAAACTTCACGACCCACTTGTCATATGCACTATCTTCAAAGGTGGATCCATTAAGAAAACAGAGGAGGCGCTTGCCCCCATTTGAAAATTTGGAAAGTAACAACTAATATATATGCTATTACGAGTATTAGGTATTTTCAGGCATCTATTATATATGTTTGTAGTATAAGTAAAGTACAAGAAGGATTTAGACCAAGTGGCAATATATTTTATTTCCCAACAAACGATCTTGAATTCAATTCCCACTATCTACAATTATATTTAAGTAGTTACAAATTTAATCTAATTTTCTTTAAGAAAATGTTTCTTTTATATTTGTAACTAAATTAATTTAAAACTTTTTTAAAAATTATTTAAGGATATTTATAAAATATTTAGTATGATTTTTTAACGGAACCTTGCACACTTTGGTGCCCTCGTTGATGAAAATTCATGATCCGCCCCTGACTATCTTCTTAAATACTACCATTACCCGTCGAAACAGAAGCAACAGACAAATGTCATTCTTTCTGACAACAATCTCATTTTTTCTGTCTTCTAGACCCTTTTTCAAGACTCGTACAAGAGATGCATCCAAAAACAACATATTGATCACCACCAAATCCAAGTATTTGACAAGCACATGAATGCATCTAACCTAACAAGTACACATTAGAGGTGACCATTTTTTAATCAAGATAAAGTTTCTTTTCTGGACTCCCATCCCAAATCTTCATATATTATGTGGGAATAACCAATAATTATCTAAGCAACTAAAGATAATTCTAATTAAATTACATATGTATCTTCAAACAATATCTATTTCACCCTCTTTTGCCAATATCCTTATTGTTTTGTTTAGTCCACCTCAAAATAATCCCATGTTTATTTGAATGATGAAAACATTGAAGACGAACTTGCTTGATTGGTTGAGTAGCAGTCACCACTCAAGGCATTAACGATTGAGTAGTGGCACTGACAGGGACGGAACTATTCCTTGCTTTGGAGCAAGTCAGTTGCCACCCTAAAGATTTTTTACCCACCTATAATTTTAGTGGATCCTATGTGCTTTGCCCCACAATACATATAACTATGGTACATGCGTATATGTAGCACAATTACAACAACCTTCGGTTAATTAGTTTTATCCACTCAATCAAATCTTACATTGATAATTTAGCAACTATCAAATATTTTATGCTACATGGTTTGACAATAAATTTTAAACCGAATCCTAAACTAAATATGATCTGTGATATCACTTGTATGAGATCAAAAAATCACTTATACCAAAATCAATCTTAACTATTCAAATCTACCTTTCTCTCTGGTTTTTTTTATATCTTTTTTCTTTCTCTGTCAATCGAAGAGATCAAAATCTGCTTTTAGGCATCCAAAAAAAATGCAAGATCTCTAGCACATAATTATCATAAATTTTATTAGGAACTTTTTATTCGGACTTGAATTTTTATCAATAATGCGACTGTGTGGCAATCAAGAAGGCCAATTGACGTAGGAAAGAAGAGATCGGAATCAATTCTTGAAGTCTTTCCCATCATTGAACAATTTTTAAGAGTTTATTAAATATCAACTCTCATGTTTTGTTATCAATATATAAGTTCAATCTCAAATTAAATTTGAATGCCTAAATCAATCATGGTCGGTAAAAATGATAAACTCAAAAGGTTATTGAACAATATATTTATTAGTTTATGAAAATCTCAAAAAATAACCCTTTCTTAATTATCATCTATTCATTAAACTTATTTACCTACTTTTAACCTAGATTAATATGGGAAAATCATCAAAAATTGATGCGTATTTCTTAACAAAATCTCGAGCGAGTTAGACCGTTGATTAGTATATTTAATTTTTGTCCCCCAACACCAAATGTTTGGCTCTGTCCCCAGGCACTGGCACATGTAAGCATGTTCGTCACATGCTAACTTTGAGAGGCCTAATTTGGTAAGAGATTCATATTTACTCAAATTTTGACTTTCATATATATATAGAGAATAATGGAGAAAAGATGCCATATGAGGGAATTTCCTCCTATGGCGTCGAAAAAATACACGCTCCCTCATTTTTTTCATCGATCGGCACCCATCTTCATCGTTATCATCTAAGATGTGGGTACACCAAATTTCTTGTGATTCTATTACTTTTTCCCCGTTAATTTAGTGGGTTCAAAATTAACGGTTTACCGACAACATAACTTTTTACATTGCTAAATCAACGGTGAAAAGTTGTAGAATCACATGAAATTTAGTGTACCCACATTTAGATGATAAAGACGAAGATGATGGGTGCCGATCGTCGGAAAAAATGAGGGAGGGTGTATTTTTTCGACGCCATGGGAGGAAATTCCCTCCTATGGCATCTTTCCTCCATTATTCTTATATATATATATATAGAGAGATTAATATCCTCTTCAACTGCCATTACTATGAATACCATCTATTAGTTAAGGGCACTAGATCGTGTAAGAAAGATATTGGAGAGGATTCGGACCTAAAGTTACCCTTGCCTTATAAAATACATAACAATGGTTGCTTGAAATGTGTTAAAATCCAAAAGAGCAATGGAGAAATTTACTATTAATTTTTCAGCATCAACTCTTGTTCAACAACAACAAGCCTTTATCCCAAAATTTTGGATTAGGCTACACGAATTCGCTGTTTCCATTCTGCTTTGTTAATGATTGTCTCCTTAAATATCTTGTTCAAGAGCAAATAAATTAAATTAAAACATACAAATTAACTCAATGGAAAACTTAACCAGTTTTTGATAGAATTTGCAATAACATATATAAAGATTTCTCTGAACATAAAAATGATATAGTTGGTAAGAATGATAAATTAAAAGGGAAAACTTATGGTTACATATATACACAATACCTCTCAATTTTACAACAAATCTCTTAAAAGACGATGTGCTAGTTGGAGAAAGGAAAGAATAGTCCAACTCAAGTTCTAGTCAATTCCTTCAACCTACAAAAAGATGAAACTCCAAAGTCCTAATTCTACCAAATCTCTTATAGATCAAGGGTTACTGCTTATATTCATCTAGGTGTCCTGAAACTTGGGACGGTTTAATCCTTTGGCAAAAATAATCTCACAACTAATAAACTCAGGTTGGTTGCAGAAAGGTTATTGCTTTGAGAGCTTTACTCCTCATTTGACACTACATCAGAGTGCTCAAAGTTTTAAAAGGCGATCGTCTAGACACGTAAAACTGCTGCACCACACGGCATTAGGCTACTTCGTTAGGAATTATGCTTACCCTTGTGTTCTTAAAGTATACTCTCTTTATTTCTTAATTGGAGTGTAATATTTAATAAATTATTTTGTTTTAGCATTTCTAAATGTTGAGGGCCACCATTAGTGTCTTCCACCGCCGACTTCAAGAACTACAGCTAATTTTGAGGGCTATGAGGGCTAACGATCGCCACCGACTTCGAAGTTCTCCACTTTGATCTCGATCCAGGATTTCCACTTCTCAACTTCAAACTCCGAGCTTGTCTTCGCCTTCAATTTTCAACATCTAACTCATCTTTAAGTTCGAGTTTCATCCACACCACCACCGCCTTCGAGTTTCAACCACTCTTTCGAGCATCGAGCTTTTAACGACGTTTTCTTTTTTGCTTTTTTCCTTTTTTTGGACTTAAAATTGAATGGAGATTTGGGTTACACTATTAATTTATTATTTAATTAAAAAAATTTGGATCTTTGAATAATTGGCAAAATTTTCCTCGTTGCCAACTTGTATTTAATTGTTAATACCTTTGAAAATATTTAGACTGCATCTACAAGTAAAAAACCCCAAAATAGTTAACAATCAAATTAAAGTTAATGTTCAACAAATAAGCTTAAGAAAATAACAAAATTAACTCAAAATGCGGCTAAAGTGATGTCAATACGGCCAGGCCCTTTGGCAATACCGCTTCTTTATGCCGCTTTTTAATCACCGAGAGTGCTGCAAAAGCTGATCTTGTAAAAACAATCATTGTCATCACGCACAACCTTTGCTACCCTAGGACCGTTCTCCGCCAACTTGTTTGCAAGATAATGTAGTTGGATGGCCCTATTGAGCAAATTCTCATGCTTTTTCACTCAAATAGGTAACTCTAGATTTCCAATAAAGCAGACTTTGTGAATGCTCTGTGCTGATCCATGTGCTTATGAACTTACCGATTCAGTCCCCGATATGATCGGGATCCAAACGAAATGCAACACATGCAACTCAAGTGCTTATGTCCGTATTTGTCTCCATAGCATAAACAAAATTATGGAACTTTTAAATGGAAATTTGTTTTCCTCCTATGTGTTTGTATTACTTGTTTTTTAAATTAAATCGCGTTCGCTCCAACAAAAATCTAGAATAGTAAACAAATACGACAAATTTGTTATCAAGATTCATGTTCAAACTCTCCAAACCTACAATACATTTGTGAAGTGTAAACAATTTTAACACACTTGCACCATTCTTTATGACCAAGAGCAAAACCAAAACTCAAGTCCACTAACTCATATCTTTTTTTTAGGTTCTCGATTGAACTCTATTCTCTTCATCCTTCTCACTCTCCACTTCACCCATCTCTCCTTTTCACCCTCATCTCCCACCCCAAAGCACTCTCTCCATCAACCTCTCCTTGATTACTCCCTTCTAGTCTTCTCAAAAATCTTAGAGTGTTATTTAACCTTATTGATGATGGATTATTCATTTTTAAACGTGTAGCCTTCCAGAATTCTAATAGTTCTTCAAGGATGGTAGATAAGTAGATTTATCAAGAATTATGCTCGACTAAGTATATATAGTTATTACTAGTAAACATACAAAAGCAGTAAAGCACCATACTTTTTTCACATATTAAAGCAAAATAGAGATAATTATCTACCAGACTACCAATAACACTACCAATTATCAAATCGCATACTAAGCTCCAAAAATCCAAACTCATATACCTTCATCGATCTCTCTCCATCTCCATCCTCCATGTCACTCTCCTCACCCCACTCTTAACCTCCACCCAACCCCTTCCTCCTTTGCTCGTATCCTTCTCTACTATTCCAGAAAGCCATTCGACATGTTACATATGTAATAAACCATACCTTGTCAGGGGACTTTTCATTTTAAGAAAGGCAATTAATAAGCAGCGGCGACGGACCCAAGTGCAAAGGTGTGGGGGCATGTGCCCCCACTGAACCATGAAAAAGAATAGTAGGTATATATCAACATCAAAACCCCTTGGCTAAATGACAATCTTAAGTTACAGTATCCCGGTTAGGAACCCTTAGCCCCATCCATTAACCACAGGATCCATATCCTCTTTAAATTAGAAACCCACTTCTATTTTAAAATTAACCAACCCATCTATTCCTTAAGTCCTTCATATCAGTAATTTTCTAGTTTATTATGATTAATAATTTACACTAAATTATTTTGTTTTATCTGTTAGCTAATAAAATGATTGTACTCATCTCTTCACTTTCATTACTCACCATCTCTTATATTTTTAAACTTCCAATCTCAAATCCCTACTTCGTCCTTCCGCCTCTCTAGACTGATAACTCGATTCCCAACTCCGTCTTTCTTTATCACCTACGAAAAGTCATTTCGCATAAAAAAACTGAATTCCAAATTGTACATTGACACTATCTCGATTGATTTAAAACTACCATGAAACTGGTAAAAGATATGAAGTTTCAAAAAATGTTATCGACTGTAATCAGTATTTTAATTTTAATGACTATGCTTAGCTTAAAATTCCGATGCCCACTTTTCAAATAGTATGATGGTCTTTATATATAATCAAGTTGGAATTCTTAATTGTAATTACTGTGTGAGGTGTGCCCCTATTGACTAAGATTCCTGGGTCCGCCGCTGATAAGTAGCCTTCCAAGTTCTCATTTTTTTTAAACATCTATATTCTATAGGTATGAGCAAGAGAGAGAGAGAGCATAGATTTGCTATAATGGACCATGTTCAACTAAATATAGATAACTGATCAAAGATAATAATCTACATTCCTATGACCAAAAGAATTAAATTTTGCAACAATATCACCATCAACAGTCAAGAACACGACCAATCATCAAAATCACATTTAAAAAAAATAAACTTGCACACCTCCGGGGATCTGGATCGATCTCTCTCCATCTCTCCTTCCTCCTCCTCCTGGCTCTCAACTTCCTCCATTGCTTCTTCTTTTTCCTCCTCCTCGTCTCCACCCCCAACCCACTCTCTCCTATCGACCCCTCTCCTAATCTACTCCCCTCTAATCTTGTCATTGATCCCCTTCTCCTCACACCTCCTCATCAGCGTCTCCGACCATGGCTCCCCAGGCCTTGACATCACGCGCCCCATCGGATCCTGTAACCTCCCCACGATCTCGTAGTGCAGGTACGACTCCCTGTCCCTCATCGCCTCCTCGGAGAAATAATCCCCCTTGTCCACCAGCCTCTCCAGGTACGCCCTCCTCCGGTTCTTCACCGTCACGGATCGGGACCTAGTGTTAGGGTTTTGGGCCGACTTGAAGCGGGAGAGGCGGAAGTTGAGGGAGTAGGAGTTGGGGTCTAGGGTATCGAAGGGGGAGAGCTCGGTGGGGGTGAGGTGGGGCCCGTAGCGCTCGAGGAAGAGGGGGGGTCGCGGGAGAGGAGGGAGAGGAGGTGGTGCTTGCGTGAGGCGGAGGATACGGTGTCGGAGGCGTCGGAGCGAGGGAAGTAGAGGTCGTCGATGGCGGAGAGGCGCGTGGTGATAGATCCATGGCCGAGGGCTCCATGGATGTTTTTTGAGCTTTGGAGTTCGAAGGCGGGGGAGGTCGAGCACTCGAGATTCTATATAGGTGTTTTTTTTATATAAAAAATCTAAGGTAAATTACACTAAAATACCGTCTTCAATTTTAATAAAACGCCCTAAAATTCTTTTATTACAGCAAAATACCTTAAGATCTACTTTTCAGGATATTTTAGTGAAAAATCCCTCAAAACTATAGCTGAAGAAATTTTACCCTAATAAAAATTTAAAGGTATTTTAGTGCAAAACCATGATAGATGAGGGTATTTTAGTGTAATTTACCCTTATAGCTGTCATCAAAGCTATTCTTCACAAAATTGCGATTTTTCCCCCAAAGTAGACTAATTTTAAAAGTAATTTCAAAAATAATACTGGTAGAAAAATAATTCCGAGAATAGACCTCCGTACATCCACATAGGATTGGTCCTGGCACGATCAATTATGTGGAAGAAGCAAACGGTATTGGCAATAGCGTTTGCCTCTTCCACACAACTGATCGTACCAGGGTCAATCCTCCGTGGATGTAATGAGGTCTATTCTTGGAATTATTTTTGGGCCGGTATGATTTTCGGAATTATTTTTTAAATTAGGGTTAATTTAGGAAAAAAATCCAAAATCGCCTTGCACTTTGCCGATTTCTCTGGATAAACACCTAAAGCTTTTTGCTATGAATAAGTACTTTCATAACTTAACTTCTTAAATTGCAAATTTAATGTCCTAAACTGTTTGTGTCTTTTAGCTTCATATCTTTGAAGACACGCATAAAAGTAAAAAAGTAAAGGGGTTGGAAAGCACTTGTCTTTGAAAAGCATTCTACAACCACCAAAGGATACGGTGAGTAAAAGCATTTTACAACCACCAAAGGATTCGGTGAGTATTTAGTGTTTGCCTAGTAGACACTCAAGAAAAGAAATTGATGATACTTATAAGTGGGAATTCTTCAAAATATGACACATGGTAGATGATGTGTCCCGGAACTCACGGGACAGAAGCAAATACGATACATTGAAGGCATTCTGATTGAAAGCTATTTCGCGTGTGTGTTTTTAAAAGATTAATCAAAGAATAATTTTACCGCAATCAAGAACGGCGTCGCTTGGTAGCTAGCCGGTGAGTACGGGTCGGTCCACAGGGATGTTGTGTATTTCTTAATTTGGTCTAACGAGTTAATTCCAAACGGTGTGGATGGATTATCACTAAAACTAAACTGATTTAATCTAGGACTAGAATCTTGCTAGGGTTAGGTTTAGGTTAAGTTTGGAAATTGAAGATTTCCTCACCGCTTTCAATGTCCTAATTTAGATCTATGAGGTGTTATGATAATAATTAATAAAGAGAATTAGTACCATCGGGAAGAAACGATATTTCTTCCTCTAGGTTCTTGTCCTTTCTTTCTTAATTATTACCCTAACCTCCATGGAAAACATATGCAACCGGTCGTTTATACTACGGTATAACCGTTACCTCGTGGGGTAGGGTGCCGTAGGGAACGGTGTGTGTATATATGCATAGAGTCCTATTAATTATATGTGATGGGCAAGAAAGGGATGAGAGATCTTCATCTCTCTAGCTTTTCCCAAATCTAATCCTAACAAGCGAGGAGACTGCTCACTCATTAGGGAATTGATAAACATTTCTAACTATCTAACTAGGGCAGATAATAAAATTTAAACTAAGGCAATGAAATAAAATTACTTACTTTATTGATGGATCTCTCCAAACATTTACACATGAATTAAATTCTGAATAGATGAAATAAAAAGAGGTATAATCTAAAACAGGTTTTAGGGTTTCTATTCATAGAACATAGAAACCCTAGGGTTACAATCGCGTCATATCTGCAATTACAATTTTACCCCCTAAGAAACCTAGTCAACTCATCGCCAGCGACCACAGGATTTTTCCACCGACATGGGCGACATATGGCCGCGGATCCGCGGCCAAGAGCTTAGTTTGGCCGCGGTTCCGCGGCCAAAAGGTGAGCTTGCTGGCTGAAATTTCTTCTGTTGCTTCAGGTTTCTTTTAATATCTGTTTTCTTCACTTTGTTCTTCATAATATCTTCTGGTTCTCTTCCAGATTTCCACAGTGAATAATGTAGTGGACTTTTACCCTTTGCTTCGTGTCGAAGTCTTGAATCTTGCGTTGCCTTTGTACTTGTGAACTTGTTCAATGATCTTCATTTAGCCTTCAAACTGTAGGCTTGATCAAGATTCTTCCATTTATCGGTCGTAGTCTCATTTTTGTAACGTCTTTTCGTCAATTTCATTGTTTTTGTTCCGATAACCTGCAACCTGCAACTATGTAGCAGACATGGATCAAAAGCATCTGTTTATTTGTAAAATGAATAAGAATGGGGAATATAATAATGCAAAATTATGGTATGAACAAATACCCCCAAACTTATGTTTTGCTCGTCCTCGAGCAAGCCTAGTTTTTATTCTCGAAAAAGACCTACCCTCACTTTCGCATGGAAACGCGATTGCACTGAGCTCATGCAATAAGCCGTTAAATCTCTAGGTGTCCCTAATAGGAGGAGTGTTGTCTCCTGAGGGTTTTCAGCGGATACTACCCACAAAATCCTATCAATTTGGCCTATTGACTTTTATTCTCCAATTAGGTTTTCTAAAAAGAACTCTATTATCTTCGACTCAGAAATTATCCACTCGTATTTTTCACGCTTCCTTATCATTTAACTTAAGATTATATATTCTTGTGAATTTACTTAGCTTTTGGCATTTTTTAAGTTTTCCTTCTAGGGTTCCATCTCAACTTAGGAATTTTTATCATCTCTATTAAAGATACAAGTCCTATTTTTCATTCCTATCTCTTATCTAAACCCCAATCACATATCCCCACGTGTGTGTATATCATCCCTACACTTGGAAATTCAAATCAAGCTATTATACTCTTGTCCATTGTCCAAAGTACTTTTCAATAGGTGAATTTTTAGATGAAATTGCTCACACATTCTTCATGCGACCGTTAATACTTTTTGAGGAACCAACGACCGATTACAAAATGTGTTTGCACATTAAGACGTAATTCCTAGTCTTGTAATCCCTAAGGCTTTTAGCAGTGACTCCCAAACCAGTTGGTCTAAGACACTAGGTGATGAAGCACCCTCGCTAAATATTTTTTTTATTAATGCAGCCTTAAGTAATCACAATAACCAGTGTTCATTTTTTTTTATTATCTCTTTATTCACGCTTGTATTTTTATTTTATTTTTCTTCGTACTAAGGACTTTAGACAAGAGCATTTCAAGGTCTCTTCTATTAATCCAAGTTTTAAGGTTCGTGTTTGTGCAATTTGTAGGGTATATATTTTCAGAATTTAGACTTAAGCTTAGGAATTATTTTTTAAACTTATATTTTAATAAAGATATCAATACTTTTTTCTTGTTTTAACTTAACCCAAGAAGTCAACTCGAAATTTGCCTATTTCTAAATAAACCACAAAGACATATACTTTCTACCGTTAAATTTTTAAGAAAGGTTATTTTTAGGGTTTTTAATTTACTAAGTCTAAGATCTAGTTGTTCCTAGCTAGTTAACCTTTTTATCAAATTCAAGTCAATTATGGCCAAAATTGAATGTTTTCAATTTTTATAATTTTTTCAATTTTTTCAATTTTTATGAGTTTTAAAATAAATATGCAAATGCAAAAATATACACATGAATGCGAAGGAAGAAAGCTTACCGAGCATACCCCCAAACTTAAACTTGACAGTGTCCTCACTGTCATGCCATACCAAGAGGGTCAAAAAATGTCGGCACTTCCCTGTTTATTTATTTATAGTTTTTTTTAAAAGAAAAACAAAATATATTTACAAAAAGGTCCCCCCCAACTTAAGTTAAACGATGTTACAAGTCAATGCCAAACTTTGCAAAGACCAAAAGTCAACACCAACCAATTGAAAAATTTATCTGTGTAGAGTATCGGTCGGTGGAAAAATATATTGTACCGAGCAAAGGAGAATTGGAGAAGAGATAAGTGGTGGTATGGAAAGTGTCTGTATGGACGTGGAAGTGAAGAGATAGGAGGTGATGATGAATCAAAACGAGAATGTGAATGATCAGAAATCAGAGAAATATTGGCATTCTCGTAGCTTATTAAAAGAAAAGGGGGTGGTTCAATTTCTAAAGGAGGAGATTGATTATCCACACAATCCCCGAGGTGTTTCAGTGGATCCTTTATTGACTTGGCATCATCCATCATATGCATATGATATTCAATTATGAGGGAACTAATCTCCTCGATGTCCGCCATAGTCCAGCCGAAAGCTTGCCGGTTATCTTGTAAGACCATTAAAAGGGCTTTCTCTTGCTCGAGAGCTAGAGATGCCGATATGATAACGGGAAAGGTCTCATTCTCACCTAGATAAGCGTATTTAAGGTGAGACGGCAAAGACTTGAGTTCGAGTTTCGGAAGCGAAACAATTGAAGGTAAAATTGGGGAGGCTATCTCGAACTCAAAGGATTCCAACAATGGTTCGAAATCACTGCAAACAACCGAATCGGATGGTTCAACTAACTCATCCAAAAATTCAAAGGACTCATATTCGGGCGGAGAGTCGTCAAAATCGTCCGAAAAAGTGAAACATTCATAATCAATATCGGTTGTGCCAACTGTGTTAGATTCAAGGAGGGACGCACTAGTGGCGTCAAAACTGTTGTCATCAAATAGAAAATTTTCAAGCTTGCAGTCTTCCTGCGTGATTTCGTGAATAGAGCAAACTTCTCGTGTACTAGTTTTAGGCATGGGGGCAGACTTCTTATCTTGTAAATATTGAACTCACTAGATATCTTCCCGAAGGATAGAGTCATGGAGCCATTGCGACAATTGATTACGGCATTGGAAGTGGCCAAAAATGGTCAACCGAGAATCACCGGAATTTGGTTCCGTGGGTTAGCAACAGGTTGTGTGTCCATAACAATAAAATCAACGGGGAATATGAAGTCCCCTACTTTGATTAACACATCCTCTAACTCACCCTTAGGATGGGTGATTGATCGATCAGCCATTTGGAGTGTACAACGAGTGGGTTTCAACTCTCCAACACCTAATTGCTCGTACACGGAGTAGGGAAGTAGGTTAACACTAAACCCAAGATATAAAAGTGCTCGATTGATGTTCTTATCCCTAATTGTTATTGAAATTGTAGGACAACCAGGGTCCTTTCGTTTTTGGGGCAAGGGTTGACGTTGGTTAATAGCATTGCTCACGGCACTAGCTACTAGCACTTTCTTGGGTATCTGAGACTTTCTCTTCGAGGAGCATAAGCCCTTTAAGATTTTCGCGTAAGAAGGGACTTGTTGGATTGCATTCAAGGGAGGTATATTTATGCTAACCTGTTTAAATAACTCCACAATCTTCTCCATTTGTGGAGTTGGTTTATTGGATCTCAACCTGTTTGGAAATGGAGCATTTTGAAAATCTATTGAGTCCAATGTCTGTGGAGTAGAATGTGGAGTTGGAACGGATCCCAGTGTGGGTGTGTTCGTGAAGTGAGATGTGGGTCCGTTCGGATCAGAAGAAGAAGAGCCTTTTGAAGAATGAAGAATAGGCTCTAACGAAAAAGATGAAGATGAAGAAGAAGATGATGGAAAAGAAGAAGATGAAGAAGAACCACCGGCGGGGGTGTCATCACTATTACCCACATTATTATGCAACACACTTTCAGATCTCAACGTGGTCACAGCATTTATATTATAATTTTGTTGTTCATATGCAACATGTGCGTTGTGTGTGTGACCGGGATTTGGCAATGGTTGAGATGGAAACTTTCCCTTTTCTCGCTCGCTCAACGCAGCAGTTAGTTGTGCAATTTGTGCCTCAATAGATTTGATGCTTTGATCGTGTGAAGCATTATTGTGCACTAAAGACTGAATGGAAGTCTCCAACCTTGCTGCGGATTGTGTAGATTGTTTGAGAAACGCGTCTAGACTTCTTTCTAGCGAGGTAACCTTATCATTATTTGGTTGAACAAAATTGTTTGGAGGGTAAGAGTTGTTGGGCACAAAATTGTTCATTTGGTTTGGGTAAGGTTGTGGTTGGAAAGGTTGCTGGTATTGAGTTTGTTGTGGTGCTTGTTGTTGTGGAGGAGGAAGCCTTTGAAAGTTGTTGTTTCCTTAGAATTGTTGATTTTGATTCCAAGCAAAATGTGGGTGACTCCTCCAACCCGGATTATAATTTGAAGAGTATGGATCATTTTTTTGTCGTTGCTGAAAGGCAGCATTGACTTGATCGTGTCCTTGAACAGGTGGATTGTAAGGACACTCTTCGGTAAGGTGTGATGGATCCGAACAACAAGCACAAACGGTTCGTGGGGGTAAAGCAGGGGCAGGAGAAGGCGATGAGATTTTGGTCTCAATTGCTTCTAGCTTTTTCATAAGTGCGGCCATTTCGGCCTTCATTGCAATCGACATATCTAATTGATGTATGCCTGCCCTAGACTGACCAACAGAAGAAGATGAGGTGGTCTTAGTGCTTTTCCACTGAAGTGTTTGTTCAACAAGATCCTCGAGAAACTGCTAGGCTTCCTCACTAGATTTGGTTAGAAAGTGACCTTGACAAATGGTTTCCAGCAACTGCTTCGTTGCTGGGTTCAATCCCTCGTATAAAGTTTGGCAAAGTTGCCAATTTTCGATACCATGGTGAGGGCATTGAACAAGTAGGTCTTTGAATCTTTCAAAACACTTCCAAAAGGGTTCGGAAGGAAGCTGGGAAAATTGAATAATCTCATTGCAAATTCTCGCGGTCTTGTGATGTGGATAAAACTTTTTAAGAAAAGCTTTAACAAACTCTTCCCAATTCTTAATAGAGTGTGATGCGGTGCTGTATAACCACTTCTCGGCTAAGTCGCATAAGGTGAAAGGAATGACCCTTAGCCTTATAGCATCATCTGATAATTGGGTTGTTTTCATCATTGCGCAAACGTTTTGGAATTTGTTTATGAAGATATAGGTATCTTCGGATTCCAATCCGTGAAATTTTGGCAACATGTTGATGAAGTGGGGTTTGATATCAAAATTGTCCCCATTTGCCGGTGGGAGTGAAAGACAAGTAGGTAAGGCGGTGCGGACATGGTAGAAAAGATCCTGGAGCGCGATTCGTTGGGGCGCTTCAACAGGCGGGTGTTGCGGGTTATTCGCACCTAACAGAGGTGGAATCAGTCTCGTGGGTAAGGTGTTGTTAGGATTATATCCCGACATCCCTTCGGAGGAAGAATGTGAAGGTGAAGGTAAGGAAGTGGAAGGAATTTTGACTTCGGAGTCGAAAGCTTCGTCGGTCGGTACCAACGAGACACGGACTAATCGGGCGCTAGTGTCCCTAGTCCAACCGGACATACACTAAAGAGGTAGTGTAGTCAAAAAGTGAAAAACAGAATGTGGGGGCAAGAAAACGTCAATGAGAAGAAAGTGGGTGTAAGTGGGGTGCACGGATTTCTTAGCGACAAGTTGCAAGTTTTTGTAAATCTTTTTGTGTTTTTTTATGTGGAGCTTTTTGCAAAAAAGATTTTTGATAAAAGGCTTAGACACCGTTCAATCAACCACAAATGCACAATCAGGCCTAGATCTAGGGTCACCTAGGTCAGCTAGACAGCTCCTAACTGTTTCAAAGGGCAAGAAGTAGGACCTCAAACCGCCTCTTCACCGCTAATTGTGGCCAGGTAAGTGCCAGGTAAGTAGGAGGTTCTCCACTACGTAAGTAGCGGGCTTAATTAAGTAACCACTTGCCTTAGACACACTTGCCTAGACACCACAAAGTCAGGTTAGGATCAACGGTCAATGCCTACAACTATTCCTCTGTCCTATTGAGCGCGAAGTCCTTAGGGCTGAGTCTAATCTTTTTTTTTAATTAAATGATGGTCAATGCAATATGCCTTATGTGATTTCTGGGGTCCTGAGAAGGGTGATGAAATCCCCATCCAATCTGGATTGGTTTCAAGCCCCTTAAAGTCCAATTAAATATGCAAAACAGTAAACAACCACTTGCAAACAATTTTTTTTATTTTTAGCGCGGCGCAAAGAATCCTGAACAAGATCAATTATTGGAAGGGGAGAGATTTTTAGCGCAAAGAATCCTGCAGGCAAATTTTACAGAGGAGATATCAGGGGTTGCAGAGAAGGAGAAAGGGAGCTTACAGCAATTTTTTCCACGTGCTGACGTCACTCCACTGCCGCGGTTCCGCCGCCAAAGCGTGCCTCCCGCCGCGGTTCCGCGGTATGTTGATTGGTTCAGGTCCCGAGGATTTTTCTGCTGTTCTGTTCTTATTTTCCTCTGTTGTTCAGATCTGCCGTTTTCTGTTTTGATCTCTGGATTTTTCCAGATCCGAACTCGTTCGTCAATCCTGCAAAATTCACACGAAACACCCTTCAAACAATAAAAAGATGATAAATTTTTTATATTTTTTAATTTTTCAGTTTTTATGATTTTTATATTTTATATTAACCCGAAATTGCAAAAAGAAAATACTACGCCATCCCCGGCAACGGCGCCATTTGATTGAAAGCTATTTCGCGTGTGCGTTTTTAAAAGATTAATCAAAGAATAATTTTACCGCAATCAAGAACGGCATCGCTTGGTAGCTAGCCGGTGAGTACGGGTCAGTCCACAAGGATGTTGTGTATTTCCTAATTTGGTCTAACGAGTTAATTCCAAACGGTGTGGATGGATTATCGCTAAAACTAAACTGATTTAATCTAGGACTAGAATCTTGCTAGGGTTAGGTTTAGGTTAAGTTTGGAAATTGAAGATTTCCTCACCGCTTTCAATGCCCTAATTTAGATCTATGAGGTGTTATGGTAATAATTAATAAAGGGGATTGGTACCATCGGGAAGAAACGATGTTTCTTCCTCTAGGTTCTTGTCCTTCCTTTCTTAATTATTACCCTAACCTCCATGGAAAACATATGCAGCCGGTCGTTTATACTACGGTATCATCGTTACCTTGTGGGGTAGGGTGCTGTAGGGAACGGTGTGTGTATGTATGCATGGAGTCCTATTAATTATATGTGATGGGCAAGAAAGGGGTGAGAGATCTTCATCTCTCAAGCCTTCCCCAAATCTAACCCTAACAAGCGAGGAGACTGCTCACTCATTAGGGAATTGATAAACATTTCTAACTATCTAACTAGGGCAGATAATAAAATTTAAACTAAGGCAATGAAATAAAATTACTTACTTTATTGATGGCTCTCTCCAAACATTTACACAGGAATTAAATTCTGAATAGATGAAATAAAAAGAGGCATAACCTAAAACAGGTTTTAGGGTTTCTATTTATAGAACATAGAAACCCTAGGGTTACAATCGCGTCATATCTGCAATTACAATTTTACCCCCTAAGAAACCTAGTCAACGCCCCGCCAGCGACCACAGGATTTTTCCATCGACACGGGCGACACATGGCCGCGGATCCGCGGCCAAAAGGTGAGCTTGCTGGCTGAAATTTCTTCTGTTGCTTCAGGTTTCTTTTAACATCTGTTTTCTTCACTTTGTTCTTCATAATATCTTCTGGTTCTCTTCCAGATTTCCACAGTGAATAATGTAGTGGACTTTTACCCTTTGCTTCGTGTCGAAGTCTTGAATCTTGCGCTGCCTTTGTACTTGTGAACTTGTTCAATGATCTTCATTTAGCCTTCAAACTGTAGGCTTGATCAAGATTCTTCCATTTATCGGTCGTAGTCTCATTTTTGTAATGTCTTTTCGTCAATTTCACTGTTTTTGTTCCGAGAACCTGTAACCTGCAACTATGTAGCAGACATGGATCAAAAGCACCTGTTTATTTGTAAAATGAATA
Organism: Agapanthus africanus; assembly: GCA_030015575.1. Lineage (NCBI taxonomy): Eukaryota > Viridiplantae > Streptophyta > Magnoliopsida > Asparagales > Amaryllidaceae > Agapanthus > Agapanthus africanus. The sequence continues at coordinate 26,749,131 of JASDDO010000019.1, forward strand.
AGAATGGGGAATATAATAATGCAAAATTATGGTATGAACACATTCTCCGGACCTTCGCCCCAAAGGTTGACCCGACCTTCGATGGCCTCCCAGAACACTCCTATGCTCGCCTTACAAATAACCATCGGCTCGCTTCCGACCACCCGCCGAGCTAAGCCTCCCCGGTTCTACCGAGCAACCAAGAACACAAAGCCCAAGCGCCGCCGCCACGGCTCCGCGTATCACGCCAGAAGCGAGATATCCGTCACCCAACATCCCGCGTTCCATGCCGTCGTATCCCCCATTAATGAGCGTATCTCGTCATTAATGGGGGGATCCCGTCATTCACGCAGGCGTAACGTCAGGGGCGTAACCGACGGCGAATATCTCACGCCAGCTCGCTCCAAGCAACCACTATGAAAACCCCTCTCTCAGACGACTTAGGTAAGGCAATTTCAATCCAACAAGCCGCTACTCTGCTCAAATTTCTCGGCTAACTTGACCTTCGGAGGATCCACGGTGGTACAACCACCCCGGGACTTCTTTGTAGTTAGCTCGACTTCACTTCAAAATCAACTCATTGAGATCCACACGTCCAAGGAGACAACCTTCAACACCAATCTCAACCCATCATCGACGCTCGCAACAGATTGACGGAAGACAACATCTGAAGGAGATCCAGGCCTCCATCAGTTGGCGCCGTCTGTGGGAAACGAATTTTTTCCACCCATCGAAAGTTGATCTTCCGCTCTCGACTTCATGGAGAGTGAAAACCGTGACGATCCCAGCACAAGCCGCCGCCTTCCACACAACGGAGGCGCGGGCGGATTTACTCTCCCTCCGAATGCCATCCACGCCCTCTCGGCCAGGATCGACAGGCTCACGTTCATAGTGGACGCCCTTGTCCGTGTCCAAACAGCGGGCCCACCCCCATAGGTCGCTATTCCCCCTCGCAGGGATCACGACCTCCGCAGAGGGGCGAATGACACAGCCCACACTGGCACCACCGAACAACCCCGTTCTCATTCCGGCGACCGCGGCTCCCCCGCGGCGACCGATTCAATGGCCCGCTGGGCGCCACACGGCTCTACGCCACAATCTCGCGAAAGAGCCCATCGCCCCGAGGCCCGTCGCGTTCCCGTCCCTCCCGGGGAGGCATCGGTCAGCTCGCCTGCTCCCAGGCATGACCGACACCCTCTCCCTCGACGAGATCGCATGAACAACACTCGCCGCGAAGACTCAAGAAGGACCTCGCCAAGGGACCTAGGGAATTTGATAGAACGGAATCAGAGTCGTGGCCTAGCGCAGACCACAAGCGGGAAGGGCCACTGCTCTGACTGCGCCGAATCCTCGAGGTATCATGACCGCCTCGACATCCTCGAAAAGAAAGTCGAGGGTATACATCGGGAGGGTCATCCATCTGGTGAAGGGGGTAGGTACGCCGCCGACTCACTTACGAAGCCCTTCAGCAAGGAGATGCTTACCGTACACGTCTCGTCCAGGAACAAGCCGCCTAAGGTGGCCTTCTTCGACGGGAAATCCGAACCAAAGGACCGTATTGACGCATTTACGGCGGGCATGAGCTTCCAGGATAACTCCGACGCTGCCCAATACTGAGCATTTCCCTCTACCCTCATCCGGGATGGACGGGACTGGTTCCGAGGACTCACCCCACGCTCCATCTCTACCTTTAATGAGCTGGCCGCCCAGTTTCTCGGTCACTTCGTCGGAAACAGACGACAGAAGCGGACTGTCGATTACCTCTTCACTATAAAGAGCGGAGACAAGGAATCCTTTAAGGGATACGTCACTCGCTTCTACAACGCTCTTCTCTAGGTTCCCAAGCACCGGGACAAAACTGTCATCACCGCCCTAAAGTCGGGTCTTAGGCACAAAGAGTGGCTCCGCTCTTTTGCATTAGCGCAACTTAAGACCATGGCCGAGGTAAAATCTTGGACCGAGCGAGAGATCCAACTCGAGTCTGAGGTGAACGCCAACCTGCCCCGAGGCGACCAAGCCGACCAAAAGATGAGGGTCAGAGAAGAGAAGAAGACGGTTGACCAGCCAAAACCATACTCCCAATGTTCCAGGAGTATACTTCTCTCAACATCTCTCAGACCGAGCTGTTAGAAGAGGCGAAGGGTGAGCGATTCTTCAAGCTCCCGCTGGTCACCCATAGAGCGGCTAAATGAACCCGGGGCCCGTACTGCGCCTTCCATAGGTCGCAGGGCCACCCGACCGAGAACTGTAAACAACTCCGCAACTATATCGAGGAGTTGATCCGGTCTGACCACCTGGCGAAGTACCTGTGGGACAAGCGACAAGCTGACAGGGAGCACGAGAACCAGCCCCCTCCCAGCGAATTAATGATCGGCCAAATCATGGTCGTTTCCTCGGGGTCTGCCCGTGGAGCCGGCGAGACTCACTGCCTCCTACCCGTCGAGGGAACAAGCGACCCGCCCCAGAAGAAATACAGGACCGTCGAGCCCATCATCTTCACTGATGAAGACCTCCACGGTATATCCTTGCCTCACAATGACCCTCTCGTGATTACGGCACGAGTCCATCGTTACGAGGTTCAGAGGATATTGGTCGATTCCGGCAGCTCGGCAAATATCATCTTCTATGACTGCTTCCAGTGTATGAGGCTAGGGCCGTCCGACCTACGGCCAACCTCTCACGTCCAATCAGGGTTTACCAACCACTCTATCCCGGCCGAGAGAGTGGTCACCCTCCTCCTCAACATTGGGGAAGCGGGCCATACGAGGACCGTACCGGTGGAATTCATCGTCGCTAGGATCTCCTCATCCTACAACATCCTCCTAGGACGCCCGACATTAAACGCCCTCCGGGCTCAAATATCGACCTACCACCTTGCGATCAAATTTCCATTAGATCAAGAGGGGATAAGCCGAGCCTACGGGAACCAGCGAATCACCAAGATTTTCTTCACCGTGACATCCACCACCGGAGAGCAGAGCGACGACCTCGATGTAACAACCATAAACTTTCTGTACAATTTTTTTTCAAAATACAGAAAGGAATACCTAAGCCTGAGCACAAGTTATAAATTTGAATTGCTTTTGAACAGCAAGAAAGCACTTGTAGCTCATTAGTAAGGCGTTGCACTGCTGTGACGTAGCCCCTATGTTCGAATCCTATCAGCCATATATTTTTTTAATTGATTTTTCTTTAATCTTTTAGAAGCCCAAAGGTTTACACGTGCACTACACGTAAAATGAAAAGTCACAGATTAAACAAACACATGCACTGAGATATACCAACAGACGGGGACACGTGGCGAAAATCCTAAGTTCCCTCACTGGATTTGGACCGGCGAGATGAAGTTTGAGACCGACACCGCGGGCCCCCCGTAGGGGATGCTTTTCACGCCCCACTTCCCAAAATACGGAATACGAAGGGTTGACAAGGCCAGCCATGCTCCTACGGTCGAGAAAACATCCTGCCGTAGTCACACTTCGGCTTCTAGCTTTACGTGGCAATCAGTAATCGATGCACAGGTAATGAGAAATGCAGTCACTAAATCAACACAAATACAAAACTAACCAGATAGACATCAAGGAAGTGTAGCGCTGAGTCGCTGATCCAGATATCCACAATATCCTCGAGGTACGTCGAGTCCTGGTCCAACCTAAATCCACTTCTCACTCTGAGCTTGCATACTCAGGTCGTCAGAGTGACAAAATAGCAATATATATATATATATATATATATATATATATATATATATATATATATACAGAAGTGAACACGTGCAATAATGATGAATATGAAACAACAAGCATGGAATAACGACGTGAGCATGAAGTAGCCAATACAGGTAGCTGATAGAGCAGGTAAACAGTAACGCAGTAAACAGTATGACAAGTATATTGAATCAGTAAGCAATGCATGTCAATGTCACTAACCCTATCAGTCTCTAAGTCTCACTGTACAGGTCGCTAAACTTATCTTCAGTCCAAGTGTGAGAGTCAACCACTCGTGAGTATCCCCCACCCAAGGGTAGGACCCAGGGACAAGGGAACACGGGCCCGAGTCGCTCGCTAATAATCAGTAATATCCCCATATATCTCCAGAATCGCTATATGTGCGGGCTATGAGACTCCCGAGATTCTGTTGAACTCACACTCGAACTACCCCACACCACATGGTTTACATCAAACGCCAACCATAAACTCAAATATCAGTCGGTCCATGACAAGTCTACGCGATAACTGGAGATAGGATCTCCATCAAGCATGTCTCGACTGATACCCAAGACAAATGGACAGTGTTTGGTGTCCTACCTATGACACCCATATAAATGCTTCCATAATCGTCCCATACCAATTATAATTACACTTATACATGCCCCATAAGCGTCGACAATGCAATATATTAATAGGGTCCGCTGATTGTGTACGAGTACGCGTCACTTCCACTTATCCATTCATGCTTAACACTAACGTACTTGCCACAATCAAACACTAATATCTAACACTGGGTAATGCACATGATCACTAGGTTACCAATGCAATGACATCTATATGATGTGATGAGAATACAATAATTAAGGCATGATTAAGATATCATCAGTCAGTGTCCTACCACTTTCATAATTTATTATAGGTCATACATGTAGAATTAAGCGAAACAATGCAAAGGGGGTACGCAGTATGTTTAATTATCTATCCATCAAAATTGGTTTCACGTTAATCGGGTTTCAGGATCGCTAGATATGGCCATTTCAATTTAAGTGTTCGCTGCTGGAAATCCGGTTTCAGAATCGGAAGTCCGTTTCATAACACAATTTAATCCCAGTTGGGTTCGTAATTAGGCAATGCTATAGTGGAACAATATTTAGAGTTATCAGTTAAGTTTCTACCGCAATTGGCGGATCAGTAATATACTATCCCAACAGGGAGTTATGAATAGGTTAAGGTTGACATGTAAAATCTGTCACCGCAGAATTCAGCTAGACACGTCGACATTATAAAAGGCGTTAAAATATCAAACAGAATAGGAACCAGTGAAACCAGTGGAGTAAGAAAGCTACCTCAATTTTATATGTAACGATATAGGGTTCCGCACAATTCCGCATTTGAGCAAGTAAATACAGTAGGTTAAAAACATAGGTTATCCGGAATTACCGCTCTGGACTGCAGTCCAAAATCATAATTCTTCGCAGTTTTCTCTATCGTAACTAGTTCAATTTTTTATATCAACTATGGGGTTCTGTAGCTTATCCTGTTGGATTCGATACAAGACAGGGAACGACAAAAACCGATTTGTAAAAGATTTAATGTGAATTTAACGGTCTAGCATATTCAGAAAATTCAGGTTTCGCACTGACTATCGGGAGGAGCATCACATAGGTGAAACGACCGTAGTTTCCAATTAAATTCCTACAGCATATCGGTAAACAATAGGCGGGTTTAATGATCACAAGTTCCGCCATTTAAAGACAAGTTTTCAATTAAGGTTATGCATCAAAGTCTAGATTTAAGCATTCGGTTCGCAGTCGAACATCCGTTTCATTTAACTAGACAAGCACTATTGGATTCCACTATTTCCATACGATGTTATCGCTAGATTTTAGACTAGATTGTGACCTAAATCAATATTACTAGAATTAATACGGTTTACCATTTAGAAATTTTTTTTTGTGTGAACATAAACACACACACACACACACACACACATATAGATCTATTCATTACTGTAGCATGTAAGCAAGTGGCGAGCACTTGCCTCGATCGACGTGGAAAGATGGAGACGACTCCGGCACAGTGATGGACAGCAGAAGAAATGATACAACGACGTCCTTGGTTCTTCGATGATCGGGTTCGTCTTGAACAGTGATCGGCTGCGGCTAAGGCTCGAGTGCAGCGGGGAGGGGCTAAAGCTTGACGTCTTGACTGCGGTGATCCATACGGCGGTAGCTTGGAAGGTGGCCGGCAGTGAGCTCAGGGGTGAGCCCGGTATGGTGATGAAGATGGTGGAGGCACCGAGGGTCGAAGGCGGAGGTGCGGTTGCTCCATGGTCGGAGGTGGCTCCGGTGAGGGCTGAGATTCTGGAGGAGGTAACTGGGCTCGGAGGTGGTAAGGTCGAGGGCCCGGTGGTGTTGGAAATAGGTTCGGCGGTTGGAGGTGATGGTGGTTGGTTCTGGGGAAGTCCAGGGTGGAGAAGGTGGGGCGAGGGGTGCTCGAGGGAGGTAGTCGGAGCTCCGGTGACGAGGGGACAGCGAGGGTGCTCGTGAAAGGAGTGGGTGCAGTGAAGGAGGTGAGGGAGCTGGGGAAGGCGATGGGTTTCCTCGGTGCAAGGTTCATCGTCGGGGATGGGAGGAGGAAGGTGGTGATGGTGATGCTGAAGGAACGACGAGGCAGTCAGCGGCGAGAGGGGACGGAGACGAGGTCGGAGGTGGCGGCTAGTGTTCCCCGCCGAAAGACGCGACAGGGACGTTGGGATGTCAGGCCTGAAATTTGAGGGCAGATGCTAATTGGTGCTATCCGTCCACCTCTTCGAAGACGCCAAGTTGATTTATGGCACCATATATCGAAGGTTTAAACGGATGCGGTCGATGTAGCAGACTTCGTCAGATTCCCCATCGTTTGAGGGGTTTTTGATTGTGGGGACGCTCTTCCCTGCAGGCGCAAGCCCCTGCAGTTAATTACGCTACCGCATCGCGGTAACCACTTTCTCCTTTTCCAGATGGTCACTTCGAGTCGTGGGTGTTTGTTTTGTTTTTGGTTGCCCGTGGATTGTATATGGAGACTAATTTATGTTGTCACCCGTAGGGCGTGGATTAGTCCAAATCCGTATCTTCTTAGATTTGGGTTTGGGGGTTGGGTTTAAGGATACGTTAGCCTCATTTGAGACTAAGATCAACTTAAACTTTTGGTAAGGATACGTTAGTCTGATTTGTAGACTAAGATCAACTTAACGGGATCGTTTAGATCCAACAAAAGAGCATTCGAGCTTTATTGTTTAGTTTAGGGACATTGCGGTCGATTAGTTTAAGGACATTACGGTCCAATGTTAGTTTAAGGACATTACGGTCCATGGGTTTAAAGGGATGTCACGATCCGAAAGTACGGAACGTGACTGGCACTTAGATTACGAGACGTCTAAAGGCGTACCGTAACCTAAGTCAGCCAAAGCCCAGAAAAATCTAAACCAAAATCAAAAGAGAGTGAAGGAAAACCTTTAATGAAAACGATTTTTCAAATCAATTAAGTTGCAAAGAATCCCTTTTTAAAAACGTCATAAATTTCTGAAAATTTCGGCAGAGTCTCCCCTGTATTTTCTATCCCCCAAAATGGGTACAACAAGATAATAAACCTGTAATCATAAAAATGGCATCCCCAAGCGGGAGCTAGCTCTTCGCCCAAGGCGGATCACAACCACATGCAATATAATAGTAATATCAAGAAAAGAGTATAAAAGAAACGCAAAATACCAGAAAACACATCGCCGGCTCAAGTGAGCTCAACCCAAAAGAAACCACAAATATACAACCTCTCAGTCTCACCACTAGGTCACATATACAATATAAAGTGGTAGATGGAGAATACTAGATACAATGATAAAGCAAAAGAAATAAAGTGTGCTCGCAACCCACCTACGGGCGATGTCGCGAGTCTGAGCAAAAGGAGCTGATGATAAGATAGCCCGCCGCTACAAGGGTGACGGGTCCGACCTGCAAGACACTGTGGCACAACGGGGGTGAGTTGCCAGCTCGTGAGTAAATATAACATCTAATAAGGCAATCGTAAGAATGCACGCAATGCACCACAACATGCATGTCCATATGTGGTATAATATCTCTAGTATGCATGCACAGGTATGCAATGTCATTATTAAGTCTTTAAGTGTTTTAAATGCTAAGGGTATTGAATTCTTAACTTTAGAACATGAATATCTGTATAATAGCTAAATACCATCAAGAAATCATCTGAAAACCCGTGTCAAGCATCGACACCAAAAAGGAATCATATCTGTCTCAATATCGGGCTCCGTCAGTCCGGATCGGCCCATATCATAAATCTCACGACAACGGTCGGTATCCTCCGGATATCCGTCGCGCCAGACATCACCGGTAGGTAGTCTTCCCCTGCCAGGCTCATCGTCTACAACTCGATCTTCTTGCCCCGGGGTACCATACCGGGCCCACCATGTACCCGAGACGGTTCATCCACTCCTCGAATCGGGTCTCGAAATCCAACAGAAAACATGAAAACTCATGGTGGACGACACATACATCACGAGAAAAACCGCAACTTTGTTTTGAAAATGATAAATATAAGGTTTTGTTAAATTCTTGCGGTTTTCCCCAAAAATCCAGAAATCGCAGAAAAACTGAAATCATCAAGAAAATCATAGTGTCCACATGTTATATATGATAAATGTCTATGATATCAATGTATATGATGTGAGTTTTGGTATAAATCTATATAAATATGATGATGATGCGAGGTATACGTATGCTATGCAATTTCATATATCATGTATGAATGCAAATGGCGATATTAAGTTAAACAGGTTTTCTAATGCACGTGGCATGGCAATTACCCAAGGCGTGTGTGTCACATGAATAGTGCGCGTGCAACAGATGCCAATGGTAATGGTGTTCGTGTCCTACGAAGTGTTATCGCATATGAGCATATGGATATCCATGCAATCTAGCATACTATTAACTATAAGGGTATGCAATGTCAATGAAGGGGTAAGCTAACTAACAACATGGATCTTACAAGAGATAAGGAAATCCTAACTAGGGGGCGCATCGCGCCATCCAGACGATTCCCCCATAGATGAATACATCTACTCACCTGAAATCCCCGCTAATCCGGTTCGGCCACCGCCTTGCCTTTTCGCGCCGTGTCCGATATTTCCCCGACCGACCCTATATTTGCACAACACCAAGCATAAGATTACAAAACCTAAAACGATGCAAGTCACAAAATACAAATATCGACGCTCTCGAATTAAACCTAACATGCACTCGGTGCGCGGGAAAACGCACGAAAATCGTAAATTTTTAACTAGAATCGTCATTTCGGGGAAATCGGCAAAACTAAGACCCGACTAGACAAAACCCCGCGTTCGCGCACTCTAATAGTCCTATACGAAGCTAATTATATCGCTAACATAACACAATTCGATCGCATTCTAATTTCTATAAAAATCTAGTAAGCAAATTCAATACCGATTCGATGCAAACATCGAAATTTTGTCGATTTAGCGAGCGTATCATTACACAATTAACCACTCCAATCACCTAGATAACCATCCCTAACTTAATCCAACCACCATGCTACAAACCCTAATTTTTAAAATCAAATCCTTCTCTTGATTTTCCTAAACAAACATTTGCTACTAAATTTATACTTCAAAATTGAATTTTAGCACATATAGATTACAAGTTAGCAAACTAGTTTAGGATTTTACCTCACAAGCTTGAACCCTAGCTTGATCAAGTCACCAAGAAGCCTCCATTCATCAAGTTTTTGAACTAATTTGGGTTGAAGAGAGAATGGATTAGGGTTTTGCTTTGAATGGAGAAGGAAATTTGTGAATTTTTAATGAATTTTAGCAAGAAATGAAGCAAGAAGGAAGTGAAGAAATGGGGAAATGCTGCTGTTGAGGCTCGGCCAGCAGGTGGGGAAGGTAAATGGGGGTTTTTTGGAGAAGTTTCTAGGTCTACAAACCCATCATGTTCTCATTTAATGCTCTCAAATCAACATTTTACAAAAAAAACCTCATTTTACATCATTTTTCCATTAAATTTCCAACCCTAAAACCAAAAGTTTGCAAGTCATGATATAATTTTATTAACACCCTATTTTAGCTTATAAAGACTCCTAATTATGAAATTTACCTAATTAAATTTGTATTTATCACTAATTTAATGTATTTAAAAAGGCTTAAAATAATAAAAAAATAATTAATTACGATTTTTTTTTATTTAACTAGATAATTATAAGTGACATTTTAGTGACAAAATTATAGTAATATCTTATCTAAATTTTGTATAATTAGGTCTACAATGAAAAATACCTATTTTGACTTTTTACGGAAAAAGCCGAAAAATTAACCGATTACCGAAAAACTGCCTAAACGATTTTTCGAAGGGTTACAATCTTCCCCCCTTAAAGAAATTCGGTCCCCGAATTTAGAATTTAACTACGCGTACCTTCAAAAAGATGGGGATTATCTCTTCCTCATCTCGACCTCGGTCTCCCAGGTGACCTACTCGCTGTTCGGGCCACGCCAAAGGATTTTGACGGACGGTATAACCTTCGACCTCAATTTCTTCACCTGCCGATCCAAAATGACCACCGGCTGCTCGGTGAAAGAAAGATCACGCTCTAGCTGGATCGTCTGGTGCTGAATCGCCTGGGAAGGATCATGAAGGTACTTGCGGAGCATCGAGACATGGAATACGGGGTGAACATCGGGGAAGCTGGGCGGAAGAGCTAACCGATAAGCGACTGGACCAACACGCTCTAGGATCTCGAAAGGACCAACATATCTAGGACTCAGTTTCCCTTTCCGCCCAAATCTCATCACACCCTTCATCGGAGAGACCTTCAGGAAAACATGATCGCCAACAGCGAACTCGAGTCGGCGACGGCGCCTGTCAGCATATGATTTCTGCCTGCTCTGTGCCGCTCTCATCCTGTCCCGAATCAGCTGTATCTTCTCGGTCGTCTCCAGTACGATCTGCGGCCCCAAAACACTGCTCTCCCTGAGCTCTGTCCAACATACAGGCGATCGACATCTCCTCCCATATAAAGCCTCAAAAGGTGCCATCTGAATCGTCTCCTGGAAGCTATTATTGTAGGAAAACTCGATCAAAGGCAAATGACGATCCCAGCTACCACCGAAATCTAAAACGCAAGCTCTGAGCATGTCCTCAAGAGTCTGAATAGTACGCTCCGACTGACCGTCAGTCTGAGGATGAAAGGCTGTGCTAAAACTCAATCGGGTGCCCAAAGCTTCCTGTAGTTTCTGCCACAATCGGCTGGTAAACTGGGTGCCACGGTCGGACACGATGCAAGTCAGAACACCATGCAGTCGCACTATCTCATCAATATAAACCTGGGCGTACTGAGAAAATCCAAAAGTGGTCTTCACTGGCAGAAAGTGAGCCGCTTTCGTCAGTCGATCAATAATCACCCATATAGAGTCATACCCTCGACTAGTCCTGGGTAGACCGACAATGAAGTCCATGGAGACCTACTCCCACTTCCACTCAGGGATGGGCAAAGGCTGTAACTGGCCGGCTGGCCTCTGGTGCTCGGCCTTGACTTGCTGACAAGTCAGGCATCTGGACACAAAGTCTGTAACATCCTTTTTCATCCCGTCCCACCAGTAAACCTCTCTCAAATCACGGTACATCTTGGTGGAACCTGGATGCACGCTGTATATTGATCTATGTGCCTCCCCGAGAATATCATGCCTCAGTCCCTCTGAATCTGGCACACACAGTCGAGTCCCAAATCGAAGTATCCCCTGATCATCAATCACGAACTCAGAAACTCTGCCCTGCCGAATCTGCTCAATAATCTCTAAGATACGGGTATCGCCGGACTGTGCCTCGTGGATACGGTCAAGTAACTGTGGGCGTGCTCTGAAATGGGCCAGCTGTCCCCCTGTAGGAGTAAACTCGAACTGCACTCTGCTATCACATAACACCTGCCAATCCACCGTCGACTGCATCTGCACTGCGCTCAAACAAGATAAGCTACCTCCGGGCCTCCTACCCAAAGCATCTGCTACCACATTCGCCTTGCCCGGATGGTATAAAATCTCGCTGTCATAATCCTTCACCAACTCCATCCAACGGCGCTGTCTCAGATTCAGATCTCGCTGCTGGAAGATATACTTCAAACTCTTGTGGTCAGTGAATATCTGGCACGACTCACCGTATAGGTAATGTCTCCATATCTTAAGTGCAAATACCACTGCAGCCATCTCTAAATCATGGGTGGGGTAGTTCTGTTCGTGTTTCCTCAGCTGCCGAGAAGAATACGCGATGACTCTGTCGTGCTGCATCAACACACATCCCAGCCCCACTCTAGAAGCATCATAATATACCACGAACCCGCCTGATCCTGAAGGCAATGCTAACACTGGTGCAGTAGTCAGACGAGTCTTCAACTGCTGGAAACTATCCTCACATGCCTGGGTCCAATCAAAAGGAACCCCCTTCCGGGTCAACCCGGTCAATGGTGCAGCAATGCGGGAGAAATCCTGGACAAAACGTCGATAGTAGCCGGCCAGACCTAGAAAACTGCGAACCTCTGTAACTAATACTGGTCTAGGCCAACGCTGAACTGCCTCGATCTTCTTCGGGTCCACACAAATACCATCTCTCGTCACCACACGACCCAAGAAATCGACACTGTCTAGCCAGAATGCGCACTTGGAGAATTTGGCGAACAGCTGATGCTCCCTCAAAGTCTGCAATGTGATACGTAAGTGCTGCTCATGTTCCTCCCGGCTCCGAGAATAAACCAAGATGTCGTCAATGAACACAATAATGAACCGATCGAGATACGGCCTGAATACACGGTTCATCAAATCCATAAATGCTGCCGGGGCATTGGTGAGCCCGAACGACATCACCAAGAACTCGTAATGACCATATCGAGTACGAAAAGCGGTCTTCGGAATATCCTCCTTCCGAACCCGCAACTGGTGATAACCTGACCGTAAATCAACCTTCGAGAAAAACCCTGCACCCTGGACCTGATCATATAAGTCATCAATGCGGGGTAGGGGATACCTGTTCCGCACAGTAACCCGGTTCAGCTGACGATAATCAATGCATAAGCGCATACTTCCGTCCTTCTTCTTAACAAATAAGACGGGAGCACCCCAAGGTGACACACTCGGTCGGACAAGCCCTTTGTCCAGCAAGTCCTGTAACTGATCCTTTAGCTCTCTCAGCTCTGCCGGGGCCATCCGATAAGGCGGTATAGAGATAGGCCCCGTGCCAGGGATCAAGTCAATACAGAACTCAATCTCGCGCTCTGGTGGCAGACCAGGCAGCTCGTCAGGGAATACATCAGGAAACTCTCTCACAACAGGGACCTGGTCCAACGGAACCTCTATGGAGCTAGTATCACAAACATATGCTAAGAATCCCTGACACCCTTTCCTTAAGAGCTGACCAGCGCGAAGAGAAGAAATCAAGCTGGGAAGGGTAGCGCTACGATCTCCCTGAATAACAAGAACCGGCTCACCAGGAAAACTGAATCTGACTGCTTTTTCACGGCAGTCCACGGATGCATAACAGGTGGCTAGCCAGTCCATACCAAGAAGAACGTCAAAGTCTAGCATATCGAGGAGAATCAAATCTACTGAAGAATCTCTCTCCCCGATACGAACGGAACACGATCGGTACACAAAACGGGCAACAAAAGACTCGCCTACCGGGGTAATAACGACAAGCGGCTGATCTAACGGAGAAGACTCTCGGCCCAACCTCGGTGCAAAATACGTGGAAACATAGGAATGTGTGGAGCCTGGATCAAATAATACCCGTGCATCAAAAGAACATACTGGCAGAGTACCTGTCACGATGGCATTGGATGCCTGTGCATCCTGAGGAGTCAACGCGAACACTCGGGCCTGTCCACCACTAATAGCTGGCTGTCCTCTGCCTCTACCTCGGCTTCGGCCTCTGCCTCTGTCGCCTCGTCCTCTCGGAACTGGACCGCCACGCCCACGACCTCTAGAAGCATCTGGCTGGCGTGAAGCAGCATCAGGAGTAGGAAGTAAAGCTCTCTGAGAAGGTGGTGAGGGTGGTAAGGTGACATGCGGGACTGTCGCCGCTCCCTGGCGTCCCTTGGTACAGTCTCTGACACGGTGGTACTGACTCCCACACCGAAAACATCCTGGAGACGACTGCTGGGTCTGTGGATATGAACCAAATAACTGACCTCGTCTCAATCCTCTACCTCCACCATCTCCCGGAAATAATCTATCACGGTGTCTACCCATCTGCCGCTGAGCTGGCGTATCAGTACGGATCCTCTTCGGCCCAGAAACGACCGGAGTCTCAGAAATACGCTCCTCCAAAAGTAAGGCTGCATCCATCGCGGCAGCGTATGTATCAAAGCGCTGGGTGCCGATGGCAAGGAATAGCTGTGTATCAAGCCCTCGTACAAACCTCTTTATTCTCTTCTCTTCTGTGTTGACTAGGTACGGAGCATATCGAGACAACTGGGTAAACTGTATATCATACTCCGACACTGTCATCCCAGGAGTCTTGCGCAAAGACTCAAAACTACGGGCTCGAGCATCTCGGACACTCTCCGGAAGAAAACGGGCAAGAAATGCAGCTGTAAACTCGTCCCAGGTCATAGAAGGCAGACCTGCAGCTCGGCCTCTCTCTACTGAATCGTACCATGTCTGGGCAAGACCCTCCAGACGAAAACCCGCAAACTCCACCAATCTATCATCAGAACACCTCAACGAACGGCAAATCCGATCCATCCTATCTAGAAATGCCTGTGGGTCCTCTGTCGCATCCGTACCGGTAAAAGCTGGAGGTCTCAATCTTATGAACTCCTGTAGTGAAACAGGGATAGTCTCCGTAGCAGCAGCAGGAGTGACCATCTGTGCAGCAGGTACGATCGTGGTCTGTGCGGTGGAAGGAACGTCCTCGGATCTCTGTGCCCGACTGGACTCAACTAAAGATCCCATCATCTGCCGCAACCCTTGCATGCCGGCCTCTAATCTGGCAATACGGTCTGGATAAGGTGGATCAATATGACCCTGAGGGGTAGGCGTATCCGCCCGCTCGATTCTCGCCTCAGACGGGCCCGCCCGAATCTCATCCCTAGCGGCAGCCCGCTGAGCTCTCGTAGTCTTTGGCGGCATCGAAGCTGGAATAAGAAACAGGACTGATAAGGACATTGCAATTGAATCAAGGAATGCAAGGAATCAAGAAAGGAAATACAAGCAATTATGTCCTAAGGTCACTTAGGCGGAGTACCGTATCGTAAGTATGCCGCGGATCATACCCACGGTACGCCACTCTGCTTAAGTCTCCTACTCCATCTACCAAGGTCGTCCTACACTCAGAAAGGTAAAACCTACGCTCTGATACCAACTTTGTCACGACCCGAAAGTACGGAACGTGACTGGCACTTAGATTACGAGACGTCTAAAGGCGTACCGTAACCTAAGTCAGCCAAAGCCCAGAAAAATCTAAACCAAAATCAAAAGAGAGTGAAGGAAAACCTTTAATGAAAACGATTTTTCAAATCAATTAAGTTGCAAAGAATCCCTTTTTAAAAACGTCATAAATTTCTGAAAATTTCGGCAGAGTCTCCCCTGTATTTTCTATCCCCCAAAATGGGTACAACAAGATAATAAACCTGTAATCATAAAAATGGCATCCCCAAGCGGGAGCTAGCTCTTCGCCCAAGGCGGATCACAACCACATGCAATATAATAGTAATGCCTAGGGCGCAGTGCACCTGGCGCTTGCGCATCTGTGTTTGACACGTGACGCGCAGCGCGCCTAGCGCTGGATCTAAAGCGTTGCTTCAACTTTTAAATTTTTAATTTTAAAATAGTGCTTTGCTCTTATTGGGGGAAACAAATGCCCCCCACTGTTGCGCTCAAGTGGCACACACGTGAGTGCAGCGGTGGCAGTATCTGAGCCCTTGGATCAACTCAGAAGTTGAAGAGGTGGTTCAATACCTATAAATAGGACCTTTAGTCTCTTAGATGATTATCATCTTCTTTGAGAATTTTTGTTCAGAGCACAACTCTTCTGTTTAAGAACTTCTCAAGAGTAAAAACTCTTTCCAAACTCAGGTAAAGTTTTAAAATTTTTAATAAATTTTAATAAATTAGGGTTTTACCCATTAACAGAGCCCTGCTCTTTATAGATCTTTGATCTACAGAAAACCCACTTAGGGTTTCATTAGCAGAGTTTTGCTCTCATGAACCCATAGATCTAAAGAGATCTTTTGGGGTTTCTTATCCCATAAATAGAGCCTTGCTCTTTTGAATCATGTGTAGATTTCTTAACCTTTGATGAAGAACTCTTAAGAGTTTTTTCATGGATTTTGAAGATCCCAGGATTTTTTATTCATAAAAATTAATTGATTTTAATTTTCTTTTCTGATGGTTTTTTTCATCATCATTACAGAGCCAGGCTCTTTAAGGAATTTTATTCCCTCATGATCAAAGTTTGACAAGTGTCACTCTATCACAGAGCTTTGCTCTCAAAGGGAGATTTTCTCCTTTTTCCGAGGGATCTCTCATTCAATGAGAATCTTCTTGAGAATTTCCTCATTAATTAACAGTTTTATCCAATGATGAGGTTATTTTATTAATTATTAATTGATGAATTGTCATCTAGATTTTGTGGGTCCCCCTTTGGTCCCCTTTCCACTGCATTGCAGCAAATTTTAAAGTACCGTTAAAATTTAAAATTAAATTATAGTATTGACAGTTGACTTCTGTCCCCCTTTTTTGCAGGCGACATGTCTTTCGATGCTACGTTTCCATTCGTCCGTTCAGAGGGAGGATTCCCTGAGGCACCTGTGGACCGGGAGGTTCTCGCACTCATCAAAGACCGTGACCCGGAACACAAAAATCTTCACTTGTGGGGTAGATGGTACGACCAGAATATCAGAGGTCGTCAAACCTTCTCTTGTGCGACTTCGTCGGAGCCTATCTCGGCGATTCCGTATGCAGATGCACCCCCGGTGAACTATGCCGTGGAGGTTGTCAATTGGACTTCGGAGGGTCTTCTTCAACCTTCGATTGCTGCCGTACCGATGCAGCCGGCGGCGGATTTGGACACCCTGGGGCGGCGCATATGCAAGGGCGAGTCGCGCCCTTGGGGACAGCCCTACAATATCGGGCTAACTCTCCGTCATCCAGCCGGGTACTTGCAATGGGCCCGGTACATCTTGTCGGCGAAGAAATCGCAGCTGTTAAAGCTCGGCTTATACCCTGCGGTCTACGCTTCGCTGTTCCAGTATTCTGCACCTCCCACTTGGTAGATTAAGGCGTTCTTGGAGCAGTGGAACATCCCTACTCATACCTTCCTTCTACTGGACAGAGAGGTCTCCATTTCCTTGGAAGAATTCGCCGAGGTTTCTGGTCTACCGGTCAGGGAGGAGCACTACGAGGAGCTGCTTCCTCCGGATGAATACGCATTTGCCACCAAGCCAGTGGTGATGGGCCTCACGCCAGAGAACGCCATTCAGCACCAGTTCCCTAGTCTGATAAAGGTGCTGAACATGTACGAGAGCCTCTTCCTGGAATCCGGAGGCCGAGGGGTCAGTTTTGCGGACTTCATTGCCCGTTTTCTTCGCCCGGAGATTTTGTCGCGACGAGGTGAAAAGTTTGCTAAGCTCGATGATCCCTTCGGTTTTGGCTTGGACCATCAGCCGGTACTGGAAACTGATCAGAAGGGCTTTTTTCTTCCTGATGCTGCGATCATGCCTCTGTCAGAAATCGCCGCTCCGGGCATTGACGAGGAGGCTTTCTTTCTTGGGTTTCTTGGGCTATGGTTGAGCTGGTTTGCGCTCCCTATGCATCCTCGTTATATGAGGCCTTCCGTCTTCTACCCCGTGCATCGCATGGTTGCCGGAATACAAGTGGCCATCGGGATCGCCGGGTTAGCTCATTTATACCATGGTCTTAGCGTAGCGGCGGATACCACTGAGCCGGGGGTGCATCCTGCCAACTTCCGGATGCATTACTTCACTTCGCAGATGGAGATGCACATGCTCGGGGTCTTTGGCATTCACAAGAGACCTTCGTTTTACGAGAGATGCAAGTTCCCGCGAATTATACGGCTGGTTGACGCCTCCATCGTGAGTCCGTCATAGTGGGAAGCTAGGGGCTTGCTTCTTTGTCCGCGCACGGTCGGAGATGGTATGTCTTTTACGGACAAAGTCCTGACGATCGGCCAGGAAGCTTCCAAGACGGTGCTGGCATTACGCGACGTTTTTAAGGACGGGGCCTCCGTGTTGAAAGCCCGGGAGATTCTCCATTTATATTCCATCAAACCGGGCTTTCTTGTATTCAGGCAAAATGATGCAGCGCTATTCATGAGATACAACCCCCATCATTTTGCCTAGCAGCTGAGTTATAATCAGGGGGTCCCGCTGGAGGCTTTCTTGGTAGAACCCGCTGCCACCAGAGAGGGAATGCGGGGGTATTTCCATGATCGCCTTGATCTTCAACGGATCTATCTCGATGCCTCGGTGTCGGACGATGAATCCTAGGAATTTGCCCGAGGATACTCCGAACGCGCATTTGAGAGGGTTCATCTTCAAGTTGTATTGCCGAAGGCGTTGAAATACGACCTTCAGATGCTCTAAATGTTCCTCGTATGATTTGCTTTTAACCACGAGGTCGTCGATATAACATTCGACAATTTCATGTATGAGGTCATCGAAGATCTTCGTCATGGCCCTCTGGTAGGTGGCACCGGCGTTCTTTAGACCGAAGGGCATCACCTTATAGCAGAATATGCCCAAAGGGGTCCGGAAAGCAGTATGTTTCTGGTCTTCGGGATGCATCTTTATCTAATTATATCCTGATGAGCCGTCCATGAAGGAGAAAACTTCGTGAGTGGACGTGTTATCTATCATCAGCTCAGTGACTGGTACTGGGAAGTCGTCTTTCGGGCAGATTTTATTGAGATCCCGAAAGTCCACACATATGCGCACCATCCCATTTTTCTTCATCACTGGGACGATGTTGGCGATCCAGTCAGGATATTGGACCTCCTGGATGAAGCCGAAGTCAATTAGCTTCTTGACCTCGGCGTTGATGCTCATCTCAAGCTCGAGCCGCATTCTTCTCGGTGCCTGTTTTATCGTCTTGACGTCCGGGGATATCGCCAATTTGTTCACAGCAATCTCTGGATCCAATCCTGGCATCTCGGAATAGTTCCTTGCAAAGCAGTCTTTATGCTGCATGAGCACGTCCTTTAGCGTAGCTACCCTTTCTTCAGACAACAGCTCATCGACGAACGTCGGCCGCGGGTCACTTGCCGTCCCCAAATCAATTTTCTTGAGGTTATCTGCAGTGGTATGTATTCCAACTTCCAGCTTTTTTGGCGCCGGTGGAAACTCTGAGATGATCTCGCCAGCATCGTTTTTGAAGCACCAGGAGAGGTCATCCACATTCTCGGGCACTTCTTCTGACAGCGTTATCACGTGACAGGTACGAGCTCGCTTCCAAGACTGATGTGGCTCTGGGTCTACCCTCACAGTTTTGGGTTCATGCTTCTGCGGCGGGGTTACCCTCCAGCTGCTGGATAAAGCGAACCTGCCTTGCTGATACTGGTCTTCTACTCAGTCTTTAAATATGAAGCAGTCTTCAATAGGATGTCCCATTGCCCTGTGATAGGAGCAATAGTCCGGGTGAGAGACTTCGCTTGCTTGCTCGGGGTGCTTGGACTCCGGGAGGATAATCATTTGATTTTTATAGCAAGATCAAGTATCTTCTTTGTCTTGTCTTGGGGAAAAGAATATGCTCGACTCATCTTTTTTATAAGAGACGAATCCGGACTGCTCGATTCCTGACCGCATGGCTTCTTGGACCCGATTTGTCGCTGTCGAACGCTTTTCCCGTTCTTTGGTTTGTTTCTGCCTCTGCGTCGGGCCTTTTGTACAACGGGTTGACAAGGAGGAGCATTTTCATTTTTCACAACCTGTTGAAAGAGGCGTTGCGTCCTGGCTTTCTCGTAGATGGACATTTCGCGATTATGGTCGTCTTGAACCTTTTGACCTGCTTCCCTTATAAGCTTGTCCATCTGTTCTTCGAACGACGGACTTGGCATTTTCATGACGGGAGCTCGTTCTGGTTCAGGGTTAGCGTCTTCCCACAGAGCATCTCCTTCTTCATCAAAGTCATGTATGACGTAGCAGCCGCGGAATAGCTCCTGTTTCTTGGATTGAACATATCCAAGCCCGATCGTTTCCATTCTCCCATTGGGCAACTTTCGTTGAGTTCTGGGAGCGTTCCAGATCCTGTTATAGAACCGTGCTTGTCGCGCAGTTTGCTTAAGAGGTACACCTTGGCGTCTCAAGAGTCTCTTTAGTCCGTTCGTGTAATATCTGGGCAAACGGATGGGCTGGAGCCTGTCAAGTGTAGAATCCGCACCATGCCAGATTTCTTTCTCCACTTTGGTTTCCCCAGATCGGTAGAATAGGATTGCCTTTTCACCTTTTCGCGTGGGAGGGACGTAGAATGTCTGCAGTTCCTCCACCCTGTATGTATCAAGCGCGTCTAGCTCTTTATGATACTTTGGCAGAACCAGGGCAACTTGCAAACTTTGATCTTCACCAGCGAAGGTTTGTATTGATGGCCGAGCAGAGAATATGGCGTTGACCTCATCTTCCGAGTCGCTGCCAAAGATTAACATAGGAGTGGACGGTCCCGGCTTGTTGTACTGGGGCGGACCTGAGTAAACTATCTCTTCTTCCTCCTCGGTGTCGCTCCCGAAGACTGGAATGGTGGTGATAGCTTTGTTCTTCGGTTTGTGACATCTTTCCGTGTCCTCAAAGTCTGGCAAGAAGTATTTTGCATCTTCGTACTTGCGGACTTCGTTCACGGAGAATGGGTTTAGTTCCCCTGTCACAGTATACTCGAGACAATCCTTGAAATATTTCATACACTGATGTTGTGTAGAAGGGATGATATTGTACTCGTATAACCAGGGCCGGCCGAGAAAAGCGTTGTAGCATGTCTTAGCGTCAATGACGTAAAACTTAATATCCGTGACAAGCAGCCCAAAGCGTAGTGTCAATATCACAGACCTAAGCGTCCGTGATGACTGAGAGTTGAACCCGGATATGGTGATTTTATCGCGAGCGAGGTGTTGAACACTCATGCAGATTTCCTTTAGCACCCTTACGTTAAGGAGGTTGACGGAGGACCCATTGTCGACCAGGATTTTACCTATCTTGATGTTATGACAGTATCCGGAGACATATAGGGGGCGGTTGTGCTCGCATGTCCCAAGGAGGAGATCTTCATCGCCGAAGGTGATATCGGCTGTGTGTACTTCTTCCAGCTCGTCCTTCATCTTTTCTTCGGCGAAGAAAGCTTGGAATTGCTCGGGTTCCTGCAGTGCCTTGATTAAAGAATCTCTCGCCTCTTTGGATAGCAGGAGGGCGTCGAGAATGCTTAGCTGTGAAGGTAGCTTTCTCAAGTGTGCCAGAGCGTTGTAGTCCACCTTACTTTTCTTTGGCGGATCCTTGGCTATCAGCTTTTCGACGGCTTGGTCATCAAGGATGATATCCTCAGGGAATTTTTCTTTTCCCTTATCTTTTCTATTTGACCCACTGTTCGAGGGCCCAAGATTCTTTTCGGGCAGCGTACGGCTGCGCAGCTGAATATTTTCACAGGTCTTTGGTTCTTCCTCTTTTCTCAAGGTGGACTCCTTAAAGAGAGGGACAAGAGCCATTTCTTCGTCAGAGTCGCCCCCGAAGGTGAGAACCTGCGATCCCCCAGCGTTGGCCATGCGACAGTTGCCGGCAGTTCTTTTGTGCTCCGCGGTCGTATTTCTTTGCTCCCGACGAGCTTTGCGTTTCATCCCCTTGAAATGTTGTCGGTGGGCAACATATCCTTGCCACCATCTTTTAAAAGCGTTGCACTCTTCAGTGGGGTGCACAATCTTTCGATGATATAAGCAGTAGTTAGGATGTGTTTCTGATTCACTAAGAATATTTTCTTCGGAGGGTGGCAGCTTCATTCCCATCGATATGGCTTTGGAGAACCTTTTCTTCGTCTTAAACCTGTTTTTATTTACGGCGGATGTACTTTGATCTGGAGGGAGTGTTTCAACTCTTTCGTCCAGTCACCGGCGTTTGGCCTTTTCGAATATGGCTATCTCACGCTCTCGGTCAGCTTTACTTTTTTAAAGAGCTTCGTTGAGGAATGCGTCGATCATTTCGTCTGATGGCCCCGGAAGTTCCGGCTCAGGATTTGCCCCCAGTTTCTCGGTGCAAGGAGCTTCTTTATAGTCTATCGTCGAGTGAGAGATCACATGGCAACTTGCTACGTAATCTTCAGATTCATCCGACGAGTCTCCTCCATCATTTCCGTCCTCAAGGATGTGGCTGAGGAACTCTTGGAGCATGATTGGAGTCCGCACCTTCTGGTTATACTCTTCCAGCGCGTCAATCTGTTTTTGCAGGTCCATGCGCTTGTCGCCAGGCTTCACGGGCTTTTTGGTCTTCTTCTTCCTTTTTGAAGACTTTGACGGCTGGATGTGAGTGTTTTGGCTATCACCACTGATTTTTGGAGTTGGGCGCGGCTTCAGCATCCCCTTGATGATCTCGGGTTCGAGTAGGTTTTTCCACCTGATCGCCGGGCATGTTTGGAGATCCTTCAGCATTCTTTTTGTCTTGGCTGAAAGAGCGATCTCCCATGGAGCTTCTTCTACAAAAGAGCATGATGCCCCAGGTGTATCCGCATTCTTGGGAGTGTGTGGCCGAGGCGGGTTCACCTTCTAATTCTCGGATAATATGAATTTGCCCTGTTGGTACTGATCTTCTATCCAGCTTTTGAAGATGTAACAATCTTCGATCGGATGGCCCAACATTCAGTGATAAGGGCAATAGTTAGGATTGCTAATGTCGCCTGGTTGCGCTGGGCGTCTTGGCTCCGGCAGAGTGATGAGCCTGTTGCGCAGTGCTAGCTTGAACAACCTCTTCGTCTTGTCTCGAGGGAACGAGTAAGGGCGTCTCATTTTATCTTTGAGAGATCGAGTTCTGTTATTTTGGCGATCAACTGGTCTCGGGCCACCAGGATGCTGTTGAGCATTGGCGACGACGATTGCTTTCCCCTTTTCCTTCTCATTTCGAGAGTCCGGCTTTGGAGGAGACGGCCTATGACCCATGTGGTCCATTTGGGTCAGTTTGTCGATCAAGGCTTGGAATGTGGTCGGCTTAAAGAACATCATGAATTGTGAAATAGTTGCATGAGGGTCTAGGGTGCCCACGAACATGCCCACCGCCGGTGCTTCTTTGATGCGCTGTTTGCATTTCAACCACAGATTCTGTCATCGGATTGCGTATTGAACCCACGTCTCGCCTGGCTTCACCCTGACATTGATCAATGCCGTTATTGGGGTGCGTTCACTAGCACTCGCGAATCGCTGGGTGAATAACAACTCCATTTCTGCGAAAGTCTTGACGGAGTCGTTTGGAAGTTTGGAGTACCACTCAAATGCCGTCTCCGACAAGCTGCCGACGAATTGGCGGAGCAAAAGCTTATCATCACCTCCGGTGTTGCCGCAAAGAGCCCTGAACTGAGCGACATGTTGATGGGGATTGCCTGTCCCCTTGTACACATGGAATTTGGGGATTGTGTATCCCGGCAGATACTTTATTTGGTCATACCAGCCTGGATACGGTCGCCCAGTTTTAACTACTTGGCCGGCCGCTTCATTCGCCTGGTGAGCTCGTATTTGCTGGGCAATATAGTCATCCAGAGCGGCCTTAGAAATAGTTTCCTCTTTGGCTGCTGAAAGAGCCGGAGGAGGGTTCGATGTCTCACCTCTGTCGTCTTCAATAATGATCGGAGGGTCTTCAGCTGGAGGATCCGGCTGTAACATCATCCCGACCATGTCTTGGAAGAGAAGCGCCATTCGTTTTATGTTGGTAGCTTGTTCTGCAGCTTCTCTGTCCCTTTTTTCGAGGACTCTGCGTAAGAAGTCAGCATCGGTTTCTTGTTCGTGACGCTGCTCTGATGATGCCTCCGGGCTTTCTTTTGGCCCGGTGAGTGCGGCCATTTGCGTCAGCATTTCCTGAAGCTTCTGTTGTTGCTCTTGGGCTTTGGTTGTAAGTGCACGGCGGCGCCCCGGCCGTCAATCCGAGGCCAAAATGCGGAAATGATACTTTTACTAAACTTGTAAACCGGCACCACCGCGCACTAAAAACCCGGATCGGGCCATTAACCTACTTCTAGCAAACTAGAGAAGGGGTAGAGAGATATACCGAGCGATCCGTGTCCTTCGGTCTTCTCGTCGTCGTCCCGATCTCCCCGCGGAATCTCCGGTCTTCATCTCCTCGTCGGAAGGGCACCACATCGCCGGGTTCTTTTACGGGCTCCCACCTCTGGACCGAGGCAACTCGGGCACGAAGTTGGCGAGTCGACGTGTCCAAGAATGCTGTAGGCTAAGTGTAGTATGGTTTGTCTCAATGGGGTTTGTGAAGTTGCCATTTGGGTGGAGGAATAGGAGATGTAAACATTTTGGATGAACTTGGGAATTTTGCAAGCATCAAGAGAAAAAAAAATCACCCTCCAAAATTTTGGCAGCCCTTTATCTCTTGTGTGGCCGGCCCCTAACATCAAAAGAAAATGAGAGAGAGAGAGGAGAAAAGTCAAGGGAGGGAAAAGCAATCATGCAAGCAAGAAAGAAAGGTGATGATTAAGAATCATCACAACAAAGTCCATACTCATCCTCATCAACCATTTACTCACAAAAGTCAAGTAATGATGGAAAAAGAAGTCAAGGGATGGTGGAACCATCATGAAGCAACAATATACAAAGACCACCCTCCACAATGCTAATTTGCACAATTGCAAATAAGCCCTCCTCCACCAATTTTCAGCCAAGGAAAGAAACAAAGGAAAATGGCCGAAACGGAAAGCAAATTGGCAACTTCAGAAAACTGATCCCGTAATAAATTACAGGAAAACCCCGTGACTGTATATACATACCCGCATTTGTATTGCGACCGAATACAAATGCAATGAGACAAAATCTACACTGTACAATACTAGGATCCGGCTTAAACCAAAGCCCGCTAGTATTATCCGTCCGATCATGATCCGTGCAATACCGCACGTACATGATCGAACCCTGCCATATCTCCATACGGCTTCTACAGCGTTTCACCCGAAACTTGAGAAAACGGTCTGTGGGGGACTCTAAAGACTCGTCAATACTTTGGCTGTGGATTTAACCACTAGCACGTCAGAGGTATTAGCCATACGTAATGGGCTACCAGGTATTGACCAAAAGGGACGTCGATGAGCGAACTCATCCTGACACCCTACTGAGCCTGTCAGTGACAATATCCGTACAATCCGGTCCGTTCGTCTATGAGCATCGCATGGCGGGCCTAGGGGGTTGGTAAAAGTCAGACCCCCAAAAGCGGTACAAGTCGTGTCGGAGTGTAGCCCAGAACACCCTGAGATACTACTGGAATACCTACCAGTAAATCTCCTGCCTTGGCCGAGGACTTCGTGTAATGGCTCTCCTAGACACAGCGCGACCTCACCCCCAATACCGGGAGAGACGAACCCCTGCAGATCCGCTCACTGCCTCCATATGGCTCGGGACTGTACCCAACTAAAACCTGTTTGCACGTCTCCTTTGAGCGTGGTAGGGTAGTAATCAAAGTACAGTGGGAACTCACACGAGACAAATGACGATCTCAGGTCGATGAACTAACCTGTACACATGTCACCAGGGAACTGCTATCTGACGTCAGGTATAAGACCAACTAGCATGTTCCCGGCGAGTCCTGTCCGGTGTACTCATAACCCGATGAGCACCTGTATACATATTAGGTGAACCAACTGACACCAGTGGCTTGTGAGACCGGCCACCGCCCCTCGTCGGGGTCTCGACTGTATACACTAGTCTACTCTAGAGTATCGATGCCCTGTCTCGAAAACTCCCATGATGAGGGACCTTTTAAGGATGTGCTTATAGACCCCAGCTCCCACGTATATGATCGCCATCATACTGCTGGCCGTCAAGCAAGAATCCTAAGGGCTCTATCAACGTGCAATAGTGACCTGTAAGGTCACCTGAAATAGTACATGATGATAAAGATAAACCAGATAGCATACTATCATCTTGAGTAAGACTGTTCTAACGGTATAGGTCCTCTATCAATCATTGTAATCACGTGCCTGTGATCCAATAATTGACTCTGAGGGCACTATCTCCAACATTGGTCACGGATCGGGTGAGTGGTCGGTGACCCGTCGAAGCGCGGTTTTCCTTTTTTCTGGAAGCCATGTAAACAGTATGGACCGTTATGCCCTCAGACTTGGGGCGTTTGGGCTCAGCGTGTTTGTGGTCTACCATAGTCACAGGGGCTTTCTCTGGCCTCCTTCTCTTTTGAGCAGTTGACGTTGAGGGGGCCGTTGCAGCGGGCACCCAGGTAGTTGTTGTCCTTTGCGGCTTGACAGTACGGTTCTCTTCCTGCTGAACCTTCACCTTTTTCTGTCGGCGAGGGTAATCTTGATCAATCACCGACTCCTGGACCCGTCGCCAGACTTTATAAACTTTGGAGGACAGCCGCTGAGGGGGCTGCTCCGGCTTTGTTTCTGTAACATTCTCCACCGGTGGAGGAGATCTTTTCAGTATGGCGGTAGGAGAGTTCCTGCGCACCTTGTTCAGCAGTTCAAAGCTGTTCCCGGTTGGAACAGCAGCATTGACTTTCACCGTTGGGGCTGGTGGAGTTAGCCCAGAGGGGGAGTTGCCCCCAGTCTTCCTTACTCGGCGCCAGTGGCGACGTTGAGCGCGTCGAGCTGTTGGGATGGTTTCAGCTTGAGGGGTGACTTCGTCTTGCCCCCTGTTCAGGTGAGGCGCTGCCGGTACCAGCCTCTTAAAAACTGATGTCCGCTGAGTAACAGTATCTAATTTGTCAAAGACAGACTTTTGAGCAGGGATGGGAGCCAGAGTGGGAGCCGGAATAGTCAGTCTTGTAAAGACCGACCCTTTGGCAGGAGAAGCCGCCTTAACGACTTCGGGAGAAGGGATGGCTATCCTCTTCGGAATAACCCTTTCTGGAACTGCAGGCTTCATCATGGGCCCGCATGAACTTTGGCCCAATCTAGCGAAGACTGAGGCGCTGGAGCTGGACGACCCGTTGAGGGGGACCGCTGTAGTTGCAAGCCGATCAAAGACCGACTTCTTGGGAGCTTCTTGCGATGGTACAGGGGCGCTGAAGCTCATCGGTGGGAGCATGGTCCCAAAAAAACAATCCAGTGGTGGCCTGAGTCACCTGGTCTACCGGCATTGTGAACATGGAGGCCGCTTGAGGCCCGTAAGCTATGCCTCTAGATGAGGCGGAACGTGAGTTGCAGTTGCAGCTGGAACACTTCATGCAAGTAGACGCCATTGATTTTTCGCTTTCTGCACCTAGCAAGACACCAAATCTTAGTACCTCAAACCCAAGGGCAACCATTATCAAACCGCGATTCGTTCGCGAACACGACACACGAAGTGTGGAGTGGAAAGAGGAAAAGGTCCCACCGGGCGTGCCAGAATCTGTTCCCCGCCGAAAGGCGCGACCGGGACGTTGGGACGTCAGGCCTAAAATTCGAGGGCAGATGCTAATTGGTGCTATCCGTCCACCTCTTCGAAGATGCCAGGTTGATTTATGGCACCATGTATCGAAGGTTTAAACGGATGCGGGCGATGGAGCAGACTTCGTCAGATTCCCCCTCGTTTGAGGGGTTTTTGCTTGTGGGGACGCTCTTCCCTGCAGGCGCAAGCCCCTGCAGTTAATTACGCTACCGCATCGCGGTAACCACTTTCTCCTTCTCCAGATGGTCACTTCGTGTCGTGGGTGTTTGTTTTGTTTTTGGTTGCCCGTGGATTGTATACGGAGACTAATTTATGTTGTCGCCCGTAGGGCGTGGATTAGTCCAAATCCGTATCTTCTTAGATTTGGGTTTGGGGGTTGGGTGTAAGGATATGTTAGCCTCATTTGAGACTAAGATCAACTTAAACGTTTGTTAAGAATACGTTAGTCTGATTTTTAGACTAAGATCAACTTAACGGGATCGTTTAGATCCAACAAAAGAGCATTCGAGCTTTATTGTTTAGTTTAGGGACATTGCGGTCGATTAGTTTAAGGACATTACGGTCCATGGGTTTAAAAGGACCCCACAGTCCGAGGTTAAGGACATCGTAGTTCGTGGGTTTAAAGGGACCCCACAGTCCGAGGTTAAGGACATCGTAGTCTGTGGGTTTACAGGGACCCCACAGTCCGTAGTTTAAAGACATCGTAGTCTATGAAGTTTAAGGACATCGTAGTCCGTGAAATGTGTGGTTGTCGGGACCCGTCACCTCTCTGAAGACGTTGAAGGATTACAACGACAGATATCAGAGTAGTAAAGAGATGTACCCTTGAACCGGTGTGAGTTGGTTGAAGGATCTGTAGTCCCGTTTGGGCCTGAGATCTGTTAAATATTCATGAGCAGATGGGCTCAGTTCAATATAAGTTGAGAACTTATGGCCAATATTGGGCTAAGTCCAATAAGATTAAAATGTTTAACATTTTATTGTTCTGAGCTGTTGAACCCTTACTTGGGCTTGGCCCTTTTAATAATGCTGAGCATTAGATCCTGACAATTTTAGTCTTGTATTGAATGCATAGCATTCATCAGAACAATGTGTGTTCTGACAGCGCGCCACGTAACGCGCTAGGCGCTTTACGCCAATTAAAGAGCGCATTGCGCTTCTGCCAAGTAGCGCACATGGAAAGGACACGTGTCGCGCTTAGCGCCAGATTATGAGCGCTTTACGATGTCACTGAATGTAATTATGGTAATAGGAGATAGCACAAAAAATGTATAGGGGCTAGCTAGGGTATGGATTACAATGGAGTATGGCCCACTCAAAAGGTCGGATTGTGGTACTTCAAACTGAATGTCGAAGAGGCTGGGGTCGGGTCAGCACAGGGTGCGAGGGTGAACAGTCATGAATCTCAGGAGGGAAGAAATTTATTAGGAAGGGAAAACAGTCAATACATCATGCGAATCAATACTCGAAGATTAGTGAACTCAGAAACTTTATTATCATTTCAAAAAATTCCAAACAAGGCATTCTTGAAAGATAAAAGATGGCCCTAAATTATACATAGATTTATTTGGCCAGAGGAGAAAAAAGCTAAATCACGTCAGTCGCGGTTGTGGAAGTTCAGCAGGTTACGGTAGGCTCGCGCGCTCAGATAGGGGCGTCCATTTCCATATCGCCTCGCAGGGATTGCCACTGGAGGTTCTTCTGCCATGTGGTCTCCTTCTTCTGGCCCTTCTTCCTCGGCTGGAGCTTCTTCATCGAGGTCTGCTTCCACGTGATTCTCTTCTTCTGGATCTTCTTCCATGGGATTTTCTTCCACTGGATTCTCCCCAAGGTCTTCCTCTCCTGGATTTTCTTCTATCGGGTCCTCCTCGGGATTTTCCTCTATCGGGTCCTCTTCGGGGTCTTCTTCCTCCTCGTCGGAATCACTGATCATGTCAACTTTTGGGGCTGCGACTCTCTCGTCCTCGGAATCACTGTTTCCAAAAATAATCTGTTGGCCGTTGATCTCGTCATCTGAACTCACCAGCATACGGTCCAAGGAAACGCATGACCGTGTGTCCTCATCTAGAGGCGGCGCTGCTCCAGGGTGGGCCATGACCTGAAAAGAAAGAGTCATGATTAGACAGTGGAACACACCAAGAAAATAACTAAGGATACGAAGCACAAGGAAAATATGCGGTTGGTAAGGACTGAAAAATCAAAAATTAGAATACTGATGCAATATGTAGTATAAGGAAAGTGAGTGACAAGGGGACGATACATACATCACAACTCAGAATTTTATTGCATTCAACTAAAAGTTCAACGGATACAAGATCTTAAACGAAAGGAAATATTTACAAAAGAGTGACAATATTTTTATTGAAATCAGAAACGTGATAATTCTTCTTTGATATCTAGACCGCTGCATTCTCGTCACGCGAGTTGAATCCTGCGCTGGGTCCGTACTATCCTCGAAGCTCGAACTACGAAATAACCATCACTTAGCAGGAGTGGAGAGTGTGGACGAATCTCCTCCTTGTAGTTCCTTCCTTTTAGGCAACCATTGACAAGATGTTCGCTGGATCCGCAAATCAAGTACTGCCCTTTGGCGCTGCGACAGTCTCTCTGAAAATGTCCTGGCTTCTTGCAGTATCCACAACGTTGAGTTCTCCGCTGCTTCTGTTGCTGAGGAACAAATGGGCGCTTCATCTTCACCTCTTTTCCTTGTTTAACAGGGATTCCCTTACGATTGGAGGCTTCCTCTGGTGCCTGAGTTATCTGCCCTCTTAATCCTGCAGCTAACAGGTCGTTCGTTGGCTCCTGGGATTCCTTCAAACCTTGCAGTACATTCAAAATCTCGACGGTCTGATTCTGGGGAGTGGAGATGTAAGAAGAGTCGTTGGAAGACATAGTCCTGAAATAACAATTTTGAGGACGATATAAGGCATAAGCTATAAGAATCAAAATACAATATGGATTAGGCAAGGAAACAAGAATATCGGGTGAGGTGAAATTCAAACGAGTGGAAATCAGATGTAGAACTCCAAGTCACTCAAACAGAGTACGGTATTGTAACTATGCTGCAGTTCATAATTACAATCACGCAACTCTACTAAGTCACCCAAAACTCTAGTGGATGGATCAAAATCAACGATAACAAGTTTTCGATCTAGACCGAATGATGTCTTAGATTGTCAAGTCCTGCAAGGAAACTGCAATCCCAATCGAAGCAAAACCTGGCTCTGATACCAACAAAACCCTGTCACGCCCCACTTCCCAAAATACGGAATACGAAGGGTTGACAAGGCCAGCCATGCTCCTACGGTCGAGGAAACATCCTGCCGTAGTCACACTTCGGCTTCTAGCTTTACGTGGCAATCAGTAATCGATGCACAGGTAATGAGAAATGCAGTCACTAAATCAACACAAATACAAAACTAACCAGACAGACATCAAGGAAGTGTAGCGCTGAGTCGCTGATCTAGATATCCATAATATCCTCGAGGTACGTCAAGTCCTAGTCCAAGCTAAATCCACTTCTCACTCTGAGCATGCATACTCAGATCGTCAGAGCGACACAATAGCAATATATATATATACAAAAGTGAACACGTGCAATAATGATGAATATGAAACAGTAAGCATGGAATAATGACGTGAGCATGAAGTAGCCAATACAGGTAGCTGATAGAGCATTTAAACAGTAACGCAGTAAACAGTATGGCAGGTATATTGAATCAGTAAGTAATGCATGTCAATGTCACTAACCCTATCAGTCTCTAAGTCTCACTGTACAGGTCCCTAAACTTATCGACAGTCCAAGTGTGAGAGTCAACCACTAGTGAGTATATGTCACGCCCCACTTTCCAAAATACGGAATACGAAGGATTGACAAGGCCAGCTATGCTCCTACGGTCGAGGAAACATCCTGCCGTAGTCACACTTCGGCTTCTAGCTTTACGTGGCAATCAGTAATCGATGCACAGGAAATGAGAAATGCAGTCACTAAATCAACACAAATACAAAACTAACCAGATAGACATCAAGGAAGTGTAGCGCTGAGTCGCTGATCCAGATATCCATAATATCCTCGAGGTACGTCAAGTCCTGGTCCAAGCTAAATCCACTTCTCACTCTGAGCATGCATACTCAGGTCGTCATAGCGACACAATAGCAATATATATATATAGAAGTGAACACGTGCAATAATGATGAATATGAAACAGTAAGCATAGAATAATGACGTGAGCATGAAGTAGCTAATACAGGTAGTTGATAGAGCAGGTAAACAGTAACGCAGTAAACAGTATGGCAGGTATATTTAATCAGTAAGCAATGCATGTCAATGTCACTAACCCTATCAGTCTCTAAGTCTCACTGTACAGGTCCCTAAACTCATCGACAGTCCAAGTGTGAGAGTCAACCACTCGTGAGTATATGTCACGCCCCACTTCCCAAAATACGGAATACGAAGGGTTGACAAGGCCAGCCATGCTCCTACGGTCGAGAAAACATCCTGCCGTAGTCACACTTCGGCTTCTAGCTTTACGTGGCAATCAGTAATCGATGCACAGGTAATGAGAAATGCAGTCACTAAATCAACACAAATACAAAACTAACCAGATAGACATCAAGGAAGTGTAGCGCTGAGTCGCTGATCCAGATATCCATAATATCCTCGAGGTACGTCAAGTCCTGGTCCAAGCTAAATCCACTTCTTACACTGAGCATGCATATTCAGGTCGTCAGAGCGACACAATAGCAATATATATATATATATATATATATATATATATATATATATATATATACACACACACACACAGAAGTGAACACGTGCAATAATGATGAATATGAAATAGTAAGTATGGAATAACGACGTGAGCATGAAATAGCCAATACAGGTAGCTGTTTCCCCCAATCATAGCAAAGCTCTGTTTGAATTTCAAAATTCAAAAATTGAAGCAACGCTTCAGATCCCTTGCGCTGCGCGCCACGTGTTAAAAGCAGACACGCCAGCGCTAGGAGCGCTACGTCCTAAGCAGCGCACCCCCAATCAGAGCAAAGCTCAGTTTCAAAATTCAAATTTAAAAATAGAAGCAACGCTTCAGATCTCTTGCGCTCTGCGCTGCGCGCCGCGTGTCAAACACAGGCGCGCTAGCGCTGTTGCGCTGCGCTGCGCGCCGCGTGTCAAACGCAGGTGCGCTAGCGCCAATTGAGCCAGCGCTGGAATTTAAAGAATTCCCCACCGTTAGATCAAAAGATCTAATAATAATAATAAATTATTAATTAATCAGAATTAAAATTCTGTTCTAGAAAGATCTTTCCAATCTTTTTAAAATAAGAAGATTATCTTCTGTAAAACAGAAGCCTTAGGATCAAAGATCCAACGGTGGGAAATATTCCCAAATCAATCAGAGAAAGATCTCTGTAACTAACTTAACAAATCAATTGGCCCTATATAAAGGCCCCAAGACTTCAAGTCTCATATAGAAAAAACTCTCTGCAAATTTTGAGAAAACTCAAAGATAAAGAAAGGCAAGCCTTTGAAGAAAGAAGATCATTTTCTTCATCTTTAAAGGTAAAGAATTATGTTCTTGAACAGAGGAGATGAAAACATCTCATAAAAAGAAGAACCATCTTCTAAAAAGATCAAAGATTTAAGAACAAGATCAAGGTCTTCAATAAAAAAGAAAAAAGGTCAAAAAGATCTAATTATAAAAGATTTAAAGAAGTAACTTACTTCATTCACAGATATTTTGATCTATAAAGGCAGAGCCTTTTGATGAGAACAAGAACCTTGGTTCTTGGATCTTGAGGCAAGGCCTCTTTTGAAGAACAAAAAACTTGTTCTTTGATCTTAATTTGATCAAAATGCGCTCTGCGCTATTGGACAGTGCTTTGCACTATTGAATTGCGCCTTTGCGCTCCTTAGACTGGCGCACAGCGCCAAAACGCGCCACGTGTCAATCACAGAACAGTTTGCGCTTTGCGCTTCTAAATATAGCGCACTGCGCTCTTGGACTGACGCATAGCGCCAGAGCGCGCCACGTGTCACTCGCTGGCGCACTCACTCATAAAGCGCAGTGCGCTAACATACTTGCGCTTAGCGCTGAGCGTGACACGTGTCATCTTCGCATGCGCTAGCGCAATGCGCTCTTTAATTGGCGCAAAGCGCCTGATGCGCCACGTGGCGCACTGTCAGAAAACTACTTTGTTCCTAATAAATGCTATGCATTTATTTACATCCAATGTCAGAGCCCAATGCCATGCATTATTAAAAGGGCAGAGCCTAAATAAAGGCCTAACAGGCCAAACATGAATAAAATGTTAAACATTTTTCACTGGACTTAGCCAAATTCTGGCCATAAGTCCTCAATATAAATTGAACTGAGCACAACTGCTCTTCCAATCAATTTACACCCGGTTCGAGAGTACATCTCTTTACTCCTCTGACATCCGTCGTTGTAATCCTTCAACGTCGTCAGAGAGGTGAAGGGTCCCGACGGCCACACATTGCTATGGACTATGGGGTCCTTAAACTCATGGACTATGACGTCCTTAATCTCGACCGTGATGTCTTAAAACTAATACCGGACTGTGGAGTCCTTAAATCCACGGACTATGACGTCCTTAACCTCGACCGTGATGTCTTAAAACTAATACCGGACTGTGGGGTCCTTAAACTCATGGACTATGACGTCCTTAACCTCGACCGCGATGTCTTAAAACTAACACCGGACTGTGAGGTCCTTAAGTTCACGGACTATGAGGTTCTTAACCTCGACCGCAATGTCTTTAAACTAACAATGGACCGTAATGTCCTTAAACTAGTTATCGACCGCAATGTCACTAAACTAAGCAATAGAGCCCAATTGCTCTCTTGTCGGATCTAAACGATCCTGTTAAGTTGATCTTAGTCTAGAATTAGACCAACGTGTCCTTAACGAACGTTTAAGTTGATCTTAGCCTCAAATAAGGCTAACATATCCTTAAACACAACCCCCCAAACCCAAATCTAAGAAAAATACGGATTTGGACTAATCCACGTCCTACGGGCGACAACATAAATTAGTCTCCGTATACAATCCACGGGTAATCGAACACAAAACAAACACCCACGACACGAAGTGACCATATGGAGAAGGAGAAATTTATTACCGCGATGCGGTAGCGTAATTAACTGCAGGGGCTTGCGTCTGCAGGGAAAAGTGTCCCCACAATCAAAAACCTCTCAAACGAGGGGGAATCTGACGAAGTCTGCTACATCGGCCGCATCCGTTTAAACCTTCGATACATGATGCCATAAATCAACTTGGCATCTTCGGAGAGGTGGACGGATAGCACCAATTAGTATCTGCCCCGAATTTCAGGCAAGACGGACCTGCGCGGTCGCATCTCCGTTGTTCGGCGGGGAACAGATTTTGGCACGCCCGGTGGGACCTTTTTCTCTTTCCACTCCACACTTCGTGTGTCGTGTTCGCGAACCAATTGCGGTTTTCTAATGGTTGCTTTTGGGTTTCGAGGTACTAAGATTTGGCTTTTTGCTTGCTGTAGAAAGCAAAGAATCAATGGCGTCTACTTATGCAAGATGTTCCAACTGCAACTGCAACCTACGCTCCGCCTCACCTGGAGGTGTAGCTTATGGACCTCAAGCGGCGTCCCTATTCACGATGCCGGTGGAACAGGTCACCCAGGCTACTACTGGATTGTTTTTTGGGACTATGCTCCCCCCGATGAGCTTCAGCACCCCTGTACCAGCACCGGAAGCTCCCAAGAAGTCGGTCTTCGATCGGCTTGCTACTACTACGGCCCCTCTCAACAGGTCGTCCAGCTCCAACTCCTCGGTCTTCGCCAGACTGAGCCTGAACTCCGATGGGCCTGCCGAGAAGCCCATGACACCTGAAGTGGCCATCCCAAAGAAGACAGCCACCCCTGCTCCTGAAGTCGTCAAGGCGGCTTCTCCTGCCAAAGAGTCGGTCTTTACAAGATTGACTATTCCGGCTACCGTTCTTGCTCAAAGGTCTGTCTTTGACAGATTGGATGCCGCTACTCAAAAGACGTCAGTCTTCAAGAGGCTGGCACCGGCGGCGCCTCACCAGGACAGGGGCAAGACAAAGCCATCCCCATCGCCGAACCAACACCAACAGCTCAACACGCTCGACGTCGTCACTGGCACCGAGTAAGGAAGGCTGGGGGCAACTCCCCCTCTGGGCTAACTCCACCGGCTCCAACGGTGGAAATTAATGCTGCTGTTCCAACCGGGAACAACTTTGAGCTGCTGAATAAGGTGTGCAGGAATTCGCCTATCGCCGTACTAAAAAGATCTCCGCCGCCGGTAGAGACCGTCATAGAAATGAAGCCGGAACAGTCCCCTCAACGACTGTCTTCTAAAGTTTACAAAATCTGGCGACAAATCCGAGAGTCGGTGGTTGATCAAGACTATCCCCGCCGGCAGAAGAAGCTGAAGGTCCGACAGGAAGGGAACCGTCCCAGTAAGCCGCAAAAGACAATAACCACTTGGGTGCCCGCTACAACGACCCCCTCCACGTCGACTACTCAAAAGAAAAGGAGGCCAGAGAAAGCCCCTGTAAACGTGGCAGACTACAAAAACACCGAGCCCAAACGCCCTAAGTCTGGGGGCATGGTGGTACATACTGTTTACATGGCTTCCGGAAAAGAGGAAAACCGCACTTCTACGGGCCACCGACCATTCACCCGATCCCTCACAAGAGCTCAGGAACATCAGCAGCAGAAACTTCAATAGATGCTGACTGCTATGGCCGCACTCACCGGGCCAAAAGAAAGCCCGGAGGCATCATCAGAACGGCGTCACGAACAAGAAACTGATGCTGACTTTCTTCGCAGAGTCCTCGAGAAGAAGGACAAAGAGGCTGCGGAACAAGCAGCCAATATAAAACGAATGGCCCTTCTATTCCAAGATATAGTGAGCATGATGATCCAGCCGGATCCCCCAGCCGAAGATCCTCCAGTAATAATTGAAGATGATAGAGGAGAAACATCAAATCCACCTCCGGCTCTTTCAGCAGCCAAGGAGGAAACTATTTCCAAGTCCGCCCTGGATGATTATATTGCTCAGCAAATACGAGCTCACCAGGCAAATGAAGCGGCTGGCCAAGTCATTAAAACTGGGCGACCGTATCCAGGCTGGTATGACAAGATAAAGTACCCGCCGGGGTACACAATCCCCAAATTCTATGTGTACAAGGGGACAGGCAATCCCCATCAACATGTCGCTCAGTTCAGGGCTCTTTGCGGCAACACCTGGGGTGATGATAAGCTTTTGCTCCGCCAATTCGTCAGCAGCTTATCGGAGACAGCATTTGAGTGGTACTCCGAACTTCCAAACGACTCCGTCAAAACTTTCGCAGAAATGGAGTTGTTGTTCACCCAGCGGTTCGCAATCGCAAGTGAACGCACCCCGATAACAGCATTGATCAATGCAAGGGTAAAGCCGGGCGAAACTTGGGTTCAATATGCAATCCGATGGCGAAATCTGTGGTCAAAGTGCGAACAGCGTATCGAAGAAGCACCGGCGGTGGGTATGTTCATGGGCACTCTCGATCCTCACGCGACTATTTCCCAGTTCATGATGTTCTTCAAGCGACCACTTTCCAGGCCTTGATCGACAAACTGGCCCAAATGGACCAGATGGGTCATAGATCGTCTCCTCCAAAGCCAGACTTTCGAAATGAGAAAGGAAAAGGGAAAGCGATTGTTGTCGCCAACGCTCAACAACAACCGAGTGGCCTGAGAGCGGTTTTTCGCCAAAGCAACAAGCAGCAATCCCTCGATGAGAAATTGAGACGTCCTTACTCGTTTTCCCGAGATAAAACAAGGAGACTGTTCGAACTGGCAGTGCGCAATGGGCTCATCACTCTACCGGAGTCGAGACACCCACCGCAACCGAATGACGTCAACGATCCCAATTATTGCCCTTACCATCGAGATTGGGCCATTCACTCGAAGATTGCTACGTCTTCAAAAATTGGGTTGAAGACCAATACCAGCAAGGCAAATTCGCGTTGTCTGAAAATTGGAAGGTGAACCCGCTACAACCACATGCTCCGAAAAAGATGGACATGCCGGGGGCATCGTGCTCATTCATAGAGGAAGCTCTATGGGAAGTTGTTCTTTCGGCAAAAACTAAAAGAATGCCAAAAGATCTTCAAACATGTCCAGCAACCAGGTGGAAAAGCCCGCTAGAGCCAGAGATCATCGAGGAGATGCTGAAACCACGCCCAATATTGGGAATTAATAGTGATGGTGGACAAAACATTCGGGCCCAGCCGTCACAGTCTTCGAAGAAAAAGAAGAAGACCAAAAAGCCCGCGCTGTCTAACAATAAGCGCACGGATCTGCAAAAGCATATTGACGCGCTGAAAGAATACAACCAGAGGGCGCGAACCCCAGTCACACTTCAAGAGTTCCTCAGTCACATCCTTGAGAATGAAGATAACGACAATGATGAGGGAGACGACTTATCAGAGGAATCCGAAGATTATGTGGCAAGTTGCCACATAATCGCTCATTTGTCGTTAAGTAAAAAAGCAGCTCACTCGGCGCTAGGAGATAACGTAGAGGAGCTGGGGGCAGGAGCAGTGCCAAAACCCTTGGATTATGTGACAAGGTCTATCAAGGAGAAACCTACTTGTTCATAAAGCATCCGGCGAAACTTCGCCTCAAAACTACTATGGACCGAAATGTCCCTAAACTAACGATGGACCGCAATGTCCCTAAACTAACGATGGACCGAAACGTCCTTAAACTAACAGCGGACCGAAACGTCCTTAAACTAATGACGGGCCACTATGTCCTAAAACTAGCTGCTGACCGAGATGTCGATAAACTACGGTGGATTGCAGCATCCCAAAGCTGATACAAAAAAAAGAATAAAAAAAAGAGAGAAAAGAAAACGGTATGTTCACAAGCAAAATGGGCACGGATGAAAACCCGAAAGGGCTCCGTGAGTAAAAACAGCAGGGCTACCGGCGAGTATTGTGAAAACCCGAAAGGGCGCGACCTCATTAGAATAAAAAAAGAAAGAAAGAAAAAGAAAATGGTATGTCCATAAGCAAAAAGGGCACGGATGAAAACCCGAAAGGGCTCCGTGAGTAAAAACAGCAGGGTTACCGGCGAGTTTTGTGAAAACCCGAAAGGGCACAATCTCGTTAAAAGACACTTGCAAGATCCTCTCGACTTTGTAAGGAGAAACCACCCGCGTGAGATCCTTACGACTCACAAGAGAGCAACACACTTAGGGATCCCCACGATTCCTAAGGAGAAATTACACTTGCGAGATCCTCACGACTCATAAGGAGAACCCTCTTATGGGACCCTCAAGGCTCATAAGATTCAAAAGTCTTAAGCTACAGAGATCTGAACCTGTTCTTAAGCAGCCCCCACGCCCCCAATACTGCCCTACAAGCGGCTCAATGCCGACCCTTGTATACAATCCACGGGTGCGAATAAACATTTCCCCAACAAAGTCCCATCCATGTCTAGGGATATGTCTGCATGGTGAACAACCCTTGTAAGTCCCCTCGACTTATAAGGAGAAAACCCTCTTGTAAGATTCTTACGACTTATAAGAGACCATGCACTTAGGAATCCTCACGATTCCTAGGGAGAAAATGCACCTACGAGATCCTCACGACTTGTAGGGAGAAATACCTTTGTGAGACCCTTACGGTTTATGGAGTCAAAAGCCTTAGTCGACAGAACCCTAACCCTGTCTACTAAGACACCTTTGTTCGACATCGACGAAGGCAAGTGATGATTCGCTCCTGGCAATATCCCAGTTGTAGCGGTGCTGATGCCGAAATCGGTGTCCAAATCCAAGCTTGCAAGCCGCAAATGCATGTGAAATAGCCGAAATGATGGGGCAACTAGCAAACAAAATCAGCAAGTAAAAATGCATGCATGCAAAATAGTCGAAATGATTGGGCAACTCGCAATAAAAAGCAGCGAGTAAAAATAAAACAAATAGCCGAAATGATTGGGCACCGCGAAAAATAGCCGAAATGATTGGGCAATCGCGATCTTCGCGATATAAAAGCTGAAATGATAGAGCATCGCGGAAGAAATAAAAAAAATGAAATGAAAATTATGCCCTACAGGTGATATCACATCGATCCCTGTATACAATCTAGGGGCGCAAATAAAGAAGGAATCACGCCTTCCCTCCTCAGGCTCCATCAGAAAGAGAGCCAAGTCTCGATGGTCACATCTGCATCCCAGAAGACCAACAACATCGCTCCTCCTTATGCCAACAAGGCACGGAAGCGACACAGCGAAACGGAATCATGGGAAAGCCCCCTAGTTCCAAATCTCGACGGTTCACAGACGGCCCAGAGATCACCAACGGCGTTTCTCTTTGCTCCAACAGGATGCAGATGCGACGTCGACAAACGACCCCAGGGTCAAAACAACGGAGCCATGGCAGAGTCCCTAGTCTTGACGTCCATATTTACAGCCTGGAGACCAACAACAACGTTTCTTCTCACTACAACGGAATGCAGACGAGACGTCAACAAGCGACCCCAAGGTCAAAACAAATCGGAGCCACGGGAAAGTCCCTGGTTCCAAGTCTCGACGGCCACATTTACAGCCTGGAGACCAACAACAGCGCTTCTTCTCACTACAACGGAATGCAGACGAGACGTCAACAAGGGAACCCAAGGTCAAAACAAATCGGAGCCACGGGAAAGTCCCCAGTTCCAAGTCTCGACGGTTCAAAAACAACCTAGAGACCACCTCGACGTTCGACTCGATACAGCATACGCGATGTCACCCCAGCGTTCTTCCTCCAACAAGATGTAGACATAACACCAACAACGGGGCCATGGCAAAGTCCCTAGTTCTAAGCCTCTACGGTTCACCAACAACCTAGAGACAACCGCGACATTCGTCTCGATACAGCAGACGCAATGTCAGCAACGGCGTTCCTTCGCAGTCTAATCGGATGCAGACGCAACATCAACAAACGGAGCAACGGCAAAGTCCTTAGTTCTAAGACTCTACAGTCTACAGACAACCTAGAGTCAACCAATGACCTCTCCGCCGGATCAACGCTCCATCTCGGAAACAATTCAACCAACCCCAAGGAAATCAGTGTCCTTGGCAACCTCATTGATTCAGGGAAATCAGCGTCCTTGACGAGAGCACCTCGATTCGCGTCGACCCGCAGAGAAATCAGTATTTTTGCAGAAATACCTCGATTCGTCTCAATCCCAGGGAAATCAGTGTCCTTGGCAAAAGCCCCGATTCAGGGAAATCAGCGTCCTTGACGAGAGCACCTCGATTCGCGTCGACCCACAGAGAAATCAATGTCTTTGCATGAATACATCGATTCGTCTCAACTCCGAGGAAATCAGTGTCCTTGGCAAAAACCTCGATTCAGGAAAATCAGCGTCCTTGACGAGAGCACCTCGATTCGCGTCGACCCGCAGAGAAATCAGTGTCTTTGCAAGAATACATTGATTCGTCTCAACTCCGAGGAAATCAGTGTACTTGGCAAAAACCTCAATTCAGGGAAATCAGCGTCCTTGACGAGAGCACCTCGATTCGCGTCGACCCGCAGAGAAATCAGTGGCTTTGCAGGAATACCTCGATTCGTTTCGACTCCAGGGAAATCAGTGTCCTTGGCAAATACCTCGATTCAGGGAAATCAGCGTCCTTGATGAGAACATCTCGATTCGCGCCGACCCACAGAGAAATCAGTGTCTCTGCAGGAATATACGACATCGGCAAAGCGGAGCTGCGGCAAAGTTCCCAGTTCCATGACTCGGTGGTGTGCAGATGACCGAGAGTCAAACTCCGACTCCGTGAAATGCGGATAAAGTCAACCCTTCCTGGTTACGTGGAACGCGGATACTGTCAACTCTGACCCCGTGGAAAACATCCAGAGCGGATCCTGGTCCTCGCAGAGCACGGCAGTGAACCCGTGTGAAGTATCCAGAGCGGAGCCTAGTCCTCACCGAACACGGCAGTGAACCCGTGGGAAGCATCTAGAGCAAAATTTCTGATCACGTGGAACGCGGATTATGTCACTTCTGACCCCGTGGAAAACGTTCAGAGCGGATCCTGGTCCTCACAGAGCACGGCAGTGAACTCGTGTGAAGCATCCAGAGCGGAGCCTGGTCCTCGCCAAACACGGCAGTGAACCCGTGGGAAGCATCCAGAGCAAACATCGGACTGTGAGGTCCTTAAACTCACGGACTATGATGTCCTTAACCTCGACCGTGATGTCTTAAAAGTAACAATCAACCACAATGATTTTACACTGATTTTACCTTGGTTCAAGGGCACATCTCTTCACCCCTTTGATATTTGTCGTTGTAATTCCTCAACGTCTTCAAAGAGGTGACGGGTCCCAATAACCACACATTTCACAGATTGTGGAGTCCTTAAATCGACGGACTATGATGTCCTTAACCTCGACCGTGATGTCTTAAAACTAACATTGGACTGTGGAGTCCTTAAATCCACGGACTATGATGTCCTTAACCTCGACCGTGTTGTCTTAAAACTAACATCGGACTGTGGAGTCCTTAAATCCACGGACTATGACGTCCTTAACCTCGACCGTGATGTCTTAAAACTAACGTCGGACTGTAGAGTCCTTAAATCCACGGACTATGACGTCCTTAACCTTGACCGTGATGTCTTAAAACTAACGTCGGACTGTGGAGTCCTTAAATCCACGAACTATGACGTCCTTAACCTCGACCGTGATGTCTTAAAACTAACACCGGACTGTGAGGTCCTTAAACTCACGGACTATGATGTCCTTAACCTCGACCGCGATGTCTTTAAACTACAGTATCCTGGAAAACGTCCAGAGCAGAGCCTGGTCCTCGCCAAACACGACAGTAAACCTGTAGGAAGCATCCAGAGCAACCCCTGATTCCGTGAAATGCGGATAAGGGCAACTTCACCAGTCACTTGCGGGTCCTCACGACTCGTAAGGGAGTAAATTCTCTTGTGAGATCCTTACGACTTTCAAGAGAAAACTCACTTGGGAATCCTCACGATTCTTAAGGAGAAATTACACCTACGGGACCCTCTCGGCTGGTAGGGAGAAAATTCTTTATGAGACCCTCACGGCTCATAAAGTTGAAAAGTCTTAGGTGACAGATCCTAACCCTGTTTTCTAAGCCATCGCCACTCTGCAAAGAGCCTAAGAATGACAGCCATACGCTATCTACAGACCACACTGACTAAAGTCACATGACAAACAACACAGCAAGAAAGAAGAAAGCAGAGAAATGACACAAGACATTATGAAGAACGTGTATCTTTTATTCATGAATTCGATTGGATACAAAATACATCGTATTAAAGAATAAAAGAACAAATACATTTATTCAAAATTACAAATGGTATAAAATTCCTATTGAGAGGAAAGCGCTTTCAGTAGTCCAACCAGCCGCTCGCGCACTTCCCTCAGCCCCTCTTCCTGATCGGCTACCGCGGCCAACTCTGTTTCGACCTGGGCTCGCTGCTGCAAGCAAGATGAGAGTTGTTCCTCGACGGCTCGCTGAGCTGCTTCACGATCTTGTGCATCACGCTCAGCGACATCGAGCTTCTGCTTCAATGTTAACCCATCAGAGATACGTTGCAGAAGGCCCTCGAAGATAACTTTCACCTGGGCAACGTTCGCGTCGACTTCAGCACGCAGTCGAGCAGATTCGCTTGAAGTTTCTTTGCATTCCCTTCGCTTTAAAACCACTTCTTGTTCGAGATGGCGGAAGTAAGAAGCGCTCTGCTCGATCCATGCCGCCCGTTGAGTGCTCGTGGCCAGAATCTCAGGTGCCGGACGCTTAAGCTCAAGCTCATGCAAGCAAGCCTCGACCTCCCGGCAGCGATTAACCCAAGACTCAACGACGCCCTCACCATGAAAGTTCATGAGCGTCGCCAGCATAGGGTTAATCTCTGCGGCAAAATCCGCGGCAGATGTGGGAGCCTCTGCGTCGAACTCCTCGATATACTCGCTTAACATGCGTAGGCTGGTCACAGCACCTTTGGACGATGGACGCCTTAAAAAGGGCCCGGCCGGCATTATAATACGAGACTCGAACGGGGTTGGAGTCGATGTGATTGCTGCAAAATAGATCATAATCAGGTGTCGGCTCAAGAATAAAGAAAACAAGTAAAAAAGTAGAGTCTACTATACCGGCTGCAGCAGGGGGCAGAGCTGGGAGTACTGGTGGCGCAACGACAGCCTCGTCCCCTCCTTCGATTCATAAGGCTACAAGCAATATAAAGAAGAGATTAGGAATAATGCGACTACCTGTTAAAGAAGAGGACATCGTTTAGAGAAAACACTCACCGACACCAGCAGGCGGACTCGTCTCGAACAAGAAGGAGAAGTGTGGGTGCAGCACCTGGTACAGGTGGTGAAAAAGGACTCCTGCAAAGACGCAATAGTACAACATCAGTACATAAATTATGCAGCCTAAAGATAAGACTGATGAGTCACAAATCCATACCTTCTAGCATCTGCGACGGTGCGAGGGAAGGAAGAGAAGTGGTCACCGTCAGAGCAGTAACTGACGGCGCTCCATCGGGTAACGCGGCATCAGCACTAGCCACACCTGCATTAGAAGCAAGATAAACTTTATTAGGACAGATTGCAGAATAAAGAAAGAAGGGTGGTGACCCAAGATTTACCTGAAGAGCCGCCGGCCGGAGCCCTAACGAGGGCGTCACT
The DNA here is from genome assembly GCA_030015575.1 of Agapanthus africanus. Taxonomy (NCBI): domain Eukaryota; kingdom Viridiplantae; phylum Streptophyta; class Magnoliopsida; order Asparagales; family Amaryllidaceae; genus Agapanthus; species Agapanthus africanus. Next base: position 26,793,164 of record JASDDO010000019.1, read on the forward strand.
TGATGCAACGGTGGCGTCTCCTTCCTCCATTAGGATGGTCTCACCTCTCGTTGCCTCATCGCCTGACTCTACATGAGCCGTCATCATGCTCGCGAGGCCGGGAGACGATAAGGAACCGTAAGCAGGGAGAGCGATGATCGGAGCGGTGCCCGACTCTTGAGAAAGAGCGGCCATCTCGTGCTCAGCAATCATGCCCGTTTCACCCGCCGCCACCTCGGGCTCGGCATTGGTAGCCATCTCGGGCATAGCAGTCATGACTGTCTCGTCAGCCACTAGCTCGGGCCCGGCAACTACGGCTACATTGCCTACCGTCTCCTCGGGTTCAGCAGCTAGCTCCTCCACCGTCCCCTCAGGCTCGACGGTCGCCGCCACTCCTCCAGTAAGACTCGGCCCTGCAGGACAAGATATATAAGAACTGATAGTTTAAAATTTTGAAAACAAAGCCTCTAAAACACATTACCTGAGGTGGATTTACCGTTGGCCTCCCGAGCTGCACGTGCCGCCCATCTATGAGCAGTAGACAAGGCGACCGGGAGCTCCTCTGAAGGAGTAGCAGCGGGAGTAACAACGCTTGAGCCTGCTCCTGCAGCCAAAGCAGCGCTACGCTCCCTTGCTGCGCGCCTCAGGCGCTTCCTTTCCTCCCGGGCCGTCATGACAGACCTTTTGGAAGCCTCCTTCAGCAAGGCGTCGTCGTCCGCGTTCAGGGTTGCCTCCAGAGCCGTCAAGGCTTCTATCATCGGCTTTTTAAGTAGGGCTTCTTGCGGCAATCCCGAAGAGGCCGGGACTTCGGTAGCTGGCCCGGGGAGAATTCCCGCATCGGCTTGCGAGGTAGGTCTTGTGGTCCCTGCAATGAGACAAGGAAAGGGTTAGATTGGCCATAAAAAAGAGAATGAAGACTCAATGAGCCGAGACGTACCAATGCCCAATAGAGCGCGATTCCTCTCTTCCTCCTCGAAAGTCCTGAGGGAGGCCGCCAGAACCTCCTCAGTAGTGAAGCCTGTTACAAAAAGAAGAATGTCAGTCAAGCCATGACAATAAAATATAACGCAATGACAAAAGTATGACTAATATTTACTTGATTGCGTGAGGGCGGCTATTTTCGCTTGGTGGCTCGCAAGTTGCGCAGAAGCAGCAATAGCAGCGTCAAGATCAGTGTCTTCTGGCGCTACGAAGAAACCCTCATTGGTTCCATACTCACTTAGGCCTTCGGTAAGAGGGGCCTGAGGCTCTAAGTCGAGTACGGCATCAAGGGAAAGGACCGACTTTTTCTTCTTTCTCTGTACACGAGCGCTAGTCGCACCCAAAATCAGCTTACGCTTCGTGGGCACCTTGGGACGGCGGGTCCCGATATCCGAGCCCATGCCAGATTCGAGCGAAACTGAGCATGGGGCACTGAGGGCACGTCCACAGGATCACGGGGCAATCCACGCGTGGGGCTTAGCACATGTGGAGGCTCATCTCCAGCATCTCCTCTTAGTGGAGGAGGGACAGGGGTCCTTCGCTTTAGGGGGACGTTGCGATCGCTGGCGGGGAGCGCATCCTTGCGATCAAGCAGCAACCGCTTCTCTTCCCTGATAACAGCGCCCATCGCGTGCTGATACCAGGCCCCATACACGTTGAGGGCCTTTGGAATGCAATTCGGCTCACTAATGAAGAAGTGGGAGTCCGTATTTAGCCGCATAAAGTGATGTAGAGCACTCCATATCCCTTCTCTGGTGGCCGCAGGCTCTTCTAAAAATGCCTCCAGTGGGACCCCCTGATTATAACTTAGTTGTTGGGCGAAACGATGGGGGTTGTACCTCATAAAAAGCGCCGCCTCGTTTTGCCTGAAACGAGGAAGCCCGGCCGGATGGAGTATAGATGTAGAATCTCCCGGGCTTTCAATACGGAGGCCCTGTCCTTGAAATTATCACGCAACACCAACACCGCCTTGGAGGTCTCCGGGCCGATTGTCAGGACCTTGTCCATGAAAGAAATACCCGCTCCGACCGTGCGCGGACGAAGAAGCAACCCCCTAGCCTCCCGCGGAGGCGGATCCACGATAGAAGCGCCGATCAGCCGCATAACTCTCGGGAATCTGTACTTCTCATAAAACAAGGGTCTTTTATGAATACCAAACACCCCGAGCATGTGCATTTCCATCCACGAAGTAAAGTAGTGCATCGGAAAGTTAGCGGGTTGCACCCCCGGTTCAGTTGCGTCCGCCGCCACGCTAAGACCATGGTACAGGTGGGCCAACCCGGCAATTCCGATGGCCAATTGTATGCCAGCCACCATTCGATGTGCTGGGTAGAAGACGGGCGGCCTCATATAGCGAGGGTGCAAGGGGAGCACGAAATAGAACAACCATAGCCCCAGAAACCCGAGAAAGAAAGTCTCTTCGTCGATGCCCGGAGCAGCGATTTCCGACAAAGGGATGATTGCGGCATCGGGAAGATAAAAACCTTTTTGATCGACTTCCAGTGCTGGTCGATGATCTAAGCCAAGGCCGAAGGGGTCATCAAGCTTGGCAAATTTTTCGCCCCGTTGCGATAGAATCTCCGGTCGAAGAAAACGGGCAATGAAGTCTGCAAAACTAACTCCCCGGCCTCCCGATTCCAAGAAAAGAATTTCATACATATTCAGCACCTTTACCAGACTCGGAAACTGGTGCTGAATAGCGTTCTCCGGCGTTAAGTCCATCACCAACGGCTTGGTGGCAAAAACGTATTCGTCCGGAGGAAGTAACTCCTCATAGTGCTCCCCCCTCACCGGCAGACCGGAAATCTCAGCAAATTCTTCTAGAGGGATGGAAACTTCCCTGTCCATTAGAAAAAAGGTATGGGTGGGGATGTTCCATTGCTCCACGAATGCCTTAATCCACCATGTCGGAGGAGCAGAATACTCAAACAGCGAGGCGTAAACTGCAGGGTATAGACCGATCTTCAGCAGATGCACCTTCTTCGCTGACAAAATGTACCTGGCCCACTGCAGATACCCTGCTGAGTGTCGAGGGGTCAATCCGATGTTGTAGGGTTGTCCCCAAGGGCGCGACTCGCCCCGGAATATGCGCCGTCCCAAAATATCCAAGGCTGCCGGCAACTGCATGGGTATGGCAGCAATCGAGGGTTGAAGAAGATCCTCTGAAGTCCAGTTAACGACCTCCACGGCATAGCTCACCGGGGGTATATCCGTGTACGAAATCGACGAGATCGGATTCGATGGCATCGCACAAGAGAAGCTTCGGCGACCTTTAATTATTTGGTCGTACCACCTACCCCACAAGTGAAGGCGTTTGTACTCCGGGTCATAATCCTTAATAAGAGCAAGAACCTCCCGGTCCACCGGTGCTTCGGGGAATCCTCCCTCTGAGCGAAAAAACGGGAACAAAAGATCAGAAGACATATCGCCTGCGAAAAGAAAAGAATTCAATTAACAGTACTATAATTTAATCTTAAAATTCTGAGCGACACTTTAAAATTTGTACTACACTGCAATGCAGTGGAAAAGGGACCAAAGGTGGACCTACAAAATCCAGATGACAACGCATCAATTAATAAGACAGCCTTATCATTGGATAAGACTGTCAGTTAATGAGGAAATCCTCAAAGAATGTTCTCATTGAATGAGAAATCCCTCGAGATAAGGAGCAAATCTCCCTTTCAGAGCAAAGCTCTGTAACAGAGTGACACTTGTCAAACTCTGCTCACGAGGGAATAAAATTCCTTAAAGAGCCTAGCTCTATAATGATGATGGAAAATCCATCAAAAGTTAATGAAAGTTAATTCCCAAGAATTAAAATTCTAAGATCTTAAAGACCCATGAAAAACTCTTAAGAGTTCTTCATCAAAAGATCAAAGGATCTATATTGTTAAAAGATCAGAGCTCTGACCCAAGGGCTAAGAAACCCTAAGGAAAGATCTATTTAGATCTATGGGTTCTTGAGAGCAAGGCTCTGTTTATAAAACCCTAAAGGGGTTTTCTTTAGATCAAAAGATCTATGAGAGCAAGGCTCTGTTAATGGGTAAAACCCCTAAGTTATTAAAATTAATTTAATTTAATTTAATTTTTTACCTAAAATTTTCTAGAGTTCTAACTCTTGAAGTTCTTGGAAAGAAGAGCAAGGCTCTGAGAAAAAATTCTTGAAGAGAGATGATAATTATCTGAGGACCAAGGGTCCTATTTATAGGCGCTGAAGCGCCTCCTCAACTTCTGAGTTGATCCAAGGGCTCAGATGTTGCCACCGCTGCACTTACGTGTGCGCCACGTGAGCGCAACGGTGGGGGGGGAGGCATTTGTTTCCCCCAATCAGAGCAAAACTCTGTTTGAATTTCAAAATTCAAAAATTGAAGCAACGCTTCAGATCCCTTGCGCTGCGTGCCACGTGTCAAAAGCAGACACGCCAGCGCCAGGAACGCTGCGCCCTAGGCAGCGCACCCCCAATCAGAGCAAAGCTCTATTTCAAAATTCAAATTTAAAAATAGAAGCAACGCTTCATATCTCTTGCGCTCTGCGCTGCGCGCCACGTGTCAAACACAGGCGCGCTAGCGCAGCTGCGCTGCGCGCCACGTGTCAAACGCAGGTGCGCTAGCGCTGGAATTTAAAAAATTCCCCACCGTTAGATCAAAAGATCTAATAATAATAATAAATTATTAATTAATCAGAATTAAAATTCTGTTCTAGAAAGATCTTTCCAATCTTATTAAAATAAGAAAATCATCTTCTGTAAAACAGAAGCCTTAGGATCAAATATCCAACGGTGGGAAATATTCCCAAATCAATCAGAGAAAGATCTCTATAACTAATTTAACAAATCAATTGGCCCTATATAAAGGCCCCAAGACTTCAAGTCTCATATAGAAAAAACTCTCTGCAAACTTTGAGAAAACTCAAAGATAAAGAAAGGCAAGCCTTTGAAGAAAGAAGATCATTTTCTTCATCTTTAAAGGTAAAGAATTGTGTTCTTGAACAGAGGAGATGAAAACATCTCATAAAAAGAAGAACCATCTTCTAAAAAGATCAAAGATCTAAGAACAAGATCAAAATCTTCAATAAAAAAGAAAAAAAGGTCAAAAAGATCTAATTATAAAAGATTTAAAGAAGTAACTTACTTCATTCACAGATATTTTGATCTATAAAGGCAGAGCCTTTTGATGAGAACAAGAATCTTGGTTCTTGGATCTTGAAGCAGGGCCTCTTTTGAAGAACAAAAAACTTGTTCTTTGATCTTAATTTGATCAAAATGCGCTCTGCGCTATTGGACAGTACTTTGCACTCTTGAATTGAGCCTTTGCGCTCCTTAGACTGGCGCACAGCGCCAAAACGCGCCACGTGTCAATCACAGAACAGTTTGCGCTTTGCGCTTCTAAATATAGCGCACTGCGCTCTTGGACTGGCGCACAGCGCCAGAGCGCGCCACGTGCCACTCGCTGGTGCACTCACTCATAAAGCGCAGTGCGCTAACAGACTTGCGCTTAGCGCTGAGCGTGACACGTGTCACCTTCGCATGCGCTAGCGCAATGCGCTCTTTAATTGGTGCAAAGCGCCTGATGCGCCACGTGGCGCACTGTCAGAACACCACTTTGTTCCTAATAAATGCTATGCATTTAATTACATCCAATGTCAGAGCTCAATGCTATGCATTATTAAAAGGGCAGAGCCTAAATAAAGGCCTAACAGGCCAAACATGAATAAAATGTTAAACATTTTTAACTTGACTTAGCCTAATTCTGGCCATAAGTCCTCAATATAAATTGAACTGAGCACAACTGCTCTTCCAATCAATTTACACCCGGTTCGAGGGTACATCTCTTTACTTCTCTGACATCCATCGTTGTAATCCTTCAACGTCGTCAGAGAGGTGATGGGTCCCGACGGCCACACATGGCTACGGACTGTGGGGTCCTTAAACTCATGGACTATGACGTCCTTAACCTCGACCGTGATGTCTTAAAACTAATACCGGACTGTGGAGTCCTTAAATCCACGGACTATGACGTACTTAACCTCGACCGTGATGTCTTAAAACTAATACCGGACTGTGGGGTCCTTAAACTCATGGACTATGACGTCCTTAACCTCGACCGCGATGTCTTAAAACTAACACCGGACTGTATGGTCCTTAAGCTCATGGACTATGAGGTCCTTAACCTCGACCGCAATGCCTTTAAACTAACAATGGACCGTAATGTCCTTAAACTAGTTATCGACCGCAATATCACTAAACTAAGCAATAGAGCCCAATTGCTCTCTTGTCTGATCTAAACGATCCTGTTAAGTTGATCTTAATCTAGAATTAGACCAACGTGTCCTTAACGAACGTTTAAGTTGATCTTAGCCTCAAATAAGGCTAACGTATCCTTAAACACAACCCTCCAAACCCAAATCTAAGAAAAATACGGATTTGGACTAATCCACGTCCTACGGGCAACAGCATAAATTAGTCTCCATATACAATCCACGGGCAACCAAACACAAAACAAACACCCATGACACGAAGTGACCATATGGAGAAGGATAAAGTTGTTACCGCGATGCGGTTGCGTAATTAACTGCAGGGGCTTGCGCTTGCAGGGAAAAGCGTCCCCACAATCAAAAACCTCTCAAACGAGACGGAATCTGACGAAGTCTGCTACATCAGCCATATCCGTTTAAACCTTCGATACATGATGCCATAAATCAACTTAGCATCTTCGGAGAGGTGGACGAACAGCACCAATTAGCATTTGCCCCGAATTTCAGGCAAGACGGACCTGCGCGGCCATGTCTCCGTTGTTCGGCGGGGAACAGTAGCTGATAGAGCAGGTAAACAGTAACGCAGTAAACAGTATGGCAGGTATATTGAATCAGTAAGCAATGCATGTCAATGTCACTAACCCTATCAGTCTCTAAGTCTCACTGTACAGGTCGCTAAACTTATCCTCAGTCCAAATATGAGAGTCAACCACTCGTAAGTATCCCCCACCCAAGGGCAGGACCCAAGGACAAGGGAACACAGGCCCGAGTCGCTCGCTAATAATCAGTAATATCCCCATATATCTGCAGAATCGCTATATGTGCCGGCTATGGGACTCCCGAGATAATGTTGAACTCACACTCGAACTACCCCACACCCCATGGTTTACATCAAACGCCAACCATAAACTCAAATATCAGTCGGTCCATGACAAGTCTACGCGAGAACTGGAGACAGGATCTCCATCAAGCATGTCTCGACTGATACCCAAGACAAATGGACAGTGTTTGGTGCCTTACCTATGACAACCATATAAGTGCTTCCATAATCGTCCCATACCAATTAAAGTTACACTTATACATGCCCCATAGGCGTGGACAATGCAATATATCAATAGAGTCCGCTGACTGTGTACGAGTACGCGTCACTTCCACTTATCCATTCATGCTTAACACTAACGTACTTGCCACAATCAAACACTAATATCTAACACTGGGTAATGCACATGATCACTAGGTTACCAATGCAATGACATCTATATGATGTGATGAGAATACAATAATTAAGGCATGATTAAGATATCATCAGTCAGTGTCCTACCACTTGCATAATTTATTATAGGTCATACATGTAGAATTAAGCGAAACAATGTAAAGGGGGGTACATAGTATGTTTAATTATCTATCCATCAAAATTGGTTTCACGTTAATCGGGTTTTAGGATCGCTAGATATGGCCATTTCAATTTAAGTGTTCGCTGCTGGAAATCCGGTTTCAGAATCGGAAGTCCGTTTCATAACACAATTTAATCCTAGTTGGGATCGTAATTAGGCAACGCTATAGTGGAACAATATTTAGAGTTATTAGTTAGGTTTCTACCTCAATTGGCGGATCAGTAATATACTGTTCCAACAGGGAGTTATGAATAGGTTAAGGTTGACGTGTAAAATCTATCACTGCAGAAATCAGCTAGACACGTCGACATTATAAAAGGCGTTAAAATATCAAACAGAACAGGAATACAGTGAAACCAGTGGAATAAGAAAGCTACCTCAATTTTCTACGTAAAGATATAAGGTTCCATACAATTCCGCATTTGAGCAAGGAAATACAGTAGGTTAAAAACATAGGTTATCCGGAATTACCGCTCTGGACTGCAGTCCAAAATCGTAATTCTTCGCAGTTTTCTCTATCGTAACTAGTTTAATTTTTTATATCAACTATGGGGTTCTTTAGCTTATCCTGTTGGCTTCGATACAAGCCAAGGAACGACCAAAACCAATTTGTAAAATATTTAATGTGAATTTAACGGTCTAGCACGTTCAGGAAATTCAGGTTTCGCACCGACTATCGGGAGCAGTATCACATTGGTGAAACGACCGTAGTTTCCAATTAAATTCCTACAGCATATTGCTAAAAAATAGGCGGATTTAATTATCACAAGTTACGCCATTTAAATACAAGTTTTCAATTAAGGTTATGCATCAAAGTCAAGATTTAAGCATTCGGTTCGCAGTCGAACATCCGTTTCATTTAACTAGACAAGCACTATTGGATTCCACTATTTCCATACGATGTTATCGCTAGATTTTAGACTAGATTGTGACCTAAATCAATATTACTAGAATTAATACGGTTTACCATTTAGAACACTGCGGTAATTTTTTTTGTGTGAACATAAACATATATATATAAATCTATTCATTACTGTAGCATGTAAGCAAGTGGCGAGCACTTGCCTCGATCAACGTGGAAAGGTGGCGACGACTCCGGCACAGTGATGGACAGCAGAAGCAATGATACGACGGCGTCCTTAGTTCTTCGATGATCGGGTTCGGCTTGAACAGTGATTGGTTGTGGCTAAAGCTCGAGTGCAGCGGGGAGGGGCTAAAGCTCGACGTCTTGACTGCGGTGATCCGTACGGCGGCGGCTTGGAAGGTGGCCGACAGTGAGCTTAGGGGTGAGCCCGGTGTGGTGATGAAGATGGTGGAGGCGCCGAGGGTCGAAGGCGGAGGTGCGGTTGCTCCATGGTCGGAGGTAGCTCCGGTGAGGGCTGAGATTCTGGAGGAGGTAACTGGGCTCGGAGGTGGTAAGGTCGAGGGCCCGTTGGTGTTGGAAATGGGTTCGGCGGTTGGAGGTGATGGTGGTTGGTTCTGGGGAAGTCCGGGGTGGAGAAGGTGGGGTGAGGGGTGCTCGAGGGAGGTAGTCAGAGCTCCAGTGACGAGGGGACAGCGAGGGTGCTCGTGAAAGGAGTGGGTGCGGTGAAGGAGGTGAGGGAGCTGGGGAAGGCGATGGGTTTCCTCGGTGCAGGGTTCGTCGTCGGGGATGGGAGGAGGAAGGTGGTGATGGTGATGCTGAAGGAACGACGAGGCGGTCGGCGGCGAGAGGGGACGGAGACGAGGTCGGAGGTGGTGGCTGGCATCAGGTTCCGATGTGCAGGTGAGGGGTGCGCTCGGGGCCTGCAGCTTGGTGGGGGCGCGGACGAGGGCTCGGTGTCGGGGGTGGTCGAGGAAGTGATGGGTGCTCGGGAAAGTGGTCGGCGGTGAGGATCTCGAGGGTGAGCAGGGGCGAGAAAGTGATGGTCACGAGGGGGAGAGAGGAGGCAGTGGGTGAGATTGAGAGATGTGAGAAACGAGGGAGAGAGAGAGAGACATGGGGAGAAAGGGGCGAGGGAGGCGGCGCGGCGGTCTCGGGGAGTAGGCGTGGGTCTTGCGGGGAGCCGTTAGCGAAGTGGGGAGAGGTCGTGGGGGTGCGCGAGAGGAGGGGATGTAGGGGAAAAGAAGAAGAAGAAGCGGTAAAGGAGAAGTGGGGGTGTGGGTAGCGGGTCGGGTCGGGTGCGGGTGAGGAGAGGGGTATGGGTCGAGTGAAGATGACACAATGGGCTGGGCTGATAAAATAAAAGAAATTGGAAAAGGAAGGGGGAGATGGGCCGGGCTCGGGAAATAAAAAGGAGAAAGGAAAATGGGAAAAATAGATAATAGGGTTTGGGGGAATTGTTTAGCGAAAAATAAAAGGACTTAGATTAAATTAGGGTCATGGTTTTAAAATAAAACAAAATAATTATAAATATAAATAAATAAATTTTGTTAGTAACATTTTATAAGAATACGGATATGGTGCACAAAAAGAACTGGGTATTACAATGTTCCCCAATTTTTAACCCTACACCCCTTGGCCTCCCCCCTTAACCCCTGTACTGTTTGTTTTTATTAAAAATAAACAGAGAATTAAAAAGTAGTATTAAACCAAATTTTAATGTACATTTTAATTCTCAAATTCATTACCCTAAACCCTAATTTTCCCTATAAATACCACATCACATTTCACCTCTCCTCATTCAGAATTTCATTACAAAAACTCTCTAAAAATTCCAAGTCCCAAGTTGTGCAAGTGGAGTTAGCAAAGAGGCGAAGTCCGACGACGTTTCGAGGAGAATCCGGCGACGAAACGACGTCCCGACGGTTTCGAAAGCTTCTTCCTTCTCCCCTCTTTCTTTATAACCAGTAAGTTCCCATTCCCCTCCTCCATCTCTACTCTAAAACTTCTCTTTTTCAAAACTCGTTGGAAGCGGAGTTATTCCGACTTCCGATTCGTTTTTCTTTAAAAAACTCCATTTTTCTTAAATAATAAAATACCATATTCTCTCATAATATTTAACAAACATAAATAAACATATTAGAACAAGTTTCATCTCAAAATAATTCATGTTGCAATTTCTATTTCACTTTTACAGTAAAATACTATCATATTACATACAACTTATAATTGCTTAATTTAACCATATTACCTTTAGATAACTCACGAGGTAATGACCTACCTCATCATAACACACATTTTTGACATAGCATGATGAATTTTGGGAATCTAATTTATGGGAAAATACGAGATTATGAATAAATACCTTGAACATTCAAAACCGTTTTCTTTAAAAGTATGTTAATTAAATTCTTTGCAATTTCACCTCTACAACCCATTTTGGGGAACCCCGATCGGGATGGTACGGGTTATCGCATATTCTCGGGCCCAGTAGAGGGAGATGCAGACCTCTGCAAGAAGCATTCGATCTCGATGGAATTTTTGATACAATTTTTAAGAAAATGAGATTTCTACAAATAAAAATTATTTTATTAAATATATAAATATTTATAACTATTATCAAAATATTTATTTTAAAATATATTAGAAATATTCCATGTTTTCTAAATCAAAGAAATCACAATTTCATGAAACTAGCATTACAATTCAATACAAATTCCAATATTTCATTAAAATACCATATACAATGAAAACTAGGTTCTACTCATTAGAAAATTTCACTTTTATAAAATATACATCTATGAAAACCTTAAAGACGATAATTAAATACTTGAGGTGTATTTTGAAATTATATCAAAACTATTTTACATAAAATCCCCTCAAGTTATACTAATTTACAATAAGGACCCTAGTAAATATAGGTTTAAACGGGACCAGTTCTCTTGAGCCTCAAGGAGTCGGATAATGTGGGTGCTTGTCTATCTAAGGTAGACAACCTAACCACGGTGTTATCAACACGGTGATTGTCTTGGAAAAAGACACAAATCATGCCGTCCATGTGCAGCAGTTACCGATAACTCCAAAACAATCAGGACTTCAATTCTGTTTAAAAGTCTGACTCAGTTCGAGTCATGGTCAAATCTGATTATAATCTGACTTGAATTCAATTCAAATATAATTGCAATACAACATGAATCCATGAATTCTAGAATACAATCTATACAACATGAACATGACTGAACCGAACCATGGATATACTCTGATTACATGACTATCCATTTATATCCATTCCGTTTACCGATATCATGGTTTCGGAAAGTCTTCCATTTACTACAAGACAATACAATACAATCAATACGATAAACATTACGGGGTTTATAAAGGGGTAGACCGGTACAGAACATGTTAAAGGTGGCATGAGGTGGTCGCTAAAAGACGTAATTACATCCATGCCGTTGTTCCGTGGTATTATCGACGGATCCTTGTACTACAGGTTACCAAAGTCCACGGTGTAAGTTGGACTCCTCTCGTATACACTGGCATATTCTGTACCAAGCTACAAATACTACGTTAACACAGCAATCAAACATTATACTAGATATACACTCTTTTCTGTCTTCTCCTTCTTTCTTTGAGACTTACCGAGCGTTTGTTCGCCGACGACATTCCTTTTCTTTTTCTTTTGAATGTTTTCAGGAGGACTCAACTTTGGGGAGTTCGAGATCAGCCAGGAGCACTTGGAGCAGTTCACAGCAGACCACTGAGTAGCACGGCCATTAGACTTTACTTGTACATACTTTTCATTTCAGTTCATGCCATTGTTTAGGCATTTTATTCCAGCCTTGTATTTACATTTCCAGTTGTACCGGTAAAAGAATGTTTAATAAATAAAGTTGCTATTCATTTATATTCATGTCTCTTGTGTACATTTTACTTTATATTGCTTAAATACGTTTAGCGTGTTTACTTCTGAGTAAATACGTAGCGGGCCTCACCACGTCCCCTCCCCGTACACTGGGAAGCGGGGCATGACACTCGAATACGCAAACAATTTTCAGGGGTCCTTAGACACTCGCGATGAACAGAAAGAAATGCGAGGAACCCCGGTGGAAGCACTGACAGAAGCCCCCCTCGTCGAAGGGAATGAGGGACGAACCGTACAGATCGGATCCCTTTTAACAGGAGCCCGACGTGAAGACTTGATCCGCTTTCTCCAAGGGAACTCGGACTTGTTCACCTGGGCGCCAGCTGACATACCCGGTATTGACCCCAGATTAATCTCGCACAAGCTCGGGGTCGACCCGAAGGCCCGACCCGTCAGACAAAAGAAGCGAAGTTTCACGCCGATCAAGCAAAAGGCGATTGAGGACGGGGTCGATAGATTGCTCACAGCCAACTTCATTCGAAATGTTGACTACTTGGATTGGCTGGCGAATATAGTTATGATTAAAAAGGCGAACGGGAAGTGGCGCATGTGCGTCAACTTCACAGACCTGAACAAGTCCTGCTCGAAAGACAACTATCCTGTCACGCCCGTTTCCCGGTGTACGATAATGAGACGCGACGGGTCACTCGACGTATTTACTCAGAAGTAAACATTCTAAGCGTATCTAAACAATATAAAGTAAAATGTACACAAGAGACATAAATGAACAACTTTTATTTATTCAACATTACTTTACAATACAACTGGAAATATAAATACAAGTCTGGAATGCAATGCCTAAACAATGGCATGAACTGAAATAAAATGAGTACAAGTAAAGTCAATGTTTAGGGTCTTCTGTGAACTGATCCAAGTGCTCCTAGCTAGTCTCAAACTCCTCAGAGTCGGATCCTCTTGACAACATTCCAAAGAAGAAGAGAAATAGGAATGTTGTCAGCGAACAATCGCTCGGTAAGTCCCAAAGAAAGAAGGAGAAGAATAAACAGAGTATAGAACAGGTGAAGTAGATAATGTTATATTTGTTATACTAACGTAGTTGTTGTAGCTTGGTACAGAATATGCCAGTATATACGAGAGGAGTCCAACTTACACCGTGGAATTTGGTATCCCGTAGTATAAATCTCCGTCGATAATACCACGGAACAACGTCATGGATGTAATTACGTCTTTTAGTGACCACCTCGTGCCACCTTTAACATTTTCCGTACCAGTCTGATCCTTTATAAACCCTATAATGTTTATTGTATTGATTATATTGATTGTACTGATTGTATTGTATTGTCTTGTAGTAAATGGAAGACTTGCCGAAACCATGATATCATGTAAACATAACGGATATAAATGGATAGTCATGTAATCATAGTATATCCATGGTTCGGTTCAATCATATTCATGTTGTTATAGATTGTATTCTGGCATTCATGGATTCATGTTGTATTGTATTTATACTTGAATTGAATTCAAGATGGATTATAATCAAATTTGATCGTGAATCTAACCGAGTCAGACTTTTAAACAGAATTGAAGTCCTGATTGTTTTGGAGATATCGGTAACTGCTGCACATGGACGACAGGATTTGTGTCTTTTTCCAAGACAATTACCGTATAGATAACACCTTTTTTAGGTTGTCTACCTTAGATAGGAAAGCATCCATATTCTCCGTCTCCCTTAGGCTCAAGAGAACTAGTCCCGCTTAAACCTATGTTTACTAGGGTCCTTATTTTAAATTAATATAACTTGAGGGGGTTTATGAAAAATAGTTTTGATATATTTTAAAAATAAACCTCAAGTATTTAATTATCGTGTTTAGAGTTTTCATAATTGTAATTTTTTATAAAGTGAAATATTATAGTGAATATAACATAGTTTTCATTGTATATGGTATTTTAGTATAAACTTGGAATGGAATTGAATTATAAAGGTAGTTTCATGAAATTTGTGATTACTTTGATTTGGAAAACATGGAATATATATAATATATTTAAAGTAGAAATTTTGATAATATTTATATATATCTAATATTTATAAAAAATAGAATTTATTTATTAAATAGAAATCATATTTTTCTTGAAAATTGCATTAAAAATTCCATCGATATCGAATGCTCCTTGCGGAGGTTTGCATCTTGCTCTGCTAGGCCCGAGGATGTGCGATAACCCACACCATCCTGATCGGGGTTCCCCAAAATGGATTGTAGAGGCGTATTTGCAAGGAATTAAGTAACACACTTTTTAAAGAAAACGGTTTTTGAATGTTTAAGATATTTAATTGTAAACTCGTATTATCCCATAACTAATGTCCTAAGAGTTATCATGCTATGTCAAAAATGTGTGTTGTGATGATATAGGTCATTACCTCGTGAGTTTTCTAAAGGTATTAAGGTAAAACATTAAATAAAAGCCGTATGTAAACATGATGCTATTTTACTGTAAAAGTGAAATAGAAATTTCAATACTTATTATTTTGAGATGGAACTTATTCTAATGTCTTTATTTATGTTTGTTGATCATTATGAGGGAATATGGTATTTTATTGTTTAAGAAAAATGTAGTTTTAAAAAAAAACGAATCGGAAGTCAGAATAACTCCTCTTCCGGTGAGTTTTGAAAATAGATTGTTTTAAAATAAAGATGGAGAAGGGGAGTGGGGATTTACAGGTTGAAAAACAAGAGAAAAGATAGGGAAGCTATTGGAATCATCGGTGAGTCATTTCGTCGCCGGAATCTTCCCGAAATGTCGCCGGAACTTCGACCTTTCCTAACTCCACTTGTACGACTTAGGACTTAGAAATTTTAGAGAGTTTTTGTAATGGAATTCTGAATGAGAAGGGGTGAAAAATAGTGTGGTATTTATAGGGAAAATTAGGGTTTAGGGTAATGAATTTGAGAATTAAAATGTGCATTAAAATATGGATTAATACGCATTTTTAATTCTCTGGAAATGTACAGAGAAATCAAACAGCATGGGGGTAGCGGGGTAGGCGAAGGGATGCTAGGGTGAAATTTTGGGAGCTTTTGCAAGGAGGGCCCGGCGGCGTCGGCCCCATTGCCAATCTCGCCGGCCATCTTGGCTTGGTTAGGTCTTGGATTCTTGCCACGTGTCCTAGTCGTCTCATATACCTCGGTGCACATGTTTGATTTTGTTGTGACTTTTCATTTTACGTGTAGTGAACGTGTAAACCTTTGGGCTTCTAAAAGATTAAAAAAAATACAATAAAAATAATATGTGGCTGATGGGATTCGAACTCAGGGGCTATGTCACAGCAATGCAAGGCTTTACCAATGAGCTACAAGTAGTTTCTTGCTGTTCAAAAGCAAATTTAATTTATAACTTGTGCTCAGGCTTAGGTGTTCCTTTATGTAATTTGGAAAAAATTTGTACAGAGAGTTTAGGCTTGTTACATTCTGCCCTCCTTATAAAAATTTCGTCTTCGAAATTTGTAGAAGGAAAGTGTAACAGATTCAAAACAATTTGGTGATAGTGATAATGTTAGAACTATTGATAGTGTATGAAAATATTTGGAAGAACGGAAAAATGTAAAAGTTTTGGTAAGATTGAAAAAGATGTGAAGGAAAATACCAGGGTTACCTTGGTCTACAGTCTCGGCTTATACGGCCGCTAATGTGAAAGCCTGACGCCGGGGTACATTCCTCCTAGCTGGAGGCACATTTCTCTGTCCTTGGGACATGTTTCTCTGCCCTCGAGACATGTTCCTCAGTGCCTGATGGAATTGGCGATTACACTATGCAGGAGGTCCACAAAGAGGTGGAGCTGGAAGAGCAAGACGAGGTGCTGGAGCCTGGATAGCTGGCCGTTGCGGATAAGTGTTGTGAGTTGGAACTGCGTTGCGCCTATAAGGACATGTTCCAATTCCATGATTGGATGCGCCACAAACTAAGCACATGAATTTTGCGCGTCTACAGTCCTTCCACAGGTATCCATCCCTCTTGTAGTAGAAGCAAAAATCCGGACTTGGCCGATTATTTGTTTCTTCCGGTCTTTTGGGTTCAAAAGTTGGCCTTGAAGAGGCTCCTTCTGCCATCTGAGTGGCAGAGCGCTTCACTACGGCAGATTGAGGTATGCCCTTCTTCTTCACTACTGCCTCATATCGACGGGCAGCTTTCAGGGCCAGTTCGTGGGTTAGGAAATCCCCTGTAGCTAAGGCACCTTGGATCTCCGGATCTAACCCTTGCTGAAATCGTCTAAACCCGATCTCAGCAATCGGAATCAAGTGTGCCGCGAACCTATTGCGGTCTTGTGTTAGTTGTGTAGTATGTGATATTAGAAAACCAAATATTGAGACATATCTTAACTACTGAGCATGGTAAACTCAGTATCATACTCATCCACAGATTTAGTCCACATCGAACCCTGTTGTAAATGGATGAATTGTTGTTCTACGTCAAATCGGGCAGTCTCTGGAAAGTACTTCGCGTCGAACATGTCGCGAAAGGTTTTCCATTCGATCGGTTGGTCAAGACGGCTTTCTTCTGCCTTCCACCAAACTCGGGCGTTGTTGGTGAGTTGCAGCTTCGCAACTCGTACCCAAGCGATCTTTGGCACTTGTGCTACTGCCAGATCATCCTCGATACTCTAAGCCCATTCTTTCGCTTCCAGAGGGCTCTCTTTCCCCGAAAATTGCTTTGGGTGCAATGCCTGGAATTGTTTTACTCCGGACGCTTCCCCTTCTGGACGGTTCAGTAATATAACAGTCTGCTGCTGCTGTCCTTTCAGGAGGCTTCGGATTGCCTCAAGCAGTACCGTTTGCGCATTGATCGGAGCATCAACGGTAGGCGTAAGCGGTAGAGGTGGTGGTGTGTTGTTGAAGTTGGTGCTGGTATTGTTTGGAGAATCCATAAGCTTGAAAGAAAAATAGGGTTAGGATAGATTCAAAGTATATAAAATTGTAAAATTCAAGGAATATGAAATGTAAAGAAAGTTTTTAGTTGCTGATTCTTATATTATATTGCTTAGGACTTCATGCAGAATTGACCTGCATGTCCATGCAGAACTAACCTGCATGGTAGGGTTCCATGCAGCACTGACCTGCATGGGCCACCAACAAAACCTGTCATGCCCCATTTCTCGGTGTACGGTAAGGAGACGCGACGGGTCACGCGACGTATTTACTCAGAAGTAAACACGCTAAGCGTATCTAAGCAATATAAAGTAAAATGTACACAAGAGACATAAATGAACAACAACTTTTATTTATTCAACATTCCTTTACAATACAACTGGAAATATAAATACAAGTATGGAATGCAATGCCTAAACAATGGTATGAACTGAAAATAAAATGAAAACAAGTAAAGTCAATGCTCAGGGTCTTCTGTGAACTGATCCAAGTGCTCCTGCTTGTTCTCGAACTCTTCAGAGTCGGGTCCTCCTGACAACATTCCAAAGAAGAAGAGAAATAGGAATGTCTTCAGTGAACAATCGCTCGGTAAGTCCCAAAGAAAGAAGGAGAAGAATAAACAGAGAATAGAACAGGTGAAGTGGATAATGTTATATTTGTTATACTAACGTAGTTGTTGTAGTTTGGTATAGAATATGCCAGTGTATACGAGAGGAGTCCAGCTTACACCGTGGAATTTGGTAACCCGTAGTACAAGGCTCCGTCGATAATACCACGGAACAACGACATGGATGTAATTACGTCTTTTAGTGACCATCTCATGCCACCTTTAACATGTTCCGTACCAGTCTGCCCTTTTATAAACCCCGTAATGTTTATTATATTGATTGTACTGATTATATTGTATTGTCTTGTAGTAAATGGAAGACTTGCCGAAACCATGATATCATGTAAACATAATGGATATAAATGGATAGTCATGTAATCAAAGTATATCCATGGTTCGGTTCAGTCATGTTCATGTTGTTATAGATTGTATTCTGGCATTCATAGATTCATGTTGTATTGTAATTATACTTGAATTGAATTCAAGATAGATTATAATCAGATTTGATCATGACTCTAACTGAGTCAGACTTTTAAACAGAATTGAAGTCCTGATTGTTTTAGAGTTATCGGTAACTGCTGCATATGGACGGCAGGATTTGTGTCTTTTTCCAAGACAATTACAGTATTGATAACACCGTTTTTAGGTTTTCTACCTTAGATTGGCAAGCACCCATATTTTCCGGCTCGCTGAGGCTCAAGAGACTAGTCCCGCTTAAACCTATGTTTACTAGGGTCCTTATTGTAAATTAATATAACTTGAGGGGGTTTTATGAAAAATAATTTTGATATATTTTCAAAATACACCTCAAGTATTTAATTATCGTTTTTAGGGTTTCCATAATTGTAATTTTT
Organism: Agapanthus africanus; assembly: GCA_030015575.1. NCBI lineage: Eukaryota > Viridiplantae > Streptophyta > Magnoliopsida > Asparagales > Amaryllidaceae > Agapanthus > Agapanthus africanus. Next base: position 26,811,898 of record JASDDO010000019.1, read on the forward strand.
TATAAAGTGAAATATTCTAGTGAGTATAACCTAGTTTTCATTGTATATTGTATTTTAGTGTAATCTTGGAATGGTATTGAATTGTAAAGGTAGTTTCATGAAATTTGTGATTCCTTTGATTTGGAAAACATGGAATATATATATATATATATATATATAATATTTAAACATATATTTTGATAATATTTATATATATCTAATATTTATAAAAAATAGAATTTATTTATTAAATAGAAATCACATTTTTCTTAAAAATTGCATTAAAAATTCCATCGAGATCGAATGCTCCTTGTGGAGGTCTGCATCTACTCTACTATGCCCGAGGATGTGCAATAACCCGCACCATCCCAATCGGGGTTCTCCAAAATGGGTTGTAGAGGCGTATTTGCAAGGAATTAAGTAACACACTTTTTAAAGAAAACGGTTTTTGAATGTTTAAGGTATTTAATTGTAAACTCATATTATCCCATAATTAATGTCCCAAAAGTTATCGTGCTACATTAAAAATATGTGTTGTGATGATGTAGGTCATTATCTCGTGAGTTTTCTAAAGTTATTAGGGTAAAACATTAAATAAAAGTCGTATGTAAACATGATGCTATTTTACAGTAAAAGTGAAATAGAAATTTCAATACTTATTATTTTGAGATGAAATTTGTTCTAATGTCTTTATTTATTTTTGTTGATCATTATGAAGGAATATGGTATTTTATTGTTTAAGAAAAATAAAGTTTTTAAAGAAAAACGAATCGGAAGTCGGAATAACTCCGCTTCCGACGAGTTTTGAAAATAGATTGTTTTAGAATAAAGATGGAGAATGGGAGTGGGGACTTACAGGTTGAAAAACAAGAGAAGAGATAGGGAAGCTATCGAAATCGTCGGGGAGTCGTTTCGTCGCCGGAATCTTCCCGAAACGTCACCGGAATTTCGACCTTTATTAACTCCACTTGTACAACTTAGGACTTGGAAATTTTAGAGAGTTTTTGTAATGGAATTCTGAATGAGGAGGGATGAAAAGTAGTGTGGTATTTATAGGGAAAATTAGGGTTTAGGGTAATGAATTTGAGAATTAAAATGTGCATTAAAATGTAGATTAATACCCATTTTTAATTCTCTGGAAATGTACAGAGAAATCAAAAAGCATGGGGGTAGTGGAGTAGGCGAAGGGGTGTTAGGGTAAAATTTTGGGAGATTTTGCAACGGGGGGGGGGGGGCCCGGCGGCGCTGACCTCATTGCTAATCTCATCGGCCATCTTGGCTTGGTTGGGTCTTAGATTCTTGCCACGTGTCCTAGTCGTCTCATATACCTCGGTGCACATGTTTGATTTTGTTGTGACTTTTCATTTTACGTGTAGTGAACTTGTAAACCTTTGGGCTTCTAAAAGATTAAAAGAAAAATACAATAAAAATAATATATGGCTGATGGTATTCGAACATAAGGGCTATGTCACAGCAGTGAAAGACTTTACCAATGAGCTATAAGTGTTTTCTTGCTGTTCAAAAGCAAATTTAATTTATAACTTGTGCTCAGGCTTAGGTGTTTCTTTCTGTATTTTGGAAAAATTTTGTACAGAAAGTTTAGGGTTGTTACATATCCCCTCCCTCGGCTAGAACAACTAGTAAATAGCTCGGCAGGCCACGAATTGCTCAGCTTCATGGACACCTTCTCCGGCTACAACCAGATCCGTATGAACCCGACAGATGAAGAACTTACTGCGTTCACCACGGACCGGGAGGGTATACAGCTACAAAGTGATGCCCTTCGGCCTAAAAAATGCTGGGGCTACATATCAGCGCCTAGTTAGCAAAATGTTCAAACCGCGGATCGGGAAGAACATGAAGGTTTACATCGACGACATGCTCGTGAAATCAACCTCATCGTACGAGCACACCAAAGATCATGGTGAGACATTCAACATCCTCCGCAAGTACAAAATGAAGCTGAATCCAGCCAAGTGCGTGTTTGGAGTCACTAGCGGGAAATTCCTTGGGTTCATGGTTACCCACCGAGGAATCGAAGCTAACCCGGAAAAGATCAGCGCCATTCTCAACATGGCCACACCAAAGAGCAACGTTGAGATCATGCGACTCACGGGGAGAGTAGCCGCTCTGAGTTGCTTCATGTCGAGATCGGGAGAAAAGTGCATCCCATTCTTCAAAGCCCTGAGAAAGATCCCAAAGTTCGAATGGTCGGAAGAATGTCAAAACGCTTTCGAGCAGCTCAAAGCGCACCTGTCAACTCCCCCACTGCTCACCCGACCAATCGAAGGAGATGATCTATTATTGTACCTTGCGGTCTCCAATCATGCTGCTGGCTCGGTCCTCGTCCAAGAAGTCGAAGGAGTACAGAAGCCGGTCTACTACGTGAGCCATGTCTTCAAAGACGTGGAAACAAGGTACCCGGCCATAGAAAAGATAGTCTTGACTCTTATCGTCGCCTCAAGGAAGCTATGGCACTACTTCCAGGCATACACCATCCTCGTCCTCACCGAACGACCTATAGGGACTATCCCCGCCTCCCCCGAGTCTTCTGGTCATCTTGAGAAATGGAGGTGGGAGTTATCCCAATTCGACATCAAATACCGCCCCAAGCAAGCCATCAAAGCACAAGTCCTGGCAGAATTCGTTGTCGAGTGCACTATCCCCACCAAGGAAGCAGCATCAGCACATTCCCCTAGGCCCCGACCCTCGGTCTAGGAAATACCCGACTCCGTCCCCGATTGGGTCCTCTACGTGGATGGATCCTCTACCGAGGAAGGGAGCGGTGCCGGCCTTATCATCGAGGCCCGAACAAGGCAGAGAAAGAGTACTCTTTGAAGCTCGGGTTCAGATCGTCAAACAACGCCGCGGAATACGAGGCCTTACTAGCCGGGTTGCGAATCGCTTCTGGGGTAGGGCTGAAGACGATCCGAATTCACAGCGACTCCACCCTAGTCGTCGGCCAAGTGACCGGGTGATTCGATGCCCGAGAGTCGCTCATGGTGAAGTACTTGGCTGAGGTGAAAATACTACGAAAAATTTTGACGAAGTCCAAGTGGAACAGATTCCCCGGCACCTGAACGCCCAAGCCGACGCCCTGAGCAAACATGCCTCTTCCTATACTGCCAACAATAAGAGGAATATCCCCTTCGAAGTCTTGCCACGGCCCAGCGTAGAAGACAGAGAGGTAATGCTTCAAGTATACACTGCTCAGGAGGAAGGCCTGGATTGGAGGAAGCCCCTCGTGGAGTTCCTGAAGGATGGTACACTTCCGGAAGACCGAGGGGAAGTGCACCGCCTTCGAGCCAAAGCCCGCCATTTTATCTGGAGCAATGGAAACCTTTACAAGAAGTCATACACACAGCCTCTACTCCGGTGCGTTGACTCTCACAAAGCTGACTACGTCCTTCGTGAGATACACGAAGAGGTCGGTGGAGCGCATCAAGGGGCCCGTACCTTGGTCCAGAAGACGCTGCTCCAAGGATATTATTGTCCGATGGTACACCAAGACGCTCAGAAGCTCGTCAGAAGGTGCAAAAGCTGCCAACTCCACGGCAGCATACCCCGTCTTCCGGCTACCGAGCTAACAGCCCTCACCCCCTTGGCCATTTGCCCAGTGGGGGATGGACATGGTGGGCCAACTCCCCACTGGTACAGATGGACACATGTGCATCCTCGTCGCGGTAGACTATTTCACGAAGTGAATTGAGGCCGTCCCCATCAAAAAACCGGATGCTGCCACTACCATAAAGTTCTTGCAGAACAACGTAATATCTCGATTCAGGATCCCAAGGTGCATCATTACTGACCACGGGACAAATTTAGAAAACGACAAAGTCGGAGAGTTCTGCAACGAATACCACATACTAATGAAGTTTGCCGTGGTCGCGCATCCTCTATGCAACGGATAGGCCGAGGTTGCTAACCGAGAAGTTATCTGAGGTCTTCAAGCTCGTTTAGAAGGAAAGCAGGGCAGCTGGGTCGAGGAACTACCGTGGGTACTATGGGCCTTACACACATCGAAGAAAACGCCCACGGGAGAGACCCCCTTTAGCCTCTGCTATGGTACCGAGGCAATGGTCCTAGAGGAGATTGGACTACCCAGTTAGAGAGTCGAACACTTCAATGATGAAGCCAATACCTCGGCGCTCCAGACCAATTTGGACATCTTGCTAGAGAAGCGGGACAGAGCACAGATCAAAGCGGCCGCTTACCAACAACAAACTGATCGCTACTACAACGCACGAGTTAAGCATCGCGCCTTCAAGACGGGATATTTGGTCTTAAGGCGAAACGAATTGATAAATCAGAGCAAACTGCACAAGTTCTCCCCAAAGTGGGATGGCACTTTCTTCATCTCCGAAGTATTGCCCGGTGGAGCCTATCGCTTACAAGACGCCGGGGGACACAAGTTTCTTCAACCTACAACGCTGAAAAACTCAAACTATACAAATGAATGTATTTTCTTCTTTTCAAAGCTATGTAATTTTTCTCAAGTCTCTTGAATTAGAAGAGAATTCTTCAATATATTTTCTTCTTCCTCGGTTCCGAGATCCCGAGATTCGTTTTGAGAAAATATGTAAAAAAAAATGCTAAGGGATAAGAGAAGAAAAAACACATCAGAAAAGAAGAATTTTATTCATTAAGATGTATTATAGGCTCCTTAGCCTTACAAAAATTACAGCAAAGGAGGCCGGGGATTGAGAAAGCATTGTTGATGGTACTCCGACGAAATCTCCGCCAGCTGAGCCCTAGCCTCCTCGGCTACCTCGGAAGTGCCACCCGCCGGACAAAAATCAATGATTAGCCTCTTCTGGAAACACTCCAGAAGAAGGTCCGCTGATCGGTCCTGCCTGCTCTTCGAGATCAGGCCGAGATGGTAAAGCGAGCGCAACTTCTCGATCGCCTCATCCTTCAACTGCAAAGACAAGGCGTTGTACAGACCCGGGGACCTCGTCCAGATCGCATAAATAAGCACTTAGAGGAATGGTGATCGCCGAGGAAGAAGGCGTTCGAAGTGGCCCTCTATGATGTCTATCACCGCCTCGTACGTCTGTTCGGATCGGTCGAGATTGTAGAGATACACATTGTTGTGAGAAATGATCTCCCTGATGAGCACACACGGACGTCTGTCCATTTTCAGAAACACAAAGCTAAAAGAAACCAACATGCTTTCGCTATTTATAGCCCCAACAGAATCCCTAAAGGCCAAAATTTACACACGCAGCAACGCGAATCACGGGATATTTTCAAATTTCCCAATACAGAGCTGCCACATAGCGACCATGCTAATCCTCACGAGCCCTTAAGCGATCAAAGGAAGTTGGAACGACGCGAATCATTGAGCGTCATGCCTTGCCTGTGCGTTTCTCCACGTGTTGTCTGCGACGGTCACTCTTCCAGATTTTACGGGTCAAGGGAGATTGAACGACGCCCCATGAAGTCGAAAAGAAGTCTAAAAAGCCCTCGTCAAGAGTCCACCGAGCAGCTTCCCTGCTCGGTTAATCCCTGGCGAGTAGTTCCCTACCTACCGACGCCAATGATTTAAAGCTCTCGTCAAGAGGCCACTGAGCAGCTTCCCTGCTCGGTCAATCCATAGCGGGTAACTTCCTGCCCACCTATGCTAAGGATCGAAGCTCTCGTCAAGAGGCTGCAGGGTTGCCTAGCACGACAGCAAGGTTTAGGGAGGCATCGTCCATGCCAAATTCAAAAATTTGCCGTTCTAGCTAACCCTAACCCTAGAATCGTATACTAGAAATTCGACGGAATAGAAATGCAAACAACTTTGCATAAGTAGTGAGCAAGGAATACAACCTTTGTAGACCGGTCTTTCACTTCATTAGTTCCGTGTAGTAGTCCCTTCACTGCGATCATGTAGTCCCGGACTCGAGAGAGGCTCCCATGAAGAAATGAACATGCTTGCATCGAAGTCTTCGAGGCCGAAGATGATCTACGTCGAGGAGACACTAACCCAAGCTATCTCTTCACTAATTATGAAATTAGTGAAGCAAATACCCTATACTAAATGGCAAGTAGTAGAGGATGATGAAGTAGGATTAGAATTGATTTTCTCACATTTTCCCTCACATCTCCATTGAAGCTAGAAAGCTTTTGGAAGAAGAAGAAGAAAGCTCTTATGAAAATTAATCAAAAGATAATTGCAACCATGGGTGAGTTAAGCATCATATGCTAACCCTTGTAGAGACATTACCATGGTTAAGATAATAGGTTGGGTTAATAAATATCTTTGGAAAAACAAAAGAGTGGACTTGGTCAATGCAAAGAACAAGCTTCTACAAGCTTCATGCCTTGACAATTTCCAACCATTTTGTAATTACCAAAATAAATAAAAGCCCTAATTATCATTTTAAGCATGGTGTAAGTCACACATACACCCTAGTTGCATGTATCATCAAGCATGACACATTATTTTGTACACTAATATATATCACATATATATACATGCACAAACTAGTGAGAAAAGAAATCATAAGTGAGCTAATACTAGTTAATGTAATATAATATATCAAATATATAATTATACATTAGATTATCAAATCAACTCTTGATTTAATAATCCGGCTATATCACATATAACCGACTAATATCATATGTAACAACTTATCGAATCAACACTTGATCCGATAACCCGGCTATATCGCATATAACCGACCAATGTCACAAATCGCGAGAATAGAATACGGTATCTCATATCGTATCAATCTCGGTCCCGCACATATCACATATGTGCTCCTACTCCGTTTCACTTGAGCCAGGAAACCTCTGTGTAGGACTCTAAAGACTCGTCAATACGCCGACAGTAGGTGATGATCATATCAAACACCCACAAGCCGCAAGTGGTCTGCTAAACGTAATGGCCACCCGGGTATTGAACGATCAGAAGATCAACAAGTAAGCCTGCTCATACTCCTGCGAATCCAATCAGTAACACTATCGTACAGTCCGGTCACTTCGTATGATATGTCGCATATCTTGTCTAGGGATGGTAAACGTCAGACCACAGTAACTTGATAAGTCATGCCAATGTGAGGCTCATAACGGGTCGAGAAACTACTGATAACACTTACCAGTATATCTCTGAAGCAGCCCTGGCCAGGGACTTCCTGTTATAGCCAATCGAGCATAGCGCAACATCAACTCCCAATACCGGGAGAGACGAAACCCCTCCTATCGCTCATTGCCTCCATGTGATTTGGGACTGTACCCAAAAGCCACTGTTTTGCACCTTCTCTTGAACGTGGTAAGGTGGAAATCAAAGCACAGTGGGAATCACACAAGTCTCTATGATGATCTTGGGTTTACAGACTAACCTGTACCAGTGTCACCAGAGAACTACCATCTGACGTGAGGTATAATACCATCTGGGAGTTCTCGGCGAGTCCGTTCAGTGTACTCAGTCTCCACTGAGAACCCGTATACTGTCTCTGATGTCAAACACCAATGGATATGGGATCATCCATTGCCCGTCTTCATGGGTCGAGAAGCTATACGCTAGTCTACTCTGGTATATCGATGCCCTGTCTCGATACACCTATGACTAGGAACATTTGAAGGATGTACTTAACGACTACTCTGTCCCCACTAGTATGATCTGCATCATAATCCTGGTAGTCAAGTACTCATCCTAAGGGTTTTATCAACATGTAACATAGAGACAATCAGTGTACATGTTAAGATAAAAAGCAACCAGATAGTATACTATCATGTCGAGCAAGAAATTCCTCCCTATATATGTCCAAGCATCCACTACAATATATATCGTATGTACAGTAATGGCCTCTAGGGCATACATATTACTAACAATCTCCCACTTGCACTAGGGCCATCTGTTGTAGTATCTCATACCCAACAATTAGCAGTGGTTGTAGTATCCCATACTCAACCATCCCATAAAAGTCTCTCTTGGGAAAATACCTTTTTGAGTGGATCCGCCGTGTTTTCCTCTGTGTCTACTCTCCTACCCTTGATCTCCCTGGAGATCAACCATCTCCATGATCAGGTAATACTGCCTCAGAATATGTCTGGATCACTGATGGGACGGGGGTTCCTAGGCATAAGCCACAACTCCATTGTCACACAATAGTAGGAACAAATTTCATCTCATGCACTAATATATATCCAGACTGCCTCTTTGGTAGCATCCTTGGTAGTGATGTATCCAACCTTTATCGTCTAGTTTGTCACGGCATCTAGATTGGAACTCTTCCAACATACCGTCCCTCCACTGATGGTAAAGACACTGCCTGTGACTGACATTCAGTCGACCTTACCATCCTGGAAGCTATCCAGTGATTCTCCCCAGGATCGATTGATACCATCTCACTACACCTAGTGAGAATCCTAACATCCACTTAGATCTATCTCATAGATCCAAATCCCAGGATTTAGGAGGTATCACCTTGATCCTATATGGAGAATCCTTGTGATAAGAGGAGATTGACCAAGTGTAGCATAGGAAACTCCTTTCCTATCAAGAGTATGTCAACCACATACAATATGCGGATCACCACCATACTCCCTACTCTCTTTTTGTATATACAAGGTTCATCTACCATTTTGATGAAGTCAAACTCTTTGACTACCACATCAAAACAGATGTTCCAACTCCGTGATGCATGCTTTAACTCATAAAGCAACTTGCACACGTTTCTGCTGTTCCCACTGTTTACGAAGCCCTCTGGCTGTGTACTTATAGACGCTCTCTTCTGAATCACTATTTAGAAAAGCAGTCATGACACCCAACCGCCAGATATCGTAGTCATGGTATGTAGCAATGGCAAGTAGGATCTTGATGGACTTAAGCATAGGCACTAGAAAAGGTTTCATCATTATCCACACCTGGTCGATGACGAGAACTTTTTCCAACAAGTCTTAGTTTTGAAAGTCTCAACTTTTCCATGTACACCAAGTAATCTTCTCAAGATATACTTACTCCTGATGGGGATTTAACCCTTCAGATATAGCAACCAAAGTTCATACTTTGTTGGTGTATATGGATTCCATCTCAGATCGCTCAGCATCCAGCCATTCTCACAGAGTCCCCACTCTAGATGGCCTGCTCGAAACTAATTGGGTCATCATCTCATGATGCAATCCTCGCTCCCAGTGTCATTGAGAAAACCGAAGTATTTCTTAAGTGGATGAGAAACCCTACCAGATCGGTGGAGAAGCTGAGCTTCGTCGGGAACTATTGAATCCTCCGATTCTCCCAAATCATCACCTGTAGTTTGTATAGCTGGAACACCTTCCAGTTCTGCCTCATGACAACTAATTTCTTCACAAGAAAATCCCTTTCTTAAAAGGTGGCATGCCGAGAAATAAAACGCCTTTTGTTCCTTGGTGTGGTAGAAGATATTCCCTTGCGAATGCTTGTGATATCCAACAAACTTCCACAGAACTGACCTTGCCTCGAGCTTGTCCGGATTTTGCTTTTAGACACAGACCGGACAACCCCAAATCTTAACATCCTTAAGAGATGGGCTCTTCCCATACCATATAACATATGGAGTGGTAGGCACCTGATTTGGTTGGAACCCAATTCAATAGGTATGCATCTTCTCAAGTGCATAACCCCCAAAAGGAAATAGGCAACTCAGTAGAGCACACCTTATCATATAGGGTGCGATTGCTCCGCCCCGATATACCAACGTGCTATGGTGTATGCGGAGGAGTAATGCTGAGAGAGAATCTCATTCTCCTTTAGAATAGTCCAGGAATTCCGTGCTCAAGTATTCTTCTCCCTGATCACATTAAAGGACATAATACTTATACCCATTGTGGTTCTCTACTTCTGACTTATATTCTTTGAATTTCTCAAAAGTTTCAGACTTGTATTTCAACAGGAACATATGTCTGAATCTTGAGAGATCATCAGTGAATGTAATGAAGTACAAAGAACCGGTCTTGGTATTTGTAAACACGGGACCTTCATACATCAGCATGTATCAATCCCAAGAGTTCACTAACTATTTCTCTGTTTCCAATAAACGGAGCTATGGTCATCTTATCTTTGTGATATGACTGGCAACTTTCACAAGATGTAAATTCAAACTGATTTAAATATGCATCTAAATAAAACTTAGCTAGTTGTGTCGCATTGATATGATCTAGTCTACTATGCCTCAAGAAGGATTCGTTCATTTCTAAACTCTTCCTCTTGTGTGTATTTTGTACGTTAAGAACTGTGGTTTGATTTAGAACATATATGCTTTTAGATAACGTGCCTGAACCGATCAACTCTTGATATAGGAAATGTTCAAAACATTATCCAACAATACAAAATTATATCCTTCTTTACTAAATAAAGAGACTGATATGATATTATATATCAGGTTCGGTATCTAATAACATTCGTTCAGAATCAATGTATTTGGTAATACATGGTGATAACTGCCAACACCTTGGCTGCAACACTTGCACCGTTTCCAACTCTTGAAACTTATCACCCATTCTCAGTTCTCTACCTATCTGTAGCACATGTAACATATTACATATGTGGAATCCTAATCCGGTATCACATACCCAGGACGTAGAGGAAACCGAGAAACAGTTCTCGGTAATGAACACACCCGAAGAAGATGCATCATCATGCACTTTCTTCGTTTGGGCGGCACAGGAATCCTGGTAATCCCCTATTTCCTGCTCGGTGTTATAACAGTTATAGGTTGGAGCGGGACCAACGTTCCCCAGCTCAGTATAACAAGCGGGTTCGGTCAATACATCCATATTGTTATCTTGATTAAGGCGTGGCATGGTTGCTACCTGGAGAGAGAGAGAAGAAAAACACTCATCGTATGCTCTTGCAAGATTAGATTGGTTATTAATTTATCTAATCAGGATGGCTCCCACTGTTTTAGTCAAATCTACCTTCAAACCCTAAAAGGTAAGACTAGCCGGGATTAATTACACCCTACAAGTTCGCCAATCTTTCGGTCAGGCCAGTGTCGGTACTTTGAGGGAGGTTCCCCGTGCTTTCGCACGGACCTAATTAAAATAAACCTCGTTTTCCTAGGGGCGTAACCCCGTTGACACCTTTCTAGACACCTACTTGATCGGCTAATTGTGATGTGTAAAACTCTTCCAGGAGTAACTCTTACTCGCAGTGGGTATCGGGATCCAACTATCTCATAGAAGGTATGCAATCTCATTGCAAATTTCAACACTTGAAATTCCCGATAATATTTTGCCCCAAGCGATCTATGACCTTGACAAGGTCAACAAACCATAGACCGCAAGTCAAGTTCAACTCGTCATTTCCCGATTGAATTAAACCCACCCGCACGACCCTTGGCTAAGGTCAACAAAGTCGCACGACTACCCTAACTCAATCGCATCATATGCTTTGCAGATAAGCCCTAATCAGCTATCGCACACTACGCCTTAACAAGGTCAACAAACGCAGTACGAATACTAAATACTACTTATCTGAAATGACGGAGGGCTACGATAGGTTTTTAAGAAAACCTTTTGCGTAATGAACTTGATATCGTCGTAGAATCGAGTGATTTTGAAAAGGAGTGTTTTTTAGGTTTTTACTAGTTTTGCTAAAGAGGTCACTCCCGGTGAAGGGATCTCGGCTCTTTCCTTATCGAATAAGGTGCAGGATATTTCACAAATACCACTATGCAAAGCAAAAACAAAGCAATCAAAAGACAAACCGAGTTTGTAGTATCTGCTAGTTTAGCTAAAGAGGTCACTCCCGGTGAAGGGATCTCGGTTCTTTCCTTATCGAATAAGGTGCTGGATATTCTACAAGGAATACCGCTATGCAAAGCAAGAACTAGAGCTACCAGTTTTCGAGACAAGTTTGTACAACATCTTTAGGTTTCTTTTATTTCATTAATCTCATTAATGAAATCCCATTTATTATGCTTCCCAAGCATCACATATGAAACGAAAGCAGCAATATTAATTATATCTCATATATATAATATAGGCATTCGTCTGAACATATCACAGTGATCTCATCACAGAGCAGCAGAAGATAACATATGAAATATTGGATATACTAGGATTTCCGTGTTTTAAATTAAGCCTATATAAAACACGGATTCCATGGTCGCGATGAATAGCCAAAACCACATCCTTAGACCCCTACGAGAGCGGCAAGCAACCCTACCAATTCTAGAGTTAGGAGACCCGGTCTCGACGCCTCGAGATGGTCTCCCACTGGACTCCAGAACCCGGTTACTTGTGCTCCCCGTCTTGGGTCTATCCTAATGCGGAAAAGTAAATAATATACAATGGTGACATCATCCTTAACCCGAAAATGCCCCAATAAAAAAATATTACATACAACGAATTTTACATGAATGAAAATAAAAACTCTCATCTCACATAAAACCCCCGGCTATTCAAAACACGACGATCCAATATAACATATCACAGCAACACATAACATCACATGTCATCAACGTAAGTAAATATGCGTATCCCAATTGTCGTTGACATATAGCAACGAAACCGGCGATACACCACATATTACACTTACGGTCGCAGAAAAGAAAGTAAAAAACTACAACAGTTGGAATCCGCAACCACCTTAGACATCATAAACCCAACGTATCTCAAACTTTGGATTTCATGCCTAACCAAATGAATTCCTTAGACATCGCATCCCTAACAATTATAAACCCCACATTTTAGTCTCGATCTCAAAAACACTTTTCAATATCAAGTCGGGCAATTCAACAAAATTCCCGACATCCTGATCGAATGCTCGTCGGAAACTTTAGTAGACGGCCACCCCCCCGATGCCGTCGAGAAAATGCACTAAGACGGAACACCGCGGCCGCAAGCACCCGAACAGATGATTTTGGTGACGTGGTTCTCCTACAGTCACTTGGTCGGGGCTGAGGGGCGTGGCTATCTAATAAGTTTACCCGACGAGTATCCGCGTATACTACGTGATTGCGACAGACTTTTGATCACATCAAAACCCCGTGGCAACCGATCAAATGAGACTAAATTGCTAGATTTATAACAATCAAATTAGTTATCTCATAACTACTTTTGTGGATTTCAAATATTGTATCCCATCACATGATACCCGAACGACGTTAAACTTTTCGATCGATTCATCAAAGTTCCACAATTCCTCGACAGCTCAACACTTGAGCACAGTTTAATAATACCCAGAATATGCCACAGTACCTATGCACCAGCCGTAGAAGGGCAAACCCAAGCCTCACTCATGTCGCCACAGAAGTGTGGCAAACCCTAGGGTATGACCGCGGTTCCGCGATCCAAAAACTCGAGTTAGGGTTTCATTATTCTAGAGGGTTCACAGAATTACTTGCATATTTTTCCGAATATGTTAAACTTGGAAAAATAGGTTTTTGACATTCGATCGAACTTTTTAACTTCGCCTAGACAACATGCAACTACCCGAAACAATGTTAAAACTACGAATACAAAACACTCCGAATTGCTTATAGTGTAAGTTCACATCACATGCAAAATCAGCAAAAACAAACAACACCTGAAACACCAAAACCCAGTCTCTGAAACACACCAAAAATTTCAACCCCAAATTCCACTGTAGACCCGAGCTGGCCGGATTTAACCTTAATGTGGTCGGTCCAAATCTTACAAAATGGGCTAAATTTTCTTGTGTGTTCATGTTGCATCTCATAAAACATTCTGCACATGTTTAAAAAAATTTTAGAGGACTTTTTAAATTCGACAGAAAGTGAGTTTCCGTGTTTCAAGTTTCGGAGTATTTCGATTTCGTAATCTTTACAAAATCCGTCTAATTTTCTAGCATGGCTCTGATACCACTGCAGGGTTGCCTAGCACGACATCAAGGTTTTGAGAGGTATCGTCCATGCCAAATTCAAAAATTTGTCGTTCTAGCTAACCCTAACCCTAGAATCGTATACTAGAAATCCGACGGAATAGAAATGCAAACAACTTTGCATAAGTAGTGAGCAAGGAATATAACCTTTGTACACCGGTTCTTCACTTCATTAGGTCCGTGTAGTAGTCCCTTTGCTGCGACCATGCAGTCCCGGACTCTAGAGAGGCTCCCATGAAGAAATGAACATGCTTGCATCGAAATCTTCAAGGCCGAAGATGATCTACGTCGAGGAGACACTAACCCAAACTATCTCTTCACTAATTGTGAAATTAGTGAAGCAAACACCCTATACTAAATGGCAAGTAGTATAGGATTATGAAGTAGGAAGTGGGCTCACTTTAGAATTGATTTTCTCACATTTTTCCTCACATCTCCATTGAAGCTAGAAAGCTTTTGGAAGAAGAAGAAGAAAGCTCTTATGAAAATTAACCAAAAGATAATTGCAACCATGGGTGAGTTAAGAATCATATGCTAACCCTTATAGAGACATTACCATGGTTAGGATAATAGGTTGGGTTAATAAATATCTTTGGCAAAACAAAAGAGTGGACTTGGTCAATACAAAGAACAAGCTTCTACAAGCTTCATGCCTTGACAATTTCCAACCATTTTGTAATTACCAAAATAAAAAAAATCCTAATTATCATCTTAAGCATGGTGTAAGTCATACACCCCCCCTAATTGCATGTATCATCAAGCATGACACATTATTTTGTATACTAATATATATCACATATATACACATGCACAAACTAGTGAGAAAAAAATCATAAGTGAGCTAATACTAGTTAATGTAATGCAATATATCAAATATATAATTATACATTAGATTATCAAATCAACTCTTGATTTAATAATCCGGTTATATTATATATAACCGACTAATATCATATGTAACAACTTATCGAATCAACATTTGATCCGATAATCCGGCTATATCGCATATAACCGACCAATGTCACAAATCGCGAGAATAGAATACGTTATCTCATATCGTATCAATCTCGGTCATGCACATATCACATATGTTCTCCTACTCCGTTTCGCTTGAGCCAGGAAACCTCTGTGTAGGACTCTAAAGACTCGTCAATACGCCGGCAGTAGGTAATGATCATATCAAACACCACAAGCCGCAAGTGGTCTGCTAAATGTAACGGCCACCCGGGTATTGAGCGATCAGAAGATCAACAAGCAAGCATGCTCATACTCCTGCGAATCCAATCAGTAACACTATCGTACAGTCCGGTCTCTTCGTCTGATATGTCGCATATCTCGTCTAGGGGTGGTAAACGTCAGACCCCAGTAACTCGATAAGTCGTGCCGATGTGAGGCTCATAACGAGTCGAGAAACTACTGATAACACTTACCAGTATATCTCTGAAGCAGCCCTGGCCAGGGACTTTCTGTTATAGCCAATTAAGCATAGCGCAACATCAACCCCGAATACCGGGAGAGACGAAACCCCTCCTATCGCTCATTGCCTCCATGTGATTCGGGACTGTACCCAAAATCCACTGTTTTGCATGTTCTCTTGAACGTGGTAAGGTGGAAATCAAAGCACAGTGGGAATCACACAAGACTCTATGACGATCTCGGATCTACAGACTAATCTGTACCAGTGTCACCAGAGAACTGCCATCTGACATAAGGTATAATACGATCTGGGAGTTCTCGGCGAGTCCGCTCAGTGTACTCAGTCTCCACTGAGCACCCGTATACTGTCTCTGATGTCAAACATCATTGTATATGGGATCATCCATTGCCCGTCTTCATGGGTCGAGAAGCTATACGCTAGTCTACTCTGGTATATCGATGCCCTATCTCGATACACCTATGACTAGGAACATTTGAAGGATGTACTTAACGACTACTCTGTCCCCACTAGTATGATCTGCATCATAATCCTGGTAGTCAAGTACTCATCCTAAGGGCTTTATCAATATGTAACATAGAGATAATTAGTGTACATGTTAAGATAAAGAGAAACCAGATAGCATACTATCATGTCGAGCAAGAAAGTCCTCCCAATATATGTCCAAGCATCCACTAAAATATACATCGTATGTACAATAATGGCCTCTAAGGCATACATATTACTAACAGAGGCCACCGAGCAGCTTCCCTGCTCGGTCAATCCCTGACGGGTAGTTCCCTACCCACCGGCGTCAAGGATCGAATCCCTCGTCAAGAGGCCACCGAGCAGCTTCCCTGCTCGGTCAATCCCTGGCGGGTAGTTCCCTATCCACCGACGCCAAGGATCTAAAGCCCTCGTCAAGAGGCCACTGAGCAGCTTCCTTGCTCGGTCAATCCTTAGCGGGTAACTTCCTACCCACCGACGCCAAGGATCTAAAGCCCTCGTCAAGAGGCCACTGAGCAGCTTCCCTGCTCGGCCAATCCTTAGCGGGTGACTGCCTACCCACCTATGCTAAGGATCGAAATCCTCGTCAAGAGGTCACCGAGCAGCTTCCCTGCTCGGTCAATCCCTGGCGGGTAGTTTCCTACCCACAAACGCCAAGGATCTAAAGCCCTCATCAAGAGTCCACCGAGCAGCGTCCCTGCTCGGTCAATCCCTGGCGGGTAGTTCTCTACCCACCGACGCCAAGGATCTAAAGCCCTTATCAAGAGGCCACCAAGCAGCTTCCCTGCTCGGTCAATCCTTATCAGGTAACTTCTTACCCACCTGCGCTAAGGATCGAAGCCCTCGTCAAGAGGCCACCGAGCAGCTTCCCTGCTCGGTCAATCCTTAGCGGGTAACTTCCTACCCACCTATGCTAAGGATCTAAAGCTCTCGTCAAGAGGCCACCGAGCAACTTTCCTGCTCGGTCAATCCTTAGCGGGTAACTTCCTACCTACCTATGCTAAGGATCAAAACCCTTATCAAGAGGCCACCGAGCAGCTTCCATGCTCGGTCAATCCTTAGCGGGCAACTTCCTATCCATCTACGCTAAGGATCGAAGCCCTCATCAAGAGGCCACCGAGCAGCTTCCTTCCTCGGTCAATCCTTAGCGGGTGACTTCCTACCCACCTACACTAAGGATCGAAGCCCTCGTCAAGAGGCCACCGAGCAGCTTCCCTGCTCGGTCAATCCTTAGTGGGTAAATTCCTACCTACCGACGCTAAAAGTCGAAACCCCACCAAGGGGCAACCGCGCAGATCCCTGCTCGGTTAACCTCCGAGTGATAAATTCCTACCATCTTAAGACGAAGGTCATGGAACTACATCATGGGGGAATCAGCCAACGCCGACCAATTCTAACTCGGCTAATGTTCAACTCACGCTAAGAGACGTGGTCGTCGGTCCGACTCTAAGGGATGGACAGATACCGACCTTCCTACATTGAGGAATCTTCCGATGTATTCTAAGTGAACGATTGCCACCTCGACTCCGGGGGCGAGAGGGCACCGACTTCCTGCACTTGGCGATTAATTGACTTACACTCGATGCGCGATCGTCATCTAAAAGGCCGGTCATCGACCTACGGCCTAACACTTGAATCGAGGAAAAGACCGAAAAGCTCAAGTACTCATGCAAGAAACACATTGTCATGCAGAGGAAAATAAACCCAGTTTTATTCATGTTCCGAAGGTCTTTACAAGGTTGGCGCGAAGGTCTTTACAAGGTATTCTGGGCTCCTCAGCCTTACAAAAAGTGCCCGGAGGCTTACAAAATTTGAGAAAAACAAAAATCTCAGGCTGCAAGCTCTGCCCGGATCTCGTCTTGCTCGGCACCGCCCTCAGTGACCGAAGCTTCTACTTCCGTAACCACCCCTCCCCCGGTGCCAGCCGCTTGCGGCGTGTCCACCGAAAGCGGGACCCGAGCGCGGAGCTCACCGTCGGCAAACTCCGGCATTAATGCCTTAATAGCATCGAGAGCTTCATGCCGAATGATGGCAGAGACTTCGCCGATGTCGGAGTAGAACTGGTCTGACGCCTTGTACATGTCCACCGACTTGCGATCTCGGCGATCTTCGCCGCCTCAAGCGGAGGCTCGGTCTCCTTCTTGCTGGCGTCCCTCGCCTTCTTCATTATGGCATAGCGCTTGCCCAACTCCTCTAACTTGACCTCGAAGGCTCGGTGGGACTCGCTCGGAAGTCGGTGGGACTCCTGGCTCTTGGAGATCATGAGCTCCTCGGCGGACAATCGGGTTTCGAGGGCGGCTGTATTCTCCTTCTCCTGCCGCAGCTGAAGGCGTAGATCCTCCGCCTCCGAAGACGATTCCCCCGCCTTCCTCATGGCCGAGACAATCTCCTCGAATTCCATGTTGACGATAAGGGTGCAATGTTGGAGGACCTAAAGAAAGCAGCAGATGGATTTAGAGGTGTTCAGACTAACAAAGGGCACTTAAGATAATACTTAAACGGATACCAACCTGAACTGCCTCCTGAGCAATGGCGGCCACTTGGGCCATTAGGGTCCCCCGGGGAATCTTGCCCCCGGCCGACTGCTCCATGTCCGCATGCAAGCTGTCGGCGACGGGAAACCCCAAGGGGACTACGAAGCAGACATCCCCCTCCTGCATAGGAATCCCCTCAGGGATCTCAGTCGACAGCACGCGGGAGACCGTCCTTTTCTTCTTGAAGGGAACATCGGTTCCTTCCTCCTTCCTCGCCCGGGTCTCGCGCGTGCTTCTGGCTACCCCCGCGGCGGTCATCGAGGGATCGGGGCAATGCGGAAGGCCCCGCCGGTGGAGATGGTCTCAGGGCCGAGCTTGGGCCAGCTCAGGACAAGCACACGCCCCCGGCCTTCTTCTAGGACGTAGCGGCTATGGCAGCTAGGATCCTGGATCGGTCCATTTGTTCTGCAAAAGGAGAATACACAGAAATGTTAGTGATGCAAGAAGGGCAAAAGGAAATTATTCAAGTCTAAATAGATTTTCCAAGATCCTAACTTACCCACGAAGCGCGTGGGGCTGAGCCCGGCCCAGCTAAGGACCTGCTCGGAAAGCAAGACGTCGGCCCGCTGAATCGGCTCTCACATGGACACCGCCCTCGCCTCAGGAGAGAATGACTACTTCTCCCACGGTCAGTCGGCCCTGTGCCACTGTATAGGCACAAGCCAATCCTCGCCCTTGGGTAGCCCGACGAATACAAACTTCTCCTTCCATTTATGATTGGAAGAAGGAACGACTACTACTCCCGACCCGGCCGTCCCTCCCTTGCGTTTTTTGAAAGAAATATACACCCAGCTTGGCTCATCCTTGCGGGTGCCAGGGTGATTTTTGTAACAGAGGAAGGAAGTAAGAAGGGTCAGGCTGAAAGGGATGTCGTCAAGTTTCAACCGGACCAAGAACCCTTGGAGAATTCTCCACGAGTTCGGCACTAACTGGCCCGGGGCATGTTGGAAGCAACAAAATACCCCACATACTTTGGGTGGAAAGGGCAGACGCATTCCAGCCCAGAATGCATCCAAGTACAGGGCAATCTCCTTGCCATGCACCTGATCCGCCCTTTCATCCTCCCTAGCTAAACGAAGCGAATAGCTAGGGGGAATGTGGAAGCGAGCCCGAATCTTGGTAAGCTCGTCCACGTTTCTCAAGATGGAGGGCGCATCGCGAGCGTTCCCGATGCGCACTTTAGAGGCCCTTGCCATCGCCTGGCGACGAGCGGCACAGGTAGCCCTAACTCTATGGGGGAACCCGATGCAGATGGGGAAGCCGAAGAGGCAAGAGAAAACACCCTGGACCCGGCTCCAACAACTGGAACCTCATCGCCCGACTCGCCCCTAACAACTTCTAAAGACTCTTCGGAGAAAGACATCTAACCTGATTCAAAGGGAAGGTTTCGCCGAGGAAAGGCACAGGAGATCTGATCTGAAAAAAGAAGGAGCGCCAAGCAATCTCTCGCAACGACGAAAATAATGGCAGAAGTGTTAACCCTAGGGGATACCCCTCCTATTTATACAACTCTAGAGGAAGCATCCGACGGCTCTGATCAATTCCCGCCAAAACAAAGCGTCGCGTCTACCAGCTGTCGAAGACCCACATGTCGAACGACCATTAGAGACGTCCCTTCGGCCGCAGGTGACAACGATAGCCTGTCGCATCCCCCAATCCGTGTCGGACACGTGGCCTGCACTTCAACAGACGTGCGAACGGATCGGCGCCCCCACTTTAATGCACGATCCTTTTCCTGATCCACTGATGTCATCAAAGATGCGTGCAAAGATCCAAGCGTCCGGGATACGCTACGTAGGCTCATAAATCCGAATGACGTAACTGCCCTACACCGAGTCGCCCCAAAAATCTGCGCCGATAGATTTTTGGCAACAGGCTGCGCCCAGAAAATGGATCAGGCTACTCTCGACCCGACCCATAAATAGGTCGGAACGAGAGTGGGGGGCTAATGATTATACTCATAAGTAGGAATTCCCTAGATCATAACACGTGGTAGATGACGTGTCCCAGAGCTCACGGGACAGGAGCAAACACGATACATTGAAGGCATTCCCTGGGCCTTCGCCCCAAGGGTTGACCCGACCTTCGATGGCTTCCCAGAACACTCCTATGCTCGCCATACAAATAACTATCGGCTCACCTCCGATCCCTCCTACATGCTGAGCTTCCTCAGCCCTCCCAGCTCGTCTCCGAGCTATCACAGCACCGAGCTTCCTCGGCCTCGCGCTTGCCTCCGAGCTAAGCCTCCCCGGTTCTACCGAGCAACCAAGAACGCAGAGCCCAATCGCCTCCGCCATGGCTCCGCGTATCACGGCAGAAGCGAGATATCCGCCACCTAACATCCCGCGTTCCACTCCGTTGTATCCCCCTATTAATAAGCGTATCTCATCATTAATCGGGGGATCCCATCATTCACGCATGCGTAATGTCAGAGGCGTAACCGACGGAGAAGATCTCGCGCCAGCTCGCTCCAAGCAACCATTATAAAAACCCCTCTCTCAGATGACTCAGGTAAATCAATTTTAATCCAACAAGCCGCTACTCTGCTCAAATTTCTCGGCTAACTTGATCGTCGGAGGGTCCATGGTGGTACAACCACCCCGGGGCTTCTTTGCAGGTAGCTCGGCTTCACCTCAAAATCAACCCATTGAGATCCACACGACCAGGGAGACAAACTTCAACACCAATCTCAACCAATCATCGACGCTCACGACAGATCGACGGAGGACAACATCTGAAGGAGATCCAGGCCTTCATCAGAAAACATATGGACAGTAGAATTGTGAATCACCTCAAAAACGAAGGAGGGCTGTTGTTTTATGGGTTTTTTAATACATATATGTCTATGAATTAATAAACTTGGATATGGAGAGTCACCTAGGCATCGTAACTGAAAGTATGTCCTAACACGTCTACTAGGGTTTTAACAAGAGCAAGTATGCAATTTAAAAAAAATCTAGAAAGCTAAGTCTACAGGTTAGGATCAAACTAAAGGTTTAGTTTAGAAAAGAAAGCAAAAGGAGTTTATCTAAGTGATTGTGCCCCTCCGAAACACGGGGACGTGACCGCGCGGGTCCGTCTTGCCTGAATTTCGGGGCAGATGCTAATCGGTGCTATCCGTCCACCTCTCCGAAGATGCCAAGTTGATTTATGGCACCATGTATCGAAGGTTTAAACGGATGTAGCCGATGTAGCAGACTTTGTCAGATCCTCCCTCGTTGAGGGGTTTTTTTTATTGTGGGGACGCTCTTCCCTGCAGGCGCAAGCCCCTGCAGTTAATTACGCTACCGCATCGCGGTAACCACTTTCTCCTTCTTCAGATGGTCACTTCGTGTCGTATGTGCTTGTTTTGTTTTTGGTTGCCCGTGGATTGTATACGGAGACTAATTTATGTTGCCGCCCGTAGGGCGTGGATTAGTCCAAATCCGTATCTTCTTAAATTTGGGTTTGGGGTTGGGTTTAACGATACGTTAGTCTCATTTGAGACTAAAATCAACTTAGACGTTTGTTAAGGATACGTTAATCTAATTTTTAGACTAAGATCAACTTAACAGGATCGTTTAGATCCAATAAGAGAGCAATTGGACTCTATTGTTTAGTTTAGGGGTATTGCGGTCGATTAGTTTAAGGACATTACGGTCCAATGTTAGTTTAAGGACATCTCGGTCCAATGTTAGTTTAAGGACATCTCAGTCCATGGGTTTAAGGACCCCACAGTCCGAGATTAAGGACATCATAGTCCATGGGCTTAAGGACCCCACAGTCCAGTTTGAAGACGTCATAGTCTGTGAAATGTATGGTCGTTGGGACCTGTCACCTTTCTAAAGACGTTGAAGGATTACAACGACATATATCAGAGGGGTTCAAAGATGTACCCTTGAATCAATTTTGGTTGAGAGATCTGTAGTCCAATTTGAGACTAAAATCAAAAGATTTGTGAGCATATAGGCTCAGTTAATCTGAACTGAGGACTTATGGCCAATGTTGGGCTAAGTCCAATCAAGTTAAAATGTTTTAACATTTATTTTGGGCTGTTGAGCTTTTATTTGGGCTTAGCCCTTTTAACAATGCTGAGCATTGATTTATATCTTGACAATGTTTTGTCTTTTATTGAATGCTAAGAATTCATCATAGCTCTGGGCTTATTATAGAACAATTTATGTTCTGTCAGCGCAACATATGGTGCACTTGGCGCTTTGCGCCAGTCAAAGAGCGCAGTGCACTTCTGCCAAGTAGCGCACACGTGAAGGACACGTGTCGCGCTTGGCGCATTGCGCCAGATGATGGGCGCATTGCGCCAGTTTATGAGCGCATTGCGCTAATAGTTTAGTGGCGCATATATAATTGACACGTGGTGCGTCTGGCGCTGAGCGCCAGCCCATGAGCGCAGTGCGCTATTTCAAGAGTGCAAAGTGACACGTGTCGCGCTCGGCGCTGAACGCCAGTCTAAGAGCGCAGAAGCGCAGTTCCAGAGCGTAAAGCGCATATGATCAATTTTGTGATCCATAAAGAGACTTTGTCTCAAGATTCTAAGAGCATAAGTTCTTCAATCTCTTATGTTGATGAAAGGCTTTGCCTTTATGGATCTATGATCTGTGAGAAGTAGGTTCTTCTTTTATTTTATGATGAGATCTTTTGATCTCTTTTTGAAAGACCTTTTGTCTTTATAGATCTATGATCTTTTTTAAAGAAATGACTTCTTCTTTCTTAATTATGAGATGATTTCATCTCTGTGTTCATCATCATTCAT
The DNA here is from genome assembly GCA_030015575.1 of Agapanthus africanus. Classification (NCBI taxonomy): domain Eukaryota; kingdom Viridiplantae; phylum Streptophyta; class Magnoliopsida; order Asparagales; family Amaryllidaceae; genus Agapanthus; species Agapanthus africanus. Next base: position 26,834,898 of record JASDDO010000019.1, read on the forward strand.
TCTTACCTTGAAGAAAAATCTTCTTGCAAGAGCTTGCTCTTTTAATTTCTCTAAGTTTTTTGGGAAGGTTTTTCTCTCTCTTTTTGTATTTCCGAGACTTGAAGTCTAGGGGCCTTTTTATAGGGTAGGCTGATTTGTTGAATCGGTTAAAGAGATCTTTCTCTGATTGATTTGGGGATATTTCCCCACCATTGTATCTTTGATCACAGGGCCTCTGTTGTACAGAAGGCAATCTTCTTGTTTTTAATAAGATTGAAAAATCTTTCCATACAGAATTTATCCTGTCTTTTGGTAATTTTTATTTACCGTTGGATCATTGATCCAACGGTGCTCTGATTTACAGAGCACAATCTTGTTATTTGGAAAAATTTTGAGGAATCTTTCCTTAACAGAATTCAATTCAGATTAATTAATGATTTATCATTATTATTAGATCTTTGATCTAATGGTGGGGAGCTTTTAGTTCCAGCGCTAGCACACCCGTGCTTTACACGTGGTGCGCTGCTTAAAGGGCATCGCACATTGCGCTAGCGCACCTGTGTTTGACACGTAGTACGCTGCTTGGAGCGCAGCGCATCTAGCGCTAGCGCATCTAGCGCTAGCGCACACGTGGTGTGCTGCTTAGAGCGCAGCGCACCCAGTGCTAGCGCCCACATGCTTTGCACGTGGTGCGCTGCTTAGGGCGCAGCGCACTTGGCACTGCATCTGAAGCGTTGCTTCTTTTCAAAAATTTGAATTTTACACAGTGCTTTGCTCTGATTGGGGGAAACAAATTCCCCCCACCATTGCGCTCACGTGGCCACATGTGAGTGCAGCGATGGCAGTATCTGCGCCCTTAGATTAACTCAGAAGTTGAAACGGCACTCAGTGCCTATAAATAGGACCTTTAGTTCTTAAGATAATTTCTGTTCATCTTCTTCCTTGTTTTCTGAGAATTTTTATTCTCTCACAGAGCATAGCTCTCCATCTTAAGAATTTTCTTAAGGACAAAAACTCTGTCAAAATTTAGGTAAAGATTAAATCTTTTAATAATCTAGGGTTTTACCCGTTAACAGAGCCTTGCTCTTCATAGATCTTTGATCTAAAGAAAACCCTTTTAGGGTTTTATTAACAGAGCTTTGCTCTCTTGGAATCATAAATCTAAAGAGATCTCTTTCAGGGTTTCTTAACCCATTAACAGAGCTTTGCTCTCTTTAAATCATGTAGATTTATTAATCTCTTATGAAGAACTCTTAAGAGTTTGTTCATGGATCTTGAAGATCTCAGAATTTTTTAATTCATATAAAAAATTGTTTTTAATTTTCCTGGTGGATTATTCCATCATTTTCTTCCAGAGCAAGGCTCTTGAGGAATTTTTATTCCTTCATGATTAGAGTTTGACAAGTGTCACTCTGTCACAGAGCACTGCTCTCAAAGGGAGATTTACTCCTTAGCCAGAGGAAATTCTCATTAAATGAGAATCGATTGAGGATTTCCTCATTTAATTAACAGTCTCATCAAATGCTGAGGCTGTTTTATTAATGATGAACTGTCATCTAGATTTTGTGGGCCCCCTTTGGTCCCTCTCCACTGCATTGCAGTGTGGTACAAATTCTAAAGTACCAAGTGTCAGAATTTAAATTACAGCACTGACAGTTGACTTTTTTCCTTTTTCGCGCAGGCGACATGCCTTTCGATCCCCTTTTCCCGTTTGTTCGTTCAGAGGGAGGATTCCCTGGAGCGCCTGTAAACCGTGAAGTCTTAGCATTGATCAGAGATCATGACCCGGAACATAAGAATCTTCATCTCTGGGGGACATGGTACAATCAAATTATGAAGGGTCGGCAGAGCTTTTCGTGCGCGATACCCTCAGAGCCCATCATGGCGATCCATTATGCCGACCCACCCCCGGTGAACTATACCGTGGAAGAAGTCAACTGGACTTCGGGAGGTCTTCTTCATCCTGCTATGGCTTCGATACCCGTTCAGCCCCCAATGGCTTTGGATACCCTGGGGCGACGTATTTGTCAAGGCAAGGCGCGCCCGTGGGGACAACCGTATATGATTGGCCTAATTCCTTGTCATCCAGCTGGCTATCTGCAATGGGCCCGTTATATTCTGTCAGCGAAGAAGTCGCGGTTGTTGAGGCTTGGGTTGTATCCCGCCGTTTATGCTTCTCTCTTCCATGTAAGTCCGTGTTGCCCACCCCGGTGCTTACGGGGAGGCGGAAAACATAATAAAAATCGGATTTTTAATGACTTAGGCAACATGGACTATGCTTGTGAGGATCTTTGCTAAACATAAACTAGCTAACCCTAACTACAAAGTAGCTAAGTGATGAAAGGTTATACCTTTGGTCTTTAGTCCTTCTCTCCTTGCTCCTAGGTATGGTAGAAAAGGATCACCTTGCTTGTCTTCTCCCGTCAAAGAAGGATCCACTTGAAAGCCACCACCTTTAGCTTCAACTCCAAGCTAGGAGTAACTAGAGTACAAGAAATGCTAAGACTTGAACCCTAGAAGTGAGTAGAGAAGATCAAGAGAGGGTTTTTCTCAAGCCCTTTTTGTTTCTCAACACATGAGAGGGAGAGAGCTTGAGGGAGAGGATGAGCAAGAGAGAGAAAAGATATGATAGAATGAAATAATAGTGAGCCATTCTCACTAATATGTGAGGATAATTTTAATTAGATAATTAGCTTGAAAATTGTCATGATAAATCATGAATTGACCATTATCATTTCATTTTTGCAAAGATCAAAGAGCATCTTCCAAATGAAATGATTATGGTCAAGTTGTCAACATGGTCAACAAGTCAATGAAGTCAAATTGTCAACAACAACCATGCACAATAATTAAGCTAATTACCAATTAACAATAATCCACACAAAATCAATAGGGTTAATAAAATGACAAAAGCCATTAACCCTAAACAAGGTCCTCTCCCCCAATCTCAAGCAACTGTGCATACGCACCCGCATTCGTGATCCGAGGAACACGAACACAATGAGAAGAACCAATCTCAAATCATATACTAGGATCCGGCTTAAACCAAAGCCCGCTAGTATAAACTGTCCGGACAGCAAACGTGCACAAGTGCGCGGATGCGAACGAACCCTGTCGCAAAACCATGCGACCTCTACTCGTTTTGCCTAAAGGCGAATAGCTCTCTGTGTGGGACTCTAAAGACTCGACACTACGCTGGCAGTGGGTTTAACCACAGACCGCAAGCGGCACTAGCTGTACGTAACGGTCCCCAGGTAGATGTCGATAAGAAGACTGACGAGGTGAACCCCATCTGCACTCCTACTGAGCCTGTATGTGACAGTCTCCGTACAGTCCGGTCTGTTCGTCTGATACATCGCATGGCGGGCCTAGGGGGGCGGTGAACGTCAGTCCCCTAATAGCGGTACAAGTCGTGTCGGAGTGTAGCCCAGAACACCCTGAGATAACACTGGAAACCTACCAGTATATCTCGCTTGCCCTGGCCAGGGACTACTCGTGTAATGGCTCTCCTAGACACAGCGCGATGTCAACCCCCAATACCGGGAGAGACGAATCCTGTCTAACCGTCACTGCCTCCAAGTGCTTCGGGACTGCACCCAAAAACTACCTGTTTGCACAGCTCCTTTGAGCCGTGGTAGGGTAGTAATCAAAGTGCAGTGGGAACACACTCGAGGCGAAGTGACAGTGTCAAGTCAGCGGACTAAGCTGTACTCATGTCACCTGGGAACTGATAACTGACGATAGGTATATTACCAACCAACAGTTCCCGACGAGTCCTGTCCAGTGTACTCGTAACCTAACGAGCACCCGCATACTATCCCAAGTACGACGTACTAACGGCTGTGGGACAGACCGTCTCCCACACTGGGATGAGAAGCGCATACGCTAGTCTACTCCGGAGTATCGATGCCCTGTCTCGATAGTCCAACGACCAGGGACCTGTATAAGGATGTGCTTATAGATTACCCAGCTCCCACGAGTGCGAGCGCCATCACAACGCTGGTAATCAAGCAAAGATCCTAAGGGCTCTACTAATATGTATACCAGCAATATGCTAAAAGAAACACATGCACATATTAAAGCAGAGACAAACCAAGTAGCATACTACCATTTCGAGCAAGATTGTATATACAACTGTGAATATCCCAAGCTTCCATTAAGTAATATACAAGCTAGTATGATACAGTAATGGCCTCTAGGGCATATACACTAACAATCTCCCACTTGCACTAAGGCCATGTACTGGCGTATCGAAGACCTATCATCTCGATCAGCCGCTCGAACTGAGTCTGGGGCAAGGCCTTGGTGAATGGATCTGCTGTGTTATCCTCTGATGCAACTCTCCGGACCTCGATCTCCTGGCGATCCACGATCTCCCTGATCAGGTGATACCGCCTTAAGATGTGTCTGGATTTCTGATGGGACCTGGGTTCCTTCGCTAAAGCTATAGCCCCGTTGTTGTCGCAATACAGAGGTATTGGGTCAACAATGGACGGAACCACCTGAAGTTCTTTCAAGAACTTCCTCATCCAGACAGCTTCTTTTGCGGCATCAGATGCAGCGATGTATTCCGCTTCCATAGTCGAGTCAGCAACGGTTTCCTGTTTGGAGCTCTTCCAACACACCGCCCCTCCATTGAGGGTAAAGACAAAACCCGACATGGACTTGGAATCATCCTTGTCACTCTGGAAGCTGGAGTCAGCAAAGGCCTCAATCTGCAGGTCTTTTCCGCCATACACCAAGAACATCTCCTTAGTCCTTCTCAGGTACTTGAGAATGTTCTTTACTGCTATCCAATGTTTCTCCCCAGGGTTTGACTGATACCTGCTTACCACACTCAGTGCATAAGCCACATCCGGTCTGGTACACAACATCGCATACATTATAGAGCCTACCGCAGAAGCGTAGGGTATAATAGACATGCGATCCCTCTCCAAATCAGTCTTGGGAGACATCTCTTTGGAGAGGGTGACCCCGTGACAAGCCGGTAGATTACCGCGCTTGGAATCTTCCATACTGAATCTCTTCAGTATGGTGTCGATGTACCTGGACTGCGAGAGTCCTAATATCCTTTTGGATCTGTCACGGTAGATCCGGATACCCAGAATGTATGAGGCATCACCCAGGTCTTTCATGGAGAACCTGTGTGACAAGAACCCCTTGACAGATTGTAGCATAGGAATGTCATTTCCTATTAAGAGAATGTCATCCACGTATAAAATGAGGAATAATACAGTTCTCGCTACAAATCTACAATAGATGCATGGTTCATCTGGATTTTTGATAAAGCCAAATTCTTTGACCGTCTCATCAAAACAGATGTTCCAACTCCGCGATGCCTGCTTGAGTCCATAAATGGACTTGAGCAACTTGCACACCTTTCCGCTGCTCCCACCCTGAATGAAACCCTCTGGCTGGTCCATATAGACACACTCCTCTAAATGACCATTTAGAAAAGCTGTCTTTACGTCCATCTGCCAAATCTCATAATCGTGGAAAGCAGCGATGGCAAGAAGGATCCGAATGGATTTCAGCATAGCTACTGGAGAAAAGGTTTCGTCATAGTCCAAACCAGGTCGCTGACGAAAACCCTTTGCTACCAGTCTAGCTTTATAGGTCTCAACCTGTCCATCTACACCAATCTTCCTTTTGAAGATCCACTTGCATCCTACGGGTTTTACCCCGTCTGGAGCAATGTCCAACGTCCATACTTTGTTGGTGTACATGGACTCCATCTCGGTCCGCATTGCATCCAGCCATTTTACCGAGTCGACACTCTGAATGGCTTGCTGGAAGCTAGTAGGCTCATCACAATCTAGGATGCAGTCCTCTCTATCCCCGTCAATGAGGAAACCGTAGTACCTCTCGGGCGGATGAGACTGCCTACTACTCCTGCGGAGTGGCATGGGAATGTCTTGTTCTTTCGAACCTTCTGGTTCCTCTAAGCTTTCAGTGATGGTTTGTGGTTCTGGAATTTCTTCCAGTTCTATTGCGTTCCCGCTTATCTGATTTTCTAAAAACTCAGTTTCCAAGAAGCGGGCATGACGAGAAACAAGGACTTTTTGCTCCTCTGCGTAATAGAAGAGATACCCCTTGGAGTTCTTTGGGTATCCCACAAACTTGCACTGTACTGAGCGTGCCTCGAGCTTGTCCGCATGCTGCTTTTTTACAAAAGCTGGACATCCCCATGTCTTAAAGGATTTAAGACAGGGTTTCTTCCCACTCCACATCTGATATGGTGTGGTAGGCACTGTTTTAGTAGGAACCTGGTTCAAGAGATGTGCAGCTGTTTCCAGTGCATAACCCCAGAAAGATCGCGGTAACTCAGCCTTACTCATCATGGACCGTACCATATCCAATAGGGTTCGGTTCCGTCTCTCCGATACACCGTTGTGTTGCGGAGTGTATGGAGGAGTAAGCTGAGAGAGAATTCCATTCTCTTTTAAGTAATTCAGGAATTCGGCACTTAAGTATTCTCCTCCTCGATCCGATCTTAGGATCTTGATACTTTTGCCGGTTTGTTTCTCTACTTCACTCTTATATTCCTGGAACTTTTCAAAGGCCTCGGACTTATGTTTCATTAAGAAGACATAACCGTACCTTGAAAAATCATCCGTAAAAGTAATGAAGTAAGAGTAACCGCTTCGCGCATGTGTAGACATTGGACCGCACACGTCACTGTGTACGAGTCCCAAGAGCTCGCTCGCTCTTTCTCCGTGTCCAGTGAACGGAGCCTTTGTCATCTTTCCCATGAGACAAGATTCACAAGTGGCATAAGACTGATACTCGAACGGATCCAAGTATCCTTCTTTATGTAACTTAGTCAACCGTGTCTCATTGATGTGACCTAGTCTACAATGCCACAAGAAAGCCTGATTAATATCTGGAGACTTTCTTTTATGTGTATTCTGGATATTGAAAACCTGTGGTTGGTTTAAAACGTAAATACCGTTGTTTAATGTACCTGACCCAATCAACACTTGATTAAGGTGAATGTTCACTACATTACTTACAAATGCAAATTCATAACCTTCTTTAGATAATAAAGATACAGAAATGATATTACAGGTTGCATTTGGTACATAATAACAACTACGCAAAACCAAAAAGTGTCCATCTGATAATCCCAGGTGATAGTCCCCCACGGCCTCAGCATCCATGCTAGCACCGTTCGCAACTCTGAGGGTCATGTCACCTGTCTTCAAAACTCTACGCCTTCTCAACGCCTGCAAAGAATTACAGATATGAGATCCTGATCCGGTATCCAATACCCAGGATGTAGAGTTTATTGATAGACAATTTTCAATAACATACACACCTGAAGCTGAAGCTGCAACTCGCTTCAAATCCTATGTTCTGGCTTTCCAAGCCTTGCAATCTTGTTTCCAGTGGCCACTTTTGTGACAATAGAAGCATTCTTCCTTCCCCACCAGCTTCCCCGCTACCTTTGTTGCTTTACCCTTTCCCTTCGTATCCACTTTACCGACACCGCCTCTTGGTTTGGCGGGGGCTTTCTTCTTCTTGCCCTTGGCTTTCGCCCTGGACCTAGAAGAGGAAGATCCTCCTACAAACAAAGTGGATGTCTCCCTACCCTTCTGTAGGGTGCCCTCAGCAGTCCTCAACATGTTCAGAAGCTCGGCAAGTTCAACCTCCTTTCCTTGCATGTTGAAGTTAAGAATGAACTGGGCGTAAGTGGAAGGAAGGGACTGGAGAATCAGATCAGTATAGAGTTCATTCTCCAACGTGGTCCCAAGGTCCGCGAGCTCCTCTATGTAGCCGATCATCTTAAGCACGTGGTCCGCTACCGATGATCCGACGGCCAACCTTGCCGAAAAGAGCTTCTTCGACACTTCGTATCTTGCGATACGAGACTGCTCTCCATACAGTTCTTTTGTATGGAGAAATATGGACTCTAGGTCCATATTCTCGTGCCTCCTCTGATGGTCGTTGTCCATCGAGGCTAGTACGAGGCATTTGGCCCTCGCGCAATCTATCTCCCATGTCTTACGGATTTCTACATCCGCGACGCTGGAGGTGGGACCTGGGACGGGGGGAGCTTTGGTGGTAAGTATATACCCCAGCTTGTCATAAGTGATAGCCATCTTGACATTCCTGAGCCAATCTTTGTAGTTTGGCCCTGTCAATATGTTTTTATCTAATAGTAACTTAAGTCCGGTCATCTTGAATGGTCGCTGCAATTAGGAGAGAGAAAAGAAACACTTTAGCATGATGCTCTTGCAAGTTTAGAGTGGTTTTTAGTTTGTCTAAACTGGATGGCTCCCACTGTCTCTCGAATCCCTTCTCAAACCATAAAGAAAAGGATTAGCCGGGATCATTCTCACCGTACAATACTTGCTTAACCGTTCAGCCAGGCCAGTGTCGGTACTTCGAGGGAGGTTTTCCAACGCTTTCGCGAAATTCCTTAATTAAGTAACCTCTTTTCCCTGTGGGCGTAGCCCCGCTAACACCTTTCTAGGCACCTACTAGGTTTATAGCATTGATCGTTAAGTGAGAGTTTTCCCGAGGAGTAGCATATACTCACAGTAGGATCGGGATCCAAATATCATCGCGTGATAAAACCGAAGGAATCCTACCAGAATCATCACACTCCAAATGGTATGCAACGCTAGCAAGTTTCAGTACTTATGAAACTCCCGATGTGGATTTTTGCCCCATGCTCTTATGACCTTGACTAAGGCCAACAAATCATAAGTCACATGTCAAGTTCTACCCGTCGTTATCCAGGTTAATTTGAACCCACCCGTATCCACCCTTGACTATGGCCAACAAGGCAATACGACTGTCTCAAACCAACGCATTCTATCTATGCAACATATGAATACCCACCAGCTACCAAACACTGTGCCTTGACTAAGGCCAACAAACACAGCTTGAATACCGTTGATTATTCATATGAAACGACGGAGGGCTACGGATGGTTTTGGCGAAACCGTGAACGTAGTGAACTTGATATAATCGATGGAACGAGATAGCTTTTAAAAGGAGTGGTTCAAGCTCCGCGTTTAAAAGTTTAGTTTTTGAAAAAGAACCGAGTGGTTTTCAAAGTGTTCCAATCGACTTTTACTTGGTTTATTTCTTGCATTAGTTCTTTTAATGCGTCCCATCATTTAATCCTACCATTGCAGAAAACAACCAAAATATGACGTACGCTTATGCCATTCGCATTCGCCACGGGGCCCCGTCATCACCCGTTAGGTTACTTAACTAACGACAGAGCGGGGGCTGGGCTAGCGCGGCTGTAAAACATAAGCAACGCCTAAATAGTTATTATATATAAATATATAGCAATGATAGACATTACAGATCACAGATGAATACATTGGATATGCTAGGAATCCGCAATGCGTTCGAGCCTGCAACGCAAAGCGGATTACACGGTCGCGGTGAATAGCCAATACCCCACCCAAGACCCCTACGGGTGCGGCAAACTACCCGCCAAGCACCCGAAGCGAAGCAACCTCCCTCACCACCGTGAGTAGGCCACTCGGCACTTCGAGATACCCGGTAGTTTGTGCACCCCCTCCATGGGTCTATCCTAGGAGCAAAAACAGTAAAAAGAATTATACAATGACGGCTACAACCCCGACCCGGTTGTGCGGCCATACAAAGAATATTATTACATCAATTTACATGTTACAAATGAATGAAAGAAAAAACAACGCTCATCTCACATCCACCCCGGCCATTCACCCGCGACAATCCAATCCATTCATATCCACAAACCAATGACAATCACAGATCATGTATAACCCCGACTAATCGTCTTATAGCGATTAGCCGACGTTCAATACATGCAAGCATTACAGATATAACCGATATAGTTAAAGTGCAGTGAAGTTCGGAAAAATACGGAATTATAGGACCCCAAAAGGAAATTTCTTTTCTGGAAAATCTGGGTACATATAATATATCCTAAAAATCCCAAAACCAACAAAAACACACTCTGCACGAAAAACGATGCGCCGATCACGACAATCCGCGGCGGTTCCGCCGCATAAACCTACTTCATGCGGCGGAAGGGCGGCGACTTGAAGGAATTGGGGTATCGTTTTTCTTGGGTGTATTCACAAAACCCTGAGACGATTTTACATGTATACAGTTTTTCATTTAGAGCAGGAAAAATTTTAACAGAAACTTGGATTTTGTAAAAGTTTGGTTTTGTGATTTTTCCGGTTCCGAACTTCGTTACACTTAACTACTTAACTAGTTTAGGTTTAGTTAGGCTCTGATACCACTGTAAGTCCGTGTTGCCCACCCCGGTGCTTACGGGGAGGCGGAAAACATAATAAAAATCGGATTTTTAATGACTTAGGCAACATGGACTATGCTTGTGAGGATCTTTGCTAAACATAAACTAGCTAACCCTAACTACAAAGTAGCTAAGTGATGAAAGGTTATACCTTTGGTCTTTAGTCCTTCTCTCCTTGCTCCTAGGTATGGTAGAAAAGGATCACCTTGCTTGTCTTCTCCCGTCAAAGAAGGATCCACTTGAAAGCCACCACCTTTAGCTTCAACTCCAAGCTAGGAGTAACTAGAGTACAAGAAATGCTAAGACTTGAACCCTAGAAGTGAGTAGAGAAGATCAAGAGAGGGTTTTTCTCAAGCCCTTTTTGTTTCTCAACACATGAGAGGGAGAGAGCTTGAGGGAGAGGATGAGCAAGAGAGAGAAAAGATATGATAGAATGAAATAATAGTGAGCCATTCTCACTAATATGTGAGGATAATTTTAATTAGATAATTAGCTTGAAAATTGTCATGATAAATCATGAATTGACCATTATCATTTCATTTTTGCAAAGATCAAAGAGCATCTTCCAAATGAAATGATTATGGTCAAGTTGTCAACATGGTCAACAAGTCAATGAAGTCAAATTGTCAACAACAACCATGCACAATAATTAAGCTAATTATCAATTAACAATAATCCACACAAAATCAATAGGGTTAATAAAATGACAAAAGCCATTAACCCTAAACAAGGTCCTCTCCCCCAATCTCAAGCAACTGTGCATACGCACCCGCATTCGTGATCCGAGGAACACGAACACAATGAGAAGAACCAATCTCAAATCATATACTAGGATCCGGCTTAAACCAAAGCCCGCTAGTATAAACTGTCCGGACAGCAAACGTGCACAAGTGCGCGGATGCGAACGAACCCTGTCGCAAAACCATGCGACCTCTACTCGTTTTGCCTAAAGGCGAATAGCTCTCTGTGTGGGACTCTAAAGACTCGACACTACGCTGGCAGTGGGTTTAACCACAGACCGCAAGCGGCACTAGCTGTACGTAACGGTCCCCAGGTAGATGTCGATAAGAAGACTGACGAGGTGAACCCCATCTGCACTCCTACTGAGCCTGTATGTGACAGTCTCCGTACAGTCCGGTCTGTTCGTCTGATACATCGCATGGCGGGCCTAGGGGGGCGGTGAACGTCAGTCCCCTAATAGCGGTACAAGTCGTGTCGGAGTGTAGCCCAGAACACCCTGAGATAACACTGGAAACCTACCAGTATATCTCGCTTGCCCTGGCCAGGGACTACTCGTGTAATGGCTCTCCTAGACACAGCGCGATGTCAACCCCCAATACCGGGAGAGACGAATCCTGTCTAACCGTCACTGCCTCCAAGTGCTTCGGGACTGCACCCAAAAACTACCTGTTTGCACAGCTCCTTTGAGCCGTGGTAGGGTAGTAATCAAAGTGCAGTGGGAACACACTCGAGGCGAAGTGACAGTGTCAAGTCAGCGGACTAAGCTGTACTCATGTCACCTGGGAACTGATAACTGACGATAGGTATATTACCAACCAACAGTTCCCGACGAGTCCTGTCCAGTGTACTCGTAACCTAACGAGCACCCGCATACTATCCCAAGTACGACGTACTAACGGCTGTGGGACAGACCGTCTCCCACACTGGGATGAGAAGCGCATACGCTAGTCTACTCCGGAGTATCGATGCCCTGTCTCGATAGTCCAACGACCAGGGACCTGTATAAGGATGTGCTTATAGATTACCCAGCTCCCACGAGTGCGAGCGCCATCACAACGCTGGTAATCAAGCAAAGATCCTAAGGGCTCTACTAATATGTATACCAGCAATATGCTAAAAGAAACACATGCACATATTAAAGCAGAGACAAACCAAGTAGCATACTACCATTTCGAGCAAGATTGTATATACAACTGTGAATATCCCAAGCTTCCATTAAGTAATATACAAGCTAGTATGATACAGTAATGGCCTCTAGGGCATATACACTAACAATCTCCCACTTGCACTAAGGCCATGTACTGGCGTATCGAAGACCTATCATCTCGATCAGCCGCTCGAACTGAGTCTGGGGCAAGGCCTTGGTGAATGGATCTGCTGTGTTATCCTCTGATGCAACTCTCCGGACCTCGATCTCCTGGCGATCCACGATCTCCCTGATCAGGTGATACCGCCTTAAGATGTGTCTGGATTTCTGATGGGACCTGGGTTCCTTCGCTAAAGCTATAGCCCCGTTGTTGTCGCAATACAGAGGTATTGGGTCAACAATGGACGGAACCACCTGAAGTTCTTTCAAGAACTTCCTCATCCAGACAGCTTCTTTTGCGGCATCAGATGCAGCGATGTATTCCGCTTCCATAGTCGAGTCAGCAACGGTTTCCTGTTTGGAGCTCTTCCAACACACCGCCCCTCCATTGAGGGTAAAGACAAAACCCGACATGGACTTGGAATCATCCTTGTCACTCTGGAAGCTGGAGTCAGCAAAGGCCTCAATCTGCAGGTCTTTTCCGCCATACACCAAGAACATCTCCTTAGTCCTTCTCAGGTACTTGAGAATGTTCTTTACTGCTATCCAATGTTTCTCCCCAGGGTTTGACTGATACCTGCTTACCACACTCAGTGCATAAGCCACATCCGGTCTGGTACACAACATCGCATACATTATAGAGCCTACCGCAGAAGCGTAGGGTATAATAGACATGCGATCCCTCTCCAAATCAGTCTTGGGAGACATCTCTTTGGAGAGGGTGACCCCGTGACAAGCCGGTAGATTACCGCGCTTGGAATCTTCCATACTGAATCTCTTCAGTATGGTGTCGATGTACCTGGACTGCGAGAGTCCTAATATCCTTTTGGATCTGTCACGGTAGATCCGGATACCCAGAATGTATGAGGCATCACCCAGGTCTTTCATGGAGAACCTGTGTGACAAGAACCCCTTGACAGATTGTAGCATAGGAATGTCATTTCCTATTAAGAGAATGTCATCCACGTATAAAATGAGGAATAATACAGTTCTCGCTACAAATCTACAATAGATGCATGGTTCATCTGGATTTTTGATAAAGCCAAATTCTTTGACCGTCTCATCAAAACAGATGTTCCAACTCCGCGATGCCTGCTTGAGTCCATAAATGGACTTGAGCAACTTGCACACCTTTCCGCTGCTCCCACCCTGAATGAAACCCTCTGGCTGGTCCATATAGACACACTCCTCTAAATGACCATTTAGAAAAGCTGTCTTTACGTCCATCTGCCAAATCTCATAATCGTGGAAAGCAGCGATGGCAAGAAGGATCCGAATGGATTTCAGCATAGCTACTGGAGAAAAGGTTTCGTCATAGTCCAAACCAGGTCGCTGACGAAAACCCTTTGCTACCAGTCTAGCTTTATAGGTCTCAACCTGTCCATCTACACCAATCTTCCTTTTGAAGATCCACTTGCATCCTACGGGTTTTACCCCGTCTGGAGCAATGTCCAACGTCCATACTTTGTTGGTGTACATGGACTCCATCTCGGTCCGCATTGCATCCAGCCATTTTACCGAGTCGACACTCTGAATGGCTTGCTGGAAGCTAGTAGGCTCATCACAATCTAGGATGCAGTCCTCTCTATCCCCGTCAATGAGGAAACCGTAGTACCTCTCGGGCGGATGAGACTGCCTACTACTCCTGCGGAGTGGCATGGGAATGTCTTGTTCTTTCGAACCTTCTGGTTCCTCTAAGCTTTCAGTGATGGTTTGTGGTTCTGGAATTTCTTCCAGTTCTATTGCGTTCCCGCTTATCTGATTTTCTAAAAACTCAGTTTCCAAGAAGCGGGCATGACGAGAAACAAGGACTTTTTGCTCCTCTGCGTAATAGAAGAGATACCCCTTGGAGTTCTTTGGGTATCCCACAAACTTGCACTGTACTGAGCGTGCCTCGAGCTTGTCCGCATGCTGCTTTTTTACAAAAGCTGGACATCCCCATGTCTTAAAGGATTTAAGACAGGGTTTCTTCCCACTCCACATCTGATATGGTGTGGTAGGCACTGTTTTAGTAGGAACCTGGTTCAAGAGATGTGCAGCTGTTTCCAGTGCATAACCCCAGAAAGATCGCGGTAACTCAGCCTTACTCATCATGGACCGTACCATATCCAATAGGGTTCGGTTCCGTCTCTCCGATACACCGTTGTGTTGCGGAGTGTATGGAGGAGTAAGCTGAGAGAGAATTCCATTCTCTTTTAAGTAATTCAGGAATTCGGCACTTAAGTATTCTCCTCCTCGATCCGATCTTAGGATCTTGATACTTTTGCCGGTTTGTTTCTCTACTTCACTCTTATATTCCTGGAACTTTTCAAAGGCCTCGGACTTATGTTTCATTAAGAAGACATAACCGTACCTTGAAAAATCATCCGTAAAAGTAATGAAGTAAGAGTAACCGCTTCGCGCATGTGTAGACATTGGACCGCACACGTCACTGTGTACGAGTCCCAAGAGCTCGCTCGCTCTTTCTCCGTGTCCAGTGAACGGAGCCTTTGTCATCTTTCCCATGAGACAAGATTCACAAGTGGCATAAGACTGATACTCGAACGGATCCAAGTATCCTTCTTTATGTAACTTAGTCAACCGTGTCTCATTGATGTGACCTAGTCTACAATGCCACAAGAAAGCCTGATTAATATCTGGAGACTTTCTTTTATGTGTATTCTGGATATTGAAAACCTGTGGTTGGTTTAAAACGTAAATACCGTTGTTTAATGTACCTGACCCAATCAACACTTGATTAAGGTGAATGTTCACTACATTACTTACAAATGCAAATTCATAACCTTCTTTAGATAATAAAGATACAGAAATGATATTACAGGTTGCATTTGGTACATAATAACAACTACGCAAAACCAAAAAGTGTCCATCTGATAATCCCAGGTGATAGTCCCCCACGGCCTCAGCATCCATGCTAGCACCGTTCGCAACTCTGAGGGTCATGTCACCTGTCTTCAAAACTCTACGCCTTCTCAACGCCTGCAAAGAATTACAGATATGAGATCCTGATCCGGTATCCAATACCCAGGATGTAGAGTTTATTGATAGACAATTTTCAATAACATACACACCTGAAGCTGAAGCTGCAACTCGCTTCAAATCCTATGTTCTGGCTTTCCAAGCCTTGCAATCTTGTTTCCAGTGGCCACTTTTGTGACAATAGAAGCATTCTTCCTTCCCCACCAGCTTCCCCGCTACCTTTGTTGCTTTACCCTTTCCCTTCGTATCCACTTTACCGACACCGCCTCTTGGTTTGGCGGGGGCTTTCTTCTTCTTGCCCTTGGCTTTCGCCCTGGACCTAGAAGAGGAAGATCCTCCTACAAACAAAGTGGATGTCTCCCTACCCTTCTGTAGGGTGCCCTCAGCAGTCCTCAACATGTTCAGAAGCTCGGCAAGTTCAACCTCCTTTCCTTGCATGTTGAAGTTAAGAATGAACTGGGCGTAAGTGGAAGGAAGGGACTGGAGAATCAGATCAGTATAGAGTTCATTCTCCAACGTGGTCCCAAGGTCCGCGAGCTCCTCTATGTAGCCGATCATCTTAAGCACGTGGTCCGCTACCGATGATCCGACGGCCAACCTTGCCGAAAAGAGCTTCTTCGACACTTCGTATCTTGCGATACGAGACTGCTCTCCATACAGTTCTTTTGTATGGAGAAATATGGACTCTAGGTCCATATTCTCGTGCCTCCTCTGATGGTCGTTGTCCATCGAGGCTAGTACGAGGCATTTGGCCCTCGCGCAATCTATCTCCCATGTCTTACGGATTTCTACATCCGCGACGCTGGAGGTGGGACCTGGGACGGGGGGAGCTTTGGTGGTAAGTATATACCCCAGCTTGTCATAAGTGATAGCCATCTTGACATTCCTGAGCCAATCTTTGTAGTTTGGCCCTGTCAATATGTTTTTATCTAATAGTAACTTAAGTCCGGTCATCTTGAATGGTCGCTGCAATTAGGAGAGAGAAAAGAAACACTTTAGCATGATGCTCTTGCAAGTTTAGAGTGGTTTTTAGTTTGTCTAAACTGGATGGCTCCCACTGTCTCTCGAATCCCTTCTCAAACCATAAAGAAAAGGATTAGCCGGGATCATTCTCACCGTACAATACTTGCTTAACCGTTCAGCCAGGCCAGTGTCGGTACTTCGAGGGAGGTTTTCCAACGCTTTCGCGAAATTCCTTAATTAAGTAACCTCTTTTCCCTGTGGGCGTAGCCCCGCTAACACCTTTCTAGGCACCTACTAGGTTTATAGCATTGATCGTTAAGTGAGAGTTTTCCCGAGGAGTAGCATATACTCACAGTAGGATCGGGATCCAAATATCATCGCGTGATAAAACCGAAGGAATCCTACCAGAATCATCACACTCCAAATGGTATGCAACGCTAGCAAGTTTCAGTACTTATGAAACTCCCGATGTGGATTTTTGCCCCATGCTCTTATGACCTTGACTAAGGCCAACAAATCATAAGTCACATGTCAAGTTCTACCCGTCGTTATCCAGGTTAATTTGAACCCACCCGTATCCACCCTTGACTATGGCCAACAAGGCAATACGACTGTCTCAAACCAACGCATTCTATCTATGCAACATATGAATACCCACCAGCTACCAAACACTGTGCCTTGACTAAGGCCAACAAACACAGCTTGAATACCGTTGATTATTCATATGAAACGACGGAGGGCTACGGATGGTTTTGGCGAAACCGTGAACGTAGTGAACTTGATATAATCGATGGAACGAGATAGCTTTTAAAAGGAGTGGTTCAAGCTCCGCGTTTAAAAGTTTAGTTTTTGAAAAAGAACCGAGTGGTTTTCAAAGTGTTCCAATCGACTTTTACTTGGTTTATTTCTTGCATTAGTTCTTTTAATGCGTCCCATCATTTAATCCTACCATTGCAGAAAACAACCAAAATATGACGTACGCTTATGCCATTCGCATTCGCCACGGGGCCCCGTCATCACCCGTTAGGTTACTTAACTAACGACAGAGCGGGGGCTGGGCTAGCGCGGCTGTAAAACATAAGCAACGCCTAAATAGTTATTATATATAAATATATAGCAATGATAGACATTACAGATCACAGATGAATACATTGGATATGCTAGGAATCCGCAATGCGTTCGAGCCTGCAACGCAAAGCGGATTACACGGTCGCGGTGAATAGCCAATACCCCACCCAAGACCCCTACGGGTGCGGCAAACTACCCGCCAAGCACCCGAAGCGAAGCAACCTCCCTCACCACCGTGAGTAGGCCACTCGGCACTTCGAGATACCCGGTAGTTTGTGCACCCCCTCCATGGGTCTATCCTAGGAGCAAAAACAGTAAAAAGAATTATACAATGACGGCTACAACCCCGACCCGGTTGTGCGGCCATACAAAGAATATTATTACATCAATTTACATGTTACAAATGAATGAAAGAAAAAACAACGCTCATCTCACATCCACCCCGGCCATTCACCCGCGACAATCCAATCCATTCATATCCACAAACCAATGACAATCACAGATCATGTATAACCCCGACTAATCGTCTTATAGCGATTAGCCGACGTTCAATACATGCAAGCATTACAGATATAACCGATATAGTTAAAGTGCAGTGAAGTTCGGAAAAATACGGAATTATAGGACCCCAAAAGGAAATTTCTTTTCTGGAAAATCTGGGTACATATAATATATCCTAAAAATCCCAAAACCAACAAAAACACACTCTGCACGAAAAACGATGCGCCGATCACGACAATCCGCGGCGGTTCCGCCGCATAAACCTACTTCATGCGGCGGAAGGGCGGCGACTTGAAGGAATTGGGGTATCGTTTTTCTTGGGTGTATTCACAAAACCCTGAGACGATTTTACATGTATACAGTTTTTCATTTAGAGCAGGAAAAATTTTAACAGAAACTTGGATTTTGTAAAAGTTTGGTTTTGTGATTTTTCCGGTTCCGAACTTCGTTACACTTAACTACTTAACTAGTTTAGGTTTAGTTAGGCTCTGATACCACTGTAAGTCCGTGTTGCCCACCCCGGTGCTTACGGGGAGGCGGAAAACATAATAAAAATCGGATTTTTAATGACTTAGGCAACATGGACTATGCTTGTGAGGATCTTTGCTAAACATAAACTAGCTAACCCTAACTACAAAGTAGCTAAGTGATGAAAGGTTATACCTTTGGTCTTTAGTCCTTCTCTCCTTGCTCCTAGGTATGGTAGAAAAGGATCACCTTGCTTGTCTTCTCCCGTCAAAGAAGGATCCACTTGAAAGCCACCACCTTTAGCTTCAACTCCAAGCTAGGAGTAACTAGAGTACAAGAAATGCTAAGACTTGAACCCTAGAAGTGAGTAGAGAAGATCAAGAGAGGGTTTTTCTCAAGCCCTTTTTGTTTCTCAACACATGAGAGGGAGAGAGCTTGAGGGAGAGGATGAGCAAGAGAGAGAAAAGATATGATAGAATGAAATAATAGTGAGCCATTCTCACTAATATGTGAGGATAATTTTAATTAGATAATTAGCTTGAAAATTGTCATGATAAATCATGAATTGACCATTATCATTTCATTTTTGCAAAGATCAAAGA
This sequence comes from Agapanthus africanus, assembly GCA_030015575.1. Lineage (NCBI taxonomy): Eukaryota > Viridiplantae > Streptophyta > Magnoliopsida > Asparagales > Amaryllidaceae > Agapanthus > Agapanthus africanus. The sequence goes on from JASDDO010000019.1 coordinate 26,853,775, forward strand.
GCATCTTCCAAATGAAATGATTATGGTCAAGTTGTCAACATGGTCAACAAGTCAATGAAGTCAAATTGTCAACAACAACCATGCACAATAATTAAGCTAATTATCAATTAACAATAATCCACACAAAATCAATAGGGTTAATAAAATGACAAAAGCCATTAACCCTAAACAAGGTCCTCTCCCCCAATCTCAAGCAACTGTGCATACGCACCCGCATTCGTGATCCGAGGAACACGAACACAATGAGAAGAACCAATCTCAAATCATATACTAGGATCCGGCTTAAACCAAAGCCCGCTAGTATAAACTGTCCGGACAGCAAACGTGCACAAGTGCGCGGATGCGAACGAACCCTGTCGCAAAACCATGCGACCTCTACTCGTTTTGCCTAAAGGCGAATAGCTCTCTGTGTGGGACTCTAAAGACTCGACACTACGCTGGCAGTGGGTTTAACCACAGACCGCAAGCGGCACTAGCTGTACGTAACGGTCCCCAGGTAGATGTCGATAAGAAGACTGACGAGGTGAACCCCATCTGCACTCCTACTGAGCCTGTATGTGACAGTCTCCGTACAGTCCGGTCTGTTCGTCTGATACATCGCATGGCGGGCCTAGGGGGGCGGTGAACGTCAGTCCCCTAATAGCGGTACAAGTCGTGTCGGAGTGTAGCCCAGAACACCCTGAGATAACACTGGAAACCTACCAGTATATCTCGCTTGCCCTGGCCAGGGACTACTCGTGTAATGGCTCTCCTAGACACAGCGCGATGTCAACCCCCAATACCGGGAGAGACGAATCCTGTCTAACCGTCACTGCCTCCAAGTGCTTCGGGACTGCACCCAAAAACTACCTGTTTGCACAGCTCCTTTGAGCCGTGGTAGGGTAGTAATCAAAGTGCAGTGGGAACACACTCGAGGCGAAGTGACAGTGTCAAGTCAGCGGACTAAGCTGTACTCATGTCACCTGGGAACTGATAACTGACGATAGGTATATTACCAACCAACAGTTCCCGACGAGTCCTGTCCAGTGTACTCGTAACCTAACGAGCACCCGCATACTATCCCAAGTACGACGTACTAACGGCTGTGGGACAGACCGTCTCCCACACTGGGATGAGAAGCGCATACGCTAGTCTACTCCGGAGTATCGATGCCCTGTCTCGATAGTCCAACGACCAGGGACCTGTATAAGGATGTGCTTATAGATTACCCAGCTCCCACGAGTGCGAGCGCCATCACAACGCTGGTAATCAAGCAAAGATCCTAAGGGCTCTACTAATATGTATACCAGCAATATGCTAAAAGAAACACATGCACATATTAAAGCAGAGACAAACCAAGTAGCATACTACCATTTCGAGCAAGATTGTATATACAACTGTGAATATCCCAAGCTTCCATTAAGTAATATACAAGCTAGTATGATACAGTAATGGCCTCTAGGGCATATACACTAACAATCTCCCACTTGCACTAAGGCCATGTACTGGCGTATCGAAGACCTATCATCTCGATCAGCCGCTCGAACTGAGTCTGGGGCAAGGCCTTGGTGAATGGATCTGCTGTGTTATCCTCTGATGCAACTCTCCGGACCTCGATCTCCTGGCGATCCACGATCTCCCTGATCAGGTGATACCGCCTTAAGATGTGTCTGGATTTCTGATGGGACCTGGGTTCCTTCGCTAAAGCTATAGCCCCGTTGTTGTCGCAATACAGAGGTATTGGGTCAACAATGGACGGAACCACCTGAAGTTCTTTCAAGAACTTCCTCATCCAGACAGCTTCTTTTGCGGCATCAGATGCAGCGATGTATTCCGCTTCCATAGTCGAGTCAGCAACGGTTTCCTGTTTGGAGCTCTTCCAACACACCGCCCCTCCATTGAGGGTAAAGACAAAACCCGACATGGACTTGGAATCATCCTTGTCACTCTGGAAGCTGGAGTCAGCAAAGGCCTCAATCTGCAGGTCTTTTCCGCCATACACCAAGAACATCTCCTTAGTCCTTCTCAGGTACTTGAGAATGTTCTTTACTGCTATCCAATGTTTCTCCCCAGGGTTTGACTGATACCTGCTTACCACACTCAGTGCATAAGCCACATCCGGTCTGGTACACAACATCGCATACATTATAGAGCCTACCGCAGAAGCGTAGGGTATAATAGACATGCGATCCCTCTCCAAATCAGTCTTGGGAGACATCTCTTTGGAGAGGGTGACCCCGTGACAAGCCGGTAGATTACCGCGCTTGGAATCTTCCATACTGAATCTCTTCAGTATGGTGTCGATGTACCTGGACTGCGAGAGTCCTAATATCCTTTTGGATCTGTCACGGTAGATCCGGATACCCAGAATGTATGAGGCATCACCCAGGTCTTTCATGGAGAACCTGTGTGACAAGAACCCCTTGACAGATTGTAGCATAGGAATGTCATTTCCTATTAAGAGAATGTCATCCACGTATAAAATGAGGAATAATACAGTTCTCGCTACAAATCTACAATAGATGCATGGTTCATCTGGATTTTTGATAAAGCCAAATTCTTTGACCGTCTCATCAAAACAGATGTTCCAACTCCGCGATGCCTGCTTGAGTCCATAAATGGACTTGAGCAACTTGCACACCTTTCCGCTGCTCCCACCCTGAATGAAACCCTCTGGCTGGTCCATATAGACACACTCCTCTAAATGACCATTTAGAAAAGCTGTCTTTACGTCCATCTGCCAAATCTCATAATCGTGGAAAGCAGCGATGGCAAGAAGGATCCGAATGGATTTCAGCATAGCTACTGGAGAAAAGGTTTCGTCATAGTCCAAACCAGGTCGCTGACGAAAACCCTTTGCTACCAGTCTAGCTTTATAGGTCTCTTCTTTTCCTTTACGGGCAGTCAAATCTTTTCTAATTATTCTTTGTTTTAATTGTAGCCCTACAGATCGAAAGAGGAGACGAAAGAACAGTTGCACCACCGGTACTCCCGGTCTTGCCACCTGCTGCAACCGGTATAGTAAACTCAATTGTTCATAAACCTCCTTTATTTCTTGAACCGTTATTTGATTGTGATCTACTTTGTAGCTATAACAGCGACTCCAGCTCCGTTCGAGTCTCAAGTTATAATGCCAGCAGGCCCCTTCTCTCGACGTCCTTCTTCCAAAGGTGCTGTGAATAGCCTGCGCATGTTGATCGATCACCTTGAGGAGCTTGATGCGGAGACTCCTGCCCTTGCTGCATATTTCGCTGCTGAGGTTAATCCTATGCGGGCGACGCTCGTGCACTTTCATAGTGAAGGCGTCGTGGAGTCTTGGGTTAATCACTGCAGAAAAATTGAGGCCTGTCTGCATGAGCTCGAGTTTAGATGTCCTGCCCCCGAGGTCTTTGCTGTGAACTCCCAGCCGGTCGCATGGGTCAAGGAGAGCACCCCTTACTTCCGCCTTCTTGAACAAGAAGCGGCTTTGAGGCGTAAGGAGCGCGAGGAGACTTTAAGCGAATCTGCTCATTTGCATGCTCAAGTTGAAGCAAACGCTGCACAGCTGAAGGTTATCTTTGAAAGCCTTCTACGATGTATTTCTGATGGGCTAACGCTGAGGCAGAAACTCGACCTTATTGAACGAGATGCGCAAGGTCGTGAGGTAGCTCAGCGGGTCGTTGACGAGCAACTTTCATCCTACTTACAGCAATGAGCCCAGGTCGAAGCAGAGTTGGCCGCAGCAGCTGACCATGAAAAGGGGCTGAGGGAAGTGCACGAGCGGCTAATTAGTCTATTGAAAACGCTTCCCTCTCAATAATTGTTTTTGCACCATTTGTAATTTTGAATAAAATGTATCCATTTTTTTATTCTTTCATAAGATGTATTTTGTACCCAATTGAATTTATGAATAAAAGATACATTTCTTTCGCAATGTCTTGTGTCATCTCTTTGCTTTCTTCTTTTCTTTGTTATCAGCATGTCACTTTAGTAAGCGTAGCCTGCATATGATAGAGAGAGCATTCCGTTTTGCATTCTTTGAGAGGTAGTGATGGCTTAGAAAGCAGGTTCAGATCTGCTGCCTGAGGCTTTTCAACTTCATGAGCCGTAAGGGTCTCATAAAGATTTTTCTCCCTACGAGTCGAGAGGATCTCATAGGTGTATTTTCTCCGTAGGAATCGTGAGGATTCCTAAGTGTGTTTTCTCTTATAAGTCGTAAGGATCTTACAAGAGAGTTTTCTTCCTTACGGGTCGAGAGGACCCGTAAGTGATTAATGGTGTTGCCATTATCCGCATTTCACGGAGTCAGGAGTTGCTCTGGGCGTTTCCTACGGGGTCAAGATTGAATTCAGCCGTGTTCCACGGGACCAGGATTTTGCTCTGGATGCTTCCCACGGGGTCGGATTGACATAGCCGTGTTCTGCGAGGACCAGGCTCCGCTCTGGATGCTTCCCACGGGGTCAGGATTGACATAGGCCGTGTTCAGCTAGGACCAGGATCCGCTCTGGACGTTTCCCACGGGGTCAGGATTAACATAAGCCGCGTTCCACGAAACCTGGATTTTGCTCTGGATGCTTCCCACGGGGTCGGATTGACATAGCCGTGTTCTGCGAGGACCAGGCTCCGCTCTAGATGCTTCCCATGGGGTCAGGATTGATATAGGCCGTGTTCAGCAAGGACCAGGATCCGCTCTGGACGTTTCCCACGGGGTCAAGATTGACATAGGCCGTGTTCCACGAAACCAGGATTTTGTTCTGGATGCTTCCCACGGGGTCTAATTGACATAGCCGTATTCTGCGAGGACCAGATTCCGCTCTAGACGTTTTCCATGGGGTCAGGATTGACATAGGTGTGTTCAGCGAGGACTAGGATCTGCTCTGGACGTTTCCCATGGGGTCAGGATTGACATAAGCCGTGTTCCATGAAACCAGGATTTTGCTCTGGATGCTTCCCACGGGGTCTGGTTGACATAGCCGTGTTCTGTGAGGACCAGGCTCCACTCTGGATGCTTCCCACGGGGTTTGATTGACATAGGCCATGTTCAGCGAGGACCACGATCCGCTCTGGACGTTTCCCATGGGGTCAGGATTGATATAGGCCGTGTTCAACGAAACCAGGATTTTGCTCTGGATACTTCCCATGGGGTCTGATTGACATAGCCATGTTCTGCGAGGACCAGGCTCCGCTCTGGATGCTTCCCACGGGGTCAGGATTGATATAGGCCGTGTTCAGCGAGGACTGGGATCCGCTCTGGACGTTTCCCACGGGGTCAGGATTGACATAGGCCGTGTTCCACGAAAACAGGATTTTGCTCTGGATGCTTCCCACGGGGTCTGATTGACATAGCCGTGTTCTGCGAGGACCAGGCTCCGCTCTGGATGCTTCTCACGGGGTCTGATTGACATAGGCCGTGTTCAGCGAGGACCAGGATCCGCTCTGGACGTTTCCCACGAGGTCAGGATTGACATAGGCCGTGTTCCACGAAACCAGGATTTTGCTCTGGATGCTTCCCATGGGGTCTGATTGGCATAGCCGTATTCTGCGAGGACCAGGCTCCGCTCTGGATGCTTCCCACGAGTTCAGAATTGACATAGGCCGTGTTCAGCGAGGACAAGGATCCGCTCTAGACGTTTCACACGGGGTCAGGATTGACATAGGTCGTGTTCCACGAAACCAAGATTTTGCTCTGGATGCTTCCCACGGGGTCTGATTGACATAGCCGTGTTCTGCGAGGACCAGGCTCCGCTCTGGACGTTTCCCACGGGGTCAGGATTGACATAGGAGTGTTCTGCGAAACCAGGATTTTGCTCTGGATGCTTCCCACGGGGTCGGATTGACATAGCCGTGTTCTACGAGGACCAGGCTCCGCTCTGGATGCTTCCCACGGGGTCTGATTGACATAGGCCGTGTTCAGCGAGGACCAAGATCTGCTCTGGACGTTTCCCATGGGTTCAGGATTGACATAGGCCACGTTCCACGAAACCAGGATTTTGCTCTGGATGCTTCCCATGGGGTCTGATTGACATAGCCGTGTTTTGTAAGGACCAGGCTCCGCTCTGGATGCTTCCCACAGGGTCTGATTGACATAGGCTGTGTTCAGCGAGGACCAGGATCCTCTCTGGACGTTTCCCACGAGGTCAGGATATAGGCCGCGTTCCATAAAACCAGAATTTTGCTCTGGATGCTTCCCACGGGGTCGGATTGACATAGCCGTATTCTGCGATGACCAGGCTCCACTCTGGATGCTTCCCACGGGGTCTGAATTGACATAGACCGCGTTCCACGAAATCAGGATTTTGCTCTGGATGCTTCCTACGGGGTCAGATTGACATAGCCGTGTTCTGGGAGGACCAGGCTCCGCTATAGATGCTTCCCACGGGGTCTGATTGACATAGGCCATGTTCAGCGAGGACCAGGATCCGCTGTGGACGTTTCCCACGGGGTCAGGATTGACATAGGCCGCGTTCCACGAAACCAGGATTTTGCTCTGGATGCTTCCTACGGGGTCGGATTGACATAACCGTGTTCTGTGAGGACTAGGCTCCGCTCTGGATGCTTTCCACGAGTTCTGATTGACATAGGCCGTGTTCAGCGAGGACAAGGATCCGCTCTGGACGTTTCCCACGGGTTAGGATTGACATAGGCCGCGTTCCACGAAACCAGAATTTTGCTCTGGATGCTTCCCACAGGGTGGGATTGACATAGTCGTGTTCTGCGAGGACCAGGCTCCGCTCTAAATGCTTCCCACGGGGTCTGAATTGACATAAGTCGCATTCCACGAAATCAGGATTTTGCTCTGGATGCTTCCCACGGGGTCGGATTGACATAGCCGTGTTCAGCGAGGACCAGGATCCGCTCTGCACGTTTCCCACGGGGTCAGGATTGACATAGTCTAGGGATGCTAGGCACTGCCACAAGGGTCTACGAGGCATCAACCATGCCCGATTTAAAATTTAGCCGTGCCGAACAACCCTAACCAAGATTTTTAAACTAGACTTTATGCGAAAACAAGTATGTTAAACACTTTAACACTAAGTGAGAGGGATTACAACCTTTGTAGATCCGGTCCTTCACTTCTTAAGCTCCGTGTTGAGGTCCCTTCGCTGCGATCATCGTGTTCCGGACTCTTGAGAGGCTTCACGAAGAGAAAGATGCAGTCTTGCTTCCGATCTTCGATAACAAAGATGATCTATCTTGAAGTTTCATTAACACAAGCTAACACTCACTAAATGAAGTGAACACTCTCATCTAAAGGGCAAGGATAGATGAGGATGATGAAGTAGGATTTTTGCTCTCTTTTATTTTCTTATTCTCACTCATTTTCATCACTTGGAAAAAAGCTAGAAAGCTTTTTTCATGAAAGAAAGAAGAAGGAAGAAGAAGATGAATAATTCATAATCCTTTTGTGATGAATAATGTAAAGAAGATAATGATGAATAATGCAATCATGGTTAACTTAATCTTTGTAGAGATTTAACTAGGGCTTGGGTTTGGGTTGGGTTAAAGCATGAGTCACTTGAAAATATCTTAACACAAAACAAAAAAAAACCTTCTAGAAGGTTCATGAAGGAACTAACCCAAAACAAACCCTAACCTTGTTTAATCTCCACTAAACATATTGCATTAGTTATCATGTCATGTTACAATATTATATATCACATATATAATATTTATTGTAACAATATAAAATAATACAATTAACATATATCGCATATATATCAATGTATTACCCGAGTGAGAAAAAGAATCTTTTAGTGAGCTAATATTAGTTAATGTAATTTAATATATCATATATATATTATTATACATTAAATTATCGAATCAACACTTGATCCGACAATCCAGCTATATCGCATATAACCGACTAATACGATGACCCGGCTATATCACATATACCCGGCCGATATCTCATATCGCGAGAATCCAATACGGTATCACATACCGCATTATCCTCGGTCCCGCACATATCACATATGTGCTCCGACTCCATTTTGCCTGAGTCAAGAAACCGCTGTGTAGGACTCTAAAGAATCGTCAATACGCCGGCAGTAGGTGATGATCATATCAAACACCCACAAGCTGCAAGCGGTCAGCTAAACGTAACAGCCACCCAGGTATTGAGCGCTCAGAAGATCAACAAGCAAGCCTGTACATTCTCCTGTGAATCCAATCAGTAACACTCCCGTACAGTCCGGTCTCGTCGTCTGATATGTCGCATATCTCGCCTAGGGATGGTAAACGTCAGACCCCAGTAGCTCGATAAGTCATGTCGATATGAGGTCTATAACAGTTCGAGAAACTACTGATAACACTTACCAGTAAATCTCAGCAACCCTGGCCAGGGATTTCCAGTTATAGCTAATCGAACACAGCACAACATCAACTCCCTATACCGGGAGAGACGAATCCCCTCCTATCGCTCATTGCCTCCATGTGATTCGGGACTGTACCCAAAAGCCACCTTTTTGCATGCCCTCTTGGACGTGGTATGATGGAAATCAAAGCACAGTGGGAATCACACAAGAATCTATGACGATCTCGGATCAACAGACTACTCTGTACCAGTGTCACCGGAGAACTGCCATCTGACGTGAGGTATAATATCATCTGGGAGTTCTCGGCGAGTCCGTCCAGTGTACCCAGTCTCTATGGAGCACCCGTACACCATCCTTGATGTCAAACACCGATGGATATGGGATCATCCATCGCCCATCATATGGGTCAAGATACGTATACGCTAGTCTACTCTGGTGCATCGATGCCCTGTCTCGATACACCCTCAACTAGGAACAGTTATAGGATGTACTCGTCGACTACCGTGGCCCTATTAGTATGATCTCATCATAGTCCCAGTAGTCGAGTACATATCCTAAAGGCTTTATCAACATGTAACATAGAGACAGTCAGAGTACATGTTAAGATAAAGTACAACCAGATAGCATACTATCATGTCGAGCAAGAAAGTCCTCTCTATATATGTCCAAGCATCCATTACAATATACATCGTATGTACAGTAATGGCCTCTAGGGCATACATATAACTAACAATCTCCCACTTGCACTAGGGCCATCTGTTGTGGTATCGCATACCCAACAATTAGCTGTGGTTGAAGTATCTCATACTCAACCATCCCATAAAAGTCTCTACTGAGAAAAAGGCCTTCGTAAGTGGATCCGTGCTGTTGTCCTCTGTGTCTACTCTCCTAACCTCGATCTCCCTGGAGATCAACCATCTCCATGATCAGGTGATACTGCCTAAGAATTATATCTGGATTACTGATGGGACGGAAGTTCCTAGGCAAAAGCCACAACTCCATTGTCACACAATGGTAGGAACGAAGTTCATCTCATGAACTTATATATCCAGACTGCCTCTATGGTAGCATCCTTGGTAACGATGTATCTTGCCTTTAATCGTCTAGTAAGTCACGGTATCTAGCTTGGAACTCTTCCAACATATCGTCCCTCCACTGAGGGTAAAGACAATGCCTGCGACTGACATTCAGTCGTCCTTATCACCTTGGAACTTTTCCAGTAATTCTCCCCAGGATCGATTGATACCATCTCACTACAACTAGTGAGTATCCTAACATCCAATTAGATATATCTCATAGATATAAAACCTAGGATTTATGAGGTATCACCTTGATCCTATACGGAGAATCCTTGTGATAAGCGGAGATTGATCGAGCATAGCATAGGAAACTCCTTTCCTATCAAGAGTATGTCATCCACGTACTCTACGAGGACCACCATGCTCCCTACTACCTTTTTGTATATACAAGGTTCATCTACCATTTTGATGAAGTCAAACTCTTTAACTACCACATCAAAACAGATGTTCCAACTCCGCGATGCTTGTTTTATCATATAAAACATCTTCCACACGTTTCCGCTGCTCCCACTGTCTACGAAGCCCTCTGGCTGTGTACTTATAGACGCTCTCTTCTAAATCATCATTTAGAAAAGCAGTCATGACACCCAACCGCCAGATATCGTAGTCATGGTATGTAGCCGTGGCAAGTAGGATTCGGATAGACTTAAGCATAGCTTTGAAAGTCTCAACTTTTCCATATACACCAAGTAATCTTCTCAAGATATACTCAATCCTGATGGGGATTTAACCCTTCAGATATAGCAACCAAAGTCTATACTTTGTTGGTGTATAAGGATTCCATCTCAGATCAATAAGCATCCAGCCATTCTTACAGAGTCTCACTCCTGATGGCCAGCTCGAAACTAGTTGGGTCATCTTCTCATGATGCAATCCTCGCTCCCACTGTCATAGAGAAAACCGAAGTATCTCTCAGGTGGGTGAGGAACCCTACTAGATCGGCGGAGAGGCTGAGGTTCGTTGGAAACTATTGAATCCTTTGGTTCTACCAAATCATATGCTGTAGTTTGTATAGCTGGAACTCCTTCCAGTTCTACCTCATGACCACTAATTTCTTCACAAGAAATTCCCTTTCACAAAGGTGGCATGCTGAGAAACAAAACATCTTTTGTTCTTCTGTTTAGTAGAAGATATTCCCTTGTGAATGCTTGGGATATCCAACAAACTTCCACAGAACTTACTTTGCCTCGAGCTTGTCCGGATTTTACTTTTTAGACATAGGCCGGACAACCCCAAATCTTGACTAACTTAAGATATGGGCTCTTCCCTTTCCATATCACATATGAAGTGGTAGGCAACTGATTTGATTTGAACCCTATTCAATAGGTATGCAGCTTCTCAAGTGCATAACTCCCAAAAGGAAATAGGAAACTCAGTAGTACTCATCATAGAGCACACCATATCACATAGGGTGCTATTGCTCCGCCCCGATATACCATCGTGCTATGGTGTATACGGAGGAGTAATGCTGAGAGAGAATCTCATTCTCCTTTAGAATAGTCCAGGAATTCCGTGCTCAAGTATTCTCCTTCTTGATCTCATCAAAGGACATAATACTTATACCCGTTTTTTGGTTCTCTACTTCTTACTTATATTCTGTGAATATCTCAAAAGGTTCAGACTTGTGTTTCAATAGGAACATATGTCCGAATCTTGAGAGATCATCAGAGAATGTAATGAAGTACAAAGAACTAGTCTTGGCATGTGTAGACAGGGGACCATCATACATCATCATGTATCAATCCCAAGAGTTCACTAACTCTTTCTCTGTTTGCAATAAACAGAGCTATAGTCATCGTATCTTTGTGACATGACCGGCAAGTTTCACAAGATGTAAATTCAAACTAATTTAAATATGCATCTATATGTAACTTCAGCTAGTCGGGTCGCATTGATATGACCTAGTCTACAATGCCTCAAGAAGGATTCGTTCATTTCTGAACTCTTCCTCTTGTGTGTGTTCTGTATACTAAGAACTGTAGTTTGATTTAGAATGTCTATGCTTTTAGATAACGTACCTGAACCGATCAACTCTTGATATAGGAAATGTTCAAAACATTATCCAACAATACAAAATTATATCCTTTCTTTACTAATAAAGAGACTGATATGATATTGTATATCAGGTTCGGTATCTAATAATATTCGTTCAGAATCAATGTATTCTGGTAATACAGGGTGACAGTGACCAACAGACTTGGCTGCAACACTTGCACCGTTTCTATCTCATGAAACTTATCACCCGTTCTCAGTTCTCTACCTATCTGTAGTCCATGTAACAAATTACATGTGCGGGATCCTGATCTGGTATCTCATACCCAGGACGTAAAGGATATTGAGAAACAGTTCTCTGTAATGAACACACCCGAAGATGATGCATCAACATGCACTTTCTTCGTTTGGGCGGCACGGGAATTCTGGTAATCCCCAATTTCCTGCTGTCTTATAACAATTATAAGTTGGAGCGGGACCAACGTTCCCCAGCACAGTATAACAAGCGGGTTCGGTCAATATATCCGTTTTATTATCTTGATTAAGGCGTGACATGGTCTCTACCTGGAGAGAGAGAGAAGAAAACACTCAGCGTGCGCTTTTACAAGATTAGATTGGTTATCAATTTATCTAATCAGGATGTCTCCCACTGTTTTAGTCAAATCTTCCTTCAAACCCTAAAAGGAAAGACTAGCCGGGATTAATTACACCCTACAAGTTCGCCAATCTTTCAGCCAGGCAAGTACCGGTACTTTGAGGGAGGTCCCCCGTGCTTTCGCACGAACCTATTAAAGTAAACCTCGTTTTCCCAGGGGCGTAACCTCTTTAACACCTTTCTAGACACCTACTTGATCGGCTAATTGTAATGTGTAAAACTATCCCAGGTGTAACTCTTACTTTCAGCGGGTATCAGGATCCAACTATCTCATAGAAGGTATGCAATCTTATTGCAAATTTCAACACTTGAAACTCCCAATAATATTTTACCCCTAGCAGCTATATGACCTTAACATAGTCAACAAATCATAAGTGCTAGTCAAGTTCAACCCGTCATTTCCCGATTGAATTAAACCCACCCGCACGACTCTTAACATAGTCAACAAAGTCGCACGACTACCCTAATCCAATCGCATCATTTGCTTATACAGATAAGCACTAATCAGCTACCGCACACTACGCCTTAACATAGTCAACAAACGTAGCACGAATACTAACTAGTACTTATCTGAAATGACGGAAGGCTACGACAGGTTTTTAAGAAAACCCTTTGCGTAATGAACTTGATATCGTTGTAGAATCGAGTGAATTTTAAATGGAGTGTTTTTGAGGTTTTTCTAGTATTGCTAAAGGGGTCACTCCCGGTGAAGGGATCGTCGGCCCTTTCCTCATCGAATAAGGTGCAGGGTATATCATATATACCACTATGCAAAGCAAGAACTATAGAAGAAATCAAAAGACAAACCGAGTTTGTAGCATCTGCTAGTTTCACTAAAGAGGTCACTCCCGGTGAAGGAATCTCGGCTCTTTCCTTATCGAATAAGGTGCTGGATGTTCTACAAGGAACACCGCTATGCAAAGCAAGAACTAGAGCTACCAATTTTTAAACAAGTTTCTACAACATCTTAGGTTTCTTTTTAGTTTCATTAATCTCATTAATGAAGTCCCATTTTGTTTGTGCTTCACAAGCATCACTTTTGAAACGAAATTTGCAATATAACATATATCTCATATATATAATATAAACATTCGTCTCAGGCAGTAATATGATCTCATCACAGAATATTGCAGCAGAAGAATATATATGAAATATTGGATATACCAGGACGTCCGTGTTTTAATACTAGCCTGTATAAAACACGGATTCCACGGTCGCGATGAATAGCCAAACCCACATCCCTAGACCCCTACGAGAGCGGCAAGCAACACTGCCAATTCTAGGGTTAGGAGACCCGGTCTCGACTCCTCGAGATGGTCTCCTACTGGACCCTAGAACCCGGTTACTTGTGCTCCCCGTCTTGGGTCTACCTAATGCGGAAAAGTAAATGATATACAACGGTGACATCATCCTCAGCCCGGAAGTGCCCCAATAAAAGAATATTACATACAAATAAATTTTACATGAATGAAAAAGAAAAACTCTCATCTCACATAAAACCCCGGCTATTCAAAACGCGACGATCCAATATAACATATCACAGCAACACATAATATCTCATATCATCAACGTAAGCAAGTATGCGTATCCTGATTGTCGTTGGTGTATAGCAACGAAGCCGGCGATACACCACATACTACGCTTCAGGTCACAGAAAAGAAAGTGTAAAACTACAACAGTTGGAATCCGCAACCTCCTTAGATATCGCATGCCTAACCAAATGAATTCCTTAGACATCTCATGCCTAATAATTATAAACCCCGCATTTTAGTCTCATTATCGAAAACTCTTTTCAATGTCAAGTCGGGCAATTCAACAAGATTCCCGACATCCTGATCGAATACTCGTCGCAAACTTTAGTAGACGGCCGCACCCCCGGATGCCGTCGACGAAGTGCACTAAGGCGGAACACCGCTGCCGCGAGCATCCGAACGGATGCTTTTGGCGACGGGGTTCTCCTACAGTCACTTGGTAGAGGCTATGGGGCGTGGTTGTCTATTAAGTTTACCCGGCGAGTATCCGCGTAGGCTACGTGATTGCGACGGAATTTTGATCGCATCAAAATCCCGTGGCAACCGATCATCTGAGACTGAACTGCTAGATTTATAACATTCAAATTAGTTATCTCATAACCACCTGTGGATTCCAAATATTGTATCACATTGCAGATAAAAAGACAGTGTTAAACTTTCCGATCGAATAATCAAACACCCAAGATTTTCTATATAGCTCAACACTTGAGCGGAGTTCAAAAAGTATCCATCACATGCCACAGTACCGATGGTCCAGCCGTAGAAGGGTCAAGCCAACGCCTCACATGTGGCACGCCGTACTGCCCCAAACCCTAAGGTTTAGAGGCAGTTCAAGACGGTCACATAATCGAGTTAAGGTTTGTTGTCTTCTAGAGGGTCCACCGCGTTACTTGCACGAATTAGAACGTTCTTAAACTCGAGAAAAAATCCAACTTTTGAAAAAAATTCTGACAGGGGAAAAAGTGAGTTATTGATATCCGTTCGAATTTTTTAACAGTTTCTAAAATTATCACGAAAAATTAAACGAAGTTAAATTATTCGATCGAATCAACGAGTTCCCAATACAACCCAGAAAACTCAACTCTTGAGTAGAATTAAAACTTCCCAGAAAAATCAGGAAACAGCTACGGGTGTAATTGTAGAAAAACGAGTCCCTAATCTCCACATACGGCCGCGGAACCGTCGCCAAAACCAGGGTACGGCCGCGGTTCCGCGGCGCTACAGTGGAGTTAGGAAGTAGTATTCTATAGTTATTCTTAGATTTTCCTGCTCAATTTTCTGAGCATTTTTAATACTAAAAAATCAACATTTTAAAAAAATATCCAGAGAAGGGTATTCGTCGGGGTTTCCGGGTTCAATCGAACTTTAAACTCCGTCTAGACTTCGCCTAAAGCTCTAGCTTGGCTCTGATACCACTGTAGGGATGCTGGGCACTCTAACAAGGGTCTGCTAGGCATCAACCATGCCCGATTTAAAATTTAGCCGTGCCGAACAACGCAAAGCCGGATCTTTAAACTAGAGTTTATGCGAAAACAAGCATGTTAAACACTTTAACACTAAGTGAAAGGGATTACAACCTTTGTAGATCCAGTCCTTCACTTCTTAAGCTCCGTGTTGAGGTCCCTTCGCTACGATCATCGTGTTCCGGACTCTCGAGAGGCTTCACGAAGAGAAAGATGCAGTCTTGCTTCCAATATTCGATAATAAAGATGATCTACCTTGAAGTTTCATTAACACAAGCTAACACTCACTAAATGAAGTGAACACTCTCATCTAAAGGGCAAAGATAGATGAGGATGATGAAGTAGGATTTTTGCTCTCTTTTATTTTCTTATTCTCGCTCATTTTCATCACTTGGAAAAAAGCTAGAAAGCTTTTTCCATGAAAGAAAGAAGAAGGAAGAAGAAGATGAATAATTCATAATCCTTTTGTGATGAATAATGTAAAGAAGATAATGATGAATAATGCAACCATGGTTAACTTAACCTTTGTAGAGATTTAACTAGGGCTTGGGTTTGGGTTGGGTTAAAGCATGAGTCACTTGAAAATATCTTAACACAAAACAAAAAGAAACCTTCTAGAAGGTTCATGAAGGAACTAACCCAAAACAAACCCTAACCTTGTTTAATCTTCACTAAACATGTTGCATTAGTTATCATATCATGTTACAATATTATATATCACATATATAATATTTATTGTAACAATATAAAATAATACAATTAACATATATCGCATATATATCAATGTATTACCCGAGTGAGAAAAAGAATCTTTTAGTGAGCTAATATTAGTTAATGTAATTTAATATATCATATATATATATTATTATACATTAAATTATCGAATCAACACTTGATCCGATAATCCGGCTATATCGCATATAACCGACTAATACGATGACCCGGCTATATCACATATACCCGGCCGATATCTCATATCGCGAGAATCCAATACGGTATCACATACCGTATTATCCTCGGTCCCGCACATATCACATATGTGCTCCTACTCCGTTTTGCCTGAGTCAAGAAATCTCTGTGTAGGACTCTAAAGAATCGTCAATACACCGGCAGTAGGTGATGATCATATCAAACACCCACAAGCTGCAAGCGGTCAGCTAAACGTAACAGCCACCCAGGTATTGAGCGCTCAGAAGATCAACAAGCAAGCCTGTACATTCTCCTGTGAATCCAATCAGTAACACTCACGTACAGTCCGGTCTCGTCGTCTGATATGTCGTATATCTCGCCTAGGGGTGGTAAACGTCAGACCCCAGTAGCTCGATAAGTCATGTCGATATGAGGTCTATAACAGTTCGAGAAACTACTGATAACACTTACCAGTAAATCTCAGCAACCGTGGCCAGGGATTTCCATTTATAGCCAATCGAACACAGCACAACATCAACTCCCTATACCGGGAGAGACGAATACCCTCCTATCGCTCATTGCCTCCATGTGATTCGGGACTGTACCAAAAAGACACCTTTTTGCACGCCCTCTTGGACGTGGTATGATGGAAATCAAAGCACAGTGGGAATCACACAAGACTCTATGACGATCTCGGGTCAACAGACTACTCTGTACCAGTGTCACCGGAGAACTGCCATCTGACGTGATGTATAATACCATCTGGGAGTTCTCAGCGAGTCCGTCCAGTGTACCCAGTCTCTACTGAGCACCCGTACACTATCCTTGATGTCAAACACCGATGGATATGGGATCATCCATCGCCCATCATATGGGTCAAGATGCGTATACGCTAGTTTACTCTGGTGCATCGATGCCCTGTCTCGATACACCCTCGACTAGGAACAGTTATAGGATGTACTCGTCGACCACCGTGGCCCCACTAGTATGATCTCATCATAGTCCCAGTAGTCGAGTACATATCCTAAAGGCTTTATCAACATGTAACATAGAGACAGCCAGAGTACATGTTAAGATAAAGTACAACCAGATAGCATACTATCATGTCGAGCAAGAAAGTCCTCCCTATATATGTCCAAGCATCCATTACAATATACATCGTATGTATAGTAATGGCCTCTAGGGCATACATATAACTAACACATAGGCCGCGTTCCACGAAACCAGGATTTTGCTCTGGATGCTTCCCACGGGGTCGGATTGACATAGCCGTGTTCTGCGAGGACCAGGCTCCGCTCTGGATGTTTCCTATGGGGTCAAAATTGGCATAGGCCGCGTTCCACGAAACCAGGAAAAGTTGACTCTCGGTTGTTTGTGCATCGTCGAGTCATGGAACTGGGAATTTTGCTGTAGCTCCGATTTGTTGATGTTGTGTCTGTTGAAATGAGACGGCTGTTGAGATGATCTTCAGGTTGTCTGTGAACCATCGAGGTGTGGCTTCTTTTCTGATGGAGCCTACGGGGAAGGTATGGTTCTCTCTTTGTTTGTGCCCCTGGATTGTATATAGGGATCGATGTAATCTCACCTGTAGGGCAAAAGTTTCGTTTTATATATCTTTCTTTCCGCGATGCTCTATCATTTCAGCTTTTATATCGCGAAGGTCGCGATTGCCCAATCATTTCGGCTATTTTTCGCGGTGCCCAATCATTTCGGCTGTTTGTTTTATTTACTCGCTGCTTTTTATTGCGAGTTGCCCAATCATTTCGGCTATTTTTGTATGCATACATTTTTACTTGCTGATTTTCAAGTTGCCCCATCATTTCGGCTATTTCGTATGCATTTGTAATTCGCTGCAAGCTTGAAATTAGACAACGATTTCGGCATCAGCACCGCTACAACTGAGATATTGCCAGGAGCGAATCATCATTTGCCTCTGTCGATGTCGAAAAAAGGCGGCTTAGCGAACAGGGTTAAGATCCTGTCGACTAAGGCTTTTGACTTCATGAGCCGTAAGGGTCTCATAAAGGTATTTCTCCCTATGAGTCGTGAGGATCTTGTAGGTGCGTTTTCTTCTTAGGAATCGTGAGGATTCCCAAGTGTGTGGTCTCTTATAAGTCGTAAGGATCTTACAAGAGTGCTTTCTCCTTATAAGTCGAGAGGACTTACAAGGGTTGTCCACTGTGCAAACATATCTCTAGTCCCGGATAGGACTTTGTTAGGGAAATGTTTATTCGCGTCCGTGGATTGTATACAAGGGTCAATACTGAACCGCTTGTAGGGCAGTATTGGAGGTTGTGATGGCTGCTTAAGAACAGGTTCAAATCCCTGTAGCTTAAGGCTTTTGAATCCTATGAGCCGTGAGGGTCTCAAAAGGGGAATTCTCCTTACGAGTCGTGAGGATGTCGTAAGTGCGTTTCTCCTTAGGAATCGTGGGGATTCCTAAGTGTGTTGCTCCTTTGTGAGTCGTAAGGATCTCACGCAGGTGGTTTCTCCTCACAAGGTCGAGAGGACCTTGCAAGTGGCTTTTAACGAGATTGCGCCCTTTTCGGGTTTTCACAACACTCGTCGGTAGCCCTGCTGTTTTTACTCACGGAGCCCTTTCGGGTTTTCATCCGTGCCTATTTTGCTTATGGACATACCGTTTTCTTTTTCTTTCTTTCTTTTTTTTTGTGTCAGCCTTGGGATGCTGCAGTCCGTAGTAGTTTATCGACGTTTCGGTCAATAGCAAGTTTTAGGACCTAGTGGTCCATTGTTAGTTTAAGTACGTTTCGGTCCGTTGTTAGTTTTAGAACATTTCGGTCCGTCGTTAGTTTAAGGACATTTCGGTCCGACGCCAGTTTTGGGACATAGTGGTCCACCGTTAGTTTAAGGACATTGTCGGCTACTACTTATAGAGTTTAGGCTTAGGAAGATAGCGAGCGGACATAGGTGTCATCATCTATCATTGACCTAGACCGTGACTCGTCAGGCGTAGTATTTTTTTATGAAGCTACCGTTTATTGGCCTGAAAGGTCTTTCACCATGCATGTCCATGAGTAGATATGCTCCACCCTGGTAAACTTTGTCTATGATATACGGGCCTTCGTAGTTCGGCTCAAATTTTCCCCGTTTGGCACGATTAGGGATCATAGGTCTTTTAACCACTAGCATGAGCTCGCCTTGGCGGAATGTTCTCGGCCTAGTCAGTCTCTCATATGAGCGCGTCATCTTTGCTTTATAAGCCTTCAGATTTTGTTGCGCCATGAGCCGGGTTTCGTCGAGGGCATCAAGCTCCTCAAGCCAAAGTTGAGCATTTTCTTCATCTGTTAGCTCGTAGTGAACGGCAAATCGTAGAGAGGGTAACTCTATCTCGAGAGGGAGTACCACTTCTGTGCCGAATACCAACGCGTACGGCGTTGTGTTCGTGGCTGTTTTGAACGTAGTTCGATACGCTCAGAGAGCTTCATGCAGTCTCTCGTGACAGTCCTTCTTATTTCAAGACACCATCTTTTTCGCAATCTTCGTCAAGGTCTTGTTGAAAGGCTCAGCTAGACCGTTAGCTCGAGGATTATAGACTGAAGAGTATTTCTAGTCTATGTTTTGCTGTTGTGCGAAGCGGCTGATCTTGTGGCTTCTGTAGGCTGGCCCGTTATCGGAGATGATCCATCGCGGAGTTCCAAACCGATAAATGATGTGCGTCTTGAAGAAATGGAGGATATTCTCTTTCTTCACTTCCCTTAGCGGTACTGCTTCTACCCATTTGGAGAAGTAATCAGCTGTCGCCAAAATGAACCGATGTCCTATGGACGATGCTGGTTTGATGGGCCTAATTATGTCGGTTCCCCACATTTTGAACGGCCAGCTAGCCACCGTTGGATGTATTGGATTTGGATGCTGATGGATAAAGTCCCCATGAATTTGGCACGAGTGGCATTGCTTTGCTTATTCGAGGCAGTCCTGGATCATCGTGGGCCAATAGTAGCCTATCCTTTTGATCTTCAGCTTCATCTTCGGGCCGGGTTGGTGAGAACCGCAGAGTCCGTCGTGAGTTTCTTGGACGACTCTCTTTGCCTCTTCGGGTCCCAGGCATCTTAGCCATAGAGAATCAAATGATCTTTTATACAGAGTATCATTAACAAAGGCGAAGGTTGGAGCTCGTTTCATGAGTTGATGCCTTGAGGATGCATCTTCAGGTGTTCGACCGGATTTGAAGTAGTCTATAAAGACTTCTCTCCAATCCATAGCCTTTTCCTGGTCTTTTATTTGCAGAGTCATTTGCTCGGTCGCTCCCTTTTCTTCGGACGACTCCGGAGATATTTCTGCCGGTGCAAGAACCCGACGGCTTTGCACAACGATCCTCACGTCATCGAGATTTTCATCAGCCAATTCTTTAGCGAGCTTGGCCAATGCATCCGCTTTGCTATTTTCCGCATGCGGTATGCTTTCCAGGGTGTAGGAAGGAATTTGAGTCAGCAGTTGCTGCACTCTTTCGCCGTACTTCACCAGCTCTGGCTTGCACGTTTGATAGTCGCCATTTACTTGGCTAACGATCAGCTGGGAGTCTCCGTATATGAGGAGATTCTTAATTCCCATGTCGTCGGCGATTTCAAGACCTGCTATCAAAGCTTCATACTCAGCCTCATTGTTTGTCCTCGGTTCTGTTAAGAAGAAGGCGAAGCGCATTATCCCTCCTTGTGGAGTCACGAAGATGAGGCCTACCCCTGATTTGATTATGGGGGTGCTTTGTTTGCGCTTCTTCATGGAAGATGCTCCATCGAAATAGAGTTCCCACCGGGTATCATTCTCCCTTCTTTCCCCATCGATCGTGTCAAACGCATGCTCGTCGGGCAATTCGCAGTTCAAAATAGAATCGGCAGGTATCGGATGCTCAGCGAGGAAGTCAGCGATAGCCTGACCTTTCACTGTCTTGAGGGGACGATAAGTTATCGAGAACTCCATCAAGAGCAGGGCCCATTTAGCGAGTCGTCCTGTTAATATAGCTTTCGACATCAAATATTTGAGAGGATCCACCTTTGATATGAGATGGACCTCATGTGCCAATGCATAGTGTCTGAGCTTCGTTACCGCGAAGATCAACGCTAGGCAGTATTTTTGGATGGGGGAGTAGTTGCTTTCTACCCCCAGGAGAACTCGACTCAGATAGTAGAGAGCTATTTCTTTCCCTTGATCGTTCTCTTGTGCCCACAGCGTGCCAAAAGAACCTTCGAGGGCTATTGTGTACAGGACGAGAGGTTTTCCTTTAACAGGAGCGGCCAGTACTGGTGGATTCTGCAGGTATTGCTTGATTTCGTCTAGTGCGCTCTGGCATTTACGATCCCAGACGAAAGGGGTCCCCTTCTTCATTAGATGACTGTAAGGGCAGCACTTGCCGGAGAGATTGGCTATGAACCGCCGGATATACGCGAGCTTTCCTTGGAGAGTCCGCAGTTGCTTGAGAGTCTTTGGCGGGGGCATCTCCATGATCGCCTTGATCTTCGACGGGTCTATCTCGATGCCTCGATGTTGTACGATGAATCCTAGGAATTTGCCCGAGGAAACTCCGAACGCGCATTTGAGAGGGTTCATCTTCAAGTTGTATTTCCGAAGGCGCTGAAACACGATCTTCAGATGTTCTAAATGTTCTTCGTATGATTTGCTTTTAACTACGAGGTTGTCGATATAGCATTCTACGATTTCATGTATGAGGTCATCGAAAATTTTCATCATGGCTCTCTGATAGGTGGCACTGCCGTTCTTCAGACCGAAGGGCATCACCTTATAGCAGAATATGCCCAAAGGGGTCCGGAAAGCGGTATGCTTCTGGTTTTCGGGATGCATCTTTATCTGATTGTATCCTGACGAGCCGTCCATGAAGGAGAAAACTTCGTGAGTGGACATATTATCTATCATCAGCTCGGTAACCGGTACAGGAAAATCGTCCTTCGGGCAAGCTTTATTGAGATCCCGAAAGTCTACACATATGCGCACCGTCCCATTTTTCTTCTTCACTGGGACGATATTGGCGATCCAGTCGGGATACTGAACTTCTTGGATGAAGTCGGAGTCGATTAGCTTCTTGACCTCGGCGTTGATGCTCATCTCAAGCTCGAGCCGCATTCTTCTCGGTGCTTGTTTAATCGGCTTGATGTCCGGACATATCGCCAATTTGTGCACAGCAATCTCTGGATCTAGTCCCGGCATCTCGGAATAGTTCCATTCGAAACAGTCTTTATACTGCATGAGCATATCTTTGAGCGTAGCCACTTTTTCTTCAGACAACAGCTCACTGACGAACGTCGGCCGCGGGTCACTTGCCGTCCCCAAGTCAATTTTCTTGAAGTTATCTGCAGTAGTATTTATCCCATCTTCTAGCTCTTTTGGCGCCGGCGGAAACTCTGAGATTACCTCGTCATCATCATTTTCGAAGCACCAGGGGAGGTCATCCATATTCTCGGGCACTTCTTCTGACAGCATTATCACATGGCAGGTATGAGATCGCTTCCAAGACCAACATTGATCTGGTTCCATTTTCGCTGCATACGTGGCTCTCGGTTCATGCGTCTGCGGCAGAGTCACCCTCCAGCTGCTGGATAGACCGAACCTGCCGAGTTGATACTGGTCTTCAACCCAGTTCTTGAAGGTGAAGCAGTCTTCGAGAGGATGCCCTATTGCTTGGTGATAAGAGCAATAGTCTGGGTGAGAGACCTCGTCTGCTTGCTCGGGATGCTTAGACTCCGGGAGTGTCATCATCCGATCTTTCAAGACAAGATCGAATATCTTCTTTGTCTTGTCTTGAGGAAAAAAATATTCCAGACCCATCTTCTTTATAAGAGACGGATCCTGGTTGCTTGATTCTCGATCACGTGGCTTCTTGGTCCTGCTTTGTCGCTGTCATACTCCTTTCCCGCTCTTTGATTTATTTTTGCCTCTGCGTCGGGCCTTTTGTATGACGGGTTGATAAGGAAGAGCATTTTCATTTTTCGCAGCCTGCTGAAGGAGGCGTTGCGTTCTGGCTTTCTCGTAGATGGCTATTTCGCGATTATGGTCGTCTCAAACCTTTTGACCTGCTTCCCTTATAAGCTTGTCCATTTGTTCTTCGAACGACGGGCTCGGCATTTTCACGACGGGAGTTCATTTCGGTTCAGGGTTAGCCTTTTCCCACAGAGCTCCCCTTCTTTGTCGAAGTCATGTATGACATAGCAGTCACGAAATAGCTCTCATTTCTTGGATTGAACATACCCAAGCCCGACCGTTTCCATTCTCCCGTTGGGCAACTTCCGCTGAGTTCCGGGGACGTTCCAGATCCTGTTGTAGAACCGAGCTTGTCGAGTGGTCTGCTTAAGGGGTACGCCTTGGTGCCTCAACAATCTTTTTAATCCGTCTGTGTAATATCTGGGAAAACGGATGGGCTGGAGCCTGTCAAGTGTAGAATCCGTGCCGTGCCAGATTTCTTTCCCCACTTTGGTTTCTCCGGATCGGTAGAATAGGATCACCTTTTCACCCTTTCGCCTGGGAGGAACGTAGAATGTCTGCAGTTCCTGCACGTTATAGGCATTAAGTGCATCGAGTTCTTTGTAATGCTCCCGCGGAACCATGGCGAACTGCAAAATCCGATCATTATCAGCAAAGGCTTGAATTGATGGACGAACAGAAAATACGGCATTGACTTCATCCTCCAAGTCGCTGCCGAAGATCAACATAGGGGTGGACGATCCCGGCTTGTTGCATTGGGGTGGCCCTGAATAAACTATTTCTTCTTCGTCCTTGGTGTCACTCCCGAAGACCGGAATAGTAGTGATAGTTTTGTTCTTGTCCTCCGGTTTGCGACATCTTTCTGTGTCTTCGAAATCTGGCAGGAAGTACTTGGCATCCTCATATTTGCGGACTTCGTTCACGGAGAGTGGGTTCAACTCCCCCGTCACAGTGTTTTCGAGACCATCTTTGAAGTACTTCATACAATGATGTTGTGTAGAAGGGATAATGTTGTACTCGTGTAACCAAGGCCTACCGAGCAAAGCATTGTAGCAAGTCTTGGCGTCAATGACGTGAAATTTGATGTCCGTGACGAGCAGCCCAAAGCGTAATGTCAGTATCACAGACCCGAGCGTCCGTGATGATTGGGAAAAAAATCTGGAGATGGTGATTTTATCACGAGCGAGGTGCTGAACGCTCATGCAGATTTCCTTCTACACTCTCACGTTGAGGAGATTGACGGAAGACCCATTGTCAACCAGGATTTTGCCTATCTTGATATCATGACAGTATCCGAAGACATAAAGGGGACGGTTATGCTCGTATGTCCCAAGAAGGAGATCTTCATCGCCGAAAGTGATATCGGCTGTGTGCACTTCTTCCAGCTCGTCCTTCATCTTTTCTTCGGCGAGGAAAGCTTGGAATTGCTCAGGCTCTTGTAATGCATTGATCAAAGAATCTCTTGCTTCTTTTGATAGCAGAAGGGCATCGAGAATGCTTAGTTATGAGGGGATCTTCCTCAGGTGTGCCAGAACGTTGTAATCCACCTTGTTTTTCTTGGACGGGTCCTTGGCTGTCAGCTCTTCGACGGCTCGGTCTTCGAGTGTGATATCCTCGGGGACCTTTTCTTTTCCCTTATCCCTTTTGGTTGACCCCTTATTTACGAGATTCTTGTCAGGTAATGTGCGATTGCACAGCTGAATATTTTCGCAGTTCTTTGGTTTTTCCTCTTTTCCCGAGGTGAATTCTTTGAAGAGAGGGCCAAGAGCTATTTCTTCATCAGAATCGCTCCCAAAGGTGATAACTTGCTCTCCCCCACCGTTGACCATGTGACAGTTGCTGGTAGTTCTTTTATTCTCCTCAGACGTGTTTCTTTGCTCCCGACGAGTTTGCGTTTCATCCGCTTAAAATGTTGTCGGTGAGCGACATATCCCTGCCACCATCTTTTAAAAGTGTTGCACTCTTCGATGGGGTGCGCAATCTTTCAATGATATATGCAGTAGCTAGGATGTGTTTCCGCTTCACCAAGAGCGTTCCTTTCGGAGGGTGGCAGCTTCATTCCCATCGATATGGCTTTGGCGAACCTCTTCCTCGTCTTGAACCTGCTTTTATTTGCGGCGGATGTACTTTGATCTGGCGGGGGTGTTTCAACCCTTTCGTCCAGTCGCCGGCGTTTGGCTTTTTCAAATATGGCCATCTCACGCTCTCGAGCAGCTTTGCTTTTAAGAAGAGCTTCGTCCAGGAAAGCGTCAATCATTTTTTCTGATGGCCCTAGAAGTTCCGGCTTAGGATCTGCCCCCAGTTTCTCTGTGTAAGGAGCTTCTTCATCGTCTATTGACGAGTGAGAGATCACATGGAAACTTGCCACATAATCTTCAGATTCATCCGACGAGTCTTCTCCATTGTCATCATCTCCGTCCTCAAGGATGTGGCCGTGAAATTCTTGGAGTGTGACTGGAGTCCGCGCTTTTTGATTATATTCTTTCAACGTGTCAATCTGTTTTTGCAGGTCCTTGCGCTTGTCACCAGACTTCACGGGCTTTTTGGTCTTCTTCTTCTTCTTCAAAGACTTTGACAGCTGGGTGTGAGCGCTTTGGCTATCACCACCAATCTTTGGAGTCGGGCGCCGTTTCAGCATTCCCTCGATAATCTCGGGTTCCAGTTGATTTTTTCACCTAATCGCCGGACATGTTTGGAGATCCTTCAGCATTCTTTTCGTCTTGGCTAAAAGAGCGACCTCCCATAGAGATTCTTCTATGAAAGAGCATGATGCTCTCGGTGTGTCCGTCTTCTTAGGAGCGTATGGCTGTGGTGGGTTCACCTTCCAATTCTCGGACAGCGCAAACTTGCCCTATTGGTATTGGTCTTCGATCCAGCCTTTAAAGACGAAACAATCTTCAATTGGATGGCTCACCGTTTGATGTTAGGGGTAATAATTGGGACTATTAGCCTCGCCGGGTTGCAACGGTCATTTTGGATTCAGCAGATTGATGAGACTGTTACGCACCGCTAGCTCGAACGATCTCTTCGTTTTATCCCGGGGAAACGAATAAGGGCGCTTCATCTTCTCATTATAGAATAGTCGCCTCTCGTCTAAGCGATCAGTTAGTTTTGGGCCACTGGGATGCTGTTGAGTATTCACAACGAATGTCGCCTTCCATTTACCCTTTTCGTTCCGCGGCTCCGGTTTTGAAGGAGACGGTCTATGACCCATCTGGTCCATTTGGGCCAGTTTGTCGATCAAGGCCTGGAACGTGGTCGGCTTGAAGAACATCATGAATTGGGAAATATTTGCCTGAGGGTCTAGAGTGCCCACGAACATGCCCACTGCCAGCGCTTCCTCGATGCACTGCTCACATTTTGACCATAAATTTCGCCACCGTATTGCGTATTGTACCCAAGTTTTGCCTGGCTTCACCCTGGCGTTAATTAATGCGGTAATCGGGGTACGCTCTCTAGCGCTCACGAATCTTTGCGTAAACAGCAGTTCCATCTCCGCAAATGTCTTGACATAGTCGTTTGGAAGTTCAGAATACCACTCGAATGTCGTCTCTGACAAGCTACCAACAAACTGGCGGAGCAGAAGTTTATCATCACCCCTGGTGTTGCCGCACAAGGCTCTGAATTGAACGACGTGCTGATGCAGATTTCCCGTCCCTTTATATACGTGAAATTTAGGGATCGTATATCCTGGCGGGTACCTTATTTGGTCATACCAGCCTGGATATGGTCGCCCAGTTTTAACAATTTGGCCGGCCGCTTCATTCGCCTGGTGAGCTCGTATTTGCTGAGCGATGTAATCATCCAGGGCAGCTTTGGAGATGGTCTCCTCTTTGGCTGCTGAAAAAGCCGGAGGAGGGTTCGATGTCTCCCCTCTGTCGTCTTCAATGATAATCGGTGGGTCTTCAACTGGTGGTTCCGGCTGTAACATCATCCCAGCCATGTCTTGGAACAAAAGAGCCATTCGTTTTATATTGGATGCCTGCTCCGCAGCCTCTTTTTCTTTCCTCTCGAGCATTCTTCGGAGGAATTCAGTATCAGTCTCTTATTCCCGACGCTGCTATGAGGTCTCTGGATTTTCTTTTGGCCCAGTAAGTGCGGCCATTGCAGTCAGCATCTCCTGAATTTTCTGCCGCTGTTGTTCCCGAGCCTTCGTTATCGATCGGGTAAGCGGTCGATGACCTGTGGAAGCACGGTTTTCCTCTTTTCCGGAAGCTATATAAACGGTATGCATCATCATGCCCCCAGACTTGGGGCATTTAGGTTCAGCGTCTTTGCGGTTCGCTGCGATCACAGTGGCTTTTTCTGACCTCCTTCTCTTGTGAGCGGTTGACATTGAGGGAGCCGTTGCAGCGGGTACACAAACGGATGACGCCTTCTGTGGTACCACGAGATGGCTCTTTTCTTGCTGAGCTTTGAGCTTCTTTGGCAGGCGAGAGTAGTCCTGGTTAATCACCGATTCCTGGACCTGTCGCCAGACTTTATAAATTTTGGAGGACAGCCGCTGAGGAGGCTACTCCGTCTTCTTTTCTGTAGTAATCTCCATAGGTGGAGGAGATCTCTTCAGCATGGCAGTCGGAGCATTCTTGCGAACCCTCCTAAGCTGTTCAAAGCTGTTTCCAGTCGGAACAGCAGCATTGATTTCCACTATGGGTGCTGGCGGAGTTAGTCAGGGGAGCTGCCCCCAGCCTTTCTTACTCGGCGCCAGTGACGACGACGAGCATGTCGTTCGGATGGGATTTTCTCAGCTGTAAGGGTGACTTCGTCATGCCCCCTGTGTTGGCGAAGGGTTGTCGCCGTCGTCAGCCTCTTAAAGACCGATGTCCGTTGAGAAGCAACGTCAAATCTGTCAAAGACAGACCTCTGGGCAGGGGAAGCAGCTTTGGGGACATCGCCTGGAGCAGGAGCCGGAATGGCCAGCCTTATGAAGACTGACTTCTTGGCAGAAGAAGCCTCTTCAATGATTTCATCCGCTTGAACCGAGATGGCTATCCGCTTAGGGATGGTTGCTTCAGGTATTGCGGGCTTGTTAGCGTTCTGGCCCAGTCTGCTGAAAACTGAGGCAGTGGAGTTGGGCGACCAGTTGAGAAGGGCCGCAGTAATGGTAAGTCGATCAAAGATCGGCTTCTTTGGGGCTTCTTGCGGCAGCATCGGGGCATTAAAGCTCATGGGTGGGATCATAGTCCCAAAGAACAGCCCAGTGGTGGCCTGAGTTACTTGGTCCACCGGCATCGTGAACAGAGAAGCCGTCTGGGGCCCGTAAGTTACACCTCCAGATGAGGCGGAACGGGAGTTGCAGTTGCAGCTGGAGCATTTTGTGCAGGTAGAAGCCATTTGATTGATCCGGAGATTTATGTAGTAGTAGTTAACCGCAATCAATAACGGTGTCGGTGTAGCTAGACCGAGATGAGTACGGGTCGTCCTCTGGGAAACGTTGAATATTTTATTCTTACTTTAGGCGTGTTGAGAAAGAAAGGAGGAAGAATAAAGAATGGTGAAGAATGATTGTAGGATCTAGATCTATGTTAAATACGAATGCAAAATATAGATCTAGATTAACTACGGATGTAGGTTTAATATTAAAAGGGGCTTATAGGGTTCATTTGGATTTAGTAGTTATGAATGATTAATTAAAGATTACTCTTTTTATCCTTTAATAGATTTAAAACTAGAACGACGGTGATGCATATAGATTAGGGTTTCTAGAGGGAAAAGGGTTCCCACTCTTAACCCCTATCTCGACATGGAACTCCGTTCATATCTAGCCTTTACCAAAACAATAGTTAATCTAATATTTAATCGCGGTCGAGACTAGCAATGAATTGGTAGCGCGCCCGATTAGGATGTTAACTATTCTTTTGATAAAATTTATAAACTTTATAGGACTTAAAAAGAGTTTAAGGATCTTCCTCATCCATTAACCTACCCTAATCCTATGAACCCTAACAAGCGGAGAATTACTCGCGCATGTTGGGAGAAGAAGAGATGGAGAGGGAAATCATATTAAAACTACAAAGAAATAGAATAAGAAAACAACTACCTTTATTAATCAACAAAATTCATTTACACTTTGTTCCCTTAGAAAATGATTACAAAATACTAGTTTGCTTCTCGATCTCTTCTAAGGAGGTAGATGAACCGTTGATGATTAGTCTGGATGCGTGAGCCAGTCGTGGACTTCGTGATCTCTTCAGCTTGATGATTTTTTTAAGAGACTCTCGGTCCTTATTTATAATCCCAGAGCCAGAACCCTAGCTTCCTAATTTGGAAACCAGTAGTTACGATCTCAACAACAAAATCCCAACTCCCAATACATCTAGACCGTGGCGGATCTGCGGCCAATAGGTGGGTTTGGCCGCGGATCCGCGGCCTTGTAGGGAGATCGTTTGATTTGGTCTTCTGGAGCTTTATCTTTATGACACGTGGTGATCTTTTTAATCTCTAGAAACTGAAAATCTTTTCTACGTCACTGCCAGACTTGATTTCTTTAGTTTACTTTCTTAATTAGGCAGGTTTGTTCTAACAACTTTGATTTCCTTGATTTCAGCCCTGAAAATTCTGCACAACAAACTCAATAAATAATATTAGTAGAGTTTGTTTTATTGAGATATTAACTTAACCATTTAATAAGGTAAGCATATTTTAAATGGGCCAAATGTTACATGGATATTATATGCTTACTTTTTCCTACCAAATGTTAATTATAATATATAAACACATGAAAATAGTATTTTTACAGATAAACCCTCATATGTAGCATATATTATAATAAACACCCTTTTATTATATAGAAATAGTAGGAAAAATGTCATATTAAATGTGCAGTTTTATCAACTGAACAAATACCCTCAAACTTATCTTTGATCATCCCGAGCAAACTAGTTTATTCAAGATAAGGAGAAAAGAAAGGAGAAAGCTAAGCACACTTTCTTAGGTAACACGATTGCACTGAGCACGTGCAACAAGTCGTTAAACCTCTAGGTGTCCCTAGTGGGAGGAGTGTTGTCTCCTGAGGGTTTTCAGCGGATTGCACCCACAAAATCCCATAATAAAAGAAAGATAGTGAAAGTTACATATAAAGATAAGAACTATAAAAGAAAGAACTTGAAAATAAGAGTTTTCAACTACACCAGTTTTTCAGTTGCTATGAGCCATATCTTAATGGTCGTGAAAAAATGTTAGAAATCACATTATCCCTCAATAAAACATCGCCTTTAGTTTTCATTCCTACCTTTCTTCCAAACATTGATCATATACCCCTACGTGTGTGATCTGGACATCCCTACACTCAGAGAATTCAATTCAAGCAATCATACTCTTGTCCATCTACCGTAGTAATTTTTGATAGATATTTAGATGGAATATGTTCACACATTTTTCATGCGACCGTTAATACTTCTTGAGGTACTAACCGATCGATTACTCATGCGCTTGCTGATTAGGTGTTTTTTCTCGTCTTGCAACACCTAAGGCTTAGCAGTGACTCCCAAACCAGTTGGTCTAAGGCACTAGGTGATAAAGCACCCTCGCTATATTTTTTTATTGCTACCTCGGTGATAACAAAACCAGTGTTCATTTTTCTTTTTACCATTTTATCTTTTATTTTCCATTTATTATTTCCTTCATACTTTGGCTTTAAGACAAGAGCATTTCAATGTATCCTCTACTATCCCGAGTTTCAAGACATGTGTAAGTGCGTATAGTAGGTTATTAACGTTCAAATGTTTGGCTTCCAGAATAGGAACTATTTTTCAGACTTATTTTTATCCGCAGATTAGTGACTTCTTTTATCTTACTAACCCTTGGGACAATGGCTCATAACTACTTATTACTAGTTTCATTTAAGAAAATATCTAACTTTCTTGCTTTTCTCAAACTATTCATATCTTTCATATGTAAATTTTCACTTTCAAACTTTTATTATCAAAAAAAAAATTTGTGCTTAAGCAAAGTGTAATGCAAAGTAACGCGTAAATAAGCACAAACCTCCCCCAAACCTGTTTACAGCAGTGTCCTCACTGATATCATCTGTTAAGCTCAAAAACCTGTAGACTTGGGAGGAAAAAGGGGACAAGAAATAATGAAAGTGAAATCCTCCCCTAAACTTATTTTTGGCTCACAATCTTATAAAAAATTTCTTTCAAGAGCCAAAATATCCCCCCTCCCAACTTAAGTAAAATCGTATTAAGCATTTAAAATTATTTGGGGAGGTTAAAATTATTGGTCAAAGTAAAGCCTTGCAAAGACCAAAAGTCA
This sequence comes from Agapanthus africanus, assembly GCA_030015575.1. Lineage (NCBI taxonomy): Eukaryota > Viridiplantae > Streptophyta > Magnoliopsida > Asparagales > Amaryllidaceae > Agapanthus > Agapanthus africanus. The sequence continues at coordinate 26,884,885 of JASDDO010000019.1, forward strand.
ACACCAACCATTCAAAATTTTTATCGATGAAGCGCCAAGGTTGGTGGAAGAACATGTTGCCTATTGATGTGAAAAAGTGGGGAGGAGATAAGAGGTGTAATGGAAAAGGTTTACGTCTCGGTTTGTAGAGACGAAACAATGATGATGGATTACTCGCATTCTTATTATCGATAAGAAGAAGTGGTGATTGTTCAACTTCTTTGTGTTGAGGTTGATTCATCACACCATCCGTATATTCTAAGAATGCGAGTTCTTCAGCAAAAATTTCTTCAAAGATTTCATCGATATCCCGAATAATAATCTCATCGGAAAGAACAGGATGATACTCGGACTCCATAAAAAGTTCATATTCCGCGTTAGATGTTGACCCGGACAACAATGTAATAGCGGAGTCGAGATCAGTATCGTGAAGCTCTTCAATTTCGCTGCTGTCGGAATCTATTGTTTCGACAGAACACATATGAGCATAGGATTCGGAGGGTTCACTTCCCAACTTGTAAATGTTAATCTCAATTGACTTCTTCCCAAAGGATAGGGTCATAGAGCCGTTAAGGCAATTGATTACAGCGTTGGAAGTCGCAAGAAAAGGTCGACCTAAAATCACCGGAATTTGGTTTCGTGGGTTCGCTACAGGTTGTGTATTTATAACGATAAAGTCCACAGGAAATATAAATTCCCCGACTTTGATTAACACATCCTCTAGCTCACCCCTAGCTTGGGTGATAGATAGATCGGCCATCTGAAAAGTGCAATGCGCCGGTTTTAACTCTCCGATCCCTAATTGCTCATAAACAAAATACGGAAACAAGTTAATACTAGCACCTAAATCGAGTAGAGCACGATTAATATTTTTACCCCCAATAGAAATCGAAATTGTAGGACTTCCGGGGTCCTTTCATTTCTTGGGTAGTTGTTGTGTAAAAGCGGTGCTCACATTACTCGCAAGGAAAACTTTTTTAGGTACTTGAACTTTTCTCTTTCTAGTGCACAAGTCCTTTAGGATTTTCGCATAAGACGGAACTTGTTGAATAGCATCTAGGAGAGGAATGTTTATGTTAACTTGCTTAAAAATTTTCACAATTTTCTCCATTTGTGGACTTGGTCTGTTGCCCCTCAACCTGTTTGGATAAGGTGCTTTATCAATAAGGTTTGGGTCCCAAAATTGGAGAGGATTGTGGGGATGGAATGGATCCCAGAATTAGAGTGGGGATCGTTTTAGATAGATTTATGGAAGTAGGCTGAGGGTATGAGCCTTATTGGAAGCCTAGAATAGGCTCGGAAGTAGGTGGGAGACTAGACGAATTAGGGGAAGAAGTAGAAGCCGGGGTATCATTGGTGTCACTAACATCATCAAATTGCTCACCCACTCGGTTGTTCAGCACTTTTCCCGATCTCAACGTAGTAACAGCACTCACGTTATGATTTTGTGAGTGGCCAGTATTCGGTAGGGGTTGAGATGGGAGTTTTCCTTTCTCTCTTGCACTCATTGCGGCGTTCAATTGTGCAATTTGGTTTTCTATTGATTTAATACTCTCACTGTAGAAGGCGGAGTCTTTCTTTATGGTATCAATAGAAGACTTCATATCAGCCGACATTTGAATGGAATGTTTCATAAACAAATCCAAAGTTTGTGGGAGTGAAGAGTTATCAGTACCGGCCAATTGCGGTGCAGAAGTGTTGGCCGTATTTTGAAAATTTTGTGACTGAAAGGGGTGCTGATTTTGTGGTTGTGGTTGCTGTGGAGGAGGTTTTTGATAATTGCTTTGGAACTGGTTTTGATTTTGGAGTTGGTTTTGGTTCCAAGCAAAGTTAGGATAATTCCTCCATCCTTAATTATACGTGGAAGAATAAGGATCGTTTCTAGGTCGCTGCTGAAAAGCAGCATTAGTTTGCTCGTGACCTTGAAACGATGCATTCATAGGATATTCTTCCGTCAAGTGTGAAGGATCTGAACAGCAACTACACACGGTCTTGGGAAGCGTTGCCTGATTTAGGGAGACTGATGAGAATTTGTTTTCAATAGCGTCGAGTTTCTTCTGCATCGCTGCCATTTCGGTTTTTACTGCGATGGAAACATCGAGTTGGTGAATACCTCCCCTAGATGAAGGTGGTCTTACGCTTTCCCACTGCAAAGTATTTTCAGCGAGATCTTCCAGATATTTCCAAGCTTCACCATCGTCTTTGGACATGAAATTGCATTAACACATTGTTTCAAGCATCTGCTTTGTCGCTGGATTAATGCCCTCATATATAATTCGGCACAAATCCCATCTATTGATTCCATGATGAGGGCATTGGACAAGCAGATCCTTGAAACGTTCAAAACACTTCCAAAATGGTTCATTGGGAAGCTGGGTAAACTGGTTGATCTCGCTCCTAACACGGGCGGTCTTATGGTTTGGGTAAAACTTCTTAGGAAATGCTATTACGAATTCATCCCAATTAGTGATAGAGTGTGCGGCAGTATTATAAAGCTATTTTTCTGCCAAGTCGCACAAAGTGAATGGGAGAAGACGCAAGCGCATAGCATCCATAGTCAGTTGTTACCCATCATTGTGCATATGTTTTCGAATTTAGTGATGAAAACGTACGCGTCTTCAGATTCAAGCCCGTGAAATTTGGGCAACAGATTGATGTAGTGGGGTTTAATTTCAAAATTATCCCCGTTGGCTGGTGGAATGGATAGACAAGTAGGAAGTGGACCACGGATAAGATAGCATCTCTCTTGGAAAGAGATGCGCGGTGGATTCTGCGCACCTACGGACGGTGGCAGCGTGGTGTTATAATCTGATGGAGTACCGTCCATCTCGATCGTTGTGGTGTGTGGTGGGGGAAAAGAAGATGAAGAAGCACCGACTTCGGAGTCGATAGCAGGAACGCGGACAAGACGGGCACTAGAATCCCGTGTCCAGCCAAGCATGCACTAAGCGGGTTTAGTGCAAGTGGCAGCGTGTGTGTGATTTAAAATTGGTCTGTTTTTGAAAAAGTGGGACTTAAGACAAATCACACAAAAATGCATAAACAACCCTAGAAGTAAGGTTACCTAGGTCAAGTCTCTAGACCGCTCCTAGACTTCCAAAGGACAAGCCGCAGGATCAATCCTCTACCGTCTCTTTACTACTCTTGTGGTCAGGTAAGTGCCAGGTAAGTGGGAGGTATCCACTACGTAAGTAGTGGGCCTAATTAAGTAACCACTTGCCTTAGACACACTTGCCTAGACACCACAAAAGTAATGCGGATAAGCGATAGATTACCCACGGCCTTCCTCTGTCCTTATTAAGCGCGACAGTCCTTAGAGTCTTGTCTAGATATTTTTTAAATTAATGTAGGGTTGATGCAGATGCTCGGTTTGTGATTTGTGGGGCTTAGGAAGGGTGATAAAATCCCCACCTAATCTGGATTTGGTCTTTGCCCCGTAGAGTCCGTATTAAAATATGCAACACAAACCAATCACAAAACTTTGCAAAAAGATTTTTGAGCGGCGATATTTTGCAAAGAATCCTGCAGAAAAGATATTTTATTGGATTTCAGAGAAGAAAGAGTTGAGAATCTTACCAGAGAAGTTTGGAACCCTAGATCCTCAATCCCGCCGCGCTTCCGCCGCGAATGTGGCTTATTTTCCGCGGATCCGCCGCAAGAAGGAAGAATCAGTTGATGAAATTTTTCTCTGTGGCCTTCTGTACTCCTTTGGATCTCGATGAATGTCTCTGTCTTTCTGCTTCCTCAAGTCTGTGACTCCAGATCTCCTTGCAAAATTCACACAATTCGTTAAATATACGATTTGTAGTTCTGTTTTAATTATGTATAGATCGAATAAGAATTCAACACAAATAGTAAGAATAAAAAATTACGCACGTGTCCCCGGCAACGACGCCATTTGATTGATCTGGAGATTTATGTAGTAGTAGTTAACCGCAATCAATAACGGTGTCGCGTGTAGCTAGACCGAGATGAGTACGCGTCATCCTCTGGAAAACGTTGAATATTTTATTCTTACTTTAGGCGTGTTGAGAAAGAAAGGAGGAAGAATAAAGAATGGTGAAGAATGATTGTAGGATCTAGATCTACGTTAAACACGGATGCAAAATATAGATCTAGATTAACTACGGATGTAAGTTTAATATTAAAAGGGGCTTGTAGGGTTCATTGGGATTTAGTAGTTATGAATGATTAATTAAAGATTACTCTTTTTATCCTTTAATAGATTTAAAACTAGAACGACGGTGATGCATGTAGATTAGGGTTTCTGGAGGGAAAAAGGTTCCCACTCTTAACCCCTATCTCGACATGGAACTCCGTTCATATCTAGCCTTTACCAAAACAATAGTTAATCTAATATCTAATCGCGGTCGAGACTAGCAATGAATTGGTAGCGCGCCCGATTAGGATGTTAACTATTCTTTTGATAAAATTTATAAACTTTAAAGGACTTAAAAAGAGTTTAAGGATCTTCATCATCCATTAACCTACCCTAATCGTATGAACCCTAACAAGCGGAGAATTACTCGCGCATGTTGGGAGAAGAAGAGATGGAGAGGGAAATCATATTAAAACTACAAAGAAATAGAATAAGAAAACAACTACCTTAATTAATCGACAAAATTCATTTACACTTTGTTCCCTTAGAAAATGATTACAAAATACTAGTTTGCTTCTCGATCTCTTCTAAGGAGGTAGATGAACCGTTGATGATTAGCCTGAATGCGTGAGCCTATCGTGGACTTCGTGATCTCTTCAACTTGATGATTTTTCCAAGAGGCTCTCGGTCCTTATTTATAATCCCAGAGCCAAAACCCTAGCTTCCTAATTTGGAAACCAGTAGTTACGATCTCAACAACAAAATCCCAACTCCCAATACATCTAGACCGCGGCGGATCCGCGGCCAATAGGTGGGTTTGGCCGCGGATCCGTGGCCTTATAGGGAGATCGCTTGATTTGGTCTTCTGGAGCTTTATCTTTATGACACGTGGTGATCTTTTTAATCTCTGGAAACTGAAAATCTTTTCTACGTCACTGCCAAACTTGATTTCTTTAGTTTACTTTCTTAATTAGGCAGGATTATTCTAACAACTTTGATTTCCTTGATTTCAGCCCTGAAAATTCTGCACAACAAACTCAACAAATAACATTAGTAGATTTTGTTTTATTAAGATATTAACTTAACCATTTAATAAGGTAAGCATATTTTAAATGGGTCGAATGGTACATGGATATTATATGCTTACTTTTTCCTACCAAATGTTAATTATAATATATAAACACATAAAAATAGTATTTTTACAGATAAACCCTCATATGTATCATATATTATAATAAACACCATTTTATTATATAGAAATAGTAGGAAAAATGTCATATTAAATGTGCAGTTTTATCAACTGAACACCATTGATCTTCTGTTTTCTGCACGGAGCAAGACACCAAATCTTAGTACCTCGAACCCAAGGGCAACCATATTAAAACGTGATTCGTTCGCGAACACGACACACGAAGTGTGGAGTGGAAAGAGGAAGAGGTTCCACCGGGCATGCTAGAATCTGTTCCCCTCCAAAACACGGGGACGCGACCGCGCGGGTCCGTCTTGCCTGAATTTCGGGGCAGATGCTAATCGGTGCTATCCGTCCACCTCTCCGAAGATGCCAAGTTGATTTATGGCACCATGTATCGAAGGTTTAAACGGATGCGGCCGATGTAGCAGACTTCGTCAGATTCCCCCACGTTGAGGGGGGTTTTATTGTGGGGACGCTCTTCCCTGCAGGCGCAAGCCCCTGCAGTTAATTACGCTACCGCATCGCGGTAACCATTTTCTCCTTCTCCAGATGGTCTCTTCATGTCGTGTGTGTTTTTTTTATTTTGGTTGCCCGTGGATTGTATATGGAGACTAATTTATGTTGTCGCCCGTAGAGCGTGGATTAGTCTAAATTCGTATCTTCTTAGATTTGGGTTTGGGGTTGGGTTTAAGGTACGTTAGTCTCATTTGAGACTAAAATCAACTTAAACGTTTGTTTAGGATACGTTAGTCTAATTTTTAGACTAAGATCAACTTAACAGGATCGTTTAGATCCAACAAGAGAGCAATTGAGCTCTATTGTTTAGTTTAGGGACATTGCGGTCGATTAGTTTAAGGACATTACGGTCCAATGTTAGTTTAAGGACATTTCGGTCCAATGTTAGTTTAAGGACATCTCGGTCCATGGGTTTAAGGACCCCACAGTCCGAGATTAAGGACATCATAGTCCATGGGCTTAAGGACCCCACAGTCCAGTTTGAAGGCGTCATAGTCTGTGAAATGTATGGTCGTTGGGACCCGTCACCTCTCTAAAGACGTTGAAGGATAACAACGACATATATCAGAGGGGTTCAAAGATGTACCCTTGAATCAATTTTGGTTGAGAGATCTGTAGTCCAATTTGAGACTAAAATCAAAAGATTTGTGAGCATATGGGCTCAGTTAATCTGAACTAAGGACTTATGGCCAATGTTGGGCTAAGTCCAATCAAGTTAAAATGTTTTAACATTTATTTTGGGCTGTTGAGCTTTTATTTGGGCTTAGCCCTTTTAACAATGCTGAGCATTGATTTATATCTTGACAATGTTTTGTCTTTTATTGAATGCTAAGCATTCATCATAGCTCTGGGCTTATTAAAGAACAATTTATGTTCTGTCAGCGCAACATATGGTGCGCTTGGCGCTTTGCGCCAGTCAAAGAGCGTAGTGCGCTCTGCCAAGTAGCACACACGTGAAGGACATGTGTAGCGCTTGGCGCTAAGCGCCAGATGATGGGCATATTGCGCCAGTTTATGAGCACGTTGCGCTAGTAGTTTAGCGGCGCACATGTAATTGACACGTGATGCGCCCGGCGCTGAGCGCCAGCCCATGAGCGCAGTGTGCTATTTCAAGAGCACAAAGCGACACGTGTCGCGCTCGGCGCTGAGCGCCAGTCTAAGAGCGCAGAAGCGCAGTTCAAGAGCGCAAAGCACGGTTCCAGAGCGCAAAGCGCATATGATCAATTTTGTGATCCAAAAAGAGACTTTGTCTCAAGATTCTAAGAGCAAAAGTTCTTCAATCTCTTATGTTGATGAAAGGCTTTGCCTTTATGGATCTATGATCTGTGAGAAGTAAGTTCTTCTTTTATTTTATGATGAGATCTTTTGATCTCTTTTTGAAAGACCTTTTGTCATTATAGATCTATGATCTTTTTTAAAGAAATGACTTCTTCTTTCTTAATTATGAGATGATTTCATCTCTGTGTTCATCATCATTCATTCTTACCTTGAAGAAAAAATTTCTTGCAAGATCTTGCTCTTTTAATTTCTTTAAGTTTTTTGGAAAGTTTTTCTCTCTCTTTTTGTATCTCCGAGACTTGAAGTCTAGGGGCCTTTTTATAGGGTAGGCTGATTTGTTGAATCAATTAAAGAGATCTTTCTCTGATTGATTTGGGGATATTTCCCCACCATTGGATTTTTGATCCTAGGGCCTCTGTTTTACAGAAGGCAATCTTCTTATTTTTAATAAGATTGACAAATCTTTCCATACAGAATTTATTCTGTCTTTTGGTAATTTTTATTTACCATTGGATCATTGATCCAACGGTGCTCTGATTTACAGAGCACAATCTTATTATTTGGAAAGATTTTGAGGAATCTTTCCTTAACAGAATTTAATTCTGATTAATTAATGATTTATCATTATTATTAGATCTTTGATCTAACTGTGGGAAGCTTTTAGTTCCAGTGCTAGCGCACCCGTGCTTTACACGTGGTGCGCTGCTTAATGGGCAGCGCACCTGTGTTTGACACGTAATGCGCTGCTTGGAGCGCAGCGCACCTAACGCTAGCGCACACGTGGTGCTCTGCTTAGAGCGCAGCGCACCCAGCGCTAGCGCCCACGTGCTTTGCACGTGGTGCCCTACTTAGGGCGCAGCGCACTTGGCGCTGCATCTGAAGCGTTGCTTCTTTTCAAAAATTTGAATTTTAAATAGAGCTTTGCTCTGATTGGGGGAAACAGTGATTAAGAAGCTACAACCTTTGTAACCAAGTTCTTCACTTCTACAGCTCCAAGTAACAGTCCCTTAAACTCTTTCTTGAGCTCCACTTGAAGAAATGAACTAGCTTTCTCGATATCTTATTTGTCGAAGATGATCCACCTTGAGGCTACTCTAACTCGAGCTCACACTTCACTAATCAAATTATTAGCGAAGAGAACAATCTAAACTAATTTGCTAGTTTAGTTTAGGTTGATAAAGTTGGATTTTTGCTCACTAAACTTTCTTTTCTTTTTCATTTTTCTTGAATGAATAATAATTCAAGAGAAGAGATGAAGAAGATGAAGATGGAGATGGGAATGGTTTGGAGTTGTTTGGATAAGATCAAATGATAAAACTTTTATGAATTATATAGAAAAGAGAACGAGTCATGGTTGCTACCATGTTCTTAACTAATGGCCCATTCTTTCTTCTTTTAAATTCAAATAAGATGTCATTATCCTCTTATCTTTTAACCCCATGTTATTCTCATATACACAACTTTTGTGTATAAGCAACCATGACAAATTTATATATATTATTTATATCACATACAAATAATATATAAAGAGATGAAAAATTAAAGTGAGCATAATATTAGTTTATATATATATATATATATATATATATATATATATATATGTCTAATTATTAAATCAACACTTGATTTAATAATCCGGTTATATCAAATAACGCTATATTAGGATACAGTATCATATATCCGTATTTAATCAAGCTCCCGCACATATCTATACATACTCTACTTCGTTTTGCTTGAGCTAGGAAACCTCTATGTGGGACTCTAAAGTCTCGTCAATACACCGACAGTAGGTAATGATTACATCAAATACCTACAAGCACGTCAGCGGTACTAGCTGCACGTAACGGCTACCCAGGTATTGAACGATTAGAAGATCAAAAAGTAAACTTGTCCAAACTCCCTGTAGAGCCTATAAGCAATACTTACCACACATTTCGGTCTTTTCGTCTGATATGTTGCATATCGGGTCTGGGGGAGGTATCGTCAGACCCCAATAACCCGACAAGTCAGTCGATGTGTGGCGTATAACCAATCGAGAAACTACTAATAACACTTATCAGTAAATCACATCAGCCATGGCCAGAGACTTGCAGTTATAACCAATCGTGCATAGCACAACATCAACTCCAAATACCAGGAGAGAAGAAACTCCTCCTATCGCTCACTGCCTTCATGTGCTCGGGACTGTACCTAACTGCTACCTGTTTGCATGACTCAATAAAGCCGTGGTAGGGAGGTAATCAAAGCACAGTGGGAACCACACAAGTAACTATGACGATCTTGGGTCTACAAACTAACTTGTACAAGTGTCACCAGAGAACTGCTATCTGACGATAGATATGGTACCATATAGGAGTTCTCGGCGAGTCCGTTCGGTGTACTCATTCTCCAATGAGCACCTGCATACAATTTTTGGTGTCAAACACCAATGGTTATGGGATCAACCATCACCCTATACAAGGTCAAGAAACGTACATACTAGTCTACTCTAGAATATCAATGCTCTATCTCGATAGTCCCTTAATTAGGAACATTTAAGTATGTGCTTGTGGACTACTCAGGCCCTACTAGTATGATCTACATCATATTCCTGCTAATCAAGCAAACATCCTAAAGGATTTATCAACATGTATCAATGAAATAGTAAACTAGAACAAATGTACATGTTAAGCTAAAGAGAAACCAGATAGCATACTATCATATTGAGCAAGAATGTCCTGTGTGTGTGTGTCTAAGAATCCACTACAATATACAATAATGGTCTCTAGGGCATACATATCACTAACAATCCCCCACTTGCACTAAGACCAGTTGTTGTAGTATCGCATACCTAACATCCTAAAAAGGTTCTCAAACTATGTCTGGGGAAGGGCCTTTGTGAGTGGATCTGCCGTGTTGTCCTTCGTGTCAACTCTCCTGATCTTGATCTCGCGGCGATCAACTATCTCCCGGATCAGGTGATACTGCCTCAGAATATGTCTGGATCGCTGAGGGGACCGGGGTTCCTTGGCCAAACCCACAGCTCCATTGTTATCACAATACAGGGGTATTGGATCAACAATGGATGGAACCACACCAAGTTCAGTGATGAAATTCTTCATTCAGACAGTCTCTTTGGCAACATCATTAGCAGCGATGTATTTAGCCTCCATCGTCGAGTCTGCAATGGTATCCTGTCTGAAACTCTTCCAACATACCACCCCTCTGTTGAGGTTAAAGACAAAACCCGAGACAAACTTGTTGTTATCCTTATCACTCTGGAAGCTCGAATCGGTAAAGGACTCCATTTGGAGTTCTCTGTTACCATACACCAAGAACATTTCTTTAGTCCTTCGCAAGTACTTAAGAATGTTCTTCATAGCTATCCAGTGTTTCTCCCATGGGTCTGATTGATACCTACTTACCACATTGAGTGCGTAAGCTATATCCGGTCTGGTACATAACATCGCGTACATGATAGACCCGAATGCTGAAGCATAAGGTATCATATTCATGCGAGCCCTTTCCTCATCAGCCTTAGGAGACATCTCTTTGGAGAGGGTGATTCCTGAGCAAGCGGGTAACTTACCACACTTAGAGTCTTCCATACTAAACCTCTTTAGTATGGTGTCTATATACCTGGATTGGGACAATCCCAACATCCTTTTAGATCTATCCCTATAGATCTTTATCCCCAGAATGTAGGAGGCATCACCCAGGTCTTTCATGGAAAACTTTTGTGATAGGAAGAGTTTGACCGAGTGCAGCATAGGAACATCATTTCATATCAAGAGCATGTCATCCACGTACAATACGAGGAAAATGACCTTATTCTCTACTACCTTTTTATATATACAGGGTTCATCTACGTTTTTGATGAAGTCAAACTCTTTGACTGCTACATCAAAACAGATGTTTCAGCTCTGCGACGCCTGCTTTAATCCGTAAATTGATTTAAGCAGGTTGCACATTTTTCCGCTGCTCCCGCTGTCTATGAAGCCCTCTGGTTGTATCATATACACGCTCTCTTCTAAATCACTATATAGAAAAGTGGTTTTGACATCTGTCACGCCCCGTTTTCCAGTATACGGAGACGGAGACGTGGCAGGCACGCGATGTATTTACTCAGAAATAAATACGTTAAGCGTAAATAAGCAATATATGTAAAAATGCACAAGAATTGACAAGAGATATAATATAAATAGCAACTTTTATTAACATTCATCTTTACAATACACTGCTTTGAAAAGGAAAGTGCAATGATATAAAGCAATGCCTAAACAGTGGCATATGAAATGAAAAGTAAGTACAAGGAAAAGCTAGAAGTCCTGTTGTTCGGTGAACTGGTCCACGTCCTCCTGATTAGGCTCGACCTCGAGAGAGTCCGGTCCTCCTGACGAACATTCCAAAGAAAAAAAGACAGGAATGTCGTCAGCGAACTAGCGCTCGGTATGTCCCAAAAGAAAGACATGAATATAGCAAGTATTGAGAATTGAACTGTTAAGGTGTACAGGTATAAAATTGCTATTCTAACGTAGTTGTTGGTAGCTTGGTACATAAGGTATTAGTGTATACGAGAGAAGTCCATCTTTCTCCATAGACTGTGGTAACATGTGGTACAAGGCCTCATCAAAACCCACGGGACAACGGCACGAAATTTCATGTAGGTGTCTTTTAGTGATCATCTCATGCCACTTTTAATACATTCCGTACCAATCTACCCCTTTAACCCCGTATAATGTTTTGTATAGATTATATGGCTTGCCGAGACCATAGATACAAGTTGTTCAAGAAATCAGGTTTAGGATATAAACTTGTAGTCATGCCAAATTATAGCCATGGTTTGGTCAAATCAAGTCTTGTATTCAGGTTTGATATTCAGGTTCAGGATCAAGTACATATGTTAGGGTTTGGATTCATGTTTGATTTGGATTCTGGTTTGAGTTTGGATTCATGTTTGAATTTGATTTAGACTCAGACTTGAGTCGGACACTTAGAACTGATTTGGATCCTGAATTAGATTCGAGAGTTATCGGTAACTGCTACACATGGACGGCAGGATTTGTGTCTTTTTCCAAGACAATTACCATTGATAACATCGTTGAGTTTTCTACCTTAAATAGGCAAGCACTCACTTTCTCCGGCTCCCTGAGGCTTAAAAGAATTGATCCCGCTTAAATCCATATTTACTAAAGTTCTTAACAATGTTTTATATAGCTCGAGGGGGTTTTATGAAAATATTTTTAATATATAGTTTCAAAATAAGCTCGAGAAGTTATTTATATTATTTAAGGTTTTCATGGATATGAATTTTAAGAGTTTGAGGTACTTTAGTGATAATTACTTTAACTTGAATAGTTCATGATATTTTACTATAAACCTTGACTTTCGTTGGTATCTTGATGGTATTTTGATGAAACTTGTAATTCTTTCCTTTGAAAAAATATAAGATTATTATATTTTGAAAATATATGGATTTTATAATATTTATATAATTATTAAAAATTAATTTTATTATTAAGTAGAAAATTGCGTTTTTCTTAAAAATCGTATTAAAAACCTTTCGAGACCGAATGCTCCGTGAGGAGCTCTGCATCTCACTCTACTAGCCCAAAGATGTGCGATAATCCGTACCATCCAATAGCGGGTCCACTAAAAAGGGTTGTAGAGGCATATTTGCAAAGGGTTTTGAAATACAATTTAAAAGAAAACGGTTTTTTATAGTAGATGGTATTTTAATGAAATATATTGTATTCGCCACAAAAATAGGTTCAAAGAGAATCGTGTTATAGAACTATGTGTGTTTGTGAGGGGTAGGTCATTACCCCGTGAATGTTTTCTAAAGGTATAATTAAGCAAAACAATTAAATATGGTAGATACAAAGTTCATGGTATTTTAATTTAAAAGTTGATTTTAAATTATGTTTCATAATATTTTTGAGTGAAAGTTTGTTCTAACCATTAGTTATATGATTACAAACATGGTGTAAGAATATAGATGAAAAATATGTAAGAAAAAGTGAATTTTTTAGGCTTTAGAATAAAATGTCGGTATTAACTCCACTTACCAACATATTTTGAAAAAGAGAACTTTTCAAGAAGAAAGAGAGGGATAGGGAGGGACTTACTAGCTAGAAAGATGAAGAGAAGGTAAGAGTAGGAAGGGTTGTTGTCGGGGCATCGTGGGGTCGGCGGAACTTGCTTTGATCCTCGCTAGAAGTTGATCTCTTACTAACTCCAATTGTACTCTTCTTATACTTAGAAAACTTTGAGAATTTTGGCTATAATTTTCAAAATGAGGAAGGGCTAAGGAATGGGGTAGTATTTATAGTGTGGAATTAAGGTTTTGGAATTAAAAAGATGAATTAAAATACATTAAAAAGGTGATAAATGGGGAATTGAGGGGTCTCTGTTTGATTGCAGAGTAAACAAACAGTGCAGGGGAGTTAGGGGTAGGCCAAGGGACTTATGTGCAAAGCCCGGGGTTTATTACCCACAGTTGGACCGTCGGTGCCGGTTTTTTAGGGTGTTTGGCCGGTCAATTTTTGATGGAAAGCCTGTGGATTGAAGACACGTGTCCCTCTCTGTATAAATACCGTTTTGCACATGTTTATTTCTTCATATTTTTCATTTTTATGTGCATTGTACGTGTAAAACTTTTGAGCTTCCAAAAGTTTAAAAGAAAAATCAGAAAAATATAATGTGTCTGATGGGGTTCGAACACAGGGGCTACGTCACAGCAGTGCAAGGCTTTACCAATGAGCTACAAGTTGATTTTTGCTGTTCTTAAACAAAAATTAACTTTTAAATTGTACTCAGGCTTGCAAACTCCTTTTTGTACATTAAATTGAAAAAAATTCGTACGATAAATTCAGAGTCGTTATATACTACCCTCCTTATAAAAATTGTCTTACAATAAATTTTCTGCCAAATTTCATAGTCATGATAGGCAGTAATGGTAAGCAGGATTCGGATGGACTTAAGCATAGCTACCGTTGAAAATGTCTCGTCATAGTCGATACTTGGTCGTTGACGAAAACCTTTTGCTACAAGTCCAACTTTGAAAGTCTCAACCTTTCCATCTACACCGATCTTCTTCTTGAATATCCATTTGCTCCCAATGGGTTTTACCCCTTCAGGAGCATCCTCCAAAGTCCATACTTTGTTGGTGTACATGGATTCCATCTCAGATCTCAGAGCATCCAGCCATTTCACAGAGTTGCCACTTATGATGGCCTGCTCGAAATTAGTTGGGTCATCATCTTTCATGATGCAATCCTCACTACCACCGTCTATGAGAAAACTGTAATATCTCTCAGGTGGATTGTCACGCCCCGCTTCCTAGTATACGGAGATATAGACGTAACGGGCCACGACGTATTTACTCAGAAATAAACACGTAAATAAGCAATATAAATGAATACACAAGAATAATAAGAGATGTAAAATAACAACTTTTATTAACATTCTTTCTTTACATTACAACTGATTTGAAAAGAAATGTATAATGATAAAAGCAATGCCTAAACAGTGGCATACGAATGAAAAGGAAATAAGTACAAGTAGTCTAGAAATCTGGCTCCTCTGTGAACTGATCCAAGTCCTCCTGACTGGGCTCGGTCTCCTAAGAGTCGGGTCCTCCTGACGAACATTCCAAAGAAAGAAAGAAACATGAATGTCGTCAGCGAACTACCGCTCGGTAAGTCCCAGAAGAAAGAATAGAATATAACAAGTAGATAGGGAAGAACTGATAATTTATACAGGTATATGTTTGTTAAACTAACATAGTTATTTGTAGTTTGGTACAGAAGGCGTCAGTGTATACGAGAGGAGTCAAACTTTCTCCATGGACTAAGGTAACCCGGTAGTACAAGGCTCCGTCAAAACCCATGGGACAACAACAATAGATATTTATCTATGTCTTTTAGTGTCCATCATCGTGCCACTTTTAATACATTCCGTAACAATCTACCCCGTTAAAACACCGTAATGTATATTGTACAAATTGTAGTTATCAGACTTGCCGAGACAATGGATACAAGTCGTTCATGTAAACGGTTCAGGATTTATCAAGTAGTCTTGTAGTCAAGTCAAGTCATAGACATGATTCGGTCAAGTCAAGTCATGTTTACATGTTGATATTGTTCAGGTATTCAGGTTCAGCTTCAAGTATACATGTTGGATTCATGTTAGATTTGGATTCATGTTTGGATTGGATTTAGATTAAACTTATACTCAGACTTAAATCAGACACTTTAAACAGAATTTTGATTCTGAATTAGGTTTAGGAGTTATCGGTAACTGCTGCACATGAACGGCAGGATTTATGTCTTTTTCCAAGACAATTACTTTGATAACTCCGTTTTAGTTTTCTACCTTAAATAGGCAAACACTCACTTTCTCCGGCTCCCTGAGGCTCAAGAGAATTGATCCCGTTTAAACCTATATTTACTAAAGTCCTTAATGTAATTTTATATAACTCGACGGGGTTTTATGAAAAACATTTTATTTACTTTCAAAATAAACCTCGAGTATTTATTTATATTATTTAGGGTTTCCATAATTTGTGAATTTTAAGAATGTGAAGTATTTTAGTGAATATTAACTTAACTTGAATAGTTCATGGTATTTTAGTGAAACTTGTCATGTATTGATATTTGATGGTATTTTGGTGAAACTTGTCATTCTTTTTACTTTTAGAATAAAATGGAATTTTATTATAACTTGAAAATATGTGGTTTGATAATATTTACATAATTATTAAAAAATTAGTTTTTATTATTAAATAGAAAATCTTTTTTTTCTTAAAAACCCTATTAAAATTCTTTCGAGTCCGAATGCTCCGTGAGGAGGTCTGCATCTCGCTCTTCTAGCCCGAGAATGTGCGATAATCCGCACCATCCAATACCGAGTTCTCTAAAATGGGTTGTAGAGGCATAATCGCAAAGAATTTTTGATAATACAATTCAAAGAAAACCGGGTTTTATAGTTCATGGTAGTTTAATGAAAAGTTATAATCGCCACAAAAATAGGTTCTCAAGAGAATCGTGCTATGTCAATATGTGTGTTGTGAAGGGTAAGTCATTACCCCGTGATATTTTCTAAAGGTAAGATTAAGCCAAGTAATAAAATACGGAAAATACAAAGTTCATGGTATTTAAAAATAAAACTCAATTTAAAGTTATCTAGCATGATGATTTAGGGTGAAAATTGTTTCTAATTATTAGTTTCATACTTAACAATTCAAGGTATAGAATATGAATGAGTAATGCTTAATAAAAGATGTAGTTTCAAGGGTTTTAGAAACAAATATCGGTATAACTCTACTTATCGACATGTTTTATAAAAAGAGACTTTTTTAAGTATAAAGAGAAGAAGGGGTGGGACTTACTAGCTTGATTGATTGAATTCCGGTGTGTATATGTAGAAATTGTATAGAGAAAGCACAACCAAAAATATTTGACCGCAATCAATAACGGTGTCGGATTGTAGCGCGTTAGTAAGTGCGGATCGTCCACAGGGATTGTGCGATTCGTTCGTATTTTGTTTTGTTTGAATTGAAAATTTAATGAAAAGAAAACAAACAACTCATGATTTATAGTTGAAGTTCAAGAATTAGAAAATCTAGATCTAATAACAAGAAAACGATAGAATCAAGAATTGAGAGTTTGTTGATTTTTCCAAACCAAATATCAAGAATCGGAATGAGGCTCGTAGGAATCGATCGGGTCTATAGATGTGATGTAATCTTACGATGACGTATTCTTATCCTTCAATGAATTGATACTAGATCGATGATGATCGACGAGAATTAGGGATTTCTAGTGAAACTAGGGTTTCATCATTTATCCCTTGTTCCTTCGTCGATATCATTCACATTCTAGCCTCTAGTAAATTCAAGAATCGATCGTGGATCCCTAATTTCGAGCGATAACAATCAAGAAAGCATCGCAAAGAAACTAGGTCGTCGATTCTTGAATTTACTAGGGTTTACAAAACTCGTAGGACTTAAGAATCGTTTTAAGATTAGTTACACCATCATTCTATTGATCGTCTCGACTCCTTTACGAGCGGAGTTTTACTCGAACATCACAACAAGAACCACAATTACAAATTGAGATCGAATCATGATGCAAGAATTTAAAGAAAGCGAGATTAACGAATTTCACCTTTTATTTATATCAACAATTTCGTTACAATCGCTCAAGAACTACAAGAGGAAGAACTCGATCGTCGATTTGGCTTCGCTCGGCTCCTTGAGTCACGGATCGGCTTGGATCACTTGCTCGATTGAAGATCGGCTCCGCTCCTAAAAGGTTGAAGGCTTCTCGCTTGATTTGGTACTCGGTATCTTGAATTTGGCTTTGGATTAGGGTTAGGGTTTCGCACAAGATGGAGATTAATGATTGAGGAAGAAGAACAACAATGAGCCACCTCCAACCCTTAGATCTAGGCTCCTTTTATAGACCATCCAAACCCTAGATCTAGGATTTGAATTTTGAATTTCCCTCCAAAAGTTTGTTGAGGAGATTTGAATTTCCCTCCAAAAGTTAGTTAAGGAGAGCCTTCTAGAAAAAGTATGTTAAGCCGAGCCTTCTAGATGTGCCACGTGGAGAATCGAGAGTCTTCTGGAAGCTTGGGTAGTTATATGAGACACGTGTAAAATATCTGAGCCGATGAAGTCACCATAGCGCCGCGGATCCGCGGCGCAAGCAGGCTCCCGCCGCGGAACCGCGGCGCTTCTAAAGCCTTGTGGCTTGGTTCTTCTGGTACTTGTTTGGGCTGTCTCATGGGCCTTTATCTGATATATTGAATTTTATTTTTCCCTCTATATTTCTACCAGATCTGCATCTTTTGAG
This sequence comes from Agapanthus africanus, assembly GCA_030015575.1. Taxonomy (NCBI): domain Eukaryota; kingdom Viridiplantae; phylum Streptophyta; class Magnoliopsida; order Asparagales; family Amaryllidaceae; genus Agapanthus; species Agapanthus africanus. Next base: position 26,902,787 of record JASDDO010000019.1, read on the forward strand.
TTGGCGTAATTTTGATCAGCTCTTTGACAATTTTGGCCTTTCTTCTGGATTTTCCTGCACAATTTCTCGAGACAAGAGTTGCGCTATACAAGAATGATGCAATGCCATAATAAACACACAATTTCCCTAAAAGTGCCGGTTTTAAAGTCTATCACATGCAATCTGGTATTTCAGAACTGTTTTGCTAATATGTGCAATATGAATACCGAACACCTCTAGATGAATGCAAATGATAGGGAAATTGACGTGTTAAAAATGCAGTATTTTCGACTGATCATAGCTAGAAAGAGGGAGGGGAGGTAGAAGAAAACGGTGGTAGGTTTCGTGGCGTCGTGGGGTCGCCGGAACTTGTGTAAATCCTCACCGGAATTCATTCTTGGGCTAACTCTACTTCAACTCCACTTGTACTTAGAAAATTTTGATATTTTTGACTAGAATTTTCAGAATGAGGAAGGGCTAGGGTATGGGATTGTATTTATAGTGTGGAATTAGGGTTTTGGAATTAAAAGATTGAATTAAAATGCATTTAAAATTGGATTAAAGGTGACATTGAATTCTCTGTTAAATTGCAGAGAAAACAAACGGTGCAGGGATAATGGGGGGTAGGCCAAAGGTCTTGTGTGCAAGACACGAACACCATTGCCCACGGTTGGACCGTCGGCGCCGGCCCCATGCCCATCTTGCCGGCCACGTGGTGGGGTTAAGGGGTTGGATTGAAGCCACGTTTCCTATTTAGTTCATACAATATTTTGCACATGTTAGATTTCTCTGACTTTTCATTTTTACGTGTATTGCACGTGTAAACTTTTGGGCTTCCAAAAAGTTTAAAAGAAAAATCAATAAAAATAATATGTGGCTGATGGGATTCGAACACAGGGGCTATGCCACAGCAGTGTAGGGCTTTTACCAATGAGCTACAAGTTGTTTCTTGCTGTTCTTAAGCAAGTATAACTTTTAAATTGTGCTCAGGATTGCAAACTCCTTTCTGTATTTTAAAAAGAAAAATTTTGTACAGAAAATTCAGGGTCGTTACATTCTACCCTCCTTATAAAAATTTCATCCTCGAAATTTATAGAAAGAACTTGTAATAGATTCAAGAAAAATTTGATTACAGTGGTGGTGAAAGAGTTACTGAAAGTGCATGAAAAATATGTTTGAAAGAACGAAAGGATACAAGGGTTTTGAAAGAATAAGGATTACCAGTGTTACCCTGACTTATAGCTTCGGCCGCTAAAGTGAAAGCCTGACGCTGGGATACATTCGTCCTAGCTTGAGGCACATTCCTCTGTCCTTGGGGCATGTTTCTCTACCCTTGAGGCATGTTCCTCATTGTCTGATGGAACTGACGAGGAGGCTGTGCAGGAGGTCCACGAGAAGGTGGAGCAGGTAGGGCAAGACGATGTGCAGGACTGACGAGGAGGCTGTGCAGGAGGTCCACGAGAAGGTGGAGCAGGTAGGGCAAGACGAGGTGCAGGAGCTTGAATAGCTGGTCACTGCGGAAAGGTGATGTGTGTTGGAACTGGGTTGCGTCTATGAGGACATGTTCCAATGTTGTGAGTGGATGAGCCACAAACAAAGGACAGGCCGTTTGCACGCCTGCAGTCCTGCACCAGGTGTCCATTCTTCTTGCAGCAGAAGCAAAAGTTTGGACTTGGCCGGTTAAATGTTACTTCCGGTCTCCTGAATTCAAAAGTTGGCACGGAAGAGACTCTTCTTGCCATCTGAGTGGCATGGCGCTTCACACAGGCAGTCTGAGGTCTGCCCTTCTTCTTCACCACTGCTTCATAGCGGCGAGCAGCCTTCAATGCAAGATAATAGGTTGGGAAATCCTCTGTAGCTAGTGCAGTTTGGATTTCCGGGTCCAACCCTTGCTGAAATCTTCGAGCTCGGATCTCAGTAGTCGGAATGAGGTGTGCAGCGAACCTGCAGAGCATGGTAAACTCAGCATCATATTCATCCACAGATTTGTTCCACATCGAACCTTGCTGCAAGTGGATGAACTGCTGTTCCATGTCGAAACGGGCAGTCTCAGGAAATTATTTCGCGTCGAACATGTCGCGAAAAGTCTTCCATTCAATCGGCTGGACAAGACAGCTTTCTTCAGCCTTCCACCATACTCTGGCGTTGTCAGTTAGTTGTTGTTGGGGTCAAAAATTACACCCCGGTTGACCAAGTCAAAGTCAAATTCAACCCTAAGTAAGTGGGCCCAAGCCCAGGTCAAGTGGGCCCATGCCCAAGTCGAGCCCTACGGCCAGCCTTTCCCATGCCAAAATGAAAATTGTTTAATAAATAATTTTGATATGATTTTTATGAATAAATGTAAGAAAAATGGGCATAAAGCCAATTTTTTGTAAATCTCATGGCTCATGTGCAAAAGAAATGAACACATAAGGTATGAGATGGGCAAAAATGCCATTTTGTAAAGCCCAAGGGGCTATACGTAAATTTATAAGCCTATATAAGGCAACATGATGATGAAATGAAAAAATATAATTCATTCCCTCTAAAAAAATTAGGGTTTTTGTGCCTCCTTCTCCTTCCTCAAGGTTCTAAACATTCTTATCTTTTTTTGAATTAAATCAAGAGTTTAACTCTTCCTTTTCCAAAAATAAATAGTTTTTTACCATAAAACCCTTAAAGGGGAGCTCGGATCTGCCATCAAATCCCAAAAGGGGGAGATTTTTAAGTCTCGGCCCTTTTTCCCCCAAGATCCAGCCAACAGAGAGGAAGAAGAAGGAGACCTATCTCTAAAAATTCCATTCCGGGATGATCCGAGGCTCAAAAGAAGATCCAAGACTAAAGGGAAGAAGAAGGAGGTCCCCTTCGATCATCTCCAAAGATTTCTTGGAGTTTAACTCCATTCAAGATCTGTTGGAGTTTAACTCCATAAATCAAACCCTTTTTCTAGGAGTTTAACTCCATTCAATATCCTTCGGAGTTTAACTCCATAAATAAAAAATTCTCTTTCGGAGTTTAACTCCTAATTCCAGGGCTAAAATCCCCTTCTTTCCGCGGGCTCCCGGCGCCCACGTGCCGAGCGCGTGAGGCGCGGACGCCAGGCGCCCACGTGCCAGGCGCATGAGGCGCTAGCGCACCAGCATCTAGCGCCCAGCGCCCATGTGCCGGGCACGTGAGGCGCTGGCCCCCATGTGTCCTTTGGACGCTAATCACCCCTCTTTTCCAATGCATTCCACACTAAAAAAATTTCTAACGGGGCGCTGCCCCACACCCCGCAAGGGGGCTGCTAGCCCCCTTGACCCCCAGCCCGCTATCCGGGTAGCGGGACCCCCGTAAACTCTGCGAGGCCCCCGATATACTCAAAGACCCCTCAAAACACAACACACGCACACTGCACATTGAGTTCGCATGACCAGTTTGACCCGTCAATCGGAGGTTCCCTCGCTCCAAAGGCGATGGGTAATTAACGGCAGCTTAGTCCGCGACTACCGGAGATCCGGATCCCCACAATTAATAAACGCCGGTCTAGCATAGACAGGAGGAATCTGTAAAGCGCCTGACAAGCAACGCGTATTCCCATCTCAATGGGGTGAAGAAAAACACCCTACAGTTGCAACTTTGCAACTCTCACCCAAGCAATCTCTGGCACTTGGGCTGCTGCCAGGTCGTATTCAATAGACTGAGCCCATTCCTCTGCCTCTAGTGGGCACTCTTTCCCAGAAAAGTTCTCGGGGTGCAATGCCCGGAATTGTTTGAGTCCGCGTGCCTCAGCTTCAGGGCAGTTTAGATAGCAGTCTGTTGCTGCTGACCCTCCAAGAGGCTCTTGATCACCTCAAGCAATACCGTCGACTCATTGATGGGAGCGGTAATGGTAGGTGATGGTGGTAGAGGAGGTGGTGGAGTATTTCCATTCACGTTAGTGCTCGTGTTGTTCGGAGAATCCATAACCTTGAAAGAAAAGGAAGGGTTAGGATATATTCAAGAGATTAAAAATGTAAGGAATGTTTAGTTGCCGATTCTTGTAATTCTTATGATATATTACTTAGGATTTCATGCAGAACTGACCTACATGGGCCACCGACAAAACCTGTCACGCCCCGCTTTCCAGTATACGGAGAAGTAGACGTGACAGGCCGCGGCGTATTTACTCAGAAGTAAACACATTAAGCGTAAATAAGCAATATAAATGAATACACAAGAATAACAAGAGATGTAAAATAACAACAACTTTTATTAATATTCTTTCTTTACATTACAACTGATTTGAAAAGAAATGTACAATGACAAAAGCAATGCCTAAACAGTGGCATACGAATGAAAAGAAAATAAGTACAAGTAGTCTAGAAGTCTGGCTCCTCTATGAACTGATCCAAGTCCTCCTGGCTGGGCTCGGTCTCCTAAGAGTTGGGTCCTCCTGACGAACATTTCAAAGAAAGAAAAAAACAGGAATGTCGTCAGTGAACTAGCGCTCGGTAAATCCCAAAAGAAAGAATAGAATAGAACAAGTAGATAGGGAAGAACTGATAATTTATACAGGTATATGTTTGTTAAACTAACGTAGTTGTTTGTAGCTTGGTACAAAAAATGTCAGCATATACGAGAGGAGTTCAACTTTTCGCATGGACTAAGTTAACCCGGTAGTACAAGGCCCCATCAAAACCCACGAGACAAAAGAAATGGATATTTATCTACGTCTTTTAGTGTCCATCATCATGCCACTTTTAACACATTCCGTACTAATATACCCCGTTAAAACACCGTAATGTATATTGTACAAATTGTAGTTATCAGACTTGTCGAGACCATGGATATAAGTTGTTCATGTAAACAGTTCAGGATGTATCAAGTAGTCATGTAGTCAAGTTAAGTCATAGCCATGGTTCGGTCAAGTCAAGTCATGTTTTCATGTTGATATTGTTCTGGTACTCAGGTTCAGATTCAAGTATACATGTTGGATTTATGTTAGATTTCGATTCATGTTTGGATTGGATTCGGATTTGACTTAGACTCAGACTTGAGTCATACACTTTAAACAGAATTTTGATCCTGAATTAGGTTTAGGAGTTATCGGTTACTGATGTACATGGACGGAAGGATTTGTGTCTTTTTCCAAGACAATTACCATTGATAACTCCGTTTTAGTTTTCTACCTTAAATAGGCAAGCACTCACTTTCTCCGGCTCCCTGAAGCTCAAGAGAATTGATCCCGCTTAAACCTATATTTACTAAGGTCCTTAATATAATTTTATATACCTCGAAGGGTTTTATGAAAAATATTTTATTTACCGTTCACCGCCGAAAACGGGGAAGAAACCGGGATGGATCGTCCTGCCTGAATTTGGGGGCAGATTCTATTTGGATTTATCCGTCTACCTCTCCGAAGATACCAAGTTGATTTATGGCACCATATATCGGAGGTTTGGACGGATGCGGCCGTTTTAGCAGACTTCGTCAGATTCTCCCTCGTTTGCGAGGGGTTTTTGATTGAGGACGCTCTTCCCTGCAGGCGTAAGCCTCTGCAGTTAATTACGTTATCGCATCGCGATAACCACTTTCTTCTGCTCCGGAAGTTCACTTCGTTTCGTGTGTTTTTTTTGTTTGTTTAGGTTGCCCGTGGATTGTATACGGAGACTAATTTATATCGTCGCCCGTAGGGCATGGATTAGTCCAAATCAATATATTTTTAGATTTGGGTTTTTATTTATGTACCGTTAATTTGTTTTGAGATTAAGATCGACTTAAATGTATGTGAGAATTTGGGACTCGATTTATTTTTCTTAAGGATGCGTTAGTCCAATTTGAGGCTAAGATCCACTTAACAAGGTTTTAGGATCATTTTTATTTCAGATCCAACAAAAGAGCATTTGGGCTCTATTGTTTTAGTTTAAGAACGTTTCGGACCATTATCGTCATTTTGGAGGCGAATATTAGTTTAAGGACATTTCGGTCCCTTTATCGCCATTTTGGAGGCGAATATTAGTTTAAAGACATTTCGGTCCTTTGTTGCCATTTTGGAGGCGAATATTAGTTTAAGGACATTTCGTTCCCTTACCAGTTTAAGTACGTAGTGGTCCAGTGTGTGATGGAATGAACATGGGTGATATGGAATGCACCCAGTATGGGATGCGGTCTGATTTGAGGTGTGCATGTCGGTTTGGACGGTTTGGGAATGCACTGAAGAATTGTTGGTTGTTGGGACCCGCCACCTCTCTAAAGAAGTTGAAGAATTACAACGACGTATATCAGAGGTGTGGAGAGATGTACCCTTAAACCAAATCCCGTATTTGAGGGAAACGGGTTATGGTGACCCTAGGAATTGTTAGTCGTGTTTGAGACTAAAATTATCTTAGCAGATATAAGATGAATTTCATTTGTGATATCATCAATTGAAAGATCGATAGTCATATGTGAGACTGAGATTAGTTTGGGCAATCATAAGCATATGGGCTCAATTGATTTGAATCAAGAAGGTTCTTTCCTCAGAGGGCCAAGCCAATTTTGGGCTTGATCTGCTCAGTGGTCTTTTTTTATTGAAAAGTGCTAAGCACTTGCTTGGGCTTTGTTTATTCAGTCCCCCTTTTATGCAAACAGTGTTGAGAACTTATATAAGTTCTGACGCCCACATATGATCATGTGAAGGTTTCGGTCATGGGGAATTACCCAATAAGTGTAAAACACTTTACTCATTTTGTCTTTATATGGAGTGCTAGGCGCTCTTTATGGCGTCCACATAGGGAGCGCGTGAAGCGCTAGGCGCCGGGCGCTGCCCAATGAATGCTAAGCCTCTTTTCTTCTGTGGCGCCTATGTGAGGCGCTGGGCGCTGCCCAATGAATGCTAAGCACTCATTTCTTCTGTGGCGCCCACGTGAGGCGCTGGGAGCTAGGCGCTTCCCAATATGTTCTAAACACTTCTTTCTTCTGTGGCGCCCATGTGAGGGACACGTGAGGCGCTGGGCACTGGGCGCTAGGCGCTAGCCAATGAGTGCTAAGCACTCCTTTCTTCTGTGGTTCCCACGTGAGGGACACGTGAGGCGCTGGGCGCTAGGTTTTTTCCTTATATGCTTTATTTTTAGGAATTCGATTATTAGTTCTTTTCTGAATCTTTGATTCTCAAAAACAAATTCTTTCCGATGAGAATTAAATTCTCAACTTTTAGGAGACTTGACTTGTGGATCTCAGATCCAGAGAAAGAACTAAGTTCTTTTAAAAGGGTTAAACCCTTAAATAGGTAAATGAGATGTTTTGATATCTCTTTTTTTATTTACCTAGAATTTCTTGAGGAGGGAGATCTTCTTCTCTATTCCTTCTTGAAGTTTTCTTCTTTAGCTTTCTTTTTTTTAGAAGCTTATGGGGGGTTCCTCTATGTCAGACTTGAAGTCTTGGGTCTTTTATATAGTAGAGGCAATTTGTTAATTAGTTTAAAGAAATCTCTCATTAAGAGATCCCAATTGATTTGGGGATTTTTACCCACCATTGGATCTTTGATCCAAGGATTTCTCTTTTACAGAACCTATTTTCTTTTTTCCAACAAGATTGGGAAAATAACCCTTATATAGAATTTATTCTGGAAAGCGGTGATTTTTAATCGCCGTTGGAATTTTAATCCACCGGTTCTCTGTTTTACAGAGGGAAATTTTTATTGTTTAGAAAGATTGAGAAAATATATCCCAAAATAGAATTTTATTCTGCGATCCAATTTAGAGGATGTTTTCTCCCGACAGAATTTAATTCTGCATTTTTGATGATTTATCATCTCCGTTGGATCTTTGATCCAACGGCTCTGTTTAACAGAGAGTAGAATTTAATTCTACTTTCTTTAATTTGGACCCTGACGCTCACGTGCTATGTACGTGGACGTCGCCTAAGAATTTAATTCTTTTTTAAATAGTCACGTTCGTGTTTTGCACGCCAGCGCTCACGTGTGTTCCACGTGAGGTGTCACTATAGGATTTAATCCTAACTGAAGCCGGCGCTGGCGCTCACGTGGGAAACACATGAGGCACTCAAGGATTTAATCCTATCTGAAGCGGTACCTACATGCTTTGCATGTGGGTGGACGTATTTAACACGTGGAGGTTTCCCTTTATTTTTATAAGGGGACAACAAGTTTTGAGCCAAAATTTTTGGCCGGAATAAATGCCCCCCACTACTTTGCCCACGTAGGTATGTACGTGGATGAAGTAGTGCAATGTTATGCGCGACCATAGAATTGATGGCTTAGGAGACAAGTTTAGGATTCTTGTAGCCTAAGGCTTTTTCATCTTGATGAGCCGTAAGGGTCTCAAGAAGGTTTTTCACCCTATGAGTCGTGAGGATCTCATAGGTGCGTATTCTCCCTAGAAATCGTGAGGATTCCTAAGTGTTCATCGCCTCCGTGAGTTATAAAGATCTCACTCGAGAATTTTCTTCTTACGAGTCGAGAGGACTCGCAAGTGGTTTTTCCTCCTTATCGGTATGAGACTTTGGAGAATGTTGCCCGTGGATAGTATACAAGAGTTAGTTTGGACTTTCTTGTAGAGCAGCGGTGGCTTAGGAAACAGGTTTTAGATCTGTCGCCTAAGACTTTTCAACTTTATGAGCCGTGAGGGTCTCATAAAGTTTTTTCTCCCTACGAGTCGAGAGCATCTCATAGGTGCATGTTCTCCTTAGAAGTCATGAGGACTCCTAAGTACGTTTTCTCTTGAGAGTCGTAGAGATCTCACAAGAGAATTTTCTCCTTGTGAGTCAAGAGGACTCGCGAGTGGTTTTTCCTCCTTGTCGGTATGCGACTTTAGAGAATGTGGCCTGTGGATAGTATACAAGAGTCATTTTGGACTTGCTTGTAGGGCAGTGATGGCTTAGGAAACAGGTTTTAGATCTGTCGTCTAAGGCTTTTCAACTTTATGAGCCGTGATGGTCTCATGAAGATGTTTCTCCCTACGAGTCATGAGGATCTTGTAGGTGTCTTTTCTCCTTAGGAGCCGTGAGGACTCCTAAGTGCATTTTTCTCTTGAGAGTCGTAAGGATCTCACAAGAGAATTTTCTCCTTGTGAGTCGAGAGGACTCGCAAGTGTTTTTTCCTCCTCGTCGGTATGCGACTTTGGAGAATGTGGCCCGTGGATAGTATACAAGAGTCAGTTTGGACCTACTTGTAGGGCCGCGATGGCTTAGGAAACAGGTTTTAGATCCGTCGCCTAAGACTTTTCAACTTTATGAGTCGTGAGGGTCTCATAAAAGTGTTTCTCTCTACGAGTCATGAGGAGCTCGTAGGTGTCTTTTCTCCTTAGGAGTCGTGAGGACTCCTAAGTGCATTTTTCTCTTGAGAGTTGTAAGGATCTCACAAAAGAATTTTCTCCTTACGAGTCGAGAGGACTCGCAAGTGGTTTTTCTTCCTCATCGGCAAATTTGGAGAATGTTGCCCGTGGATAGTATACAAAAGTCATTTTAGACCTATTAGTAGGGCCACAATGCTTAGGAAATAGGTTGATATCCCCGTCGCCTAAGGCTTTTCACCTTCATGAGCTGTGAGAGTCTCATGAAGATGTTTTTCCCTACGAGTCGAGGTGAGTCGAGAAGTTCTCGCAGGTATATCCTAACGTGAAATATAGATAACCCTGCTCTTTGCGACAGAGGTCCGTTAGGTTTTGTGCTACTAGGGTTTTAGTCCGTGGTACCGTCGCGTTGGCTGATGTATTCCTCGATATGCAGTCTTTAAGCTATTATTCGAGTAGCCCCGCGACTGTCGTGTCTCTGATCCTTTCGGGAGCTGGACAAGACGTCTTCAAGTAATCTCCTTAGGCTATATAACCGTCGGAAGAGAAAGCGTTAGGAATTTTCCATGTCGCTTTTTACTTGAGATTAGGCTCAGTTTGGAGCCCCGATGAGTCATAACCACTCTGCGCCGGGGTGGGATGATCTCCGATATTCTCTTAGGCTTTATATGACTTGCCGTCGAGACCCTGAAGCTAGGAATTTGCCTTCGCTTCAATTTGATTTGGCTGTTTGGAGCCTTTGTTGACACTGCGTCTGCTGTAACAAGAATAATGTCGAGCTGGAGCTAGGATTTTGCCGTCACTCCTTTTTGATTTGGCTATTTGGAGCCTTTGTTGACATTGCGTCTGCTGTAACGAGAAGAATGTCGAGCTGGAGCTGGGATTTTTCCGTCACTCCTTTTTGGTTTGGCTATTTGGAGCCGTCGTTGACAATGCGTCTGCTGTAATGAGAAGAATGTCGAGCTGGAGCTGGGATTTTTCCGTCACTCCTTTTTGGTTTGGCTATTTGGAGCCGTCGTTGACAATGCGTATGCTGTAACGAGAAGAATGTCGAGCTGGAGCTGGGATTTTGCCGTCACTCCTTTTTGATTTGGCTATTTGGAGCCATTGTTGACATTGCGTCTGCTATAACGAGAAGAATGTTGAGATGGAGTTGGGATTTTGCCGTCACTCCTTTTTGATTTGGCTATTTGGAGCCTATGTTGATATTGCGTCTGCTGTAACGAGAAGAATGTCGAGCTGGAGCTGGGATTTTGCCGTCACTCCTTTTTGGTTTGGCTATTTAGAGCCTTTGTTGGCATCGCGTCTATACCTTGATGGAATGAGGAGAAGATACGATGGGGTAGTCTTTAGGTCGTATGTGAACCGTCAAGACTTCGAGCTAGGAATTTTCCATGGCTCTGTTTTGTTTCGACCCTGGGGTCTTTTGTTGACGTTGCGTCTGCATCCTGCTGGAATGAAAAGTAACGCCGGGGTAGTCTTTAGGTCGTATGTGAACCGTCAAGCTTGGAGCTAGGAATTTGCCATGGCTCCGTTTTGTTTCAACCCTTGAGTCTTTGTTGACGTCGCGTCTGCACTGAGAAGGAACGTCCGGATGATCTTTAGGTTGTAGATGTCGCCATCAAGATATGGCTCTCCTTTTGATGAAGCCTGGTGGGAAAACATAGTTCCTTTTTTCATTTGTGCCCATGGATTGTATACAGGGGTTAGTATAAACTCACCTGCAGGGCAAAGGAACTTTATTTTATTTTTATTGCCACGATGCTTTATCTTTTCAGCTTTTTATATCGCGAAAGTCGCGATTGCCCAATCATTTAGGCTATTTATCGCGGTGCCCAATCATTTCGGGTATTTTTATATTTTTACTCGCTGCTTTTTATTGCGAGTTGCCCAAACATTTCGGCTATTTCATATGCATATTTTTGCTCGTTGATTTTTATTGCGAGTTGCCCCATCATTTCGGCTATTTTATATGCATTTTTTTGCTCGCTGATTTTTTGTTGCGGGTATAGAACTTAAGATCTGATACCAATTTTGGCATCAGCATCGCTGCGACTGGTATATTGCCAGGAGCGAATCATCATTTGCCTTGAAAGGACTTGAAGCTTGACACCTATTTAGGCATCAGCATCGCTACCACTGGAATATTGCCATGAGCGAATCATCATTTACCTTTATCGATTTGAACAAAGATGGCTTAGTAGATAGGGTTAGGATCCTGTTGACTAACACTTTTCAAATTTATGAGCCATAAGGGTCTCATAAAGTTATTTCTTCCTACGAGTCGTGAGGATCCCGTAGGTGTATTTTTTCCTAGAAGTCATGAGGACTCCTAAGTGGTATTTTCTCTTGCAAGTCATAAGGATCTTATAAGAGTGTTTTCTCCTTATAAGTCGAGAGGACATACAAGTGTCGTTCACCATATGGGATATTTCTCGCCATTGGTAAAACTTGGTAAGGGAGTATTTATTTGTGCCCGTGGATTGTATACAAGGGTCAATATTGGATTGCTTGTAGGGCAACTTGGGGGATGCGATGGCTTAAGAACAAGTTTAGATCCCTGTAGCTTAAGGCTTTTTAATCTTACGAGCCGTGAGGGTCTCATAAGGGGAATTCTCCTTAAGAGTCATGAGGATCCCGCAAGTGTAGTTTCTCCTTAGGAATCATGAGGATTTCTAAGTGTGTTGCTCCTTTGTGAGTTGTAAGGATCCCACGCAGGCATTTTCTCCTCAAAAGGTCGAGAGGTCCTTGCAAGTGCATATGAATTTTTTTAGTTTACGAGTTTGCACCCTTTCGGATTTTCATAAACTCGCCGGCAGTCCTGCTGTTTTTACTCATGGCGCCCTTTCGGGTTTTCATCCGTGCCCATTTTGCTTGTGGACATACCGTTTTTTTTAAATGAGACCGCGCCCTTCCGGGTTTTCACAAATTTGCCGGTAGCCTTACTGTTTTTACTCACGGCGCCCTTTCGGGTTTTCATTCGTGCCCACTTCACTTGCGGACGTACCATTTTTTTAGCAGTGGGACTCTTGAAAGTAGTTTCGCTGCACGTAGCCCATCTGTTTGTTGGTGGGACTTGGGAAGTGGCTTCTTCTGTTGAGACTAAGATTGCAACGCAGATCTCAAGGGTGGATATTGCCGTATTTGGGGCGATGCGCCATGTTTGAGGCATCGCACTAGTTTAGGGACATTTCGGTCCATTATCGTATTGTTTGAGGCGGTGCGCTAGTTTAAGGACATTCCGGTCCGAAGATTTAGTTTAAGGACATCTTGGTCCATGGCCAGTTTAAGGACGTAGTGGTCCATTGTTACCATTTTCGAGGCGCACGGATCTTCTGGATACTACTTTGAGGGTTCTGACTCAGGAAGATAGCGAGCGGACATAAGCGTCATCGTCTATCATTGACCTAGGTCGTAACCCGTTAGGCGTAGTATTTTTTGAGGAGGGAGGCCCATGGCCCATCTGATCTATTTGGGTCAGTTTGTCGATCAGGGCCTGGAAGGTGGTCGGCTTGAAGAACGTCATGAACTGGGAGACGGTTGTTTGAGGATCAAGGGTCCCGATGAACATACCCACAGCAAAGGATTCTTCGATGCGTTGTTCGCACTTCGACCATAAGTTCCGCCCCCGGATCGTGTACTGGACCCAGGTTTCTCCTGACTTTACCCTAGCGTTGATTAAAGTCATGATCGGGGTGCGCTCGCTTGTGCTGGCGAATCGCTGTGTGAACAGAAGTTCCATCTCTCTTAATGTTTTGACGGAGTCATTTGGGAGCTCCGAGTACCATTCGAATGCCGTCTCCGACATGCTACCGACAAGTTGGCGAAGCAGCAGTTTGTCATCGTCTCCAGTATTGCAGCACAGAGCTCTGAACCGTGCGACGTGCTGGTGTGGGTTGCCTTTCCCCTTGTACACATGGAACTTGGGGATCGTATATCCTAACGGGTACTTGATTTGATCATAACAGCCTGGATACGGTCGCCTAGTTCTGACAGTTTGGCCAGCCGCTTCACTAGCTTGATGTGCTCGTATTTGTTGAGTAATGTAATCATCAAGAGCAGCCTTGGAGATCGTTTCCTTCCTGGCCAGATAGATCTGGAAGAGGTTTTGATGTTTCCCCTCTGTCATCCTCAATAATTATCGGTAGATTTTCAGCTGAAGGTTCTGGCTGGATCATCATTCCAACCATATCCTGAAACAAAAGCGCCATCTGCTTTATGTTAGAAGCTTGTTCCGCAGCCTCCTTGCCCTTTATTTCAAGCACCATTCGCAGGAACTCTGTATCGGTCTCCTGCACCTGGAGCTGTTTTGATGCAGACTCTGGACTTTCTTTATGTCCGGCGAGTGCTGCCATTTTCGTCAACATCTCCTGGAGTTTTTGTTGTTGCTCATGAGCTTTTGTTAACGACCGAGTTTGAGGTCGACGACCCACGAAAGCACGGCTTTCCTCTTTTCCGGAAGCCATGTAAACCGTGTATACGATTATGCCCCCAGACTTGGGGCGTTTGGGTCCAGTGCCTTTGGAATTTGCCGCAGGCAGTGAGATTTTCTCCGGCCTCGTCCTTTTGTAGGACGTCAAAGTTGAAGGAGCCGTTGTAACAGGAACCCGTGTAGAAGAATTCCCTCGCTGTATGACGGAGGGATGATCTTCCTCTTGTCGAACCTTCATTTTCTTCAGTTGACGAGAATAGTTCTTGTTGATCACAGAATCTTAGACTTTCCGCCAGACCCTGTAGATTTGGGAAGAGAGACGCTGAGGAGGCTGCTCCGGTTTTTCCTGCGTCGTGTTTTCAGCAGGTAATGGAGATTTCTTCAGCACCGCGGTTGGAGAGTTCTTTCGCACTCTCCTAAGAAGATCGAAGCTGTTCCTGGTTAGAACAGCAGTGTCAACTTTCACTATTGGAGCTGGTGTAGCAAGTCCAGAAGGGGGTTTGCCCCCAGCTCTTCTCACCCAGCGCCAATAGCTACGTTGAGCATGTCTTTCAGAAGGGACCACCTTAATTGTGGATGTGGCTCCGTCATGCCCCCGGCTTCGATGAGGGACTACTGTTGGTGCCAGCTTGTCGAAGACTGACGTTCGTTGAGAGGTAACGGTCAATCTTTCGAAGGCCGATTTTCTGGTAGGGGAAGCCTTTTTGACGACTTCACCTGCCGGAGGAGTTAGGAGGACTATCCTTTTTGGGATAGCCCCTTTAGGTGTCACCAGCCTCTTTGCGGGCCCATTTGAGCTTCAGCTCAGCCTGTTGAAGACCGAGTTGGTAGACTTGGACGACCTGTGAAGAGGAGCTGTGGTGGTTGCAAGTCGATCGAAGACCGACTTTTTGGGAGCTTCCTGTGGTGGCACTAGGGCGCTGAAGCTTGTTGGCAGGGGCATGGTACCGAAGAACAATCCAGTGGTGGCTTGAGTCACCTTCCCCACCGGCATTGAAAAGATGGAGGCCGCATTGGGCCTGTATGTCACTCCTCCAATTGGGGCGGAGTGGAAGTTCCTGTTGCAGTTTGTGCAGCTGAAAGCCATTGACCTTTTTCTTTCTTCTTCCTAGACAGGAACAAGACACCAAATCTTAGTACCTCGAATCCAAAGGCAACCATAGCAAACCGCGATTTTGTTCGCGAACACGACACATAAAGTGTGGAGTGGAAAGAGGAAGAGGCCCCACCGGGCATGCCAGAATCTGTTCACCGCCGAAAATTGGGACGAATCCGAGATGGATCGTCCTGCTTGAATTTGGGGGCAGATGCTATTTAGATTTATTCGTCTACCTCTCCGAAGATGCCAATTTGATTTATGACACCGTATATCGGAGGTTTGGACGGATGCGGCCGTTGTAGCAGACTTCGTCAGATTCCCCCTCGTTTGCGAGGGGTTTTTGATTGTGGGGACGCTCTTCCCTGCAGGAGCGAACCCCTGCAGTTAATTACGTTATCGCATCGCGATAACACTTTCTCCTGCTCCGAAAGTTCACTTCGTGTCGTGTGTGTTTTTTGTTTTTTTAAGTTGCCCGTGGATTGTATACGGAGATTAATTTATGTCGTCGCCCGTAGGGCGTGGATTAGTTTAAGTCCGTATATTTTTAGATTTGGGTTTTTATTTAAGGACCGTTAATCTGTTTTGAGATTAAAATCGACTTAAATATATATGAGCAATTGGGGCTCGATTGTTTTTGTTAAGGATACGTTAATCCAATTTGAGCCTAAGATCCACTTAATAAGGTTTTAGGATCATTTTTATTTCATATCCAACAAAAGAGCATTTGGGCTCTATTGTTTTAGTTTAAGAACGTTTCGATCCATTATCACCATTTTGGAGGCGAATATTAGTTTAAGGACATTTTGTTGGAAATAGTGCCCTCATAGTCAATTATTGGATCGCAGGTACGTGATTGCAATGATTGCGGAGGACCTATACCGGTATGACAGTCTTACTCGAGATGATAGTATGCTATCTGGTTTGCCTTTATCAGTCGTGTACATGTTCAGGTGACTGATTACATGTTACACTTTGATAGAGCCCTTAGGATCTTGCTTTACCACCAACAGTATGATGGCGATCATATACGTGAGAGTTGGGTGGTTTATACGCATATCCTTAATTGTGGTCCCTAGTCGTGGGAGTTTCGAGACAGGGCATCGATACTCCGGAGTAGACTAGTGTGTACAGTCGAGACCCCGACGAGGGGCGGTGGCCAGTCTCACAAGCCACTGGTGTCAGTTGGATCACCTAAGATGTATACAGGTGCTCATTGGGTTATGAGTACACCGGACAGGACTCGCCGGGAATCTGCTAGTTAGTACTATACCTATCGTCAGATAGCAGTTCCCTGGTGACATGTGTACAGGTTAGTTCATCGACCTGAGGTCGTCATTTGTCTCGTGTGAGTTCCCACTGTGCTTTGATTTCTACCCTACCACGGCTCAAAGGAGTCGTGCAAACAGGTAGCTTTTGGGTACAGTCCCGAGCCATATGGAGGCACGTGAGCGGATCGGCAGGGGATTCGTCTCTCCCGGTATTGGGGGCGAGATCGTGCTGTGTCTAGGAAAGCCATTACACAAAGCCCACGGCCGTGGCAGGAGATTTACTGGTAGGTACTCCAGTAGTATCTCAGGGTGTTATTGGGCTTCACTCCGACACGACTTATACTGCTAATGGGGGGTCTGACGTTACTAGCCCCCTAGGCAGATATGCGATACTCATAGACGAACGGACCGGACTGTATATACATTGTCACTGTTAGGCTCAGTAGGGTTTCTGGATGAGTTCGCTCATCAGCATCCCTTGAGGTCAGTCCATGGGCAGCCGTTACGCATTGCTAGTGCCGCTGACGGTTTGTGGTTAAACCCACTGCCAGGGTACTGACGAGTCATTAGAGTCCCCCACAGACAGTTTCCCAAGTTCGGGCGAAACGTTGTAGAGGCCGTATGGTTTTATGGCAGGGTTCGGAAAAATGCACGTGCGTTTACGCACGTGTTATTTTTCGGGCAGATGATACTGGTCGGCTTTGGTTTAAGCCGGATCCGAGTATTATATTGAGTAGGTATAATATCTTTGTCTCAGTTGCATTTGTATTCGGTCGTAATACAAATGCGGGTATATTTATACAGTTACGGGGTTATCCTGAAAGTTGTTTCAGGATCACTTTTGGAAGTTGCCAGTTTCCAGTTTTCTATCAGCCGTCTTTTAACATTCGGTTAAAGACGGATTTATCTTTTCTTGGATGAGGGTGAGTCATGCTTCTAGAAGGTTCTAGAAGGTTCTAGATTTGGTGAGGTGTCTTGTGACTCATGCTTTGATTTCAACCATTTCTTTTTTTGCTTAAGATCTTTATGCTTGATATTTTCATGTGTTCACACATGATATTTTTTCTAATGGTCACCCCCCTCTCCTACGATCACCTCCCTCTTTGCTATAAGAGGCCGGCCCCCTCTCTCTCCTCATACACTCTCTCACTTTTTCATTTGTGAAAAAGATATGATAGATTTTGGGGTGCATGGAATTCACAGCTCATTTCATTCCATCACCCAATTCCCACGGCAACTTCATTAACCGATCGTCCACGGATTTGGACGAAGTGAGACAAAGTCATCTACTCATTCTCTACATCATTCTTGGTCGTCTCTTTTAGCAAACTTGACGACCGAGTTGCCTCGAGTCAGAGGCGGGAGCCCGTTTAAAGAATCGGTGATGTGGTGCCACTTGGACGAGCAGATCGGAGATCGACGAGATCGGAGCAGCCGCAACGGAGCGTGGGATGATGGTTAAAGAACGAAGGACTCGGATCGTTCGGTATAACCTTTCTACACTCTTTACAGTTTGTTAGTTTAGCAATAATGGCAGATCCGGGTTAAAGTATACGACAGCGCCAGATAAAAAGTTTTTGTTCCGCATTTGGCGTCTGTAGACGGCCGGGGCGCTAGCGTAGACTTACACATTTCGGTCCCTTATCGCCATTTTGGAGGCGAATATTAGTTTAAGGACATTTCGGTCCCTTGTCGCCGTTTTTCGGTCCCTTGTCGCCGTTTTGGAGGCGAATATTAGTTTAAGGACATTTCGGTCCCTTGTCACCGTTTTGGAGGCGAATATTAGTTTAAGAACATTTCGGTCCTTTGCCGGTTTAAGGACGTAGTGGTCCAGTGTGTGACGGAATGAACATGGGTGATATGGAATGCACCCGGTATGGGATACGGTCTGATTTGAGGCGTGCATGTCAGTTTGGACGGTTTGGGAATGCGTTGAAGAATTGTTGGTTGTTGGGACCCGCCACCTCTCTGAATACGTTGAGAAAATACAACGACGTATATCAGAGGTGTGGAGAGATATACCCTTAAATCAAATCCCATATTTGAGGGAAAAGGGTTATGGTGACCCTAGGAATCGTTAGTCATGTTTGAGACTAAAATTATCTTAGGAGATATAAGATGAATATCATTTGGGATATCATCAATTGACAGATCGATAGTCATATGTGAGAATGAGATTAGTTTGGGCAATCATGAGCATATGGGCTCGGTAGATTTGAATCAAGAAGGTTCTTTCCTCAGAGGGCCTAGCCAATTTTGGGCTTGGTCTGCTCAGTGGTCTTTTTTTTTTTGAAAAGTGCTAAGCACTTACTTGGGCTCTGTTTAATCAGTCCCCTTTTTATGCAAACAGTGCTGAGCACTTATATAAGTTCTGATGCCCACATATGATCATGTGAAGCTTTCAGTCGTAGGGAATTACCCAATAAGTGTAAAAGGCTTTACTCCTTTTGTCTTTATATGGAGTGCTAGGCGCTCTTTATGGCGTCCACGTATGGAGCGCGTGAGGCGCTAGGCGCCGGGCGCTGCCCAATGAATGCTAAGCACTCTTTTCTTCTGTGGCGTCCACGTGAGGGACACGTGAGGCGCTGGGCGCTAGGCGCTGCCCAATGAGTTGTAAGCACTCCTTTCTTCTGTGGCGCCCACGTGATGGACACGTGAAGCGCTAGGCGCTGCCCAATGAGTGCTAAGCACTCCTTTCTTCTGTGGCACCCACATGAGGGACACGTGAGGCATTGGGAGCTAAGCGCTGCCAATGAATGCTAAGCACTCCTTTCTTCTGTGGCGCCCACGTGAGGGACACGTGAGGCGCTGGGCGCTAGGTTTTTTCCTTATATGCTTTGTTTTGAGAAATTCGATTCCTAGTTCTTTTCTGAATTTTTGATTCTCAAGAAAAAGTTCTTCCCGATGAGAATTAAATTCTCAACTTGTGGGAAACTTGTCTTGTGGATCTCAGATTCAGAGAAAGAACTAAGTTCTTTTAAAAGAGTTAAACCCTTCAATAGGTAAATGAGATGTTTTGATATCTCTTTTTTTTATGTACATAGAGTTTCTTGAGGAGGGAGATCTTCTTCTCTGTTCCTTTATGAAGTTTTATGCTTTAGTTTTCTTTTTTTAGAAGCTTCTTGGGGGTTCCTCTGTATCAGACTTGAAGTCTTGGGTCCTTTATATAGTAGAGGCAATTTGTTAATTAGTTTAAAGAAATCTCTCATTAAGAGATCCCAATTGATTTGTGAATTTTTACCAACCATTGGATCTTTGATCCAATAGTTTCTGTTTTACAGAACCTATTTTCTTGTTTTCAACAAGATTAGGGAAATATTTTCCCTTATACAGAATTTATTCTAGAAAGCGATGATTTTTAATCACCGTTGGAATTTTAATCCACTGGTTCTCTGTTTTACAGAAGGCAATCTTTCTTGTTTAGAAAGATTGAGAGAATATATCCCAAAATAGAATTTTATTCTATTATCCAATTTGGGGGATGTTTTCTCCCGACAGAATTTAATTTTGCATTTTTGATGATTTATCATCTCCGTTGGATTTTTGATCCAACGGCTCTGTTTAACAGAGAGTAGAATTTAATTCTACTTTCTTTAATTTGGGTGCTGACGCTCACATGTTATGCACGTGGACGTCGCCTAAGAATTTAATTCTTTATAAATAGTCACGCTCGTGCTTTGCACGCCGGCGTTCACATGTGTTCCACGTGAGGCGCCACTATAGGATTTAATCCTAACAGAAGCTGGCGCTGGTGCTCACGTGGGAAACACGTGAGACGCTCAAGGATTTAATCCTATCCGAAGCGGTACCTACATGCTTTGCATGTGGGTGCACGTGTTTAACACGTGGAGGTTTCCCTTTATTTTTATAAGGGGACAGCAAGTTTTGAGCCAAAATTTTTGGCGGGAACATTTACTTTCGAAATAAACCTCGAGTATTTATTTATATTATTTAGGATTTCTATAATTTTTGAATTTTAAGAATGTGAAGTATTTTAGTGAATATTAACTTAACTTGAATAGTTCATGGTATTTTAGTGAAACTTGTCTTGTATTGATACTTGATGGTATTTTGGTGAAACTTGTCATTCTTTTTACTTTTAGAAAAATATGGAATTTTATTATAACTTGAAAATATGTGGTTTGATAATATTTACATAATTATTAAAAATTAGTTTTTATTATTAAATAGAAAATATCGTTTTTCTTAAAAATCGTATTAAAATTCTTTAGAGACCGAATGCTCCGTGAGGAGGTCTGCATCTCGCTCTACTAGCCCGAAGATGTGCGATAATCCGCACTATCTAATACCGGGTTCCCCAAAATGGGTTGTAGAGGCATAATCGCAAAGAATTTTTAATAATACAATTCAAAGAAAACCGGGTTTTATAGTTCATGGTAGTTTAATGAAAAGTTATAATCGCCACAAAAATAGGTTCCCAAGAGAATCGTGCTATGTCAATATGTGTGTTGTGAAGAGTGGGTCATTACCCCGTGATGTTTTCTAAAGGTAAGATTAAACCAAGTAATAAAATACGGTAAATACAAAGTTCATGGTATTTAAAAGTAAAACTCAATTTAAAATTATCTAGCATGATGATTTAGGGTGAAAGTTGTTTCTAATTATTAGTTTCATGTTTAACAATTCAAGGTAAAAAATATGAATGAGTAATGCTTAATAAAAAAGGTTTTAGAAACAAATATCGGTATAACTCCACCTACCGACATGTTTTATAAAAAGATACTTTTTTAAATATAAAGAGAAGAAGGGGGTGGGATTTACTAGCTAAAAGGAGGGATGAGAGGTAGAAGAAAAGGGTGGTAGCTTTCGTAGTGTCGTGGGGTCCCCGGAACTTGTGTAGATCATCGCCGGAAGTCGTTCTTGGGCTAACTCCACTTCAACTCCACTTGTACTTAGAAAATTTTGATATTTTTAACTAGAATTTTCAGAATGATGGGGGGCTAGGGTATGAGGTTGTATTTATAGTGTGGAATTAGGATTTTGGAATTGAAACATTGAATTAAAATGCATTTAAAATTGGATTAAAGGTGAAATTAAATTATCTGTTAAATTGCAGAGAAAACAAACAGTGCAGGGGTAATGGGGGTAGGCCAAAGGTCTTGTGTGCAAAGCACGGGCGCCATTGCCCATGATTGGATCGTCGGCGCCGGCACCACGCCTGATCTCGCCGGCCACATGGTGGGGTTGAGGGGTTGGATTGAACCCACGTGTCTTACTCAGTTCATACAACATTTTGCACAAGTTAGATTTCTCCGTCTTTTCATTTTTACATGTATTGCACGTGTAAACTTTTGGGCTTCCAAAAAGTTTAAAAGAAAAATCAGTAAAAATAATATGTGGCTGATGGGATTCGAACACAAGGGCTATGTCACAGCAGTGCAAGGCTTTACTAATGAGCTACAAATTGTTCTTGCTGTTCTTAAACAAGTATAACTTTTAAATTGTGCTCAAGCTTGCAAACTCCTTTCTGTACTTGATTAGTCTGAAATATTGCACATTTAAATGATTATTTTCCCCACTATTGTTAAGTTCTAAAAAGTGTTTATTGTAATTATAGAACATATGAGGGTTTATGTGTAAAAGGTTTATTATCATATGTTTCTATATTATAATTAACATAATGAGGAAAAATACATGCACATAATATTTATATAAAATATTAGTAATTAAAATATGCATATCATATCAAATATTTCTAATCAATATTCTTAAAAATTTAAATCATATAAAATGGTTAGGATAATATCTCAAAATAATACCAAACACTACTAACAATATGACTTGAGATATTGTGCAGATATTAGCTCAGTTCTGAAATCCAAGAGATTCGAGATGTCGGAATCAAATCTGCCGAAATATTGAAGCAAATCATAAGATCTAGCAACGGCAGAGACTCGGAGTAAGATTTGTAGAATATAGACATCTAAGATATCTCCACATGTCAACATAAGAGAGACAAAAAAATCCCAAGTCCTGATGCTACTATGTAGCCGCGGTTGGGCAGCCAAATAGGCATATACGCGGCGGATCCGCGGCGGCTTTGTGGCCGTTGGATGAGATATTTGGTGTCTTGGACCATGACTGCATATCTTAACCTATGAAATCTAGAGTTTCTAGTTTCTGTGACTATAAATAGGACCGGGAGCTTCACATAAAAAAGGATCAAACGAAAGAGATCAAGATGTCCAAAGTGATCCACGCATCCAGGTGATCATCAGCTAGTCATATACCTTCAACAAGAGAGAGAGCGAGAGCAAAAACAAGGGTTCTTTGTAATCTACTTTCTACGGAGAGATGTATGAAATAGTTGATTAATAAAGATAGATCTTAGTTTATTTCTTTTTGCATTTATTTTCTGCATTTAATTTCTGCATCTTAATCATGTTTTCTTCTATCTCAAATAATGAGTGAGTAATTCCTAGCTTGTTAGGGTTCGTAGGTTAGGGTAGATCAATGGATGATAAAATCATTTAACCTCTTTTATACATTTTAAAGTCTATAAATTTTAGCGAAATAAATGTTAACATCCTTTTGGGCGCGCTACCAATCTATTGCTAGTCACGACCACGATCCGAGATCTGTTCAACACTTATTTTGTCAAGGGCTAGACATGAATAGAGATCAATGCAAGAACAAGAGTTAAGAGTGGGGAAACCCTAGTTTCTTCCAAAAGAACCATAATCCGCATTCATCATTATCGATCTAGTTTTAAAATATTAAAAGATAAAAGAAGTCATTTTTAATTATTCATCCATTACTACGAAGTCCTATGAACCCTACAAGACTTCTCTTCATAAATTTTACATCCGCAGTATATCCATAACTACAACCGATCATCCATCTTCCATCAACTCGTCTAAAGCAAGAAGAAGATTCGCGTTTCCCTGCGGACGACCCATACTCATCGCGGCTAGCTACTAGCGACACCGTATTGATTGCGGTTATTTACAACACTTCTTTCGCACGATCAATCAAATGGCGCCGTTGCCGGGATAACGGCTGTAATTTTTTTCTTGTTGTTCGGGTTAATTTCTTATAAAATCCAGTAAACATATTATAAACGAGAACCAAAATCGTATCTTGTGTATTCAACGATTATTGTACGAGTTTTGCAAGGGAATCTGGAGTAACTGGAGTAAGGAAAAAGAGATTCAGAGACTTTCATCGTATCCCAGAGGAGCAGAGGAGAGCACTGTAGAAATTTTGGCGAACAAACCTTCAAAGCTGCGACGGAATCGCGGCGGAACCGCGGCGCCTTGGCGGATTTGGGCCCCCAAAGTTTTCAGGTAATTCTCTAATATCTTTCTCTCTCCTCTAAAATCCAATAATCTGATCTTTTCCTGCAGGATTTTTTGCAAATATCACCGCACAAAAATCTTTTTGCATGTTTTGATATCAGTTTGTTTGTGCATATCTTAACCGGATATTAAAGGGCAATAAACCAAATTCAGATTAGGTGGGAATTTCATCACCCTTCCTAGGCCCCACAAATCACAAAACGAGCATACTTTCACCCAACATTAATTAAAAAATATCTAGAACAAGCCTTTAAGGACCGTCGTGCTCAATTAGGACAGAGGAGGGTCATGGGTAATCTATCGCTTATCCGCATCTCTCTTATGGTGTCAAGTTAAGTGCGACTAAGGAAAGTGGTTACTTAATTCGGCCCGCTATTTTCGGTGATTCGTATAGCGGATACCTCCCACTTACCTGGCACTTACCTGGCCACAAAAGCGATAAAGAGATGGTAGAGGATTGATCATGTGACTTATCCTTTGGAAGTCTAGAAGCGGTCTAGTGACTTGACCTGGGTGACCCTAGTTCTATGGTTTGATTGTACATGTTTTTGATTTGTTGAGTCATGCCTTAAGTCCAATTTTTTTTTCAACAAACCTTTTAAAAATCGTTTTCATACACGCTGCCACGTGCACTAAACCTGCTTAGTGCATGATCGGCTAGACACGGGATTCTAATGCCCGTCTTGTCCGCTGTTCCATTATAAAAAAAGAGAAAAAAGGAATGGGGAAAATTCCCCACTAATGGAGCCTCACGTGCCCATACGTGAGCGCCTATATACAAAGATTATAGGCGCTTGACAGGCTGAAATTGAGCCTCACGTAAGCATCTATATACAAAGTATATAGGCTCTATATTAAAACAAATAGAATGCCAGAAAATCTCACGTGCTAACACGTGATGCCCATTTTAGGCCGTTTCATATAAGAAAACAAGTTTAATTCTGTGGGGGCCATGTGCTACACGTGAGTGTTTCTAATCACGTTCCAAGCTGATAAAATTAAATTCTATATATATGGGAAATATATCCCTGATCTTCATTAAAACAGAAACGTCTCCTCTGTTGTTAAGCGAAAGACCTTTGGATCAAAGATCCAACGATGATCGTCTGATAGAATAAAATTCTATATTAGGAAAATATTTCCTAATTTGGTTAAAAAATGAGAAATCTTCTATGTTAAACAGAGAGCCTTTGGATTAAAAAATCCAACGGTGAATAAAATTCACCGATTGATCTAAAAGATCATGGAATCAATCATGATCTCTCAATGAAAGATTCTCTTAACAAATTGATTCTTGTTCTTCTCGTATAAATAAGAGCGAGGAGAGAAGGAGAGACCCCCCATAAGCTTTGAAAAACAAATGAAAAAGAAAAAAAAAGAGAATTCAATTCTCTAGAAGAAGAAGATCCCCTTCTTAAACAAAAATCCTCGGTAAGAAAAAAGTACAGAGATTATCTTATCTCTTCTTTAAGGGTTTAACCCTTCATACAAGAACTTAGTTCTTCCTCTGGTTGAGGTCTGTAGAAGCAGATCTTCCCACAAGTTGAGAATTTAATTCTCTGTTATGCAGATTCAAAACTTAGGGGAAAGAAATAAGTCCAAAGAATTTAATTCCTCCAAAATTATATAAGAATTTAATTCCTCTGATAAAATAGGGTTTAACCCTGTAAAAGAATCTAATTCTTATAAAATAAGGGACCTGAAATTCTTAAAACTCGGATCAAAATCTCTATGCATATAAAAGAAAAGACTGGTCACGTGTTCCCACGTGAGCACCTCCGATGAATAAAAAGGAATGACTGAGATCGAATCACGTGTTCTCACGTGACCCCCAAACAGTTGCTTAAATGGAAAAGGGGAAAAATCCAAAGACAACGCTCACATTTTGAGCACCTCACGTGTCCGCACGTGAGCATTATATGAGCTAAGTGCTTAGCACTTATAAAAGGAAGAGGGAATAAACCCAAAGAAGCAGTGCCCAACTCTGGGGCGCCTCATAATTGGTAGAGATTCTGCGTGTTCAAGTTTAGTTAATTACCGCAATCAAGACGGTTTCGCTTGTAGCTAGCCGGTTGAGTACGGGTCGTCCGCAGGGAGATGGGAATCTTTTTCTAAGTGCTTTAACGGGTTAAGTCCAGATTTCCAGATTTTGTTGTGATTAATTAAGTGTTAAAGTGATATGTAAAGAGAGCTTGTTAGGGTTAGGATTAGGTTAGTTTGAGTTAGGAGTCGCTCACCTCTTTCGTTGCCACTCTTAATATCGGTGTTACGGTAATCGGTAACAACGGGGATTAGCACGACTAGGAAGGAACTTGCGAGTATAAGCTAGGCTTTCCAACGCATAAGTTCTTCCTTTTGGTGCTTGTCCGTCCGTTTTTGGCTCTTAGCCATAACCTCCGGTTAATTCAACCACAACCGGTCTCACTACGGAATCACCGCTATCATGTAGGATAGGGTGCCGTAAGGAGCGGATTGTGGTTCAATTAACGGGAGTCGATTTTAAGATGTTGGGCAAGGAAAGAGTGAGAGAGATTTCCTTCTCTCAAACTTCCCTTATCCTACCCTAACAAGTATGAAACTACTCACACATCATAATGGAAAGAAAACAAAACAAAAGAGGAAGATAGAAAGAAGGAGATTAGAAGATAACAACTAGCTATTTGCGACCTCACCTTGGCAAGGATCAAGCGTAACCATCATGGTTGTTTTAATGATAAAGGAAAAGAGAAAAGAAAGAAACAACAAGAAATAACAACAACTAAGTTAACAAATTAAAATTACAAGCAATTATAAAAGAACAAGACAAGCATGATAAGTAAAAGAATCTTCTTTATTCATCATTCTTCACTTACAAAGCTCACTACAAGTTTTAATGGAGAAGAGATGAGAAGAGGAAGAAGAAACAAGTATTCTAAATCTAGAAAAATACAAGATTATGCACCCTTGGCTTCACAAGGTTCTGGGCTATTTATAGGCTGGAGAATGAAAACCTAGGGCAACAATCAGAACTAGCATGGAATGACCATTCTGCCCCCCAAAACTCTGCACATGCGGCGTCTATATGGCCGCGGAACCGCGGCCTAGACCCCCCTTTGGCCGCGGTTCCGCGGCCGTATGAAGGAGTTGGGCTGTCTGCTTTTTTTAGCTTCCCTGGTTTTTCTTGTACTTTTTTCTGGCATATGATTTTTCTCGGATTTTCTTCACGATTTTTCCAGAATTTCTGTTGAGCAAAAGGTGATTTGATGTGTATCTTTTTGTCATGATTTCCTCGAGCTCCGTGTAGATTTCTTGGATCTTGTGTTGCCATGGAGCCTTGTGCATGAAAGTGACAATTGATTTGCCATTTTGTCTCCTAAACTGGTGTGTGGCAACAGACGGATAAAGAGCGGAGATCCGTGTTTTATCTGTGGTTGGAAGGAACCCGGGTTTTGTCGTGTATTTCCATGAATTTCACCGTTTGGAGCCGAGAACCTGTATCCTGCAATTGACTAGCAAACACGGCTCAAGAGTATCTACCGATATATAATGTGATAAAAATTGGGCGGTATGAAAATGCAAAAATCTGATATGAACAAATACCCCCAAACTTATCATTTGCTCGTCCCGAGCAAAGCCAATTTATTCAAAAAAAATTTCTAACCTCACTTTCGCAGGGAACGCGATTGCACTGAGCATGTGCAACAAGCCGTTAAACCTCTAGGTGTCCCTAGTAGGAGGAGTGTTGTCTCCTGAGGGTTTTCAGCGGATACTACCCACAAAATCCGGTCAAGCTAGTTTTGTAAAATAACTAAGATTCAAACCCTAAAGTTTTGTTTCAGAAAATAACAATTCTATTATCCTAAGTCTAGACTATCGAACCTTTATTTTTCACACCTCGCTTCTTATTTAACTACAGCTTTTATATGTCTTCACGTGTAGTGCAAATAGTGTCGTTAAGTTCCAGAAAGGTCGAATAAAGTCCTCATAATAAAGCCCGGATAAGAATTTTGAAAGGATCACATAAGTTTTATAAAGAGTTAAGCATTTTTCAAGTTTCGTTTTCCAGTAAAGTTTCAAATTTAGAATTTCTATCTTCCCTAACAGGAAACTAGGTCTTATTCTTCACTCCACCTTTTTCTTGTTTTCATTTCATACACACCTCTGTGAACGTGCAATAGTCTTTATCATAGAATAAAACCTTCATATCTCCGGTAAATTTTTTTATAAAAGCCTGTCTTTTATCAAGATTATTCTCACACAAAGAACCGTTAGGAATTTTAACTCGGAGAGAACACTTGCTTGACTTTGTTTTTATCTGGACTTTCTAGGCTTCTTAGCGAGCTTTGGGCCAATGCACCCAAACCAGTTGGCTTTAGGGCATTAGGTGTAGAAACACCCCAGCGGACTTAATTACTCAAGTTACCTAGGTCCAAAAACAAAAGACAGTTTGGCGTGAAAATCATGATGATTCAATACGACGGAGACATAACCGGCAGTTCAATTATTTTTTGGATAAAAGACGTGTTTAGTGGGTTTTGGTGTGTAATCATTCCAATCAAGTTTCGGATGGGTTATTTTTCAAACTTAGTTCCAATTAAGGCATCAATAACATTCCTTCATATTCACTTCACTTCATAAACTATTCTTGACATTACTTATTTCAGAACAAACCTATTTGATCCTCAGAAAATCATTTATCCATTTAAAAGTTTTTAGACATAAAAAGACTTGTCCTCTAATTTCCAAAACTCACGACACGTGTAGTGTGATGTAAAGACATATATCAGCTATAGTTAACTTCAAAGGAGAGTTATCTTTCAGGTTTTCAAAATCTAAACATAAGATTTAGTTATTCTTATCTTATCAAACCAAACCGTCGAGATGTTGAATCAGAGTCCTCCCACTAGCTAACTTGAAAAAAAAGTTTTTATGTTTTTAGAAAATTTTCAGATTTTTATGGATTTTATGGATTTTAATATGCAGATGCAAAATATACATATGAATGCGAAGGTTAGAAATGCGTACCGAGCGTACCCCCAAACTTAAACTGGACAGTGTCCTCACTGTCATTGCATGAAGAGATCATTTGAAGGGTCAAAATTGTCGGTTAGCGAGACACAATTTTTTTATGTTTTTGTTTTTAAAGAAAAGAAAAAGAAAAAGAATATCCACAAAAATGTACAAAATGGTATATACATACCCCCAAACTTATCTGGAACAGTGTCCACTTGTTCTTGGCTGGATAACCGAAGTTTGGAGGTAGTCAGAGGAAGATCATGCAGGGTAAACCGGCTCCTGTAAGAACAGGAGCTCCTCTGTTGGTTCGGCGCTAAGGTACGGTTTTAGTCGGTGTCCATTTACTTTAAAGAATGAACCGTCCTTTGGATTTTCCAAATCCACAGCGCCATGCGGATACACATTCCGCACGAAATACGGCCCTTTCCAGCGAGATCTGAGCTTTCCTGGATGGAAGTGTAGCCGGGTGTCGTAAAGCAGTACCTGCTCACCAGGTACGAAAGTTTTGCGCAAAAGGTGTTTATCGTGAAACACCTTCGTTCGGTTCTTAACAACAACCGCGTTATCGTAGGCCTCATCCCTAAGCTCGCTCAATTCGTTCAACTGCAGCTTCCGATGGCTGCCCGCATCTTCGAGAGACAGATTCTGCTCCTTTATCGCCCAAAATGCGCGATGCTCTATTTCGACAGGTAGGTGGCAGGCTTTTCCGTACACAAGCCGATAAGGAGACATGCCAAGGTCGGTCTTATAAGCGGTTCGAAATGCCCAAAGGGCATCAGTGAGTTTCAGCGACCAATCCTTACGGTTCTTAGAAACCGTCTTCTCCAGTATCTGCTTGATTTGCCGATTTGAAACTTCGACCTGCCCGCAGGTTTGGGGGTGGTAGGGCGTGGATAGCTTATGATTAATGGAGTATTTCCGCATCAAGGCCTCGAAAGTCTTATTGCAGAAATGGCTTCCATTGTCGCTAATGATCGCTCGGGGGTGCCCAAACCGGGAGAAAATATTTTCTTTAAGGAACCTAACGACAACCTTGTTGTCGTTAGTCCGGCTGGGCACAGCCTCGACCCATTTAGAGACGTAATCAACAACGAGAAGGATGTACAAGTTCCCAAAAGAGCTGGGAAACGGCCCCATGAAATCTATCCCCCAAACATCGAAAATCTCCACAACCAAGATCGGTTGGAGCGGCATCTCGTTCCTCCGGGATATCCGGCCTAAGTGTTGGCACCGGGAGCAAGTCTTGCAATAGTCATGAGCGTCTTTGAAGAGTTGTGGCCAGTAGAAACCACATTGCAAGATCTTCTCAGCTGTCTTTCTGGGGCCAAAATGCCCGCCACACGCTTGATCGTGGCAAAATGACAGCACACTCTTGAATTCCTCGTCAGGGACACACCGACGAATAATCTGGTCGGGACAGTACTTGAACAAATAGGGTTCGTCCCAGTAAAAGTGTTTTACTTGGGATAAGAAGCGAAGTCTGTCCTGACTTGACCATTCAGTCGGTAGTAATCCTGTGGCCAAATAGTTCATAATATCTGCGAACCAGGGTTCGCAAGATACTGTCAAGAGCTGTTCATCCGGGAAAACGTCGTTGATCGGAATTGGAAGCGAAGGCGAAGAAGGAAGTCGTGAGAGATGGTCGGCAACTACGTTTTCATATCCTCGTTTGTCCTTAATGACAAGGTCAAACTCTTGAAGCAAGAGGATCCAACGTATTAGCCGAGATTTTGCATCTTTCTTCGCAAAAAGATGGCGCAGAGCAGAATGGTCGGTGTAGACAATGACTGGAGAGCCGATGAGGTAGGGCCTGAACTTTTCTAAAGCAAATACAACAGCCAAGAATTCCTTCTCAGTTGTTGTATAATTGAGTTGGGCATCGTTCAGGGTTCGGCTCGCATAATAGATTACGTGCGGCATCTTGTTTATGTGTTGTCCAAGGACAGCACCAATGGCAAAGTCGGATGCATCGCACATAATCTCAAATGGGTGCGTCCAGTCAGGTGAAGAAAGAACGGGAGCAGAAGTGAGTGAGCGTTTCAATGACTCGAATGCAGTCGCACAGCTCGAGTTGAAGTCGAATGGCGTATCCTTGGCCAGCAAAAGGGTCAAGGGCCTAGCAATCTTGCTAAAGTCCTTGATGAACCGTCTATAGAAACCGGCATGGCCAAGGAAGGCTCGGATATCTCTGACGCAACGGGGAGGAGGTAGATTGGAAATGACCTCAATCTTTGCTTTGTCAACCTCTATGCCATTTTGCGAGATGATATGTCCTAAGACAATACCTTCGCGCACCATGAAGTGGCACTTCTCCCAATTCAAAGTGAGATTCTTGTCCTTACATCGGGTAAGGACAGCGTCAAGATGCAGCAAACACTCGTTGAAGGAATCGCCGAAGATGGAGAAATCATCCATGAAAATATCCAGAAATTTTTCCACCATGTCTGAGAAGATTCCCATCATACACCGCTGGAAGGTAGCGGGCGCATTGCATAACCCAAAGGGCATGCGACGATATGCAAACGTGCCGAAAGGACAAGTGAAAGTGGTCTTGTCCTGGTCTTTTTCGGCGATGGGAATTTGATTATAGCCGGAGTAGCCATCAAGAAAGCAGTAGTACTCGTGTCCGGCCAATCGTTCAAGCATCTGGTCAATGAAAGGTAGCGGGAAGTGGTCTTTCCGCGTTGCGGCGTTGAGTTTTCTGTAATCGATGCATACTCGCCACCCAGTTTGGGTGCGAGTAGGGATTAACTCGTTCGCCTCGTTGGTTATGACCGTGATGCCCGACTTCTTGGGGACAACATGAATGGGGCTAACCCACTGGCTATCAGAGATAGGGTAAATGATACCACTATCTAGACATTTTACGATCTCCTTCTTCACAGCCTCTTTCATGACTGGATTGAGACGTCTTTGTGGATCCCGGGCTGGTTTGGTATCATCCATCAGATGAATGTGATGCTCAACGATCAGGGGACTAATCCCCTTGATGTCCGCCATGGACCAGCCAAAAGCTTGCCTGTTGTTGTGCAAGACCGCGAGAAGGGCTTTCTCTTGCTCGGGAGCTAGAGAAGCCGAGATGATGACAGGTAGGGTCTCGTTCTCACCCAAGTAAGTGTACTTAAGGTGAGACGGCAAAGGCTTGAGTTCGAGCGTGGGAGGAGAAACGATTGAAGGCAAGATTGGTGAAACGGTCTCGAACTCAAAAGATTCCAGCAAAGGTTCAAAACGAGTGTAAGCGACCGAGTCGGATGGTTCAGGTAACTCATCCGGAAATTCGAAGGATTCAAACTCGGGTTGCGAGCGGATAAGATCGTTCAAGAACGTGAAACACTCGTAGTCGTTGTCGGGCACAGAAACAGCAGCAGGTTCGAGGAGGAACGCACTAGTGGCGTCAAGATTATCGTGATCAAACAGAAACTTCTCGAATTCATATTCTTCTGGGATGATCTCCTGGATCGAGCAGACGTCCAGTATATGAGCATTAGGTTCGGCGGGCTGATTCCCCAACCTAGAAATGTTGAGTTCAATCGTCATGTTTCCAAAAGAGAGGTTCATCGAACCATTGCGACAATTGATCACAGCATTTGAGGTTGCAAGAAATGGGAGACCGAGTATCATCGGAATTTGATTCCGGGGGTTAGCTACAGGCTGTGTGTCTAATACAATGAAGTCAACGGGGAATATGAAGTCCCCGACTTTTATTAACACATCCTCTAGCTCACCCCTAGGATGGGTGATCGATCGGTCGACCATTTGGAGAGTGCAGTGCGTGGGTTTCTGCTCTCCGACGCCTAATTGCTCGTATACTGAATACGGAAGCAGGTTAACACTGGCACCAAGATCTAATAGTGCGCGGTTGATGTTCTTATCCCCAATAGTAATAGAAATCGTAGGACAGCCAGGGTCCTTTCGTTTTTGTGGTAAAGATTGGGTAAGGGCATCACTCACAGCACTAGCCAAGAAAACTTTCTTGGGTACCTGAGACTTCCTCTTTTTCGTGCACAAGTCCTTTAAGATTTTCGCGTAGGACGGGACTTGTTGGACAGCATATAAAAGAGGAATGTTAATGTTAACCTGCTTAAATAACTCCAGAATCTTCTCCATTTGAGGATTTTGTTTATTAGACCTCAACCGGTTTGGAAATGGGACATTTTTAAAATTGCTTGAGTCTAATGCTTGTGGAGGAGATTGTGGAGTTGGAACGGATCCCAGAACAGGTGTTTTCGTGGAGTGAGAAGTGGGTCCATTCAAAGCAGAAGAAGAGGAAGGAGAGCCTTGTGAAGAACGGAGAATAGGCTCAGAAGACGAAGAAGCAGGAGACGAAGAAGAAGAAGAAGTAGAAGAAGAAGCGGCCGGGGTGTCATCATTAATCCGTGTGCCGATGTTGTTTTGCAGCATCCTTCCCGATCTCAATGTGGTCACGGCACTCACATTATGATTCTGTTGTTCAAGAGCAACATGTACATTCTGTGGGTGACCGGGATTTGGGAGTGGTTGGGACGGGAGCTTCCCCTTCTCTCGCTCGCTTAAGGCCGCATTCAGTTGTGCAATCTGGGCCTCGATGGTTTTGATGCTTTGCCCGTGAGCGGCAGTGTGTTGCACTAAGGACTGAATGGAAGACTGGATGTTTGCGGTGGATTGAGTCGATTGTTTGACGAACGCTTCCAGACTTCGTTCGAGCGAGGAAACCTTATCGTTGTTTGACGGAACAAAGTTGTTTGGTGGAAAAGAATTGTTGGGTGCAAAGTTGTTCGTCTGATTTTGGAAAGGTTGGGGTTGGAAGGGTTGCTGAAACTGCTGTTGAGTTTGTTGTTGCGCTTGTTGTTGCGGCGGAGGGGCCCTTTGGAAATTGTTGTCTTGGAATTGATTCTGATTCTGATTCCAGGCGAAATTGGGGTGGTTCCTCCAACCGGGATTGTAGGTGGAAGAGTATGGATCATTCCTCGGTCTTTGCTGAAATACAGCATTAACCTGATCCTGTCCTTGCGATGGTGGATTGTAAGGACACTCTTCGGTCAAGTGAGAAGGATCGGAACAACAAGCGCAGATGGTACGAAGGGGAAGAACAGGGGTAGGAGCAGGAGAAGAGAATTTGCTCTCTATCGCTTCAAGCTTTCTCGTTATTGCAGCCATTTCAGCTTTCATCGCAATAGAGACGTCAAGTTGGTGAATTCCTACCCTAGACTGACCGGTAGAAGTGGAGGTAGAAGAAGAAGAAGTCGGTCTGGTGCTCTCCCATTGTAGCGTTTGCTCCGCAAGGTCGTCAAAGAATTGCCACGCTTCCTCGTCAGATTTGGATAGGAAGTGGCCCTGACAGATGGTTTCCAACAACTGCTTCGTTGCTGGGTTCAGGCCCTCGTATAAGGTTTGGAAAAGTTGCCATTTCTCTATACCGTGGTGAGGACACTGAACAAGAAGGTCTTTGTACCGGTCAAAGCACTTCCAGAAGGGTTCAGAAGGAAGCTGAGAGAATTAGTTGATTTCATTGCGAATCTTCGCGGTTTTATGATTCGGATAGAACTTTTTGAGGAACGCTTTAACAAACTCGTCCCAACTGGTTATGGAGTAGGAAGCGGTGCTATACAGCCATTTTTCAGCAAGATCGCATAAAGTGAACGGAATGACCCGTAGACGTATAGCATCGTCCGACAGTTGGGTAGTTTTCATCATGGCACAAACGTTTTGAAATTTATTGATGAAGATATAGGCATCTTCAGATTCAAGCCCATGAAATCGTGGAAGCATGTTGATGAAGTGGGGCTTAATTTCAAAATTATCCCCATTGGCCGGTGGAAGAGAAAGGCAGGTGGGAAGTGCAGAACGGGTGGGATAGAAACGATCCTGGAGCGCGATTCGCTGCGGCGCTACAACAGGCGGTGGTGGTGGGTTATTGGTCTCCGTAGGAGGTGGAGCTAATCCAGGGGTAGTCAAAGAGATGTTCGGATTAAATCCTGACATCGCGGAAGAAGAGGTTGGTGATGGTGAAGGTGAAGATGTATGAACAGAATTTCGGTCAACGTCGGAGTTGGCCGGCAAAGGTAAAGGTGAAAGAGGAGTGGACGGAGTTTCGACGTCTGAGTCGATCGCGTAGTCGGTAGCGACTAACGTAACGCGGACTAGGCGGGCGCTAGTGTCCCGAGTCCAAGCGGACATACACTAAACGAGTTTAGTATAGTCAAAGCGGAGAAGGTGAGGGTAAGAAAACGTCAATGGAGAAAGGCGATGGGTGGTGGGTGAAAAATGGATTTTGGCGACAAAGGGCAAGTTTTTATAAAAGTTTTTGATTTTTTTATTTTTTTTTATTTTATTTTTAGAAAGAGCTTTACAGAAATATGTACGGACTTACGGCTTTAAGCAATCACAAACAAGATATGCACAATCATACCTAGATCTAGGGTCACCTAGGTCTGCTAGACCTGCTCCAGAACTTGATTGTCGAAGTAAAACTGTGTCGAGAAACGGGCTTAAGATACACTGATCACGAGGCCAGGTAAGTGCAGAGATAAGGGGAGGTTTTCCAACGCTTTCGCGAAGTTCCTTAATTAAGTAACCCTTTCTCTTTTGGCGGTTGCGCCGTTAACACTTTCCTAGACACCCCGTAAACAATATACCGTTAAGCGAGGTTCTAAACACGGTTTAACTTCTCCTAATGAGCGCGAAGTCCTTAGGGCTGCAGTCTAGTATTTTTTAATTACAATGGACAATGCATATGCTTTTGTGATTTCTGGGGTCCTGGGAAGGGTGATGAAATCCCCACCCAATCTGAATTGGTTTCAAGCGCCTTAAGTCCGCATTAAAGAATGCAAAGTGGTAACAAATCAACTGCAAACAATTTTTATTTTTAGCGCGGCGCAAAGAATCCTGCACAAGAACAGTTTATTAGAAGGGGGAGAGAATTTGCGCAAAGAAGGCTGCAGAAAACACAGTTCAGTGGAGTTCAGAGGAGTGGGAGAGAGGAGAGGAACACTTACAGAGAAAATGGCACTCCAAGGCCACCAAACGGCCGTGGTTCCGCGGCCTAAGCTTGCTTATGCCGCGGTTCCGCGGCAGTACTGGGGAGTTGGGGCTCTGGAAAATTTTGGTGACCTTCTGTGTCTGTCCTCTTCTTGTCTGGATTTACTGAATCTTTAGTTGCTCACTGTATCTGCTCCAGATTTCCACAGTAGACCGTTTGCTTCGTTTTGATCGTTCGCGGTGTAGCCGCGAAATGTGGGTCTATCTTCCCACGTCTTTGGCACTGAACTTGAACTTCATATATTCCACGTCTTGGCCACTGAACTTGAACTTTGTATTTTCCTTCACACTTGCACAAAAACTAATCAAAAATAACAAAATGATTTTTTTTTACAATGTATATTTTTTTTTTTTTTGGTTATATTTATATTCACAAGTTAACCCGAAAATACACAAAGAAATAAACTACCGTCTCCCCGGCAACGGCGCCATTTGATTGGTAGAGATTCTGCGTGTTCAAGTTTAGTTAATTACCGCAATCAAGACGGTTTCGCTTGTAGCTAGCCGGTTGAGTACGGGTCGTCCGCAGGGAGATGGGAATCTTTTTCTAAGTGCTTTAACGAGTTAAGTCCAGATTTCCAGATTTTGTTGTGATTAATTAAGTGTTAAAGTGATATGTAAAGAGAGCTTGTTAGGGTTAGGATTAGGTTAGTTTGAGTTAGGAGTCGCTCACCTCTTTCGTTGCCACTCTTAATATCGGTGTTACGGTAATCGGCAACAACGGGGATTAGCACGACTAGGAAGGAACTTGCGAGTATAAGCTAGGCTTTCCAACGCATAAGTTCTTCCTTTTGGTGCTTGTCCGTCCGTTCTTGGCTCTTAGCCATAACCTCCGGTTAATTCAACCACAACCAGTCTCACTACGGAATCACCGCTATCATGTAGGATAGGGTGCCGTAAGGAGCGGATTGTGGTTCAATTAACGGGAGTCGATTTTAAGATGTTGGGCAAGGAAAGAGTGAGAGAGATTTCCTTCTCTCAAACTTCCCTTATCCTACCCTAACAAGTATGAAACTACTCACACATCATAATGGAAAGAAAACAAAACAAAAGAGGAAGATAGAAAGAAGGAGATTAGAAGATAACAACTAGCTATTTGCGACCTCACCTTGGCAAGGATCAAGCGTAAGCATCATGGTTGTTTTAATGATAAAGGAAAAGAGAAAAGAAAGAAACAATAAGAAATAACAACAACTAAGTTAACAAATTAAAATTACAAGCAATTATAAAAGAACAAGACAAGCATGATAAGTAAAAGAATCTTCTTTATTCATCATTCTTCACTCACAAAGCTCACTACAAGTTTTAATGGAGAAGAGATGAGAAGAGGAAGAAGAAACAAGTATTCTAAACCTAGAAAAATACAAGATTATGCACCCTTGGCTTCACAAGGTTCTGGGCTATTTATAGGCTGGAGAATGAAAACCTAGGGCAACAATCAGAACTAGCATGGAATGACCATTCTGACCCCCAAAACTCTGCACATGTGGCGCCTATATGGCCGCGGTTCCGCGGCCGTATGAAGGAGTTGGGCTGTCTGCTTTTTTTGGCTTCCCTGGTTTTTCTTGTACTTTTTTCTGGCATATGATTTTTCTCGGATTTTCTTCACGATTTTTCCAGAATTTCTGTTGAGCAAAACGTGATTTGATGTGTATCTTTTTGTCATGATTTCCTCGAGCTCCGTGTAGATTTCTTGGATCTTGTGTTGCCATGGAGCCTTGTGCATGAAAGTGACAATCGATTTGCCATTTTGTCTCCTAAACTGGTGTGTGGCAACAGACGGATAAAGAGCGGAGATCCGTGTTTTATCTGTGGTTGGCAGGAACCCGGGTTTTGTCGTGTATTTCCATGAATTTCACCGTTTGGAGCCGAGAACCTGTATCCTGCAATTGACTAGTAAACACGGCTCAAGAGTATCTACCGATATGTAATGTGATAAAAATTGGGCGGTATGAAAATGCAAAAATATGATATGAACACCTCACGTGCCCACACGTGATGGCCGCAAGAATTAAGTGTGTAACACTTATATACCAACGGCGATTTGGACCCAAGTGTACAGCGCCAACTTTCAGGCGCCTCACATGCCACACGTAAGTGCCCCAAATTTCAGTGTTTAACACTGCTTTAGAGACTCACGTGAGAGCACGTGAGCACCGGGCATATATTAGTGTTTAACACTATAAGAATCCAACTTCAGCCCTAAATTGGCCAAGTCTTCTTGAGATTAAAACGTCTTGGATCTCCAAATAGACTGAGCCTCTATGCTCATGACTTCCCAAACTAATTGACCAGAATGATGTCCATCACACATCTCCTAAGTTAATCTTAGTCTCCCAAAAATGACTAATGAGTCTTAGATGGTCCACCATGATCTCCCCCATCAATCTGGAATTTGGTTCAAAGGTACATCTCTCCACACCTCTGATACATGTCGTTGTAATTCTTCAACGTCTTCAGAGAGGCGGAGGGTCCCGACAACCAACAAACTCTTTGGTGCACTCCCAAACCGATGAGCACATCCCAACGGACCACAACGTCCTTAAACTAGCTATGGACCAAAACGTCCTTAAACTAACAACGGACTGCAACGTCCTTAAACTAGCTATGGACCGAAACGTCCTTAAACTAACAACGGACCGTAACGTCCTTAAACTAAAATAATGGAGCCCAAATGCTTTTTTGTTGGGTCTGAATGATCCCAAAATCCTGTTGAGTAGATAATAGTCTAAAATTAGACCAAAGTATCCCTAACAAACATTTAAGTTGATCCTAATCTCAAACGAGATTAACGATCTTTAAACCAACCCAAACCCAAATATAGGAATATATGGATTTGGACTAATCCACGCCCTACGGGCGGCAACATAAATTAGTCTCCGTATACAATCCACGAGCAACTAAAAATAAAACATGCACACACGACACGAAGAGACCTTCTGGAACAGGAGAAAGTGGTTACCGTGATTCGGTAACGTAATTAACTGCAGGGGCTTGCGCCTGCAGGGAGGAGCGTCCCCACAATCAAAAGCCCCTTGCCAACGAGGTGGAATCTGACGAAGTCTGCTACAACGGCCGCATCCGTCCAAACCTCCGATGCACGGTGCCATAAATCAACTTGGTATCTTCGGAGAGCTGAATGGATAAATCCAAATAGCATCTGCCCCCAAATTCAGGCAAGACAAACCATCTCGGTTTCGTCTCTGTTTTCGGCGGTAAACAGATTCTGGCACGCCCGGTGGGCCCTTTTCCTCTTTCCACTCCACACTTCATGTGTCGTGTTCGCGAACAAATCGCGGTTTTCTATGGTTGTCCCTGGATTCGAGGTACTAAGATTTGGTGTCTTGCTCCTATGCAGAAGAGAAAAAAAATCGATGGCTTCCAACTGCACCTGCAACAGCAACTCTCGCTCCACCCCAAATGGAGGAGTGACTTATCGGCCGGAAGCGGCCTCCATCTTTGCATTGCTAGTGGAGCAGGTGACTCAAGCCACCACTGGGCTGTTCTTTAGAAACATGATCCTGCCAGCAAGCTTCAGTGCCCCAGTGCCATCACAAGAAGCTCCCAAGAAGTCGGTTTTCGATCGACTTGCAGCCGCCACGGCCCCTCTCAACGGGTCGTCCAAGTCTTCCACCTTAGTCTTCAATAGACTGAGCCAAAACTCCAGTGGGCCTGCAAAGAAGCTCGCAATACCTGAAGGGCTATCCCGAAGCGGATAGTCATTCCAGTTCCGGCAGATGAAGTCGTCAGAGAGACTTCTCCTGCTAAAGGATTGGTTTTCGCAAGATTGGCCGTTCCAACTCCTACTTCCGGCGAAGTCATCAAGACTGCTTCCCATACCAAAAGGTCGGCCTTCGAAATATTGACCGTCCCCTCTCAACGGACGTCAGTCTTCAACAGGCTGGCACCAGCGGTGGCCCTTCATCAGAGCAGGGGGAATGACGAAGCCATTCCTATAACTGAGGCAATCCCATCGGCAAGGCATGCTCGACGTCGCCACTGGCGCCGAGTGAGAAGAGCTGGGGGAAACTCCCCCTCTGGACTTACCCCACCAGCTCCGATGGTAGAAATTGACGTTGTTGTTCCAACTGGGAACGACTTCGATCCGCTCAGGAGGATTCGAAAGAACTCCCCAAATGCCGTATTGAAGAAGACTCCTCCGCCTGCTGAAAACATGACACGGGTGAAGCCGGAGCAGCCCTCTCAGCTGCTGTCCTCCAAAATCCACAGGGTCTGGCGGAAAGTCCAAGACTCTATAATTGACAAAAATTATTCTCGCTGACTAGAGAAAAAGAAGACTTGGCAGGAGGAGGACCATCCCTCCGTCATACAACAGAAGGCCTCGTCCACATGGGTGCCTGTCACAATAGCTCCTTCGACTTCGACTTCTCACAAAAAGAGAAAGCCAGAGAATTTACCGCCACCGGCGGCAAATCCCAAGGGTGATGGATCCACACGCCCCAAGTCTGGGGACATGATCATGCACACGGTGTACATGGCTTCCGGGAAAGAGGAAAGTCGTACTTCCATAAGTCATCGATCACAAACTCAGTCGTTAACGAAAGCTCAGGAGCAACAACAAAAGCTCCAAGAAATGCTGATGAAAATGTCAGCACTCACTGAGCGAAAAGAAAGCCCGGAAGCATCATCTGAACAGCGCCGGGAGCAGGAGACTGATACGGAGTTCTTGCGGAGGGTGCTGGAAAGGAAGGATAAGGAGGCCGCGGAATAGGCTGCTAATTTAAAACAGATGGCGCTTCTGTTCCAAGACATGGTGGGGATGATGATCCAGCCGGAATCTCCAGCCGATGACCCTCCGATAATCATCGAAGACGACATAGAAGAAACGTCAAACCCTCCTCCGACTGTTTCAACGGCCCAAGAAGAAACAACTTCCAAGACTGCCCTTGATGACTACATAGCTCAACAAATAAGAGCTCATCAAGCGAGTGAAGCGGCAGGCCAAGTCGTCAGGACTGGGCGACCTTATCCAGGCTGGTACGATCAAATCAAGTATCCGTCAGGATATACGATCCTTAAGTTCCATGTGTATAAGGGGACGAGAAATCCACACCAGCATGTTGCTCAATTCAGAGCTTTGTACGGTAATACTGGAGGCGACGACAAACTGCTAATTCGCCAGTTTGTTGGCAGCTTGTCGGAGACGACATTTGAATGGTATTTCGAGCTCCCAAATGATTCTGTCAAAACATTCACGAAGATGGAATTGCTATTCACACAGCGGTTCGTAAGCGCAAGCGAGCGCACCCCAATCACGACATTAATCGATGCCAGGGTGAAGCCAGGAGAGACCTGGATTCAATACGCAATTCGGTAGCGGAACCTATGGTGAAAATGCGAACAACGCATCGAAGAAGCTCCTACCGTGGGCATGTTCGTAGGGACGCTTGATCCTCAGGCGACTATATCACAGTTCATGATGTTCTTCAAACCGACCACTTTCCAGGCTTTGATCGACAAGCAGGCCCAAATGGACCAGATGGGCTATAGGCCATCCTCTTCAAAAACGGATCTCCGGAATGAAAAGGGCAAAGGGAAAGCGACCTTCATTGCCAACGCTCAATAATAATTGAGTGACCTGAAACCGGTTGCTCGCCAGAGCAACACACGCCGATCCCTCGAAGAGAAGTTGAGACGTCCTTACTCGTTTCCCCGGGATAAAACGAGGAGACTGTTCGAACTGGCAGTGCGCAACAGGCTCATCACTCTGCCAGATCCAAGACGCCCACTGCAGCCTGGTGACGTCAATAGTCCTAACTACTGCCCCTACAACAGAGTAATGGGTCACCCAATCGAAGATTGCTACGTCTTAAAAAACTGGGTTGAAGACCAGTACCAACTAGGCAAGTTCGCGCTGTCCGAAAACTGGAAGGTGAGCCCGCCACAGCAGCACGCTCCTAAAAAGGTGGACACGCCGGGGGCATCATGCTCAGTTGTAGAAGAAGCTCCATGGGAAGTTATCCTTTCGGCTAAAACTAAAAGAATGCTGAAGGATCTTCAAGCATGTCCGGCGATCAAATGGAAAAGCCCGTTAGAGCCCGAGATCATTGAGGGGATGCTTAAACCGCGCTCAATACCGAAAGATGGTAATGATGGGAATAACACCCAGGTCAAGCCTTCAAAGTCTTCAAAGAAAAAGAAGAAGGCCAAGAAGCTCGTGCAGCTTGACGACAAGCGCACGGACCTGCAGAACTACATTGACTCGCTGGAGGAATACAACCAGAAGGCGTGGACTCCAAACACACTAGAAGAGTTTCTCAACCGCATACTTGAGAACGGAAACAGTGACAATGACGAGGGAGACAACTCGTCAGAAGAACCCGAGGATTATGTGGCGAGTTGTCGCATGATCTCTCATTCGTCAGTGAATGGCAAAGAAGCTCCCTCAGCGTTGGAAAATAACGTAGAGAAGCTGGGGGCAGGACCGGCATCAAAATCCCTGGAGTCGTCAGACGACTTGATTGACATGCTGCTAAATGAAGCCCTTCAAAAGAGCAAAGCCGACCGAGAATGTGAAACGGCCATGTACAAAAAGGCCAAGCGTCGGCGTCAGGATGAAGAAACTGCGGCAAGAAAGAGTCACAAAGTAATCCAACTGGATCGAAGCACACCCGCGACAAACAAAAGCAAGTTTAAGACGGGGAAACAGTTCGCCAAAGCCCTGTCAATGGGAATGAAGCTGCTACTTTTCAAAGGAAATACTCCCGGGAGTACGTGCCTTGACAAAGCGAATGTACATCCGAAATACTGCTTATACCATCGGAGGGTCATACACCCTACCGAAGAGTGCAATGCCTTCAAGAAGTGGTGGCAGGGATACGTTGCCCACCGACAGCACTTCAAGCAAATGAAGCGCAAAGCCCTTCGGGAATAGAGAAGCATGACAGATGAGAATAAAGGAACAGCCGGTAACTGTCATATGGTTGATGCCATTTCGACAAAAGGGAAATCTTAAGTTCTTACTTTCAGGAGCGATTCTGACGAAGAAATAGCCCTCGGCCCTTTCTTCAAGGAATCCACCTCTGGAAAAGAAGAAGAGGTGAAGAACTGTGAGAACATTCAGCCGCGTAACCGTACGTTGCCTGAAAAGAATCTCGGACCCTCAAACAAAGGTTCGGGCAAGAGAGACAGGGGGAAGGAAAAAGTCCCTGAGGAGATTGCCCTCGATGATAGTGTCGTCGAAGAGCTCACAGCCAAGGACCCGCCTAAGAAGAACAAGGTGGATTACAATATCCTGGTACACCTAAGGAAGATACCCTCACAATTGTGTATTTTGGATGCCCTTCTCCTGTCTAAAGAGACACGAGATTCTCTGATCAAGGCATTAAAAGAGCCCGATCAGTTTCAAACCTTGGGGTAAGCTAGACGACGTGTTAATCAAAGTCGGGGAATTTATATTCCCTGTGGACTTTATATTTATAGATACACAGCCTGTAGCAAACCCACGGAACCAAATTCCGGTGATCCTAGGTCGACCTTTCCCAGCAACTTCAAACGCGATAATCAATTGTCATAATGGTTCGATGAACCTATCCTTTGGGAAGATGACAATTGAGCTTAACATCTGCAAGCTAGGAAGTCAACC
This sequence comes from Agapanthus africanus, assembly GCA_030015575.1. Lineage (NCBI taxonomy): Eukaryota > Viridiplantae > Streptophyta > Magnoliopsida > Asparagales > Amaryllidaceae > Agapanthus > Agapanthus africanus. Next base: position 26,945,732 of record JASDDO010000019.1, read on the forward strand.
ATCCGAACCCTATGCTCATGTATGTTCTGTCGAAAAGATAGCTTCCGACAGTTGCGAATTTGAGGAGCTTCACGATTCTGATCTCGACGCCACTAGTGCATTATAGTTTGATCCTACTGTTTATTATACACGTGAAGATCCTTTTATCGACAAGTCCACACCTAAGTCCGAACCCTTTGACTTGTCGAATGATTTAGTCGAGCTATCCGAGTTTCATAACTTCCTTTCCGATGAGATTATCATTCGGAATCTTGATGAAATTTTTGAAGATATTTTTTCTGAAGAACTCATATTCCTAGAAGACAAGGGAGTTATGATGAATCAACCCCCATCCAAAGAAGTTGAACCGCCACCCCTTCTTCTTATCAAAAATAAGAATGCGAGTAGTGCACCATCACTGTTTCTTCTCTACCAACCGAGACGTAAATCCGAGCGATTACGCTTCTTATCTCCCCACTTGTTCACACCTATGATCTTCTACCAACCATGGTGTTACATTGATAAAATATTCGAATGGTTGGTGTTGACTTTTGGTCTTTGTAAAGTTTTGCATAAACCAATAACCTTACCCCCCTCTTATAATTTTAAATGCTTAATACTGTTTTACTCAAGTTTGGGGGGAGAAAAATATTTTGGCTCTTGAAAGAAAAATAAAGTTTTACAAAATTGTGAGCCAAAAATAAGTTTAGGGGAGGATTTCACTGTCATTAATTCTTGTCCCCGTTACTAACTTTTCCTCCCAAGTCTACAGGTTTTATGTTTAACAGATGACATCAGTGATGACGCTGCTGCAAATAGATTTGGAGGAGGTTTATGCTTATTCACGCATCATTTTTTCATTATACTAAATAAAAGCACAAAAAATTTGATAATGAAAATTAGAAAGTGAAAAATACATATGATAGGAAGGAAAAGTTTAAGAAAAGTAAGAAAATTAAATGTTTTATAACGAAACTAGTAATAGGTAGTCATGAGCCGTTGTCCCAAGGATTAGTAAGATAAAGGGAATCACTAATCTGATGATAGAATTGAGTCTGAAAAATAGTCACTATTCTTGAGTCCAAACATCTGAACATTGATACCCTACTATACGTACTTGCACACATCTTGAAACTTGGGATAGTAGAGGATACCTTGAAATGCTCTTGTCTAAAAGCCTTGGTATGAAGAAGAAAAAAAATAAATGAAAATATAAATGGAAAAAATGGTGAAGAAAAATGAACAATGATTTTGTAATTACTTAAGACAGCATAAAAAAATATAGCGAGAGTGCTTTATCACCTAGTGTCTTAGACCAACTGGTTTGGGAGCCACTGCTAAGCTTTAGGTGTTGCAAGATGAGGATATTGCTAATTACGCCTTAATAAGTGAGCACATTCAGTAATCGGTTTAGTATCTCAAGAAGTATTAACGGTTGCATGAAAAATGTGTGAGCAATTCCATCTATAAAACATTCATAGACTAAAAGAAGTACTAAGGAAGATGGACAAGAGTATGATAGCTTGAATTGAATTCTCTAAGTGTAGAGATTTCTTTTACACACACGTAGGGGTATATGATCGATGTTTGGAAGAAATGTAGGGAGGAAGACTAAAGGCGAAGTTTTATTGAGGGATGATGTGATTTCTGACATCTTTTCATGACTATTAAAATAGGGCTCGTGGCAACTAAAAAGCTAGTGTAGTTTGAAACTCTTATTCTCAAGTTCTTTTTTTTATATGTTCCTTATCTATGTATGTAACTTTCATCTTCTCTCTTTTATTATGGGATTTTGTGGGTGTAATCCGTTGAAAACCCTCAGGAGACAACGCTCCTCCTACTAGGGACGCCTAGAGCTTTAAAGACTTGTTGCACGTGCTCAGTGCAATCATGTTGCCTACGAAAGTGTGTTAGGTTTTTCTTTTTCTTCTTCTTCTTCTCTTTAATAACTAGTTTGCTCGGGACGATCAAAGTTAAGTTTGAGGGTATTTGATTAGTCTGAAATATTGCACATTTAAATGATTATTTCCCCCACTATGGTTAAGTTCTAAAAGGTGTTTATTGTAATTATAGAACATATGAGGGTTTATGTGTAAAAAGTTTATTATCATATGTTTCTACATTATAATTAACATAATGAGGGAAAATATATGCATTTAATATTTATATAAAATATTAATAATTAAAATATGCATATCATATTAAATATTTCTAATCAATATTCTTAAAGATTTAAATCATATAAAATGGTTAGGATAATATCTCAAAATAATACCAAACACTACTAACAATATAACTTGAGATATTGTGCAGATATTAGCTCAGTTCTGAAATCCAAGAGATCCGAGATGTCGGAATCAAATCTGCCGAAATATTGAAGCAAATCATAAGATCTAACAACGACAGAGACTCGGAATAAGATTTGCAGAATATAGACATCTAAGATATCTCCACATGTCAACATAAGAGAGACAAAAGAATCCAAAGTCCTGATGCTACTATGTAGCCGCGGTTGGGCAGCCAAATAGGCATATACGCGGCGGATTTGCGGCGGCTTTGTAGCCGTTGGATGAGATATTTGGTGGCTTGGATCGTGACTGCATATCTTAACCTATGAAATTTAGGGTTTCTAGTTTCTGTGACTATAAATAGGACCGAGAGCTTCACATCAAAAATGATCAAACCGAAGAGATCAAGAGGTCCAAAGTGATCCACACATCTAGGTGATCATCAGCTAGTTATCTACCTCCAACAAGAGAGAGAGCGAGAGCAAAAACTAGGGTTCTTTGTAATCTACTTTCTACGAAGAGATGTATAAAATAGTTGATTAATAAAGGTAGATCTTAGTTTATTTCTTTTCGCATTTACTTTTTGCATCTTATTTCTGCATCTTAATCATGTTTTCTTCTTCATCTTTTCTTCTATCTCAAATCATGAGTGGGTAATTCCTAGCTTGCTAGGGTTCATAGGCTGGGGTAGATCAATGGATGATAAAATCATTTAAATTCTTTTATACATTTTAAAGTCTATAAACTTTACCAAAATAAATGTTAATATCCTTATCGGGCACGCTACCAATCTATTGCTAGTCACGGCCACGATTCGAGATCTGTTCAACTCTTATTTTGTTAAGGGCTAGACATGAATAGAGATCAATGTAAGGAAAAAGGTTAAGAGTGGGGAAACCCTGATTTCTTCTAAAAGAACCCTAATCCATATTCATCACTATCGATCTAGTTTCCAAAAGAAGTTATTTTTAATTATTCATCCATTACCACTAAGTCCTATGAACCTTACAAGCTATCTCTTCATAAATCTTATATCCGTAGTATATCCGTAACTACAACCAATCACCCATCTTCCATCAACTCGTCTAAAGCAAGAAAAAGGTTCACGTTTCCCTGCGGACGATCTGTACTCATCACTGCTAGATACTAGTGACACCGTCTTGATTGCGGTTATTTACAACACACTTTTCAGCACAGATCAATCAATACTTTAAGAAGAAAAATTGTGTACAAAAAATTCAAGGTCGTTACATGGATGAGAAACTCTACTAGATTTGCGGAGTGACTGAAGTTCATCGAGTACTATTGAATTTTTCGGTTCTACCAAATCATAAGTTGTAGTTTGTGTTTCTGGAATTTCATCCAATTCTACTGCACTACCACTAATTTCTTTTGCAAGAAATTCATTTTCTAAAAAGGTGGCATATTGAGAAACAAACACCTTTTGTTCCTCAATATGGTAGAATAGATATCCTAGAGACTTCTTTGGATATCCCACAAACTTGCATTGAACTGAACGTGCCTCGAGTTTGTCCGGATTTTGCTTTTTAATATAAGCCGAACAATCCCATATCTTAAATCGTTTAAGATATGGTCTCTTTCCATTCCATATCTCATATGGGGGTTTAGGCAAAGCTTGTGATGGAGCATAATTCAATAGGTACACAGTTGTCTCAAGTGCATAACCCTAGAATGAAAAAGGTAACTCAGCAGTACTCATCATAGAGCGCACCATATCTAATAAGGTGCAATTCCTCCGCTCCGATACACCGTTGTGCTATGGTATATACGGAGGAGTAAACTAAGAGAGAATCTCATTCTCTTTTAGATAGTTCTGGAATTCCGTGTTTAAATATTCTCCTCCTCGATCAGATCGTATGATTTTAATACTTTTGCCTGTTTGGTTCTCTACTTCGTTCTCATATTTCTTGAATTTCTCAAAGGCTTCGGATTTGTGTTTCAACAAGAACACATATCTGAACCTGGAGAGATCATCGGTGAATATAATGAAATAAGAGTACCCACCCCTTGCATGTGTAGATATAGGACCGTGTGCATCACTATGTATCAGCCCCAAGAGTTCTGTAGCTCTTACTCCGTGTCCCGTAAACGAAGTTTTGGTCATTTTTCCTTTGAGACAAGACTCAAAAGTTTCATAAGATGTAAATTTGAACGGATTCAAATATGCATCCTTATGCAATTTAGCTAGTCTGGTTGCATTGATATGACCAAGTCTACAATACCACAAGAAGCCTTCGTTCATGTCTGAATTTTTCCTCTTGCATGTGTTTTGTATGTGCAAAACTGTATTTTGATTTAGAGCGTATAAACCATTACAAAGCATACCAAACCCTATCAACACTTGATTTAGGAAAATGTTCATAACATTTTTCTTTAATGCAAAGTTATATCCATCTTTATCTAATAAAGAAATAGATATTATATTGCACATCATAGACAGTACGAAATAACAGTCGTTCAAAATCAATATATTACCAGTTGGCAATATAAGGTGATATTCGCCGACAACATTGACAGCAACAATTGCCGCGTTCCCTACTTTGAGAAACATATCACATTTTCCAGTGCTCTACTTCTCTTCAACCCTTATAATATATTACAAATGCGGGATCCTGATCCGGTATCCAATACCCAGAATATAGATCAGACTGAGAAACAGTTCTCAATAACTAACACACCCGCAGAAGATCAGAATGCTCATTCTTCATTATGGTTGCGTGGAAATCCTTACATTCCCCTACCCCTTGCCGTGACTCATGAAAATTGTCATAAGTTAGAGTGGAACCATCCTTCCTCAGCCTAGTAAAATAAGCGGGCTCGGTCAATATATCCATATTATTATCTTGATTAAGGCGTGGCATGGTCGCTACCCAGAGAGAGAGAGAGAGAGAAGAAACACTTTAGCGTGCACTCTTGCAAAATTAGAATGGTTATTATCTTATCTAATCAGGATAACTCCTACTATTTTTATCAAATCTTTTTTCAAACCCTAAAAGGAAAAATTAGCCGGGATTAATTACACGCTATAAGTTCGCTAACCGATCAGCCAGGCCGGTGTTGGTACTCCAAGGGAGTCTCCCCATGCTTTCATACGAAACTAATTAAATAATCTTGTTTCCGCAGAGACATAACCCCGTTAACATCTTTCTAGACACCTAACAGACCAGCTAATTGTAAAGTGGAAAACTCTCCCGAGAGTAACTCTTACTCGCAATGGGTATCGAGATCCAACTATCATATAGGAGGTATACAATCTCATTGCAAATTTCGACGCTTGAAATTCCCAATAATGGATTTTACCCCTAACGGCTTATGACCTTAACGAAGTCAACAAATCATAAGTCGCTGGTCAAGTTCAACCCATCATTTCTTGATTAATTTAGACCCACCCGCATAAGCCCTTAACGAGGTCAACAAAGCTATGCGACCGTCTTAACTAATCGCATCACATGCGGCAGAAAAGCATCCATTAGCTACCATACGCTACGCCTTAATGAAGTCAACAAACGTAGCACGAATACTAAGTGATACTTATCTAAAATGACGAAGGGCTACGGCCGGTTTTGACGAAAACCTTTAACGTAATGAACTTAATATCATTGTAGAACCTAGTGATTTGAAAATGAGTGGTTTAAATTTTGCTTTAAAAATCAAGTAGTTTTCAAAACAAACCGAGTAGGTTGTAGCATATACTAGTTTTTGCTAAATAGCTCATTCCCTGTGAAGGGATTCAGGCTCTTTCCTTATCGAATGAGGTGCTGGATATTCATAATTGAATACCTCTATGTAAAGCAAAATCCAGAAATACCTTTTGGAAAATGTGGTTCTATAATATCTTTTAGGTTTCTTTTCTTTTCATTAATCTTACTAATGAAGTACCATCATTTAAGTTCCTAACATTATAGAAGAAACGAAAATAAAACACACATACATGCCATCCGCATTCACCACGGGGACTCGGGTTTTCACCGTAAGGTTACTTAACTTACGGCAAGGCGGGGTCAGGACTAGCGCGGATGCAAAACATATATAATGTCTACTAATATATCATATATATAAGTAGCATTCGTCTCACGTATTTATATGATCATATCACAGCACATCACAACAGAAGCAAATATATGAAATATAGGATATACTAGGAGTTCCGTATTTTAGATTAAGCCATTAACGAAAATACGGATTCCACGGACGTGATGAATAGCCAAGCCCACACCCCTAGATCCCTACGAGAGCGGTAAGTAACCCTACCAATTCTAGAGTTAGGTGACCGATCTCGACTCCTCGAGATGGCCACCCTCTGGGCTCTAGAACCCGGTTACTTAAGCCCTTCAGCTTGGGTCTATCATAATACGGAAAAATAAATGATATACATCAAGATGACTACATCCTCACTCCCGGATGTTCCCCAATAAAAGAATATTAAACAAAAGAATTTACATGAATGAAAATGAAAAACTCTCATCTCACATAAGCCCCCGGCTATACAATCACGACGATCCAATATATTATATCGATACAGCAACATAACAATATCACATGTCATCAACATAAGTAAATATGTGCACCCCTATGTCGTTGACGTATGACAACGAAATTGGGAATACCTCCACATATTACACTTACGGTCGCCAAAAAGAAATAAAAACTACACTTATTAAAATCCGCAGCTGTAAACATCATAAACCCGGATTATCTCATAGTCCGAATTTCATGCCTAACAACAAAAACCTTATATTTAAGTCTCGAATTGAAAACCATTTTCAATGATAAAGCCGAAGAATTCAACAAGATTTCCGGTGAAGGGGTTGAAGGTTCGTCGGGAATATTAGGGGATGGCCGCACCCCCGAGGCCGTCGACAAAATGGCTTTGGACGGGATACCATGGCCGCGAGTACCCAAGTGGATGCTTTTGGCCATGGGGTTCTCCCATGGTCACTTTGTCGGGGCATAAGGTGTGGCACTCATCTAGTATCTCCCGGCGAGTTTTTGTGTACGTTACGAAATTGCGACGGAGTTTTGATCCAAATCTAAACTCCGTGGTAATTCATCAAGTGATGCTAAAAGGTTAGATTTATATATAACCAGTTTTCGCAAAACCAATTAATATGGATTCTAAAATTTGTATCAAACAACCATAATATTTAAACGATATTAACATTTCGATCGACTTTCATTTTAATCTTCAATATAGAGACCATAACCACTTGTGCCCCATCTAAAACACCCAGAAAATCCAATTTCCCATTTTACAAGCCCAGAAGAAAATTGGGGCCCAAACAACATCAAAACGTGGCGGATCAGCGGTCGTAGCTACCGCCTTAGCCGCGGATCCGCGGCGCTTTGATCAAGTTATGGGCTCTGTTTTCTTGAGAGCCCATAAAACTACATGCACGATTTTTTAAGCATTTTTATTTTGAAAGATATCGCAGTTTGGAAAAATGGACAGAAAGGTGTAAAAGTTGGAAAAATCAGTCGATCGAACACTTTAACTTCGTCTAAATATAACCTAAGCCTCTAATTTGGTTATGATACCATGAAAGTATGTCCTAACATCTCTACTAGGGTTTTAATAATAGCAAGTATGCAATTTAAAAAAATTTAGAGGGCTAAGTCTACAAGCTAGAATCAAACTAAAGATTTAGGATTAGAAAAGTAAGCAAAAGGAGTTTATCTAAGTGATAAAGAAGCTAGAACCTTTCTAGCCAAGTCCTTCACTTCTAAAGCTTCAAGTAGCAGTCCCTTAAACTCTTTTTTGAGCTCCACTTGAAGAAATGAAATAGCTTTCTCGATGTTTTCTTTGTCGAAGATGATCCACCTTGAGGCTACTCTAACTCAAGCTCACACTTCATTAATCAAACTATTAGTGAAGAGAACAACCTAAACTAATTTGCTGGTTTACTTTAGATTGATAAAGTAGGGTTTTTACTCACTAAACTTTCTTTTCTTTTTCTTTTCTCTTGAATGAATAGTAATTCAAGAGAAGAGATAAAGAAGATGAAGATGGAGATAAGAATAGCTTGAAGTTGTTTGGATAAGATTAAATGATAAAACTTATATGAATTATAATGAAAAGAGAAATGAGTCACGGTTGCTACCATGTTCTTAACTAATGACTCATTCTTTCTTCTTTTAAATTCAAATAAGATGTCATTATCCTCTTATCCTTTAATCTCATGTTATTCTCATATACACAACTCTTATGTATAAGCAACCATGACAAATTTATATATATTATTTATATCACATACAAATAATATATAAAGAGAGAAAAAATTAAAGTGAGCATAATATTAGTTGAGCATAATATATATATATATATATATCAAATTATTAAATCAACACTTGATTTAATAATCCGGTTATATCAAATATAATCCGGTTAATAACGCTAGATTAGAATACGGTATCATATATCCGTATTTAATCAAACTATCGCACATATCTCTATACATGCCCTACTTCGTTTTGCTTGAGCTAGAAAATCTCTATATGGGACTCTAAAGACTCGTTAATACGCCGATAGTAGGTAATAATCACATCAAACACCTAAAAACACGTCAGTGGTACTAGCTGAACATACCGGCGATCCAGGTATTAAACGAATAGAAGATCAATAAGTAAACTTGTCCAAACTCCCTGTAGTGCCTATAAGCAACACTTACCGTACAGTCCGGTCTCTTCGTCTGATATGTTGCATATCGGGTCTGGGAGTGGTATCGTCAGACCCCAATAACCTGACAAGTCATGCCGATGTGTGGCCTATAACCAATCGAGAAACTACTGATAACATTTATCAGTAAATCTCATCAGCTCTGGCCAGGGACTTGCAGTTATAGCCAATCACGCATAGCACAACTGTCACGCCCCGCTTCCCAAAAGAGCGATAACGGCATGTGACAAGCCCGCGACGTATTTATTCCGAGAAGGTCATTTCCCAAAACAAATACGCTAAGCGTATATAAGCAATAGAAAATGACAAAAAAAGACATGATAATGAAAATCCAACTTTATTTATTTACATTTCCCACTTTCACAAGTTTCAAACCGAATACATGATGTCTGAAAACAAAGATGTATAAAAGAAAGTGCCTAAACAGGTAGCATACATGAAGTAAAAGCTGAAAATAATGAACTAGTAATCGGTATGATCCGCAAGTTAAGAGTAATCCTCCTGACTCGGCTCGATCTCCTCAATCTCTAGATTATCTGAAGAACATTCCAAGAAAACAAAGAAATGAGTGGAATGTCCGTCAGCGAACTTACACTCGGTAAGTCCCCAAGAAAGATGGGATGTAAAAGTATATAATTGAATATGTAAGATGACATGTGACATAGTATGAATGGAAATAAAATATGAACAAGTATAACATGGTAATGTTAATGACAACTATGTAAGCATGGCAATATAACATGAGCATAGTAAAAAAGTATAGCATGACCGTGGAGTGTAGGTATAATGAATATGAAGTGAATATAAGTGTCCTAAAATATCTCTAAAAGGGTAAAAGCAACTAACATGAGTTCAAGTGTGAGTGTCAATCAATCTCAAGAGTATTCTCGAACCCAAGGCTATCGTCCATGGGTAAGGAATCACGGGCCCAAAATATCGGGACTTCAATTGTTATTGAGGTATTCCAAACCCAACAGGCTATCATCCAAGGGCTTAGAAACACGGGCCCTCATTCGTGAATTCATGATTTGTACCGTTTCAGCCCGGTACCATAGCAATATGATTTGTACCGTTTCAGCCCGGTACCACGACAACATGATTTGTATTAATAGGACTCATGAGATTCCGTTGGATTCATACTCAAACTATTCCAACACCTCGTGTTTATTAGTTTATGATTAATGTTATGAGTCTTGATCGAATCCATGAATACAAAAAGTGATGTATGATATCAAATTTTCAATATTGAGTTCATGTAGTCATGTCCAAGTGCAAATCATGCCAATTGTATTCATGCTTCAAGTCAAGTTGGTCCAAGTGTACATACTGGGTTCAAGTATTCATGATTGAGTCGTGTCAAGATCAAGTCAATTCTAACATGTAATGATTTAATCATAAGTCATATAAATAAAAATAAATAAGCAATCACAGAACATGATATGAGATAAGTATACAAGTAACGTCCAAAACAATGTTTTAAATATGTGATATGTACGACTAATTAATCAAGTCATTTGAAATCAGAATATAAATGAAAACATAGCCTTAAGTGTTACACACATGTGAGTTCCAGTCTCGTCTAAATACGACTACCGGTTTGGGAGATATACATGTTTTCGTACCATCGCGCAAAACAGATCAGAATCAATTCAACACCGTCACACATTTTTAAAACGCAGTTTTAGTTAATTTCTATCGGGTTTCAGGTTACAAAAATCATTAGAAAATTGTAGTTCTTTCTGAGTACTTATCCAAACACTAAGATTCGCGCGATTTGGATTTCTGAAGCTCTAGTTATGATTATTTTAATATTAGCGTTTAAAACAGAAATTCAGATTTCTGGATAGCAACTATATGTTATATTGCAAATCCAATATTAGGTTGTTTCATACGTTTCTAAGTAATCTAATATACAGGAAATTATAGTTCTATCAATTGTGCATCCACACATCTAAAGTTTTTCACGAACGGACATCGGGAGTTCGAGTTATGTCCTATTTAAAAACAGTGTGCGAATTAGGACAGATTCTGTCCAGATTCGTCGCTTAATATTGTAACGCAGTTTTCTATATTTTACGTCGATTTTCAATAAAAATTTAAAACTAAGAAATCTATATCTTTCGATGTAGATATACAAAACACTCAAGTTTGCTCAATTTGGAAATCGGTAAACCAAGTTATGTGTCGTAGAAATTGACCGATAAATACAGTTTTCTGTTTTTATGAACAGTGGATAAAAACGATGTAATTCCTAAACCGTTATGCGGTTTGATCTGAAATTTTTACTGTACATTTGGAATTCTATTTATTATTTATTATAATGTTCCAAGAATTTCCATAAGTGGAAATTAATTTATAAAAATTGTTTTAAAGATAAAGGTTTTGTAAGATCGTATTTGAAAATGATAAATTTATGGTATTTATTTATAATTTTGTTTTCTTGTATGCAAAAGTAAATATAAATAATTAAAATTTCGGTGATAAATAATATGAATTAATATATGTGTAGCAAACATATGATCCGGTCATGATTATCCGTCTAAAACAACAATATATGCACCAGATTCATGCTATGGAGTTATAATATGCATTTACAGAAACCAAAGCACATTCTAAGTAATAAAGTCCCATTTACAATGACTTAATTCAAGACAAATTATATTTCATACATAAAGCAACAGAGTTTACTAATAAATATGATAAAAAATTATGTTAAGAAAAACAATTTCCAAGGGAATTTTACGATATCGCAAGTTGACATGGTGAGACATGATACGAGGTCACGATCCAAATAGTGAGATTAAGGAGAGCAGAAAGGATGAGACTTATAGCTCGTGTGGGTCGGTATAACAACCGGCTCACCGTTTAGATAAAATTATCAACCGAGTCTTTAAAACTTGATGGAACCGGTGCTTCTCCAAACTCAAGGGAAAAGAGATTTTATTTTATTTTTAGAATTGATAAAAAAGAAATGGCTAAGGTGGGTTGAAGAAGAGATGAAGAGATATTTGTATTAAAAGAAAATTGAAACTCTTCATAATAATTTTACTTAATTATAATCTATAACCATCCTAATTATGTTGGGAGTTAAAAGGAAGATGAAATGAATGTCTCATTTGTAGGTAATGAGAAGGATAAAAATTGATAAAAAATAATTGCAAGAATAGGGATTTGAACATGTGACCTATAGAATAACAATGCAAGGATTTAACTAATGTGCTACAAGGTTGTTCATGCATAAGTTTAACAAGCATTAAATATATGCCGTTGCTTGACAAGAAAGTGGGCTTTTGGGCTCATAGTTTTATAAAACAAAATGAGAATGAAAATGAAATTGGATTTGAGTTATGGGATGGGTTAGGTCTTGTGTTTAATTTGAAAAAAAAAGGTTAAAATTTAGTTTTAAAAAAACGTGTTTAGGAAAAATAGATAGAATAATAAAATAATATATTTAATAGAAAAAAATATACAGAAAATACTAAGAATAAATAGATAAAATATTTTACTACAGAAAAAAATATGAAGGTATAATAATATTGGGGTCGTTACATTATACCATCCTTAAAAGAATTTCGTTCTCGAAATTCTATGAGGAGTCTATAAGATATAAGTAGAAGTGTGAAATAAGGTCAAGGATTCAAAAGTCGAGAGATCACATTCAAAAAAGTCAAAAGTTAAATTCAAGATGGATTCAAAGAATAGAATGTGATTCAAAGAAAAGATTGAATGTAATAGTTGAATTTTATATTTCTTGTATTACATTGCTTATGATGTTCATACAGAACTGACCTGCATGGGCCGCCAATAAAGCCTGTCATGCCCCTCTTCCCAAAAGAGCGGTAACGGCATGCGACAAACCCGCGACGTATTTATTCCGAGAAAGCCATTTCCCGAAACAAATACGCTAAGCGTTTATAAGCAATATAAAATGACAAGAAAAGACATGATAATGAAAATCCAACTTTATATATTTACATCCCCAGCTTTCACAAGTTTCAAACTGAATACATGATGTCTGAAAACAAAGATACATAAAAGAAAATGCCTAAACAGGTAGCATACAAGAAGTAAAAGCTGAAAAGAAAGAACTAGTAGTCGGTCTGCTCCGCAAGCTAAGAGTAATCCTCCTGACTCGGCTCGATTTTCTCAATCTCTAGATTATCTGACGAATATTCCAAGGAAACAAAAAAAATGGGTGGAATGCCCGTCAGCGAACTTGCGCTCGGTAAGTCCCCAAGAAAAGGGGGATATGAAAGTATATAAATGAATATGTAAAGTGACATGTGATATAGTATGAATGGAAATAAAATATGAACAAGTATAACATGGTAATGTTAATGACAACTGTGTAAGCATGGCAATATAACATGAGCATAGTAAACAAGTATAGCATGCCCGTTGAGTGTATGTATAATGAACATGAAGTGAATGTAAGTTTCCTAAAAGATCTCTAAAAGGGTAAAAGCAACTAACGTGAGTTCAAGTGTGAATGTCAACCAATCTCAAGAGTATTCTCGAACCCAAGGCTATCGTCCAGGGTAAGGAATCACGGGCTTAAAATATCAGGACTTCAATTGTTATTGAAGTATTCCAAACCCAACAGGCTATAATCCAGGGGCTTGGAAACACGGGCCCTCATTCGTGAATTCGTGATTTGTACCGTTTCAGCCCGGTACCACAACAATATGATTTGTACCGTTCCAGCCCGGTACCACAACAACATGATTTGTATTAATGGGACTCATGAGATTCCGTTTGATTCATATTCTAACTATCCCAACACCCCATATTTATTAGTTTATGATTAATATTATGAGTCTTGATCGAATCCATGAATACAAAAAGTGATATCAAGTTTTCAAGATTGAGTTCATGTAGTCATGTCAAGTGCAAGTTATACCAATTGTATTCATGGTTCGAATCAAGTTGGTCCAAATGTACATACTGGGTTCAAGTATTCATGATTGAGTATTGTCAAGATCAAGTCAATTTTAATATGTAATGATTTAATCACAAGTCATATAAATAAAAATAAATAAGCAGTTATAGAACATGATATGAGATAAGTATACAAGTAACGTCCAAAATAATGTTGTAAATATATGATATGTACGCATAATTAATCAACTCATTTGATATCAGAATATAAACGAAAACATAGCCTTAAGTGTTATACACACGTGAGTTCCAATCTCGCCTAAATATGACTACCGGTTTGGGAGATATATATGTTTTCGTACCGTCGTGCAAAACAGATCAGAATTTGTTCAACACCGTCATATATTTTTAAAACGCAGTTTGAGTTAATTTCTATCAGGTTTCAGGTTACAAAATTTATTAGAAAATTGTAGTTATTTCGGAGTACTTATCCAAAACACTAAGATTCGCGCGATTTGGATTTCTGAAGATTTAGTTATGATAGTTTTAATATCAGCGTTTAAAACAGAAATCAGATTTCTCGACAGCAACTATATGTTATAGTGCAAATCCAATATCGGGCTGTTTAATGCGTTTTTAAGTAATCTAATATACAGGAAATTATAGTTCTATCAATTTTGCATCTACACATCTAAATTTTTTCACGAACGGACATCGGGAGTTCGAGTTATGTCCTATTTAAAAACAATGTGCGAATTAGAACAGATCTGTCCAGATTCGTCGCTTAATATTGTAACGCAGTTTTTTATATTTTATGTCAATTTTCAGTAAAAACTTATAACTAAGAAATCTGGATCTTTCAATGTAGATATAGAAAACACTCGAGTTTGCTCAATTTGGATATCGGTAGACCAAATTATGTGTCGTAGAAGTTGACCAATAAATGCAGTTTTCTGTTTTTACGAACAGTGAATAAAAAAGATATAATTTCTAAACCGTTATGCGGTTTGATCTGGAAATTTTACTGTACATTTGGAATTCTATCTATTATTTATTCTAATATTCCAAGAATTTCCATAAGTGGAAATTAATTTATAAAAATTATTTTAAAGATAAAGGTTTTGTAAGATAGTATTTGAAAATGATAAATTTATGGTATTTATTTATAATTTTGTTTTCTTGTATGCAAAAGTAAATATAAATAATTAAAATTTCATCGATAAATAATATGAATTAATATATGTGAAGCAAACATATGATCTGGTCATGATTATCCGTCTAAAACAACAATATATGCACCAGATTAACGCTGTGGAGTTATAATATGCATTTACAGAAACCAAACCACATTCTAAACAACAAAGTCCCATTTGCAATAAGTTAATTCAAGATAAATTATATTTCATACATGAAGTAAAAGTGCTTACTAATAACTATGATAAAAAAATTATGTTAAGAAAAACAATTTCATAGGGAATTTTACGATATCGCAAGTTGACATGGTGAGACATGATATGAGATCACGATCCAAATAGTGAGATTGAGGAGAGGGGAAAGGATGTGACTTACAGGTTGTGTGAGTCGGTATAACAACCGGCTCACCGTTTAAATAAAATTCTCAACCGAGTCTTTGAAACTTGATGGAACTGTCGCTTCTCCAAACTCAAGGGAAAAGAGATTTTATTTTATTTTTAGAATTGATCAAAAAGAAATAGTTAAGGTGGAATGAAGAGGAGATGACGAGATATTTTTATTAAAAGAAAATTAAAATTCTTCATAATAATTTTACTTAATTATAATCTATAACCATCCTAATTATGTTGGGAGTTAAAAGGAAGATGAAATGAAATGTCTCATTTGTAAGTTATGATAATGATAAAAATTGATAAAAAAATAATTGCAAGGATATGGTTTTGAACATATGACCTATGGAATAATAATGTAAGGATTTAACCAATCTGCTATAAGGTTGTTCATGCACAAATTTAACAAGCATTAAATATATGCCGTTGCTTGACAAGAAAGTGGGATTTTGGGCTCATAGTTTTATAAAAAAAAATGAAAATGAAATTGGATTTGAGTTATGGGCTGGATTAGATCTTGTGTTTAATTTGAAAAAAAGAGCTTAAAATTTAGTTTAAAAAAATGTGTTTGGAAATAGATAGAATAATAAAATAATATATTTAATAGAAAACAAAATATACAGAAAATATTAAGAATAAATAGATAAAATATTTTACTAAAGAAAGAAAATATGAAGGTATAGTAATGTTGGGGTCGTTACAACAACATCAGCTCCCAATACTGGAAGAGACGAAACCCCTCATATTGCTCAGCGCTTTCATATGATTCGGGACTGTATCCAATTACCACCTGTTTACACGACTCAGTAAAGCTATGGTAGGGAGGTAATCAAAGCACAGTGGGAACCACACAAGACACTATAATGATCTCGGGTGTACAGACTAACCCGTACAAGTGTCACCGGAGAATTGCTATCTGATGATAGGTATGGTACCATATAGGAGTTCTCGGCGAGTCCGTTCGGTGTACTCATTCTCTAATGTGCATCTGCATACAATTTTTAGTGTCAAACACCAATGGTTGTGGGTTTAACTATCGTCCCATACACGGTCAAGAAACGTACACACTAATCTAATTTGAAAAATCAATGTCCTATCTCGATACTCTCTCGATTAGGAACACTTAAGGATGTGCTTGTGCACTGCTCAAGCCCACCAGTATGATCTACATCATATTCCTGGTAGTCAAGCAAACATTTCAAGGGTTTTATCAACATGTATCAATGAAATAGTAAACTAGAACAAACATATTAAGATAAAGAGAAAGCAGACAGCATGCTATCATATTGAGCAAGAATGTCCTGTATATATGTCCAAGTATCCATTATAATATACAATAATGAGCTCTTGGGAATACATATCACTAACAGTAACATTACAACTCATGTTTTATCTCTCTTTCTACGATCTCAAAAGCAGAATTGTCTAGCCAGCTTACAAACAGTTAAATATCCACCCTAACAAGTTAAATAGGATATAAAACACATGTCAGCTGTAGGAGGATAGCTCTTCATTATCTTTGTGAATACATTCCTGCTGGAGTTTGACAACCACTGTTTATTTCGTTCGGCTATATATGGAGATGTGTTTAGGCATCTTGCCAGCCGACATATGTCAACTTCATGACAAGACATCCAAAATTCGAAAAAACACACTTTCCTTAACATTTCTTGATTTTTGAAAAAAAAATTTATTTTGCCGGACACTATAAATTAAGACCACAATATGTTTTGTCGTCAAAAAAATTGCCTTGAATAAATTTCAGGTTATATATACTAACTTTCCTCCGAGAGTCATTACCGGTTCGGTAGTCTCACCGAGATTTATCAGATCCCACCACCCCACTTTATACCTCCAAAGCTCGCTCTTTTATTCCCCAAAAAATCGAAGCGAAGGCGAAAAGCCCATGGATTTCTCAGAGCAAGACGTCGAGATCTTCGGCGAAGAGTTCGATCAAGACGAAGACGGTGACGAACAGCACAATCACCAACGCCAAACTGCCAAACAGCACAACGACGATGACAAAGAACAGCAAAGCCCTAATTCGTCCGCCGCCTCATCCTCCGCCTCGTCCTCATCTTCGAGCAGCGGCAGCGGCAGCGGGAGCAGCAGAAGCAGCAGTGATGCCGAGGACGATGACGTGGTACCGGCGGCAGCGTCGGTGGTGACGTCGGCGTCGGCGACGCATATAGATCTCTTTGGGTCGGAAGAGACCGATGACGAGGAGGAGGAGGGAGAAGAAGAGGAGAGGGATTTGTTTGGGTCTGACAACGAGGAGTACGTGAGAACGCCGGCGAGGAGTCGGTTCCCTGTTCCAGGTTTGAATTCTTAATTTTTGTTTTGTTTTTTGATGAATTTGGATCAAAGTTGAGATTTTTGATGCAATTGTAGAAGAAAGGTGTCAACTTTATCTCAGTCTTAGTATAAGACTGTTGTTTTGCACTACAGTTGTTATAATTGCACTGGTTGTTATAATTTGATATGACCACAGTTAAGTAATTATTTAAAAGCTAGAGAGCATCACTGAAGTCAATTAGATTCCAAGAAGATGAAAGATTCATGAATGTGAGAGTAACGTGGTTGAGTTTTGGATTGGATTGATTTGTCCAAGTCCAAAATAGCTTCTTTTCGCTTTACCTCATAGCGTTGAGCCTTAACAGGCAAATGTCAGAATTATGAATGAGCTGATCTCTGCTATAGTTCAAGGCATTTACCATCTGCTTAACGATTTTTAGTCTAGCTATTATTCTAAATTTACTTGTTTCACAGAAGTTATAGACAACTCTTTTTCAATATTAAGTAAAGAGATTTTTATTTGGTCGAACTATGCATATAGGCTTTTGACATCCATCATCATTAGTTCCTAATAACATCATTTATGGCAGTTCTACCTCCTCAACAGAATACAAATAATCACACAAGGGGTAGCTTTGGACGAGGTAGAGGTTCTGGACTGCTTCCACGACCAGGACCTTATCCACCGAGAGCAAATTTTGGCTTTGGTCGGTTTAATGCACATGGGCGCAATCCTGAAAATTTTGTATCTGAAATGAGGCTTACAAAGAGTGAAGAAACTCTATCTAGAAAAGTAATTGCGTTTCAAGAGGTACCACAAATGCATTTACTTCATTCTGCATTTTCTATTATAATTTTTTTGCTGTCTTATTTGTCTGATGCTTTTGACTCTTTCAAAAGCCTTGTGAGATTGCATGTTATAGCCGGGTTGAAGGTGGAGAAGTCTATTTTGATGATCGTAGCTTGGTGAGAGTCTGAACTTACATTCTAACCTTCTTATTTACTGGGAATGCTTTGCTTGTACTTAAATTTGATGCCTTACTGTTACACAAGTCCATAACTGCGTAGCAGAAATTTTCAATGCATCTTCTAGTATCTGCTTTGCATGGATAATAGGGAAATTGTTTGCCTCCCAAAAGTTTTGCTCTTAATCACTTTTGGGTTCTATTTTTTTTGGTGCATAATTAATTTCAGTTTCCGCATTCACTATATTTGGCTTTTATATGTTCCGCCATTATAATCTAATTTGTACACTCTTTTTGCTTATTCTGTTAGAGACTTTTTAAACGTCTGGTGTCTGAGGATGTTGGAGCAGATTTGAATGTTGGTTTTGAGTCATTTGTCGAAAAAACAGGTAAGTAATATTCTGGTTATATTTACTGTGTGAAAAAGATATTTTTCCTATGCGATACAATGGCATTTTTCACATGCACATTCGATAATCTGAGATTGCCAGATATTTGTAAACCACATATCTTGATTTTCCAGTTAATAGTGCCAATAAACAATGTAGCAAACAGTATGGTTCACCTTAGCAGTTAACACTAATCTTCAGAAAAGGAAACAACTACGTTTTCCAGGGTAGGATTTCATCTCTCTCTGTGCGCTTGCGCATGCACATGTTTGGATTATTATCAGGCATATACATGAATGCTTATTGTGAACAATGGTACCATCCAACTGAACTCCCAAACCTTATAAAAGTATGCCATACCCAATGATTAATGTTTTATAAGGTGCCTATATATTTGAATGCTGCCAGCGAATGTGTCAAGTGCAGGGTTGGCCTAGGTTGATAAAATAGCAAAAAATGATACTTAGCTGCGCACTATGTAGAAACAAAACTAGTTATCTTTTTACTCATATCAAATAATTAATTAACATTGAACTATAACAGACAGCATTACCTACTAGTATGGATACATGCAACAGGATTTATACAGGAAATAGAATAGTAAGATACTGAAGAATAGACGAAAGAGAAAAGGCTAAACGTCCTTGAAAATAGTGAATTATACGGCGGGAGTTACTTTTTGGTTTATGTGTTATTCCTTATTATACCTCGGATCTGATCTAAAGCTCCATCCAACGCTAACTTTGTTCTAACTTTCATGGATGTAAGAAAGATCTTAAATTTCCCATTCATACTAGCATTCATTTCTTGAAGAAACTCAAATTTTTTAACCATATCTTTGTTATGCATCATAGTATTTATGCATATTATTTCCTTATATGTTTGTGATATTCAGAATCTAGTATCAAGTAGTTCGAGCCTATGACCATATTCTTTCATGTTTGCTTGTTAGCTGTTGATTATACTGGCATTTAAAATAAAGAAACTACTTTTTTTTCCATCAGACTTGGGCTCTGAAGGGTTTGCTGACCTTCTTGGTTGCATAAGGAACACAAACATACCTCTTCAGAATATTCATGTAGTGGTAAGTGCGTTTTTAGTGCTTGTATGAATGCTCCGGGCATTTAAAAGGAAAACTTCCATTTTGTTCATTAATTGTCATACTAAGTTATCTATTTGTTATTCGACAGACTTTCCGCAACAACCTTAATAAGGTATGACACACCTCCATAGCCACATAAATTTGTTTTAATCGAGATTTTAGATGAACCTGCTATCTAAGGATTGCCGTGTAATCTTGATAAAAGTTAAATGGAAAAAATGCTATTGTCTTTCAGATACTAGCTACAGCATACATAAGAAACGAGCCATGGAAAATGGGTGTCCATAAAAGAAAAGGAGTGGTTTATCTTGATGTGCATAAACTTCCTGAGAGGCCAAAAACAGAGCTTGATCGTAGAAGGTGCTTTTCCTATATCCAGTAACTGTTTAAATTTCTTCCAGTAATCTATGTTGTTTTATTCGTATAGTATAGTAAAACATGGTCACCAGAACCACACCTATAATTGTATAAGCATTTGAAGTCTTAGTAACATACAATTATGAAAATGAGGAGACGAGACATCAAGTGTATTTGGAAGATAACCCTCCAACATTCTATTGGATGATACAGCAATATGACATCTCTCTCATATTTAATATCGGATTGACTTTATGCCATATCACTTTATTTAATATGCAACACCTAATAAGGTACTGCCATGTCAGCTCCACCAAATGGTGCACCCTACAACAACATTTTAGGCCCCAATTTCTCAATGGATATTCTATATACTGTGATCAATATTTTAAAAAAGTCTTCTAATTAATCTGGCTGTGATGATTTGGCTATCCGTATCCACACATTATTGAATTCAAAATAGAAGTGGATTGGATTATCTGGCTCCCTTTATGTCCTTATATATGGTTCACTAGTTATCAATGCTGTATAACAGAAATGCAACACATGGTTCTTTATTAACCTTCACACAATTGCATGCTAGCTACCATGCGCACAAGGGAATTTCTTTTAGCATAACCTTGATTTGAGAACAAAGTATAATTGCTTGCGATCTCAATATTGTTATATATTCCCAGATGTTATTGGGGCTATGCATTTGAGAATCTTGCCACCGAGAACTCTAGAGAAATGGATGGTGACGGAAAAGGCATCGATGCAAACGTGGAATTTTGTTCTGTATTTAAAACCAAGTTGGGTGCACATCGTATCATTATGGGCGCGGAGATGGACTGTTGTGATTCAACCGATGATGGAAGAAAGTTCTATGTTGAATTGAAGACCAGCCGCGAGGTAATTCTGTCTTTGCGTGCTTATATCTTTACGATTGAATCTTGTACAGAGAATTGATTAAGACGACTTTTTGGTCATTTTGTTTTCTTTCAACCTTATAGCTGGAATATCGCACTGAAGAAAGATACGAGAGAGAGAAGTTGCTGAAATTCTGGGTAAACATTTTCCTTCCTTTTCATAATTTTGGTTTAACACCTATTAATAGTATTGCCATGTGATATATAGGGTTGTGTTTCTTTTATTATTTTATTTTTAATCTTGTTATGCTTACTCTAAAAAAATAAAATAAAAATGTGAAGGTATTACCATATCTGGGGAAGGCAGTGTTTAACTTAATAACTTTAGGCATGTTTTACTTTGGAGTTGAGTTAGGAAACTTCAGTTTTATAGAGTTATCTAGACTTCACTTTAAAAATCCCAACTTCACCTTCTTTGGCTTTCATATCTGAGTTGAGATAACCAGAGTAATCTCAATTAGATATTGAAGGTAACTTGACTCCAATCCTCATTTATCTTGACTCCAAAGAAGCAAGAACAATTTTTTTGGAGTTCAGATAACTCCACCCAACAGACTACAGTAATCTAGCAGTTCAACAATGTTTAATAAAAGGACAAGTAACAAGTAACAAGAAAATCATACACTGCTACCTGACGCTCCCTCCCTTTTTCGAAATAGATTTTTCTTCCCTAAATTATTATAAGGTGAACTCAACTTGATGTTTTCATGTTTAGAACTATTGTTTTCATCTCATGAGGTACATTTTGTAAGATATGAGATCGGATTCACGATTTGATCCAACAAAAATGGCCATCCAACTTCATATTGTTTTTTACTCGGTCCGTTCAGGCAGTCTGGTGGTTTTAAAATTATTTGGTTTTTTGTTCTGCAATATTATTTTGTTTTCTAGGGATTTTATTTCTTAGATTAGCAGGCAGCATGACATTTAACTTCTGATTAGATATGCCAAAATTGCAAAAAAATTTGCTCAATCAAAAATAACATGGCTTCTCTGTATTGTTTTAGATCCAATCATTTCTAGCAGGAGTGCCATTTATTGTCGTTGGGTTCAGGTAAACTTTCTATTAAACATGCACTTTTCCCATTTTCTTATCAGTTATGTGAATTCATTTGTATCAGACTCTTTCATTTTCATGGATTATGTTGCTTTGTTAGAGATGGACGAGAAACATTTTGTTCTCCTCAAGTCTAATTAAAACCCTCCGCAACAGTTAAAATTGGAAATCACGCTATTCTCTTTGTTGTACCAGAGTGTACATTTGCTTAAAGCAGAGATATTCATAACTAGAGCATTTCCTCCCTATGCGTTGTATGAGGAAATTACATTCCCTACAACAAATAACATGCTATTTGCAAAATGATTATCATGTAGTTAATGGTGATAAATTGCCGTTGCATACATCTTATTACCTCCAAGAGCATAAAAAGGTTAAAATTTCAAGTTATTATTGCTATTATCCTGGTTGCTTTCAAGTGTACAAAAAAGTTCTTTTTCAAATGTTGGAGGATTCATTTCTATAGATACAGTCCTTAACCTAAGTAGATGATCTGATGGTATTTAAATTTATATCATGCTTTATTGGTGATCTCGAACTTGGTTTCAGGGATGATGCAGGCATACTGGTTCGAACTGAGAGGTTACGAACCAAGGATGTAACTCAAAGAGTCAAGATGAAAAGTTATTGGCAGGTCTGAAATTTAATTTGGTTGAATTGCATAAACCCCCCGTTAGTTTGCGTCTCCGATCCATAGTTGCACCTTACCCTCTACTTCAACAGGTAACGACTAAAAATTTGTTGATTATTGCTACTTATTTTACAGGGAGGGGTGTGCCTAGCTTTCGCCGACGAGGTTCTGTGTTGGTTGTATGGAACTGTCAAAGAAAGTGAGTTTGGAATCAATTTCCACCAATTTTTATCTCTGATTTGTTTTTTTTTGGGGACCTTGAAGATATCATTTCTCGTTCCTGTATGATTCGTGCTTGCAGATGAAGATTATGTTTTACAATTCGTTCATCCTTTCCTTCGCTTGGAGCTCCTCCGAGTCCAATCTTGCCCAGATGCTATCACTAAACATGTGGAACAACTATAAATTATCATTTTGTAAGCTTAATTTGTAGTAAATCGATAGCAAAGAAGAGCCCAACACAAGAAGAAAGTGAAAGAATCAGTTTTAAAAGCGAATGTAGCGATAACTTGTGTGAATTTTGGTGACTTTTTGAGGGTATAAGATCCTTTCAATTTTGACTCTCCTATGTGTGTTGATTACATTTCAAACGTGGGAATTGTCTCTTGCAAGTATTATTATTATTTCACAATTTATTTTTTTATTAATAGGCCATAATTAACTTGATGTATGGACGGTGTGGACTTCCAAACCTTAATAACAACTCAGCTTTTTATCCCAAACATATGGGCATATGGGGTAGGTTATATAAACCAATATGAGATTCACGTCGGGTCTAGCACATGAACTTTCCGTCTCCATTCACTCCTATCGAACAATATACTTTCATTGAGACCTTTGGCAACCATATCTTTTCGTATCAGCTCCATCCATATTTTTTTCGGTCTTCCTTTCATTCTTCTGACATTGCCTATATCGATAGTACCCATTCGTCGAACCGGTGCTCCCTCTGCGTTGTACATGACCAAACCATCTTAGCCAGTTTTCTCGTATCTTCTCCTTTACAGGTGCTACACGAAATTTTGCACGAATATCCTCATTTCACATCTTATGATATGAACCATAACTTCCAAACCTCCATCTCAGTCTCAATTGCAAAAAGGTTTTACCATTCAATGGATGCTCATGTTTTCTTCTTCATAATCTGATGTCACAAACTGAACCTAACCCTTCTGCAATTGCTGCAAGAAGATACCAGAGTTGATAGACAATTTATTTCACAAGATATGTTCATCAAGGAGATCTCAACAATCCCTTGCTCCCTTTCCTCTTATAAATCTACTGTTTCCACCCCATTTTTATGAGAGCGAAGTTTTATATTTCATTTTTATTTTCCTTTTCCTTTTCCTATGTCCTATTTCAATGGAGCCAACCATATAAACCGAGAGAAACAGTGTTCACAACTATTTCAAATTTCATGTTTTTCTTTTTATTATATTTTAATGTTCTTTTGTTTAGTAGAGCAAATGACTTTTGACTTTGTTGGAAATGAAAGGCTTCGGGAAATTTACAAAAACATGGGGATATTATGAATTTTTCCATGAGCTGCTCAAATTATCCCTTTCATCCAAACTATTTCGATCAAGATGAAGTATCTACAATATAAATGATTTTTTCTGAATTCTTTTTAGCATAAAGATGAAGTTTTTCTATAAGGAGTGTTTAATGCTCTTACATCACGGAGACACATTGAAGACACATCCCGCATCACATATCTAATAGATACTGGGTTTCGATGATGTAGCCGTCTCTGCGTCTCTCTTCTCAAACTCTCTGGGTCTCTCTCGCAAGACAACCTCTTCTTACTACTGAATTTTGGATATTGTTTTAGGCATCCTGGCTTAGCCTTGTGGGAAATTTATTCTGAGGGTTTGGTGTTTTATTGTATCGTGTATAATTTTCGATATATAGCTAAAAAGATCTATTTTAAGCTCTTTGAATCCATGAAAAATAAAATACCTATGCAACTGTTGTTTGTGAACTATCAGAGAAAGTGAGTTTCAATCAATTTCGTGGAATTTTCCCACTAATTTTTTTTATTCTTTGGGTCTTTGATGATCATCTCTAATTTTGTTTTTCCAAATTCGTGTTAGAAGATGGACCTATAGCTTGTTCATCCTTTTGCAATTGTTTGGAGCTTCTTCAAGTCCCATTTTTGCCTAGACGAATATTTTCGAGCAAATATAAATTAATAATTTGCGAGCTTCATTTGTACTAGTTTAATAGTGAATAAGAGGTCAACACAAAAAGAAAGTGAATGGACCAGTTTATTTAAGCAAATTTAGTGGTCACTTGCAAGTGAATTTTGGTGATTCCTTGAGACCTTATTTTAACTTGGTCTCTGATGCATTGGACTTAATTTCAAAGTTTCTATTTGATATGTTAGTTTGCTTTTATATCTGGAACTCACAGGGGAATTGTGCTCTTCCTCTTCTTTTGAAGAAAAACATTCAAAAAATAAGGAATTTTCTTTAATTTACTCTCACTTCATAAGATGTCCATCTCATCCACGCTCAATACTCTCTCTCTGATGGAGGTCTTGATCTCCTTCAGATGTTGTCTTCCGTTGATCTATAGCGAGCGTTGATGGATGGCTGAGATTGAGTTTGAGCGTTGCCTCTTGAAGTGTGTGGATCTCAGTGGGCTTGATTTGGAATGAAGCCGAGCTACCTGCAAGGAAGTCCCGGGGTGGTTGTACCACCGTGGACCCTCCGACGATCAAGTTAGTCGAGATATTTGGGCAGAGTAGCGACCTATTGGATAATCCCTGCCTTGCCTGAGTCGTCTGAGAGGGGGTTTATATAGTGGCAGTCATGGGCTGGCGGGCGCGAGATTTACACCAGCCGTTACGCCCATGGAGATGCTCCCGCGCGAATGGCGGGATCCTCCATTAATGGCGAGATACGCCCGTTAACGGAGGAACGCGATGGCGTGAGACGCAGGATCGTGGGGCGGCGGGTATCTCGTGTATGGCGACATTCACAGGGCCATGTCCGGAACGCTGATGATCTGCGCTCTGGGTCGGTCGATGAGACCGAGGAAGCCGAGCTCGGCGGGAGGCTCGGAGGCGAGCGGGAGGTCGAGCAAGCTTGGTTCTGTGATAGCTCGGCGGCGAGCTGGGAGGGTTGAGGAAGCTCAGCGTGCAAGAGGGCTCGGAGACGAGCCAATGGTTATTTGTAAGACGAGTATATGAGTGGTCTGGAAGGCTACCGAGGGTCGGGAACATCCTCGGGAGGAAGGCCCGGGGCATGCCTTCAACGTACCGTTCTTACTCCTTTCTCGTAAGCCTTAGGACACGTCATCTGCCACATGTCGTGATCTGGGGAGTTCTCAGTATTGAGCATCATCATTAGCCCCCCACTCTCATCCCGACCTATTTATAGGTCGGGTCGAGAGTGGTCTAATTGGTCACCCGGGCTAAATTCTTATTTGATGGCATCGTCGGCACGGATTCCCGGGCAGTTAGTCGTATTTTTTTTATGGCATCAGCGGATCAGAGAAGAGATCGTGTATTAAAGGGGAAGCGCCGACTCAATCATACGTTCGTTGAGGCGCTAGGCCATGCGTTCGGCGCTGGTTGGATGACGTGACGGGCCGCCGGTGTCCTTGGTGCTTGAAGGGACGCGTCCAATGCTCTTGAGACACGTGGAAAGTTGGTGACCGTCGGACGCGAAGCGTCTGTTTTGGCGGGAATCGATCGGCGCCGTTAGATGCACTTGCCGAATGCTATAAATAGAGGTGGGACCCCCCCTAAGGTCCACACCTCGCTATATTTTCCTCATCGCTGTGTGTGTTAGCTCGGCGCTCTTCCCTTTAGGTCGGATTTCTTGCGTTCTTCCTTCGGACGTCTCTTTCCTTTGCTCAGGTTAGATGTCTTCCTCTGGGGAGTCTGTTGAGGTAGTAGAGGTAGAGTCTAGGGAGTCTTCTGCCGCTTCTTCCTCTGCTTCTTCCTCATCCTCGTCTGAGTCGGAATCCCCTCAGGGAGCTAGGGTTAGTCCTGCCATCCGGGGTCGCGCGGCGGGGACGGTCCCCAAAGCGCGTGTCAGGAGTGTCCGTGACACGCCTTCCCTCCTGAGGCATGTGGACGAGCTCACCACAATCCGGGCTCGCTTCCACATTCCCCCCGGCTACTCGCTTCGCTTGGCCGGGGAGGAAGAGAGGGCAGACCAGGTACGGGGCAAGGAGATTGCCTTGTACTTGGAAGCCCATTTGGGTCGGAATACGTCTGCCCTTCTCCCCCGAGGTGAGTGCAGCGCTGCGTTGCTTTCAATTAGCCCCGGGGCATCTAGTGCCGAATTCGTGGAGGATTCTCCTCGGGTTCCTGCTCCGGTTGAGACTGCAGGAGATCCCTTTCAGCCTGAACCTTCTCCTTTCCTCCCTCTGCTACAAAAATCACCCTGGTACTCATAGGGACGAGCCTAGCTGGGTATACGTTTCTTTTAAAAAACACAGAGGAGGGGCGGCCGGGTCGGGGGTCGTAGCAATACTGTTCAGTTGATAAAACTGCACATTTAATATGACATTTTTCCTACTATTTCTATATAATAAAAGGTGTTTATATAATATATGACACATATGAAGGTTTATCTGTAAAAATACTATTTTCATGTGTTTATATATTATAATTAACATTATGTAGGAAAAAGTAAGCATAAATATCCATGTGATATTTTGCCCATTTAAATATGCTTACCTTATTAAAAGCCTTTGACCAATTCTTAATGGTTAAGTTAATATCTCCATAAAACAAACTAATATTATTTGTTGAGTTATTGTGCAGAATTTTCAGGACTAAAATCAAGGAAATCAAAGTTGGCGAAACAAACCTGCCTAAATAAGAAAGTAAACTAAAGAAATCAATTCTGGCAGTGACGTAGAGAAGATTTTCAGTTTCCAGATATTCAAAAGATCACCACGTGTTATCAAGATGAAGCCTCAGAAGATTGAGCCCACGAAGACACTATAAGGCCGCGGAACCGCGGGCAAACCCACCTATTGGCCGCGGTTCCACCACGATAAGAAGGAGTTAGGGCACGAGATTTTTTCTGTTGGGATCTTAACCACTGGTTTCCATATTAGGAAACTAGGATTCTGACTCTGGAACTATAAATAAGGACCGAGAGATACTTGGAAAAATCATCAAGCTGAAGAGATCACGAAGTCCACGACAGGCTCACGCATCCAGGCTGATCATTAACGGTTCATCTACCTCCTTAGAAGAGATCGAGAAGCAAGCTAGCATTTTGTAATTATTTTCTAAGGAAACAAAGTGTAAATGAATTTTGTTAATTAATAAAGATAGTTGTTTTCTTATTCTATCTCTTTGTAGTTTTAATATGATTTCTCTCTCTATCTTTTCTTATCCCAACATGCACGAGCAATTCTTCGCTTGTTAGGGTTCATAGGATTATGGTAGGTTAATAGATGATGAAGATTCTTAAACTCTTTTTAAATCCTATAAAGTTTATAAACTTTATCAAAAGAATCATTAACATCATAATCGGGCGCGCTACCAATTTATTGCTAGTCTCGACCGCGATTAGAGATTAGATTAATGATTGTTTTGGTAAAGGCTAGACATGAACGGAGATCCATGTCAAGATAGGGGTTAAGAGTGGGAACCCTTTTCCCTCCAGAAACCCTAATCTACATGCATCATTGTCGATCTAGTTTTAAATCTATTAAAGGATAAAAAGAGTAATTTTTAATTAATCATCCATGACTACTAAATCTTAATGAACCCTACAAGCCCCCCTTCGACTATAAAATCTACATCCGTAGTTAATCTAGATCTATATTCTGCATCCGTGTTTGATGTAGATCTAGAACCTACAACCATTCTTCACCATTTTTTATTCTTTCTCCTTTCTTTCTCAACACGCCTAAAGTAAGAATAAAATATTCAACGTTTCCCAGAGGACGACCCGTACTCATCTCGGTCTAGCTACACGCGACACCGTTATTGATTGCGGTTAACTACTACACAAAAAAACAGATCAATCAAATGGCGCCGTTGCCGGGGATACGTGCGTAATTTTTTATTCTTACTATTTGTGTTGAATTCTTATTCGATCTATATTATAATTAAAACAAAAACTGCAAATTGTATATTTAACGATTTGTGTGTGAATTTTACAAGAAGATCTGGAGTCACAGAGTTGAAGAAACAGAGAGACAGCATTCATCAAGATCCAGAGGAGTACAGGAGGCCGCAGAGCAAAATTTCAACAACTGTTTCTTCTTCCTTGCGGCGGAACCGCGGCACAAGTAGCACATTCGCGGCGGAAGCGCGGCTAAATGGAGGAGTTAGGGGTCGTAACTTCTCTGGTAAGTTTCTCGACTCTTTCTCTCTCCTCTGAAATCTAATAAAATATCTTTTCTGCAGGATTCTTTGCAAAAATTTTGCCGCTCAAAAATCTTTTTGCAAAGTTTTGTAATTGGTTTGATTATTCATATTTTAATACGGATTATTAAGGGGCAAAGACCAAATTCAGATTAGGTGGGGATTTTATCACCCTTCCTAAGCCCCACAAATCATAAAACGAGCATCTGTATCAACCCTACATTAATTTAAAAAATATCTAGATAAGACTCTAAGGACTGTCGTGCTCATTAAGGACAAAGGAAGGTCGTTGGTAATTTATCGCTTATCCGCATTACTTTTGTGGTGCCTAGGCAAGTGTGTCTAAGGCAATTGGTTATTTAATTAAGGCCCGCTATTTTCGATGATTCGTATAGCGGATACCTCCCACTTACCTGGCACTTACCTGGCCATAAGAGTAGTAAAGAGGTGGTATAGGATTGATCCTACGGCTTGTCCTTTGGAAGTCTAGGAGCGGTCTAGAGACTTGACCTAGGTAACCTTAGTTTCAGGGTTGTTTGTGCATTTTTGTGTGATTTGTCTAAGTCCGACGCACTTTTTCAAAAACAAACCAATTTTTAAATAACACACTTGCTGCCACTTGCGCTAAACCCGCTTAGTGCATGCTCGGCTGGACACGGAATTCTAGTGCCCATCTTGTCCGCGTTCCTGCTATCAACTCCGAAGTCGGTACTTCTTCATCTTCTTTTTCCCCACCATCCACTACATCGACCGAGATGGACGGTACTCCATCAAATTATAATACCACGCTGCCACCGCCCGTAGGTGAGCAGAATTCACTGCGCATCTCTCTTTAAGAGAGATGCTATCCTATCCGTGGTCCACTTCCCACCTGCTTATCTATTCCACCAGCCAACGGGGATAATTTTGAAATTAAACCCCACTACATCAATCTGTTGCCCAAATTTCACGGGCTTGAGTCTGAAGACGCGTACGTTTTCATCACTAAATTCGAAAACGTGTGCGCAATGATGGGTACTTCACAACTAAATGTGGATGCTATGCGCTTGCGTCTTCTCCCATTCACTTTGTACGACTTGGCAGAAAAATGGCTTTATAATACTGCCGCACACTCTATCACTAATTGGGATGAATTCGTAATAGCATTTCTTAAGAAGTTTTACTCAAACCATAAGACCGCCCGTGTCAGGAGCAAGATTAACTAGTTTATCCAGCTTCCCAATGAACCATTTTGGAAGTGCTTTGAACGTTTCAAGGATCTGCTTGTTCAATATCCTCATCATGGAATACATAGATGGGATTTGTGCCGAATTATATATGAGGTCATTAATCCAGCGACAAAGCAGATGCTTGAAACAAATTGTCAATGCAATTTCATGTCTAAAGATGATGGTGAAGCTTGGAAATATCTGGAAGACCTCACTGAAAACACTTTGCGGTGGGAAAGCGTAAGACCACCTTCATCTAGGGGAGGTATTCATTAGCTCGACGTTTCCATCGCAGTAAAAGCCGAAATGGCAGCGATGCAGAAGAAACTCGATGCTATTGAGAACAAATTCTCATCAGTCTCCCTAAATCAGGTCACGCTACCCAAGACTGTGTGGTTGCTGTTCAGATTCTTCACACTTGACGGAAGAATGTCCTATGAATGCATCGTTTCAAGGTCATGAGCAAACTAATGCTGTTTTTCAGCAGCGACCTAGAAACAATCCTTATTCTTCCACGTACAATCAGGGATGGAGGAATCATCCTAATTTTGCTTGGAATCAAAACCAACCCCAAAATCAAAACCAGTTCCAAAGCAATTATCAAAGACCTCTTCCATAGCAGCAGCAATCACAACCACAAAGTCAGCACCCCTATCAGTCACAAAATTTTCAAAATCCAGCCAACACTTCTGCACCGCAATTGGCCGGTACTGATAACTCTTCACTCGCACAAACTTTGGATTTATTTATGAAACATTCCATTCAAATGTCGGCTGATATGAGGTCTTCTATTGATACTATAAAGAAAGACTCTGCTTCCCACAGTGAGAGTATTAAATCAATAGAAAACTAAATTGCACAGTTGAACGCCGCAATGAGTGCGAGAGAGAAAGGGAAACTTCCATCTCAACCCTTACTGAATCCTGGCCACTCACAAAATCATAATATGAGTGCCGTTACTACGTTGAGATCGGGGAGAGTGCTAGATAACCGAGTGGGTGGGCAAGTTGATGATGTTAGTGATACCAATGATACCCCGGCTTTTACTTCTTCCCGTAATTCGTCTAGTCTCCCACCTTCATCCGAGCCTATTCTCCGTTTTCCCCAAAGCTCGAGCACTTCGCTCGATCTATCTAAGACGATCCCCACTCCAATTTTGGGATCGAATCCGTCCCCACAATCTTCTCCACAAATGTTGGACCCAAAACTTATTGATCAAGCTCCATTTCCAAACAGATTAAGGGCCAACAGACTTAACCCACAAATGGAGAAGATTGTGAAAATGTTTAAGAAAGTTAACGTAAATATTCCTCTCCTAGATGCTATTCAACAAATCCCATCTTATGCAAGAATCCTTAAATACTTGTGCACTAGGAAGAGAAAAACTCAAGTACCAAAAAAGATTTTCATGACGAGTAATGTTAGCACAGCTTTTACCCAGCAAATACTAAAGAAACGTAAGGACCCTAGCTGTCCTACCATCTCTATTTCTATTGGGGGTAAAAATATTAATCGTGCTTTACTCGACCTTGGCGCTAGCGTTAACTTACTTACATATTCCGTATATGAGCAGTTAGGGATTGGAGAATTGAAACCCGCCCATTGTACTCTCCAGATGGCAGACCGATCAATCACCAAATCTCGGGGTGAACTAGAGGATGTGTTAATTAAAGTCGGGGAATTCATATTCCCCATAGACTTTATTGTTTTAGATACACAGCCTGTGGCAAACCCACGCAACCAAATTCCGGTGATACCCGGTCGACCCTTCCTAGTAACTTCTAACGCTGTAATTAATTGTCGTAACGGTTCTATGAACTTATCTTTCGGGAAGATGACAATTGAGCTTAATATTTACAAGTTAGGAAGTCAATCATCTGAACCTTCTGCTCATTTGCTTAATGTTTGTTCCATCCACGAGATAGCTCCCGAAAGCTGCATGGATGAGGAACTTTGCTTTGATGATCTCGACAACACTAGTGAGACATCGTTTGATCTTGCACAATTTCATAGTGAGGATATGTTCGATGAGTCCATCCCAGAGTTTGAATCTGTTGACTCGTTGCAAAAATCAGTAGCACTTTCCGAGTCAATATCCTATGCAAGTTTTGAACCTCTTAGGGAGTCCGAATATCATTTCCTTACCCCACCTTCTATTGTCTCTCCGCCAATACTTGATCTCAAACCGCTACCTTCTCATCTTAAATATGCATATTTAGGTGAGAATGAGACTCTGCCCGTAATTATATCCGCTTCTCTAGCCTTAGAGCAAGAGAACACACTTTTGGCAGTGTTGAGATCAAATCGGCAAACATTTGGTTGGACAATGGCTGACATCAAAGGGATTAGTCCCTTAATTGTTGAACATTATATACATCTGATGGATGAAGCCAAACCAACCCGAGACCCACAAAGACGGTTAAATCCCGTTATGAAGAAGGCGGTAAAAAAAGAAATCGTCAAGTGCCTTGATAGTGGTGTAATTTACCCTATATCTGATAGCCAATGGGTAAGTCCTATTTACGTGGTCCCTAAAAAGTCTGGCTTCACGGTCATAACTAATGAGGCTAATGAGTTAATCCAAACACGCATCCAAACTGGGTGGCGCGTATGTATTGATTACAGAAAACTCAATGCCATGACGAGGAAAGATCAATTCTCTCTACCTTTCATTGACCAGATGTTAGAACGATTAGCTGGACACGAATACTATTGTTTCATGGACGGATACTCTGGCTATAACCAGGTACCAATCGCCGAAAAGGATCAAGATAAAACCACATTTACTTGTCCTGTCGGTACTTTTGCTTATAGACGCATGCCCTTTGGGTTATGCAACGCTCCCGCTACATTTCAGCGGTGTATGATGGGGATATTCTCAGACATGGTTGAGAATTTTCTGGAGATATTTATGGACGATTTCTCCATATTTGGGGACTCCTTTGAGGACTGCCTTCGTAATCTTGATGCGGTTCTTACCCGCTGTAAGGATAAGAACTTAAATTTGAATTGGGAAAAATGCCATTTTATGGTCCAAGAAGGTATTGTCCTTGGATATATAATTTCACAAAAAGGCATTGAGGTTGACAGAGCTAAAATTGATGTCATTCATAATCTCTCTCGTCCCAAATGTGTCAAAAATATATGATCCTTCCTTGGTCATGCAGGATTTTATAGGAGATTCATTAAGGACTTTAGCAAAATTGCTAGACCCTTAACTCTTCTATTGGCCAAGGAGACTACATTTCACTTCGATTTGGATTGTGAGGCTGCTTTTGAATCGCTTAAAGGATCTCTCACTAAAGCCCCCGTTCTATCATCTCCGGATTGGAACCACCCGTTCGAGCTTATGTGTGATGCATCAGATTTTGCTATTGGTGCAGTCTTAGGACAGCACATTGATAAGATGCCACATGTAATTTACTATGCAAGTAGGACCTTGAATGATGCAAAAATAAATTACACAACTACCGAGAAAGAACTCTTGGCAGTTGTATTTGCATTAGAAAAATTCAGGCCCTACTTGATTGGCTCGCGAGTAGTGGTTTACACTGATCACTCCGCCTTACGACACCTTTTATCGAAGAAGGATGCTAAGTCCAGGCTAATCCGTTGGATCCTGTTGTTACAAGAATTTGATCTTGTCATCCGAGATAAGAGTGGATGTGAAAACGTTGTAGCCGACCATCTTTCACGCATCACTTCTTCACCAACATTGACCGTGCCGATAAATGACTCATTTCCTGACGAACAGCTCTTGACTGTATCCTATGAAGCTTGGTTCGTAGATATTGTAAACTATCTTGCGACGGGACTTATTCCTAGCAATTGGTTGAAACAAGACAAACTTCGATTTCTATCCCAAATAAAATACTTTTACTGGAATGAACCTTATCTGTTTAAGTATTGTTCCGATCAAATCATTCGCAAGTGTGTCCCTAACGAGGAATTCAAGAGCGTGTTATCATTTTGTCATGATCAGGCATGCGGCGGTCATTTTGGTCCTCGAAAAACGGCGGAGAAAGTTTTGCAATGTGGCTTTTATTGGCCAACATTATTTAAAGATACATATGATCATTGCAAAACTTGTCCGCGGTGTCAGCATTTGGGCCGGATTTCATAAAAAACGAGATGCCGCTCCAACCTATCTTGGTTGTGGAAATATTCGATGTTTGGGGTATTGATTTTATAGGCCATTTTCCCAACTCTTTTGGGAATTTATATATCTTGTTAGCGGTTGATTACGTCTCGAAATGGGTGGAAGCAATACCGTGTCGCACTAATGACAACAAAGTTTTCATTAAGTTCCTTAAAGAAAATATCTTTTCGCGATTCGGACACCCTCGCGTTATAATTAGCGACAACGGGACGCATTTCTGTAATCGGTCTTTCAAGGCTTTGATGCGGAAATATTCAATCACTCACAAACTTTCTACGCCCTATCATCCCCAAACAAGCGGCCAAGCTGAGATCTCGAATAGGGAAATCAAACAAATTTTGGAGAAGACGGTGTCTAAAAACCGTAAAGATCGGTCAACCAAATTGACAGATGCTCTTTGGGCATTTCGCACCGCTTATAAGACCGATCTTGGTATGTCTCCATACCGCCTTGTGTTTGGGAAGGCATGCCACCTTCCTGTCAAGATCGAACATAAGGCAATGTGGGCTATTAAAGATCTTAACTTTGATTTTGATCATACTTGTAGCTATCGGAAGCTGCCATTGAATGAGCTAAGCGAACTCCGCGATGAAACTTACGATAATGCGGTGATAGTAAAGAACCGGACTAAAGTGTTCCACGATAAAAACCTTTTTAGAAAAACTTTCACATCAGGGAAACAAGTCCTTCTTTACGATTCCCGTCTCCATCTTCATCCGGGTAAGCTTAAATCTCGTTGGAAAGGACCTTTTGTGGTGCGGTATGTACACCCGCACAGGGCAGTAGAAGTTGAAAATTTGAAAAACGGTTCAATTTTTAAAGTAAATGGGAATAGATTAAAACCATATTTCTCTGCTGACCCAGCGGAGGAGCTCCTGTTTTTACAGGAGCCACTTTATCATAACTAAATTCCTCCGCCTCACCTCCATTTTTCGGCAACACTTTCTGAAAAGGACTTAACTATTAATAATGGAGGTGAGTGAAAAGGACTTAACTGAATATCTGTGCGTGCCAAAGAACAAGTTTGGGGGTAGTTTTCATTTAACTATTATTTTACCCCTTTTGTCTCTCCCCAAGTATACAGGTCCATGCTCCCAAAAGACAACATCAGTAAGGACACTGCTGAAAACAGGTTTGGGGGGAAGTTTGTATTCACTGAATTATCTTTGACACTGGGCATTCAAAATCTTTGTTTTTTATATAATGAAAGTTTGAAAGTGACAAATTACATTTGAAAGATCGGAATATTTTAAGAAAAATAAGAAAATTAGATATTTTCTTAAACAAAACTAGTAATAAGTAGTTATGAGCTATTATACCAAGGGTTAGTAAGATGAAGGAAATTGCTAATCTGAAGATAAAAATAAGTCTGAAAAATAGTTCCTATTCTAGAAGCCAAAAATTTGAACGTTGATACCCTACTATACGCACTTATACACGTCTTGAAACTCGGGATAGTAGATGATACCTTGAAATGCTCTTGTCTAAAAGCCAAAGTACGGAAATAAAAAAAATGAAGAATAAAAGATAAAATGGTGAAGAAAAATGAACACTGGTTTTTTAATCACCAAAGCAGCATAAAAAAATATAGCGAGGGTGCTTCATCACCTGGTGCCTTAGACCAACTGGTTTGGGAGTCACTGCTAAGCCTTAGGTGTTGCAAGACGAGGAAAATTGCTAATTATGCCTAACATTTGAGCACATTTAGTAATCGGTCAGTTAAGTACCTCAAGAAGTATCAACGGCCGCATGAAAAATGTGTGAGCAATTCTATCTAAAATATTCACCGATTAAAAAGTACTGAGGTAGATGGATAAGAGTATGATAGCTTGAATTGAATTCTCCAAGTGTAGGGATATTTTTACACACACATAGGGGTATATGATCGGTGTTTGGAAGAAAGGTAGGAATGAAGAATAAAGACGATATTTTATTGAGGGATAATGTGATTTCTAACATCTTTTCACGACTATTAAGATAGGGCTCATAGCAACTGAAAAACTGGTGTAGTTGAAAACTCTTATTTTCAAGTTCTTTCTTTTATAGTTCTTATCTTTATATGTAACTTTCACCGTTTCTTTTTTATTATGGGATTTTGTGGGTGCAATCCGCTGAAAACCCTCAGGAGACAACACTCCTCCTACTAGGGACACCTAGAGGTTTAACGGCTTGTTGCACGTGCTCAGTGCAATCGTGTTGCCTACGAAAGTGTGCTGCTTAGGATTTTTTTTTCTTTCTCCTTCTCTTGAATAACCAGTTTGCTCGGGACGATCAAAAATAAGTTTGGGGGTATTTGTTCAGTTGATAAAACTGCACATTTAATATGACATTTTTCCTACTATTTCTATATAATAAAAGGTGTTTATATAATATATGACACATATGAAGCTTTATCTGTAAAAATACTATTTTCATGTGTTTATATATTATAATTAACATTATGTAGGAAAAAGTAAGCATAAATATCCATGTGACATTTGGCCCATTTAAATATGCTTACCTTATTAAAAGCCTTTGACCAATTCTTAATGGTTAAGTTAATATCTCCATAAAACAAACTAATATTATTTGTTGAGTTATTGTGCAGAATTTTCAGGACTAAAATTAAATAAAAGTTGGCGAAACAAACCTGCCTAAATAAGAAAGTAAACTAAAAAAATCAATTCTGGCAGTAACGTAGAGAAGATTTTCAGTTTCCAGATATTCAAAAGATCACCACATGTTATCAAGATGAAGCCTCAGAAGATTGAGCCCACGAATACACTATAAGGCCGCAGAACCGCAGCCAAACCCACCTATTGGCCGAGGTTCCACCGCGATAAGGAGGAGTTAGGGCACGGGATTTTTTCTGTTGGGATCTTAACCACTGGTTTCCATATTAGGAAACTAGGATTCTGACTCTGGGACTATAAATAAGGACCGAGAGTTTCTTGGAAAAATCATCAAGCTGAAGAGATCGCGAAGTCCACGACAGACTCACGCATTCAGGCTGATCATCAACGGTTCATCTACCTCCTTAGAAGAGATCGAGAAGCAAACTAGCATTTTGTAATCATTTTCTAAGGAAACAAAGTGTAAATGAATTTTTTTGATTAATAAAGATAGTTGTTTTCTTATTCTATCTCTTTGTAGTTTTAATATGATTTCTCTCTCTATCTTTTCTTATCCCAACATGCACGAGTAATTCTTCGCTTGTTAGGGTTCATAAGATTATGGTAGGTTAATGGATGATGAAGATCCTTAAACTCTTTTTAAATCCTATAAAGTTTATAAACTTTATCAAAAGAATCATTAACATCCTAATCGGGTGCGCTACCAATTTATTGCTAGTCTCGACCGCGATTAGAGATTAGATTAATGATTGTTTGGTAAAGGCTAGACATGAATGGAGATCCATGTCAAGATAGGGGTTAAGAGTGGGAACCCTTTTCCCTCCAGAAACCCTAATCTACATGCATCACTGTCGATCTAGTTTTAAATCTATTAAAGGATAAAAAGAGTAATCTTTAATTAATAATCCATGACTACAAAATCTTAATGAACCCTACAAGCCCCCCTTCTACTATAAAATCTACATCCGTAGTTAATCTAGATCTATATTCTGCATCCGTGTT
Source organism: Agapanthus africanus (assembly GCA_030015575.1). Taxonomy (NCBI): domain Eukaryota; kingdom Viridiplantae; phylum Streptophyta; class Magnoliopsida; order Asparagales; family Amaryllidaceae; genus Agapanthus; species Agapanthus africanus. The sequence goes on from JASDDO010000019.1 coordinate 26,984,182, forward strand.
TGACGTAGATCTAGAACCTATAACCATTCTTCACCATTCTTTATTCTTCCTCCTTTCTTTCTCAACACGCCTAAAGTAAGAATAAAATATTCAACGTTTCCCAGAGGACGACCCGTACTCATCTCGGTCTAGCTACACGCGATACCGTTATTGATTGCGGTTAACTACTACAAAAAAACAGATCAATCAAGTACCTTCTTCCATTCATGAATGGAAGAAGAAGTTCTTGTTTGTCGGGCCACCCGAGGGTGAGGATTGGCCTGTTCCTGTCCAGTGGCACATGGCCAACTGCTCGCGGGTGAAGCGGTCGTCCGATCCCGATGTGATGGCGGTGTCGGCGTGGGAGCCCGTCCATCGGGCCGATGTGTTGCTGTCTGAGCAGGCCCTCAGTTAGGTCAGGCTCAGCCCCGCTCAGTTTGCGGGTAAGTTAGGAGCTTAGACGACCTGTTTAGACTTGTGTATTCTTCCATTCTTTCTGGGATTGCTAACCCCCTTTGTATTTTCGCTTCTTTGCAGAGCCGATGGACCAATCTAAATTCCGGGCTGCCATGGCCGAGAAGAAAGGGAGGAAGGCCGGAGGCGCCGACCCGTCGTGCCCCGCTGCGAGCCCAGCCCCATTGGCGGCCACTTCGGCTAGGCGTTCCACTACTCCCCGGGATCAGGAGACCAGCCACGGGGAGAGCCGCAAACATACTCGGGAGCAGGAACCCCGGGTTGTGGATGTGGCGGATAAGGCCGACCCTACCGTGGCCCCCTCAAGCGGCGTAAGAGGACGGTGTCCCGAGCCCCATCTTCCCCGATCTTCGTGCAGGAGGGGGATCTTCGCTACGAGGTTCCCTCGGGGCTTTCTATCGCCAATAGCTTGCTCTCCGAGATGGAGTGGTTGGCCGGGGGCAGAATCCCCTGGGGGACCCTCAAGGCCCAAATCGCGGCCATAGCTCAGGAGGCCATGCAGGTTAGTGTCCGCCTCCCGTTCGGGTTTTCATTAAGCCTTTTTGTGTGCAGAATCGTATACCTTTTTAATCCCTCATTTTGTTTTCCTCACGTCCTCCAGCACTGCGCCCTCGTCGCTAATATGGAGTATGAGGAAATCTCCCCAGCGCTGCAGCTGGCGGGCGCGTCTTCCTCGTGGGAGGAGATCCTGAGCCGGGAGCTTCATCGAACGAGGGAGAGGATCGCCGCCCTCGAAGACCGGGTGGCTGCAGAGAAGAAGGTGAATGCCAACTGTCGGGAGTCCATCCGAGTTTCAATGGAGTCTAACAAGGTCGTTGAGGACAAGTCGGAGGATGGCAGGGTGCTCACCGCCACTTTGAAGAAGACGCGGGACACCCTCAAGAGGGAGAACAAGACGCTGAAGGAAGGGATGAGGTGCGCTGACCTCCGGGCTGCGAAGGCGGTGGAGAGCTACAAGATGTCGGATTAATTCTACATCGACCTCACCGATGCCTCGGCCCTCGTCTGGCATGATGCCCTCGACGCCGTCAAGGGGTTGACGCCAGAGTTTCCCGACAATAAGCTTCGACTCGAGTACCCCCTCGAGGGTGAGGTGCAGGGGGATTCCACCGGAAGCGTCGCCGGGGGGAAGGCCCTGATGGGGGCGTTGAGGAGAAGGCAGTCACCCCGGCTCCCAGTGCCGAACCTACTGCGTGTTCCCCTCCGAAAGACACGGCGGAGACGCGATGTACGTCTCACCTGAATTTCGGGGCAGATACTAATTGGTGCTATCCGTCCACCTCTCCGAAGATGCCAAGTTGATTTATGGCACCATGTATCGAAGGTTTAAACGGATGCGGCCGATGTAGCAGACTTCTTCAGATTCCCCTTCATTTGAGGGGTTTTTGATTGTGGGGACGCTCTTCCCTGCAGGCGCAAGCCCCTGCAGTTAATTACGCTACCGCATTGCTGTAACAACTTTCTCCTTCTCCAGATGGTCACTTCGTGTCGTGTGTGTTTGTTTTGTTTGTGGTTGCCCGTGGATTATATACGGAGACTAATTTATGTTGTCGCCCGTAGGACGTGGATTAGTCCAAATCCGTATCTTCTTAGATTTGGGTTTGGGGGTTTAGTTTAAGGATACCTTAGCCTCATTTGAGACTAAGATTAACTTAAACGTTTGTTAAGGATACGTTAGTCTAATTTCTAGACTAAGATCAACTTAAGAGGATCATTTAGATCCAACAAAAGAGCATTTAGACTCTATTGTTTAGTTTACGGACATTTCGGTCGATTACCAGTTTAAGGACATGGTGGTCAATTGTTAATTTAAAGACATCCCGGGCAAGTTTAAGGACATCATAGTCCGTGAGTTTAAAGACCCCACAGTCAAGGTTAAGGACATCATAGTCCGTGGGTTTAAGGACTCCACCGTCCAGGTTAAGGACATCATAGTCCATGGGTTTAAGGACTCCACAGTCTAATGTTAGTTTTAAGACATCACGGTCGAGGTTAAGGGCATCATAGTCCGTGGGTTTAAGGATTCCACAGTCCGATGTTAGTTTTAAGATGTCATGGTCGAGGTTAAGGACATCATAGTCCATGGATTTAAGGACTCCACAGTCCGTTGTTAGTTTTAAGACGTCACGGTCGAGGTTAAGGACATCATAGTCCGTGGATTTAAGGACCCCACAGTCCAGTTTAAAGACGTCATAGTCTATGGAATGTATGGTTGTCGGGACCCGTCACCTCTCTGAAGACGTTGAAAGATTACAATGACAAATATCAGAGGAGTTCAGAGATGTACCCTTGAACCAATGTTGGTTGGGAGATCTATAGTCCAATTTGGGACTGAATTCTGTTTGCAGGTTTATGAGAATGTGAGTTGAACATTTTATTGTTCTGGCTATTGAGCCTTCATCTGGGCTCGGCCCTTTTAATAATGCATAGCATTTATCAGAACAAAGTATGTTCTGACAGTGCGCCACGTGGCGCGTCAGGCGCTTTGCGCCAAGGAAAGAGCGCATTGCGCTTCTGTTGGATAGCGCACACGAGGAGGACACGTGTCGCGCTTAGCGCTAGTTTACTGGCGCATTGCGCTTTTAGTGCATGAGCGCGTTGCACTAGTCTGTTGGCGCACCAGTGAGTGACACGTGGCGCGCTTGGCACTGAGCGCCAGCCCATGAGCGCAGTGCTATGTTTTTAGAAGCGCAAAGCGCCGATTGTGTCTCTGGTTGACACGTGGCAGGTTTTGGCGCTAAGCGCCGGTCCAAGGAGCGCAAGGGCGCAGTTCATGACTGCAAGGCACTTTTTAATAGCGCAAAGCACTTCTGATCAATTTTAAGATCAAAGAACAAATTTATGTTCTTCAAAGGAGGCTTTGCCTCAAGATCAAAGAACAAAAGTTCTTGTTTTTTATAAAAGGCTCTGCCTTTATAGATCAAAAGATCTGTGAATGAAGTAAAATACTTCTTTTAGTCTTTTTATGATTAGATCTTTTTGATCTTTTCTTTTAAATCAAAAGACCTTGGTCTTTTTATAGATCTAAAATCGTTTTAGAAGATGGTTCTTCTTTTTTATGAGATGGATTCATCTCTGTTATTCAAGAACATAGTTCTTTACCTTTAAGATGAAGAAAAATCTTCTTTTTCTTAACAGTTTGCTCTTTTTTGCAGAGGGTTTTTTTCTCTCTTTTTCTGTGTGTGTCTCTGTCTCTTTTATACTTGAAGTCTAGGGTCCTTTATATAGGGCCAAATGATTTGTTGAATTGGTTAGAGAGATCTTTCTCTTGATTGATTGGGGAATACTTCCCTCCGTTGGATCTTTGATCCTAAGGCTTCTGTTTGACAGAAGATAATCTTCTTGTTTTAATAAGATTGAGAAATCTTTCCATGCAGAATTTGTTCTGTTTTTGGTAATTCATTATTTACCATTGGATCATTGATCCGGTGGTGCTTAAAGCACAATCTTGTTATTTGGAAAGATTTTGAGGAATCTTTCCTTGACAGAATTTATTTCTGGTTAATTAATGATTTATCATCATTATTAGATCCTTTGATCCAACGGTGGGAATCTTTAATCCCAGCACCGGCGCACCTATGCTCGACACGTGGCGCGCAGCGCAGAGCGCAGCGCAATTGCGCCTGCTCACCCGTGCTTGACACGTGGCGTGCAGCGCAGAGCGCAGCGCAACTGCGCTAGCGCATCTGTGTTAGACACGTTGCGCGCTGCGCAGAGCGCAGCGCAACTGCGCTAGCGCACCTGTGTTAGACACGTGGCACGCAGCGCAGAGCGCTGGATCTGAAGCGTTACTTCAACTTTTTAAATTTTGAATTTTGAAAACAGAGCTTTGCTCTGATTGGGGGTGCACTGCCTAGGGCTCAGTGCTCCTGGCGCTGGCGTGTCTGCTTTTGACACGTGGCGCGCAGCGCGCAGGATCTGAAGCGTTGCTTCAATTTTTGAATTTTGAAATTCAAAACAGAGCTTTGCTCTGATTAGGGGAAACACTGCGGTGGGCGCCGACCCTCAAGCCGCCACCCCGGCTCCTGAGGTGGCCGCGGAGCACGTCGAGGTCCTTCCCGGCCCTGAGTCTCCCTGCCCTCTTTTTTGTATATTTTTTGTTTTCGTCTTGGAATTTTATAAGCCTTCGGGCAATTTTGTAAGGCTGGGGAGCCCACAATACCTTTGTAAAGGTTCCCGAGTTGTAAATAAAAACCTTTTGCAGAATTTTGTATGGCAATGTTTCCATTTCACTTCAATGTTTCCATTTCGCGATAACGTCTTCATTTTGCTCTCCTGATGAGCGATAGGTCAGGGACCGATCCTTTAGTTGGCGATCGCGCGTCGAGTTAAACCCAATTATTTGTCAAAGTGTACAATGGCCGGTGTAAGGTCGGCATCGTTATGGCCCCGAATTCGAGGTGGCGATCACACGTTGAAGGTATGCCGGTTGGTATATTTGAGTAGAAAGTCATAGACTCGTCCATTTCCTCGAGTTGGACTGGTGACCATCTCTCTGAAGATGGGTCGGTGTAGACCGAGCAGAGGGGTAGGGAGTTACCCACTGAGGATAGACCGAGCAGGGAAGCTGCTCGGTGACCTCTTGGGAGGGTTTAAATCCTTAGCATAGATGGGTAAGAAGTTACCCACTAAAGATAGACCGAGCAGGGAAGTTGCTCGGTGGCCTCTTGACGAGGTCTTCGATCCTTGGCATAGATGGGTAAGAAGTTACCCGCTAAGGATGGACCAAGCAGGGAAGCTGCTCGGTGGCCTATTAACGAGGGCTTCGATCCTTGGCGTCGGTGGGTAGTAAACTACCAGCCAAGGATGGACCGAGCAGTGAAGCTGCTCGGTGACCTCTTGATGAGGGCTTCGATCCTTAGCGTAGATGGGTAAGAAGTTACCCGCTAAGGATGGACCGAGCAGGGAAGCTGCTCGGTGGCCTCTTGACGAGGGCTTCGATCCTTGGTGTTGGTGGGTAGTGAACTACCAGCCAAGGATAGACCGAGCAGGGAAGCTGATCGGTTGCCTCTTGACAAGGGCTTCGATCATTAGCGTAGATGGGTAAGAAGTTACCCTCTAAGGATGGACCGAGCAGGGAAGCTGCTCGGTGGCCTCTTGACGAGGGCTTCGATCCTTGGCGTCGGTGGGTAGTGAACTACCAGCCACGGATATACCGAGCAGGGAAGCTGCTCGGTGGCCTCTTGACGAGGGCTTCGATCCTTGGCATCGGTGGGTAGTGAACTACCGGCCAAGGATGGACCGAGCAGGGAAGCTAATCAGTTGCTTCTTGACGAGGGCTTCGATCTTTGGCGTCGGTGGGTAGTGAACTACTAGCCAAGGATAGATCGAGCAGGGAAACTGATCGGTTGCCTCTTGACGAGGGCTTCGATCCTTAGCATAGATGGGAAAGAAGTTACCCGCTAAGGATGGACCGAGCAGGGAAGCTGATCGATTGCCTCTTGACGAGGGCTTCGATCCTTAGCGTAGATGGGTAAGAAGTTACCCGCTAAGGATGGACTGAGCAGGGAAGCTGATCGGTTTCCTCTTGACGAGGGCTTCAATCCTTAGCGTAGATAGGTAAGAAGTTACCCGCTAAGGATGGACCGAGCAGGGAAGCTGGTCGGTTGCCTCTTGACGAGGGCTTCGATCCTTGGTGTCGGTGGGTAGTGAACTACCAGCCTAGGATGGACCGAGCAGGGAAGCTGCTCGGTGGCCTCTTGACGAGGGCTTTGATCCTTAGCGTAGATGGGTAAGAAGTTACCCGCTAAGGATGGACTGAGCAGGAAAGTTACTCAGTGGATTCTTGACGAAGGCTTCGATCCTCAGCGTAGATGGGTAAGAAGTTACCCGCTAAGGATGGACCGAGCAGAGAAGCTGCTCGGTTTAGCCCAGCCTTCCTAGATGTGTGAATACCTATAAGAGTGACCATCGCGGGCGGCACGCGGCAGAAACGCGCAGGTGAGACGAGGTGTTCCAAGATCCGCGTCGTTCCGACTTCGATTCACTGAGAAATACGGGATACCTGCCACGTGGCAATACAATATTGGAAGAATTGAGAAAATCCCAGGATTCGTGCCCATGTGCGCGTAAATTTGAGTTCTTGGGGATTCTGCGGAGGCTATAAATAGAGAAGGAGATGCCAACTATTCAACATTGCTTTTTCGAGATGGCCGGGTGTATCTATGCGATCGAAGAGATCATTACTCCCGATGACATCTATCTATACGACCAGTCCGTTTCCAAGGAGAGGTACCGGGGAGTGGTCCAGCGCATCGAGGACCACATCGGCCGTCTCCTTCCTCGCCGGTCGTCCCTCCTCCAATTGCTGATGTACGCAATCTGGAGGAGGTCCCCGGGGTTGTACAACCCCCTCTCTGAAGAGTTGCTGGATGAGGCACTTGACAAGACGCGTACGATCTACGTGCTTGGCCTCATCTCGAAGAGAAGGCACGACCGATCTTTGGCCTCTATTTTGGAGTGCTTCCAAAAGAGACAGATCGCGAGCCAGGGCTCGGTAGATGGAGGGCCCGGTGTTTCTGTGGTATCCCAAGTTCGTGGGAAGCATCAGCGGGAGCGGGCTGAAGAGGCAAGGGCTTGTCTGGCGGAGAGTATCACCAGCAATGCTTCCTTGACCCCGTTCCCCCTCTTTTGTAATTTCAATTTTTATGTAAGGTTGAGGAGCCCACAATACCTTTTGATAAATAAAATTCTCATTTTTGCGATGTTCTATTGTTTCCTTTTTGTCTTCTGGGTGCATTTGAGTATTTTCGCGAAACGAAATCCGTGAGCTTTGAGCCGAGGAAGAGGGAAAAAAATAGGTGAGCAACAAACAGTAACTGAAATGACTTTGCCGGGTAAATTTTACAGTAAGCAATAAACAAGCAAGTTAAATGAAATGAGTACCACATTATGATCAAACAGTAATTGAAAATAGTAGCATTGGGCTCGGGTGTTACATTATACCCAACTACAAAAAGAATTTCGTCTTCGAAATTCCAAAAATACAAAGATAGATAACTACAAGAAAAGGTGAGGAAACTTCTGCCGGATTTCATCATCTCGTTCCCAGGTGGACTCTCCATGCGAGCGATTACCCCAAGAAACAAGCACAAGGGGGATAACCTTGTTCTTAAGAACCTTTTCCCTTCGATCCACGATTTCAATCGGTCGCTCCTCAAAAGTCAAGTCTTCTTGTACTGTTAGCTCCGAATGATCCAAAACGTATGTTTCATCTCGAACATACTTACGGAGTTGAGATACGTGAAACACATCGTACACATTTGCCAAGGACTGCGGTAACGCCAAACGATACGCTACCTCACCAACACGCTCCACGATCTCAAGGGTCCAATGAATCGAGGACTAAGCTTTTCTCGACTTCCAAAACGAATCACCCCTCTAGTCGGTGATATCTTCAAGAATACCAAATCACCCACGGTGAACTCTAGAGGTCTTCTTGACGTATCTGCCCAACTCTTCTGTCGGTCCGTGCTGCCTTCATATGATTTCTGATAGGGTTAACCTTCTCAACTGTCTGCACAACCAAATCTGGTCCCAATAATCTTCATTCACCGACATCGTCCTAACAAACAGGTGAACGGCATTTACGACCATACAAAGCTTCAAATGGAGCCATCTGAATAGTTGCCTGAAAACTGTTGTTGTAAGACAACTCCACCAAAAGTAGATGATCCTCCCAAGACCCCTTGAAGTCCAACATGCATGCTCTCAACATATCCTCAAGAGTTTGGATCGTTCTCTCCGACTGACCATCAGTTTGAGGATGATAAGCTATGCTAAACTTCAATCGAGTCCCCAAACTTTCCTGTAAACTCCTCCAGAAGTGTGATAAGAACCGAGTGTCCCGATCGGACACGATGCTCACCGGTACTCCATGCAATCTTACAATCTCCTGCATGTACCGCTCTGCCAAAGTCTCTGTTGATTGACCAACCCGAAAAAGAATAAAGTGAGCTGCCTTGGTCAATCGGTCAACAATTACCCATACTGCATTGTTGCCTTTTGGACTCCGCTGTAAAGCCGTCACGAAATCCATGGTTATATGTTCCCACTTCCACTGAGGAATCGGAAGTGGTTGCAATAAACCAGCAACCCTTTGATGTTCAGCCTTAACTTGCTGACACACCAAGCACTTCGCCACAAAGCGAGCAATCTCCCGCTTCATGCCCTCCCACCAGAAATGCTGTCGAATATCTCGGTACATCTTTGTGCCTCCTGGATGTACAGAATAAGCTGAACTGTGTGCCTCCTTCATAAGCTCTTCACGGACATCACCCTTTGGCACACACAAACGGCTACCATACCTCAACGAACCATCTTCATGGATCAATAAATCTGTTCGTAGCCCGGCTTCAACCTGCTCTCGAAACTTTTGCAGTCTAAGATCCTGCGATTGAGCTGCTTTAATATTCTCGATCAAAGACGAATGTACTTGCAGCTGCAACAACTGTCCCGTAGAACACGGTAGCACAAACTCCAAGTTAAATCTTCGAAAATCTGCGACGATCTCCTTCTGCGTAGTTAACACCTGAATTACTGGTAACCGACTAAGCGCATCCGGCACAACATTACCCTTCCCCGGATGGTACTTAAGATCAAGATCGTAGTCAGCCATCAGCTCCAACCATCTACGCTGCCTCATGTTAAGCTCCTTCTGTGTGAACACATACTTCAAGCTCTTATGATCTGTAAAAACTTCGACTCTTTCGCCCAAAAGGTAGTATCTCCAAATCTTCAAAGCGAAAATCACAGCCGTAAGCTCCAAGTCATGAGTTGGATAATTCTTCTCATGGGTCTTCAACTGTCTCGATGCGTATGCTACAACCTTCCAATGCTGCATCAAAACACATCCCAATCCTTTCCCAGATGCGTTGCTGTGAATCACCAATCCTCCGGAATTGTCTGGCACGGTCAGAATAGGGGCGGTTATCAACTTCTGCTTCAACGTCTCGAAAGCTAACGCACACTTATCCGCCCATACAAAAGGTACCTCCTTGCGTGTAAGCTTGGTCAACGGCTCTGCCAGACGAGCAAAGTTCTCCACAAATCTCCTGAAGTATCCGGCTAATCCAAGGAAACTTCTTATCTCAGCAACATTCTTTAGAATAGGCCAATCTCGAACTGCTGCAATCTTTTTTGGATCGACGGCAATGCCATCGCCAGACACAACATGCCCCAAAAACCTTACTTCCTCCAGCCAAAACTCGCACTTACTCATCTTCGCATACAATTTCTCCTGTCTCAACGTCTGCAGTGCGATCTTCAAATGCTCAGTATGCTCTTCAAAACACTTTGAGTAAACCAGAATATCGTCAATGAATACCACAATGAACTGATCCAAGAACGGTGAAAAGATTCGGTTCATCAAGTCCATGAATACTGCCGGCGCATTCGTTACTCCGAAGGGCATCACTAAGTACTCGTAATGTCCATACCGAGTTCGGAACGCCGTCTTGCAAATATCTTCTGTTTTCACTCGGACCTGATGATATCTGGATCGTAAATCCAACTTCGAGAATACCCTCGCGCCACTAAGCTGCTCAAAAAGTTCTCTAATGCGAGGGATCGGGTACTTGTTCTTGATAGCCACCCGGTTTAATTCTCGATAGTCGATACACATCCTTCTTGTGCCATCCTTCTTCTTTACTAGAAGAACTGGAGCTCCCCAAGGCGAGTTACTGCTTCGAATCCAACCCTTTTCAAGCAATTCAGCAACCTGTTTCTTTATTTCTTCCAACTCTACTGGCGCCATTGGATAATACGCTTTAGATACTGGCGCTGCATCAGGAATAAGATCAATTGCGAACTCCACATCTCGCTTTGGTGGTAAACCCGATATATCTTCAAACACGTCCATAAAATCACGAACAACAGCCGGCTCTTCACTTTCATCACTTCTATTGATGCAAGAATATTATTTGTCGGCCTAGCCCTAAACTCGACTGGCCCGACAGAACTGCTTCCTTAACGCAACTGCTGTCTGCTGCAAACTCCCTTTCATCCCAGATAAACTCTGCTGCTCTTGGCTGCTGCAAGTATTTGTGAGAAAGTGGTCAAACCCAGGGAGATAATTTGCCTCTGGATGTCCACGTCCAGTCTGCGCATGAACCTCCGTGCCCTGTCTGCATCGTTGGCAACTAAAGGTCCAGCGAAACTACTGAGTCTCGTCCATTCTGCTACATGCACATCTACGGGTGCTCCCTTCTACTTTAGTCCGATGAACTTCTCTTCCATTTCCTCCCATGCAGTCCGCGGGAAGAACTTCTCCAGGAAACTCTTCGAAAAATCCGCCCACTTGATCGGCTTGGGCAAGCGGGTCTCCTCAACAAGCCACCATTCTCGGGCGTAGTCCACTAGCTGAATGCGTACCACAACAACTTTTTTGTCATCTGGAATCTGTGCCGCAAAAAGCAAGTTCTCTGTGTCAACTAGCCACTGCTCCACTGGCAACGGCTCCTTTAAACCAGTAAATGTAGACGGACCCAACCGTCTGAAATCTGCTACGGTCCCTACTCGGTCAACTGGTCTAGCTCCAACATTGTTCACAGACTGCTGAACGATCTGCAAACCTTCCCGAAACGAGTCCGCTTGCTGCTGGATCAGCTCGGTCTGTTTCTTTGATTCTCCAGCATTCCTCTTATCACTCTAAGCATGGCGGCTTCGTCCACACGCCTCTGGTATGTCTTCAATTTCTTACCGGCCATAATCCTGAACTCAAAATACCCAACATTAGCATGATCATAGATTTTGAATATAGATCAAGGCTAGAACTCCAAGATACTTAAATAGAGTACCGCATTGTAACTATGCCGCGGTATCATAGCCATAATTACATAACTCCATCCAAGTCGCCTAAGTCCTAGAGATAACAAGGAATCAGGTTTTCGAATCGATATGCAAAGGAAGTTTGCACATCGTAAAAGATATAATCAGGAAGAATGTGATTCAAGAATGGTAAAACGGTCAAGGTGGCAGGACATGTTTCCTAAACACGGGTATTCTGATTCGTGTATTGGGTACAATACCCAACTACAAAAGAATCAACCCGACTATCCTATGTCTTTGATACCAAAAGAACCATGCCACGCCCCGCTTCCCAGAGTACGCTAGATTGGGCACGTGACATAGCCAACCATGCTACCTATGGGTAGGAAGTATCCATCCACAGTCACATTACGGTGGTAGAGATATCAAGAACAAGATAAAACTATCTAAAACATGTCCATAATCCAGAATAACAGGAGTCAATAATAAATAAATGCGGAAGCAAATGATCCAATACAAATAACTGAAAAGTGTGTCCCATAATGCGGGCTCACATCAGGAAATAAATGCAGGAAATAAAACTAACTACTACTGAACTCACAGCTCAGCCTGCTGGCTGAAGTACTCCTGCTCGGACTGCAACAGCGGTACGGAATCTGGGCCATGCAAAACCCAGACGTCAGCGCGTCATGTCATTAAGTAATATAATATGAACAGTGTAGCAGGCAATGTAATATAAACATGAATACAGCAAGAATAACAATAATATGAATCATACCAGTACAGGGTAGCGTGCAGTGAGTAAACTAAACTGTTCTATCAGGTTTTTCTATTCTAAAGTCTTTGAAATCAATTGATGAATCATCGATGTAACTCAATAGTATCCCGTACATACCCGGGACCACGGCCACAATATTCTCGGCTGCAGCCGAGACATGCCGCTAGGCACAAAACAGAAATGTGTACACTCGATAGTATCCCGTACATACCCGGGACCATGGCCACAATATTCTCGGCCGAAGCCGAGACATGCCGCTAGGCACAAAACAGGAATGTGTACACTCAGAACAGGTAGTGAACTGCCGAGTTACAAGTCAGGTTTTACCTTTGATTTCCCCATACCCCCAAGTTATGTATGTCAAGTCAGGTATTCAGTAGTCAAGAACTAATGCCAACACAGGATCAGGTAAAAGCAGGTTTGTCTGGATAGACAATAGGAACGGTCCATGAAGACTACATGTTATGTTTGTTGGCATTAGACACAAGATCAGGTAACAGGTAAAGCCATGGTACATCAGGTCCAGCCAGGTAATGTATAAAGGTGTCATGTCATGTCAAGAGTGTACGGTACCATGTCATGTCAAGTAGGAAGTGTAACAGTTCATGTCAGGAAGCACAAGATGTCATGTGGGTGCTCATAATCAAACATAAGCATGTGTATAAATAAACAAGCATGAGTACTATCAGAACAATAAACTGGAACATATAATATGATATGCAAATAGATATAATTTCAAGGATATGGATGCACAGTTATCGATTAGGGTTACATTTATAGTTCCAATATTAATTAGGATGCAATTTATTAAATATGGAGTGTTAATATCATATTATTATGTAGTAATGTGATCTATGGATGCAATTATATGTATCTTAAATGCGATGGATGCAAACGGGTATCCGAAAAGCTATAAAACTATAAAATGGTAATGTGGGATGTACAACTAAGTAATATGTGATATAAATATTGATATAATAATATTAATATGGATAGCATATTCAAAGCGATTAATAACTATAAAAGTGGTATTGATTAACCATGCACAAGAACGTTCCGTTCAGAAATTCAGCGTCACCCTAATTTGTAAAATAGCTTAAAAATAACAAAGGTACGTGTCTTATACCAAAACAAAGATAATTCAATAAGGTTTTCAGTTTTATAAGTATAAGTATCTCAGGTTGTCCCTACAAAAAGTTATGAACATTCGAAATTGAAAGTTTGCTGCTGGAATTTCCCTGGACAGCAGTTTGGAGACATTTTCATTTGCATTTTAAGTTATTTAAACAATTTATTTTGCAAGTAAATATTTCATAGAGTTATAGTATTCTGAGTTAGCTTCGTAACGAACTAAAGAACGTATACTAATGATTTTTTTATGATTTATAATGAATTTTATAAGATAAGGTGTACAGTAAATTTCAGATTTGTCATATCCGATTTTTCAACGACGTTTCATGTATAAACTATAAGATTTTCAAATGTATAACATTATAAAATGAAGATTATAAACTAATTAAAGATAATAATAATAAATATTACGACGATATATATTTTAAATGATATGGTTGCAATATAATGTAATCTAGTATGCCACAAGATAAGTTTTCATGATCTAGATTTAATATGATATAAACGGATGCAAACGGAACATCGAAACGTTATAAAATTAAACATGGGGCACTAGATTTAAACTATAGGTATGGTATTTATTTAAATAGGTATAAAATGAATTATATAGTATGTAGCAAGATTAACTTGCCTCGATGGGTCGCGAATCGGGAAAACGGAACGTTAACCGTCGGCGGGGAAAACTCGCGACGGGCGCACGGTTCACGGAATGAACCCAAACGACGAACAAAGGAACCACACGGGTCGGGGTACCTCGCTGGAACGTCGAGAAGCGTCACCGGCACGACGGAATTCCGGCAACAAAAGAACAGTTAAAAAAAAAATGAGAAACGAGACATGAAGTAAGAAGAGAAAGAATGATAAAGAGAATTACGAGAGAATATATGAGAGAGAGAGAAAAAAAAGTGGAGAGATAGAGAGAGAGAGCTGCAGGTGGGGGCCCACGGAATTAAAAGGAACGCGATTGGCTAAAGGGGAATCGTTAGTTAGGGATAAATATTAATTAAAGATTCAAAACATTTTAAGGAACAGTAGGATATATATATAGGTTAATTTAAAAATTTAAAAGATAGGTAATGAACAGTAAGATATCAGGTTAGTTAGAAAAATATATGCGATGGTTTTAATAATATTAAAATTTGGGATTTTTGCGCCAAATAAAATATTTCCAAATCGCGCCCGGGTCGGGTCCAAAAATTTGAAATTGAAATAATAGGATTTTAAGCGGGATCCAAATTTTAAAATTAAGTGTTTTATGATCAAAAAGCATACCCCCAAAAAGGACACACGTACGTGCACGTAGCCGTCCAAACTCGCCCGTTTAACGGAACGGGACGAGAACACAATGCACGGACGCTACCACGAGGTTAGGGGTGTCAAGTAGGCCAAGATGAATATTTTCAATTTTATTTTAGATGCCAAAATTTGTTATATGTAGAAATGACTTTGCCGGGTAAATTTTACAGTAAGCAACAAACAAGCAAGTTAAATGAAATGAGTACCACATTATGCTCAAACAGTAACTGAAAATAGTAGCATTGGGCTCGGGTGTTACATCGGTGCTGTAGCAGAGGCTGAAGGGGGTCTCTCCAGTGGGGGTCTTCTTCGATGTGCGCAAGGCCCATAATACCCGGGGTAATTCGTCAACCCAACTGCCCTGTCGTCCCTCCAGGCGAGCTCGAAGACCTCGGATGACGGCTCGGTTAGCGACCTCGGCCTACCCGTTGCACTGGGGGTGCGCAACTGCGGCGAACTTCATCAGTATATGGTATTCGCTGCAGAATCCTTTGACTTTTTCGTTATCAAAATTCGTCCCATGGTCGGTGACGATACACCTCGGGATCCCGAACTGGAATATTATGTTGTTTTGCAGGAACTTGATAGTTGTGGTGGCGTCCGGTTTTCTGATCGAGACGGCCTCGATCAACTTCGTAAAGTAGTCCACCGCGATGAGGATGTACTTGTACCCGCCCATACCAGTAGGGAATTGGCCTACCATGTCCATTCCCCACTGGGCAAACGGCCAGGCGGATGTTAGGGTCGTTAGCTCGGTAGCCGGAAGGCGGGGTATGCTGCCATGGAGTTGGTAGCTCTTGCACTTTCTGACGAGCTTCTGAGCATCCTGATAGATGGTCGGCCAATAGTATCCTTGGAGGAGTGTTTTCTGGAATAAGGTGTGGGCCCCTTGATGTGCTCCGCCGACCCCTTCGTGGATTTCACGGAGGACATAGTCGGCTTCGCGGGGATTAACGCACCGAAGCAGGGGTTGAGCGAAGGATTTCTTGTAGAGGTTCCCTCTGCTCCATACGAAATGGCGGGCTTTGGTTCGGAGGCGGCGGGCCTCCCCTCGATCTCCGGGGAGCGTACCCTCTTTCAGGAACTCCACGAGGGGCTGCCTCCAATCCCGGCCTTCTTCCCGGGCCGTGTAAACTTGGAGTGATGTCGCTCTATCCTTCACACTTGGCCGTGGCAGGACCTCGAAGAGGATGTTTCTCTTGTTGTTGGCCGTGTAGGAGGAAGCTAGCTTTCTCAAGGCGTCAGCCTGGGCGTTTAGGTGCCGGGGGATCTGCTCTACTTGAACTTCGTTGAAGTCCTTCCGTAGTCTTCTTACCTTGGACAAATATTTTACCATCAGAGGTTCCCGTGTCTCGAAACGGCCGGTCACCTGGCCTACGACCAGGGTGGAGTCGCTGCGGATTCAAATCGTCTTTAGCCCCACTCCGGAGGCGATTCGTAGTCCAGCGAGCAAAGCCTCGTACTCTACGGCGTTGTTTGATGCTCTGAACCCGAGTTTTAAGGAATATTCCATATCTGCCTCGTTCGGGCCCCGAATGATGAGGCCGGCATCACAACCTTCCTCGGTTGATGACCCATCGACGTAAAGGACCCAGTCGGGAATAGAGTCAGGCCCCTCTTCGATCGAAGGTTGAGATCCGGGGGCCGACATGGACACTGCCTCTTTGTTGGGGATAGTGCATTCGACGATAAAATCGGCTAAGACCTGTGCTTTGATAGCCTGCCTCAGGCGGTACTTGATGTCGAATTGGGACAACTTCCACCTCCACTTCTCCAAATATCCAGAAGAATCGGGGGAGGCGAGAATAGCCCCTAAAGGGCGCTCGGTGAGAACGAGGATGGTGTATGGCTGGAAGTAGTGCCGTAGTTTCCTTGAGGCCACTATAAGCACCAGGAAAATCTTCTCTATGGCTGGGTACCTTGTTTCCGCATCTTTAAAGACGTGGCTTACGTAGTAGACCGGCCTCTAGACCCCTTCGACCTCTCGGACGAGCACCGAGCCTGCAGCTTGATCGGACATCGCCAGATACAGTGATAGATCGTCTCCTTCAACTGGCCGGGTGAGCAGTGGGGGAGTCGCCAGGTGCGTTTTTAATTGTTCGAAAGCGATCTGGGACTCTTCCAACCATTCGAATCTTGGGATCTTCCTCAAGGCTTTGAAGAATGGGAGGCACTTTTCCCCGGATCTTTACATGAAACGATTCAGGGCGGCTACCCTCCCTGTGAGCCGCATGATTTCGACGTTGGTCTTTGGCGCGGCCATGTTGAGAATGGCGCCGATTTTCTCCGGATTAGCCTCGATACCTCGGTGGGTAACCATGAATTTAAGGAACTTTCCACTAGTGACCCCGAACGCGCACTTGGCGGGATTCAGCTTCATTTTGTATTTGCGGAGGACGTCGAAAGTCTCGCCAAGATCTTTAGCGTGTTCCTCTGACGAGGTTGATTTAACGAGCATGTCGTCGACGTAAACCTCCATGTTCCTCCCGATCTGTGATTTGAACATCCTGTTGACCAAGCGTTTGTAACGTTTTAAAAATAAATAAATAAATAATTAGATAAATAAAATCCTTTAGGTGAATTTTCTGATAATTGGTAAAATAAACCATATTTTCCGTAAAACTTAACTACAATTATTTTTCAATATACATTTAAATACGGCTATTTTAACTATGTAATTACTAGTAAATGGTGTTTATTTAGTGACTTATAAATTATTATTTTACTTAAATATTTTTCCATAATTAATTATTTTAAATATTAACATAAGCTTTAAATTATACGTTTAATTAATGTAAATTACAAATTGAAATGGATTAATTTAAAATTTGTGCACCATGACACACTAAAACAAAATGTAATATGTTGCTTTGAATTGAGTTGGAGTTGTCATGAGGTTTCTAGATAATTATAGAATGAGTTATTGGAAAAAGGGAAAAAATAAACTAACTAATTAAAAGAGGTGATTATTTGGAAGTCTCCACACTCACCCACAAACCCCACACACTCTCTCTCTCTCTCTCTCACCCCATGTGGCCGAGCCTTTAGCAGCCCCCCCACATTTGATTCATTTCATTGTCTTCTAGAATCTAGGTTTAAGTAAAAATGAAAAGAAAATAAGATAAACAAGAAATGACTTAAAAGAAGAATAATTGGGGGAAACTTCTACATGTGTGTAGACACATCACTCCCTCTCTTTTCCCTCATGAAGCTGCTGGCCGAGCCAGGTTCCCCCTTTCCCAAAATTTTCCTTCTTCAATTTTTATTCAAAAAGCCTCCAAAATCTATCAAAAATCAATATATATATTATCATAAATTCATCACTAAACCTTATCCAATTTTCTTTGCTCCTAATTAGCTTGGAATTAGGAGCAAGAGATCCATCTTTAAAGGTCAAGTTGCATGTTTGGATCTCAAGTTCGTTGAGGTAAAATCTTAACCCTTTTGTTAAGTGTTGATTAATTACTCCAATTTAGATTATTGCGATGTTTAATATGGTTTTAAGTTCAAGATTGAATATTCTAGAAATTGGGTTGTGATCAAATTAGGGTTTTTATCATTAGATTAAGGTTTTAATGTGTAGATTAACATGCTAATTGAATGTGAAATATAATCTAGTTACAAATTGCTAGTTTTTACTTTAAAATTGTCATAAATATGCTATTTTGTAAACTAGGTTTTTGAAATTTATTTAAAATGTGGGATTAAAAATCTAGTTAGGGCTTTAGCACATCGTTAAGGTTTCATTGAGTGGTTTAACGATTTAAAATATGCAAAATCAAGTTTAGTTGTGGAATTGTGAATTTTGGCTTAAAAGGTAAATTTGCAAACTAGAATTTTCAATTTAATACAAATTAGTGTGATAAAAATATAGTAATGATTTGTATGACTTAGTTATGATATTTAGTGAATATTATGGCCATTAGTTTCGTTTAAACATCAAGTTTTGAAGTGAAAAGGTTAATTGACGCTTTCTAGGTTTTCGGAAATAAATTGATTTAAATTATTTTGGGTTTTCGATAAGTTGCAATCTATTGTATATTATAACTAGTAAGTTTTGGAACTATGATTTGTATGTTTGGGTTTTTCTTGAACAATCGGCGTTTGTACGCCGATGTCGAGGGCTATTTGGTTATTTTGCATGAGCGGGTCATAGGTTTTAACCTATGCGCGTTTCGTGCGTCGTTTTGGTTTTATCCGCGATTCGGTTTACGATGTACATATATGTTTGCGTATAGGTACCCCCTTACATGGACTTCGGACGATGAAGAAGAGGATGGCGGCATCGACTTCGGCAGACAAGGGCCAGGTGAGTAGATGTATATCTACGGGGGAAGTCGGGTGGATAGCGTTTAGCACCCCCGCAAACGTAGAATAGGGATATTACTTACTGTCATTAGGAAGTCGGATGTGACCTTAGATTCTTGCCGAGTAGGGTCCTATTAAAGACTTTAGGTTGGACTAGAATGATTTAGAACGACTTAACCAGAGGATGAATGCCTTGGAGGGAATTCGTAGGTTTCAGGTAGACATACACCCACACACGCACACACATACATTTGACTTGGTGCATATGTGTGTGTGTGTGTGTGTGTGTGTGTGTGTGTGTGTATGAATGTGTGTATGTGTGTGTGTGTATATATATATATAACATATACAAGTGATATGGGGAGGTTATATGATAT
Organism: Agapanthus africanus; assembly: GCA_030015575.1. Classification (NCBI taxonomy): domain Eukaryota; kingdom Viridiplantae; phylum Streptophyta; class Magnoliopsida; order Asparagales; family Amaryllidaceae; genus Agapanthus; species Agapanthus africanus. The sequence continues at coordinate 27,003,292 of JASDDO010000019.1, forward strand.
CTGGGGAGGAGTCAGTATGATTGGGCGTGATGCCGTGAGTTAAAGATATATGAACGAGTATGATATGAGATGTACTATGATATTAGCGGATCGTTGGGAAATGAGAAAATGAATATTTATACATAAACGATAATAGGTGATGATGAGATGTACGAGATTCTAAAATAGAACCCGGACTGTAATATGCGACTTAATCATGATATGATATATGTGACATGATATTTCTGAGGACCATTTGACGATGTATATTTACACAGACAATGATATATGTTTGATGATATTGGGATGCATGCGATTATAGAACAGTACCCTTGATCATGATATTATTTGATAATGATATTATACGAATGATGATGTACATAGGTGATAGTTGACCCGTACCCCGATTTTGGGATGTCGTACGATGGATTTTACCGTACGAGACATAGATGTGATGATTGATCCGCACTCTGGATTCGAGGAAGTCGTACTATGTACGTGACGCTATTGAGGCTGGATCGCCGACTATTAGATATATCGACTCAGACTTTAGGTGGATTCTTATTTTCCTATCGACTAGTTTCTTTAGTTAGTTTCTTAGTGGGTTAGATAAATACTAGTTTAGGCTCGAGTAATATACTTTGTAGTTAGATATGTACATTCTAAGTGAGCGGTCAATACACATTCACCTTTATATTCAGATGGTAATCATTGCATCGCATGTTTATATATATGTTTCTTTAGCCAATATCAAACTCTGCCTGTTAGGACACCGACACCATTACCGATGATGCGCATGTTCCACGTACACTTATTTGCCGGCTCACACACATCATCATCGGTAATTACCATGTCACGTACACTTTAGAACATATTATCTTTTATTGATAGAATCAGCTAAAAGCTAGATCAATATGATATTGTGTGATTATGTGCTAGTTTAGACATTGCATTTATTACTTAGACACTTCAGGAATTCACATTTTCACGTTATCATGCAGTATTGTGGGGCTTATGCCGATATTCATTATTACACACTCATGATTTTAGGATTTTGGATTTCTATGAGATTTCTGGATTTTGGGGAAAACCGCAAGAATATATATAAAAACTTCTCTCTCTCTCCCTCTTTTTTTAAAATACAAGTTGCGGTTTTCTCGTGATGTATGTGTCTTCCACCATGAGATTTCATGTTTTCTGTTGGATTTCGAGACCCGATTCGAGGAGTGGATGAACCGTCTCGGGTACATGGTGGGCCTGGTATGGTACCCCAGGGCAAGAAGATCGAGTTGTAGACGATGAGCCTGGCAGGGGAAGACTACCTACCGGTGATGTCTGGTATGGCGGATATCCGGAGGATACCGACCGTTGTCATGAGATTTGATGATATGGGCCAATCCGGACTGACGGAGCCCGAGATATTGAGACTATGAGTTATTGAGACTTTGAGGTTTACATATTTTGTGTCGATACTTGACACGGATTTCCATGAATTTCATTGATGTTTCGGATTACCATACAAATTTTACTATGATAAAGTTAAGGATTTCTTATACAGATATACCCAGATTTCATGGTTGATTGTTTTACATTCATGGTGCATGCATACTCATACACATGACATGTTACTACTTGAGGCATTGACATGAGCACTGAGCATTTGCACTTACGCATAGTTTATTACCCTGCCACTACTAGATGACTAGTGATATATTAAGTATATTATTATGACCTAAGACAGTATCGTCCATGCGATTTTTACTCGCAGATGTCTTCTACTCATGAGTTGGCAACTCACCCCCGTTGTGCCAAATTTTTCTTACAGGTTTCGATGTACAGGTTTCCTTGGCAGCTTGCTGGCACATCATTTCATTCAGGGTGATTTGCTTGGTAGGTTGGTTCACTTGTATCATGACCGCCGTTGTATTTATATTATTTCATTTGTATTTAGTAAGCTCCATCAACCAGACTTGTATTACTTGATAGTTTAGAAGACCAGTTGTTTTTATTTCGACCTTAGAGTCGCGCTTGTATTATTATGGTTTCTGGTGGATTTGGTTTTCTTTTGAGTTTTGAGCCTCGCCTTTCGGCGCTGTATATTTTAGTGCATTGTGTGGTTATTTCCGCCTTTTTGGCGTAGAGCTAGCTCCCGCTTGGGGATGCCTTTTTATTATTGCTTATATATATTCGTATTTGTACCCGTTTGGGGCCAGTTTTTTGCAAAGGAGACTCTGCCGAATTTTTTAAGAAATTTGATATTGCTTTTAAACTTGTTTCCTTACACTTCTTTTTTTAAAGGGTTTATCTGGGCTTCGGCTTACTTAGATTACGTTACGCCTCTAGACGTTTCGTAAATTAAGTGCGGGTCACGTTCCGTACCTTCGGGTCGTGACAGTGTTGGTATGTAGCCCCAGCATTTTTGAGGCCGAAGGGCATCATTTTATAGCAGTATACCTCCCGGTCCGTTGTGAATGCGGTGAGTTCTTCGTTTGCCGGATTCATACGGATCTGGTTGTAGCCGGAGAAAACATCCATGAAGCTGAGTAACTCGTAGCCTGCCGAGCTGTCGACAAGTTGATCTATCCGAGAGAGGTGATAGTTGTCTTTCGGGCATGCCTTGTTGAGATCTGTGAAGTCGACGCACATGCGACACTTCCCGCTTGCCTTTTTAACCATTACCACATTCGCCATCCATTCTGAGTAGGCCAAGTTTCGAATGAAGTTGGCTGCGAGCAATTTGTCAACCTCATCCTCGATCGCTTTTTGTTTGATCGGGGCGAAACTTCATTTCTTTTGCGTGACGGGTCGGACCGTTGGGTCAACCCCGAGCTTATGTGAGATTACTTTGGGGTCGATCCCAGGTCGGCGGGCGCCCAAGCGAACACGTCCGAGTTTTCCCTGAGGAATCGGACAAGGTCGTCGCGTCGTGCCGCTGTTAAGAGCGACCCGATTTGGATGGTTCTTTCATTGTCCCCTTCGACGAGGGGAACCTCCATTAGTGGCTCCACCGGGGCTCCTTGAATCTTTTTGTGCTCGTCCCGAGTATCTAAGGACCCCCTGAAATCCTCCGTGCCTTCAATGTCATCGTCTCGCTCCTCGCGCATAGATGTCGCTGTGAAGCAAATTTTTGCGGTTTGATGGTTCCCGTAGGCCCGGCTTATTCCGCCTTGGTCGAGTGGAAACTTGATCGTGAGGTGGTAAGTCGATATCTGGGCCCGGAAGGAGTTTAGCGTCGGGCGTCCCAGGAGGATATTGTAGGCCGATGGAATTCTAGTGATGATGAACTCCACAGGGACGGTACGTGTACAGCCTGCTTGCCCGATGTTAAGTAGGAGGGTGAACACTCATTCCGCCAGGATGGAGTGGTTAGTAAACCCTTACAGGATATGGGCGGTCGGCCTCAGGTCCGACGGGCTAAGCCCCATACGTAGGAAGCAGTCATAGAAGAGGATGTCTGCCGAGCTTCCCGAGTCGACCAGTATCCTTTGAACCTCGTAGCGGTGGACCCACGCTGTAATCACCAGGGGGTCGTTGTGAGGCAGGGATATCTCGTGAAGATCCTCGTCGGTAAAGGTGATGGGCTCGGCTGCTTTGGTCCTCTTCATGGGCTGGCTGCTCGTCCCTTCGACCGGCAGGAGGCGTCGGATCTCGCCGGCTCCAGGCGTACCCCTTGCTGATACGATTATGATTTGGCCAATCGTCAACTCACCGGGAGGGAGACGTTGCTCTTGCTCTCGGTCTGCTTGTCGCTTTTCCCGCAAGTATTTTGCTAGGTGCCCTGAGCGAATTAACTCCTCAATGTAATCTTGGAGCTGTTTGCAGTTTTCGGTGGGGTGTCCCTGTGACCTGTGGAAAGCGCAATAGGGGCCTCGTGTCCGTTTGGTCGCCTTATTGTTGACCGGGGGGAGTTTGAAGAATCTCTCGCCCTTCGCCTCTTCCAACAGCTCTGTCTGGGAGATGTTGAGTGGGGTATACTCCTGGAACTTCGGGAGTACAGTTTTGGCCGGTCAATCTTCTTTTTCTCTTCTCTGGCTCTCTTCTTTTGATCGGCCTGGTCGGTCCGGGGTATGTTCGCGTTCACCTCGGACTCGAGCTGGATCTCTCGTTCGGTCCAGGCTTTTACCTTAGCCATGGTCTTAGGTTGCGCTAATGCAAAGGAGTAGAGCCACTCCTTGTGCCTAAGACCCGACCTAAGAGCCGTGATGACCGTCTCGTCCCGGTGCTCTTGGACCTCAAGAAAAGCGTTGTAGAAGCAGGTGACGTATCCTTTGAAAGACTCCCTATCCCCGCTCTTTATGGTGAAGAGGTGGTCGACGGTCTGCTTCTGCCGCCTGTTCCCGACGAAATGACCGAGGAATTGAGCGACCAGCTCATCAAAGGTAGAGATGGAGCATGGTGTGAGTCTTCAGAACCAGTCTAGTCCAGAGCGGATAAGAGTGGCGGGGAATGCGCGGCATTGTGCGGCGTCGGAGTTGTCCTGGAAGGTCATCCCTACCGTGAACGCGTTCAAGTGGTCTTTCGGGTCGGACTTTCCGTCGAAGAGCGATATCTTTGGAGGCTTGTTCCTGGAAGAGACGTGGACAGCGAGCAGCTCTTCAGTAAAGGGCCTTGTAAGCGAGTCGGCGGCATATCTAGCCCCGTCGCTTGAAGGACGACTCTCCCGATTTATACCCCCGATCTTCTTTTCGAGGGCATCGAGTCGGTCGTGGTATCCCGAGGATTCGACATACTCGGATTTATGGACCCTGCTGCTGGTGACCCGCGCCTGGCCGCGGTTCCGGTATCGTTCAATGAGGTTCCTCAGGTCCCCTGGCGAGGTCGTCCTCGAGCTACCGTGGTGAGTCCCATCCGCGCGAACCCGTCGAGAGAGAGGGCGCCTTCCATGCCTGGGAGCAGGAGAGCTGACCGACACCTCCTCGGGAGGGACAGGAGCGCGATGGACCCCAGGGCGGGGCGCTCTTTCATAAGACCTCGGCGTCGAGCTGTGAAGTGCCTAATGGGTCATCGAATTGGTCGCCACGGGGGATCTGTGGCCGCCGGAGATAGTGAGGCGGTGCTCAGATGTGCCGGCGCTGGCAGTGTTTTCTCTCCCTATGTGTCGCTCCCGAGGTGGGGGGAGCGGCGACTTGGGGAACTTGTCCTGCCGTTTGGACATGGACAAGCGCATCCACGACGGACGCGAGCCGATCTATTCGCGCAGACAGTGCGTGAATGGCGTTCGGTGGAGGAGGGAATCCATCCGCGCCTTCGTTGTGGGGAGGACGACGACTAGTGCTTGGATCGTCGCGGTGATCACTCTCCATGAGTTCAAGATCGGAAGATCAATTTTCGTTGAGAGGAATTTTCGACGTTCCCACAGACGGCGCCAACTGATGGAGGTCTTGATCTCGTTCAGATGTTGTCTTCCGTTGATCTGTAGTGAGCGTTGATGGATGGCTGAGATTGAGTTTGAGGGTTGCCTCCTGAAGCATGTGGATCTCAGTTGGCTTGATTTGGAATGAAGCCGAGCTACCTGCAAGGAAGTCTCGGGGTGGTTGTACCACCGTGGACCCTCCGACGATCAAGTTAGTCGAGGTACTTGGGCAGAATAGCGGCCTATTGGATAATTCTTGCCTTACCCGAGTTGTCTGAGAGGGGGTTTATATAGTGGCCGCCATGGGCTGGCGAGCGCGAGATTTACGCCGGCCGTTACGCCCTTGGAGCCGCGCCAACGCGAATGGCGGGATCCTCCATTAATAGCGAGATACGCCCGTTAACGGGGGAATGCGATGGCGTAGGACGCGGGATCGTGGGTCGGCGGGTATCTCGCGTATGGCGAGATTTGCGGGGCCATGTCCGGGACGCTGATGATCTGCGCTCTGGGTCGGTCGATGAGACCGAGGAAGCTAAGCTCGGCGGGAGGCTCGGAGACGAGCGGGAGGCCGAGCAAGCTTGGTTCTGTGATAGCTCGGTAGCGAGCTGGGAGGGCTGAGGAAGCTAAGCGTGCAGGAGGGCTCGGAGGCGAGCCAATGATTATTTGTTAGACGAGCATAGGAGTGGTCTGGAAGGCCACCGAGGGTCGGGAACATCCTCGGGAGGAAGGCTCGGGGCACGCTTTCAACGTACCGTTCTTACTTCTTTCTCATAAGCCTTGGGACACGTCATCTGCCACGTGTTATGATATGAGGAGTTCTCAGTATTGAGCATCATCACTCTCTCTCATCAATCACTAAAAGAGAGGGAACCAATGATCACTAGCTCAGTTAGTTTGACATTTCTTCTTCTAGGGATAGTCCGGGTTTGATCTCCAGGAGGGAAGTGGCTAAAATTTAACGTCTTCGGGGCAAGTTCGTGAGTCCTCTGAACGCATGTATATGTTGTATGCTGTGTGTATGGATGCGTTGCGTGCATGAGTTAGGCTTATGAGTCAGTTTAAAAAAAAATACATAGGTAAAAAAAGGGGGAAAAGATGTGCATTTGAAAAAAATTGTTATAGGTACATCTCTCTTAAGATCTTTCTGCATATTATATTTAATTCCTATCTTCTTTAATAACTTAAATTAGAAACGAATAATTAAAAAAAATGAAGTTCGAGGATGCATAAGGTGCGACACACATATCTTATTTATTTGTTTATCTATAGGTTCTGTATCTACACTGCATTGCACCTGCAAAAAAGCAATTAGGCAGGAGTATCACTGGTCAGCATCCGGGCAATAATTTGTGGGAGTATCACAAGTAGGCATCCTTGCAATAATTTGTTGTCTCAAGTCTGAATCTCCAAAATCAAAATTGATGTCAATTTTATTTCAAAAGATGCTGGTCATGTGCACAATGCCACGTGAAAACTAATAGATATACGTCATATGTCGTATGTAGGGATGCAAACGGATCGGATAAAGGTATTATCAAATCTGTATCCGATATCTATTTATGGATGCGGATACGGATACGGATAGTTGTCGGTAACAATAATTTACTATCCGTATCCGCTACAAATCGAATACGGATACGGATCGGATATTGTAAAAAACATATCCGCTAAAATCGGATACAGATGCTATTCGAATAATATAAAAACGTCATGATTCATAACTATACCTAATAAAATATTTAAATATGTTAATCAATTTTTTAGATTTAAACACTCGTCCACAAGTCTCAATAGTGACAAATTAGGGTTTTTCATGTAAAATCAAGTCCACGGACCCTCCATAAGTCTTGCTATAACTAATAGTAATTAGTAGTTTGATAGTGGGTACCATTAGTTCGGATATTCGGATCCGGATTCAGATAGGAAATTTGTAACCAAGTCAGATCCGGATTCGAATCCGGATACTAACAAAATCCGTTCGGATATGGATTCTTAGTATCCATATCCGCAAGTTGTCGGATCTGAATCGGATTATTTAGGTTCGTCTACATCCCAAGTCGTATGCACTATTTCTTGGATAATTATCCATCATAGACCAAAACAGATAAAGTAAAACTTGTGACTATTTCAACTCGTTTTATTCATTGCTTAATTTGCCATGAGAACACATGATTTTTACGTTTTTGTTGCCATTTGTTAATAAATGCATATAGAATTAATGGTTCAACAAGAGAAGAGTTTTTTTTTTTTTTTGCCATTACAAAACAATATGACAGGAGTGATGCCTAAATTCTAAAGGATTATAGTAGTTTTGAGATTTATGTTCCAATCTTGCATATTAGGGTTGAGTGAACTGTAATCTATGCCGGCCCAATCAAGACATGTTTTTTTGTGGCGCTAATCAAGACATGTTTATTAAAACATGAACCATTTTGTTATTACCGATCTGAATAACAAATTGAGTCATTGTAATAAACTAATTGTATACTTGTTAGCTACAATTCCCTTCTCCAAAAGAGTTGGATGGCTTTAATTTTTACGAATAATCTGGGCTCAAAGGTCCATCTCAAGGACTTTTATTATAATCCTCTCATATATGTATGAATTATGTACAAAAATAGAATTGAAGCATTAAAATCTATAGTAAGAATGATTTTTTTTCATAGCATACAATTCTTTGAATATAGATGCAGTCACTTAATTTCAATTCTTTGCTTTTTTTTATTCTTTTTTGCTATATTCATCTTCTTTGTGACCTTTCTGGGAAAAAAATTGTGTTATTATAATTCTTTCATCCATGCTTTCTTTAAAAAAACAATAGACATATCAAAAATCATGTTAAAGATATAACATGGTTCAAATATTATACTAACTCTATTTAAAGGTCAATAATTTTATAACATATGCCAATATTTCTATCATACTTGAATCATTCCGAAATCTATAACAAAATATCAATATATCAGATAAATTGGATGATCCATAAAAGAAACACGCCGTTAAAGGATCTAAGCAACCAAACCATCCAAGAAAAAGCTACAACATTGACGATTATGAATAATTGAAGAATCAAATCATAGAATGAACAAAAGAGATATCGAGGAATATACCATATGCTAGACCTTGTTCAAATGATGAGGAAGAGCCGCAATAGCATTTCGATGAAGATAACCACAAAACAAATATAGTGTAAAATGCTATTCTACTTTTTCTTTGCCAGAATAAATTTTGTTGTGAGAAGAAATGGAGAGAAGAAGGTATGTCAATATATAGAGAAGATTTGGAGGATGTGATTACTTGTAATTGTAATAACATGAAAAGTTTAAGATTATAACTTAATAATGAATTGATGACGTGCGTTCATATGTATGGATTTAAAATATAATGATGGTGGCCTCCTCAAATCCCCATTAACAGTTACCATCATAATTCTCCAAAATTAAAACAAAAACTTGTGATAAATTTAATGAACTTGATGAGTCTTTTATGTTATTCTTAACTCTTCATTTGTAATTAATCAAAATAAAAGACCGTTTGTTTTCTAATTTGAAGGTTCTTACGCAATTTCTCGAAAGGACCCTAAGAAATTAGAATGAATTTTCTCTTTTTAGGAACACAATTTATTATTGTTGTTATTGTTATTATTTTTATTATTATTATTTGATTTCTAATTGTTTTGCTTACTCTTTCAATTTTAGTAGTAATGGTTTTGATTTGATCTATAACTCTTCTATGTTTGGGAATGGATATATGGTTGATGGATTATACATGTTAAGTGTTGCTAATTCTGGTTTAACATTTAATGTTGAAAATTGTGTTGGTATCGAACGTGCACAATTAAATGAAAAATCATATGTGCTATGGAATATACTTTGGGCCACATATCTAAAGAAAGAATTCAGTGACTAATTAAAGATGAAATTCTTAAACAACTAATTTTTGATGACTCCAATACTTGCATTGATTGTACAAAAGGAAAAATGACAAAGTGCAGAAAGAAAAATGCAAATCGAAGTCATCAACTATTAGAAATTATCAATGTTGACATTTGTGGTCCTTTTCTTACTCCGTCTTTCAATGGAAAACATTACTTTGTCACGTTTATAGATGAATACTCTCGGTATGGTTATATTTTTCTCATCCATGAAAAATCTAGCGTTGCGTCCTTGATGTTTTCAAAATTTATAAGTCCGAAGTAGAAAACCAATTGGATAAAAGGATAAAAAAATTCAGATCCGACCGTGGCGGTGAATACTACGGAAGGTATGATGAATTAGGCCAGCATAAATGACCATTTGCCAAATACCTTGAAGAATGTGGAATAGTCACACAATACACTATGCCAGGTGCATCTGAGCAAAATGGTGTTGCAGAAAGGTGTAATCGTACTCTTAAAGATATGGTAAGGAATATGATGAGCGACTTCAACTTCCCAAAACCATTATGGGAAGATGCTTTAAAAATGACAGTTCACATTTTGAATAGGGTTCCAACTAAAGCAATACCCAAAACTCGTTTTGAGTTATGGACCAGAAGAAAACCGAGTCTAAGATACCTTTATATGTGGGGATGTCCGGATGAAGCTAGGATTTACAACCGACATGAACAAAAAAATGGACCCTAAGACCGTAAGTTGCTATTTTATAGGATTCCCATAAGATCAAAAGGTTACATATTCTATTGCCTTAATCAAACAACTAAAATTCAAGAAACTGGTCGAGCTAAGTTCATAGAAGATATTGAAACTAATGGAAATAAGGAAAATCGTAATATTGATTTTGAAAAAGAAAACCTTACTAGGAAGATTGAGATTGCACAAGACAATTATATAGAAGAGAATAATGAAGTTCAAGAACTACAAGATCAAAATTTAGAACCACTTGAACATCTTGTAGAACATAATTTAGAACCACTTGAACATCTTGTAGAACTGTTCTAAGAGCAATCACTAAGAAGATCTTAAAGGGCTCGAAAACCGGCCTTGTCTAATGATTATGTTGTGTACCTGTGAGAGTGTGATTACGACCTTGGTTCTCAAAATGATCCTGTAAGAAATAAAGAAGCACTTAGTGGTGATCTGTCATCAAAATGGCTAGAGGTTATGATGGAAGAATGAAAATCCATACATGAGAATAATTTTTGGAAATTAATTCAAGTTCCTGATGGTGTGAAGCCAATAGGATGTAAGTAGGTTGTTCCCTTAATAATTAAACACAAGAATAAGAGCTAAACTCTGTTAATTCTAATGGGACAACGCTTCACGTGCTCCCAACGAGAGCGCCAGTGCCGGCACCCGTCTTATAGGATTAAATTCTATAGTGGCGCCGCATATGAAGTTCACATGAGCGCCAATGTGCAAAGCACAGAAACGCCTAGTATGTATTAGAATTTAGTTATTAAGTGGCGTCCACGTGCATAACACGTGAGCCCAGCGCCCAACATAAGAGCAGGTAGAATTAAATTTTTCATGGAAATTATTTTCCCAAAACTTGGGATAAACTGAGCCGTTGGATCAAAAATCCAATTATCAAGTGATAAAATTAAATTCTATTAGGAGAAAATATCTCCCTAATTTTTCTAAGTGAGAAAGATATTCTCGGTTGGATCAAAAATCTAATAATAGAATTAAATTCTATTTTTGGGAATATATTTCCCCAATCTTTCTAAATAAAGAAAAATTATTCTCTATAAAACAGAGAGGTCTTGGATTAAAATCCAATGGAGATTAAAAATCACCGTTTAACATAATAAAATTCTATATATGGGAAATATTTTCCCAATATTGTTAAAAAATAAGAAAACATATTCTGTAAAACAGAAATTCACTGGATCAAAAATCCAACGGTGGATAAAATCCCCCGAACAATTTTTGAGGCCAATTAATTCTATTGTATCTCTCAAATAAGAGATTTTCTCAAACTAATTAACAATTTATCTCTCCTATATAAAGGATCCGAGACTTCAAGTCTCGTATCGAGAATTGACCCCATAAGTTTTCCATAAGAACCGAGAATTTAATTCTCCTGAAAAAAAAGAAGAAGATCCGTTCACCGCCGAAAATAGAGACGAACTGGGATTGAACATCTTGCCTGAATCTAGGGGCAGATACTATTTGGACATATCTGCCCACTTCTCCGAAGATACCAAGTTGATTTATGGCACTATATATCATAGGTTTGGACAGATGTGACCATTGCAGCAGATTTCATCAGATTAGCCCTCATTTGTGAGGGTTTTTTTATTGTGAGGACGCTCTTCCCTGCAGGCGCAAGTCCCTATAGTTAATTACGTTATCGCATTGCGATAATCACTTTCTCCTGCTCCAGTGGTTCACTTTATGTCGTGTTGTGTTTGTTTTATTTTGGGTTGTCCGTGAATTGTATACGAAGGCTAATTTATGTCGTCGCCCGTAGGGCGCGGATCAGTTCAAATCCGTATATTTTAGATTTGGATTTGTTTTATTTAAAGACCGTTAATCTAATTTGAGACCAAGATCGACTTAAATATATGAGCATTTGGGCTCAATTTATTTTAGCTATTTGAGACTTAGATCAATTTAGCAAAATTTTAAGCATCATTTTTATTTAAGATCCAACAACAGAGCATTTGGGCTCAGCTGTAAGAAAACTTTCTAGAGAGACTTAATCAATTTGGGCTTAGTTTGCCCAGTCCTTTTTTTTGTTCAAAAGTGCTAAGCACTTATTTGGGTTTTGCTTGTTCAGCCTTCCATTTTTTATGCAAAAGTACTAAGCACTTATTTGAAGCTCTGGCGCTCACATGGGTATCATGTGAGACCTTCAGTTATGGGCGCGGCCTAATCAGTGCTAAGCACTCAGTTATTTTGACTGAATATATATATATATATATATATATATATATATATATATATATATATATATATAGTGCTAAGCACTTTTTTATATGGCGTCCACGTGAGAAGCACGTACGACGCTGGGCGCTGCCCAATTAGTGCTAAGCACTCAGCCGTTTTGACTGAATATATATAGTGCTAAATGTTATATGGCGTCCATGTGAGAAGCACGTGCGGCACTGGGCGCTGCCCAATCAGTGCTAAGCACTCAGCCGTTTTGGCTGTATATATATATATATATATATATATATATATATATATATATATTACTAAGCACTTTTTATATGGCGTCCACGTGAGGAGCCCATGCGGCGCTATCCCATTTAGTTTGTTAGGCGTTCACGTGTGTTTCACGTGAGGCGCTGGGCGCTGCCTAATCAGTGCTAAGCACTTAGCCGTTTTGGCTGTGTATAAAGTGCTCAGCACTTTACTCAGCGCTTACGTGTATTTCACGTGAGGCACTGGCCTTCTATTTTGGATGCCCTTGTGTTTTTTATGTGAGACGCTGATTTTCTTTTGTTTTGGGAATCTGTTGAAGGCTCCCACGTGTGATGCATTCCGACGCTAATTCCTTTTCTTTTTTAAAGATTGAATCTCTGTTAATGGCATTTTGACCATTAACGGCACCAAAATCTTTGTTTTGAAGATCTGGGATCAGGTTTTCTTCAAGAACTAAGTTCTTATGTTTTTTCTTTTAGAAGAACTAAGTTTCTTTTTAGGCTTAAACCCTATATTTTTTGAGAAATTAATTTCTCATAGGATAGATTCTTTTCCTTTTTTCTTTCTTTTTAACCAAGTTCTTTTCTGAATTTTTGATTCTCAAGAACAAGATCTTCACGATGAGAATTAAATTCTCAACTTGTGGGAAACTTGTCTTGTGGATCTCAGATCCAGTGAAAGAACTAAGTTCTTGAGAAGAGTTAAACCCTTGGGGTATGCTATGATAGGTAATGAAGATGTTTTGTTCTCTGTGGTTTCTTTACATAGGGTTTGAGAGGAAAAAGATCTTCTTATTTATTGAGAATTAAATTCTTTGTTGTTTTTAAGAGTCTTCTGTATTTTTTCCAGAAGCTTATGGGGGTTCCCTCTATATCTGTGTGTTGAGACTTGAAGTATCGGATTCTTTATATAGTAGAAGCAAATTGTTGATTAGTTTTGAGAAAATCTCTTATCGAGAGATTCCAATTGATTTAATTGGTCTCAAAATTGTTCGGAGGATTTTATCCACTGTTGGATATTTGATCCAGTGATTTTTGTATCACAGAATATATCTTCTTGTTTTTAACAAGATTGGGGAAATATTTTCCCAAAAATAGAATTTTATTTTATCATTCGATCTTTGATTCAACCGAGGATATCTTTCTCACTTAGAAAGATTTGGGAGATATTTTCTCCTAATAGAATTTAATTATATATTTTGATGATTTGTCATCTCCATTGGATTTTTGATCCAACGGCTCTTTTTAACAGAGAAAGTATCCCAGTTTTTACGGTAATATTCCCATGTAGAATCTAATTCTATTTAAATTTAACTTGGGCACCGGCGCTCACGTGTTGTGTACGTCGGCGCCACTTAAGAATTTAATTCTTACATATGATAGACGCTCCTGTATTTTGCACATTGGCTCTCACGTGAGCTTCACGTGTGGCGCCATGATAGGATTCAACCCTAAGGGGTTGGCACTGGCGCCTTCATGGGGAGCACGTGAGGCGCCGCATCATTATAATTTTAACAGAGCTTGACTCTTTTATTATGTTTAAATATTGGGAGAACAAATGCCCCCCACCGTTGTTCTCACGTGACTCACACGTGAGTGCAATGGTGTCATTTTTTCCACCGTTTGATTTTCTAGAGAGCTGAACCGTCCCTTCACATCCTATAAATAGGGTCTTTGGCCCTTAAAATGACTGTCGTTTCATCCTCTTTCTTAAGTTTCCTTCTTCCTTGAGAATTTAATTCTCATCTCAGAGCTTAGATCTCTGCCCACAAAACTCAGAATTAAACTCTGCCACACAAAAAATTGGTAAGGATTATGAACATAGTTTAACTCTTAAAAGAATCTCTTTTTTTGTTTTAGATTTTTAACCCATTAACAGAGCTCGAGTCTCTTTTTTTCTTCTGAAATGATCTTTCAGGGATCTTAAAAAGAACTTCCTCCCCTTTTTGAGTAGACCGTGGGTCTCAAATCATTGGGCATTCCTGAGAATCGTTAGTTCTCTTCTTAGGGTTTTACCCCATCATTGATCTTTATCTTTGATGGTTTCTGGAATTCAATTCCATTATATTTCCCATTTGTCTCCAACATGGGGGATTTCTGGGATTTAATCCCATTATATGAGGAATTTAATTCCATTTTGTCTTACAGAGCTAGAAATTTTTTGAACTTTTTTGGAATTTTATTCCCCTTCCTATTCCTTTTTTTATATATAGGGTTCTAATATCCTTTTTTCTACAGATTTGAATCTTTTGCAGAGCTCATTTTTCGAGAACATTTGGAGTTTTTAACTCTACTGCTCAATGGGATTATTCATTTAATGAGAATCGTTTTGGATTCTCACAATGGATGCATGTCTTATCATTGATTAGCCATCACCTTGATTTTGTGAGGCCCACTGTTTTTTTAAGACTGTAGTGATTTTAATATGCCATAATGGAGTACCGATTTGGGTGTACTGAAAATGCTAAGGCCCTTAGCTGCAGTTAATTACATTATGCCAATCACTAACTCTCAACTGGTTTTTCTTTTCAGGTACCATGGCTTCCGGTTCCTTTTTTCCTTACGTTCGTTCGTAGAGCGCTTTTGTCGACGCGCCTATAGATCGTGAAGTCTTTGCTTTAATCCAGAATTACGATCCAGAGCAGAAATCTCTTCATCTCTGGGGATCATGGTATAGCTATATTATCCAGGGTCGGCGCAGCTTTACTTGCGCGGTGCCGTCATAACCGTTCCCGTCAATTCATTATGCTACCCTCCGCAGGTCGCTTATGCAGTGGAAGAAGTCAATTGGACCGTGAAAGGTCGACTCCAACCTTCCATGGCGTCGATACCAGTCCAGCTGCCGATGGCCCTAGATATTTTGGGGTGTCGCATGTGTCAAGGAGAGGCGCGTCCTTGGGGTCAGGTTTACTCAATAGAAGTGACCCCTAGACATCCGGCTGGTTACCTCCAGTAGGCCCGTTATATTTTATCGACCAAGAAGTCGTTACTGCTGAAAACCGGGTTATACCCAGCGGTCTACACGTCTCTCTTTTATTACCACATTCCTCATGTATGGTGGGTTAAATCCCTCCTGGAGCAGTGGAATATTCCGACCCACATGTTTCTTTTATCGGACCGTGAGGTATCGATCTCGCTGGAAGAATTCGCAGAAATTTTCGGGTTCCGCGTCAGAGGGGAGCATTATGAGGAGATACTTCCTCCTGATGAGTATGTTTTTGCCACCGAATCGGTAGTCACGGGCCTTACCTCAGAAAACGATATCCAACACAAGTTCCCTAGTTTGATCAAAGTGCTGAATATGTATGAGAGCTTGTTTTTGGAGTCTGGGGAGCATGGGGTTAGCTTTACTGACTTCGTCGCCTGTTTCTTTCGTCCGGAGGTTTTATCAAAGAAGGCTGCAAAGTTTACCAAGCTCGGTGATCCGTTCGGACAAATTTTCAAATGCAGAGGCGGATTTAAAGCAGTTTTTTTTATTTCGGATACCCTCATCGTCCCTTTTGCAGAGATTGTCGCTTCGGATATTGATGAGGAGACGTTTTTCATGGGCTTTATTGGTTTGTGGCTGAGCTGGTTTGCACTCCCAATGCACTCTCGCTACATGAGACCGTCTGTTTTCTATCCGGCTCATCGTATTGCGGCGGGGGGATGTATGGCTGTTGGGGTTGCAGGATTGGCCCACTTGTATCATGGTCTAAATATATAGGCTGACACTGCCCACCATGTTTGAAGCCCGCGAATCTCCCCTTGCACTAATTCACCTCATGGATCGAGATACATGTGTTGGGTGCCTTTCATGTGTATAAAAGGCCTAGATTTTATGAAGGGTACAACTTCTCTCAGATCATGCAATTGGTTGACACTTCTTCTCCAGACCTAACACAACGAGAGGCTCGGCGATTGCTCCTACGTCCGCGCATGGTTGGGAACATCATGACTTTCGTTGATAGGGTTCTGACTATTGGTAAGGAACCCTCCAATGTGATCTAGCCGCTCCACGATGTCTTTAAGGATGGAGTTTCTGCTTTGAGGGCCCGGGAGATTGCGCATTTGTATTCCATCAGGTCGGGTTTCCTTGTATTTAGGAAAAATGCCTCAGTGTTATTCATGAGATATAACCCGCATCGCTTTGCTCAGCAATCTGGTTATAACCAAGGTGTTCCCCTTGAAGCGTTTATCGTTGATCTGGCTGCTACAGAGGAGAGTGTTCGCAACGCGGCGCACTATTTTATGCGACTAAATACGAGGTCTCATTTCCTGATCGCTGAGCCGAGTCACATCCCGAAGGCCTCCAATGCTTACATTGCCTGGTATCAGCATGCAACGGGTGCCGTTATCAAGGAGGAAAGGTGGATGCTTCTTGACCATAAGGATTCTGTCCCGGTCAGTAATCCTGCGGTTCCGCTGAAGCGACGGGTAGTTGTCCGTCCTTCTTTGAGAAAGAGCAATGCGGTTGTAGTTACGCGAGCCTTTCCGACTAAGCCACGGCCAGACGTAGGTGCTCCTAGGAATGTGGTGGCTGCAGCATCTCCTGAGTCGGGTATTGGCTCGAAAATTGGGAATCGCCATCCCAAGAAGCCTGTAAAGCAAAAGCTTTTATCGTCGGGTGCTGTTGCCGGCTCGCAGAAGAAGAAGAAATCTATATTTTCGGCTGATATTGTATTCGGCCAGGAGCTTCATGCTCCTTACAGCGAAGGCTTGTCTATGTCACCAACGACAGTTTGTTCGGGGCTTCTACTGATGAGAATGTCGCTACTGATCTTCAAGCCGCTATTGAGGCTTCTGAGAGATTAGCTCGCGAGCAAGCATCGCTTGTTTCTCTTGCGACGTCAGGTATATCTTATTTACATTCTTTTGTATATATATATATTTTAGAATTTATTATGTTTTATTAACGATCTTTTCTTAATAGGCATCTCTACTGAAGAGGCTCTTTTGGCGTCCCTCAAAACATTTGAGGAAGAGGAGAGGCTTCGCGCTTCTATGGGCCTCGGTATGATTCATTTTGTGACGTCTTTGAATATACATATTTAGCTCATTTCGTTCACACTCTGACTCCCTTCTTTTTTTTATTACAGGAACCACCGCAACTTGTGTTATTTCGAGTGCGATGCCGTCTTTAGGTGGTGGTGCGGAGGATATTCCTCCCTTGATGGCACCTACGGAGCCTGCAGAGCTACCGGCTACAGTTGAGGTCTCCCCAGGGCCGCTACAGGAAGCGTCGCTAAAGCAGCCGATGACGGACATTGCAGCAGATCCGGAGGCCAAGCCTGATTTAGATAAAGACGTTCCTCTGTTTGAGGTTCTAAAGAGATCTCTTCGTACGGCTAAAGCCGAGAAGAAGCACCGAAAGCACGCAGCGAGGGAGCGTCAAGATAACTTGGCCACAGGCGCGGGTTCGAGTGATGTACGACCCCTTGATGTTCATATGGAGGACATTCCTTCTGCCTTGTCAACTGCTCATAGACAGATTGTGTGTGCAGCTCGTGAAGAGGCTGAGTGGTTACTTCAAGATAAGACATTGCACGATATCCTGATGAAACCTAATAAGACTTAGCAGTTTTTTTGGATTATGACACGCTTTTCCTTGAATGATATGGCAGGGCCAAGTGTCACGCTCCGCTTCCCAGTGTACGGAAGCGGAGACGTGGCAGGCCCGCAACGTATTTACTAAGAAATAAATACATTAAGCATAATTAAGCAATATATATAAAATGCACAAGAATGACAAGAGATAAAAAATAAACAGTAACTTTTATTAACATTCATCTTTACAATACAACTGCTTTGAAAAGGAAGATACAAAGATATAAAGCAGTGCCTAAACAGTGGCATACAAATTGAAATAAGTACAAAATGAACTAGAAGTCCGTCTGGGGCAGTGAACTGGTCCAAGTTCTTCTGGCTCGACTCGATCTCCTGAGAGTCCGGTCCTCCTGACGAACATTCCAAAGAGAGAAAATAGACAGGAATGTCATCGGCGAACAAGCGCTCGGTAAGTCCCAAAAGAAAGAAAGGAATATAACAAGTAATGAGAATTGAACTGGTAAGTTGTACAGGTATAAGCTTATTATTCTAACGTAGTTGTTTGTAACTTGGTACAGAAGGTATTTGTGTATACGAGAGGAGTCCATTTTATCCCGTGGACTATGGTAACATGTAGTATAAGGCCCCGTCAAAACTCACGGGACAACGGCACGAGAGTTCATGTAGGTGTCTTTTAAGTGACCATCTCGTGCCACGTTAATACGTTCCGTACCAATCTACCCCGTTATCCCCGCCTAATGTATTGTATTGATTATATTTACAAGTCTTGCCGAAACCATGGATACAAGTTGTTCAAGTAGTCATATTCAGGATGTAATCTTGTAGTTATGAAGTCATGTCAAGTTATAACCATGGTTCGGTCAAGTCAAGTCAAGCATTCAGATTTGATATTGAAGTTTGAATTAAGGTATTCAGGTTCAAGTTCAAGTATACATGTTAGAGTTTGGATTCATGTTTGAATTGGAATCTGATTTGAGTTTAGACTCAGGCTTGAGTCAGACATTTGTAACTGATTTAGATCCTGAATTAGGTTCGGGAGTTATCGGTAACTGCTGCACATAAACGGCAGGATGTATGTCTTTTTCCAAGACAATTACCATTGATAACTCCGTTAAGTTTTCTACCTTAAATAGGCAATCACTCACTTTCTCCGGCTCCCTGAGGCTCAAAAGAATTGATCCCGCTTAATCCTATATTTACTAAAGTCCTTAACTGTTGTTTTAGATAACTCGATGGGGTTTTATGAAAATATTTTTAATATAATTAAAAATAAACCTCGAGAATTTATTTATATTATTTAGGTATTTTCATGGATGAGAATTTAATGTAAAACTTGTCTTTTGTTGGTATTTTAATGAAACCTGTAATTCTTTCATTGTACGAAATGTAAGTTTATTATGTTTTGAAAATATATGGAATTGTAATATTTATATAATTATTAAAACTTAAATTTTTAATTAAGTAGAAAAATTCGTTTTTCTTAAAAATCGTATTTAAAACCTTTCGAGACCGAATGCTCCGTGAGGAGGTCTGCATCTCGCTCTACTAGCCCAAGGATGTGCGATAATCCACACCATCCAATAGCGGGTCCCATAAAGAGGGTTGTAGAGGCTTATTTTCAAAGAAATTTAAAATACAATTTAAAAGAAATCCTAGTAAATGGTATATTAATGTAATATATTACTTGTAACAAAAATACGTTCAAAGAGTATCGTGAATTTTTCTAAAGGTATGTTTAAGCAAAACATTTAAAGATGATATACAAAGTTCATGGTATTTTATTGTAAAAGTTAAGTTAAAGTAATTTTGCATGATATTTTTGATTAAAAGTTAGTTCTAAGCATTGGTTTTATGATTACAAGCATTTGGTCAGAATATGGATGAACAATATTTAAGAAAAAGTAGAATTTCTAGAGTTTAGAAGAAGATGTCGGTATTAATTTCACTTACCGACATGTTTTGAAATAAGATTTTCAAGGAAGATGAAGAGGGATGTTTCCCCCAATAAAAGAGCAAAGCTCTGTTCAAAATACAAGAGGCAGCGCCTCACGTGCCATCCACGAGGACGCCAGCGCCAGAGTTAAAAACTCTTATATGAGAGGCGCCAGTGTGCAAAGCACACAAAAATCTTAAACAGTGCCCACGTGCACAACACGTGAGTGCCGAGGCCCAGTAGAATTAAATTCTACTCTCTGTTAAACAGAGTCGTTGGATCAAAGATCCAACGGAGACGATAAATCATCATGATGCAGAGTTAAATTCTGTTTAGAGGAAATATTCCTCAAATCTTTCTAAATAAGAAAGATTGCCCTCTGTAAAACACAGTACCGTTGGATTAAAAATCCAATGGTGATTAAAGAATCACCAATCTACAGAATAAATTCTGTATGCGTAAATATTTCCCTAATCTTGTTAACAACAAGAAATCACTTTCTGTAAAACAAAAGTTCTTGGATCAAAGATCCAACGGTGGGTAAAATCCCCAAATCATTTGGGATTTCTTAATGAGAGATTTCTTTGGAGCTAATCAACAAACTGCCCCTACTATATAAAGGACCCAAGACTTTAAGTCTGAGAAGGAGGACCCTCCCATAAGCTTAAAAAAAAGAGAAAGTTTCGAAAGAACAGAGAACTAAATTCTCGAGGACGAAAAACTCTCTTCTTGGATATTTTAGGTAAATAAAAGTAGATAAAGATCCTGTGGATCATTCAAAAAAAAAGAGAGAGCTCAGTACCCAGCGCCCCACGTGTTCCTCACGTGGGCGCTACAAGAGTGCCTAGCACTCATTGAGCGGAGCTCAGCGCCCCACGTGCCTCTTACGTGGATGCTAAAAAAGAACTCAGGAGTGCTTAGCACTCAGTGGGCGGCGCTGAGCGCCGCCCAGCGCCCCACGTGCCTCTCATGTGGAGGCTACAAAAGAACTCAGGAGCGTTTAGCACTCAGCCGGTGGCTCTCAGCGCCCCTCGTGCCTCTCACGTAGACGCTACAAAAGAACTCAGGAGTGCTTAGCACTCAGTGGGCAGCGCCCCACGTGCCTCTTACGTGGGTGCTACAAAAGAACTCAGGAGTGCTTAGCACTTAGTGGGTGACGCTCAGTGCCCAGCGCCCCACGTGCCCCTTACGTGGGCGCTTCAGGAGTGCCTAGCACTCATTGAGCGGCGATCAGCGCCCAGTGCCTCACGTGACCCTCACATGGGCGCCACATGATAAAAGTGCTTGGTGATTCTCATAACTTATAGTCAGGTTTGTAAATTCCTTTCTGTACAGTAAATTCAGAGTCGTTACATTCTACCCTCCTTATAACAATTCCGTCCTCGAAATTTACATTTACATAAGAACTAATTTACAAATAAGTAAGGGTATCTTGCACGCATGTCTTCTTCTCATTCCCACGTTGATTCTCCTGGTGAATCTTTTCTCCACATCACTCGGACCAAATTTACTTCCTTGTTCCGTAGTGTCTTTACCTTTCGGTCCAAGATCTCAACGGGTTGTTGCTCGCAAGTCAGGTCAGTCTGGACTGTGAGCTCTGAGTGATCAAGGATGTGGCTGGGGTCGCTCACATATCTTTGTAGATGGGATATGTAGTACATGTTGTGCACTCTTTCCAGTGAGGGTGGTAGTGCCAAACGGTATGCCACTTCTCCGTCTCGTTCGAGAATGTCAAACGGTCCTATATATCTGGGACTGAGTTTACCCCTCTTTCCAAAGCGGATCACTCTTCGGTATGGGGATATCTTTAAGAAAACATGATCTCCATGTTGGAACTTCAAGTGTCGGTGTTTTGCATCGGCCTAATGTTTCTGTCAGTCTTGGGCTATGTGTATTCTTTCCCTGATTGTGCGAACTACGTCCACAGTTGCCACGATCATTTCTGGTCCAAGTAGTTCATGATCTCCAACGTCATCCCAACTTAGTGGTGAACGAAACTTCCTTCCGTAGAGTGCTGCAAATGGTGCCATTCCAATGCTCGCCTGATAGCTGTTGTTGTATGAAAACTCCACAAGGTGTAGGTGATCTTCCCACG
Source organism: Agapanthus africanus (assembly GCA_030015575.1). Classification (NCBI taxonomy): domain Eukaryota; kingdom Viridiplantae; phylum Streptophyta; class Magnoliopsida; order Asparagales; family Amaryllidaceae; genus Agapanthus; species Agapanthus africanus. The sequence continues at coordinate 27,025,288 of JASDDO010000019.1, forward strand.
AACCTCCGAAGTCTAACAAACAAGCTCTTAGCATGTCCTCTAGAATATGAATTGTTCGCTCGGACTGTCCGTCCGTTTGTGGATGGTAAGCCATGCTGAAGTTCAGACTCGTTCCCAGGCTACCTTGCAGACTCTGCCAAAACTGTGATCGGAATCTTGTATCACGATCGGAGACGATGCAAACCGGTACTCCATGTAATCTCACGATCTCCTGCATGAGTTCATTGCTAATGGCTAGCGGCTAAGTGCATCCGGAACTACATTCAAATGCCTAAAAAGGTTTGTGCCCAAAAAGGTTTTCCGTACTCATTACACCCTTCTCGAACTTGTGCACTAGGAAAAGGAAAATTCAAATGCCTAAAAAGTTTTTTTAGCGAGTAATATGAGCAATGCTCTTACCCAATTTGTGCCCAAGAAACGTAAGGACCCCGGTTGTCCTACAATATCTATTGCTATTGGGGGAAAAAACATCAATCGCGCTCTACTCGATTTAGGCGCTAGTGTGAACTTGCTCTCTTATTCTGTCTATGAGCAATTAGGTATAGGAGAGTTGAATCCTGCACACTACACTCTCCAGATGGCCGATCGATCTATCACCCATCCTAGGGGTGAGCTAGAGGACATGTTAATCAAAGTTGAAGAATTTATATTCCCTGTGGACTTTATAGTTATAGATAAACAGCTTTTGGCAAACCTACGGAACCAAATTCCGGTGATTCTAGGTCGACCTTTTCTAGCAAATTCCAATGCGATAATCAATTGTCGTAACTGTTCAATGAACCTGTCATTTGGGAAGATGACAATTGAGCTTAACATCTACAAGTCAACCCTCCGAGCCTTATGCTCATATAATTGATGTATGTTCTGTCGACAAGATAGTTTCCAACAGTTTTGAATTTGAGGAGCCTTCTGATAATGATCTCGACGCCACTATTGCGTTATTGGTTGATCCTGCTATTTATTGTACATGTGAGGACCTTTCTGTCGACAAGTCCACACCTAAGTCCGAATCCTTTGACTTGTCGAATAATTTAATCGAGCTATTCGAGTAGCATACCTTTCTTTCCGATGAGATTATCATTCAGAATATCGATGAAAGTTTTGAAGACATTTTCGCCGAAAACTCGCATTCCTAAAAGACATGGATGTTGTGATGAATCAATCTCCACCCAAAGAAGTTGAACCGCCACCCCTTCTTTTTATCCCATACGAGAATGCGACCATTCCACTTATTGTTTATCTTTCATATTCTCGTTTTCATCCACTGTTACTGTTTCATCTCTACCAACCGAGACGTAAAACCGTCCAATTACACCTTTTATTTCCTTTCCACTTCTTCACGTCTATCTGTAACATGATCTTCTACCAACCATGGTGTTACATTGATAAAATATTCGAATGGTTGGTGTTGACTTTTGGTTTTTGTAAAGCTTTATGTAGAACAATAATATTTATCCCCCTCTTATGATTTTCAATGCTTAGTAATGAGAACACTGTTTTACTTAAGTTTGGTGGGAGAAGAAAAATATTTTGGCTCTTGAAAGAAAAGAAATTTTGCACGATTGTGAGCCAAAAATAAGTTTGGGGAAGGATTTCAATGTTATTCACTCTTGACCCCTTCTTTATATTATCTTATTGAAATGTTCCTTCTAGTCTTCAGGTTTTGAGTTTACAGGATAACATCAGTGAGGACACTGCTGCAAACAAGTTTGGGGGGATGGATTGTATGGATGGTTTGTATATATCTATGGATCATATTTAAATATCGCATTACATAATTTTTTTTAAAAATAAAAGTTAGAAAGTAAAAAAATACATATGAAAGAAAGGAAAAGATTTAAGAAATGCAAGAAAATTAGATATTTTAAAACAAAGCTAGTAATAGGTAGTCATGAGCTGTGGTCCCAAGGGTTAGTAACATGAAGGAAATTACTAATTTGCGGATAGAAATAAATCTAAAAAATAATCCATATTCTTGAGTCCAAACATTTGAACATTGATACGCTACTATACGCACTTGCATACATCTTGAAACTTGGGATAGTAGAGGATACTTAAAATGCTCTTGTCTGAAAGCCTTAGTATGAAGGAAAAAAATATAAATCAATAAAATATAAATGACATATAAAATATAAATGGTGAAGGAAAATGAACACTGGTTTTGTAATTACTTAAGGCAACATAAAAAAATATAGCGAGGGTGCCTTGTCACCTAGTGCCTTAGACCAACTGGTTTGGGAGTCACTGCTAAGCCTTAGGTATTGCAAGACTAGGATATTGCTAATTACGCCTAAAAGAGTGAGTATATTTGGTAATCGGTTGGTTAGTACCTCAAGAAGTATTAACGGTCGCATGAAGAATGTGTGAGCAAATCCATCTAAAATATTCACCGACTAAAAAGTACTAAGAAAGATGGACAAGAATATGATAGCTTGAATTGAATTCTCTAAGTGTAGAGATGTCTTTTACACACATGTAGGGGTATATGATCGATGTTTGGAAGAAAGGTAGGGAGGAAGACTAAAGACGATATTTTATTGAGGGATGATGTGATTTCTGACATTTTTTCATGACTATTAAGATAGGGCTCATAACAACTAAAAAGCTAGTATAATTTGAAACTCTTTTTTTTCAAGTTCTTTCTTTCATATGTTCCTTATCTTTATATGTAACCTTCATCTTCTTTTGTTTATTATAGGATTTTGTGGGTGTAATCCGCTGAAAACCCTTAGAAGACAACACTCCTCCTACTAGGGACACTTAGAGGTTTAAAGGCTTGTTGCACGTGCTAAGAGCAATCGTGTTGCCTACAAAAGTATGCTAGTTGGGTTTTTCTTTTTCTTTTTAATAAATAGTTTGCTCGGGACGATCAAATATAAGTTTGGGGGTATTTGATTAGTCTAAAATATTGCACATTTGAATGAACATTTTCCCTTTTATTGTTATGTACTAAAAGGTGTTAATTGTAAATAAAAAACATATGTGAGTTTATTTATAAAAAGATTATTATCATATGTTTATACATTTGTAATTAATATAATTAGGGAAAATATATGCATATAATATTTAAATGAAATATTAGTAATTAAAATATGCATATCATATCAAATATTCCTAATCAATATTCTTAAGATATTATATCATATAAATGGTTGAGATAATATCTCAAAAATACCAAATGCTATTAACACTTTGATTTGAGATATTGTGCAGGTATTAGCTCAGGTATGAAATCTAAGTATGAGATCAAGTCAAATCGGGATATCGAAACCGAATCTGCCAAATTTTAGAAGCAAATCGAGAAATCTAGCAATGACAGAGACTTAGAGAAATATTTTCAGAATATACATCAAAAGGATCTCCAAATAACAACACAAAAAACTAGAAAAAAAATCTCCAAACCCAATTCCACTAGGATGCGGCAGAACCGCGGCCATACGTGGCATTACGCGGCGGTTCCATGGCTCTTTGGCAGCCGTTGGATGTGAGATTTTGTGGATCTGATCTTAACAGCATCTACTCACATATGAAATCTAGTGTTTCTGGTTTCAGGGATTATATAAAGGACCGAGAGCTGTGCATTCAAAATTATCCAAGTGATCACGCAATCATCTATTCATCTACCTTCATAAAAAGAGAGATCTAGAGCAAACTAGGGTTCTTGTAATCTACTTTCTAAGAAGAGAATTGCAATGCAATAGTTGATTAATAAAGGTATTTTTTTTAATTCTTTTTTGCATTTACTTTTTCCGCATTACTTTTCTGCATCTTCATTATACTTTCATTCATCTTCAACCTCTCTTATAAATTAACTATGAGCGAGTAATTTCTTGCTTGCTAGGGTTTGTAGGATAGGGTAGAATAATGGATGAAAAAAATTTTTAACTTCTTTTTAACATTTTAAAGTTTATAAACTTTAGCAAAAGAAATGTTAACTTCCTTATCGAGCGCACTACCAATTTATTGATAGTCACGACCACAATTTGAGATTGGTTAAACACTTATTTGGTTAAGGGCTTAACATGAATAGAGATCAATGGACGGAAAAGGGTCGGTAGTGGGAAACCCCAATTCCCTCCAAGAATCCTAATCCACATTCATCGCTATCTCTCTAAGTTTTAAACTATTAAAAGATAAAAAGAGTCATATCTAAATATTAATCCATTAACTGCTAAATCCTATAAACCCTACAAGCCTTTCTATTATCAATTTTATATCCATATTAAAATAAAACGATAACAAACCATCCTCTCTTTTATCAACTCGTCTAAAGAAAGAAAAGAAGTTCACGTTTTCCTATGGACGACCCGTACTCATCACGACTAGCTATTAGCGACACCGTCCTGATTGCGGTTATTTACAAAACACTTTTTCGCACGATCAATCAGTCTTTGTTGATGTTGCGTCTACATCCTGCTGGCATGAGAAGTATGCCGAGCTGATCTCTAGGGTGTAGATGTTGCCATTAAGACCTGAAGCTATGATTTTTCCGTCACTTCATTTTATTTGATTGTTGTGTCTGCCTCTGCTGGAATGAGGAGGGGGGACACAGGGATAGTCTCTAGGTTGTATATGAACCGTCAAGACTTGGGGCTTCTTTTGACAAAGCATGGTAGGAGATATGGGCCCTTTTTCTTTATTTGTGCCCATGGATCGTGTACAAGAGTCAATATGGACATACTTGCAGGGCAGGGGAAATTTTATTTTATTTTATTTTATATTTCCGCGATGCTCTATCTTTTCAGCTTTCAATATCGTGAAAGTCGCGATTGCCCAATCATTTCGGCTATTTTTCGCAGTGCCCAATCATTTCGGCTATTTCATTTTTTTACTCGTTACTTTTTTTATTGCGAGTTGCCCAAACATTTCGGCTGTTTCGTATGCATATTTTTTGCTCGTTGATTTTTGTTGCGAGCCGCCCCATCATTTTAGCTATTTCATATGCATTTTTTTTGTGACTCGCTGAGTTTTATTACGAGTCAGGAACTTGAGATCTGATACCAATCTTGGTATCAGCATCGCTGCAACCGAAATATTGCCAGGAGCGAATCATCATTTGCCTTTGCGAGGACTTGAAATTTGATACCTATTTAGGCATCAGCATCGCTTCAACTGGGATATTTCCAGGAGCGAATCATCATCTGTCTTTGTTAATTTGGACAAAGGTGGCTTAGCAAATAGGGTTAGGATCCTGTCGACTAAGTCTTTTTGACTTTATGAGCCGTAAGGGTCTCATAAAGGTGTTTTTCCCTACGAGTCGTGAAGATCCCGTAGGTGTATTTTCTCCTTAGGAACTGTGAAGATTCCTAAGTGATATTTTCACTTGTAAGTCGTTAGGATCTTTTAAGAGTGTTTTCTCCTTATAATTCGAGAGGAATTACAAGTGTCGTTCACCATATGAGGATATTTCTCGTCATTGGTGGAAATTGGTGGGAGAATATTTATTTATGCCCATGGATTGTATACAAGGGTCAATATAGGACCGCTTGTAGGGCAATATTAGGGGAATATGACGACTTAAGAACATGTTTATATCCTTGTAGTTTAAGGCTTTTGAATCTTATGAGCCGTGAGGGTCTCATAAGGGGGAAATTCTCCTTACGAGTCGTGAGGATCTCGCAAGAGTAATTTCTCCTTAAGAATCATAGGGATTCCTAAGTGTGTTGCTCCTTTGTGAGTCGTAAAGATCTCACGCAGCTATTTTCTCCTCACAAGGTCGAGAGAACCTTGTAAGTGCACATGATTTTTTTTTATTTTATGAGTTTTCGCTCTTTACGGGTTTTTACAACTCGCCGACAATCCCGCTGTTTTTACTCATGGTGCCCTTTCGGGTTTTCACCCGTGCCTATTTTTCTTATGGACATACCGTTTTTTTAAGTCTCGAGAATAGTTTCGTCATAGGTGACCTATTTGTCTGCCGGTGGAACTTGGGGGTGGCTCCATTGCTGGAGTAGCTGTGCAGCCAGTGGGACTTGAGTTGCAACCTTTGTCGTTAGGACTTCGATTGCAATATAGATCTTAAGCGAGCATATCGCTGTATTTGGGGCGATACTCTAGTTTAGGGATGTTCTGGTCCATTATCGCCATGTTTGAGGCGAATTTCTAGTTTAAGGACTTTTGGGTCCAACATTCCCATCTTGGGGACGAACGTTAGTATAAGGAAATTTCGGTCCATTATTAGTTTAGGGATATCTCGGTCCGACATAGCCATTTTTGAGGCGACGAAGCTTTTGGATACTACTCTCAAGATTCCGACTTAGGAAGATAGCGAGCGAACATGAGCATCGTCATCTATCATTGAACTAAGTCGTGACTCGTCTAGCGTAATATTTTTTTAAGAATCGGCCATTTAATTGCCGGAAGGGTCTTTCGCTATGCATGTCTATGAGCAGGTAGGCTCCATCTTGGTAGACTTTGTTTATGATGTACAGGCCTTCATAGTTCGGCTCGAACTTCCCCCATTTTGTACGATTGGGGATCATTGGTCTTTTGACGACTAGCATGAGTTCGCCTTGACGGAACGTTCTCGGCCTGGTCAGTTTTTCGTATGACCGTGTCATCCTTGTCTTATAAGCCTCCAGATTTTGCTGTGCTATAAGGCGAGTTTCGTCGAGGGCATCGAGCTCGTCAAGCCGAAGATGAGCATTTTCTTCATCTGTCAGCTCATATCGAACCGCTACTCGTAGAGAGGGGAGTTCTATTTCCAACGGGAGCACTGCCTCCGTGCCGAACACTAACGCGTATGGTGTTGTATTCATGGCCGTCTTGAACGTTGTTCGGTACGTCCAGAGAGCTTCGTACAACCTTTCGTGCCAGTCTTTTTTTTTTCTGGACATCGTTTTCTTTATAATCTTTATCAAGGTCTTGTTGAAAGCTTCAGCTAGACCGTTGGCCCGAGAATTATAAATTGAAGAGTATCTCCAATCTATTTTATGTTGTTGTGTGAAGTGGCTTATTTTATGGCTTCTATAATCTGGCCCATTATCCGAGATAATTCATCGCGGAGTGCCGAACCGATAGATGACATGGGTTCTGAAGAAATGGAGGATATTCTCCGTCTTCACCTCCCTTAGTGGTACTGCTTCTGCCTACTTAGAGAAGTAGCTGGCCGTTTCCAGTATGAACCAATGTCCTTTGGACGATGCCGGTTCAATGAGGCCAATTATATCGGTTCCCCACATTTCAAACGGCCAGCTAGCCACTGTTGGGTGTAGCGGATTTGGATGTTGGTGGATGAAGTCCCCGTGAATTTGGCACGAGTGACACTACTTCGCATATTCGAGACAGTCTTGAATCATTGTGGGTCAATAGTAACCCATTCTTTTTATCTTCAGCTTCATCTTTGGCCCGGCTTGATGAGAACCGCAGAGTCCGTCATGAGTTTCTTAGACGACTTTCTTTGCTTCCTATGGCCCCAGGCATCTTAGCCACAGACAGTCGAACAATCTCTTAAATAGAGTATCATTGACGAAGGCGAAAGACAATGCTCGTTTGATGAGCTGATGTCTAGACGACGCATTTTTGGGCGTTCGTTGGGATTTGAAGTAGTCTATGAAGACTTCTCTCCGATCCTTGACCTTTTCTTCATCCTCTATTTGAAGGGCTACTTGTTCAGTCGTTTCTTTTCCTTCGGATGGCTCTATCAGGTCTTCCGAAGATATATTTGTTGGCGCGAGAATCCTGTGGCTTTGCATAATGATCTTTACGTCATTGAGGTCTTCATCGGCCAGTTCCTTAGCCAATTTGGCCAATGCATCCGCCTTGCTGTTTTCTGCTCGCGGTATATTTTCCAGGGTGTAGGAAGGGATTTGTGTCAGCAGTTGCTGCACTCTTTCGCTATACTTTTTCAGCTCCGGCTTGCATGTCTGATAGTCGTCATTTACTTGGCTAATGATCAGCTGGGAGTCTCCATATATGAGGAGGTCTTTAATTTCCATGTTGATAGCGATCTCTAGATCTGCTATCAAAGTTTCGTATTCAGTCTCGTTATTAGTCTTTGGCTTTGTTAAGGAGAGGGCGTAACGGAATATCCCTCCTTGTGGAGTCACGAAGATAAGGCCTACCCCGTCTTTGATTATAGGGGTGTTTTGCTTTCGTTGATTCATGGAAGATACTCCATCAAAGTAGAGTTCCCATTGAGAGTCATTTTCTTCTTTCTCTTCTTTGATTGCGTCGAACACATGTTCGTCTGGCAATTCGCAATTTAATGGGGAGTCGGCTGGTATCGGATGATCCACAAGAAAGTCGGCAATGGCTTGCCCTTTCACTGCTTTGAGGGGACGATACATTATCGAGAACTCCATCAGGTGGAGGGCCTATTTGACAAGCCTTCCTATTAGTATGGCCTTTGACATTAGATATTTGATAGGATCCACCTTTGTTATAAGATGGACCTCATGTGCCAAGATGTAATGTCTGAGCTTCATTATTTCGAAGATCAGAGCCATGCAATGCTTTTTGATGGGGGAATAGTTGTTTTCTTCCCCTAAGAGAACTCGATTAAAATAGTACAGAGCTCTCTCCTTTCCCTGATCGTTCTCTTGTGCCCATAGCGCGCCTAGAGAACCCTCAAGAGTCGTTGTATATAGGATAAGGGGTTTTCTATTAACCGGAGCGGTCAATATCGACGGATTTTGCAAGTATTGTTTAATTTCATCCAGTGCATTTTGGCACTTTTGATCCCAGATGAACTGGATCCCTTTCTTCATCAAATGACTGTAGGGACGACATTTTCCGGAGAAGTTGGCTATGTACCGCCGGATATACGTGAGCTTTCGTTGAAGAGATCGTAACTGTTTGAGGGTTCTTTGCGTGGGCATTTTTATAATCGCCTTGATCTTTGAGGGATCGATTTTGATACCTCGGTGACGTATGATGAATCCTAGGAATTTGCCTGAGGAAACCCCAAACACGCATTTTAGAGAATTCATCTTCAGATTATACTTCCGAAAACGTTGGAACACAATTTTTAGATGTTCCCAATGTTCCTTGTAACGACTCTATTTATAATATACAAAATTTGTTTAAAGTTAAAGTACTAAATGGAGTATTTGCAACCCTGAGTATGCTATAAGTATTTAAATTGTTTTAGAACAGCAAGAAAGCACTTGTAGCTCATTGGTAAAGCCTTGCACTGCTTTGACATAGCCCATGTGTTCGAATCCCATCAGCCACATATTATTTTTAATAATTTTTCTTTTAAACATTTTGGAAGCCCAAAAGTTTACACGTGCAATACACGTAAAAATGAAAAGTCACTAAAATCAAACATGTGGAAAATGATATATGAACAGATAGGGACACATGGCAGCAATCCAAGACCCAACCTCACCCAAACGACCGGCCAAGATGCCCTTAGGGCCGGCGCCGCCGGCTCCCCGTCGGTGATGCCTCCAAATTTTTTCCCAACAGCCCTTGGCCTTCCCCCTACTACTCCTCTTCTGTTTGTTTTTCCTGCACATTAACAAAGGATTAAAATCATTCATTAATCCAATGTTAAATGCGTTTTAATTCTCATTTTTTAATTCCCTAAACCCTAATTCAAACCTATAAATACTACATCTTACCCTAGCTCTCTCTATTATGAAATCTATCATCAAAACTCTCAAAATTTTCCAAGTCAAATAAGGTGTACAAGTGGAGTTAGCCCAAGGTCATCTTCCGGTGACGATTCGGGATAAATCCGGCGACACTGCGACTTCACGGCGTTTTCAAACCATTCTTATACCTTCCCTCTCTCTTCTCAACCAGTAAGTTCCCTTTTTTTCTCCTCTCTTCTCTATTAAACAAGATCTCTTTTTAAAACTCGTCGGAAGTGGAGTTATTCTGACTTCCGATTCTAAAATTGTTTAAAACCAAATTTTTCTTAATAACAAATTAACCATTTCTTTATATGCTGTTTAGAAACCATAAAATAACATTTAGAACAAGTTTCAATTCAAAATACAATGTTATACAACTGTTATTTCACTTTTTCGTTTAAATACCATAAGGTTTACCTACGACATTATTTCATATATTTTCTCATATTACCTTTAGAAAACTCACGAGGTAATGAACTATCTCATCACAACACTCATCAGGAGATAACACGATTGCCTCTTTACAATATTTTGGGATAAATACAATTTTACAACAAAATACCTTAAACTAATAAAACTGTATTCTTTTAGATTGTTTTAAATTAAATTTCTTGCAATTAAGCCTCTGCAACCCATTTTGGGGAACCCGATTTGGATGGTGCGGGTTATCGCACATCCTCGGTACTAGTAAAGCAAGATGCAGATCTCCTCACGGAGCATCCGATCTCGATGGATTTTTTATTACAATTTTTAAGAAAACGAAATTTCTATTTAATATATAGATTTATTTTTCTATAATTATTTATAATATTATCAAATTATCTATTTTAAATACATATTATAAATTCCATGTTTTCTAAATAAAGAAATCACAAATTTCATGAATCTACCATCACAAATCCATACAATTCCAATTTACACTAAAATACCATATACTATTCTTATATTCACTTGAATACTTCACATTTAAAAATTATATCCATAAAAACCCTAAATATGATAAATAAATATTTGAGGATTATTTTGAAAGCATACTAAACTATTTTTCATAAAACCCCCTCAAGTTTATTAATTTACAATAAGGACTCTAGTAAATATAGGTTTAAGCGGGACCAATTCTTTTGAGTCTCAGGGAGCCGGAGAAAGTTTCTGCTTGCCTATTTAAGGTAGAAAACTAAAATGGGATTATCAATGGTAATTAGCTTGGAAAAAGTCAAAAATCCTGCCGTCCATATGCAGCAGTTACCGATAACTCCAAAACCTAATTCAGGAATCTAATTCTGTTTAAGCGTATGACCCAGACAGAGTCTCAGTCAAATTGGAATACAATCCATACATGAATACAATCCAAATATAACTCTAATACAACATGAATTCATGTATACCAGAATACAATCTATATCAATATGACTTGATTTGACCGATCCATGTATATACATGGACTTGCCTACATGACTATCCGTTTATATCTTTATCCGTTTACATGAACAGTTGATATCATGGTTTCGGCAAGTCTTATATATGCAAATCATCTATAAAACAGCACAATAAACATTACAGGGTTTTTAAAGAGGTAGACTGGTACGGAATGTGTTAAAAGTGGCACGATGATGGTCACTATAATACACCTAACCTGAACATCCGTTGCCGTTGTCTCGTGGGTTTTGACGGGGCCTTGTACTCTATATACCATAGTCCACGGGGTAAGTTAGACTCCTCTCGTATACATTGGCATATTCTGTACTAAGGTACAAACAACTATATTAACATAGTAATCATACATTATACCAGATATATTCTCTTTACCTGTTCAGTCTATTTCTATCTCTCTTTGGGACTTACCGAGCGATTGTTCGCTGATGACATTCCTTTTTTATTCTTTCTTTGGAATGTTGTGAGGAGGACCCGACTCTTTGGAGATCAAGCCCAGCTCAGAAGACTTGGAGCAGTTCGTAGAAGACCCAGAGCTTTAGTCACTTGTATATACCTTTACTTTCTGTTTATGCCATTGTTTAGGCATTGCTTTCCGCATTGTATTTACTTTCTAGTTGTTTTGTAAAGAATGTTTAATAAATAAAAAGTTGCCGTTCATTTACATCTCATGTATTTCTTGTGTACTTTTGCATTATATTGCTTATTTACGCTTAGCGTGTTTATTTCTGAGTAAATACGTCGCGTGACCCGTCACTTCTTCTTACCGTACTCTGGGAAGCGGAGCGAGATTTACTCTTTACCATAAGGCCGTCGATGTAGCATTCGACAATCTCATGGATGAGGTCATCGAAAATCTTTGTTATGGCCCTCTGATAGGCAGCGCCAGCGTTCTGCAGACCGAAGGGCATTACCTTATAGCAGAATATGCCCAGCGGCGTCCGGAAGACGGTATGCTTTTGGTCTTCAGGATGCATTTTTATTTGGTTGTATCTTGAGGATCCATCCATAAAGGAGAAGACTTCATGGGTAGACATGTTATCGATCATCAGCTCGGTAACAGGTACCGCGAAATCATCCTTCGGACAAGTTTTGTTGAGGTCCCGAAAGTCCACGCAAATACGCACCATCCCATTTTTCTTCATCACTGGAACGATATTGGTGATCTAGTCAGGATATTAAATTTCTTAGATGAAACCTTACTCGATTAGTTTCTTGATTTTAGTATTGATGCTCATCTCAAGTTCGAGTCGCATCTGTTCCCTCATAAAAAAAAGGAAAAAGGGGGAAAATTCCCTACTATTATAGTCTCACGTGTTAAACATGTGAGCACCTATATGCAAAAGCATATAGGCGCAGCAGTTAAAAACAAATAGGCTAAAAGAGCCATACGGGTTAAACACGTGAGCGCCTATATAATCAAATAATTGGCAAGCCAAACAGACATCATGTGTTAAACACGTGAGAGTTTATATGCATATGAGCGTTGAAAATAAAGCATGCTGAAACCCATGCTAGGGGTCACGTGTTAAACACGTGAGTTGTTTTGCTGCACTCTTTGGCAAGATAGAATGAAATTCTATTTGGGAAATATTTTCCATGATCTTTCTGATATGGAAAGATTCTTCTCTAACAGAGAATTTTGGATTTAAAATCCAGTTGTGATAAAATATCACCAGTCAAACCACCTGATAGAATTAAATTCTATGTGGGAAATATTTCCTTGATCTTTCTTAAACTTGAAAGATCTTCTCTGTTAAACAGAGGACCCTTGGATCAAAGATCCAATGGAGATTATAAAATCACCCACCGATCATCTGATAGAATAAAAATTCTATTTTAGGAAAAGATATTTCCTAATCTTGTTAAATAAACAAGAAAACTTCTCTTTTAAATAAAGAGTCTTTGGATTAAAAATCCAATGGTGAATAAAATTCACCAAGTGATCTGAGAGATCATTTTGGATTGATTATGAAATCAATCATGATCTCTCAATCAGATATTTTCCTAATAAATTGATCTTTTCTCTTATCCTATAAATAGGAGAGAAGAACAAAAAAAGAACATATAGAGAGAATATAGAGAGAGAGGGAACTCCCCACAAGCTTCTGTTAAAAAAAATATATACAGTGGGCTCTTGAAAAAGAAATAGAATTTAATTCTCAAAAAAATAAGAAGACTTGCCTCATTGAAACCCTAGGTAAAAAAACTCACAGAGATCATAGTGTTTCTTATTTGTCTATCTAAGGGTTTAACCCTTTATATAAGAACTTAGTTCTTCCTCTGGTTGAGATTTGCAGAAGCAAATCTTCCCACAAGTTGAGAATTTAATTCTAACCGGGAAGATTTTGTTCTGCAGATTCAAAACTTAGGGGAAAAGAACTAGGTTATATAAAAAAAGAAATAACAGAAACATATGGGAATTTAATTCTTCCAAAAATTAGGGTTTAACCCTATATAAAGAACTTAGTTCTTCAAATGATGATGGTCCAAGATCCTCAAAACCGAAATCTTGATGATCATCAATGACTAAAAATGTCATTAACAAGAGATCAATATCTCTAAGAAAACACAAGAATAGTTTGGTGACTCGTTAGTGCTTAGCACTATTATGAATCCTTACGTGTTTCCCATGTGAGTGCTTCAAACGAACAAAGAGAACAACCAAAACTGCCTCACTTATTTCCCTACGCGAGTGCTTTAAAAAAAAGGAAACAAGCAAAAGAAAAGCCAAAGCTGCCTCACGTGATTCTCACGTAGGCGCCTAAAAAGCAAAGAAAAACTTCTTTGTCAATTAGGCAGCTGTCCTAAAAGAAAGCAGTCATGTGAGATGCACGTGAGCTCTATCCAAGTGCTTAGCACTTTTGTAAAAAGGGGGAAACAAATAGATAAAGCCTAAAGCTCAGCACTCACGTGCTTTCCACGTGAGTATCATGCAGAGTGCTCAGCGCTCCATGATTAGTCTAAAATGACTAAAAAACGTTCACATCGGGGGGCCTCATGTGTTTCACACGTGAGCGCCACAGAACTCAACTGCTTAGCACTAATCCAGCACCCCGCGCGTTTCATACGTGAGTGCTGTATGTCCCAGTGCTTAGCACTGTTGGGTAATTATAGAAACTTAATTTCAGCCCAAAATTGGCTAAGTTTTCCGAGGTTAAACCTCTTTGTTTTTAAATCAATCGAGCTCATATGCTCTTGATTTCCAAGGTCTCAAATATAAACAAAAATTCTTAAGTTCACAACAATCCCTTTTCCCTCAAATGCGGGATTTGGTTTAAGGGTACATCTCTTTACACCTCTGATACATGTCGTTGTAATTCCTCAAAGTCTTCAGTGAGGTGGCGGGTCCCGACGACCAAAAACTTCTTTCATTGATGCACTTCCAAATTGACGTGCACATCTCAAATCGGATCGCACCCCAAATTGGGCGCATTTCATGTCACCATCGTTCACTCCGCCACGTAACAAATACACGTGCGCACAAGATGGATAACTGACCGAAATGTCCCTAAACTAATATTCACCCCCAAATACGGCAATAATGGACCGAAATGTCCCTAAACTAATATTTTCCCCCAAATACGGCGATAATGTACCGAAAATGTACCTCAACTAACATTCGCCTCCAAAATGGCGATAATGGACTGCGATGTCCTTAAACTAAAATAATCGAGCCCAAATGCTCATATGTTTAAGCTGATCTTAATTTCAAACCAGATTAAAGATCATTAAATCAAACAACCCAAATCTAAAAATATACGGATTTAGACTAATCCACGCCCTACGGGTGACGACATAAATCAATCTCCGTATACAATCCACGGGCAACCAAAACAAACAAAAACACACACGACACGAAGTGAACTTCCGGAGCAGGTTAAATTGGTTGTTGCAATGCGGTAACGTAATTAACTGCAGGTGCTTGCGCCTGTAGGGAAGAGCGTCCCCACAATAAAAAAACCCTCATAAAATGAGGGGGAATCTGATAAAGTCTGCTACAACGGTCGCGTCTGTCCAAACTTTCGATATATGGTACCATAAATCAACTTGGTATCTTCGGAAAGGTGGAAGGATAAATCCAAATAGCATCTGCCCCCCAGAATTCAGGCCAGACGTCCCAACGTCCCGGTCTGTCTTCCGGCGGTGAACAAATTTTGGTACGCCCGGTGAGACCTTTTTCTCTTTCCACTCCACACTTCGTGCGTCGTGTTTTGCGAACAAAATAGCGGTTCACTATGGTTGCCCTTGAATTCGAGGTACTAAGATTTGGTGTCTTGTTCCTGTGCAGAAGAAGAAAAAAATCGATGGTTTCCAGCTGCCCAACTTGCAACAGCAACTCCCACTCCGCTCCAACTAGAGGAGCGACTTATGGGCCCAACGCGGCCTCCATTTTTTCAATTTTGATGGGGCAAGTAACTCAAACCACTACCGGATTGTTCTTCGGGACCATGATCCCACCAATGAGTTTCAGCGCCCCAGCACCGCAAGACGAAGCTCCCAAGAAGTCGGTCTTCGATCGACTTGCAACCACAACGGCCCCTCTCAACGGGTCATCCAAATCCGATGCCTTAGTCTTCAACAGGCTGAGCCGAAGCTCAGACGTCTCAGTCTTCAACAGGATGAGTTAGAACCAAAACGGGCTCGCAAAGAGGCTCGTCACACCTGAAGGGGCTTCCCCAAAACGGATAGCCCTCCCAACTCCTCCTTCAGGTGAATTCGTCAAAAGTGCTTCTCTTACCAGAAGATCGGTCTTCGGAAGATTGGCCGTTCCTCCGCAAACCCTACCAAGGACGTTAGTCTTCAATAGCCTTACACCAGCAACAATCCCTCACCAAAGCCAGGGACATGAAGAAGTCGCTTCCCAAACTGAGGCGGTCCCGTCTGCAAGACACGCTTGACATTGCCACTGGAATCGGGTGAGAAAAGATTAGGGAAACTCCCTCTCTGGATTTACTCCGCCAGCTCCAATGGTGGAAGTTGATACTGCTGTTCCAACCGGGAATGGCTTTGACCCGCCTAGGAAGGTGCGAAAGAACTCTCCAATGGCGGTGCTGAAGAAATCTCCCCCGTCTGCAGAAGCCACAGTGCAAGAAAAGCCGGAGCGCCCCATCAACGACTCACCTCCCAAATTCACAGGGTCTGGCAAAAAGTCCAGGACTCCCTGATCAACAAAGAATACTCTCGTCGACCGAAGAAATCAAAGGCTTGGCAAGAGAAAGACCATCCCTCCGTCATACAGCGAGGAGCTTCTTCTACACAGGTGCCTGTCATAACGGCTCCTTCAACTTCGACCTCCCACAAAAGGACAAGGTCAGAGAAAATTCCACCGCTGGCGGCAAACTCCAAAGGCGATGGACCTAAACGCCCCAAGTCTGGGGGCATGATCGTCCACATGGTTTACATGGCTTCAAGAAATGAGGAAATCCGTGCTTCCGTGGGTCATCGACCACAAACTCGGTCGTTAACAAAAGCTCAGGAGCAACAACAAAAGCTCCAGGAAATGCTGACCAAAATGGCAGCACTCACCAGACAGAAAGAAAGTCCGGAACCGGCATCTGAACAACGCCAAGAGAAGGAGACCGATACAGAGTTCTTGCGAAGGGTGCTTGATAGAAAGGACAAGGAAGCTGCTGAGCAGGCTGCCAACATAAAGCAGATGGTTCTTTTGTTTCAGGATATGGTTGGAATGATGATTGTTCAGTCGAAAATATTGTGCATTTGATATGACATTTTCCTTACTATTTTTATATAACAAAAGGTATTAATTATAAATATGACACATATGAGGGTTTATCTGTAAAAATACTATTTTCATGTGTTTATATATTATAATTAATATTATGAAGGAAAATGTATGCATATAATATCTATGTAATATTTAGTCCATTTAAATATGCATACCATATCAAATATCTTTGACCAATTCTCTTAAAACTATAATATCATGTCAAATGGTTAAGATAACATCTCAATAAAAACAAATTCTACTAATATTATTTATTAAGTTATTGTGCAGAAATTATATCAAGACTAAAATCCGAGTTGGCGAGATCAAATCTGCCGAAATATTCAAGTAAATCGAAGAAATCAATTCTGGCAGAGACTTAGAGAAGATTTTCAGATTCCAGATATTAAAATAGTCTACTTGTGTCACCATAAAAAGCCATAAGATTTTTGAAGCAAAGAACCCTCTAACCCACCGTGGATCCGCAGTCAAAACCACCAAATGGCCGCGATTCCGCCGCACGTATGAAGATCTTGGGCTTGGGAATTTCAGGTTGGGATCCTAACAACTAGTTACCATATTAGGAAACTAGGGTTCTGGCTCTGTGACTATAAATAAGGACCGAGAGCCTCTTGGAAAAATCATCAAACCGACGCGATCACAAAGTCCACGACGGCTCAAGAATCCTGGTTGATCATCAATAGTTCATCTACCTCCTTAAGAAGAGATCGAGAAGAAAACTAGGGTTTTGTAATCATTTTCTAAGGGAACAAAGTATACTTGATCTTGTTGATTAATAAAGGTAGTTTTATTCTATTGCATTTTATTTTCTTCATGATTTCTATCTTTTCTTTTCCCAACATGCGTGAGTAATTCTCCACTTGTTAAGGTTCGTAAGATTAGGGTGGATTAATGGATGATGAAGATACTTAAACTCTTTTTACGTCCTATAAAGTTTATAAACTTTACCAAAAGAATCATTAACATCCTAATCGAGCGCGCTACCAATTCATTGAGAGCCAAGACCATGATTAAAGATTAGATTAACGATTGTTTTGGTAAGGCTAGACATGAACGGAGATCCATGTCAAGGTAGGGGTTAAGAGTGGGAACCCTATTCCCTCCAGAAACCCTAATCTACATGCATCACTGTCGATCTAGTTTTAAATCTATTAAAGGATAAGAGGAGTAATCTTTAATTAATCATCCATAACTACTAAATCTTAACGAACCCTACAAGCCCCCTTCTAATATAAAACCTACATCCGTAGTTAATCTAGATCTATATCCAGCATTCGTGTTTGACGTGGATCTAGAATCTACAACCATTCTTCACCATTCTTTATTCTTCCTCCTTTCCTAATCAACACGTCTAAAGTAAGATTAAAAGATTCCATGTTTCCCTGAGGACGATCCGTACTCATCTCGGTCTAGCTACACGCAACACCATT
This sequence comes from Agapanthus africanus, assembly GCA_030015575.1. Lineage (NCBI taxonomy): Eukaryota > Viridiplantae > Streptophyta > Magnoliopsida > Asparagales > Amaryllidaceae > Agapanthus > Agapanthus africanus. The sequence goes on from JASDDO010000019.1 coordinate 27,043,479, forward strand.
ATTGATTGCGGTTATTCTACAAACACACTTCCTTAAAACAGATCAATCAATGATCCAGCTAGAACCCCCAGCCGAGGATCCGCTGATAGTTATCGAGGATGATAGAGGGGAAACATCAAAATCTCTTCCGGCTTTATCAACAACTAAGGAGGAAACGATCTCCAAGGTTTCTCTTGATGATTACACCGCTCAACAAATATGAGCTCATCAAGCAAATGAAGCGGCCGGTCAAACTTTCAGAACTGGGCGACCGTATCGAGGCTGGTATGACCAAATCAAGTACCCGTCGAGATATATGATCCCCAAGTTCCATGTGTACAAGGGGATAGGAAACCCACACCAGCACGTCACGCAGTTCAGAACTCTGTGCGGCAACACTGGAGGTGACGACAAACTACTGCTTCGCCAGTTCGTTGGTAGCTTGTCGGAGATAGCCTTTGAATGGTACTCGGAGCTCCCAAATGACTCCGTGAGAACATTCACAGAGATAGAGCTGCTGTTCCGACAGCGGTTCGCCAGCGCAAGCGAGCGCACCCCGATCACGGCTTTAATCAATGCCAGGGTAAAGCAGGGAGAAACCTGGGTCCAATATGCGATCCGGTGGCGGAACCTGTAGTTAACGTGTGAACAACGCATCGAAGAATCTCCTACCGTGGGCATGTTCTGCAGGGTTCCCTAGGTCGCCGTTGGGTTTCGGGAGGCATCGACCATGCCATTTTTGAAAATTTGGCGTGCTAAAGAACCCTAACCTAGAATCTAAACTAGAGAATTAGACAAAATAATGAATGTAAACATCTTTACATCTAAGCGAACAAGGAATACAACCTTTATAGACCAGTCCTTCATTTCGATAGCTCCATGTAGTAGTCCCTTCGCTCCAAGTAGTGAACTCCCGGACTCTAGAAAGGCTCCACAAGATGAAAGAAACAAGCTTGCTTGAAGTCTTCGAGGCCGAAGATGATCTACGTCGAGGAGACACCAACTCAAGCTACCTCTTCACAAATGTGGAATTAGTGAAGCAAACACCCTAAACTAAATGGCTAATCTAGTAGAGAATGATGAAGTAGGAATTTTGCTCACTTTAGAAATATTTTTCTCACTCATTTTCTTCACCTCACAAAAAGCTAGAGAGTTTGAGGAAGGAGATGAAGAAAAGCAACCATGGAAAAGATCTAGTGTAGAATGGTAACCATGGGTGAGTTAATATCATATACTAACCCTTATAGAGACTAAACCATGGCTAATCATAATGGTTGGGTTAATAAATATCTTAAGTAAAACAAAATTGGTGGACTTAGTCAATGATTCTACAAGCTTCCACTAAGAAACAACCATGACTAATCTCCATCCAATTTTGAATTACATTAAATAAATAAAACCCTTGATTATGTTAAGCATGGTGTGAGTCTCAATACACCCATGTCACATGTATCATCTAGCATGACACACAAAAAATATGCATTAATATATATCACATATATACTAAATGCACAAGTGAGAAAAAGAATTCTTAAGTGAGCTAATATTAGTTAATGTAAGTTAATATATCAAATATATAATTATACATTAAATTATTAAATCAACACTTGATTTAATAATCCGGCTATATCACATACAACCGACTAATATCAAATGCATCATCTTATCGAATCAACACTTGATCCGATAACCCGGCTATATCACATATAATCGACCATTATCACATATCGCGAGAATAGAATATGGTATCATATACATGTATTAATCTCGGTCCCGCACATATCACATATGTGCTCCTACTTTGTTTCACCTGAGCCAGGAAACCTCTGTGTAGGACTCTAAAGACTCGTCAATACGCCGACAGTAGGTGGTGATCATATCAGTCACCCACAAGCCGCAAGCGGTATACTAAACGTAATAGCCACCCGGGTATTGAGCGATCAGAAGATCAACAAGCAAGCCTTCTCATACTCCTGTGAATCTAATAAGTAACACTACCATATAGTCCGGTCTCTTCGTCTGATATGTCGTATATCACAGCCTGGGGGTGGTATAACGTCAGACCCTAATAGCCTGATAAGTCATGTTTATGTGAGGCTTATAACGGTTCGAGAAACTACTGATAACACTTACCAGTAGATCTCAGCAACCCTGGCCAGGGATTTCCTGTTATGGCCAATCGAGCATAGCGCAACATCAACCCCCAATACTGGGAGAGAAAAAATCCCCTCCTATCGCTCATTGCCTCCATGTGACTCGGGACTGTACCCAAAAACCACCGTTTTGCACGATCTCTTGAACGTGGTAAGGTGGAAATCAAAGCACAGTGGGAATCACGCAAGATACTATGACGATCTCGGGTCGACAGACTAACCTGTACCAGTGTCACCAGAGAACTGCTATCTGACGATAGGTATAATACCATCTAGGAGTTCTCAGCGAGTCCGTCCAGTATACCCAGTCTCCAATGAGCACCCGTATACCATCTCTGATGTCAAACACTAATGGATGTGGGATCATCCATCACCCATCATATGGGTCGAGAAGCGTATACGCTAGTCTACTCTGGAATATTGATGCCCCGTCTCGATACTCTCATGACTAGGAACAATTGAAGGACGTGTAGGGTTCCCTAGCATGACAGTAAGGTTTCAGGAGGTATCGTCCATGCCGTTTTTAAAAAATTGGCACGCTAAAGAACCCTAACCTAGAATCTAAACTAGAGAATTAGATGATACTAGCATGCAAACAACTTTACATACAAAGTGAACAAGGAATACAACCTTTGTAGACCGGTCCTTCACTTCAATAGCTCCGTGTAGTAGCCCTTCGCTCTGAGTAGTGAAATCCCGGATTCTAGAAAGGCTCCACAAGATGAACGGAACAAGCTTGCTTGAAGTCTTCGAGGCCGAAGATGATCTACGTCGAGGAGACACCAACTCAAGCCACCTCTTCACTAATATGGGATTAGTGAAGCAAACACCCTAAACTAAATGGCTAATCTAGTAGAGGATGATGAAGTAGGAATTTTGCTCACTTTAGAAATATTTTTCTCACTCATTTTCTCCACCTCCCAAAAGCTAATGAGCTTGAGGAAGGAGATGAAGAAGAAGCAATCATGGAAAAAAATCTCAAGTGTTATGGCAATCATGGGTGAGTTAATATCGTATACTAACCCTTGTAGAGACTAAACCATGGTTAATCATAATGGTTGGGTTAATAAATATCTTAAGTAAAACAAAATTGGTGGACTTAGTCAATGATTCTACAAGCTTCCATTAAGCTTCAACCATCACTAAATTCCACTCAATTTTGAATTAGTTTAAATAAATAAAACCCCTGATTATGTTAAGCATGGTGTGAGTCTCATACACCCATGCCACATGTATCATCAAGCATGACACACAAAAAATGTACATTAATATATATCACATATATACTAAATGCACACAAGTGAGAAAAAGAAATCTTAAGTGAGCTAATATTAGTTAATATAAATTAATATATCAAATATATAATTATACATTAAATTATTAAATCAACACTTGATTTAATAATTCGGCTATATCACATACAACCGACTAATATCAAATGTAACAACTTATCGAATCAACACTTGATTTGATAACCCGGCTATATCATATATAACCGACCGATATCACATATCACGAGAATAGAATACGGTATCACATACTCGTATTAATCTCGGTACCGCACATATTACATATGTGCTCCTACTTCGTTTCGCTTGAGCCAGGAAACCTCTGTGTAGGACTCTAAAGACTCGTCAATACGCCGGTAGTAGGCGGTGATCATATCAGTCACCCACAAGCCGCAAGCGGTCTGCTAAACGTAATGGCCACCCGGGTATTGAGCGATCAGAAGATCAACAAGCAAGCCTGCTCATATTCCTGCGAATCCAATAAGTAACACTACTGTACAGTCCGGTCTCTTCGTCTGATATGTCGCATATCACAGCCTGGGGGTGGTAAACTTCAGACCCCAATAGCCTGATAAGTCATGCCGATGTGAGGCTCATAACGGTTCGAGAAACTACTGATAACACTTACCAGTAGATCTCAGCAACCCTGGCTAGGGATTTCCTGTTATGGCCAATCAAGCATAGCGCAACATCAACGCCCAATACCGGGAGAGACGAAATCCCCTCCTATCGCTCATTGCCTCCATGTGACTCGGGACTTTACCAAAAAACACCGTTTTGCATGATCTCTTGAACGTGGTAAGGTGGAAATCAAAGCACAGTAGGAATCTCACAAGACTCTATGACGATCTCGGGTCGACAGACTAACCTGTACTAGTGTCACCAGAGAACTGCTATCTGACGATATGTATAATACCATCTAGGAGCTCTCGGTGAGTCCGTTCAGTGTACCCAATCTCCATTGAGCACCCGTATACCTTCTCTGATGTCAAACACCAATGGATATGGGATCATCCATCGCCATTATATGGGTCGAGAAGCGTATACTCTAGTCTACTCTGGAATATCGATGTCCCGTCTCGATACTCCCATGACTAGGAACAATTGAAGGATGTACTTACCGACTACCTCTGCCCTACTAGTATGATCTGCATCATAATCTTGGTAGTCAAGTACTCATCCTAAGGGCTTTATCAACATGTAATAGAGAGACAATAAGTGTATATGTTAAGATAAAGAGCAACCAGATAGCAAACTATCATGTCGAGCAAGAAAGTCCTCCCTATATATGTCCAAGCATCCACTATAATATACATCATATGTATAATAATAGCCTCCAGGGCATACATATAACTAACATGATGTACTTACCGACTACCTCTTCCCCACTGGTATGATCTGCATCATAATCCTGGTAGTCAAATACTCATCCTAAGGGCTTTATCAACATGTAAGAGAGAGACAATAAGTATACATGTTAAAATAAAGAGCAACCAGATAACATACTATCATGTCGAGCAAGAAAGTCCTCCCTATATATGTCCAAGCATCCACTATAATATACATCACATGTATAATAATGGCCTCTAGGGCATACATATAACTAACATGTTCATCGGGACCCTAAGTCCGAAAACGACCGTGTCCCAGTTCATGACATTCTTCAAGCAGACGACCTTCCAGGATCTGATTGATAAACTGGTCCAAATGGACTAGATGGGTCATGGTCCTTCCTCCTCAAGTAAGGACCCTCGAAATGCCAAGGGTAAAGGGAAAGCGGCCTTCGTCTCCAACACTCCACAACAACCGAGCGACCCAAAACCGGCAGTTCGCCAAAACAATGCACGTCCACGCCTATCCCTGGAAGAAAGGCTAGGACGCGCTTACTCGTTTCCCCGCGATAAGATGAGGAGACTATTTGAGTTAGCAATACGTAACAAACTCATCACATTGCCAGACCCACGGCGTCCACCGCAACCCGGCGACGTCAACAACCCCAACTACTGTGCCTATCACAGAATAGGGAGCTACCCAATTGAGGATTGCTATGTCTTCAAGAACTGGGTCGAGAACCAGTATCAACAGGGCAAGTTTGCACTGTCTGAGAACTGGAGGGTGAACCCGCCCCAGAAGCACACTCCCAAAAAGGTGGATGCACCGGGGGAATCATGCTCGCTTGTGGAAGAAACTCCATGGGAAGTCGTTCTTTCAGCTAAAACCAAAAGAATGCTGAAGGATCTACAGGGATGTCCGGCAGTCAGGTGGAAAAGCCCACTTGAACTTAAAATCATCGAAGGGATGCTGAAACCATGTCTCATACCGAAAGTTGTTGACAAAGGGCAAAATCCCCAAGTTAAGCCTTCAAAGTCTTCGAAGAAAGAGAAGAAGACCAAGAAGTCTGTGCAGCCTGCTGAGTATGACAATAAGCGCACAAACATATAAAAGTACATTGACGCACTGGAGGAGTACAACCAGAAGGCATGGAAACCGGTCACGCTCGAAGAGTTCCTCAAGCATATTTTTGAGAACGAAGATAGTGACAACGATGAGGAAAATGACTCATTAGAAGAAACCGAAGACTATGTAGCAAGTTGCCACATGGTCTCCCATTCATCGTTAAATGGCGAAGAAGCCCCCTCAGTGTCAGAAAATAGCGCAGAGGAACTGGGGGCATGATCGGCGCTAAAATCCCCTGAACTGCCAGAAGACCCGATCGATAGGATGTTAAACGAAGCCTATCAAAAAAGCAAACCTGACCGAGAACGCGAAACAACCATATAAGAAAAGGCTAAGCGTCGAAGTCAGGATCAAGAAGCTGCGGGAAGGTGGAGTCGTAAAGTACTCCAACTAAACCAAGGCATACCTGCGATAAATAAGGGCAAGATCAAGGCAGAGAAGCGGTTCGCCAAAGCCCTGTCAATAAGGATAAAGCTGCCACCTTTCGTAAGAAACACTTCTGAAGTCATATGCCCGATGGAGAGGATCACATCCAAACTAATGCCTATATCATCGGAGGGTTACCCACCCCACCGAGGAATGTAGTGCCTTCAAGAAGTGGTGGCAAGGATATGTTGCCTATCAAAAACATTTCAAGAGGATGCAGCGCAAAGCTCGTCGACAGCAAAAAGGTGCGACATGTGCTCATGAAAAAATGACTGGCAACTGTCATATAGTTGATACCAGTCCGGAAAGGGAAAATCCCCAAGTTCTTACTTTCGGGAGCGATTCTGAGGACAAAATACCCCTCAGCCCTCTCTTCAAAGACTCTACCTCCGAAAAAGAAGAGGAGGAGAAGAACTACGAAAATATTCAGCTGCGTAACCGCACGCCGCCCGAGAAGAACCTTAGACCTACAAACAAAAGTTCGAGCAAAAAGGACAAAGGGAAAGAAAAAATCCTTGAGGAAATTGTCTTCGACGGTGGAGTTGTCAAAGAGCTCGCAGTGAGGGACCCGCCTATGAAAAATAAGGTGGATTACAACGTCCTGGCACATTTGAGGACAATACCCTCACAACTGAGTATATTGGATGCTCTCCTCTTGTCCAAAGAAGCACGAGAGTCTCTGATCAAGGCATTACAAGAGTCCGATCAGTTCCAAACTTTCCTCGCAGAAGAGAAGATGAAGGATGATCTGGTGGAGGTTCACATAGCTGACATTACATTCGGCGATGAAGACCTCCTCCTTGGTACGTGCGAGCATAACCGCTCGTTATACGTCACCGGGTACTGCCATGATATCAAGGTAGGGAAAATCCTTGTCGACAACGGATTCTCCGTCAACCTTCTCAACGTGAAAGTGCTGAAGGAGATTTGCATGAACGTTCAGCACTTGGTTCGGGACAAAATTACCATCTTCGGGTTAGACTTACAGTTGCCACGGACGCTTGGGTCCATAATTTTGATGTTACGGTTCGGGTTGCTCTTCATTGACATTAAATTTCACATCATTGACGCCAAGACTTTCTATAACGCTTTGCTCGGCAGGCCCTGGCAGCATAAGTATAACGTCATCCCTTCTACACAACATCAGTGTATGAAGTATTTCAAGGATGGTTTGGAATGCACCATCACAGGGGAGCTGAATCCATTCTCCGTAAACGAGGCTCAGAAATATGAAGACGCAAAGTATTTCCTACCAGACTTCGAAGACACGGAAAGATGTCATAAGCCGGAGGACAAATTAAAATCCGTAGCCACTATCCCGATCTTTGGGAGTGATTCCGAGGCAGATGAAGAAATAGTCTACTCGGCGCAACCCAGAAAGACAACAACAGGCTCGGACCATCGACTTCTATTCTGGTCTTTGGTAGCGACTCTAAGGACGAGGCTAACACCGTTTTCTCCATCCGCTCGTTGGTGCAAACCCTCGCCGGAGCAGATCAGAGCCTGCAAATCACAATGGTTCCGCCTCGGCATTACAAGAAACTTGATGTGCTCCATACATACAGCGTACAGGAACTAAAGATTTTCTACGTGCCTCCCAGGCGAAGAGGTGAAAAGGTGATCTTCTTCTACCAATCTATGGAGACCAGAATAGAGAAAGAAGTCTGGCACGGTGCCAATTTTGCACTTGATAAGCTTCAATCAATCCGTTTGCCAAGATATTACGTGGAGGGATTGAAAAGGCTATTAAGATACCAAAGTGTACCCTTCGAACAAACTGTTCGACAAGCCCACTTCTACAAAAAGATTTGGCATATCCCTTGGACCCAGCGAAAGATACCCAATGGGAAGATGGAGACAACTGGGCTCAGATATGTTCGGTCCAAGAAACGGGAGCGATTCCACAGCTGTCGCGTCATAAACAGCTCCGGTGAAGAAGAGAACGCTCTTCCAAATAGCTATGATGTTGAAACAGAGCGAAATCCTGCTCTAAGAACATTAAGTCCGTCGTTCGAAAAACAAATTGACAAGCTAATAAAAGAAGCTTGTCAAAAAAGTCGGGATAACCACATTCACGAAATAGCTATTTATGAAAAGGCCAGGACGCAACGTCTCAATCAGCAATCCACGGGGAAAGAAGACTACAATGCCCTTCATCCTCAGCCAGCTGTACGTTCTCGCCATGAGGGAAAATCCCGAATTGAGGCAAAAACAAGGTGAAGAACGCAAACAATGCTCGAAAACAGCAAAACGGATTAAAGAAGCCGCGCTATCAAGAAAAACTTAGTTGGAACCCGTCCTTTATAAAGAAGATAGGTCGGGAATACTCTTTCCCTCAAGACAAGACAAGGAAAATATTCAACCTTGTCATGAAGCATAAAATGATGACGCTTCCAGAGTATCGGCACCCCAAACAAATAAACGAGGTCCATAACCTAGATTATTGCTCCTACCATCGAGCCATAGGTCATCCCTTTGAAGACTGCTTCACCTTCAAAGACTGGATATAAGACCAATACCGACAAGGCAGGTTCACTTTATCCGACAGCTGGAGGGTAACCTCACCACAAAAGCATGGGCCAAAAAGGACCTATACCGCGAGGGTAGGACCAGCTCAACGTCAAGAATGGAAGCGAACCCGTACCTGCCACGTGATAACACTCTCAAAAAAGGGAGGGCACGAGACGATAGATGATCCCTTCAGGTGCTTCGCAAATGAATATGAGGACGAGGTGATCTCAGAGTTTCCACCAGCACCAAAAGAGCTGGAAAACGGGATACACACTACGACGGACAACCTAAGAAAAATTGACTTAGGGACGAAAAATGAGCCAAGGCCAACATTCGTCAGTGAGCTGCTATTTAAAAAATAGGTAGACACGTTAAAAGACGTGCTCATTCAATATAAAGACTGCTTTGCATGGAACTATTCCGAAATGCCAGGTTTAGATCCAAAGGTGGCAGTACATAAACTGGCTATATCGCCAGACATAAAGCCAGTCAAACAGGCGCTAAGAAGAATGCGGCTCGAACTTAAGATGAGTATCAACACTTAAGTCAAGAAACTAATCGACTTCGGCTTCATCCAAGAAGTTCAATACCCCGACTGGATTGCTAACAGCGTTCCGGTGATAAAGAAAAATGGGACGGTGTGCATCTGCGTGGACTTTCGGGACCTCGACAAAGCTTGCTCGAAAGATGATTTTCTAGTACCTGTTACCGAGCCGATGATCGATAACACGTCTACCCATGAGGTCTTCTCCTTCATGGATGGATCTTCAAGATACAACCAAATAAAAATGCATCGTGAAGACAAAAAACATACCGCTTTCCGGACTCCGCTGGGCATATTTTGCTACAAGGTGATGTCTTTCGGTTTAAAGAATGCCGGCGCTACCTACCAGAGGTCCATGATAAAGATCTTCGATGGCCTCATCCATGAGATTGTCGAATGCTACATCGACGACCTGGTGGTGAAAAGCAAGTCTTATGAGGAACATTGGGAACATCTAAACATAGTGTTCCAACGTCTTCGGAAGTATAATTTGAAGATGAATCCTTTAAAATGCGCATTTGGAGTCTCCTCAGGCAAATTCCTAGGATTCATCATACGGCACCGGGGTATCGAAATCGACCCCTCAAAGATCAAGGCGATTATGGAGATGCCCACGCCAAGGACCCTCAAACAGTTGCGATCTCTTCAAGGAAAGCTCGCATATATCCGGCGGTTCATAGCCAACCTTTCCGGAAAATGCCGTCCCTATAGTCATTTGATGAAGAAGGGGACCCCATTCGTCTGGGATCAAAAGTGCCAAAATTCACTAGACGAAATCAAGCAATACTTGGAAAATCCGCCGGTATTGACTGCTTCGGTTAAGGAAAAATCTCTTATCCTATATACAACATCCCTTGAGGGTTCTCTAGGCGCGCTATGGGTATAGGAGAACGACCAGGGAAGGAGAGAGCCTTGTACTATTTGAGTCGAGTTCTCCCGGGGGAAGAAAACAACTACTCCCCCATCAAAAAGCATTGCCTGGTATTGATCTTCGTGATAACGAAGCTCAGACATTACGCCTTGGCACATGAGATCCATCTCATATCAAAGGTGGATCCTTTCAAATATATGATGTCAAGGGCCATATTAACAGGAAGGCTTGCCAAATGGGTCCTCCTCCTGATGGAGTTCTCGATAACGTATCGACCCTTCAAAGCAGTGAAAGGCCAGGCCATTGCCGACTTTCTTGCGGAGCATCCAATACTAGCCGACTCCCCCTTAAATTGTGAGTTGCCGGATGAACATGCGTTCGACACAATCGAAGGAGAAAAGGAAGAAAATGATTCCCGATAGGAACTGTACTTCGATGGAGCATCTTCCATGAAGAGGCGAAAGCAAAACACCCAGATAATCAAGGCCGGGATGGGCCTTATTTTTATGACTCCATGAGGAGGGATAATGCGTTATGCCTTTTCCTTAACGGAGCCGAGGACTAATAACTAAGCTGAATATGAAGCTTTGATAGCAGGTCTCGAGATCACTGTCGACATGGGAATCAAAGACATCCTCATATATGGAGACTCCCTACTGATCGTTGGCTAAGTAAATGGTGACTATCAGACATGCAAGCCGGAGCTGATAAAGTATGGCGAAAGAGTGCAACAACTGTTGACACAAATCCCTGTTTACCACCGAATACAAAGACGAACCGGGAAAGATCGTCTTGCCTGAATTTGGGGGCAGATGCTATTTGGATTTATCCGTCCACCTCTCCGAAAATGCCAAGTTGATTTATGGCACCATATATTAGAGGTTTGGATGGATGCGGCCATTGTAGCAGACTTCGTCAGATTCCCCCTCGTTTGCGAGGGGTTTTTGATTGTAGGGACGCTCTTCCCTGCAGGCGCAAGCCCATGGAGTTAGTTACGTTATCGCATCGCGATAACCTCTTTCTCCTGCTCCAGAAGTTCATTTCGTGTTGTGTGTGTTTTTGTTTGTTTAGGCTGCCCGTGGATTGTATACGGAGACTAATTTATGTTGTCGTCCATAGGGCACGGATTAGTCCAAATCCGTATTTCTTAGATTTGGGGTTTTTATTTAAGGAACGTTAATCTATTTCGAGATTAAGATCGAATTAAATGTATGTGAGCATTTGGGCCTCGATTTGTTAAGGATACATTAGTCCAATTTGAGACTATGATCTACTTAAAATGGTTTTAGGATCATTTTTGTTTCAGATCCAACAAGAGAGCATTTGGGCTCTGTTGTTTTAGTTTTAAGGACGTTGCAGTCCCTTAACACCATTTTGGAGGCGAAGTTGTAGTTTAGGGACATTTCAGTCTGTAGATCACCATTTTTGAGGTGAGGTTTTAGTTTAAGGACGTTACGGTCCGTTGTCACCATTTTGAAGGCAACGTTGTAGTTTGAGGACATTTGGTCCGTTGTAGTTTAAGAACGTTTCGGTCCGTTGTTAGTTTAGGGACATCTCGGTCCATTGATTATCTTGCGCACACGTTTATTTGTTACATGACGGGATGAGCAATGATGATATGTGATGCATCCAGTTTGAGATGTGGTTTGATTTGGGGTGTATATGTCAGTTTGGGTAATGCACCAAAGAGCAGTTGGCTGTCGGGACCCGCCACCTCTCTGAAGACGTTGAAGATTACAACGACATGTATCAAATGTGTAGAGAGATGTACCTTTGAACCAATTCCCGTGTTTGAGGGAAAAGGGATTAATGGTAAACCCGGGAATCATTAGTCGTATTTTCAGACTAAGATTTCCTCAGGGGAATGTGGGACGAATATCATTTTGGGATATCATCAGTTGGAAGATCGATAGTCGTATTTGGGACTGAGATCAGTTTAGGAAATAATGAACCCATGGGCTCGGTTGATCTGGGTTAGAGACCTAACCAACTTGGGCTTGGTCCACTCAGTTTTACTTTTTATTTGAAGAGGAGTGCTAAGCAGTTGTTTGGGCTTAGTCCCCTTTTTGTGCAAAATGTACTGAGCACTTATGTAAGTTCTGACGCTCACACATAACCATGTGTGGTTTTCAGTCATGGGGATTTTCCCAATAAGTGTTAAACAATTTACCCCTTTTTTGTCTCTTTATGGAGTGCCGAGCTCTCTTTATGGCACCCACGTGCGAAGCACGTGAGGCGCTAGGCGCTGCCTAGTGAATGTCAAGCACTTTTTATTCTGTGGCACCCACATGAGGGACGCGTGAGGCGCTGGGCGCTAGGCACCTCTCACTGAGTGCTAATCACTCCTTTATTTTGTAGCGCCCACGTGAGAGGCACGTGAGGCGCTGAGCGCCAAATAATGAGTGCTAAGCACTCCTTATTTAGTGAGGCACCTACGTGAGGGGCACGTGAGGCGCTGGGCGCTGAGCGCCGCTTATTAGGTGTTAAGCACTCCTTATTTAGTGAGGCGACTGTGTGAGGGGCACGTGAGGCGTTGGGCGGTGATTTTTCCTTGTATATTTTATTTTAAGGAATTCAATTTCCTGGTTCTTTTCTGCTTCTTTGATCTCCAAGAGCAAGTTCTTCCCGATGAGAACTAAATTCTTAACTTATGGAAGACTTGTCTTGTGGATCTCAGATCTAGAGAAAGAACTAAGTTCTTCTTTTAAAACGGTTAAACCCTTCAATAGGTAAACGAGATGCTCTGATCTCTCTTCTCTTTTATTTACCTAGAGTTTTTTTTTCTTAGAAGGGAGATCTTCTTTTTTGAAGCTTTCTGCTTTGTTTTTTCAAAGCTTATGGGGGGTTCATTCTCTTTAGACTTGAAGTCTTGGGTCCTTTATATAGTAGAGGCAAGTCTGTTGATTAGTTGAAGAAATCTCTCATTAAGAGATCTTAATTGATTTGGGGATTTTTACCCACCATTGGATATTTGATCCAAGAGCTTCTGTTTTACAGAACAAATTTTTCTTGTTTTTAACAAGATTGGGGACATATTTACCCATACAGAATTTATTCTATAGATTGGTGATTCTTTAATCACCATTGGATTTTTAATCCAACGGTACTCTGTTTTACAGAGGGCAATCTTTCTTGTTTAGAAATATTTGAGGAATATTTCCTCTCGACAGAATTTAATTCCGCATCCTGATGATTTATCATCTCCACTGGATATTTGATCCAATGACTCTGTTTAACAGAGAGTAGAATTTAATTCTACAAGGCGCTGGCGCTCATGTGCTGTGCATGTGGGCACTTATTAAGGTTTAATTCTTTCATGTGCTTTGCACATTGGCACCCACATGAGAAGCACGTGCGGCGTCCTCATGGAAGGCACATGAAATGCTGCCTCTTGAGTTTTGTGTGCTTTGCACACGGGCACTGCTCATATAAGAGTTTTTAACTCTGGTGCTGGCGCCCTCGTGGAAGGCACGTGTGGCGCCGCCTCTTGAGTTTCGAACAGAGCTTTGCTCTTTTATTGGGGGAAACAAATGCCCCCCACCGTTGCGCTCACGTGGCTCACACGTGAGTGTAGCGGTGGCACCTTTTCCACCGTTGGATCTTCTTGAAAGTTGAACCGTCTTCCTGTGCTTATAAGTAGGTCCTTTGGCCCTTGAGATGACCGCTGTTCATCTTCCCTAATCTTCTTCTTTCTAAGAATTTAATTCTCTTTTCAGAGCTTAGATCTCCGCCCAAGAAAACTCTTTTAGAGTCAGAACTCTGTCAAAAAATTTGGTAAGGATTATGACCAAACTCTTGAGGGAATCTCCTCATGTTCTAGGGTTTTAACCCATTAACAGAGCTTTGTTCTTCTTTTGTAGTGATTAGATCGTAGATCTTAAAAAAATATTTTAGGGTTTCTAAACCCATTAATCAGAGCTTTGCTCTTCTTTCATAAAGATCTCTTAGTGTTCTAAGATTTTTCTTGCAAATCTTGAAGATCTTTAGGGTTTTACCTTTGCTTTTGAGGGTTCTGAGATGTTATCTCATTGTTCTACTCTAAAAAAATTTGGGGAATTTTATTCCCCTCTTAATTTTCTTGAAAGATGTGAAATCTGTTTGCAGAGCACAGCTCTCGAGGGAGCTTAACTCTTCAGTCCAATGATGTTTTCTCATTAAATGAGAATCCTTTTGGATTCTATGAGTGACTGCTCCATCATTGATGGGGCATTACCTTTATTTTGTGGCCCTCCTTGTCCCTTTCTTCTGAACTGCGGTGCAGTATAATTTTTAAGTACCAAAGAGTGTTAGAGTCCTGAACATAGCGTCGATAGCTAACCCTTCTCCTTTTGTGCAGGTACTATGGCTTTTGATTCCTCCTTCCCTTTCATACGTTTAGAGAGCGTTTTTGCTGACACGCCCGTGGATCGGGAAGTTTTTGCGCTTATTAAGGATCATGACCCAGAGTAAAAATCTCTTCACCTGTGGGGGTCATAGTATAGTCAGATCATCCGGGGTCGGCGCAGTTTTTCTTGTGCAGCGCCTTCGGAGCCGATCCCAGCTATTCACTATACTGATCCGCCTCAAGTGACTTACGCCGTAGAAGAGGTTAACTGGACCTCGGAAGATCGTCTTTAACCTTCCATGGCGTCGATACCCGTACAGCGACCGATGGCCTTGGACATTTTGGGGTGATGCATATGTCAAGGCGAGTCGCGCCCTTGGGGTCAATTTTATATGATAGGATTGACTCCCTGCCATTCGACCGGCTACCTACAGTGGGCTAGGTATATCCTGTCAACCAAGAAGTCGCTGCTGTTGAAGACCGGGTTGTATCCCGCAATCTACGCGTCTCTCTTTTATTACCACGCTCCCCATGTGCTGTGGATCAAGTCTTTTTTAGAACAATAGAACATCCCGACCCACACTTTTCTCTTATCAGATCAGGAAGTTTTGATTTCATTGGAAGAGTTCGCGGAGATCTCCGGCTTACCCTTCAGAGGGGAGCACTATGAGGAGATACTTCCCCCTGATGAGTACATCTTCGCCACTAAGTCAATGGTAACGGGCTTTACCCCGGATAACGCCATTCAACACAAGTTCCCCAGCTTAATCAAGGTGTTGAATATGTACGATAATCTATTCCTGGAGTCTGGCGGGCATGGGGTTAGCTTCGGCGATTTTATCGCCCTCATTCTTCGTCCGGAAGTTCTGTCTAAGCAGGCCGCGAAATTCGCTAAACTAGACGACCCGTTCGGGTTTGGTTTAGATAACTTCCCGATGGCGGAAGAGGATCTAAAGAATTTCTTTATTCCGGACACTCCAGTTGTCCCCTTTGCGTAGATCGCTGCCCCGGGTGTTGATGAAGAGTCATTCTTTTTGGGGTTCATTGTCCTGTGGCTGAGTTGGTTCACGCTTCCCACGCACCCCCGCTATATGAGGCCGTCTGTCTTTTATTCGGCCCATTGCATTATCGCGGGGACACGCGTGGCCGTTGGGATCGCGGGGTTAGCTCATCTATACCACAACCCGAGTTTAGCAGCTGACACTACTCAGCCGGGGGTAAAGCCCGTGTATCTTCCATTACATTACTTCACATCATGGATTGAGATGCACGTGCTGGGTGCCTTTGGCGTTCACAAACGACCCTAGTTCTACGAAAGCTACAACTTCCCCTGGGTCATGTACCTAGTTGACGCTTCCACTCCAGACCCGTCACAGCGAGAGGCTCGGAGATTGCTCCTTTGGCCACGCATGGTTGGGGACAGTATGACCTTTGTCAATAAAAGCTTGACTATCGTCATAGAATCCACCAAAGTGGTCCAACCGTTGTGCCATACTCTTTAAGGATGGGGCTTCTGCATTGAGGGCCTGGGAGGTTATGCACCTATACTCTATCAGGCCGGGCTTCCTAGTGTTTAGACAGAACGTCTCGGTGCTGTTCATGAGGTACAATCCGCACCGCTTCGGTCAACAGCTGGGTTATAATCAAGGTGTTCCTCTCGAGGCATTCTTAGTCGAGCCGGCTGCTACGGAAGAGGGTATTCGCTGCGCACTGCACCATTTTATGCGATTAAATATGAGGTCCCATTTTCTCGTCAGCGAGCCGAGCTATGTGCCGAAAGCTTTGAACGCTTACGTGGCATAGTACTAGCATACGACGGGTGCTGTTATCAGGGAGGAAAGATGGTTGTTACTCGATCACAAGGATGCCGTCCCAGTAGGTAATCCAGTGGTCCCTTTGAAGCGACGAACCACCGTTCATCTTTCTTTAAGAGAAATCACTACGGCTGTGGTCCCATGAGCTTTCCCTGAGAAGCTTCAATCGGATGTTCCCGCAACTGCGGTAGCCGTGGCGTCTCCAGTCTCGGGCATCAGTTCAGAGGTCGGAACCCGCCGTCCGAAGAGGCCTGTCAAGCGAAAGCTATTATCGTCGGCCGTTGGTGTCCGTTCGCAGAAGAAGAAGAAGTCTCTATTCTCTGCCGACGTCGTATTCGTCCAGGAGCCCCATGCTCCCTACAGTGAGGGCTTGTGCGAATCTGGCACCAATGAGGGTTTGTTTGACACGCTTGCAACCTATACTGATCTACAGGCTGCCCTCGCCGCTTCCAAGCGACTGGCTCGCGAGGAAGCGGCGTTGATCTCTATTGCGGAGTCAGGTATACTTCATTTACATTCTTCTGCACCTATCCCTTCTCCCCTTATTATTCTTTTATTAACGCACTCTTCTTCAATAGTTATTTCTGCCGAAGAGGCTCTCACGGCTTCCCTCAGGACGTTCGAGGAGGAAGAGAGGCTCCGCGCTTCTTTGGGTCTTGGTATAATTCGTTTTATTACACCTTTACTCTTTTTATTAATGATCCGACCCTTCTCTTCGCCTTATTGCAGGAACTACCATAACCCAAGTTGTTTTAAGTGTAGTGCCAATCCTAAGCGGTGATGCAGCAAAGCTTCCAGAGCCACCGATCACGGCCGCGGCTATCCCAAAGTCACCACAAGAGGCATTGCTGAAGCAGCCGATGATGGAAGCCGTAGCGGCTCCGGAGGCAGAGCTCGGTTCGAAAGACGACGTCCCACTGTCGGAAGTTTTAAAAATGTCGGTTCTCACGGCTCAGGCTGAGAGGAAGCGCAGAAAGCACGCGGCGAGGGAACACGATGCTGTCTTGGCCGCAGGTGCAGGCTCAAGCAATGTTCCGCTTGCTGACATTCCATCGGTGGACATTTCTTCTGCCCTGTCTACTGCCCATAGACAGGTTGCGTGTATAGCTTGTGAAGAGAATGAACGATTACTTCAAAGTAGAACAACGCACAGTCCTTAATGACAGCTCCTCCCCTCCTATCTATTTATTTAACATACGCATTTTCTTTTAAGCAGGGTCGAGTCCTGACGGTGGCATGGCAGGTGAAACTCCGATGATCACAGAGCCCGAAGTGGCCACTCTTTCTCGGGAATCTGGGACTGTCCAGATTGGTGCTCTTTCTCCTTGTGGCTCCTTGGTATCGGCGGGTGTCGCAAGCATTATGACGGCCCTTATCGAATCAGGGGATGAAGCTATGGGTGCGGAATCTACTCCCTCGAGGGAGAATGAGGAAGCCGTTACACTTGGTGACGCTTTCGGCTCGGTTTCGGTCTCTGACCTATCAGGTACTCCTTGGGTTGTTATCTTTGAGTTTTTAATCCCGTTAAGCCCCTCTAATGATATTTCGTTTGCCTTGAGCGTAGGCGCAGTAAACCCTGAAGCTGTGCCGGCTGAAGAAATATCGCCGGTCTCCACTTTGATGGTCGCGGTTCCTTCGCTTTCTTCTGCGCCTCATCAAATTTTGGAAGGTATGAGTTTCTCACTTAGTTGCTTTACCGTGGATACAATTCTCTTTGTATTGACTGTATATTTTCGCGACTTTGCAGGAGTACTTTTCGACCATTTATACCAGGTGCTAAACCCGCATTTTTCCTTTTAATCGGAATTCATTCCACCTTCCGGTATTGGTCAGTATATTCTTCACCTAGTGTTTCTCTTTTTTTATGAGTAGACTTCCTATTGCTGAGCCTTCCTTATATTGACCACAGTATCACGGCTCGAAGGAGGAAGCGAAAGAATAGCCACGCCTCCGGTGCTCCATGTTCTGCCACCTTCAACAGCCGGTACGGTAGATTCCATCCCTCGGATGTTTTTTGTCTTTCGAGTTGAAATTTGACCGTAATTCAATTTACAGCGATTACACCGGCTTCAGCTCCTTTTGAGTCCCGCATTCCTACGCCCGGGCCCTTCGCTAAACGTCTATCTATTACGGGCGCAATGAATAGCCGGCGAATGTTAAGCGAGTTTATTGAAGATCTCGACGTCGAGGCCCTAACCTTTGCTACGGATTTTGCCGACGAAGTCAATCCAATGCTGGCGACACTCATGAACTTCCATAATGAAGATCTCGGTTGTTCTTGGGTTGATTATTGCAGGAAGATTGAGGCTTGCCTGCATGAGATTGAGCTTAAGCGTCTCGCTCCCGAGGTATTGACTTTGAACTCTCAGTGGGCTGCGTGGGTCGAGCAGAGTGTCTCATTCATTCGCTATTTTGAACAAGAGGCGGCCCTGAGGCGAAAGGAGCATGAGGTGGCTTCCGGTGAATCCGTCCATTTGCGTGTCCAGGTTGAAGCGAATGCTGCACAGATGAAAACTATTTTTGAAAACCTCCAACAATGTATTTCTGACGGGCTGGCGCTAAAGCAGAAGCTTGGCTTCATCGAGCGGGTCACACAGGATTGCGAAACTGCCATGCAGGAAATCGATGAGAAGCTTTCATCCTGCTTGCAACAACGGGGTCAAATCGAAGCGGAGTTGGCCGCCATAGTTGAACGCGAGAAGGAGTTGAGGGGAGCGCGCTAGCGGTTCGTCAGTTTGTTGAAAACGCCTCCTCCTTAATAGGTGTTGTTCATATCATAAATTTGTATTATTATATTCCCCATTCTTATTCAGTTTATAAATAAACAGATGCTTTTGACCCATGTCTGCTACATAGTTGCAGGTTACAGGTTCTCGGAACAAAAACAGTGAAAACGATGAAAAGACGATACAAAAGTGAGACTACGACCAATAAATGGAAGAATCTTGATCAAGCCTACAGTTTGGAGAATAAACGAAGATCAATAAACAAGTTCACAGAGTACAAAGGCAGCGCAAGGTTCAAGACTTCGACACGAAGTAAGCGGTAAAAGTCCACGACTTTATTCACTGTGGAAATCTGGAAGAAATATAGAAGACAAACTGAGAAACCAAGTAAAGAAATAAGAAGCAGAGTGTAACCAGAACCAACCGGGAAAATTTCAGCCAACAATACTCCTAAATGGCCGCGGAACCGCGGCCAAACCTGGCTCGTGGCCGCGGTTCCGCGGCCGTGCGAAGCGTGTGTCGGTGCAAAATTCTTATGGTGCGTCGGTGCGTTGACTAGTTCTTTTCTGAGGGGGTGAAATTGTAATTGCAGATATGACGTGATTGTAACCCTAAGATTTCTATGTTCTATAAATAGAAACCCTAAAACCTGTTTCAGGTTATGCCTCTTCTTGTACCTCAATGTATTTATCCAAATTCAGAATTCAATTCCTGTAAATGATTGAAGAGAGCATCAAATAAAATTAGAGTAAGTTTCTTTTTATTGCCCTAGTTAAATTTTCTTTCCTGCCCTAGTATAGATTTTTATTATCTGCCCTAGTTAATTTTTATTATCTGTCCTAGTTAATTAGTTTAGAACATATTTTTCAATTCCCTAATGAGTGAGTAGTTCCTCACTTGTTAGGGTTAGGAATAGGGAATGTTTGAGAGATGAAGATCTCTCACCCCTTTCTGCCCATCACATATTTTTATAGGACTCCATGCATACATACACACACCGCTCCCTACGACATCCTATCCTACGAGGTAGCAGTGATACCGTAGTATAAAAGACCGGTTGTGCATGTTTTCCATGGAGGTTAGGGTAAGAATTAAGAAAGGAAGGACAAGAACCTAGAGGAAGAAACATCGTTTCTTCCCGATGGTACTAATCCACTTTATTAATTATTACCATAACATTTCATAGATCTTAAATAGGGCATAGAAAGCGGTGAGGAATATTGACTTTCCAAACTTAACCTAAACCTAACCCTAGCAAGATTCTAGTCCTAGTCTAGATCAACTTTAGTTTTTAGATTTAATCAATCCGACACCAATCGGAATTAACTCGTTAGAACAAATAGAGAATACACAAAATCCCTGTGGACCGACCCGTACTCACCGGCTAGCTACCAAGCGACGCCGTTCTTGATTGCGGTTAACAAATTCTTTGATTAATCAAATGGCGCCGTTGCCGGGGATGGCGTAGTATTTTCTTTTTGCAATTTCAGGTTAATATAAAATCATAAAACTCATAAAAAAACTGAAAAATAAAAAAAAATATAAAATTTTATAATCTTTTTATTGTTTGAAGGGTTTTTCGTGTGAATTTTGCAGGATCGACGAACGAGTTCGGATATGGAAAAAATCCAGAAATCAAAACAGAAAACCTTAGATCTGAACAACAGAGAAAAATCAGTATAGAGGAGCAGAAGAAGTCTCAGGATCCGAACAGAATAGCAGACCGTGGAACCGCCGCCGGCAGCGCCTTCTGACCGCGGAACCGCCACCGGCAGCGCCTTCTGACCGCGGAACCGAGGCGGCTTGGTGACGTCATCGGGTGGAAAAATCACTGTAAGTTCTCTCTCCTTCTCTGCAACCCCTGATATCTCCTCTGTAAAAATTTGCCCGCAGGATTCTTTGCGCTAAAAATCTCTCCCCCTTCCAATAATTAATCTTGTGCAGGATTCTTTGCGCCGCGCTAAAAAGAAAAATTGTTTGCAAGTGATTGTGTTTACTGCTTTGCATATTTTAATTGACTTTAAGGGGCTTTTACACCAATCCAGATTGGGTGGGGATTTCATCACCCTTCTCAGGACCCCAGAAATCACATAAGGCATATTGCATTGTCCATTAATTAATTAAAAAAGATTAGACTCAGCCCTAAGGACTTCACGCTCAATAGGACAAAGGAATAGTTGTAGGCATCGACCGTTGATCCTAACCTGACTTTGTGGTGCCTAGGTTAGACAGGTAGTGAAAGGTAATTTTAGAAGGCCCGTCTCACGGTGATTCGTGAGCGGATCCCTCCTTTCTCTACTTGTGCTTATCTGGCCACAACTGGCGGTGAAGAGGCGGTTTGAGGTCCTACTTCTTGCCCTTTGGAACAGTTAAGAGCTGTCTAGCTGACCTAGGTGACCCTAAATTTAGGCCTGATTGTGCATTTGTGGTTGATTGAACGTGTGTCTAAGCCTTTTATCGAAAATCTTTTTTGCAAAAAGCTCCATATAAAAAAAACACAAAAAGAAAAAAAGGAAAAATTTTTACAAAAAACTTGCAACTTGTCGCTAAGAAATCCGTGCACCCCACTTACACCTACTTTCTTTCCATTGACGTTTTCTTACCCCCACATTCTGTTTTTCACTTTTTGACCACACTACCTCTTTAGTGTATGTCCGGTTGGACTAGGGACACTAGTGCCCGATTAGTCCGTGTCTCGTTGGTACCAACCGACGACGCTTTCGACTCCGAAATCGAAATTACTTCCACTTCCTTACCTTCACCATCACATTCTTCGTCTTCTAAGGAAATGTCGGGATTTAATCCTAACAACACCTTACCCATGGGACTGATTCCACCTCCGTTAGGTGCGAATAACCCACAACACCCGCCTGTTGAAGCGCCCCAACGAATCGTGCTCCAGGATCTTTTCTACCCTATCCGCACCGCCTTACCTACTTGTCTTTCACTCCCACCGGTAAATGGGGACAATTTTGAGATCAAACCCCACTTCATCAACATGTTGCCAAAATTTCACGGACTGGAATCCGAAGATGCCTATATCTTCATAAACAAATTCCAAAACGTTTGTGCAATGATGAAAACAACCCAACTTTCTGATGATACTATAAGGCTAAGGGTCATTCCTTTCACCTTATGTGACTTAGCCGAGAAATGGTTATACAGCACAGCATCACACTTAATTAAAAATTGGGAAGAGTTTGTTAAAGATTTTCTTAAAAAGTTTTATTCACATCACAAGACCGCGAGAATTCGCAATGAGATTATTCAATTTTCCCAGCTTCCTTCCGAACCCTTTTGGAAGTGATTTGAAAGATTCAAAGACCTACTTGTTCAATGCCCTCACCATGGTATCGAAAATTGGCAACTTTGCCGAACTTTATACGAGGGATTGAACCCAGCAACGAAGCAGTTGCTGGAAACCATTTGTCAAGGTCACTTTCTAACCAAATCTAGTGAGGAAGCTTGGCAGTTTCTCGAGGATCTTGCTGAACAAACACTTCAGTGGGAAAGCACTAAGACCACCTCATCTTCTTCTGTTGGTCAGTCTAGGACAGGCATACATCAATTAGATATGTCGATAGCAATGAAGGCCGAAATGGCCGCACTTACGAAAAAGCTAGAAGCAATTGAGACCAAAATCTCATCGCCTTCTCTTGCCCCTGCTTTACCCCCACGAACTATTTATGCTTGTTGTTCGGATCCATCACATCTTACCGAAGAGTGTCCTTACAATCCACCTGTACAAGGACAACATCAAGTCAATGCTTCTTTTCAGCAAAGACAAAGAAATGATCCATACTCTTCGACTTATAATCCGGGTTGGAGGAGTCACCCAAATTTTGCTTGGAATCAAAATCAAAAATTCCAAGGAAACAACTTTCAAAGGCCTCCTCCTCCACAACAACAAGCACCCCAACAAACTCAATACCAGCAACCTTTTCAACCACAACCTTACCCAAACCAAATGAATAATTTTGTGCCTAACAACTTTTACCCTCAAAACAATTTTGTTCAACCAAATGATGATAAGGTTACCTCGCTAGAAAGAAGTCTAGATGTGTTTTTAAAATAATCTACACAATCCGCAGCAAGGTTAGAGACTTCCATTCAGTCTTTGGTGCACAACAATGCTTCACATGATCAAAGTATCAAATCAATTGAGGCGCAAATTGCACAACTAACTGCTGCGTTGAGAGAGCGAGAAAAGGAAAAGCTTCCATCTCAACCATTGTCAAATCCCGGTCACACACATGACGCACATGTTGCATATGAACAACAAAATCATAATATAAATGCTATGACCACGTTGAGATCTGGAAGAGTATTGCATAATAACGTGGGTAATAGTGGTGACACCCCTGCCGGTGGTGCTTCTTCATCATCATCTTCTTTTTCTTCTCCATCCTCATCCTCTTCATCTTCATCTTCTTTGTTAGAGCCTATTATTCATTCTTCAAAAGGCTCTTCTTCTTCTGATCCGAACGGACCCACTTCTCACTTTACGAACATACCAACACTGGGATCCATTCCAACTCCATATTCTACTCCACAGACATTGGACTCAACAGATTTTCAAAATGCTCCATTTCCAAACAGGTTGAGATCCAATAAACCAACTCCACAAATGGAGAAGATTGTGGAGTTATTTAAATAGGTTAGCATAAATATACCTCTCTTGGATGCAATCCAACAATTCCCTTCTTACGCGAAAATCTTAAAGGCTTATGCACCTCGAAGAGAAAGTCTCAGACACCCAAGAAAGTGCTAGTAGCTAGTGCCGTGAGCAATGCTATTAACCAACGTCATCCCTTACCCCAAAAGCGAAAGGACCCTGGCTGTCCTACAATTTCAATAACAATTGGGGATAAGAACATTAATCGAGCACTTTTAGATCTTGGGTCTAGTGTTAACTTGCTTCCCTACTCCGTGTACGAGCAATTAGGTGTTGGAGAGTTGAAACCCACTCCTTGTACTCTCCAAATGGCTGATCGATCAATCACCCATCCTAGGGGTGAGTTAGAGGATGTGTTGATCAAAGTAGGGGACTTCATATTCCCCGTTGATTTTATTGTTATGGACACACAACCTGTTGCTAACCCACGGAACCAAATTCCGGTGATCCTCGGTCGACCATTTTTGGCCACTTCTAATGCCGTAATAAATTGTCGCAATGGTTCTATGACTCTATCCTTCGGGAAGATGTCTAGTGAGTTCAATATTTACAAGATAGGAAGTCTGCCCCCCGTGCCTAAAACTAGTACAAGAGAAGTTTGCTCGATTCACGAAATCACGTAGGAGGACTGCGAGCTTGAAAAATTTCTGTTTGATGACAACAGTTTTGACGCTACTAGTGCGTCCCTCTTTGAATCTAACACAGTTGGCACAACTGATATTGATTATGAATGTTTCACTTTTTCGGACGATTTTGACGACTCACCACCCAAATATGAGTCCTTTGAATTTTTGGATGAGTTAGTTGAACCATACGATTCGGTTGCTTACAGTGATTTCGAAGCTTTGTTGGAATCCTTTGAGTTCGAGACAGCCTCCCCAATTCTACCTTCAATTGTTTCGCTTCCGAAACTCGAACTCAAGCCTTTGCCGTCTCACCTTAAATACGCTTACCTAGGTGAGAATGAGACCTTTCCCGTTATCATATCAGCCTCTCTAGCCCTCGAGCAAGAGAAAGCTCTTTTAATGGTCTTGAAAAATAACCGGCAAGCTTTCGGCTGGACTATGGCGGACATCGAGGAGATTAGTTCCCTCATAATTGAATATCATATGCATATGATGGATGATGCCAAGTCAATAAAGGATCCATTGAAACATCTCGGGGATTGTGTGGATAATCAACCTCCTCCTTTAGAAGTTGAACCACCCCCTTTTCTTTTAATAAGCTACGACAATGTCAATATTCCACTGATTTTTGATCATTCACATTCTCGTTTTCATTCATCATCACCTCCTATCTCTTCACTATACTGTCCATACCACCACTTATCTCTTCCCCAATTCTTTTTGGCTCGGTACAACATGTTCTTCCACCGACCGATACTCTACACAGATAAATTTTTCAACTGGTTGATGTTGACGTTTGGTCTTTGCAAAGTTTGGCAATGACGTATAACATTGTTTCATTGAAGTTTGGGGGGGCCTTTTTGTATATATTTTGTTTTTCTTTTAACAATAAAAAAAATTAAAAAAATAAAAAAATAAACAGGGGAATACCGGCCATCT
Source organism: Agapanthus africanus (assembly GCA_030015575.1). Classification (NCBI taxonomy): domain Eukaryota; kingdom Viridiplantae; phylum Streptophyta; class Magnoliopsida; order Asparagales; family Amaryllidaceae; genus Agapanthus; species Agapanthus africanus. The sequence continues at coordinate 27,068,813 of JASDDO010000019.1, forward strand.
TGACCCTCTTGGTGTAGCATGACAGTGAGGACACTGTCAAGTTTAAGTTTGGGGGTGTGCTCGGTAAGCTTTCTTTTTTCGCATTCATGTGTATATTTTTGCATTTGCATACTTATTTTGAAACCCATAAAAATTGAAAAAATTTAAAAATTTTAAAAATTGAAAAGTTCAATTTTGGTTATATTTGACTTAAGTTTGATATGATGGTTGACTAGCTAGGAAAAACTAGATCTTAGATTTAGTGAATTAAAAACCCTAAAAATAACCTTTCTTAAAATTTAACGGTAGAAAGTATATGTCTTTGTAGTTTATTTAGAAATAGGCAAATTTCGAGTTTACTTCATAGGCTAAGTTAAAATAAGAGAAGAGTATTGAAATTTTTATTGAAGTATAAGTTTGAAAAATAATTCCAAAGCTTAAGTCCAAATTCTGAAAATATATACCCTACAAATTGCACAAACACGAACCTTGAAACTTGGAATAGTAGAAGACACCTTGAAATGCTCTTGTCTAAAGTCCTTAGTATAAAGGGAAATAAAATAAAAATACAAGGTGAATAAAGAGATAAAAAAAAAATGATGAACACTGATTTTTGTAATTACTTAAGGCTGCATTAATAGAAAAATTATTTAGCGAGGGTGCTTCATCACCTAGTGCCTTAGACCAACTGGTTTGGGAGTCACTGCTAAAAGCCTTAGGTGTTACAAGACTATGAATTACGCCTTAATGTGCAAACACATTTTGCAATCGGTCGTTAGTACCTCAAGAAGTATTAACGGTCACATGAAGGATGTATGAGCAATTTCATCTAAAAATTCACCAATTAAGAAGTGTTTTGGACGACGGACAATTGTATGATAGCTTGATTTGAATTTCCAAGTGTAGGGGTAATATATACACACATGTAGGGGTATGTGATTGGGGTTTAGATAAGAGATAGGAATGAAAAATAGGACTTATATCTTTAGTAGAGATGATAAAAATTCCTAAGTTGAGATAGAACCCTAGAAGGAAAACTTAAAAGATGCTAAAAGCTAAGTACGTTCACAAGAATATATATAATTTTAAGTTAAATGATAAGGAGGCGTGAAAAATACGGGCGGATAATTTCTGAGTCAAAGATAATAGAGTTTCTTGTAAGAAGACCTAATTGGAGAATAAAAGTCGATAAGCCAAAATTGATAGGATTTTGTGGGAGGTTTAACGGCTTGTTGCACGAGCTCAGTGCAATCGCGTTTCCCTGCGAAAGTGAGGCTAGGTCTTTTTTCGAGAATAAAACTAGGTTTGCTTGAGGACGAGCAAGAGATAAGTTTGGGGGTATTTGTTCATATCATAATTTTGTATTATTATATTCCCCATTCTTATTCAGTTTACAAATAAACAGGTGCTTTTGACCCATGTCTGCTATATAGTTGCAGGTTACAGGTTCTCGGAACAAAAACAGTGAAAATGATGAAAAGATGATACAAAAGTGAGGCTACGACCAATAAATGGAAGAATCTTGATCAAGCCTACAGTTTGGAGAATAAACGAAGATCAATAAACAAGTTCACAGAGTACAAAGGCAGCGCAAGGTTCAAGACTTCGACACGAAGTAAGCGGTAAAAATCTACGACTTTATTCACTGTGGAAATCTGGAAGAAATATAGAAGCCAAACCGAGAAACCAAGTAAAGAAACAAGAAGCAGAATGTAACCAGAAGCAACCAGGAAAATTTCAGCCAACAATACTCCTAAATGGCCGCGGAACCACGGCCAAACCTGGCTCTTGGCCGCGGTTCCGCGGCCGTGCGAAGCGTGTGTCGGTGTAAAATTCTTATGGTGCGTCGGTGCGTTGACTAGTTCTTTTCTGAGGGGGTGAAATTGTAATTGCAGATATGACGCGATTGTAACCCTAGGATTTCTATGTTCTATAAATAGAAACCCTAAAATCTGTTTTAGGTTATGCCACTTCTTGTGCCTCAATGTATCTATCCAAATTCAGAATTCAATTCCTGTAAATGATTGAAGAGAGCATAAAAAAAAATTAGAGTAAGTTTCTTTTTATTGCCCTAGTTAAATTTTCTTTCCTGCCCTAATATAGATTTTTATTATCTAGCCTAATTAATTAGTTTAGAACATGTTTTTCAATTCCCTAATGAGTGAGTAGTTCCTCACTTGTTAGGGTTAGGAATAGGGAAGGTTTGAGAGATGAAGATCTCTCACCCCTTTCTGCCCATCACATATTTTTATAGGACTCCATGCATACATACACACACTGCTCCCTACGGCACCCTATCCCACGAGGTAGCGGTGATACCGTAGTATAAAAGATCGGTTGTGCATGTTTTCCATGGAGGTTAGGGTAAGAATTAAGAAAGGAAGGACAAGAACCGAGAGGAAGAAACATCGTTTCTTCCTGATGGTACTAATCCACTTTATTAATTATTACCATAACACCTCATAGATCTTAAATAGGGCATAGAAAGTGGTGAGGAATATTGACTTTCCAAACTTAACCTAAACCTAACCCTAGCAAGATTCTAGTCCTAGTCTAGATCAACTTTAGTTTTTAGATTTAATCAATCCGACACCAATCGGAATTAACTCGTTAGAATAAATAGAGAATACACAAAATTCCTGTGGACCGACCCGTACTCACCGGCTAGCTACCAAGCGACGCCGTTCTTGATTGCGGTTAACAAATTCTTTGATCAATCAATTGTTATTGTACTTCCTTTCTTGTACTGATTGTAAACTTCTGATTCATGAATAACATGTATGCATTTTGATTCCTGAATGAAATGTATCTTGTATTCACTTAAATTCATGAATAAAAGACATATTTTATTTCATACTGGTATTTCTCTTTTCTTCGATGTCTTGATCTGGTGTGAAGTAGTTTATATACTCATTTCGGAGTTTGTAGGTTATTCACACATCCCGGAGTCTCTAGTTTATGGACTCATGTCGGAGCTTGTAGTTTATTCACTCATTCCGGAGTCTCTAGTTTATGAACTCATTTCGGAGCTTGTTTAGTTTACCTCACTTGTAGGCAAACTTTTCCTAACGCATGGATAACCCCTTCTCTTTACGACAGAGGTCCGTTAGGTTTTTTGGTACTAGGGTTTTTTTTCCGTTGTACCGTCGTGTTGGTTGATGCATTCCCTAATATGCAGTCTTTACGTTGCTGTTCGAGTAGCCCCGCGACTGTCGTTGTTTCCCCCAATCAGAGCAAAGCTCTGTTTTGAATTTCAAAATTCAAAAATTGAAGCAATGCTTCAGATTCTGCGCGCTGCGCGCCACGTGTCAAAAGCAGACACGCCAGCGCCAGGAGCGCTGCGCCCTAGGCAGCGCCCCCCAATCAGAGCAAAACTCTGTTTTGAAATTCAAAATTTAAATTGAAGCAACGCTTCAGATTCTGCGCGCTGCGCACTGTGCGCCACGTGTCAAACACGGGTGCGCTAGCGCAGTTGCGCTGCGCTCTGCGCTGCGTGCCTTGTGTCAAACACGGGTGCGCTAGCGCAGTTGCACTGCGCTCTGCGCTGCGCGCTACGTGTCGAACGTAGGTGCGCTCGCGCAAGGTGCGCCAGCGCTGGAATAAAAAATTCTCCCACCGTCAGATCAAAAGATTTACTAATAATAAATTATTAATTAATTAGAACTAATGTTCTGTTATGGAAAGATTTTTTAATCTTATTAAAACAAGAAGATTATCTTCTATAAAATAGAAGCCTTAGAATCAAAAATCCAACGGTGGGAAATATTCCCAAATCAATCAGTGAAAGATCTCTCAAAACTGATTTAACAAATCATTTGGCCATATATAAAGGACCCTAGACTTCAAGTCTATAAACATACAAGAGAGAGAATAGACAGAAAAGAGAGAGAAAAACTCTCTGGAAAAAAAAAAGAGCAAGCTCTTAGAAAAAAGAAGATTTTTCTTCATCTTCAAGGTAAAAAGAACTATGTTCTTGAATAATAGAGATGAAACCATCTCGTAAAGAGAAGAACCATCTTCTAAAAAAAAGATCAGAGATCTAAGAAAAAGACCAAGGTCTTTAATAAAGAAAAGATCAAAAAGATCTAATCATAAAAAAACTAAAAGAAGTATTTTACTTCATTCACAGATCTTTTGATCTATAAAGGCAGAGCCTTTTATAAAAACAAGAATTTTTGTTCTTGGATCTTGAGGAAAAAGCCTCCTTTGAAGAACATAAATTTGTTCTTGGATCTTAAAATTGATCAGATGCGCCTTGCGCTATTGAAAAGTGCCTTGTACTCATGAATTGTGCCCTTGCGCTCATTGGACCGACGCTCAGCGCCAAAACCTGCCACGTGTCAATCAGAGACACAATCTGCGCTTTGTGCTTCTAAAACAGAGCACTGCGCTCATGGGTTGGCGCTCAGTGCCAAGCGCGCCATGTGTCACTCACTGGTGCGCCAACAGAACGCGCTCATAAACTAAAAGTGCAATGCGCTAACAATTTAGCGCTTAGCGCTAAGAGCGACACGTGTTATCTTCGTGTGTGCTACTCGACAGAAGCGCAATGCGCTCTTTAACTGGCGCAAAGCGCCTGGCGCGCCACGTGGTGCACTGTCAGAACACAATTTGTTCTGATCAAGACAAAATATATCAGAACTCAATGCTTAGCATTATTAAAAGGGCTGAGCCCAAACAAAGGCTTAATAGCCAGAACAAAAAATAAAACGTTAAACATTTTTAATTGGACTTAGCGCAATTCTGGCCATAAGTCCTCAACTTATTTTGAATTGAGCACATCTGCTCTTTCAACCACTTCACCTTGGTTCAAGGGTACATCTCTTCACTCCTTTGATATTTGTCGTTGTAATTTCTCAACGTCTTCAAAGAGGTGACGGGTCCCGACAACCATACATTTCACGGACTGTGGGGTCCTTAAACTCATGGACTATGATGTCCTTAACCTCGACCGTGATGTCTTAAAACTAACATCGGATTGTGGGGTCCTTAAACCCATGGACTATGATGTCCTTAATCTCGACCGTGATGTCTTTAAACTAACACCGGACCGTGGAGTCCTTAAATCCACGGACTATGATGTCCTTAACCTCGACCGTGATGTCTTAAAACTAACATCGGACTGTGAGGTCCTTAAACTCACGGACTATGATGTCCTTAACCTCGACCGCAATGTCTTTAAACTAACATTGGACCGAGATTTCCCTAAACTAACAATGGACCGTAATGTCCTTAAACTAATTACCGACCGTAATGTCACTAAACTAAGCAATAGAGCCCAATTGCTCTCTTATCGGATCTAAACGGTCCCGTTAAGTTGATCTTAGTCTAAAATAAGACTAACGTATCCTTAACAAACGTTTAGGTTGATCTTAGTCTCAAATGAGGCTAACGTATCCTTAAACCCAAACCCCCCAAACCCAAATCTAAGAAAGATACGGATTTGGACTAGTCCACGCCCTATGGGTGACAACATAACTTAGTCTCCGTATACAATCCACGGGCAACCAAACACAAAACAAACACCCATGACACGAAGTGACCACATAGAGAAGGAGAAAGTTGTTACCACGATGCGGTAGCGTAATTAACTGCAGGGGCTTGCACCTGCAGGGAAAAGCGTTCCCACAATCAAAAACCCCTCACCATGAGGGGGAATCTGATGAAGTCTGCTACATCGGCCGCATTCGTTTAAACCTTCCATACATGGTGCCAGAAATAAACTTGGCATCTTCAGAGAGGTGTACGGATAGCACCAATTAGCATCTGCCCTGAATTTCAGGCAAGATGGACCTACGCTGTCGCGTCTCTGTGATTCGGAGGGGAACAGATTCTGGCACGCCCGGTGGGACCATTTCCTCTTTCCACTCCACACTTCGTGTGTCATGTTCGCGAACGAATCGCAGTTTGCTAATGGTTGCCCTTGGGTTCGAGATACTGAGATTTGGAGTTTTGCTTGGTGCAGAAAGTAAAGATCAATGGCATTCACCTGCTCGAAGTGCTCCACATGCAACTGCAATCCACGTTCTGCCTCAACTGGGGGCATAGCTTACGGGCCCCAGGCGGCTTCCCTGTTCACGATGCCGGTGGAACAGGTCACCCAAGCCACCACAGGATTGTTTTTTGGGACCATGCGCTGGCCAACGAGCTTTAGCGCTCCTATGCCAGCACCGGAAGCTCCCAAGAAGTCGGTCTTCGATCGGCTTGCTACTACCACGACCCCTCTCAACGGGTCGTCCAGCTCCAACTCCTCGGTCTTCGCCAGACTGAGCCTGAACTCCGATGGGCCTGCCAAGAAGCCCATGACACCTGAAGTGGCCATCCCAAAGAAGATAGCCATCTCTACTCCTGAAGTCGTCAAGGCGACTTCTCCTGCCAAAGAGTCGGTCTTTACAAGACGGACTATTCCGGCTCCCGTTCCTGCTCGAAGGTCTGTCTTTGACAGATTGGATACCGCTACTCAAAATACGCCAGTCTTCAAGAGGCTGGCACCAGTGGCGCCTCATCTGGACATGAGGCAAGACAAAGCCATCCCCATCGCCGAACCAGCCCCAACAGCTAGACACGCTCGACGTTGCCACTGGCGCCGAGTAAGGAAGGCCGGGGGCAACTCCCCCTTTGGGCTAACTCCATTAGCTCCAACGGAGGAAGTTGATGCTGCTGTTCCAACCGGGAACAATTTTGAGCTGCTGAATAAGGTACGCAGGAATTTGCCTACCGCCGTACTAAAAAGATCTCCGCCGCCGGTAGAGACTGTCACAGAAATGAAGCCGGAACAGCCCCCTCAACAACTGTCTTCTAAAGTTTACAAAATCTGGCGACAAGTCCGAGAGTCGGTGGTTGATCAAGACTATCCCCGCCGGCAGAAGAAGCTGAAGGTCCAACAGGAAGAAAACCGTCCTGTTAAGCCACGGAAGACGACGGCTACTTGGGTGCCCACTGCAACGGCCCCTTCAATTTCGACCGCTCATAAGAGGAGAAGGCCGGAGAAAATCCCCATGCCTGCGACAAATGTCAAAAGCACTGAGCCCAAACGCCCTAAGTCTGGGGGCATGGTGGTGCATACCGTCTACATGGCATCCGGGAAAGAGGATAGCCGCGCTTCTACGGGCCACCGACCACTCACCCGATCCATCATGAGAGCTCAGGAACAGCAGCAGCAGGAACTTCAGGAGATGCTGACTGCGATGGCCGCACTCACCGGGCCAAAAGAAAGCCCGGAGGCATCATCAGAATAGCGTCATGAACAAGAAACTGATGCTGACTTCCTTCGTAGAGTCCTCGAAAAGAAGGACAAAGAAGCCGCGGAGCAAGCGGCTAACATAAAGCGAATGGCACTTCTCTTCCAAGACATGGTGGGCATGACGATCCAGCCGGATCCCCCAGCCGAAGATCCTCCAATAATAATTGAAGGTGACAGAGGAAAAACATCGAATCCTCTGCCGGCTTTGTCAACAGCCAAGGAGGAGACAATCTCTAATGCTGTCCTGGATGACTATAGTTCTCAGCAAATAAGAGTTCACCAGGCAAATGAAGCAGCCGGCCAAGTTGTCAAAACTGGGCGACCGTATCCAGGCTGGTATGATCAGATAAAGTACCCGCCGGGATACACGATCCCCAAATTCCACGTATACAAGGGGACATGCAATCCCCACCAGCACGTCACCCAGTTTAGAGCTTTGTGCGGTAACACCGGGGGCGATGATAAGCTTTTGCTCCGTCAATTCGTCGGCAGCTTGTCGGAGATGGCATTTGAGTGGTACTCAGAACTTCCAAACGACTCCGTCAAAACTTTCGCAGAAATGGAGTTATTGTTCACCCAGCGATTCGCGAGCGCTAGTGAACGCACCCCAATAACGGCATTGATCAATGCCAGGGTAAAGCCTGGCGAGACGTGGGTTCAGTACACAATCCGATGGCGGAATCTGTGGTCAAAGTGTGAACAGCGCATCGAAGAAGCACCAGCAGTGGGCATGTTCGTGGGCACGCTAGACCCTCATGCAACTATTTCACAGTTCATGATGTTCTTCAAACCGACCATATTCTAGGCTTTAATCGACAAGCTAGCCCAGATGGATCAGATAGGTCTTAGACCGTCTCCTCCGAAGCCGGAGCCGCGGAACGAAAAGGGCAAAGGGAAGGCAACCTTCGTTGCGAACACCCAACAGCAGCCCAGTGCTCCAAGACTAGCGGATCAATTGGAAAAGAGACGACGCTATTATAATGAGAAAATGAAGCGCCCTTACTCATTTCCACGGGACAAAACGAAGAGGCTGTTCGAGCTGGCGATGCGCAACAGGCTTATCAATTTGCCGAATCCAAGGCGACCATCCCAACCAAGCGAAGTGAATAATCCCAATTATTGCCCTTACCACCAAATGGTAAGCCATCCAATCGAAGAGTGCTTCGTCTTTAAGGGATGGATCGAGGATCGGTACTTACAAGGCAAGTTTGCGCTGTCTGAGAAGTGGAAAGTAAACCCACCATAACCGCACACTCCTAAGAAGACAGATACACCGGAGGCAACGTGCTCTTTTGTTGAAGAAGCTCCATGGGAGGTCGTTCTTTCAGCCAGAACCAAAAGAATGCTGAATGATCTCCAGACATGCCCGGCGATCCGGTGGAAGAATCCGCTGGAGCCCCAGATCATCGAAGGGATGCTGAAGCCGCGCCCAGCTCTAAAAATTGGTGGCGATAGCCAAAGTGTTCACACCCAGCCGTCGAAATCTGCAAAAAGGAAGAAGAAATCCAAAAAGCCCGTGAAGCCTGGCGACAAGCGTGCGGACCTGCAAAAACAGATTGACGCGCTGGAAGAGTATAATCAGAAGGCACGGACTCCAATCACGCTCCAAGAGTTTCTCGGCCACGTCCTTGAAGATGGAGATGATGGAGAAGACTCGTCGGATGAATCTGAGAGTTGCGGAGCAAGTTGCCATGTGATCTCTTACTCATCAATAAACGATGAAGAAGCCCTTTGCACCAAGAGACTGGGGGCAAGGCCTGAACCGGAACTTCCAGGACCATCAGACGAGATGATTGACGCATTCCTAAACAAAGCTCTTCTTAAAAGTAAAGCTGATCGGGAGCGTGAGATGGCCATATTTGAAAAGGCCAAATGCCGATGACTGGACGAAAGAGTCGAGACACTCCCGCCGAATCAAGGGACGTCCGTCGTGAATAAAAACAAGTTCAAGATGAGGAAAAGGTTTGCTAAAGCCATATCAATGGAGATGAAGCTACCACCCTCTAAAGAAAACATTCTTGATGAAGCAGAAATGCATCCTAACTACTGCTTATATCATCGGAAGATTGCGCACCCCACCGAAGAGTGCAATGCTTTTAAAAGATGGTGGTAGGGATATGTTGCTCACCGACAACATTTTAAATGGATGAAACGCAAAACTCGTCGGGAGTAAAGGAATATGACCGAGGAGCGTAAAAGAACTACCGACAACTGTCGCATGGTTAACGCCGGGGATCTCAGGTTCTCACCTTCGGAAGCGACTCTGACGAAGAAATGACTCTTGGCCCTCTCTTCAAAGAGTCCACCTTGGGAAAAATGGAGGAACCAAAGACCTGTGAAAACATTCAGCTACGCAATCGTACACTGCCCGAAAAGAATCTTAGGCCCTCGAACAGTAGGTCGAATAGAAAAGTTAAGGGAAAAGAAAAGGTCTCTGAGGATATCGCCCTAAATGACCAAGCCATCAAAGAGCTGAAAGCCAAGGACCCTCCAAAGAAAAGTAAGTTGGACTATAACGTTCTGGCGCACTTGAGGAAGTTACCCTCACAGCTCAGCATTCTCGACGCCCTTTTACTATCAAAAGAAGCAAGAGATTCATTGATCAAGGCGCTACAAGAGCCAGAGCAATTCCAAGCTTTCTCATCGAAGAAAAGATGAAGGACGAGCTGGAGGAGGTACACACAGCAGATATCACCTTCGGCGATGAAGACCTCCTTCTTGGGACGTGCTGTCACGACCCGAAAGTACGGAACGCGACTGGCACTTAGATTACGAGACGTCTAAAGGCGTACCGTAACCTAAGTCAGCCAAAGCCCAGAAGAATCTAAACCAAAATCAAAAGAGAGTGAAGGAAAACCTTTAATGAAAAATGGTTTTTTAAAAATCATTTAAGTTGCATAGAATCCCTTTTTAAAAAAACATCATAAATTTCTGAAAATTTCGGCAGAGTCTCCCCTGTATTTTCTATCCCCCAAAATGGTACAACAAGATAATAAACCTGTAATCATAAAATGGCATCCCCAAGCGGGAGCTAGCTCTTCGCCCAAGGCGGATCACAACCACATGCAATATAATAGTAATATCAAGAAAAGAGCATAAAGAAACGCAAAATATCAGAAACACAATGCCGGCTCAAGTGAGCTCGACCCAAAAGAAACCACAATAAACAAATCTCTCAGTCTCATCACTAGGTCGCATATACAATATAAAGTGGTAGATGGAGAATACTAGATACAATGATAAAGCAAAAAGAAATAAAGTGTGCTCGCAACCCACCTACAGGCGATGTCGCGAGTCTGAGCAAAAGGAGCTGATGATAAGATAGCCGCTGCTACAAGACTGATGAGTCCGACCTGCAAGACACTGTGGCACAACGGGGGTGAGTTGCCATCTCGTGAGTAAATATAACATCTAATAAGGCAATCGTAAGAATGCACGCAATGCACCACAACATGCATGTCCATACGTGATATAATAGCTCTAGTATGCATGCACATGTATGCAATGTCATTTCTAACTCTTTAAGTGTTTTAAATGCTAAGGGTACTGCATTCTTAACTTTAGAAAATGAATATCTGTATAATAGCTAAGTACCATCAAGAAATCATCTGAAAACCCGTGTCAAGCATCGACACCAAATAGGAATCATATATGTCTCAATATCGGGCTCCGTCAGTCCGGATCGGCCCATATCATAAATCTCACGACAACGGTCGGTATCCTCCGGATATCCGCCACGCCAGACATCACCGGTAGGTAGTCTTCCCCTGCCAGGCTCATCGTCTACAACTCGATCTTCTTGCCCCGGGGTACCATACCGGGCCCACCATGTACCCGAGACGGTTCATCCACTCCTCGAATCGGGTCTCGAAATCCAACAGAAAACATGAAAACTCATGGTGGACGACACATACATCACGAGAAAACCGCAACTTGTTTTAAAAATGATAAATACAAGCTTTTGTTAAATTCTTGCGGTTTTCCCCAAAATCCAGAAATCACAGAAAAACTGAAATCCTCAAGAAAATCATAGTGTCCACATGTTAAATATAATAATTGTCTATGATATCAATGTATATGATGTGAATTTTGGATAGAATCTATGTAAATATGATGATAATGCGAGGGATAAGCAAGCTATGCAATTTCATATATCATGCATGAATGCAAGTGGCGATACTAAGTTAAACAGGTTCTATAGTGCACGTGGCATGGCAATCACCAAAGGCGTGTGTGTCACATGAATGGTGCGCGTGCAGCAGATGCCAATGGTAACGGTGTTCGTGTCCTACGAAGTGTTATCGCATATGTGTATATGAATGTTATATGAATGTCTATGCAATTTAGTATACGGTTAGCTGTGAGGGTATGCAGTGCAATAAAGGGGTAAGCTATCTAGCAACACAAGTCTTGCAAGAAATAGGGTAATCCTAACTAGGGAGGGTGCATCGCGCCATCCAGACGATTCCCCCATAGATGAATACATCTACTCACCTGAAATCCCCGCTAATCCGATCCGACCACCGCTTTGCCTTTACGTGCCGTGTCCGATGTTTCCCCGACCGATCTTATATTTGCACAACACCAAGCATAAGATTACAAAACCTAAAACAATGCAAGTCACAATATACAATTATCGACGCTCTCGAATTAAACATAACGTACACTCGGTGCGCGGGAAAACGCACGAAAATCGCTAAAACCATAACTAAACTCGTCATTTCGGTGCAACCGCCAAAGCTAAAACCCAACTAGACAAAACTACGCATTCGCACACCCTACAAGTCATATTAGATGCTAATAATATCATCATGATATCGCAAATAAATCGCTTCCTAATTTCTTAGAAAACCTAGTAAGCATTCACGGACAAATTTCGATGCAAACCTCGCGAATTAACGATTTAGCGATCGCAACAACGCATAAACGTTCGATCTAACCCACTAGATGGCCACAACACTAACTTAAACACACTTATCATAATTCAAACCCTAATTACAACACCAATCCTATTCTTGAATTTTTAAAACAAACCATTGCAATGAAATTGACACTTTAAACTTCTAAAATAGCTTATTTAAACTACAAATTTAACAACTAGATTAAAATTATACCTCCCAAGTGTTGATCCTCTTTCACTTAGCGACCATAGATGTCTTCTTTCTCCTTGTTTTAAACAACTTAGGGTTTGGAAATAGGTGGAATAGGATTTAGGTTTCAATTTTGTGAAGAAATTATGAATTTTTGTGGATTTCGGTGGATTTTTAATGGAAATTTGAAGCAAGAAATGGGGGAAATGAGGGGTTTCCAGCAGGTGAGCTCGGCCTGAAGCAAGGGAGGGAGGTTGTGGGAGTTTTGTGGAAGTTTCTAGGTCAATAAAACATCATATGTTATCATTTAATGCTTTTACATCAATATTTTCACAAAAAGCCTCATTTTAATTCATTTTTTCATAAAATTCCCAACCCTTAAACCAAAAGTTTGCAAGTCATGATATAATTTTATTAACCCCCTATTTTAGCTTATAAAGACTCCTAATTATGAAATTTACCTAATTAAATTTGTATTTATCACTAATTTAATGTATTTAAAAAGGCTTAAAATAATAAAAAAATAATTAATTACGAATTTTTTTTATTTAACTAGAAAATTATAAGTGACATTTTAGTGACAAAATTATAGTAATATCTTATCTAAATTTTGTATAATTAGGTCTACAATGAAAAATATCAATTTTGACTTTTTACGGAAAACCCTTCGAAAATCGTTTAGGCAGTTTTTCGATAATCGGCTAATTTTTCGGCTTTTTCCGTAAAAAGTCAAAATTGATATTTTTCATTGTAGACCTAATTATACAAAATTTAGATAAGATATTACTATAATTTTGTCACTAAAATGTCACTTAGAATTTTCTAGTTAAATAAAAAAATTTCGTAATTAATTATTTTTTTATTATTTTAAGCCTTTTTAAATACATTAAATTAGTGATAAATACAAATTTAATTAGGTAAATTTCATAATTAAGAGTCTTTATAAGATAAAATAGGGGGTTAATAAAATTATATCATGACTTGCAAACTTTTGGTTTAAGGGTTGGGAATTTTATGAAAAAATGAATTAAAATGAGGCTTTTTGTGAAAATATTGATGTGAAAGCATTAAATGATAACATATGATGTTTTATTGACCTAGAAACTTCCACAAAACTCCCACAACCTCCTCCCTTGCTTCAGGCCGAGCTCACCTGCTGGAAACCCCTCATTTCCCCCATTTCTTTCTTCAAATTTCCATTAAAAATCCAACGAAATCCACAAAAATTCACAATTTCTTCACAAAATTGAAACCTAAATCCTATTCCACCTCTTTCCAAACCCTAAGTTGTTTAATACAAGGAGAAAGAAGACATCTATGGTGGCTAAGTGAAAGAGGATCAACACTTGGGAGGTATAATTTTAATCTAGTTGTTAAATTTGTAGTTTAAATAAGCTATTTTAGAAGTTTAAAGTGTCAATTTCATTGCAATGGTTTGTTTTAAAAATTCAAGAATAGGATTGGTGTTGTAATTAGGGTTTGAATTATGATAAGTGTGTTCAAGTTAGTGTTGTGGCCATCTAGTGGGTTAGATCGAACGTTTATGCGTTGTTGCGATCGCTAAATCGTTAATTCGCGAGGTTTGCATCGAAATTTGTCCGTGAATGCTTACTAGGTTTTCTACGAAATTAGGAAGCGATTTATTTGCGATATCATGATGATATTATTAGCATCTAATATGACTTGTAGGGTGTGCGAATGCGTAGTTTTGTCTAGTTGGGTTTTAGCTTTGGCGGTTGCACCGAAATGACGAGTTTAGTTATGGTTTTAGCGATTTTCGTGCGTTTTCCCGCGCACCGAGTGTACGTTATGTTTAATTCGAGAGCGTCGATAATTGTATATTGTGACTTGCATTGTTTTAGGTTTTGTAATCTTATGCTTGGTGTTGTGCAAATATAAGATCGGTCGGGGAAACATCGGACACGGCACGTAAAGGCAAAGCGGTGGTCGGATCGGATTAGCGGGGATTTCAGGTGAGTAGATGTATTCATCTATGGGGGAATCGTCTGGATGGCGCGATGCGCCCTCCCTAGTTAGGATTACCCTATTTCTTGCAAGACTTGTGTTGCTAGATAGCTTACCCCTTTATTGCATTGCATACCCTCACAGCTAACCGTATACTAAATTGCATGGACATTCATATAACATTCATATACACATATGCGATAACACTTCGTAGGACACGAACACCGTTACCATTGGCATCTGCTGCACGCGCACCATTCATGTGACACACACGCCTTTGGTGATTGCCATGCCACGTGCACTATAGAACCTGTTTAACTTAGTATCGCCACTTGCATTCATGCATGATATATGAAATTGCATAGCTTGATTATCCCTCGTATTATCATCATATTTACATAGATTCTATCCAAAATTCACATCATATACTTTGATATCATAGACAATTATTATATTTAACATGTGGACACTATGATTTTCTTGAGGATTTCAGTTTTTCTGTGATTTCTGGATTTTGGGGAAAACCGCAAGAATTTAACAAAAGCTTGTATTTATCATTTTTAAAACAAGTTGCGGTTTTCTCGTGATGTATGTGTCGTCCACCATGAGTTTTCATGTTTTCTGTTGGATTTCGAGACCCGATTCGAGAAGTGGATGAACCGTCTCGGGTACATGGTGGGCCCGGTATGGTACCCCGGGGCAAGAAGATCGAGTTGTAGACGATGAGCCTGGCAGGGGAAGACTACCTACCGGTGATGTCTGGCGCGGCGGATATCCGGAGGATACCGACCGTTGTCGTGAGATTTATGATATGGGCCGATCCGGACTGACGGAGCCCGATATTGAGACATATATGATTCCTATTTGGTGTCGATGCTTGACACGGGTTTTCAGATGATTTCTTGATGGTACTTAGCTATTATACAGATATTCATTTTCTAAAGTTAAGAATGCAGTACCCTTAGCATTTAAAACACTTAAAGAGTTAGAAATGACATTGCATACATGTGCATGCATACTAGAGCTATTATATCACGTATGGACATGCATGTTGTGGTGCATTGCGTGCATTCTTACGATTGCCTTATTAGATGTTATATTTACTCACGAGATGGCAACTCACCCCCGTTGTGCCACAGTGTCTTGCAGGTCGGACTCATCAGTCTTGTAGCAGCGGCTATCTTATCATCAGCTCCTTTTGCTCAGACTCGCGACATCGCCTGTAGGTGGGTTGCGAGCACACTTTATTTCTTTTTGCTTTATCATTGTATCTAGTATTCTCCATCTACCACTTTATATTGTATATGCGACCTAGTGATGAGACTGAGAGATTTGTTTATTGTGGTTTCTTTTGGGTCGAGCTCACTTGAGCCGGCGTTGTGTTTATGATATTTTGCGTTTCTTTATGCTCTTTTCTTGATATTACTATTATATTGCATGTGGTTGTGATCCGCCTTGGGCGAAGAGCTAGCTCCCGCTTGGGGATGCCATTTTATGATTACAGGTTTATTATCTTGTTGTACCATTTTGGGGGATAGAAAATACAGGGGAGACTCTGCCGAAATTTTCAGAAATTTATGATGTTTTTTTAAAAAGGGATTCTATGCAACTTAAATGATTTTTAAAAAACCATTTTTCATTAAAGGTTTTCCTTCACTCTCTTTTGATTTTGGTTTAGATTCTTCTGGGCTTTGGCTGACTTAGGTTACGGTACGCCTTTAGACGTCTCGTAATCTAAGTGCCAGTCACGTTCCGTACTTTCGGGTCGTGACAAAGTTGGTATCAGAGCGTAGGTTTTACCTTTCTGAGTGTAGGACGACCTTGGTAGATGGAGTAGGTGACTTAAGCAGAGTGGCGTACCGTGGGTATGATCCGCGGCATACTTACGATACGGTACTCCGCCTAGGTGACCTTAGGACATAATTGCTTGTATTTCCTTTCTTGATTCCTTGCATTCGTTGATTCAATTGCAATGATCTTATCAGTCCTGTTTATTATTCTAGCTTCGATGCCGCCAAAGACTACGAGAGCTCAGCGGGCTGCCGCTAGGGATGAGATTCGGGCGGGCCCGTCTGAGGCGAGGATCGAGCGGGATGATACGCCTGTCCCTCACGGTCATACTGATCCGCCTTATCCAGACCGTATTGCCTGATTAGAGGCCGGCATGCAAGAGTTGCGGCAGATGATGGGATCTTTAGTTGAGTCCAGCCGGGCACAGAGATCCGAGGACGTTCCTTCCACCGCACAGACCACAATCGTACCTGCTGCACAGATGGTCACTCCTGCTGCTACTACGGAGACTATCCCTGTTTCACTACAGGAGTTCATGAGATTGAGACCTCCAGCTTTTACCGGTACAGATGCGACAGAGGACCCACAGGCATTTCTTGATAGGATGGCTCGGAATTGTCGTTCGTTGAGGTGTTCTGATGATAGATTGGTGGAGTTTGCGAGTTTCGTCTGGAGGGTCTTGCCCAGACATGGTACGACTCAGTAGAGAGAGGCCGAGCTGCAGGTCTGCCTTCTATGACCTGGGATGAGTTTACATCTGCATTTCTTGCCCGTTTTCTTCCGGAGAGTGTCCGAGATGCTCGAGCCCGTAGTTTTGAGTCTTTGCGCAAGACTCCTGGGATGACAGTGTCGGAGTATGATATACAGTTTACCCAGTTGTCTCGATATGCTCCGTACCTAGTCGACACAGAAGAGAAGAGAATAAAGAGGTTTGTATGAGGGATTGATACACAGCTATTCCTTGCCATCAGCACCCAGCACTTTGATACATACGCTGCCGCGATGGATGCAGCCTTAATTTTGGAGGAGCGTATTTCTGAGACTCCGATCATTTCTGGGCCGAAGAGGATCTATACTGATACGCCAGCTCAGCGGCAGATGGGCAGACATCGTGATAGATTATTTCCGGGAGATGGCGGAGGCAGAGGATTGAGACGAGGTCAGTTATTTGGTTCATATCCACAGACCCAGCAGTCGTCTCCAGGATGTTTTCGGTGTGGGAGTCAGTACCACCGTGTCAGAGACTGTACCATGGGACGCCAGGGCACGGCGACAGTCCCGCATGTGACTTTACCACCCTCACCACCTTCTCAGAGAGCTTTACTTCCTACTCCTGACGATGCTCCACGCCAGCCAGATGCTTCTAGAGGCCGTGGGCGTGGCGGTTCAGTTCCGAGAGGGCGAGGCGACAGGGGCAGAGGCAGAGGCCGAGGTAGAGGCAGAGGACAGCCAGCTATTAGTGGTGGACAGGCCCGAGTGTTCGCCTTGACTCCTCAGGATGCACAGGCATCCAATGCCGTCGTGACAGGTACTCTGCCAATATGTTCTTTTGATGCACGGGTATTATTTGATCCAGGCTCGACACATTCCTATGTATTCACGTATTTTGCACCGAGGTTGGGCCGAGAGTCTTCTTCGTTAGATCAGCCGCTTGTCGTTATTACCCCGGTAGGCGAGTCTTTTGTTGCCCGTTTTGTGTATCGATCGTGTTTCGTTCGTATCGGGGAGAGAGATTCTTCAGCTGATTTGATTCTCCTCGATATGCTAGACTTTGACGTTCTTCTTGGTATGGAATGGCTAGCCATCTGTTATGCATCCGTGGACTGCCGTGAGAAAGCAGTCAGATTCAGTTTTCCTGGTGAGCCGGTTCTTATTATTCAGGGAGATCGTAGTGCTACCCTTCCCAGCTTGATTTCTTCTCTTCGCGCTGGTCAGCTCTTAAGGAAAGGGTGTCAGGGATTCTTAGCCTATATTTGTGATACTCGCTCCACAGAGGTTCCGTTGGACCAGGTCCCTGTTGTGAGAGAGTTTCCTGATGTATTTCCTGACGAGCTGCCTGGTCTGCCACCAGAGCGCGAGATTGAGTTCTGTATTGACTTGATCCCCGGCACGGGGCCTATTTCTATACCTCCTTATCGGATGGCCCCGGCGGAGCTGAGAGAGCTAAAGGATCAGTTACAGGACTTGCTGGACAAAGGGCTTATCAGACCGAGTGTGTCACCTTGGGGTGGTCCCGTCCTGTTTGTTAAGAAGAAGGACGGAAGTATGCGTTTATGCATTGATTATCGTCAGCTGAACCGGGTTACTGTGCGAAACAGGTATCCCCTACCCCGCATTGATGACTTATTTGATCAGCTCCAGGGTGCAGGGTTTTTCTCGAAGGTTGATTTACGGTCAGGTTATCACCAGTTGCGAGTTCGGAAGGAGGATATTCCGAAGACCGCCTTCCGTACTCGATATGGTCATTACAAGTTCTTGGTGATGTCGTTCGGGCTCACCAATGCCCCGGCAGCTTTTATGGATTTGATGAACCGCGTATTCAGGCCGTATCTCGATCAGTTCATTATTGTGTTCATTGACGACATCTTGGTTTATTCTCAGAGCCGGGAGGAGCATGAGCAGCACTTACGTATCACCTTGCAGACTTTGAGGGAGCATCAGCTGTTCGCCAAATTTTCCAAGTGCGCATTCTGGTTAGACAGTGTCGATTTCTTGGGTCATGTGGTGACGAGAGATGGTATTTGTGTGGACCCGAAGAAGATCGAGGCAGTTCAGCGTTGGCCTAGACCAGTATCAGTTACAGAGGTTCGCAGCTTTCTAGGTCTGGCCGGCTATTATCGACGTTTTGTCCAGGATTTCTCCCGCATTGCTGCACCTTTGACCGGGTTGACCCGGAAGGGGGTTCCTTTTGATTGGACCCAGGCATGTGAGGATAGTTTCCAGCAGTTGAAGACTCGTCTGACTACTGCACCAGTGTTAGCATTGCCTTCAGGATCAGGCGGGTTCGTGGTATATTGTGATGCTTCTAGAGTGGGGCTGGGATGTGTGTTGATGCAGCACGACAGAGTTATCGCGTATGCTTCTCGGCAGCTGAGGAAACACGAGCAGAACTACCCCACCCATGATTTAGAGATGGCTGCAGTGGTATTTGCACTTAAGATCTGGAGACATTACCTATACGGTGAGTCGTGCCAGATATTCACTGACCATAAGAGTTTGAAGTATATCTTCCAGCAGCGAAACCTGAACCTGAGACAGCGCCGTTGGATGGAGTTGGTGAAGGATTATGACTGCGAGATTTTATACCATCCGGGCAAGGCGAATGTGGTGGCAGATGCTTTGAGTAGGAGGCCCGGAGGTAGCTTATCTTGTTTGAGCGCAGTGCAGATGCAGTCGACGGCGGATTGGCAGGTGTTATGTGACAGCAGAGTGCAGTTCGAGTTTACTCCTACAGGGGGACAGCTGGCCCATTTCATAGCACGCCCACAGTTACTTGACCGTATCCGTGAGGCACAGTCCGGCGATGCCCGTATATTAGAGATTATTGAGCAGATTCGGCAGGGCAGAGTTTCTGAGTTCGTGATTGATCAGGGGATACTTCGATTTGGGACTCGACTGTGTGTGCCAGATTCAGAGGGACTGAGGCGTGATATTCTCGAGGAGGCACATAGATCAGTATACAGTGTTCACCCAGGTTCCACCAAGATGTACCGTGATTTGAGAGAGGTTTACTGGTGGGACGGGATGAAGAAGGATATTACAGACTTTGTGTCGAGATGCCTGACTTCTCAGCAAGTCAAGGCCGAGCACCAGAGGCCAGCCGGCGAGTTACAGCCTTTGCCCATCCCTGAGTGGAAGTGGGAGCAGGTCTCCATGGACTTCATTGTGGGTCTACCCAGGACCAGTCGAGGGTACGACTCTATATGGGTGATTGTTGATCGACTGACGAAAGCGGCTCACTTCCTGCCAGTGAAGACCACTTTTGGATTTTCTCAGTACGCCCAGGTTTATATTGATGAGATAGTGCGCCTGCATGGTGTTCCGACTTGCATCGTGTCCGACCGTGGCACCCAGTTTACCAGTCGATTGTGGCAGAAACTCCAGGAAGCTTTGGGCACCCGATTGAGTTTTAGCACAGCCTTTCATCCGCAGACTGACGGTCAGTCAGAGCGTACTATTCAGACTCTTGAGGACATGCTCAGAGCTTTCGTTTTAGATTTCGGTGGTAGCTGGGATCGTCATTTGCTTTTGATCGAGTTTTCCTACAATAATAGCTTCCAGGAGACGATTCAAATGGCACCTTTTGAGGCTTTATATGGGAGGAGATGTCGATCGCCTGTATGCTGGACAGAGCTCAGGGAGAGCAGTATTTTGGGGCCGCAGATCGTACAGGAGACGACCGAGAAGATACGCTGATTCGGGACAGGATGAGAGCGGCACAGAGCAGGCAGAAATCATATGCTGACAAGCGTCGTCGCCGACTCGAGTTCGCTGTTGGCGATCATGTTTTCCTGAAGGTCTCTCCGATGAAAGGTGTGATGAGATTTGGGCGGAAAGGGAAACTGAGTCCTAGATATGTTGGTCCTTTCGAGATCCTAGAGCGTGTTGGTCCGGTCGCTTATCGGTTAGCTCTTCTGCCCAGCTTCCCCGATGTTCACCCCGTATTCCATGTCTCGATGCTCCGCAAGTACCTTCATGATCCTTCCCAGGCGATTCAGCACAAGACGATACAGCTAGAGCGTGATCTTTCTTTCACCGAGCAGCCGGTGGTCATCTTGGATCGGCAGGTGAAGAAATTGAGGTCGAAGGTCACACCGTCTGTCAAGGTCCTTTGGCGTGGCCCGAACAGCGAGGAGGTCACCTGGGAGACCGAGGTCGAGATGAGGAAGAGATATCCCCATCTTTTTGAAGGTACGCGTAGTTAAATTCTAAATTCGGGGACCGAATTTCTTTAAGGGGGAAGATTGTAACCCTTCGAAAATCGTTTAGGCAGTTTTTCGGTAATCGGCTAATTTTTCGGCTTTTTCCGTAAAAAGTCAAAAATTTGCCGATTACCAAAAAACTGCCTAAACGATTTTCAAAGGGTTACACGTGCGAGCACAACCATCCCCTCTAGGGCTCAGGATACTGCCACGATATCAAGATAGGCAAAATCCTGGTTGACAATGGGTCTTGCGTCAATCTCCTAAACGTGCGAGTGTTGAAAGAAATCTGCATGAGTGTTCAACACCTCGCTTGGGATAAGATCACCATCTCCGGTTTTGACTCCCAGTCATCACGGACTCTCGGGTCTTTGATACTGACGCTACGCTTCGGGCTGCTTGTCACGGATATTAAATTTCACGTCATTGAGGCCTAGACATGCTACGATGCTTTGCTCGGCCGGCCTTGGTTACACGAGTACAACATCATCCCTTCTACACAACATCAGTGTATGAAATACTTCAAGGATGGTCTCGAGTATACCGTAACAGGAGAGCTGAACCCATTCTCCGTGAACGAAGTTTGAAAGTACGAAGATGCAAAATACTTCTTACCAGATTTCGAGGATACGGAGAGATGCCACAAGCCGAAGGACAAAGCTATCACCACCATTCCAGTCTTCGGGAGTGATACTGAAGAAGAGGAAGAGATAGTTTATTCAGGTCCACCCCAGTATAATAAGCCAAGACCGTCCACTCCTATGTTGATCTTTGGCAGCGACTCGGAAGATGAAGTCCATGCTATATTCTCTGCTCGGCCTTCAATACAAACATTCGCTGATAAAGAGCAAAGTTTGCAAGTTGCCATGGTGCTGCCCAAACATCATAAAGAACTAGACGCGCTTGATACCTATAGTGTGGAAGAGCTGCAGATGTTCTATGTCCTTCCCAGGCGAGAAGGTGAAAAAGCGATCCTATTCTACCGATCCGGGAAAACCAAAGGGGAGAAAGAAATCTGGCACGGTGCGGATTCTACACTTGACAGGCTCCAGCCCATCCGTTTGCCCAGATATTACACGAGCAGATTGAAAAGGCTGTTAAGACGCCAAGGCTTACCTTTCAAACAGACCGCTCGAAAATCTAAGTTCTATGACAGGATCTGGAACGTTCCCGGAACTCAGCACAAGTTACCCAATGGGAGAATGGAAATGATCGGGCTTGGATATGTTCGGTCCAAGAAACGGGAGCTACTCCGCGACTGCTACGTCATTCATGACTTTGATGAAGAAGGAGATGCTCTGTGGGAAGATGCTAACCCTGAACCAGAAAGAACTCCCACCGTGAAAATGCTCAGTCCTTCGTTCGAAGAACAAATGGACAAGCTTATAAGGGAAGCGGGTCAAAAGGTTCGAGACGACCATAATCGCGAAATGGCCATCTACGACAAAGCCAGGACGCAACGCCTTCTTCAACAGGCTGCGAAAGATGAAAATGCTCCTCCCTGTCAACCCGTTGTGCAAAAGGCCCGACGCAGAGGCAGAAACAAACCGAAGAACAGGAAAAGCGTTCGACAGCGACAAAGCGGGACCAAGAAGCCACGCGATCAGAAGCTAAGCAATCCAGATTCATCTCTTATAAAGAAGATGGGTCGAGCGTTCTCTTTTGCCCAGGACAAGACAAAGAAGATACTTGATCTTGCTATAAAACATCAACTGATTGTCCTCCCGGAACCCAAACACCCCGAGCAAGCTGGCGAAGTCTCTCATCCGGACTATTGCTCCTATCATAGGGCCATAGGAAATCCTATTGAAGACTGCTTCACCTTCAAGAACTGGGTCGAAGATCAATATCAGCAAGGCAGGTTCGCTTTATCCAGCAGCTGGAGGGTAATTCCACCACAGAAGCATGAACCCAAATCCACAAGAGTAGAGCCGAATCAACATCGGTCTTGGAAGTGAGCTCGTACCTGTCACGTGATAACGCTGTCAGAAGAAGAGCCCAAGAATATGGATGACCTCCCCCGGTGCTTCGAAAACAATGATGACGAGGTAATCTCAGAATTTCCACCGGCGCCAAAAGAGCTGGAGGATGGGATACATACTACTGTAGATAATCTCAAGAAAATTGATTTGGGGATGGCAAGTGACACGCGCCGACTTTCGTCAGTGAGTTGCTGTCTGAAGAAAGGGTGGCTACACTAAAAGACGTGCTTATGCAGCATAGGGATTGCTTCTCATGGAACTATTCCGAGATGCCAGGACTAGATCCAGAGATTGCTGTCCACAAACTAGCAATATCCCCGGACGTCAAGCCAATCAAACAAGCGCTGAGAAGAATACGGCTCGAGCTTGAGATGAGCATCAACGCCGATGTCAAGAAGTTAATCGACTCCGGCTTCATCCAAGAAGTTCAGTATCCTGATTGGATCGCCAACATCGTCCCGGTGATGAAGAAAAATGGGACAATGCGCATATGTGTGGACTTTCGGGATCTCAATAAAGCCTGCCCGAAAGACGACTTCCCAGTACCGGTTACCGAACTGATGATAGACAATACGTCCACCCACGAGGTTTTCTCCTTCATGGATGGCTCGTCAGGATACAATCAGATAAAGATGCATCCCGAGGACCAGAAGCATACTGCTTTTCGGACCCCTTTGGGTATATTCTACTACAAGGTGATGCCCTTCGGTCTAAAGAACACTGGCGTCACCTATCAGAGAGCCATGACGAAGATCTTCGATGAGCTCATACATGAAATCGTCGAATGCTATATCGATGACCTCGTGGTGAAAAGCAAATCATACGAAGAACATCTAGAACATCTGAGGATCGTATTTCAGTGCTTCCGGCAATACAACTTGAAGATGAACCCTCTCAAATGCGCGTTCGGAGTTTCCTCGGGCAAATTCCTGGGATTTGTCGTCCGACACCGAGGCATCGAGATAGATCCGTCAAAGATCAAGGCAATTATGGAGATTCCCCCGCCAAGGACTATCAAGCAATTGCGGTCTCTCCAAGGGAAGCTCACGTATATTCGACGATTTATAGCCAATCTCTCAGGCAAGTGCCGTCCTTACAGCCACCTGATGAAGAAGGGAACCCCTTTCGTCTGGGATCGCAAATGCCAAAGCACGCTGGACGAAATCAAGCAATACTTGCAGAATCCGCCAGTACTGGCCGCTCCGGTCAAGGGAAAGCCTCTCATTCTTTATACAATAGTCCTCGAAGGTTCCTTAGGCGCATTATGAGCATAAGAGAACGACCAAGGGAAGGAGAGAGCCCTCTACTATTTGAGTCGAGTTCTGCTGGGGGCAGAAAGCAATTATTCTCCCATCGAAAAACACTGCCTGACGTTGATTTTCGCGATAACGAAGCTCAGGCACTATGCATTGGCGCATGAAGTCCGTCTCATATTGAAGGTGGATCCTCTCAAATATTTGATGTCAAAAGCCATATTGACGGGACAGCTCACTAAATGGGCCTTGCTCTTGATGGAATTCTCAATAACTTATCAGCCTTTTAAGGCAGTGAAAGGCCGGGCCATCGCCGACTTCCTCACTGATCATCCGATACCTGCCGATTCCCATCTAAATTGCGAACTGCCAGACGAACATGCGTTTGACACGATCGACGGAAGTGATACCCGGTGGGAACTTTATTTCGATGGAGCATCCTCCATGAAGAAGCGCAAACAAAACACCCCCATAATCAAATCGGGGGTAGGCCTCATCTTCGTAACTCCATAAGGAGGGATAATGCGCTTTGCCTTCTCCTTAACAGAGCCGAGGACGAACAACGAAGCCGAGTATGAAGCCTTGATAGCAGGTCTCGAGATAGCCATTGACATAGGGATTGAAAACCTCTTCATATACAGAGATTCCCAATTGGTCGTTAGTCAAGTAAACGACGACTATCAAACGTGCAAACCAGAACTGGTGAAGTACGGCCAGAGGGTACAACAACTGCTGACCCAAATACCTTCCTACACCTTGGAAAGCATACCACGTGCGGAAAATAGCAAGGCGGATGCATTAGCCAAGCTCGCTAAAGAACTGGCTGACGAAATCCTCGATGACGTGAGGATCGTTGTTCAAAGCCGTCGAGTCCTCGCACCGGCAGAAATATTTCCAGAGACGTCCGAGGAAAAGGGAATGACCAAGCAAGCGGCTCTATAAATAAAAGACCAAGAAAAGGTTGAGGATTGGAGAGAAGTCTTTATAGACTACTTCAAATCCCGTCGAACACCTGAAGATGTGTCCTCAAGACATCAGCTTATGAAACGAGCTCTGTCTTTTGCCTTTGTCAATGATACTCTGTACAAGAGATAATTTGATTCTCTGTGGTTAAGATGCCTGGGACCTGAAGAAGCAAATAGAGTCGTTCAAGAAACTCACGACAGACTCTGTGGTTCTCACCAAGCCGGGCCGAAGATGAAGCTGAAGATCAAGCGGATGGGTTATTATTGGCCTACGATGATTCAAGACTGTCTCGAGTATGCGAAGCAATGCCACTCGTGCCAGATCCATGGCGACTTTATCCACCAGCATCCAAATCCACTACATCCAACGGTGGCTAGCTGGCCGTTCGAAATGTGGGGAACTGACATAATCGGCCCCATCGAACCATCATCGTCCAGAGGACATCGGTTCATTTTGGCGACAACTGATTACTTCTCCAAGTGGGCAGAAGCAGTACCGCTAAGGAAGTGAAGACGGAGAATATCCTCCACTTCTTCAAGACACACGTCATTTATCGGTTTGGCACTCCGAGACGGATTATCTCCGATAACGGACCAGCCTACAGAAGCCACAAGATCAGCTGCTTCGCACAACAGCACAACATAGACTGGAGATACTCCTCAGTCTATAATCTTCAAGCTAACGGTCTGGCTGAGGCTTTTAACAAGACATTGACGAAGATTGTAAAGAAGACGGTGTCTCGAAATAAAAAGGACCGGTACGAGAGACTGCACGAAGCTCTCTGGGCGTACCGAACGACGTTCAAAAAAGCCACGAACACAACGCCGTACGCATTGGTATTCGGTACAGAAGTGGTACTCCACCTCGAGATAGAGCTACCCTCCCTACGAGTGGTAGTTCACTACGAGCTAACGGACGAAGAAAACGCTCACCTTCGGCTTAAGGAGCTCGATGCCCTTGATGAAATCCGGCTCATGACGCAACAAAATCTGGAGGCTTATAAAGCAAAGATGACGTGCTCTTACGAGAGATTGACTAGGCCGAGAACATTCCGCCAAGGCGATCTCGTGCTAGTGGTTAAAAGACCTATGATCCCTAATTACACGAAGCGGGTCAAGCCGAACTATGAAGGCCCATATATCATAGACAAGGTCTACCAGGGCGGAGCCTATCTACTCATGGACATGCATGGCGAAAGGCCCTTCAGGCCAATAAATGGTCGCTTCCTGAAGAAATACTACGCCTAACGAGTCACGGCCTCGGTCAATGATAGATGACGATGACTATGTCCGCTCGCTATCTTCCTAAGCCCAAACTCTGTAAGTAGTAACCATCTTACTTTACAGCGGACCGAAACGTCCTTAAACTAACAACGGACCGAAACGTCCTTAAACTAACAACGGACCGAAACGTCCTTAAAACTAACAACGGACTACTATGTCCTAAAACTAGCTGTTGACCGAGATGTCGATAAACTATGGTGGACTGCAGCATCCCAAAGCTGATACAAAAAAAGAAAAAGAATAAAAAAAAAGAGAGAAAACGGTATGTCCATAAGCAAAATGGACACGGATGAAAACCCGAAAGGGCTCCTTGAGTAAAAACAGCAGGGCTATCGGCGAGTCTTGTGAAAACCCGAAAGGGCGCAACCTCGTTAGAATAAAAAAGAGAGAGAGAAAACGGTATGTCCGTAAGCAAAATGGGCACGGATGAAAACCCGAAAGGGCTCCGTGAGTAAAAACAGCAGGGCTACCGGCGAGTGTTTGTGAAAACTCGAAAGGGCGCAACCTCGTTAAAAGACACTTGCAAGATCCTCTCGACTTTGTAAGGAGAAACCACCTGCGTGAGATCCTTACAACTCACAAGGGAGCAACACACTTAGGAATCCTCACGATTCCTAAGGAGAAATTACACTTGCGAGATCCTCATGACTCGTAAGGAGAACCCTCTTATGAGACCCTCACGGCTCATAAGATTCAAAAGTCTTAAGCTACAGGGATCTAAACCTGTTCTTAAGCAGCCCCCATAACCTCCGATACTGCCCTACAAGCGGCTCAATGCTGACCCTTGTATACAATCCACGGGCGTGAATAAACATTTCCCTAACAAAGTCCCATCCGTGACTAGGGATATGTTCGCTCGGTGAACAACACTTGTGAGTCCTCTCGACTTATAAGGAGAAAACACTCCTGTAAGATCCTTACGACTTATAAGAGAACATACACTTAGGAGTCCTCACGATTCCTAAGGAGAAAACACGCCTACGAGATCCTCACGACTCGCAGGGAGAAATACCTTTATGAGACCCTTACGGCTCATGAAGTCAAAAGCCTTAGTCGACAGGATCCTAACCCTATTCGCTAAGCCACCTTTGTTCGATATCGACAGAGGCAAATGATGATTCGCTCCTGGAAATATCCCAGTTGTAGCGGTGCTGATGCCGAAATCGGTGTCTAATCCCAAGCTTGTGGCAAAAAGCTTGCGGGCCATACATGCATGCAAAATAACCGAAATGATGGGGCAACTTGCAACAAAATCAGCAAGTAAAAATGTATGCATGCAAAATAGTCGAAATGATTGGGAAACTTGCAATAAAAAGCAGCGAGTAAAAATAAAAAAAATAGCTGAAATGATTGGGCACCGCGAAAAATAGCCGAAATGATTAGGCAATCGCGACCTTCGCGATATAAAAACTGAAATGATAGAGCATTGCGGAAAGAAAAAAATGAATGAAATTTATGCCCTACAGGTGATATCATGTCAATCCCTGTATGCAATCCAGGGGCGCAAACAAAAAGGGAATCACACCCTTCCTCCCCAAGCTTCATCAGAAGGAGAGGCCAAATCTCAATGGTTCATAGACAACCTAGAGATCATCTCAACATTTGTCTTATTACAACAGACACAACATCAAGCAAAGCGGAACAACGGCAACTCCTAGTTCCATGACTCGGCGGTGTACAGATGACCGAGAGTCAAACTCCGACTCCGTGAAATGCGGATAAAGTCAACCCTTCCTGGTCACGCAGAGCATAGCAGTGAACTAGTGTGAAGCATCCAGAGCGGAGCCTAGTCCTCGCCGAACACGGCAGTGAACCCGTGGGAAGTATCTAGAGCAAAATTCCTGGCTACGTGGAACGCGGATTATGTCACTCCTGACCCTGTGGAAAACGTCCACAGCGGATCCTGGTCCTCGCAGAGCACAGCAGTGAACCCTGTAAAGCATCCAGAGCGGAGCCTAGTCCTCGCCGAACACGGCAGTGAACCCGTGGGAATCATCTAGAGCAAAATTCCTGGCTACGTGGAATGCGGATTATGTCACTCCTGACCCCGTGGAAAACGTCCAGAGCGAATCCTGGTCCTCGCAGAGCACGGTAGTGAAACTATGTGAAGCATCCAGAGCGGAGCCTAGTCCTCGCCGATCACGGCAGTGAACCCGTGGGAATCATCTAGAGCAAAATTCCTGGCTACGTGGAACGCGGATTATGTCACTCCTGACCCCGTGGAAAACGTCCAGAGCGGATCCTGGTCCTCGCAAAGCACGGCAGTGAACCCGTGTGAAGCATCCAGAGCGGAGCCTAGTCCTCGCCGAACATGGCAGTGAACCCGTGGGAAGCATCTAGAGCAAAATTCCTGGCTACATGGAACGCGTATTATGTCACTCCTGACCCCGTGTGAAGCATCCAGAGCGGAGCCTGATCCTCGCAGAACACGGCAGTGAACCCGTGGGAAGTATCTAGAGCAAAAATTGGACTGTGAGGTCCTTAAACTCACGGACTATGATGTCCTTAACATCGACCGTGATGTCTTAAAACTAACATTGGACTGTGGGGTCCTTAAACCCACGGACTATGATGTCCTTAACCTCGACCGTGATGTCTTTAAACTAACATCGGACTGTGAGGTCCTTAAACTCATGGACTATGATGTCCTTAACCTCGACCGTGATGTCTTTAAACTAACATCGGACTGTGAGGTACTTAAACTCATGGACTATGATGTCCTTAACCTCGACCGCAATGTCTTTAAACTAACATTGGACTGTGAGGTCTTTAAACTCACGGACTATGATGTCCTTAACCTCGACCGTGATGTCTTAAAACTAACAACGGACTGTGGAGTCCTTAAATCCACGGACTATGATGTCCTTAACCTCTACCGCGATGCCTTTAAACTACGGTATCCTGGAAAACGTCCAGAGCGGATTCTGGTCCTCGCAGAACACGGCAGTGAACCCGTGGGAAGCATCCAGAGCAACTCCTGACTCCGTGAAATGCGGATAAGGACAACTTCATCCATCACTTGCGGGTCCTTACGACTCGTAAGGGAGTAAATTCTCTTGTGAGATCCTTACGACTTTCAAGAGAAAACACACTTAGGAATCCTCACGATTCTTAAGGAGAATTACACCTACGGGATCCTCTCGACCGGTAGGGAGAAAATTCTTTATGAGACCCTCACGGCTCATAAAGTTGAAAAGTCTCAGGTGACAGATCCTAACCCTATTTTCTAAGTCACCACTACCTTACAAAGGGCACAAGATTGACAGCTATATACTATCTACAGACCGCACTTGCTAAAATCACATGGCAAACAACACAGCAAGAAAGAAGAAAGCATAGAGATGATACAAGACATTACAAGGAACGCGTATCTTTTATTCATGAATTCGATTGGGTACAAAATACATCATATGAAAGAATAAAAGAACAAATACATTTTATTCAAAATTACAAATGGTACAAAATTTTTATTGAGAGGAAAGCGCTTTCAATAATCCAATCAGCCGTTCGCGCACTTCCCTCAGCCCCTCTTCCTGATCAGCTGCCGCGGCCAACTCCGCTTCGACCTGGGCTCGCTGCTGCAAATAAGACGAAAGTTGTTCCTCGACGGTCCGCTGAGCTGCTTCACGATCTTGTGCATCCCGCTCGACGACGTCGAGCTTCTTCCTCAATGTTAACCCATCAGAAATACATCGCAGAAGGCCTTCGAAGATAACTTTCAACTGGGCAGTATTCGCATCAACCTCAGCATGCAATCGAACAGACTCGCTTGAAGTTTCTTTACATTCCCTCTGCTTTAAAGCCACTTCTTGTTCAAGATGGCGGAAGTAAGAAGTGCTCTGCTCAATCCACGTAGCCCATTGAGTGCTCATAGCCAGAATCTCAGGTGCAGGACGCGTAAGCTCAAGCTCATGCAAGCAAGCCTCGATTTCCCTGCAGCGATTAACCTAAGACTCAACGACGCCTTCACCATGAAAGTTCATGAGCGTCGCCAGCATAGGGTTAACCTCTGCGGAAAAATCCGCGGCAGATGTGGGAGTCTCCGCGTCAAGCTCCTCGATATATTCGCTCAGCATGCGTAGACTGGTCACATCACTTTTGGATGATGGACGCTTGGAAAAAGGCCCTGCCGGCATTATAATGCGAGACTCGAACGGGGCTGGAGTCGATGTGATTGCTGCAAAATAGATCATAATCAGATGTCGGCTCAGGAAATAAAGAAAATACGCGAAAAGTAGAGTCTATTATACCGGCTGAAACTGGGGGCAGAGCTGGGAGTACTGGTATCGCAACGACAGCCTCGTCTCCTCTTTCAATTCGTAAGGCTACAAGCAATATAAAGAAGAGTTAGCAGTAATGCGACTGCCCATTAAAGAAAAGGACGTCGTTAGAGAAAATACTCACCGACACCGGCAGGTGGACTAATCTCTGACAAGATGGAGAAATGTGGGTGCAACACCTGATACAGGTGGTCAAAAAGGACTCCTGCAAGGGCACAATAGTGCAACGTCAGTACGTGGGTTATACAGCTTAAAAAAAATAAGACTGATTATTCAC
Organism: Agapanthus africanus; assembly: GCA_030015575.1. Classification (NCBI taxonomy): domain Eukaryota; kingdom Viridiplantae; phylum Streptophyta; class Magnoliopsida; order Asparagales; family Amaryllidaceae; genus Agapanthus; species Agapanthus africanus. The sequence continues at coordinate 27,099,844 of JASDDO010000019.1, forward strand.
GAATCTGCACCTTCCAACATCTGAGATGGTATGAGAGAGGGTATAGGAGATGCCACCGTCAAGGCGGTAGCTGATGGCGCTGCCTCGGGTAGTGCGGCATCAGCACTAGCCGCACCTGCATTAGAAACAAGATAAACCCTGTCAGGAAAGATTGCAGAATAAAAAGAAGGGCGGTGACCTAAAATTTACCTGATGAGTCGCCAGCCGGAGCCGTGACGAGGGCGTCACTTGATACAACGGCGGCGTCTCCCTCCTCCATCGGGGTGGTCCCACCTCCCGTCACCTCATCCCCTGACTCCACGAGAGCCGTCGTCACGCTCGCGACGCCAGGAGACGACAAAGAACCGTAGGCGAGAAGAGCGATGATCGGGGCGGTGCCCGACTCTTGAGAAAGAGCGTCCATCTTGGGCCCAGCAATTGTACCCGTTTCGCTCACCACCACTTCGGACTCAGTGATTGCAGCCGTCTCACCCGCCGCCACCTCGGGCTCGGCAGTGGTAGCTATCTCGGATATAACAATTGTGACTGTCTCATCATCCACTACCCCAGGCCCAGCAATTGCGGCCACATCGCCTACCGCCACCCCGGGTTCGGGAATAGCAGCTACTTCCTCCACCGCTCCCTCAGGCTCAGCGGTCGCCGCCACTTCTTCGGCAAGGCTCGGCCCTGCAAGACAAGATATATGAGAACTGATAGTTTAAAACTTTGACAACGGAGCCTCAAGGCATATTACCTGGGGTTGATTTACCGTTTGCCTCCCGAGCCGCACGTGCCGCCCGTCTGTAAGCTGTAGACAAGGCAACCGGAGACTCCTCCGAAGGAGTAGCAACTGGGGTAACGGCGCATGAACCTGCTCCCGCAGCTAAAACAGCAGTGCGCTCCCTTGCTGCGCGCCTCAGGTGCTTCCTCTCCTCCCGGGCCGTTAAAGCAGACCTCCTAGAAGCCTCTTTCAACAGGACGTCATCGTCCACATCCAGGGTTACCTCTGGAGCCATCAAGGCCTCCGTCATCGGTTGTTTAAGTAAGGCCTCTTTCGGCAGTACCGAAGAGGCCGGGACTTCAATAGCTGGCCCGGGGAGAATTTCCGCATCAGCTTGCGAGATAGGCATTGTGGTCCCTACGATTAGACAAAGAAATGGTCAGATTACTCATAAGAAACGGGAGCAGAAACATGGCGAACCGAAATGTACCGAGGCCTAAGGATGCTCGAAGTCGTTCCTCTTCCTCAAAATTCTTGAAAGAAGCAGCGAGAGCTTCTTCGGTAGAAATGCCTATTAAAGAAGGAAAAGCGTTAGTCAAAAAACAATGATAGAAATATGATGCAATGGAGAAAAATACAACTAATGATTACCTGATCGCGTGAGGTTAGCCAACCCCTCTTCGCGTCTTGCCAATCGCTCGGAAGCTGCGATGGCAGCCGCCAGATCAGTATCATCTGGAGGTATGAATAAGCCCTCATTTGTCCCATACTCGCTCAAGACCTCACTATAAGGAGCATGAGGCTCCTGACCAAATACGACATCGGTAGAGAAGAGCGACTTCAGCCAGCACCGGCTTGCGTTTCGTGGCCACTTTGGGACGGCGAGTCCCGATGTCCGAGCCCACGCCAGATTCGGGCGAGGGTACATTCACCGTCTCCGCGCGAGCATGAGGCACCGATGGCGCATTCACCGTCTCCACAGAATCACGGGGCAATCCGCGCGTCGGGCTCAGCATACATGGAGGCTCAACTACAACGGCCTCTCTTAGCGGAGGGGGCACGGCGATCCGTCGCCTTAAAAGGATGTTGCGATCGCTGGCAGGGGGCGCACACTTGCGATCGAGCAACAGCCGCCTCTCCTCCCTGATGACAACACCCATCGCGTGCTGATACCAGGCCCCGTATACGTTAAGGGCCCTCAGGATGCAACTTGGCTCACTAATGAAGAAGTGGGAGCCCGTATTCAAGCGCATAAAGTGATGCAGCGCACCCCGTATTCCCTCTCTGGTAGCAGCAGGTTCTTCCAAAAACGCCTCCAGTGGACCCCCTGGTTATAACTTAGCTGCTGGGAAAAATGATGGGGGTTGTATCTCATAAAAAGCGCCGCATCATTTTGCCTGAATACGAGGAAGCCCGGCCTGATGGAGTATAGATGTAGAATCTCTCGAGCTTTCAACACGGAGGCCCCGTCCTTAAAATTGTCGCGCAATGCCAGCACCGTCTAGGAAGTTTCCTGGCCGATTGTCAGGACTTTGTCGTGAAAGACATACCAGCCCTGACCGTGCGTGGATGAAGAAGCAAGCCCCTGGCTTCCCGCTGAGATGGATTCACGATAGACGCGTCAACTAGTCGCATAATTCACGGGAGCTTGCACTTCTCGTAAAACGAGGGTCTTTTATGAATACCAAATACCCCGAGCATATGCATTTCCATCCACAAAGTAAAGTAGTGCATCGGGAAGTTGGCAGCTTGCACCCCCGGTTCAGTTGTATCCGCCGCCACGCTAAGACCATGGTACAGGTAGGCCAGCCCGGCAATCCCGATGGCCACTTGTATTCCGGCCACCATTCGATGTACTGGGTAGAAGACGGACGGCCTCATGTAGCGAGGGTGCATGGGGAGCGCGAACCAACACAACCATAGCCCGAGAAACCCGAGAAAGAAAGTTTCCTCGTCAATGCCCGGAGCGGCGATTTCTGACAGAGGGATGATCGCGGCATCGGGAAGATAAAAGCCCTTCTGATCATCTTTCAGTGCTGGTCGACTGTCCGAGCCAAAGCCGAAGGGATCGTCGAGCTTGGCAAATTTTTCGTCTTGTTGCGATAGAATCTCCGGATGAAGAAACCGGGCAATGAAGTCTGCGAAGTTGACCCCCCGGCCTCCGGATTCTAAGAAGAGGCTCCCGTACATGTTCAGCACCTTTATCAGACCAGGAAACTGGCGCTGAATAGCTTTCTTCGGCGTTAGGCCCATCACCACTGGCTTGGTGGCAAAGACGTATTCATCCGGAGGAAGCAGCTTCTCATAGTGCTCCCCCCTCACCGGCAGACCGGAAATCTCAGCAAATTCTTCTAAGGAGATGGAGACTTCTCTGTCCAGCAGAAGAAAGGTATGGGTTGGGATGTTCCATTGCTCCAGGAACGCCTTAATCCACCATGTCGGAGGAGCAGAATATTGGAACAGCGAGGCATAAACCGCAGGGTATAGACCGATCTTCAGCAGGCGTGTCTTCTTTGCTGAGAAAATGTACCTGGCCCACTGCAAATACCCGGCCGAATTTCGGGGGGTCAACCCGATGTTGTAGGGTTGTCCCCAAGGGCGCGACTCGCCCTGGCATATGCGCCGCCCCAAAGTATCCAAAGCTTCCGGTAGCTGCTTGGGTATGGCGGCAATCGAAGGTTGAAGAAGACCCTCCGAAGTCCAATTGACAACCTCCACGGCATAGTTCACCGGGGGTACATCTGCATAAGAAATCGATGAGATTGACTCCGACGGCGTCGCGCAAGAGAAGCTTCGGTGACCTTTGATAATCTGGTCGTACCACTTACCCCACAGGTGAAGTTTTTTGTGTTCCGGGTCATAGTCTCTAATGAGCGCGAGAACCTCCCGGTCCACCGGTGCCTCAGGGAATCCTCCCTTTGAACGGAAAAACGGGAAAGAAAGATCGGAAGAACTGTCGCCTGCGAGAAAGAAAGGAATTTAATTATCAGTATTATAATTTAATTTTAAAATCCCGACGCTCGGCACTTTAAAATTTGTACCACACTGCAATGCAATGGAAAGGGGACCAAAGGTGGACCCACAAAATCCAAATGACAATGCATCAATTAATAAAACAGCCTTATCATTGGGTGAGGCTGTCAATTAATGAGGAAATCCTCAAGGAATATTCTCATTGAATGAGAAATCCCTTGGGAAAAGGAGAAAATCTCCTTTTGAGAGCAAAGCTCTGTAACAGAGTGACACTTGTCAAACTCTGATCATGAAGGAATAAAATTCCTTAAAGAGCCTGGCTCTGTAATGATGATGGAAAATCCATCAAAGATTAATTAAAATTAATTCTTGAGAATTAAAATTCAGGGATCTTCAAGATCCATGAAAAAACTCTTAAGAGTTCTTCATCAAAGATCAAAAGATCTACATATTATCAAAAGAGCAGAGCTCTGATGCATGGGATAAGAAACCCCAAGAAAAGATCTGTTTAGATCTATGGATTCTTGAGTGCAAGGCTCTGTTTATGAAACCCTAAAGGGGTTTTCTTTAGATCAAGGATCTATGAAGAGCAAGACTCTGTTAATGGGTAAAAACCCTAATTTATTAAAAATTAATTTAATTTTACCTAAGTGTGGTAGAGTTCTAACTCTTGAAAGTTCTTGAACAGAAGAGCAAGGCTCTGAATAAAAATTCTTAAGTAGAAGATGATAATCATCTAGAGGACCAAAGGTCCTATTTATAGGCATTAAGACGTCTCTTCAACTTCTGAGTTGATCCAAGGGCTCAGATGTTGCCACCACTGCACTCACATGTGCGCCACGTGAGCGCAACGGTGGGGGGGCATTTGTTTCCCCCAATCAGAGCAAAGCTCTGTTTTGAATTTCAAAATTCAAAAATTGAAGCAAAGCTTCAGATTCTGCATGCTGCGCGCCACGTGTCAAAAGCAGACACGCCAGCGCCAGGAGCGCTGCGCCCTAGGCAGCGCGCCCCCAATCAGAGCAAAGCTCTGTTTTGAAATTCAAAATTTAAATTGAAGCAACACTTCAGATTCTGCGCGTTGCATGCTGCATGCTACGTGTCAAACACAGGTGCGCTAGTGCAGTTGCGCTGCGCTCTACGCTGCGTGCCACGTGCCAAACACGGGTGCGCTAGTGCAGTTGCGCTGCGCTCTGCGCTGCGCTCTGCGCTGCGCGCCATGTGTCGAACGTAGGTGCACTAGCGCAAGGTGCGTTAGCGCTGGAATCAAAAATTCCCCCACCGTCAGATCAAAAGATTTACTAATAATAAATTATTAATTAATTAAAACTAAAGTTCTGTTATGGAAAAAAATTTTAATCTTATTAAAACAAGAAGATTATCTTCTGTAAAACAGAAGCCTTAGGATCAAAGATCCAACGGTGGGAAATATTCCCAAATCAATCAGAGAAAGATCTCTCAAAACTGATTTAACAAATCATTTGGCCCTATATAAAGGACCCTAGACTTCAAGTCTAAAAACATACAAGAGAGAGAATAGACAGAAAAGAGAGAGAAAAACCCTCTGCAAAAAAAAAGAGCAAGCTCTTAGAAAAAAGAAGATTTTTCTTCATCTTCAAGGTAAAAAGAACTATGTTCTTGAATAATAGAGATGAAACCATCTCGTAAAGAGAAGAACCATCTTTTAAAAAAAAGATCAGAGATCTAAGAAAAAGACCAAGGTCTTTAATAAAGAAAATATCAAAAAGATCTAATCATAAAAAAACTAAAAGAAGTATTTTACTTCATTCACAGATCTTTTGATCTATAAAGGTAGAGCCTTTTATTAAAACAAGAATTTCTGTTCTTGGATCTTGAGGAAAAAGCCTCCTTTGAAGAACATAAATTTTTTCTTGGATCTTAAAATTGATCAGATGCGCCTTGCGCTATTAAAAAGTGCCTTGCATTCATGAATTGTGCCCTTGCGCTCATTGGACCGGCGCTCAGCACCAAAACCTGCCACGTGTCAACCAGAGACACAATCTGCGCTTTGCGCTTCTAAAACAGAGCACTGCGCTCATGGGTTGGCGCTTAGCGCCAAGCGCGCCATGTGTTACTCACTGGTGCGCCAACAGAACGCGCTCATAAACTAAAAGCGCAATGCGCTAACAAACTAGCGCTTAGCGCTAAGCGCGACACGTGTCTTCTTCGTGTGCGCTACCCGACAGAAGCACAATGCGCTCTTTGACTGGCGCAAAGCGCCTGGCGCGCCACGTGGCGCACTGTTAGAACACAATTTGTTCTGATCAAGACAAAATATGTCAGAACTCAATGATTAGCATTATTAAAAAGGCCGAGCCCAAACAAAGGCTTAATAGCCAGAACAAAAAATAAAATGTTAAACATTTTTAATTGGACTTAGCCTAATTCTGGCCATAAGTCCTCAACTTATTTTGAATTAAGCACATCTACTCTTTCAACCACTTCACCTTGGTTCAAGGGTACATCTCTTCACTCCTTTGATATTTGTCGTTGTAATTCCTCAACGTCTTCAAAGAGGTGACGGGTCCCGACAACCACACATTTCACGGACTGTGGGGTCCTTAAACTCATGGACTATGATGTCCTTAACCTCGACCGTGATGTCTTAAAACTAATATCGCACTGTGGGGTCCTTAAACCCATGAACTATGATGTCCTTAACCTCGACCGTGATGTCTTTAAACTAACACCGGACTGTGGAGTCCTTAAATCCATGGACTATGATGTCCTTAACCTCGACCGTGATGTCTTAAAACTAACATCGGACTGTGAGGTCCTTAAACTCACGGACTATGATGTCCTTAACCTCGACCGCGATTTCTTTAAACTAACATTGGACCGAGATGTCCCTAAACTAACAATGGACCGTAATGTCCTTAAACTTATTACTGACCGCAATGTCACTAAACTAAGCAATAGAGCCCAATTGCTCTCTTGTCGGATCTAAACGGTCCCGTTAAGTTGATCTTAGTCTAAAATAAGACTAACGTATCCTTAACAAACGTTTAAGTTGATCTTAGTCTCAAATGAGGCTAACGTATCCTTAAACCCAAACCCAAATCTAAGAAAGATACGGATTTGGACTGGTCCACGCCCTACGGGCGACAACATAACTTAGTCTCCGTATACAATCCACGGGCAATCAAACACAAAACAAACACCCACGACACGAAGTGACCACATGGAGAAGGAGAAAGTTGTTACCGCGATGCGGTAGCGTAATTAACTGCAGGGTCTTGCGCCTGCAGGGAAAAGCATTCCCACAATCAAAAACCCCTCACCATGAGGAGGAATCTGACGAAGTCTGCTACATCGGCCGCATCCGTTTAAACCTTCGATACATGGTGCCATAAATCAACTTGGCATCTTCGGAGAGGTGGACGGATAGCACCAATTAGCATCTGCCCCGAATTTCAGGCAATACGGACCTACGCTGTCGCGTCTCTGTGATTCGGATGGGAACAGTCGTGTCTCTGATCCCTTCGGGGGCTGGACAAGACGTCTTTAAGTAATCTTCCTAGGCAATTTGACCGTCAGAAGAGCAAGCGTTAGGAATTTTGTCATGCCGCTTTTTAATTGAGGTTAGGCTCAGTTTGGGGAGCCCCGATGAGTAATAACCATTCCCCACTGGTGTGGGATGATCTCGGATAGTCTTTCGGGTTTTATTTGAGTTACTGTCTAGACCCTGAAGCTAGGAATTTGGCCTTCGCTTTCTTTGTCGACAGTGCGTCTGCTGTAATGAGACGAATATCGAGGTGATCTCTAGGTTGATTTGTGAACTGTCGAGACTTGGAATGTAACAACCCTAAATTTTCTGTACGATTTTTTCAAAATACAGAAAGGAACACTTGATCCTGAGCACAAATTATAAATTAAATTTGCTTTTGAACAGCAAGAAAGAGCTTGTAGCTCATTGGTAAGACCTTGCACTGCTGAGACATAGCACTTGAGTTCAAATCCCATCAGCCACATATTATTTTTATTGTATTTTCTTTTAGTCTTTTAGAAGCCCAAGGGTTTACACGTGCACTACACATAAACTGGAGAGTCACAGAATATTTAAATATGTGCATGAGGGTATACGAGGCGACACCAACACGTGGCACCAAACCCTAACCCCCTTCGTCGATGTCGGCCCGGCGAAAAACCCAATAAACCCGGTACCTCCGGTCCAACCGTCGGTGATGCCCCCCCATCTTTTCACTCGAGCACCTCTTCAGCTACCCCACTTCTCTCACACTGTTTATTTTCTCTGCACATTTCCAGAGAACAATAAAATCCCATTTAATCCCAATTTTAATGCAAATTTTAATGCATTCTTTCACCCCCTAAACCCTAATTTTCCCTATAAATACCACACCATATTTCATACATCCTCACTCAGAAATCCCCTTCCAATACTCTAAAAAATTCTCAAGTCCCTTTAGTGTGCAATTGGAGTTAGCAAAGGGCGAAGTTCCGGCGACGTTCCGGCGACGTTCCAAGGAGTTTCCGGCTACGAAACGACGTCCCGAGACCTTCCGTGGTTTCATCTCTCTCTCCTCTAGTTCAAAAGCCAGTAATTCCCCTCTCCCTCTCTCTTCTCCTATCATAAAATTTTCAATTCTAAAAACCCGACGGAAGTGGAGTTATTCCGACTTCTGATTAGGTTTTTCTTTAAAACGTTACTTTCCTTAATCAATAAAATTCCATACCATCACATGATGTTTAATAAACATAAACAAACCTATTAAAACAATTTTCATCTCAAAATATTCTTTTATGCAATTTTTATTGTATTTTACACTACAATACCACATACTTTAGTTACGACATAAAACAACACAAAACTTGTATTACCTTTAGATAACTCACGAGGTAATGACCTACCTCAGCACAACACACATCTTTGATATAGCACGATGTAGTTTTGGGAATATATTCATGGGATAACACGACTTTACAAATAAATACCATCAACTTATAAAACCATTTCTTTAAAAAGATGTATTAAACAATTCCTTGCAATTGCGCCTCTAGATCCCACTTTTGGGGACCCCGTTGAGGATGGTGCGGATTATCGCATATCCTCGGACCTAGTAGAGCGAGATGCAGACCTCCGAAAGGAGCATTTGATCTGGATGGAATTTTTAATGCATTTTTCTTTAGAAAATGAGATTTCTATAAGAATAAATAAAATTAATTTTATTAAATATATAACTATTATCAAAATATATATTTTAATTATATGATGTAAATATTCCAAGAAATCACCATTACATGAAAACACCATCCAAATACAAAACAATTCCAAAATTTCAATAAAGTACCATATACTATGAAAACTAGGTTCTACTCACTAGAAATTTCACATTTATAAAATATACATCTATGAAAACCCTAAAGACGATAATTAAATGCTTGAGGTGTATTTTGAAAACATATCAAAACTATTTTTTTTTACATAAAGCCCTCTCAAGTTATGTTAAATTAAAATAAGGACCCTAGTAAACATAGGTTTAAGCGGGACCAGTTCTCTTGAGTCTCAGGGAGCCGGAGAATGTGGTTGCTTGCCTATCTAAGGCAGACAATTTAACAAGCGGTGTTATCAATACGGTAATTGTCTTGGAAAAAGACACAAATCCTGCCGTCCATGTGCATTAGTTATCGATAACATCAAAACCCATTCAGGATTTCAAGTTCTTTTCAAAGTATCTTACTCAGACCGAGTCTCAATCCAATCAATCTGACTTGAATGTAATTCAAGTATAAATTACAATACAATATGAATCCATGAATCCGTCTATTCAAGCTAAATCAATCTATATTGACCTAACCGAACCATGGATATACTCCGTTTACATGACTATCCATTTACATCCATTCCATTTACTGATATCATGGTTTCGGAAAGTCTTTCATTTACTACAAGACAATACAATACAATCAATACAATAAACATTATGGGGTTTATAAAGGGGTAGACTGGTACGGAATATGTTAAAGGTGGCACGGGATGGTCACTTAAGACGTAATTATATCCATGTCGTTGTTCCGTGGTATTTTCGACGGAGTCTTGTATTACGGGTTACCAAAATCCACGGTGTAAGTTGGACTCCTCTCGTATACACTGGCATCTTCTGCACCAAGCTACAAACACTACATTAACCTAACAATCAAATATTATACTAGATATACTCTCTTTTCTGTCTATTCTACTTCTCTCCTCCTTTGGGACTTATCGAGCGATTGTTCGCTGACGACATTCCTATTTCTCTTCTTCTTTGGAATGTTGTAAGGTGGATCGGAAGCACTAGAGCTCGAGACCAGCCAGGAGTATTTGGAGCAGTACACTGAAGACCCCGAGCTATAGTCACTTGTACATATTTTCATTTCAGTTCATGCCATTGTTTAGGCATTGCTTTCCATCCATGTATTTACATTTCAGTTGTATCTATAAAAGAATGTTTAATAAATAAAGTTGCTGTTCATTTACATTCCTTTCCCTTGTGTACTTCACTTTATATTTCTTAGATACGCTTAGCGTGTTTACTTCTGAGTAAGTACGTCGCGTGACTCGTCGCGTCTCCTTTCCGTACATCGGGAAGCGAGGCGTGACAGGTTTTGTTGGTGGCTTATGCAGGTCAGCTTTGTATGGACATGCAGGTCAGTTCTACATGGACATGCGGATTAATTCTGCATTAAGTCCTAAGCAATATAACACAAGAATCAGCAACTAAAAACATTCTTTACATATTCCTTGAATCTTCCAATTTCATATATTTTGAATCTGTCCTTCGTCATCAAAATTTATAATTACATAGGGACTAATTTTCAAAAAGGTAAGGGTATCGTATACGCATATTTTCTTCTCTTTCCCAAGTTGATTCTCCTGGCGAATCCTTTCTCCATATTACTCGGACCAAGTTTACCTTCTTGTTCCGTAATATTTTCACCTTTTGATTCAGGATCTCAACTGGTTGTTGCTCGCAGGTCAGTTTGTACCGTGGGGTCTGAGTGATCAAGTATGTGGCTGGGATCGCTCACATATTTTCGTAGTCGGGATATGTGGAACACATTGTGCACTCATTCCAATGAGGGTGGTAGTGCTAAATGGTATGCTACTTCTCCAACTCGTTCGAGTATGTTGAACGGTCATATATATCTTGGACTTAACCTACCCCTCTTTCTAAAATGTACCACTCCTCTGTTTGGAGAGATCTTGAAGAATACACGTTCTCCGGGTTGAAACTTCAAGTGTCGACGCTTTGCATCTACCCATTGTTTCTGTCGATCTTGGGCTAATCGCATCCTTTCCCTGATCGTGCGAACTACATCCACAGTTTCCATGATCATCTCTGGTCCAAGGAGTTCACAATCTCCAACGCCGTCCTAACTCAGCGGGGAACTATAATTCCGTCCGTAGAGTGCTGCGAATAGTGTCATCCCAATACTTGCCTGATAGCTGTTGTTGTATGAATACTCCATAAGGTGTAGGTGATTTTCCCACGATCCAATGAAGTCTAACATACAGGCTCTTAGCATATCTTCTAATATCTGAATTGTCCGCTCGGATTGTACGTCTGTTTGTGGATGGAACGCCATGCTGAAATCCAGACTCGTTTCCAAGCTAGCTTGCAAACTCTGCCAGAACTGTGATCGGAATCTTGTATCACGATCGGAGACGATACAAACAGGTACTCCATGTAATCTCACGATCTCTCGCATGAGTTTATGGATATCAAATATGGTACATTTTGAAGGTTTAAATCTTACTTTAGATTTTTACTCACCTCCATGTACTTCCTTGCTAACGTCTCAATTGACTGGCCAACTTTGAATGGAATAAAGTGAGTCGACTTGGTGAGTCGATCCACAATAACCCAAATTGCATCGTTATCCTTCGTGCTGCGAGGGAGAGCAGTTATGAAGTCTATAGTAATGTGTTGCCATTTTCATTCTGGGATTGGTAACGGCTGAAGTAGACCTACAGTTCTGTGATGTTCAGCCTTCGCTTGCTGACACACCAAACACTTAACTACGCTCCTTGCTACTTCGCGCTTCATTCCATACCACCAGTAGTGTTGCTATAGATCCTTGTACATCTTCGTGCCACCGGGATGTACCGAATACGGAAATTTATGAGCTTCTTTCATCAACTCTTCTCAAATAGGTCCGACTGGCACGCATAAACGACTTCCATATCGCAATGATCCATCTTCGTGGATGATGAAGTCAGTTCATAGTCCACTTTCTACTTTTTCTCGGATCCTTTGTAGCTTAGCATCATTTGCTTGAGCTTCCTTGATCTGGTTGACAAGAGTGGACTGGACTTGTAAGTTCATCAAAGATGAAGCGTTACCTGGCACAACTACTTCAATCTCCAATCCATGCAGTTCTTGTTGTAGTCTCAACTGAGCGGTGAGGTTCATTGCTAATGGCTGGCAACTAAGGGCATCGGGAAATACGTTCATCTTCCTAGGATAATATTGTAGGTTGATGTCTGTTCTCTGCCGAAAGACGCGACTGGGACGTTGGGACGTCTGGCCTGAATTTTGGGGGCAGAAGCTATTTGGTTTTATCCGTCCATCTCTCTAAAAATGCCAAGTTGATTTATGGCACCGTGTATCGGAGGTTTAGACGGATGCGGCCGTTGTAGCAAACTTCGTCATATTCCCCCTCGTTTGAGGGGTTTTTGATTATGGGGACGCTCTTCCCTGCAGGCGCTAGCCCCTACAGTTAATTACGCTACCGCATCGCGGTAACCACTTTCTCCTTCTCCAGATGGTCATTTCGTGTCGTGTGTGTTTGTTTTGTTTTTGGTTGCCCGTGGATTGTATACGGAGACTAATTTATGTTGTCTCCCGTAGGGGTGGATTAGTCCAAATCCGTATTTTCTTAGATTTGGGTTTTGGGTTGGTTTTAAGGATCGTTAATCTCATTTGAGACTAAGATCAATTTAAACATTTGTTAAGGATACATTAGTCTAATTTTAGACTAAGATCAACTTAACCATTTGTTAAGGATACGTTAGTCTAATTTTAGACTAAAATCAACTGAACCATTTGTTAAGGATACGTTAGTCTAATTTTAGACTATAATCCACTTAACAGGATCATTTAGATCCAACAAAAGAGCATTTGAGCTCTATTGTTTTAGTTTAGGGACTTTGCGGTCCAGTGGGTTTAAGGACATCATAGTCCATGGAGTTTAGAGAAATCATAGTTTGTAAAGTTTAAAGACATCATAGGCTATGAGTTTAAGGACCTCACAGTCCATGGTAGTTTAGAGACATCATAATCTGTAAAGTTTAAGGACATCATAGTCCATGAGTTTAAGGACCCCACAGTCCGTGGTGGTTTAGAGATATCATAGTCTGTAAAGTTTAAGGACATCATAGTCCATGAGTTTAAGGACCCCACAGTCCGTGATAGTTTAGAGACATCATAATCTGTAAAGTTTAAGGACATCATAGTCCATGAGTTTAAGGACCCCACAGTCCGTGGAATGTCTGGTTGTTGGGACCGTCACCTCTTTGAATACGTTGAAGGATTACAACGACAAATATCAGAGGAGTGAAGAGATGTACCCTTGAACCAATATTGGTTGGGATGCTCTGGGAATCACTTTGAATGCCATATGAGATGATCAGTTTTGGAAGACAAGAGTATAATTGGGGTTCAGTTTCAAGAGATTTTGCCTCTGGAAGACTTAGCTAATTTGGGCTAAGATTGGCTCGAATATAGTGTTAAACACTAGAGTACATTCGGCGCTCACGTGCTCCCACGTGAGGCGCTTAAAGTAGTGATAAACACTAAAACTGAAACGCTCACGTGGGGTCACATGAGGCGCCTGAAGATTGGGCCTTGCTTCCTTTTATTTTATTCTCAGAATATGCATATAAGTGTTAAATACTTGACTTTTATGACCATCACGTCTGAGCACGTGATGGGTATCCATACGTTGGATATTAATCCTTCATTTTTACCCCATTTTCTCTTTAAAATGGTGTTTGTCAGGGGTCACATGGGGACACATGAGGCATCCTTTAGGCGGGCATTGCCTTTGGGTAGAATTCTCTTTTGTTTGATAATTGCCAAGGGTCACGTGGGAACACGTGAGACGCCCAAAACCTGTTCTGCCTTGGCTTTACTCCCTTTTGATCTTGAGAAGTTTGTTCAAGGATCATGTGGGAGCACGTGATACACCCTAAAAGAGAATCTGTCTTTATTGTTTTCCCTTTTCTCTTTTAAATAAGTGTTAAACAGTTTAGGAAATCTCTTTTTCTGGTTCAAAGAAAGGGGGTCATGTATTACCACATGATCATGTTGGGTACTGATCTCTTTTACGTGCATGGAGAGTTAAATCCCTTGTTTTTTAAGAATTAAATTCTTTTGATAGGGTTAAACCCTAATTTTATTTAGAGGAATTAAATTCCTATATGTTTAAAAGAATTAAATTCTTTAAACCCAATTCTCCCTCTAAGTTTTGGATCTGCATGGCAGAATCTTCCCGATAAGAATTAAATTCTCAACTTGTGGGGAGATCTGCTTCTGCAGATCTTCAACCAGAGGAAGAACTAAGTTCTTTTTAGAAGAGTTAAACTCTTGGTTTGAGAATTAAATTCTCTTTTGTTTTGTGGGAGCTTATAGGATGATCTTCTTCCTTTTCTTACCTAGAGTTTTTTTCTCTGAAGAGATCTTCTTTCTCTCTGGAGAATTAAATTCTCTTTTTTTCCTGTTGTTTTCTCTCTCTGTTGTTGTATCCCTCTTCTCTTCTCTTCTTGGCTCCTATTTATAGGAGAAAGAAAAGAATCAGTTTGTTTAGTCAATCTTTCATTGAAAGATTTTTTGATTGATTTTATAACCAACATGATCTTTTAGATCATTCGGTGAATTTTATTCACCATTGGATTTTTAATCCAAAAGATATTTTATTTGTTGTTCCTGGCGAATTTTAAGAAAATATTTCCTTGTATAGAATCTTTTTATAAATTGGTGATTTTGAATCACCATTGGATTTTTAATCCAACAGTGCTCCCCTTTACAGAGTGCAATCTTTTTTGTTTGGAAAGATCTAGGGAAATATTTTTCCAATTAGGGTTTTTGATTCCCTTTAATTAGAATTTAATTCTATTAGTTCAGAGGGTTTAGGAGTCTATCACGTGTTGGCACGTGACCTCACTGATTAAGCAATTAATTAGAATTTAATTCTATTGGTTCAGACTTCAGAGGGATCAGGAACCCGTCACGTGTTGGCACGTGACCCCATTAATTAGGCTTTCAGGCGCGGATAGACTTTGCTCATAAAAGGTCACGTGTATGCACGTGAGGCCCGGTTACGTGTGGACACGTGACCCCATCAATTAGGCTTTCAGGCGCAGATAGACTTTGCTCATAAAAGGTCATGTGTCTGCACGTGAGGCCCGGTCACGTATGGACACGTGATGCTCCATTTTGGGGGTTTTCCTTGCCGGTTTATTCGTATTTTATTCATTTCCCATGAGGGAACAATGTCGAAGTCCGCCATGAGTTCTAGTCATCTTCTCTACCGCATGTTGAGTTCCCTCTGAGTAAATACATACTTCAGACTTTTGTGGTCAGTGTATATATCCACTCATTCTCCCAAAAGGTAGTGGCGCCAAATCTTGAGTGAGAAGATGACGGCTTCCAATTCTAGATCATGTGTTGGATAGTTGCATTCATGTACCTTTAACTGTCTTGATGCAAAATCCACAACTTTTCCATGCTGGTGTAGAACACATCCTAATCCTTTACCGGACGTATCATAATGCACAACGAATCTGCCACATTGATCCGGTATTACAAGAATAAGTGCAGAGGTTAACCTCGACTTGAGTTCTACAAAAGCCTTTTCACATGCTTCTGACCACACGAATGCTTCGTCTTTACGTGTGAGCTTGGCCAGGGGTGCTGCAATTTTTGAGAATCCTTCGATGAATCGTCGGTAGTATCCTTCTAAGACCAAGAAACTTCGTATATATTTCACCGTCTTTGGTGTCGGCCACTCGCTGAAAGCTGACACCTTAGCTGGATCCACAGAGATTCTTTCGCCTGAAACAATATTTCCGAGAAATCCAACTTGATCTAGCCAAAATTCACACTTGCTGTATTTGGCGTAGAGCTGATGTTGTCGCAAATGTCTCTAGGACAATCCATAAGTGCTCAGCGTGTTCTTTCCGATTCTTTGAATACACCAGGATGCCATCGATGAAGATGACAACAAATCTGTCTAGGTACCTTCAGAAAACTTGGTTCATCGGGTTCATAAAGATGGCAGGTGCATTGGTCACTCAAAATGGCATTACGAGATATTCATAATGACTATAACGAGTCCTAAACGCTGTCTTCGGAATGTCGGACTCTTTGACTTTCACCTGAAGGTAACCCGAACGAAGATCTAACTTTGAAAAGACACACGACCCACTTAATCGATCGAAAATTCCATCGATGCGCGGTAGTGGATACTTGTTCTTAATTGTCACTTCGTTCAGAGCTCGATAATCCATACACATCTTATAGGAACCTTCTTTCTTCTTCACCAGTAGCACCGGAGATCCCCAATGTTCTCCGCCGAAAGACGTGACCGGGACGTTGGGACGTCTGGCCTGAATTTTGGGGGCAGATGCTATTTGGGTTTTATCCGTCCACCTCTCCGAAGATGCCAAGTTGATTTATGGCACCATGTATCGGAGGTTTAGACTGATGCGGCCGTTGTAGCAGACTTTATCAGATTCCCCCTCATTTGAGAGGTTTTTTATTGTGGGGACACTCTTCCCTACAGGCGCAAGCCCTTGCAGTTAATTACGCTACCGCATCACGGTAACAACTTTCTCCTTTTCCAGATGGTCACTTCGTGTCGTGTGTGTTTATTTTATTTTTGGTTGCCCGTGGATTGTATACGAAGACTAATTTATGTTGTCGCCCATAGGGCGTGAATTAGTCCAAATCCATATTTTCTTAGATTTGGGTTTGGGGCTGGGTTTAAGGATGCGTTAGTCTCATTTGAGGCTAAGATCAACTTAAACGTTTGTTAAGGATACGTTAGTCTAATTTTAGACTAAGATCAACTTAACCATTTGTTAAGAATACGTTAGTCTAATTTTAGACTAAGATCAACTTAAAGGGATCGTTTAGATCCAACAAAAGAGCATTTGGGCTCTATTGTTTTAGTTTGGGGACTTTACGGTCCAATGGGTTTAAGGACATCATAGTCCATGAAGTTTAAGGACATCGTAGTCTGTAAAGTTTAAAGAAATCATAGTTTATGAGTTTAAGGACCCCACAGTCCATAGCAGTTTAGAGACATCATAGTCTGTAAAGTTTAAGGACATCGTAGTCTATGAGTTTAAGGACCCCACAGTCCATAGCAGTTTAGAGACATCATAGTCTGTAAAGTTTAAGGACATCGTAGTCAATGGGTTTAAGGACCCCACAGTCCATGGCAGTTTAAAGACATCATAGTCTGTAAAGTTTAAGTACATCGTAGTCCATGAGTTTAAGGACCCCACAGTCCGTGGAATGTCTGGTTGTCGGGACCCGTCACCTCTCTGAAGACGCTGAAGGATTACAACGACAAATATCAGAGGAGTGAAGAGATGTACCCTTGAACCAATGTTGGTTTAAAGGCTCTGGGTTTTGCTTTGAACGTCATATGAGATGATCAATTTTGGAAGACAAGAGTGTATTTGAGGTTCAGTCAAAAAGGGGGATCCTACCTCTGGAAAACTTAGCTAATTTGGGCTAAGATTGGCTCGAATATAGTGTAAAACACTAGAGTACATTCGTCTATCACGTGTTCCCACGTGATGCACTTAAAATAGTGTTAAACACTAAGGATGAAGCGCACAAAATAGTGTTAAATACTAAAAGAAAGAAGCGCTCACGTGGGGTCACGTGAGGCGCTTGAGTGTTGGGCCAAACTTCCTTTATTTTATTCTCAGAATATGCAAGTAAGTGTTAAACACTTAATCTGTATGACCATCACATGTGGACATGTGATGGTGCCCATGCATTGGGTATTAATCCCTCAGTTTTACCCCATTTTCTCTTTTTAAAAGAGGTGTTTGTCAGGGGTCACGTGGGGACACGTGAGGCACCCAAAATCGATTCTGCGCTTTTTATTTTGAGAAGTCTATTCAAGGGTCACGTGGGGGCACATGACCTAATCTTTTTCGTTCTCTTATGGTCATTGGAGGGGCGGGTCACGTGTTACCACGCGATCATGTTGGGCACTCGATCCTTTTACGTGCATGAAGAGATAAATCCCTTGTATAAGAATTAAATTCTCTTATAGGGTTAAACCCTAATTTTATTTAGAGGAATTAAATTCCTATGTGTTTAAAAGAATTAAATTCTTTAAACCCAATTCTCCTTCTAAGCTTTAAATCTGCATGGCAGAATCTCCCTGATGAGAATTAAATTCTCAACTTATAGAGAGATCTGCTTCTGTAGATCTATTACCATGAAAAAGAACTAGGTTCTTGTATTAAGGGTTAAACCCTATCTTTATTGGAGGAATTAAATTCCTATATTCTTTGTGGGAGAATAGAATTCTCTGAATTTAGATCCTCCCTCAGGTTTTAGATCTGCATGACAGAATCTCCCTGATGAGAATTAAATTCTTAACTTATGGGGAGATCTGCTTCTGCAGATCTTCAACCAGAGGAAGAACTGAGTTCTTATTTAGAAGAGTTAAACTCTTAATTTGAGAATTAAATTCTCTTTTGTTTTGTGGGAGCTTATAGAATGACCTCTTTCCCTCTCTTACCCAGGGTTTCTTTCTTTTCAGAAGAGATCTTCTTTTCTCTCTGGAAAATTAAATTCTCTTCTCTTTTTTCTGTATTCTCTCTCTGTTGTTATTTTTTTCCTCTTTTTTCTTGGCTCCTATTTATAGGAGAAAGAAAAGAATCAGTTTATTTAGTCCATCTTTCATTGAAATTTTTTGATTGATTTTATAACCAACATGATCTTTTAGATCATTCGGTGAATTTTATTCACCATTGGATTTTTAATCCAAAAGATATTTTATTTGTTTTTCCTGGAAATTTTTAGGAAAATATTTCCTTGTACAGAATCTTTCTATAAATTGGTGATTTTTAGCCACCATTGGATTTTTAATCCAACGGTGTTCCACTTTACAGAGTGTAATCTTTTCTGTTTGGAAAGATCTAAGAAAATATTTTTCCAGTTAGGGTTTTTGATTCCCTTTAATTAGAATTTAATTCTATTGTTCATCACTTGTTGGCACGTGACCTTACTGATTAAGCATTTGATTAGAATTTAATTCTATTAGTTCGGAGGGTTCAGGAGTCCATCACATGTTGGCACGTGACCCCACTGATTAAGATTTAATTCTATTAGTTCAAAGGGCTCAGGAACCCATCACGTGCTGGTACGTGACCCCATCGGTTAACCATCTCCAATTGTTTATTTTAGCGCCTATAAACCTGGTTTATAGAAGGTCACGTGTCCTCACGTGATGCCCGATCACGTGTGGACACGTGATGCCCGATCACCTATGGACACGTGATACTCCTCTAGGGTGTTTCCTCTTGCTTTATTCATTTTTTATTCAGTTTCGACGAAGGAACACACAACTTGAAGTACTGGGTCGGATCTAACCCTTCTTCAGGAGTTCGTCCAACTGAATGCAGATCTCCTTCAATCCCTCCGGACTTAATCGGTACGGAGCTTTTATTACTGGTTGTCCGCCGGGTTGTAAATCGATGCTGAATTCAAGAGCTCGATCGGGAAGCAAACCTGATATATCTTCCAGAAATAAATCCTCGAACTCTCGAACTACCTCTGGCTTCGATTCTTCTGCTTACAATGTTGCAACCTCTGCCTTCTTTGGTTTTTCTCTGTAGACACTAGGTTCTAGGGTAAAGTCTCCACTTTTGAAGTAGAACACTGGATGATCCGGTATTTCGAACACTACCCTACTTTGGTGACAGTCGATGGTAGCGAAGAAAGTTCCTAGCCAGTCCATTCCCAAGACTACGTTGAAGTTTGGTATGTCCAGCACTTTGAAGTTCGCATAAAATTCTCGATTGCAGATGACCACTGGACACAGATCGTATCCCAAAGTTGCTTTTAGAACGTCGTTCCTTGAACTGACATTCCATCTGGATACGAGCGGTTTAACTGGGATCGCATGAGTTTGGACGAACCATTGTGACATAAAGAAATATGATGCCCCAGTGTCGAAGAGCGCTACCTCGGCATTGATGCTCATCTCAAGCTCGAGCTGCATTCTTCTCGGTGCTTGTTTGATCGGCTTGACGTCCGGAGATATCGCCAATTTGTGGACGGCTATTTCTGGATCCAATCCGGGCATCGCTGAAAATTTCCATGCAAAGCAGTCTTTATACTGCATGAGCACGTCTTTGAGCGTAGCCTCTTTTTCTTCAGACAATAGCTCACTGACGAACGTCGGCCGTGGGTCGTTTGCCGTTCCCAAGTCGATTTTTCTGAGGTTATCTGCAGTAGTATGTATCCCATCTTCCAGCTCTTTTGGTGCCGGTGGAAACTCAGCGATCACCTCGTCATCATCATTTTCGAAGCACTAGGGGAGATCAGCCATATCTTCGCATATTCCTTCTCCTGAGATCATTATCACATGACAGGTACGAGATCGCTTCCAAGACCGACGTTGATCCGGTTCTACTCTCGCTGTATATGTGGCTTTCGGTTCATACTTCTGTGGTGGGGTTACCCTCCAACTGCTGGATAAAACGAACTTGCCTTGCTGATACTGGTCTTCTACCCAGTCTTTGAATGTGAAGCAGTCTTCGAGAGGATGTCCTATTGCTCGGTGATAGGAGCAATAATCCGGATGATTAACTTCACCTGCTTGCTCGGGATGCTTGGACTCCGGGAGGGTAATCATCTGATATTTTATGACAAGATCAAGCATCTTCCTTGTCTTATCTTGGAAAAAAGTACGTTCGACCCATCTTCTTTATAAGAGACGAATCCTGATTGTTCGATTCTCGATCGCATGGCTTCTTGGTCCCGCTTTGTCGCTGTCGAACGCTTTTTCCGTTCTTGGGTTTATTTCTGCCTCTGCGTCGGGTCTTTTGTATGACGGGTTGGCGACAAAGGGCATCGTCACTTTCCGCAGCCTGCTGAAGGAGGCGCTGCGTCCTGGCTTTCTCATAGATTGCCATTTCGCGGCTATGATCATCCCTGACCTTTTGACCCGCTTCCTTTATTAACCTGTCCATCTGTTCTTCGAATAACGGACTTGGCATTTTCACAGCGGGAGCCCGTTTTGGTTCAGGGTTAGCTTCTTCCCACAGAGCATCTCCTTCTTCATCGAAGTCGTGTATGACATAGCAGCGGCGGAATCGCTCCCAATTCTTGGATTGAACATATCCAAAACTGATCGTTTCCATCCTCTCGTTGGGCTACTTTCGTTGAGTTCTAGGGACGCTCCAGATTCTGTTATAGAACTAGGCTTGTCGAGCAGTCTGTTTGAAGGGTACGCCTTGGCACCTCAACAGTCTTTTTAATTCTTCTGTGTAATATCTGGGCAAACGGATGGGCTGGAGTCTGTCAAGTATAGAATACGCACCATGCTAAATTTCTTTCTCCACTTTGGTTTCCCCGGATCGGTAGAATAGGATCGCATTTTCACCTTTTCTCCTGGGAGGGACATAGTGTTGGGGTAAAAATTTACACCCCGGTTGACCAAGTCAAAATCAAAGTCAACCCCAAGCCAAGTGGTCCCAAGCCCAGATCCAGTGGGCCCTAGCCCGGGTCGAGCCCGAACATGAAGTGGCCGGCCTCCCCCCATGCCAAGATAAAAATTTTGTAATAAATAATTTTGTCGTATTTTTTTTATTTTATTTTATGGATAAATGTAAGAAAAATAGGCTTAAAGCCAAATTTTTGTAAAGCCCATGGCTTATGTGCAAAAAGAAATGGCACATGAGCCATGGGATAGGCAAAATGCCATTTTGTGAAGCCCAAGGGGCTATATGTAAAGTGTATGGCCTATAAAGGCAAAGCTAATGAAATATCTCAACAACTTTTTCTCTCTCCAAAAAATTTAGATCTGAGATCTTTTCTCCTTCTTCAAGGTTCCAAAATCTTCTTCTTTCTTTTGAATTAAATCAAGAGTTTTACTCTTCATTTTATAAAACAAAATAATTTTTCACCACCAAACCCACAAAGGGGAACTTGGATCTGTCACTAGATCTCAAAAAGGAGAGATTTTTAAAAATCCCATATCTCTTGATCTTCAAGATCCAGCCAACAGAAGAGGAAGAAGAAGAACCCCCTTCATTAACCCAAAGCATCTTAGGAGTTTAAACTCCACCCTATTTTCTCTTTAGAGAATTTCCGGGGCTAAAAGCCCCTTTTTCCTAGCCGGCGCGCCAGCGCTCGAGCGCAAAGCGCCCACGTGCCGACACGTGGCGCGCTTGCGCTCCAGCGCCCACGTGCCGACACGTGGCACGCTTGCGCTCCAGCGCCCTGCGCCCGAGCGAAAAGCGCCCACGTGCCGACACGTGGCATACTTGCGCTCCAGCACTCTGCATTCGAGCGCAAAGCGCCCACGTGCCGACACATGGCGCGCTTGCGCTCAAGCGCCTAGGCGCTGGCCTCATGCATCCTTTGGATGTCTTTTTCCCTCTTTATTTATATATACATGTATATATATACATATGTATACATATGTACACATACACATACTCTACGACACTGTCCCTGTTAGAAAAAAAATTCTAACGGGGCGCTGCCCCGCACCCCGCAAAAACTCCACGACAGTGTACGGATAGCGGGACCCCCGTAAAAACTCTGCGTGGCTCCAGATATATCCAAACCCCCCCAAAACAAAACACACGTACACTGCACATCGAGTTCGCATGACCAGTTTAACCCGTCAATCGGAGGTTCCCTCGCTCCAAAAGCGAGGGGTAATTAACGGCAGTTTAGTCTGCGGCTGCCGGAGATTCGGATCCCCACAATCATTAAACCCCGGCCTATCCTAGGCAGGAGGAATCTATAGTACGCCTGACAAGCGTGCGCGTATTCCCATCTCAATGGGGTGACGAAAAACACCCTACAGATTCTGGCACGCCCGGTGGGACCTTTCTCTCGTCCCATATTTTGGGTTAAACGTTCATGCGAACTCAATCAATATACATATCGATTGTCTATACTGAGATGATGTTTTTTTTCTTTTCTTTTCTGTGCAGCAATCGACTTTCGACGACAATGTCTCCCAAGACGAATTCAGCTTCTAACGTGACCCCGATCCCGTACGTGGTCAAGATCAACGCTCGTGTGGTTCTCCCCGCAAGCCTCAGTCGTCAGTGGGAGGAACTGCCCCGCCAGTTTGGCTCCGTCATCATCTACCCTGCCGGAAGCGCTCATCTAGCAGAAATCCCGGCGAAACAGGCGACCAAGCCGGTCTCAAGGAGCAACAGGCCGAATGTCGTAATCGCCAAGGCACCACAACCGAAACTTAAGACGGTGTCTGAACGATTCTCTGGTGCTCCAGCGGGGGGCAAGAATTCCGGTACAAAGGGCAACATCAAATGTTGCGGACAAGCTCAGGTGATGACTCCAACAAATGTACAATCGAGCGTATCTCCAAAATCCTCCATCGCCCGGTTTACGGCGTCTTTCCAAAGAGCCGAAGTCTGCCAGGTGCTTAGAACCGAATAGTTAAGGCAGAAGCGGCTCAGGTATCGAGCCAACAAGAAGGCCAGGGCTTCGGCCAAATGGAATCTTATGAAGTTCCAAGTGCAGGGTCGCCCCGCGACGACGGCTGAGTCGGCCGTAATGATCGGCAATTCCTTCGAACCTCTGAAGTGGGTTCAGAAAAATGCCATGACCGCCCGAATTAAGAAGACAGCGGTCCGAACGTCGCTATAAAGAGACATGTCCCGGCCCCAACAGAAAAAGTATGGCACTATCTCTTCAAGGGTCTATCAGGCGCTCTGTGTCGCATGAAAGCAGTGGGGCAAATCCAAAAAAGAAGCGCCAGCACCATTCAAGAATTCGGCCAGGCCATCGGCCTTCAATCGACTGCCCGCTACTGAAACAGGGGAGTCAAGACAGTGATCTGTGAAATCAACTGCCGAAAATAAAAAGACGGCTGGATATATTATCCATACGGTCTATATGGCGGGCGGGCGCCCCAGCGACAACCTTCGCAGCAAAAGCAAGGATGGGGCCACCACATCCCAAGCCCAATCTGGCTTGAATGTGGTCGTCGCTGCCCAAGCACAGCCGCCTCCGCTGGATGAAGAAAACCCTCTCGATAAGGATGATAGGCAGAAAGACCCCTCGGTCCTTGCAGAGTCAAACTCGGACAGCGAGGAAGAGCCGACTTTCCACCCCAGGACCGCGGAGCAAGAGCTGCTCCAAGAGCTTCGAAAACAGCTCAGGAGCAAAGATAAAGAGATGGCCAAGCTCTATTCGAAAGTTGATGATCTAACAAACGTTGTGATGCAGCTTACGGCTCAAATTGCTCGAGCGCCTCCCAATCAAGCACAAGTCGCTACTAATCAGCCGGGTGATGACAATCCGAAGCAGCCAATGCCTGTTCCTTTGGGTCCAAGACTGGTCGAGCCACACGAAAGCCGGCCACATTCCGCTTCTGGGGATGCCTTGGCCCCAGATAGCACTATCCCGCTAACACAAGATCAGATAATGGATTTGGTCACCAGCAAAGTTAAAACACTGGTGGCCGAAGCTGAAGCTCAGAAAGAAATTGGCAGTAATGGGCGGCCATATCCCGTACAGTACGATCTGATCGAGTTCCCGAGCGGCTACGTCATTCCAAAGTTCGGAAGATTTGACGGGACGGGAAATGCAAATCAGCACGTCGCCCACTTCAAAACCTCGTGCGGAAATACAGGGGGCAATGATGCACTCCTTCTTTGTCAGTTTGTCAACAGTCTGACCGGTGTCGCCTTCGACTGGTACGCGAGTATACCAGACGGGTCTGTCATTACCTTTGCCCAAATGGAGTCTCTGTTTCAGCAAAGGTTCATGAGTGTCAGTAATAAAATCTCCATTGCTGACCTTGTGAGGACCAAGCCGGGGAAGAATGAAAGCAACACCGACTTTATCGCTCGATGGCGTAACCTCACAGTGAAGTGCGAACCGCCGCTGGAGCAGGACCAGTCCGTCAGCCTTCTCATTGGGAACCTCAGCAATTGGATGGTCCCATTCTTGTGTACAACGGGCCTCAAGACGTTTCAGGAGCTAACCAAGAAGGTCCAAATGCTGGAACGCTCGAAGCAAGAGTCCCCGCCGGACTCTCGGAGAGACAAAACTTGGAAAAACAAGCGGGGCGACAGCCGTAGATGCGGGAATTCCAGCAGTACCAATGTTTTCAATGCGTCCGACAATGAAGAAAAGCGAAGGGCGGGCGAATCCAAAACCAACCGGTCTCGAAAGCCATTACTGGGAGGAGATGGGCCTTCCCTAGAGAAGAAGAAGAACAAGGTTTACTCTTTCAGAAGGGACAAGGTCCGTAAGATATTTAAAGATGCCTTGAACAACGGCCTACAATTGCCGGAGTCGAAAAGACCCCAAGAAGCAAAAATGACCGACAATCCCCTGTATTGCCCGTACCACCGAGTAGTGAGCCACACGATCGAGGATTGCTATTTCTTCAAGGACTGGGTCGAGAAGCAGTACAAGGCTGGAGAGATCGAGCTGTCCAAAAGCGTGTTGGTGAACAATCAAGTTGCAACTGCCAACTTTATACAGACAGAAGTTGAAGCCTTCTGGGAGCAGACAGCTGAACCCGCTGCCCTGACAAACGAAACTGACTTATCGCGGCCTCCATGGAGTACGCACATATCTAATAAGACGAAGAAGATGCTAAAGCTGCTTCAGAAAGAGCCCAGGATGGAATGGGAAGGACAGAAGAAGCCTACCAGTCCAGCTGCCAATGCGGCTCCATCAGGCTCAAAATCCAAGAAGCTCAAGAAGAAGAAAAGTGCAGCTCGACGCAAAAATGTGTCTGCAGGGAGATCGACCATTCAAAAATATATCGATTCCCTCGAAGAATATGAACAAAAGGAAAGAACATTGATTCAATTGAAGGAGTTCTTCCCTGTACAAGCGGCTGAAATTCTGGAGGAGTTAGAAGAAGACTCCAATGAAGAGATCCTAGTAGTGACCTGCTACGCCATCCATCTTGGCAGCGACTCGGAAGAGGAGCTTTGTTTTCCCGAAGAGGACGAGGTGCTCGCCACAACGGCCAATCAAATCCAGCTCAGAAACGGCAGGGCTCTACCGCCAAATCAGGACAACGCCCCAAAAGGGAAGGCAAAACAAGTCGCTAATGAAGAAGATGACAGAGAACCGGCTGATGAAAACATAAGTCCTTCCTCGGTGGACTATAATGCCTTGGCACATCTCCGGAAGCTTCCGTCTCTCCTGAGCATCTACGACGCCTTGGTCCTATCTAAGGAGCTTAGAGAAGTTCTCATTCACGCTCTACAAAACCCCGAGCGGTATAAGGCTCACTTTGCGGAAATTAATATGAAAGAAGCCCAGCACGCTTTGCATGCCGTCGCAGTCATATTTAAGGATGAAGACTTGCTACTGGGAACGGCTGAGCATAATCGGCCGCTTTACGTGACGGGTACAGCGACGGAGATCGGATTAATCACATATTGATTGATCCGGGGTCTTCAGTGAACATCATGAACTTGCGGACGCTGAAAAGTTTGTCAATGGACGTCCGACACCTGTCAAGGGAAAGGATTGTCATTCAAGAATTCAACTAAAATTGCCAGCAAGTTCTGGGGTCCATAGCTGTGCCAATCAAATTCGGGGATCTGCAAACTGAAGCTAAGATATACGTGATCGACGCCGACACGTCTTATAAGATTCTCTTGGGGCGGCCGTGGCTCCACTATTACGGTATCATTCCATCAACTCTCCATCAATGCATGAAGTATACTAAAAATGGCGAAGAAAGACGTATTGACGGAGACATCCAACCGTTCGGTGTGCATGAAGTCCGATATGAAGATTCTCGGTACTTTATGAACCACCAAAATGCTAAGCCACAATAGACTGAGGATAGACCGGCCCCAAGACTCAAAAGCAAATCTGCGCTGGCTGTCACTTTCAATAGCAAAAATGCCCCGTGCGCCCGCATTTCGGTAGCGACACTGATGAGTCCGACGCTGGAAGTCCGTCCTTCCGTAAAACTCGCCCTCATTTCGGTAGCGATACGGATGAATCTGTCACTGAAGCCCCATCTAGCAGTAAATTCCGACCTCATATTGGCAGCGACACTGAAGAGTCAGAGGAAGAGGACCTGCCGTGCAACAGTGGTGCAGATTGGACCCCCATGCAACAAGTGAAACTATGAGAGACCTTCGAAATTGCGGAAGGGTCCCTAGCCGTCACAAGGGTACCGGAGCAAATGTGCAAAGAGCTCGATGCGTTGTCAGTCTCCACCGTGGACCAGCTGAAAACTTTCTACGTCCCCGGAAGGAAAAGTGGGTAGAAAGGCATCCTGTTTTATGGGTCAAATCCTGTTGTGCACCCGGACGATTTGTCTGTCGCATGCCTTCCCTATGAGAGAGGCGTAAGAGCCGTCCTCAACCCCAGATACTATGCACCCGAGATGCGGGAATATTTCAAAAAGTGCGGATGCCGGTTATATCAAACAGAGTCGGAAGCAAAGTTTTATGAAGGGCTATCGGTTATATCAAACGGAGTAGTAAGCAAAGTTTTATGAAGGGCTATGGCATCCACCCCAGATCCTAGCACTCATCGATGGACGAATTCCAGACAGACGGGGAATAGGTTACATTCAACCTGATTCCAGAGCGTGCTACATGATCCATGTTGGTGAAGCTGGCAAAAGATCAAATGATGATGATGAGATAGCCGAGCTAGAAGAAGCTCCTCAAGAGCTTGAAGATGGCGGACAAGCAACCTTTGACGAGCTAACCGAGATTGACTTAGGAACGCCCGATAATCCAAGGCCGACCTACATCAGCTCGCTCTTGTCAGAGGAAATGAAAGCGCAGATAATCGCCCTGCTGCACGAATTCGTCGACTGCTTCGCGTGGACGTATAAAGAAATGCCTGGCCTTTCCCTTGAAGTGGCCGTACATAAGCTGGCTATATCTCCTGATGCTAAGCAAGTCAAACAAGCTCCTCGAAGAATGAGAAGGGAATTAGAAGAAAAGGTCATCGAGGAAACCAAGAAGCTCATCGATGCCGACTTCATCAGGGAAGAGAAATATACGGAATGGATCGCATGCATCGTCCCAGTGAAGAAGAAAAATGGGCAGATCCGAGTTTGTGTCGATTTCAGGGACCTCAACAAGGCATGCCCTAAAGACGACTTCCCGCTACCGGTCATGGAAATGATGGTCGATGACACCTCAAATTACGAACTGTTCACCTTTATGGATGGCTCGTCCGGATACAATCAGATCAAGTTGTCGCCTGAGGATGTGAAACACACATCATTTCGATCCCCGATCGGAATATATCGCTACAAGGTGATGCCTGTTGGGGTAAAAATTTACACCCCGGTTGACCAAGTCAAAATCAAAGTCAACCCCAAGCCAGGTGGGCCCAAGCCCAGGTCAAGCGGGCCCATGCCCAAGTCGAGCCCGCGGCCAGCCTCCCCGTGCCAACAACAAAATCATGTAATAAATAATTTTTATGTAATTGTTTATGCATGAATGTAAACAAAATGGGTATAAAGCCAATATTTTGTAAGCCCATGGCTTATGTGCAAAAATGAAATGGCACATGAGCCATGGGATGGCTAAAATGCCATTTTTGTAAAGCCCAAGGGGCTATATGTAAATATGTAAGCCTATATAAGGCAACATGATGATGAATAAAGCATACACTTTTCATTCCCCCAAAAACTAGGGTTCTTTGTGCCTCCTGCTCCTTCTCCAAGGTTCTAAACCTTCTCATTTCTTTTGAATTAAATCAAGAGTTTTACTCTTTCTTTTCCAAAACTAAGTAGTTTTCCACCACAAAACCCGCAAAGGGGAACTCAGATCTCCCATCAGATCTAAAAAAGGAGTGATTTTAAAAATCTCCTACTTCTTGATCTTCAAGATCCGGCCAAACAACAGGAGGAAGAAGAAGAACCCCCTTCATCAGCTTCAAAACATCCTAGGAGTTTAACTCCATACATATATACATAATAAATATTTCCTTTCTAAAGCATAGCTTCTGTTTCTTAGGCTAAAAGCCTCCTTTTCTCGTCGGCGCTCAAGTGCAGAGCGCCCATGTGCCGACACGTGGCGCGCTTGCGCTCAAGCGCTCAGCGCTCGAGTGCAAAGCGCCCACGTGCCGACACGTGGCGCGCTTACGCTCAAGCGCAAGCGCAAGTCGCACCCGTGCCGACACGTGGCGCGCTTGCGCTCAAGCGCAAGCGCTCGAGCGCAAGTCGTCCCGGTGCCGACACGTGGCGCTCTTGCACTCCAGCGCAAGCGCTCGAGCGCAAGTCTCCCCATGCCGACGCGTGGCACGCTTGCGCTCAAGCGCCCAGCGCTCAAGCGCAGAGCGCCCACGTGCCGACACGTGGCACTTTAGCGCCTGAGCGCACAACACCTAGGCGCACAGCGCCCAAGGTGCTGCCCCACACATCCTTTGGATGCTTTTCCCCCCTCTTTTTATGTACATACATATACATATACATATGTATACATATTTGCACACACACGTGGTCCACGACACTGTCCCTGGATGCAATGCGATCAGATGCAATGCGACCCCTAAGTCTTTAAACTAGGAACAGATGCAATGCGATCTGTGAAATGGCTGGATGCAATGCGATCTGAGATGAAACTGGGAATGTAAAAAAAATGTAAATAAACAAAAAATGTGTAAATAAAAGAAAAATAAAGAAAAGCAGAAATGATGGGGCAGCTCGCAATAAAAATCAGTGAGTAAAATAAAGATGAAATAAAAGCCGAAATGATAGGGCAACCGCGAATAAAAGCCGAAATGATAGGGCAATCGCGACCTTCGCGATAAGAAAAGCTGAAATGATAGAGCAATCGCGGTAAAACAAAAAAAAAAACAACAAAAAAAACAACTGGCGAATGATGAGTTGCTCCTGGTACCATATTCCAGTGCAACGATGCAGACGCCAACAAAAATCCAATTTCTCAAAATTCTCCGGCCCTACGGTTAGTCCCCAAATTGACTACCGTATACAATCCACGGGCTCAAATAATTCTCATCACCCTCATGCCCCACCACAATCACCAGTTACGCGGCTGGTCTCTGCCTTTGGAATTATGCTCCATTGAGAAGACCCACTCATGTGTCCTCACGAAACATGAGGAGAACAAACCTCTGTGGGATCCTTACGACTCACAAAGGAAAAACACACTTAGGAGTCCTCACGACTCCTAAAGAGAAAATACACCTGCGGGATCCTCGCGACTCGCAGGGAGAAAATTCTTGTATGGGACCCTTACGGCCCATAAAATTGAAAAGCCTTAGGCGATAGGGACCTAAACCCGTCTCCTAAGCCATCGCTCCGCCAACAAGAGTAGGAAAATGATGAATTGCTCCTGGCACCTCTGCTTCGGTGTTAGCAACGCTGATGCCGGCCCCTACCCCAAAATTCTAAGCTCGCCATCAATAGACCCCTAAGTCTTTAAACTGGAAACAGATGACCTCCAAGTCATTAAACTGGAAACATATGACCACCAAGTCGTTAAACTGGAAACAGATGACCTCTAAGTCGTTAAACTGGAAACAGTAGACCTCTAAGTCTTTAAACTGGAAACAGATGACCTCCAAGTCGTTTAACTGGAAACAGATGACCACCAAGTCGTTAAACTGGAAACAGATGACCACCAAGTCTCTAAACTGGAAACAGATGACCACCAAGTCTCTAAACTGGAAACAGATGACCTCCAAGTCGTTAAACTGGAAACAGATGACCTCCAAGTCATTAAAATGGAAACAGATGACCACCACGTCGTTAAACTGGAAACAACAGACCTCTAAGTCTTTAAACTGGAAACAGATGACCACCACGTCGTTAAACTGGAAACAAATGACCGCTAAGTCGTTAAACTGGAAACAGTCGACCTCTAAGTCATTAAACTGGGAACGAGGGAAATCCACTCATGTATCCTCACGATACATGAGGAGAACAAACCTTTGTGGGATCCTTACGACTCACGAAGGAAAAACACACTTAGGAGTCCCCACGACTCCTAAGGAGAAAATACACCTACGGGATCCTTACGACTCGTAGGGAGAAAATGCGTTTATGAGACCCTCACAGCCCATAAAATTGAAAAGTCTTAGGTGACAGGGATCTAAATCTGTCTCCTAAGCCATCGCTCCCCAACCCCAAAGTGGCGAATGATGAGTCGCTCCTGGTACCATATTCCAGTGTAGCGATGCAGACGCCAACCAAATTCTAAATCCCATACCCCAATGGCGAATGATGAGTCGCTCCTGGTACCATATTCCAGTGCAGCGATGCAGACGCCAGCCAAATTCCAAATCCAAATCCCCAAGTGGCGAATGATGAGTCGCTCCTGGTACCATATTCCAGTGCAGCGATGCAGACGCCAACAAAGTCCCAAAATTTTTACGGCCCTACGGTCCGGATCATACATCCTATAAAACCGTATACAATCCACGGGCATAAAACGATCCCAGTCTCTCCCAAGTCCTACCGGCGAGACCACATTCAAAGTCCCACCGGCAGGGAAGATTCCAAAAAAAAGGGGGGAAAGAAAAAAAAAGAGAAGAAGAAAAAAAAAGAAAACAGAAAAAAAAGAAGAACGGTATGTCCACAAGTAAAATGGGCACAGATGAAAACCCAAAAGGACTCCGTGAGTAAAAACAGCAGGACTGCCGGCGAGTTTGTGAAAACCCGAAAGGGCACAAACTCGTAAAAAAAAGGAAATGAAATGCACTCGCAAGGTCCTCACGACTTTGTGAGGAGAAAATTCCCTCGTGAGATCCCTACGACTCACAAAGGAGCAACACACTTAGGAGTCCCCACGACTCCTAAGGAGAAAATACACCTACGGGATCCTTACGACCCGTAGAGAGAAAATGCTTTGTGAGACCCTTACGGCTCACAAAATGGAAAAGCCTTAGGTGAAAGGGATCTAAACCTGTCTCCTAAGCCACCAATTCCCAAATCCTCTCGGGGCACATGATGAGTTGCTCCTGGCATTATTCCAGTGCAGCAATGCAGATGCCGACAGAAAACCAATTCCCAAATCCTCTCGGGGCATATGATGAGTTGCTCCTGGCATTATTCCAGTGCAGCAATGCAGATGCCAAACAAAAAACCAAATCCAAATCCTCCCGGGGCACATGATGAGTTGCTCCTGGCATTATTCCAGTGCAGCAATGCAGATGCCAAACAAAAAACCAAATCCAAATCCTCCCGGGGCACATGATGAGTTGCTCCTGGCATTATTCCAGTGCAGCAATGCAGATGCCGACAGAAAACCAATTACCAAATCCTCTCAAGATAGATGATGATTCGCTCCTGGTACCATACTCTAGTGTAGCGATGCTGATGTCAACCCAAATCAAATCAAACCAACCTCTATGGCGGAATCATGCTCCATCCCAGAATTTACCCCGTGTCGAAATCATGCTTCGCCTCGGGATATCTACCTTCCCTGCAGGAATTATGCTCCGCCTCGGAAAAGTTAACCCGACACTCCGCGCCGGGGAAAAGTCGATCAGCGACACTCCGTGCCTGGGAAAAGTCAACCCGACACTCCGCGCCGGGGAAAAGTCGATCAGCGACACTCCGTGCAGGGGAAAAGTCAACCCGCGACACTCCGCGCCGGGGAAAAGTCGATCAGCGACACTCCGTGCTGGGGAAAAGTCAACCAGTGACACTCCGTGCCGGGGAAAAGTCCATCAGTGACACTCCGTGCCGGGGAAAAGTCAACCCGACACTCCGCGCCGGGGAAAAGTCGATCAGCGACACTCCGTGCCGGGGAAAAGTCATCCCGCCACTCCGCGCCGGGAAAAAATCCATCAGCGACACTCCGTGCCGGGGAAAAGTCAACCCGACACTCCGCATTGGGGAAAAGTCGATCAGCGACACTCCGTGCTGGGGAAAAGCCAACCCGACACTCCGCGCCGGGGAAAAGTCGATCAGCGACACTCCGTGCCGGGGAAAAGTCAACCCGCGATACTCCGCGCCGGGGAAAAGTCGATCGGCGACACTCCGTGCCGGGGAAAAGTCAAACCGACACTCCGCGCCGGGGAAAATTCGATCAGCAACACTCCGTGCCGGGGAAAAGTCAACCCGCGACACTCCGCGCCGGGGAAAAGTCGATCAGCGACACTCCGTGCCGGTGAAAAGTCAACCCGACACTCCGCGCCGGGGAAAAGTCGATCAGCGACACTCCGTGCCGGGGAAAAGTCAACCCGCGACACTCCGCGCCGGAGAAAAGTCGATCAGCGACACTCCGTGCCGAGGAAAAGTCAACCAGTGACTCTCCGCGCCGGGGAAAAGTCCATCAGCGACACTCCGTGCCGGGGAAAAGTCAACCCGACACTCCGCGCTGGGGAAAAGTCGATCAGCGACACTCCGTGCCGGGGAAAAGTCAACCCGACACTCCGCGCCGGGGAAAAATCCATCAGCGACACTCCGTGCCTGGGAAAAGTCAACCCGACACTCCGCTCTGGGGAAAAGTCGATCAGCGACACTCCGTGCCGGGGAAAAGTCAACCCGACACTCCGCGCCGGCGAAAAGTCGATCAGCGACACTCCGTGTCGGGGAAAAGTCAACCCGACACTCCGTGCCGGGGAAAAGTCGATCAGCGACATTCCGTGCTGGGGAAAAGTCAACCCGGCACTCCGCGCCGGGGAAAAGTAGATCAGTGACACTCCGTGCCGGGGAAAAGTCAACCCGCGACACTCCGCGCCGGGGAAAAGTCGATCAGCGACACTCCGTGCCGGGGAAAAGTCAACCCGACACTCCGCGCCGGGGAAAAGTCGATCAGCGACACTCCGTGCCGGGGAAAAGTCAACCCGCGACACTCCGCGCCGGGGAAAAGTCGATCCGCGACACTCCGTGCCGGGGAAAAGTCAACCCGCGACACTCCGTGCCGGGGAAAAGTCGACCCGCGACACTCCGTGCCGGGGAAAAGTCGGTCACCGACACTCCGTGCCGGGGAAAAGTCAACCAGTGACTCTCCGCGCCGGGGAAAAGTCCATCAGCGACACTCCGTGCCGGGGAAAAGTCAACCCGACACTCCGCGCTGGGGAAAAGTCGATCAGCGACACTCCGTGCAGGGGAAAAGTCAACCCGACACTCCGCGCCGGGGAAAAATCCATCAGCGACACTCCGTGCCGGGGAAAAGTCAACCCGACACTCCGCGCCGGGGAAAAGTCTATCAGCGACACTCCGTGCCGGGGAAAAGTCAACCCGACACTCCGCGCCGGGGAAAAGTCGATCAGCGACACTCCGTGCCGGGGAAAAGTCAACCCGCGACACTCCGCACCGGGGAAAAGTCGATCAGCGACACTCCGTGCCGGGGAAAAGTCAACCAGACACTCCGCGCCGGGGAAAAGTTGATCAGCGACACTCCGTGCCGGAGAAAAGTCAACCAATGACACTCCGCGCCGGGGAAAAGTCCATCAGCGACACTCCGTGCCGGGGAAAAGTCAACCCGACACTCCGCAATGGGGAAAAGTCGGAAAAGTCAACGCGACGCTCCGCGCCGGGGAAAAGTCGATCAGCGACACTCCGTGACGGGGAAAAGTCAACCCGACGCTCCGCGCCGGGGAAAAGTCGATCAGCGACACTCCGTGCCGGGGAAAAGTCAACCCGACACTCCGCGCCGAGGAAAAGTCGATCAGCGGCACTCCGTGCCGGGGAAAAGTCAACTCGACACTCCGCGCCGGGGAAAAGTCGATCAGCGACACTCCGTGCCGGGGAAAAGTCAACCGGCGACACTCTCCATCGGGGAAACGTCCAACACAGACACTCCGCATCAGGGAAACGTCCGACAGCGACACTCCGTGCCGGGGAAACGTCAAGCAAACACTTCGTGCCGGGGACACGTCAACCAGCGACACTCTGCATCGGGGAAACGTCCAACACAGACACTCCGCATCAGGGAAACGTCCGACAGCGACACTCCGTGCCGGGGAAACGTCAAGCAGACACTTCGTGCCGGGGACACGTCAACCAGCGACACTCTGCATCGCGGAAACGTCCAACACAGACACTCCGCATCAGGGAAACGTCAACCAGTGACACTCTGCATCGGGGAAACGTCCAACACAGACACTCCGCCTCGGGGAAACGTCGACCAGCGACACTCCGTGCCGGGGACACGTCTACTAAATCGCTTCGGATCAGAGCACCGACCGTCCATGTCGTAAAAAGGGCAGTGCATCCCAAAAAGTGGGAACCAAAGCAAGTCGCCTCCACGCAAAAGAAGATCCATCAATTTCATGCACACGACCCACATATGCTCTGTGCATTTATTGATGGGGGGCAATTTGTTGGGGTAAAAATTTACACCCCGGTTGACCAAGTCAAAATCAAAGTCAACCCCAAGCCAGGTGGGCCCAAGCCCAGGTCAAGCGGGCCCATGCCCAAGTCGAGCCCGCGGCCAGCCTCCCCGTGCCAACAACAAAATCATGTAATAAATAATTTTTATGTAATTGTTTATGCATGAATGTAAATAAAATGGGCATAAAGCCAATATTTTGTAAGCCCATGGCTTATGTACAAAAATGAAATGGCACATGAACCATGGGATGGCTAAAATGCCATTTTTGTAAAGCCCAAGGGGCTATATGTAAATATGTAAGCCTATATAAGGCAACATGATGATGAATAAAGCATACACTTTTCATTCCCCCAAAAACTAGGGTTCTTTGTGCCTCCTGCTCCTTCTCCAAGGTTCTAAACCTTCTCATTTATTTTGAATTAAATCAAGAGTTTTACTCTTTCTTTTCCAAAACTAAGTAGTTTTCCACCACAAAACCCGCAAAGGGGAACTCAGATCTCCCATCAGATCTAGAAAAGGAGTGATTTTAAAAATCTCCTACTTCTTGATCTTCAAGATCCGGCCAAACAACAGGAGGAAGAAGAAGAACCCCCTTCATCAGCTTCAAAACATCCTAGGAGTTATACTCTATACATATATACATAATAAATATTTCCTTTCTGAAGCATAGCTTCTGTTTCTTAGGCTAAAAGCCTCCTTTTCTCGCCGGCGCTCAAGTGCAGAGCGCCCACGTGCCGACACGTGGCGCGCTTGCGCTCAAGGGCTCAGCGCTCGAGCGCAAAGCGCCCACGTACCGACACGTGGCGCGCTTGCGCTCAAGCGCAAGCGCAAGTCGCACCCGTGCCGATACGTGGCGCGCTTGCGCTCAAGCGCAAGCGCTCGAGCGCAAGTCGCCCCGGTGCCGACACGTGGCGCGCTTGCGCTCCAGCGCAAGCGCTCGAGCGCAAGTCTCCCCGTGCCGACGCGTGGCGCGCTTGCGCTCAATCGCCCAGCGCTCAAGCGCAGAGCGCCCACGTGCCGACACGTGGCACTCTAGCGCCTGAGCGCACAACACCTAGGCGCACAGCGCCCAAGGTGCTACCCCACGCATCCTTTGGATGCCTTTTCCCTTTCTTTTTATGTACATACATATACATATACATATGTATACATATTTGCACACACACGTGCTCCACGACACTGTCCTTGTTAGAAAAAAATTTCTAACGGGACGCTGCCCCGCACCCCGCAAGGGGGCTGCTAGCCCCCTTGACCCACAGCCCGCTATCCGGGTAGCGAGACCCCCGTAAAAACTCTGCGTGGCTCCCGATATATCCAAACCCCCCTTTCAAAACACAACACACGTGCACTGCACATTGAGTTCGCATGACCAGTTTAACCCGTTAATCGGAGGTTCCCTCGCCCTAAAGGCGAGGGGTAATTAACTGCAGCTTAGTCCGCGGCTGCCGGAGATTCGGATCCCCACAATCGATAAACCCCGGCCTACCCTAGGCAGGGGGAATCTGTAGTACGCCTGACAAGCATGCGTGTATTCCCATCTCAATGGGATGACAAAAAACACCCTACAATGCCGTTCGGACTGAAGAACGCAGGTGCTACATATCAAAGGGCAATGACTAATATCTTTGATGACCTAATCCATAAAGTCGTTGAATGCTATGTTGATGATCTGGTCGTCAAGACTAAAACCAAGGCCGATCATATCCAAGATCTTAGGATCGTTCTAACCAGACTGAGGGAATACGATCTGAAGATGAATCCTCTGAAATGCGCTTTTGGCGTGTCATCGGGAAAATTCCTGGGTTTTATAGTCCGGCATCGAGGGATCGAAGTTGACCCTCAAAGATAAAGGCCATCATGGAGATGCCCCTTCTAAAGAGTCTGACGCAGCTAAGATCTTTTCAAGGCAAGCTTGCTTATATACGGAGGTTTATCTCAAATTTATCGGGGAGATGTAGGCCCTTCTCAAAGCTCATGAAGAAAGGAGCTCCTTTTATCTGGGATGCCGAATGTCAAGAAACGTTTGAAAGCATCAAACAATACTTGTTGCACCCTCCAGTGTTGGCCGCTCCCATTCCAAATAGACCGCTGATTCTCTACACTGCCGCGCTAGATGAGTCACTCGGTGCGTTCCTTGCCCAGAATAACGAGGAGGGAAAAGAAAATGCCCTCTACTACCTCAGTCGAACTCTAGTCGGGGCGGAACACAACTATTCCCCAATCGAAAAGCAATGCCTGGCTCTGATATTTGCTGTGAAGAAGCTGAGGTACTATCTGCTCGCTCATCGGGTTATGCTGATCTCCAAGGTCGACCCACTCAAACACTTGATGACCAGAGTAAGCCCAGCCAGCAGAATGGCAAGATGGGCTGTCATGCTACTTGAGTTTGACATAGATTATACTCCTCAGAAAGCAGTAAAAGGGCAAACTCTTACAGACTTTCTTGCTGCTCATCCCATACCAGAAGGGTCACCACTCAATTGCGAGTTACCCGACGAACAAATGCTACACCTAGAGAATGACGAGCCATGTTGGGAGCTCTACTTCGATGGGGCCTCATCGATAAGGACCTCCAGTAAATCAAGTGTCCCGGAGATAAAAGCAGGGATAGGATTGGTGTTCATCACGCCATCAATGGGAACCTTACGACGTTCTTTTGCTCTCACCGAGCCTCGCACAAACAATGAGGCCGAGTATGAAGCTCTGATAGCTGGTTTGGAGCTCGCCATAGAAATGGAAATCCTTCGGCTACGGGTTTACGGTGACTCCCAGCTTGTCGTCAGCCAAGTAAGCGGTGACTATAAGATATACAAACCCGAGTTAGCTCGGTACAGAAGCCGGGTGGTGGAACTCATGAAACGGTTCACTCACATTGAACTAACGAGAGTCCCTAGAGCGTTGAACGGAAAGGCTGACGTACTCGCTCGCTTAGCCAAGAAGCTGGCTGATCCTGACATGGAAGAAATTTCGATCACAGTCAGGAACCGACAAATTCTACCCCCAGTCTCTCTACGAGAAGAGGAAAGCGCGGAACAGAAGAGCAGTCCCGCCGAAGAAGCTTCGATCATCCAAGACGAGCCCAATTGGAGAGAACCCTTCATAGAGTACCTCCGATACGACAAGCTGCCCGAAGAAAAATCTGCGAGAATTCAGCAGAAGAAAAGAGCTCTCCGATACGTGTTTGTAAATGACACGTTATACCGCAGGTGATATGACCAACTCTGGCTCAGGTGTCTGTCATTGGCCGAAGCCCAAAAGGTCATGAAAGATGTTCACTCGGGCGTTTGCGGTGCTCACCAATCTGGCCCCAAGATGCGACTTCAAATCAAATGGCTTGGGTATTACTGGCCCGCCATGATACGGGATTGTGGAGAGCGTGCAAAGAAATGTCAGATCCGCCAAATCCATGGTGATTTCATTCACAAGCATCCCAATCTATTGCATCCTACGGTGGCGTCATGGCCCTTCGAAGTCTGGGGCACCGACATTGTTGGCCCAATTGATCCTCCATCATCCAAAGGCCACCGGTTCATACTGGCCGTGACAGACTACTTCTCCAGATGGGCTGAGACTGTCCCGCTAAAAGAAGTCAAGACAAAAGATATTCTGACATTCTTCCAGCATAATATTCTATACCGCTTCGGTACACCAAGAAGAATCATTTCTGACAATGGGCCTTCTTTCAAGAGCTTCAATGTCTCAAGGTTCGCTACTCAGCACAAGATAGACTGGAGATATTCCTCCATCTATAATCCAAGAGCCAATGGGCTAGCCGAAGCCTTCAATAAGACTCTATGCAAGCTCCTGAGGAAAAATGCTTCAGCCAACAAGAGAGACTGGAATCTCAAACTTCACGAGGCGTTGTGGGCATATCGTACCACGCACCGTACTCCAACTCAGTCCACTCCATACTCATTGCTCTTCGGAGTGGAGGCTGTCCTCCCCCTTGAAGTCGAAGTTCTAAGCTTAAGAATGGCCGTTCAGCACAAGTTGACGGAGGAGGAAAATGTGCTCCTTCGACTTGAAGAGCTCGATGCCCTCGAAGAAAAGAGGCTCGCGGTGCAGCAAAATCTGGAGCTATACCGAGCCCAAATATCACGGGCCTATGACAAGATAACCCGTCTCCGCGCTTTCAAGAAAGGTGAATTGGTGTTGGTCTTCAAAAGACCGATCATCCCCAATCGACATGCCAAAGGAAAATTCGAGCCAAACTGGGAAGGACCATACGTCATCGAGAAAGTGTTCGATGGTGGATCCTACCAACTAATAAATGCCGAGAGAGAAAGGCCCATGCCACTCATCAATGGCCGATATCTCAAGAAATACTACACGTGAATGCTCTAAGCCGCAGGCGAATTGAGCACATCAGCCCTACGGTCTGGATCATATATCCTGCAAAACCGTATACAATCCACGGGCGTAAATGACCCCTATCTCTCCCAAATCCTGCCGGTGAGACTACTTTTAAAGTCCCACCAGCGACAAAAAAAAAAGAAGAAGAAAAAAGAGAAGAAAAAAAAGAAAGAGAAGAAAAAAAAACGGTATGTCCACAAGCAAAACGGGCACACATGAAAACCCGAAAGGGCTCCGTGAGTAAAAACAGCAGGACTGCCGGCGAGTTTGTGAAAACCCGAAAGAGCGCAAACTCGTGAAAAAGAGATGAAATGCACTCGCAAAGTCCTCTTGACTTTGTGAGGAGAAAATTCCCGCGTGAGATCCTTACGACTCACAAAGGAGCAACACACTTAGGAGTCCCCACGACTCCTAAGGAGAAAATACACCTATGAGATCCTTTCGACTCGTAGGGAGAAAATGCTTTTATGAGATCCTCACGACTCATAAAATTGAATAGCCTTAGGTGATGGGGACCCAAACCTGTTTCCTAAGCCATCGTTCCCCAACGGGCAACGGCAAATGATGAGTCGCTCCTGGCATTTCGCTTCAGTGTTAGCGGTGTTGATACCGACCAAAAACCCAAATCCCAAGTCCTCCCAAGGCAAATGATGAGTTGCACCTGGCATTATTCCAGTGCAGCAATACTGATGCCAAATAAGATCTAAATTCCAAGTTCCCAAACGGCGAATGATGAGTCGTTCCTGGTACCATATTCCAGTGTAGCGATGCAGATGCCAACCAAAATCCAATTTCTTAAAATTCTCCAGCCCTACGGCCAGTCCCCAAATTGACTGTCGTATACAATCCACGGGCTCAAATAATTCTCGTCATACCCATGCCCCACCACAATCACCAGTTACGCGGCTGGTCTCCGCCTTTGGAATTATGCTCCATTGAGAAGACCCACTCATATGTCCTCACGATACATGAGGAGAACAAACCTTTGTGGGATCCTTACGACTCATAAAGGAAAAACACACTTAGGAGTCCTCACGACTCCTAAGGAGAAAATACACCTGCGGGATCCTTACGACTCGTAGGGAGAAAATGCTTTTATGGGACCCTCACGGCCCATAAAATTGAAAAGCCTTAGGTGATAGGGACCTAAACCTGTCTCCTAAGCCATCGCTCCCCCAACAGGAATAGGCAAATGATGAATTGCTCCTGGCACGTGTGCTTCAGTGTTAGCAATGTTGATGCCTACCCTAACCCCAAAATCCCAAACTCCAATCCAATAGACCCCTAAGTCTTTAAACTAGGAACAGATGACCCCTAAGTCGTTAAACTGGGAACGAGGGAAATCTCCTCATGGCAGATGATGATTCGCTCCTGGTACCATATTCCAGTACAGCGATGCTGATGCCAACCAAAATCAAAATCCCCAAATCCTGTCATGACAAATGATGATTCGCTCCTGGTACCATATTCCAGCATAGCGATGCTGATGTCAACCCAATTCACATCAAGTCGCCAAAACAACCAATGACCTCCCTGACAGAATCAAATTCCACCTCGGAAACAAGTCACTTCATCCCTGACGCCGCAAGAAGCGGGGCAAGTCGAATCCAGAATCGACCGTCCACGTCGCTAAAATGGCAGCACCGACCGTCCAAGTCGCAAAAAGGGCAGAACCGACCGTCCACGTCGCTAAAAGGGCAGCACCGACCGTCCAAGTCGCAAAAAGGGCAGAACCGACCGTCCAAGTTGCAAAAAGGGCCGCATCGACCGTCCAGGTCGTAAAAAGGGCAGTGC
Organism: Agapanthus africanus; assembly: GCA_030015575.1. NCBI lineage: Eukaryota > Viridiplantae > Streptophyta > Magnoliopsida > Asparagales > Amaryllidaceae > Agapanthus > Agapanthus africanus. The sequence goes on from JASDDO010000019.1 coordinate 27,141,183, forward strand.
CAGTTTCCCAAAAGGTGGGAACCGAATCAAGTCGCCCCCATGTGAAAGAAGATCCATCAATTTCATACACACGACCCACATATGTGGTGTGCATTTATTGATGTGGGGCAATTTGTTGGGGCAAAAATTTACACCCCGGTTGACCAAGTCAAAATCAAAATTAACCCCAAGCCAAGTGGGCCTAAGCCCAGATCCAGTGGGCCCATGCCCAGGTCGAACCCGAACATGAAGTGGCCGGCCTCCCCCAATGCCAAGATAAAAATTTTGTAATAAATAATTTTGTTGTATTTTTTTTATTTTATTTTATGGATAAATGTAAGAAAAATAGGCTTAAAGCCAAATTTTTGTAAGGCCCATGGCTTATGTGCAAAAAGAAATGGCACATGAACCATGGGATAGGAAAAATGCCATTTTGTGAAGCCCAAGGGGCTATATGTAAAGTGTATGGCCTATAAAGGCAGAGATAATGAAATATCTCAACAACTTTTTCTTTCTCCAAAAAATTTAGATCTGAGATCTTTTCTCCTTCTTCGAGGTTCCAAAATCTTTTTCTTTCTTTTGAATTAAATCAAGAGTTTTACTCTTCATCTTATAAAACAAAATAGTTTTTCACCACCAAACCCACAAAGGGGAACTTGGATCTGTCACTTGATCTCAAAAAGGAGAGATTTTAAAAAATCCCATATCTCTTGATCTTCAAGATCCAGCCAACAGAAGAGGAAGAAGAAGAACCCCGTTCATTAACCCAAAACAACTTAGGAGTTTAAACTCCACCCTATTTTCTCTTTAGAGAATTTCCGGGGCTAAAAGCCCCCTTTTCCTCTCCGGCGCGCCAGCGCTCGAGCGCAAAGCGCCCACGTGCCGACACGTGGCGCGCTTGCGCTCCAGTGCCCTGCGCTCGAGCGCAAAGCGTCCATGTGCCGACACGTGGCGCGTTTGCGCTCCAGCGCCCTGCGCCCGAGCGCAAAGCGCCCACGTGCCGACACGTGGCGCGCTTGCGCTCCAGTGCCCTTTGCCCGAGCGCAAAGCGCCCACGTGCCGACACGTGGCGCGCTTGCGCTCCAGCACTCTGCGTTCGAGCGCAAAGCGCCCACGTGCCGACACGTGGCGCGCTTGCGCTCAAGCGCCCAGCGCCCGAGCGCAAAGCGGCCACGTGCCGACACGTGGCGCGCTTGCGCTCCAGCACTCTGTGCTCGAGTGCAAAGCGCCCATGTGCCGACACGTGGCGCGCTTGCTCTCAAGCGCCTAGGCGCTGGCCTCATGCATCCTTTGGATGTCTTTTTCCCCCTTTATTTATATATACATGTATATATATACATATGTATACATATGTACACATACACATACTCCACGACACTGTCCCTGTTAGAAAAAAAACTCTGCGTGTCTCCAGATATATCCAAACCTCCCCCCAAAACAAAACACACGTACACTGCACATCGAGTTCGCATGACCAGTTTAACCCGTCAATCGGAGGTTCCCTCGCTCCAAAGGCGAGGGGTAATTAACGACAGTTTAGTCTGCGGTAGCCGGAGATTCGGATCCCCACAATCATTAAACCCCGGCCTACCCTAGGCAGGAGGAATCTGTAGTACGCCTGACAAGCGTGCGCGTATTCCCATCTCAATGGGGTGACGAAAAACACCCTACACATAGAACGTCTGCAGTTCTTACACATTATAAGTTTTAAGTGTATCGAGCTCTTTGCAATGCTCCCGCGGAACCATGGAAACTTGCAAATTTTGGCCTTCATCGGCGTAGGCTTGAATCAATTGCCGGGCAGAGAAGACGGTATTGACCTCATCTTCCGAATCGCTGCCGAAGACCAGAATAGGTTTGGACGGTCCCGGCTTGTTGCATTTGGGCGGCCCTGAATAAACTATTTCTTCTTCTTCCTCGGTATCACTCCCGAAGACCGGAATAGTAGTGATATTTTTGTTCTTATCCTCCGGCTTGCGACATCTTTCTGTGTCTTCGAAATCTAGCAGGAAGTACTTGGCATCCTCATATTTGCGGACTTCGTTCACGGGGAATGGGTTTAGTTCCCCTGTCACAGTGTACTCGAGACCATCTTTGAAGTACTTCATACATTGATGTTGTGTAGAAGGGATAATGTTGTACTCGTGTAACTAAGGCCAGCCGAGCAAAGCGTTATAGCAGGTCTTAGCGTCAATGACGTGAAATTTGATGTCCGTGACGAGTAGCCCAAAGCGTAATGTCAGGATCACAGACCCGAGCGTCCGTGACGACTGGGAGTCAAAACCGGAGATGGTGATTTTATCACGGGTGAGATGCTGAACGCTCATGCAGATTTCCTTCAACACTCTTACATTGAGGAGGTTGACGGAGGACCCATTGTCGACCAGGATTCTGCCTATCTTGATATCATGACAGTATCCGGAGACATAAAGGGGGCGGTTGTGTTCGCACGTCCCGAGGAGGAGATTTTCATCGCCGAAAGTGATATCGGCCGTATGCACTTCTTCCAGCTCGTCCTTCATCTTTTCCTCGGTGGGGAAAGCTTGGAACTGTTCGGGTTCTTATAACGCCTTGATCAGAGAATCTCTTGCTTCTTTTGATAACAAGAGGGCATCGAGAATGCTTAGCTGCGAAGGTAGCTTCCTCAAGTGTGCCAGAACATTATAGTCCACTTTACTTTTCTTTGGCGGGTCTTTGGCTGTCAGCTCTTCGATGACTCGATCATCGAGGGCGATATCCTCAGGGACTTTTTCTTTCCCCTTATCCTTTTTGTTCAAGCCATTGTTTGCAGGTCCGAGATTCTTTTCCGGTATCGTGCGGTTGCGCAGCTGAATGTTCTCACAGCTCTTCGGTTCTTCCTCTTTTCCGAAGGTGGATTCTTTGAAGAGAGGACCGAGAGTCACTTCTTCTTCAGAATCGCTCCCGAAGGTAAGAACTTGCGATCCGCTGTTATCAACCATGTGACAGTTGCCGGTAGCTCTTTTATGCTCATCAGCCGTATTTCTTTGCTCCCGACGAGTTTCGCGTTTCTTTCGCTTGAAATGTTGTCGGTGAGCAACCTATCCCTGCCACCAGTTTTTAAAAGCGTTGCACTCTTCGGTGGAGTGCGTAATCTTTCGATGATATAGCCAGTAGCTAGGATGTATATCCGCTTCATCATGAGTGCATCCTTCGGAGGGTGCCAGCTTCATTCCCATCGATATGGCTTTGGAGAACTTTTTCCTCGTCTTGAACCTGCTTTTATTTACGGCGGATGTACTTTGATCTGGCGGGAGTGTTTCGACCCTTTCGTCCAGTCGCCGGCGTTTGGTGTTTTCAAATATGGGCATCTCTCGCTCTCGATCAGTTTTGCTTTTAAGAAGAGCTTCGTTCAGGAATGCATCAATCATTTCGTCTGATGGTCTTAGAATTCCCGGCTCAGGATTTGCCCCCAGTTTCTCTACGTCAGGAGCTTCTTCACCGCCTATTAACGAGTGAGAGATCATTTGGCAGCTTGCCACGTAATCCTCAGGTTCATCCGACGAGTCTTTTCCCTCATCGTTGTCGCTATCTCTGTCTTCAAGGATGTGGTTGAGAAACTCCTGAAGCGTAACCGGGGTTCGCGCCTTCTGGTTATATTCTTCCAACACGTCAATATATTTTTGCAGGCCCATGCGCTTGTCACCAGGCTTCACGGGCTTTTTGGTCTTCTTTTTCTTCTTCGAAGACTTCGATGGCTGGGTATGGGCGCTTTGACTATCACCACCAATCTTTGGAGTCGAGCGCGGCTTCAGCATTCCCTCGATGACCTCGGGTTCCAGCGGACTTCTCCATTTGATCGCCGGGCATGTTTGGAGATCCTTCAGCATTTTTTTTGTTTTGGTTGAAAGAGCGACCTCCCACGGAGCTTCTTTGACAAAAGAGCATGATGCCCCCGGTGTGTCCCCCTTTTTAAGAGCGTGTGGTTGAGGCGGGCCTACTTTCCAATTCTCGGACAAGGCGAACTTGCCCTGTCGATATTGATCTTCAATCCAGCCTTTAAAGACGAAGCAATTTTCAATTGGATAGCCTATCGCTTGATGATAGGGACAATAGTTGGGATTATTAGCCTCACCAGGTTGTAGTGGGCATTTTGGATTTGGCAAGGTGATGAGCCTATTGCGCACTGCCAGCTCAAATAGTCTTTTCGTTTTATCCCGGGAAAACGAATAAGGGCGCTTCAGCTTCTTGTTAAAGAATCGCTGCCTATCCTCCTAGCGAGCAATTAACCTTGAACCACCGGGTTGCTGCTGAGCATTGGCGACGAAGGTCACTTTCGCTTTTCCCTTTTCATTTCGAGGTTCCGCCTTTAAAGAAGAAGGTCTGTGACCCATCTGGTCCATTTGGGCCAGTTTGTCAATCAAGGCTTGGAAGGTGGTGGGCTTGAAAAACATCATAAATTGGGAGATGGTCGCCTGCGGATCAAGAGTACCCACGAACATGCCCACCGCAGGCGCTTCTTCGATGCGTTGCTCACATTTCGACCATAAATTTCGCCACCATATTGCATACTGGACCCATGTTTCTCCAGGCTTCACCCTGGCATTGATCAATGCCGTTATTGGGGTGCGTTCACTAGCACTCACGAATCGCTGGGTGAATAGTAGCTCCATCTCTGCAAAAGTTTTGACAGAGTCATTCGGGAGTTCAGAGTACCATTCGAACGCTGTCTCCGACAAGCTCCCGACGAACTGGCGAAGTAGCAATTTATCGTCACCTCCAATGTTGCCACATAGAGCCCTAAACTGGGCGACATGCTGGTAGGGATTGCCCGTCCCTTTATATACATGGAATTTAGGGATCGTATATCCCGGCGGGTATCTTATTTGGTCATACCAGCCTGGATAGGGTCGTCCAGTCTTAACGATCTACCCGGCCGTTTAGCTCGCATGATGAGCTCGTATTTGCTGAGCGATATAATCATCCAGAGCGGCCTTAGAGATGGTCTCCTCCTTGGCTGCTGAAAGAGCTGGAGGAGGGTTCGATGTCTCCTCTCTGTCGTCTTCAATGATAATCGGGGGGTCTTTAGCCGGAGGATCCGGTTGTATCATCATCCCGACCATGTCTTGGAAGAGGAGCGTCATTCGTTTTATATTGGCCGCTTAGTCCGCGGCCTCTTTTTCTTTCCTCTCGAGCATTCTTCGGGGGAATTCAGCATCATTTTCTTTTTCTTTCGGCCCAGTGAGTGCGGCCATTGCGGTCAGCATCTCCTGAAGTTTCTGCTGATGTTGCTCCTGAGCCTTTGTTATCGATCAGGTAAGCGGTCGATGACCCGTAGAAGCACGGCTTTCATATTTTCCGGAAGCCATATAAACGGTATGTGTTGCCATGCCCCCACACTTGAGGCGTTTAGATTCAGCGTCCTTGCGGTTCGCTGCGGTCACAGTGGCTTTCTCCGTCCTCCTTCTCTTGTGAGCGGTTGAAGTTGAGGGAGCCGTTGCAGCGGGCATCCAGACGGATGACATCTTTTGTAGTATCACGGGATGGCTCTTTTCCTGCAGAGCTTTAATCTTCTTTGGTTGGCGAGAGTAGTCCTGGTCAATCACCGATTCGTAGACCTGTCGCCAGACTTTGTAAATTTTGGAGGACAACCGCTAAGGGGGCTGCTCCGGCTTCTTTTCTGTAGCATTCTCCACAGGTGGAGGAGATCTTTTCAGCGTGGCATTTGGAGAGTTCTTGCAAACCCTCCTAAGCGGTTCGAAGCCGTTCCCAGTCGGAACAGCAGCATCGATTTCCACCATAGGAGCTGGCAGAGTCAGTCCAGAAGGGGAGCTGCCCCCAGCCTTCCTTACTCGGCGCCAGTGACGACGGCGAGCATGTCATGTGGATGGAGTTAGTTCAGCTATAGGGTTGACTTCCTCATGCCCCCTGTGTTGGCGAAGGGTTGTTGCCGGCGTCAGCCTCTTGAAGACCGATGTCCGTTGAGAAGCAATGTTCAATCTGTCAAAGACAGAACTCTGGGCAGGGGAAGCAGCTTTGAAGACTTCGCCTGGAGCGAGAGTCGGAACGGCCAGCCTTGTGAAGTCTGATTTCTTGGCAGAAGAAGCCTCTCTGATAATTTCGTCCGCTTGAGCCGGGATGGCTATCCGCTTTGGGATGCTGCTTCAGGTATCGCGGCTTATTGGCGTTCTGGCCCAGTCTGTTGAAAACTGAGGCAGTGGAGTTGGGCGACCCGTTGAGAGGGGCCGCAGTAGTTGTAAGTCGATCAAAGACTGACTTCTTTGAAGCCTCCTGCAATGCCATTGGGGAATTGAAGTTCATGGGTGGGAGCATGGTCCCGAAGAATACCCCAGTGGTGGCCTGAGTCACCTGCTCCACTGGCATCGTAAAAAGGGAGGCTGCTTGGGGCCCGTAAGTTATACCTCCAGATGAGGCGGAACGGGAGTTGCAGTTGCAGCTGGAACAGTTAGAGTCTATTGCTGTTCTTTTTTCTGCACGAGAGCAAAACCAAATCTTAGTACCTCGAACCGAAGGGCAACCATATCAAACCGCGATTCGTTCGCGAACACACCACACGAAGTGTGGAGTGGAAAGAGAAAAAGTCCTACCTGGCGTGCCAGAATCTGTTCCCCGCCGAAAGACGCGACCGGGACGTTGGGATGTCAAGCTTGAATATTGGGGGCAGATGATATTTGGTTTTATCCGTCCACCTCTCCGAAGATACCAAGTTGATTTATGGCACCATGTATCGAAGGTTTAGACGGATGCGGCCGATGTAGCAGCTTTCGTCAGATTCCCCCTCATTTGAGGGGTTTTTGATTGTGGGGACGCTCTTCCCTGCAGGCGCAAGCCCCTGCAGTTAATTATGCTACCGCATCACGGTAACAACTTTCTACTTCTCCAGATGGTCACTTCGTGTCGTAGGTGTTTGTTTTGTTTTTGGTTTCCCATGGATTGTATACAGAGACTAATTTATGTTGTCGCCCGTAGGGCGTAAATTAGTCCAAATCCGTATTTTCTTAGATTTGGGTTTGGGGTTGGGTTTAAGGATACGTTAGTCTCATTTGAGACTAAGATCAACTTAAACGTTCGTTGAGGATACGTTAGTCTAATTTTAGACTAAGATCAACTCAACGCGATCATTTAGATCCAACAAGAGAGCATTTGGGCTCTATTGTTTAGTTTAGGGACATTGCGGTCGATTACTAGTTTAAGGACATGGTGGTCCAAGGTTAAGGACATCATACTCCATGGGCTTAAGGACCCCACAGTCCGAGGTTGAGGACATCATAGTCCATGGGTTTAAGGACCCCACAGTCCAGTTTAAAGACGTCATAGTCTATAGAATGTATGGTTGTCGGGACCCGTCACCTCTCTGAAGCCGTTAAAGGATTACAACGACATATATCGGAGGGGTTCAGAGATGTACCCTTGAACCAATTTTGGTTGAAAGAACTGTAGTCCAATTTGGAGCTAAGATCTGTTAAAAGATTTATGAGCATATGGGATCAATTAATTTGAATTGAGGACTTATGGCCAATCTTGGGCTAAATCTAGTCAAGTTAAAATGTTTAACATTTATTTTTGGGCTCTTGAGCATTTATTTGGGCTTGGCCCTTTTAACAATGCTGAGCATTGATTTGGATTCTGACAATATTTTTGTCTTTTGTTGAATGCTGAGCATTCATCATAGCTCTGGGCTTATTAAAGAACAATTTATGTTCTATCAGCGCACACGTGAAGGGCACGTGGTGCGCTTGGCGCCAGTCAAAGAGCGTGGTGCGCTTCTGCCAAGTAGCGCACACGTGAGGGACACGTGGCGCGCTTGGCGCTTTGCGCCAGTCCATGAGCGCGTTGCGCTGATTTATTAGCGCATAACGCTATTTGTTTAATGGCGCACACGTAAGGAGCACGTAGTGCGCTTAGCGCTAAGCGCCAGTCTTATGAGCGCAAAGTGCTAGTTCAAGAGCGCAAAGCGCTAACTGTTGAGTGGCGCACACGTGAGGAGCACGTGGTGCGCTCGGCGCTTTGCGCCAGATTAGGAGCGCTGAGATACTTCTTTTTAATATGGAGCGCTAAATCTCTTTTTTATACAGTGTTGTGCGCTAGTTCCGGTGCGCTGAAGTGCTTTTTAATACGGAGCGCTAAGGCTCTTTTATGCAGCGCTATGCACTGAGAATTAAATCCTCTTTTAAGAGACTTTGTCTCATAGATCTAAGAATAAAGTTCTTAGCTTCACAAGAGATGTTTTGATCTCTTATATTGATGAAAGGCTTTGCCTTTATGGATCTGTGATCCTTATGAGAATTGAATTATTCTCCTCCCTTTTTATAGTGAGATATTCATGATCTCTTTGAGAAAGACTTTAGTCTCATAGATCTATGATCTATGAGAAAGAAGTAAATTCTTCTTTTTAATTATAAGATGATTTCATTTCTCTATTCTTTTACCTTGAAGAAGAGAATTTCTTCTATCGAGAGCTTGGCTCTTCTTTCTGAGATTTTCTCAAAGCTTCTGGGGGGGAGGTTCCTCTCTATGGTTCTGTATATCCTCCTTTTGGACTTGAAGTCTTGGGGCCTTTATATAGGGCAAGCTGATTTGTTCAATAAGTTAAGGAGATCTTTTCTCCAATTGATTTGGGGATTCCCCACCATTGTATCTTTGATCCAAGGGTTTCTGATTTACAGAAGGCAATCTTCTTGTTTTTAACAAAATTGGGAAATCTTTTCATACAGAATTTATTCTGTACTTTTGGTGATTTTTAATCACCATTGGATCATTGATCCAACGGTGCATTGATTTACAGAGCACAATCTTGTTGTTTGGAAAGATTTTGAGGAATCTTTCCTTAACTGAATTTAATTCTGATTAATTAATGATTCATCATTATTATTGGATCTTTGATCTGACGGTGGGGAGTTTTTAGTTCCAGCGCTAGCGCACCTGTGCTTTGCACGTGGTGCGCTGCTTAGAGCGCAGCGCACCTAGCGCTAGCACACTCATGCTTTGCACGTGGTGCGCTGCTTAGGGCGCAGCGCACTTGGCGCTGCTTCTGAAGCGTTGCTTCATTTCAAAATTTGAATTTTGAACAGAGCATTGCTCTGATTGGGGGAAACAGAGACTATATCTTACCTGTTGAGCATGGTAAACTCAGCATCATATTCATCCATTGACTTGACCCACATCGAGCCCTGCTGTAAATGGATGAACTGCTGCTCCATGTCAAAGCAGGCAGTCTCTAGGAAGTACTTGGTATCGAAGAGGTCTCGGAATGTTCTCCATTCTATCGGTTGTGCGAGACGGCTCTCCTCAGCCTTCCACCAAACTCTGGCGTTATCATTCAATTGCAACTTAGCAACTCTCACCCAAGCAACATCTAGCACTTGAGCTGCTATCAGATCATCCTCGATCGCTTGAGCCAATTCTTCTGCCTCAAGTGGGCTCTCCTTACCCGAGAAGTTCTTTGGGTGCAGTGCCCGAAACTGCTTAACCCGGGTGCTTCGGCTTCGGGGCGGTTCATCAAGATAGCAGTCTGCTGCTGCTGACCTTCTAATAGGCTCTTGATAGCTTCAAGCAGTACTATTTGCTCATTGATAGGAGCTGCAATGGTAGGTGGTGGTGGTAGAGTAGGCGGTGGAGTATTGTCGTTGACGTTTGTGCTGGTATTGTTCGGAAAGTCCATTACCTTGATATAAAAGATAGGTTAGGATAAATTCAAGAAATTTAAAATGAAAGGAATGTAAATATTTGTTGAATTCATTAATTCTTGTGGTATATTATTTACGACTTCATGCAGAACTGACCTGCATAGGTCACCAATAAAACCTGTTACGCCCCGCTTCCCAATAGACGGAAATGGTGACGTGGCAAGCCCGCGGTATATTTATCCAGAGAAGGTCATTCCCGAAATAAATATACTAAGCGTATTGAAACAATAATACACAATGCAAGAATAAATTTAGACTGTAAAATTTTTCAACAAACATTTTTATTTACATTCAACTTCAAATATGTACAAGTACATGAGTTTATGCTGGAAAGTAAATACAATAAGGAAAATACCTAAATAAGTGGCATACATAAACTGAAGAAAAATGAAGCTGAGATAGCCCTGAGTAGCTATCTGGTCGTAGTCCTCCTCTGTGGCTTCAACCTCCTCCGTCTCAACCGTATCTGACGAACATTCCAAGAGAAGAAAAGTGGGTGGAATGCCCGTCAGCGAAATAGGGCTCGGTAAGTTCCAAAGATAGGTAAGAGTAAATAAAATGACAAGCATAGAATATATATATAACGATTAAGAGTATATGATCATGGGTAAATATATACTATAGGTCTCTAGATGGTCACTATATTAACGTTAAGTTCCAAGTGTGAATATCAACGCAGCCGTAGAAGTATTCACGAGCTCAAGAGTGGGGGCCTCAGGAGGAAGGATACACGGGCATGTTTCATGTGTTAGCATCGAGGCTTTAGGCTGTGGATGAGTTAACCCGACTGATATTCGAGTAAATAAAAAAAAGAGGTTAATACGGGACTCCTGAAGCTCCATTAGATTCATACAAGAAACTATCCCAAGCATCCCGAGTATAATATATATAACTAGTTAATATACTTAATTGATTTGATTAATTGATTGACATTTCTTAATCGAAACCCTAGATTGCAAAAGGTGTAGATTGTATTCGAGTGAGTCGAGTAATGTGCGAGTCATGACAATTGCAATCTGGATTCGAGTCAAGTTGGTTCGAGTAGATTGGATTCGAGTTCATATTCGAGTTAGGTTAGAGTTCGAGTTCAAGTTCAAATTTAGATCTGAGTTTGGATTGGAGTTCATGTCTTGTCATGTGAATTGATGTAAATTGTTAAACTCTTATGTTCGGAAGAAATCGGCAACTGCTGCACATGGACGGTAGGATTTGTGTCTTTTTCCAAGACAATTGCCATTGATAACTTTGTTAAGTTGTCTAACCTAAATAAGCAAGCACTCACTTTCTCCGGCTCTCTGGGGCTCAAGAGAATTGATCCCGTTTAAACCTATATTAATTTAGAGTCCTTAGTATTGTTTGCATATCTCGAGGGGGTTTTATGAAAAATACTTTAATATAGTTTAAAAATAAACCTCGAGGGTGATTTATAACATTTAGGGTTTTCATGAACATGTATTTTAATTGTTGTGGTGTTTTGGTGATAAAATCTAGATTTTTGAAAGTTTGTGGTACTTTTATGAAAACTACTACTTTTGGAAACTTGGTGGTATTTTATTAAAATTCTAATTTTTCATTTTAAAAATATAATTTCTTAATTTGTTTTTATTGAAAATAAGGATTTATGATTTTTATATAATTTTTCAAAAATTAGTTTTGTTTAGAAAAGCCGCGTGTCTTAAAAGCCGTATTTTTTATTTCCTTTCGAGACCGAATACCCCGTGAGGAGTTCTGCATCTCGCTCTACTGTCTCAAGAATGTGCGACAATATACACCATCCATTAACGGGTCCCCTAACGAGGGTTGTAGATGTGCAATTTCCAAGGATTTCGAAATACCGATCAAAAGAAACCCGTTTTGTAAAGGTGCGGTATTTTAATGAAAAAGTTATTTTTTAAAATTTGCTCTATGTTTAGAATATCGTGCTATGTAACCATAGTGTGCGTGTGGGATAGGACGTTACCCCGTGAAGTTTTCCTAAATGTATCATTTTAACATTTATTGAAATGAGGGTTATACTAAAGTTCATGGTATTTTAATGAAAAGTTTGTTTTATGATAGTTTCACATGGAAGTTTTGGTTAAAATTACAAGCAGGGTGGTAGAGTTACTTTGACCTATGTATTAAGGAAAAGGGAGTTCCAAGTTCTAAACAAAAATTTATCGGAGGTAACTCCACTTTAATAAAATATTTTTAGGAGATGATTTCAAATGAAAAGAAGAATATATGAGAGGTACTTACAAGCTTAGATCGTTAACAAGAACAAGGGGAAGCCTTCGGGTGCTGTGGTTTCGTCGGAGGTGCTCCGGTCGTCGAGATTGGCTTGCTACTCCACTTGGGGGGCTTAACTCCACTTGGAACTTAGAGAGTTTGAGAGAATTTTTGCTAGAAATTTCAGAATGGTGAAGAGCTAAGGCATGGGTGGTATTTATAGTGGAGAATTAGGGTTTGGGAACTAAAAATGTGGATTAAAATGCAATAAAAAGGTGTTAAATAGTGAATTGAAGAGTCTCTATTTAATTGCAGGAAAATAAAACAGTGCAGAGGAGTTAAGGGGAGCTGAAGGGACAAGTGTGCAAAGCACGGGGTGATTTGGATCACTTTGGACCGTCGGGGCTGGCCAAATCAAGGAAACGGGTGGTCGGATTTTGTCGATCTGTCTCGAGATTTGTGTCATGTGTCAAGTTGGGTGTGTACACCCCATTGCGCCTGTTTGATTTTTCTGAAACTTTTCATTTCTCCGTGTATTGCACGTGCAACTCTTGGGCTTCCAAAAATTAAAAAGAAAAAAAATGGGTCTGAGGGGATTCGAACGCACATGCTATGTCACAGCAGTGTAGAGGTTTTACCAGTGAGCTACAAGTTGCTTCTTGATTTTATTTAACAAAAATAATTTTTAACTTTTACACAGGCTGTAATACCCTTTTCTGTACAATAATAAGAAATTTCTGTGAAAAGTTATGCTAACGCCCTGGCCATCAACCGAGGTCGATTGCGGAACAAAATTTTTTCTAACGAATTAAACTTGGCGCTAGAATAACCCTAAATCGGATCTACCATAAATCTAACTAGCAACTAAAGAAGCTATCTACTATGAAAAGAGTATATGCTTAAAGAAAACAAGTCCTTCTTGTCTTCGCTCCTCTCCTTTGGCTCCTCAAAAGATGTATGGATCGTGCTTGAAGTTCGGCCTCCTCGCGTCAAAGATGTTCCACCCGAGAGTGCCTACTTTGAGCTACTACCTCCGAATCGAGGTAACTAGGGTACTTAGAGTGCTAATCTAAGTAGCCTAGATGAAGTAGAGTGAGATGATGGATTAATATGTCTCAAGAACCCTAGGTTTCTCAACACATGAGACTATTAGGGTTTGAGGTAGAAGAAGAAAGTTTGGAGGAAAGTGAAAGTGTTGTAGTGAGCATAATAAGAATAGAATGAAGAATGGCTAAGTATTGAGACTAATAAAGCAAGCTTCCTGAAATAATAATAAAAAATTATCTTCACCACAAAATATCTAGATATTTTCCGCAAAATATCTAGATATTTTCCGCAAAATATCTAGATGCCACCTTGCCTCAATAGTAACCCATGACTTACTAAGTGAGTCACCAAGTAGCCATGCTTCATTCAATGAATGATAACACCTCACCCTCCACCTCATTAACTTTTTAACTAAATGGTTAAAACAAATAATGAGGTGTCTTCTTCTAGAAGCACTCTTGTAACAAATTACAAGAATACCCTTCACCATATATACATACCCGTATCCGTATTCCGAAAAATACGAATACAAAAGAGACGAAAATAATCCAACAATATAATACTAGGAACCGGCTTAAACCAAAACCCGCTAGTATTATCCTCCCGAACATCATACGTGCACAAGTACACGTATATGATCGAACCCTGCCGTAATACCATATGGCTTCTACATCGTTTTGTCCAAAGCAGAGAAACCCTCTGTGTGGGACTCTAAAGACTCGACAGTGTTAGTTATATGTATGCCCTAGAGGCCATTACTATACAAGAGATGTATATTGTAGTGGATGCTTGGACATATATAGGGAGGACTTTCTTGCTCGACATGATAGTATGCTATCTGGTTACTCTTTACCTTAACGTGTACACTGATTGTCTCTCTGTTACATATTGGTAAAGCCCTTAGGATGTGTACTTGACTGCCTGGACTATGATGAAGATCATACTAGTGGGGACATGGTAGTCCATAAGTACATCCTTCAAGGTCCCTAGCCGTGGGTGTATCGAGACAGGGCATCGATGCACCAGAGTAGACTAGCGTATACGCATCTTGACCCATATGATGGGCGATGGATGATCCCATATCCATCGGTGTTTGACATCAAGGATGGTGTACGGGTGCTCAGTGGAGACTGGGTACACTGGACGGACTCGCCGAGAACTCCCAGATGGTATTATACCTCGCGTCAGATGGCAGTTCTCTGGTGACACTGGTACAGCTTAGTCTGTTGACCCGAGATCGTCATAGAGTCTTGTGTGATTCCCACTATGCTTTGATTTCCATCATACCACGTCCAAGAGGGCGTGCAAAAAGGTGGCTTTTGGGTACAATCCTGAATCACATGGAGGCAATGAGCGATAGGAGGGGATTCGTCTCTCCGGTATAGAGAGTTGATGTTGCGCTGTGTTCGATTGGCTATAACCGGAAATCCCTGGCCAGGGTTGCTGAGATTTACTGGTAAGTGTTACCAGTAGTTTCTCGAACTGTTATAGACCTCATATCGACACGACTTATCGAGCTACTGGGGTCTGACGTTTACCACCCCTAGGCGAGATATGCGACATATCAGACGACGAGACCGGACTGTACGGGAGTGTTACTGATTGAATTCGCAGGAGTACTAGCGGGCTTTCTTGTTGATCTTCTGATCGCTCAATACCCGGGTGGCCGTTACGTTTAGCACACCGCTTGCGGCTTGTGGGTGTTTGATATGATCATCACTTACTGCCGGCGTATTGACGAGTCTTTAGAGTCCTACACAGGGGTTTCCTGGTTCAAGCGAAATGGAGTAGGAGAGCATATGAGATATGTGCGGGACCGAGATTGATATAATATGAGATACCGTATTCTATTCTCGCGATTTGTGACATTGATCGGTTGTGTACGATATAGCCGGGTTATCGGATCAAGTGTTGATTCGATAAGTTGTTACTTTTGATATTAGTCGGTTATAACCGGATTATTAAATCAAGAGTTGATTTAATAATTTAATGCATAATTATATATTTGATATATTACATTGCATTAACTAGTATTAGCTCACTTATGATTTATTTTCTCACTAGTTTGTGCACATTGTTTATATGTGATATATGCAAGTGTACATGTTTGTATCATGTTTGATGATACACACAAGATGGGTGTATGAGACTTGTACCAAGATTAGTTTTAAGATTAGGGTTATTCTTTTATCATAACATTTAACAAAAGGGTTAAACTTAGTCAAAGTAAGCTTGAAGAAGCTTGGAGAAACTTTGACAAAATCCACTCTTTTGTCTTTTTTCTTGATATTCTTTAACCTAACCCTTAACCTAATCCCTTGGTCAATTCTCTACATGAGTTAAGCATGATAGCTTAACTCACCCATGGTTACATTATTGGGCATAGGTTTTCATTTGGATGGAATTATTCTTTCTTCTTCTTCTTCATCAAGCTCCATCCAAAAGCTTATTAGCTCCAATGGTGCCATGTGAAAAAGAGTGAGAAAATCAATTCTAAAGTGAGCCCACTTCCTAATTCTTCATCCTCTACCTCTTGCCATGTATAGAGTGTGTTCTTTTCACAAAGTTCATGACCTAGTGAAGGAATAGCTTGAGTTAGTGTCTCCCCGACGTAGACCATCTTCGGCCTCGAAGTCATCGTAGCAAGCACGTTCGTTCTTCTCGTGGAGCTTCTCTAGAGTCCGGAGTTCACGATCACAGCGATGGGGACGTTTACACGGAGCTAATGAAGTGAAGGACCGGATCTACAAAGGTTGTAATCCCTCTCACTTAGTAGCAAAGTAGTTTGCTTGCTTTATGTTTCGCCTTACCTCTAGTAATCGATCTTGCATAGGGTTGTTAGGCACATAAAAATTTGATTTTGGCATTGGTTGATGCCTTGTGGAACCTCATGAGTGTGCCTAGGAACCCTACAGTGATATCAGAGCCTAGCTAGAGTTTTAGGCGAAGTGTAGACGAAGTTAGAAACCCGATCGAACCCCGAAACCCTAAATTAAACCCTTCTCTGTACATTTTTTCAAAACTGGGATTTTTCCAAATTAAAAATATCCAAAAAATTCAGCAGGGTTTTCTAGGAGTTACTGTGGAGCACGTGCCCCCAATTCAACCAATGCGCCGTGGAACCGCGGCCCCACCCTGGCTTGCGCGGCGGTTCCACGGCCATAAAAGTGAATCTTGTCACGTGCTTTGCACAGTAATGCCATTCTGTAATTCCTGTATTTTCTGGGAATTTTTTATTTATACTTAAGAGTTGAGTTTTCTGGGTTGTATTGGGGATTCGATGATTCGATCGGATTATTTAACTTTTTTCTTTCTTGTCCGGGTAATTTTAGAAAGTGTTAAAAAGTTCAACCGGATATCAATAACTCACTTTTTCCCGACCCGGAAAATTTCCAAGTATTGGATTTTTTCCGTAGTTTAAGAACGTCTAAGTAGTGCAAGTAACGCGATGGACCCTCTAGAAGACAACAAACCTTAACTCGATTATGTGACCGTCTTGAACTGCCCTTTGAACCTTAGGGTTTGGGGCAGTACGGCGTGCCACATGTGAGGCGTTGGCTTGACCCTTCTAAGGCTGGACCGTTGGTACTGTGGCATGAAATGGATGTTTTTTAAACTCCCCTCAAGTGTTGAGCTATTTGGAAAACTTGGGTGTTTGATTATTCGATCGGAAAGTTTAACATTGTCTATTTATCTGGAATGTTATACAATAATTGGAATCCACAAATAGTTATGAGATAACTGATTTGAATATTATAAACATAGCACTTTAGTCTCAATTGATCGGTTGCCACGGGATTTTGATGTGATCAAAAGTCCGTCGCAATCACGTTACGTACGCGGATACTCGCCGGGTAAACTTAATAGACAGCTACACCCCATAGCCCCGACCAAGTGACTGTAGGAGAACCCCGTCGCCAAAAGCATCCGTTCGGGTGCTCACGGCAGCGGTGTTCCGCCTTAGTGCACTTCGTCGACGGTATCCGGGGGTGCGGCCGTCTACTAAAGTTTGCGACGAGCATTCATTCAGGATGTCGGGAATCTTGTTGTATTGCCCGACTTGATATTGAAAAGTGTTTTCGATAATGAGACTAAAATGTGGGGTTTATAATTGTTAGGCATGCGTTGTCTAAGGAATTCATTTGGTTAGGCATGCGATGTCTAAGAAGATTGCGGATTCCAACTGTTGTAGTTTTACACTTTCTTTTCTGCGACCGTAAGTGTAATATGTGATATCGCCGGTTTCGTTGCTACATGTCAACTACAATTGGGATACGCATACTTGCTTACGTTGATGATATGAGATATTATGTGTTGCTGGATATGTTGTATTGGATCGTCGCGTTTGAATAGCCGTGTGAGATGAGAGTTTTTCTTTTTCATTCATGTAAAATTCATTTGTATGTAATATTCTTTTATTGGGGCACTTCCGGGATGAGGTTGATGTCACCACTTGTATATTATTTACTTTTCCGCATTAGGTAGACCCAAGGCGGGGAGCACAAGTAACCGGGTTCTAGGGTACAGTGGGAGACCATCTAGAGGAGTCGAGACCGGGTCTCCTAACCCTAAAATTGGCAGTGTTACTTTCCGCTCTCGTAGGGGTCTAGGGATGTGGGTTTGGCTATTCATCGCGACCGTGGAATCCGTGTTTTATACAGGCTCGTATTGAAAACACGGACGTCCTAGTATATCCAATATTTCATATATGTTTCTTCTGCTGCGATATCTTTGATGTGATCATTTGATATGTTGTGATAGATACTGTATATAGTATATACGATATATTATATAGACGTTACTTATGTTTTACACCCGCGCTAGCCCTGCCCCGCTCTGCCGTTAGTTACCTAACCTAACGGTGCACGAGGGGACATCGAGGCGAATGCGGATGGCATAAGTGTACGTCGTATTTATCTGTGATGTTTAGGTGACTTAAATGATGGGACTTCATTAATATGATTAATGAATGAAAAGAAACCTAAAAGATGTTGTGGAATCGAATTTTCAAAAACAGGTAGCTAAGGTTCTTGCTTTGCATCGCGGTGTTCCTTGTAGAACATCCTGCACCTTATTCGATAAGGAAAGGGCCGAGATCCCTTCACCGGGAGTGACCCCTTTAGCAATGACTGGCAGATGCTACACCCCTCGGTTTGTCTTTTGATTGCTTTTGGAGTTTTTGCTATGCATAGTGATATATATGATATATCATGCACCTTATTCGATGAGGAAAGGGCCGACGATCCCTTCACCGGGAGTGACCCCTTTAGCAAAACTAGAAAAGCCTCAAAAACACTCCATTTTAAAATCATTTGATTCTACAACGATATCAAGTTCATTAAGCAATAGATTTTCAGAAAAACCTGACGTAGCCTTCCGTCATTTCAGATAAGTTGTATATAGTATTTGTGCTACATTTGTTGGCTTTCGTCAAGGTGTAGTGTGCGGTAGCTATATGCTGCTTATCTGCAGCATACGATGCGATTGGATTAGGGTAGTCATACGGCTTTGTTGGCTTTCGTCAAGGGTCGTGCGGGCGGGTTTAATTCAGTCAAGAAATGTACGGGTTGAACTTGACTAGCGGGCTATGGTTTGTTGGCTTTCGTCAAGGTCATAGCACGTTAGGGGCAAAATATTATCGGGAATTTCAAGTGTTGAAATTTGCAATGAGATTGTATACCTTCTATGAGATAGTTGGATCCCGATACCCGCTGCGAGTAAGAGTTGCTCCTGGGAGAGTTTTACACATTACAATTAGCCGATCAAGTAGGTGTCTAGAAAGGTGTCAACGAGGTTACGCCTCTGGGAAAACGAGATTTACATTAATTAGGTTCGTGCGAAAGCATGGGGGACCTCCTTCAAAGTACCGACACTGGCCTGGCTGAAAGATTGGCGAACTTGTAGTGTGTAATTAATCCCGGCTAGTCTTTCCTTTTAGGGTTTGAAGAAAGATTTGATTAAAACGGTGGGAGACATCCTGATTAGATATATTAGATAACCAATCTAATCTTGCAAGAGTATACGCTGAGTGTTTTCTTCTCTCTCTCTCTCCAGGTAGCGACCATATCACGCCTTAATCAAGATAATAATACGGATGCATTGACCGAACACGCTTTTTATACTGAGCCGGGGAACGTTGGTCCCGCTCCAACTTATAATTGTTATAAGACAGAGCAGGAAATTGGGGAATACCAAATTTCCCGTGCCGCCCAAACGAAGAAAGTGCATATTGATGCATCATCTTCGGGTGTGTTCATTACAGAGAACTGTTTCTCAGTATCCTTTACGTCCTGAGTATGTGATACCGGATCAGGATCCCACATATATAATCTGTTAGATGGGCTATAGATAGGTGAAGAACTGAAAATGGGTGATAAGTTGCATGAGATAGAAACGTTGCAAGTGTTGCAACCAAGTCTGTTGGTCACTGTCACCCTGTATTACCAGAATACATTGATTCTGAACAAATGTTATTAGATACCGAACCTGATATACAACATCATATCAGTCTCTTTATTAGTAAAGAAGTGATATAATTTTGTATTGATGGATAATGTTTTGAACATTTCCTATATCAAAAGTTGATCGGTTCAGGCACGTTATCTAAAAGCGTTGACGTTCTAAATCAAACTACAGTTCTTAGTATACAGAATACACACAAGAGGAAGAGTTCAGAAATGATCGAATCCTTCTTGAGGCATTGTAGACTAGGTCATATCAATGCGACCCGACTAGCTGAAGTTACATAAAGATGCATATTTAAATTTGTTTGAATTTACATCTTGTGAAACTTTCCGGTCATGTCACAAAGATAAGATGACCATAGCTCTATTTATTGGAAACGGAGAAAGGGTTAGTGAACTCTTGGGATTGATACATGCTGATGTATGAAGGTCCCCTGTCTACACATGCCACGACCGGTTCTTTGTACTAAAATTACATTCTCTGATGATCTCTCAAGATTCAGACAAATGTTCCTGTTGAAACACAAGTCCGAACCTTTTGAGATATTCACAGAATGTAAGCTAGAAGTAGAGAACCAACAACGGGTAAAAGTATTTTGTCCTTTGATGAGATCAAGGAGGAGAATACTTGAGCACGGAATTCCTGGACTATTCTAAAAGAGAATGAGATTCTCTCTCAGCATTACTCCTCCGTATACACCATAGCACGATGGTATATCGGGGCGGAGCAATCACACCCTATGTGATATGGTGTGCTCTATGATGAGTAGTACTGAGTTTCCTATTTCCTTTTGGGTGTTATGCACTTGAGAAGCTGCATACCTATTGAATAGGGTTCAAATCAAATCAGTTGCCTACCACTTCATATGTGATATGGATAGGGAAGAGCCCATATCTTAAGTTTGTTAAGATTTGGGGTTGTCCGGTTTATGTCTAAAAGCAAAATCCGGACAAGCTCGAAGCAAGGTCTGTTATGTAGAACTGGAAAGGTTCCAGCTATACAAACTGCAGCTGATAATTTGGTAGAACCAAAGGATTCAATAGTTTCCAACGAACCTCAGCCTCTCCGCCGATCTAGTAGGGTTCTTCACCCACCTGAGAGATACTTCGGTTTCTCTATGACAGTGGGAGCGAGGATTGCATCATGAGATGATGACCCAACTAGTTTCAAGCTGGCCATCAGGAGTGGGACTCTATAAGAATGGCTGGATGCTTAGTGATCTGAGATGGAATCCTTATACACCAACAAAGTATGGACTTTGGTTGCTTTATCTGAAGGGTTAAATCCCCATCAGGAGCAAGTATATCTTGAGAAGATTACTTGGTGTACATGGAAAAGTTGAGACTTTCAAAGCTAGACTTGTTAAAGCTTTGCATCATTAACCAGGTATGGATTATGATGAAACCTTTTCTAAGTAGCTATGCTTAAGTCCATCCAGATCCTACTTGCCACGGCTACATACCATGACTACGATATCTGGTGGTTGGGTGTCATGACTGCTTTTCTAAATGATGATTTGGAAGAGAGCGTCTATAAGTACACAGCCAGAGGGCTTCGTAGACAGTGGGAGCAGCGGAAACGTGTGCAAGATGTTTTATGTGATAAAGCAGGCATCGTGGAGTTGGAACATTTGTTTTGATGTGGTAGTCAAAGAGTTTGACTTCATCAAAATGGTATATGAACCTTGTATATACAAAAAGGTAGTAGGGAGTATGGTGGTGATCCTCGTAGAGTACGTGGATGACATACTCTTGATAGGGAAGGAGTTTCCTATGCTACGCTCGGTTAATCTCTGCTTATCACAAGGATTCTCCATATAGGATCAAACTGATACCTCCTAAATTCTGGGTTTTGGATCTATGAGATAGATCTAATTGGATGTTAGGATACTCACTAGTTGTAGTGAGATGGTATCAATCGATCCTGGGGAGAATCACTGGAAAGGTTCCAGGGTGATAAGGACGACTGAATGTCAGTCGCAGGCATTGTCTTTACCCTCAGTGGAGGGACGGTATGTTGGAAGAGTTCCAAGCTAGATACCGTAACATACTAGACGATTAAAGGCAAGATACATCATTGCTAAGGATGCTACCAAAGAAAAAGTCTGGATATATATAAGTTCATGAGATGAACTTCGTTCCTACCATTGTGAGACAATTGAGTTGTGGCTTTAGCCAAGGAACTACCGTCCCATCAGAAATCCAGATATAATTCTTAGGCAGTATCACCTGATCATGGAGATGGTTGATCTCCAGGGAGATCGAGGTTAGGAGAGTAGACTCAGAGGACAACACGGCGGATCCACTCACAAAGGCTTTTTCCCAGAGAGAGACTTTTATGGGATGGTTGAGTATGAGATACTACAACCACTGCTATCAGATGGCCCTAGTGCAAGTGGGAGATTGTTAGTTATATGTATGCCCTAGAGGCCATTACTATACATGAGATGTATATTGTAGTGGATGCTTGGACATATATAGGGAGGACTTTCTTGCTCGACATGATAGTATGCTATCTAGTTACTCTTTACCTTAACGTGTACACTGATTGTCTCTCTGTTACATGTTGGTAAAGCCCTTAGGATGTGTACTTGACTGCCTGGACTATGATGCAGATCATACTAGTGGGGACATAGTAGTCCATAAGTACATCCTTCAAGGTCCCTAGTCGTGGGTGTATCGAGACAGGGCATCGATGCACCAGAGTAGACTAGCGTATACGCATCTTGACCCATATGATGGGCGATGGATGATCCCATATCCATTGGTGTTTGACATCAAGGATGGTGTACGGGTGCTCAGTGGAGACTGGATACACTGGACGGACTCGCCGAGAACTCCCAGATGGTATTATACCTCACGTCAGATGGTAGTTCTCTGGTGACACTGGTACAGCTTAATCTGTTGACCCGAGATCGTCATAGAGTCTTGTGTGATTCCCACTGTTCTTTGATTTCCATCATACCACGTCTAAGAGGGCATGCAAAAAGGTGGCTTTTGGGTACAGTCCCGAATCACATGGAGGCAATGAGCGATAGGAGGGGATTTGTCTCTCCCGGTATAGGGAGTTGATGTTGCTCTGTGTTCGATTGGCAATAACCGGAAATCCCTGGCCAGGGTTGCTGAGATTTACTGGTAAGTGTTACCAGTAGTTTCTCGAACTGTTATAGACCTCATATCAACACGACTTATCGAGCTACTGGGGTCTGACGTTTACCACCCCTAGGCGAGATATGCGACATATCAGACGACGAGACCGGACTGTACGGAAGTGTTACTGATTGGATTCGCAGGAGTACTAGCGGGCTTGCTTGTTGATCTTCTGATCGCTCAATACCCGGGTGGCCGTTACGTTTAGCACACCGCTTGCGGCTTGTGGGTGTTTGATATGATCATCACTTACTGCCGGCGTATTGACGAGTCTTTAGAGTCCTACACAGGGGTTTCCTGGCTCAAGCGAAACGGAGTAGGAGCGCATATGAGATATGTGTGTGACCGAGATTGATACGATATGAGATACCGTATTCTATTCTCGCGATTTGTGACATTGATCGGTTGCATGCGATATAGCCGGGTTATCGGATCAAGTGTTGATTCGATAAGTTGTTACTTTTGATATTAGTCGGTTATAGCCAGATTATTAAATCAAGTGTTAATTTAATAATTTAATGCATAATTATATATTTGATAAATTACATTGCATTAACTAGTATTAGCTCACTTATGATTTATTTTCTCACTAGTTTGTGCACATTGTTTATATGTGATATATGCAAGTGTACATGTTTGTATCATGTTTGATGATACACACAAGATGGGTGTATGAGACTTGTACCAAGATTAGTTTTAAGATTAGGGTTATTCTTTTATCATAACATTTAACAAAAGGGTTAAACTTAGTCAAAGTAATCAAGCTTGAAGAAGCTTGGAGAAACTTTGACAAAGTCCACTCTTTTGTCTTTTGTCTTGATATTCTTTAACCTAACCCTTAACCTAATCCCTTGGTCAATTCTCTACATGAGTTAAGCATGATAGCTTAACTCACCCATGGTTACATTATTGGGCATAGGTTTTCATTTGGATGGAATTATTCTTTCTTCTTCTTCTTCATCAAGCTCCATCCAAAAGCTTACTAGCTCCAATGGTGCCATTTGAAAAAGAGTGAGAAAATCAATTCTAAAGTGAGCCCACTTTCTACTTCTTCATCCTCTACCACATTCCATGTAGTAAAGTGTGTTCTCTTCACAAAGTTCATGACCTAGTGAAGGAATAGCTTGAGTTAGTGTCTTCCTGACGTAGATCATCTTCGGCCTCGAAGTCATCGTAGCAAGCACGTTCGTTCTTCTCATGGAGCTTCTCTAGAGTCCGGAGTTCACGATCGCAGCAATAGGAACGTCTACACGGAGCTAATGAAGTGAAGGACCGGATCTACAAAGGTTGTAATCCCTCTCACTTAGTAGCAAAGTAGTTTGCTTGCTTTATGTTTCGCCTTACCTCTAGTAATCGATCTTGCATAGGGTTGTTAGGCACATAAAAATTTGATTTTGGCATGGTTGATGTCTTGTGGAACCTTATGATTGTGCCTAGGAACCCTACAGACAGTACGCCGGCAGTGCATTACTGGATAAATCCATAACCACAAGCATGTCAGCGGCACTAGCTTTACGTAACGGCTACCCGGGTACCTGTCGAAAAGTAAGGACGACGAGCAAACTCATCCGGATCCCTACTGAGCCTATCCGTGACAATATCCGTACAGTCTGGTCTCTTCGTCTAAGAGTATCGCATAACGAATTTAGGGGGTGGTAAGCATCAGACCCTAATAACCCGATAATTCATGCCGATTCAGCTCAGGGCTAATCCGAGAAACTACCGATCAACCTATCAGTTATTTCCAACTGCCTTGGCCAAGGTCTTATGGTCCTGACCAATCGAATACAGTGCGATATCAACTCCCAATACCTGGAGCGACGAATCCCTGACAATCACTCACTGCCTCCATGTGGCTCGGGACTGTACCCAACCAAAACCTATTTTCACGACTCAGTAGAGCCGTGGTAGAGTAGTGATCAAAGCACAGTGAGAACTCATACGAGACAAATGACGATCTCAGGTCCAAAGACTAACATATACACATGTCACAAGAGAACCGCTATCTGAGGATAGGTATAATACCATCCAGAGGTTCTCAGCGAGTCCGTCCAGTGTACTCACCCTCAGTGAGCACCCGTATACAATCTTACAATCTTACGTGATCACACCAATGGTTGTGGGACCAAGCACCGCCCCTCGTCGGGGTCTGGAAACGTACACGCAAGTCTACTCTAGAGTATCGATACCCGATCTCAATACTCCTGCGACTTGAGAAATTTAAGGATGTGCTTATAGACTACCTAGCTCCCACAAGTATGATCGCCATCACAACGCGGGTACTCAAGCAAGATCTACGAGCTTTATCAACATGTAATAGTAATATGTAATAACGTGTATAACATATGCCATGTTAAGATAAAGTCAAACCATAATAGTATACTACTATATCAAGTCTTTATCAATATGTGCAAGCTGGATAAAGTATCAATAAAAACAAATACACATATCCTGATAAAGACAACTGAAATAATATACTATATAACTGAGCAAGATCGTCATGTACATACATATCCCCAGCATCCACATGTATACATATACAATAATGGCCTCTAGGGTATACATATCCAAAAATCACCCGCATGCACTAAAGGCCAGTTATTGACGTACTGAATACCCAATGTCTGCTCTAAGGCCGGCTGCTGGCGTACTGCATACCCAACATCTCAAAAAATCGCTCGAACTGCGCTTGAGGGAGGGCCTTTGTAAATGGATCCGCCATGTTCTCTTTTGTATCCACTCTCCTGACCTCGATCTCCTGGCGATCTATGATCTTCCTGATCAGGTGATACCGTCTTAAGATGTGTCTGAATTTCTGATGGGACCTTGGTTCCTTCGCTAAAGCTATAGCCCCATTGTTATCGCAATACAAAGGTATCAGATTAACAATGGACGGAACTACCTGAAGTTCAACAATGAACTTCTTCATCCAAACCGCTTCTTTTCCGGTATCGCTCGCAGCAATGTATTCAGTCTCCATCGTCGAGTCTGCGACGGTATCCTATTTGGAAATCCTCCAACACACCGTTCATTCGTTGAGGGTAAACACAAAACTCAAGACAGACTTGCTGTCATCCTTGTCACTCTGGAAGCATGAATTGGTAAAGGACTCGACCTTGAGGTCTCCATTACCGAAAACCAAGAACATCTACTTAGTCCTTCTCAGGTACTTGAGAATGTTCTTCACTGCTGTCCAGTGGTTCTCACCTGGGTTCGACTGATACCGGCTCACTACGCTTAGCGCGTAAGCTACATCTGGTCTTGTACATAGCATCGCATACATTATAGATCCTACCGCCGAAACGTAGGGTATAGTGCTCATGCGAACGCTCTCCTCATCAGTTTTGGGAGACATCTCCTTGGAGAGGGTGATTCCGTGCAATGTGGGTATGTTACCGTGCTTGGAATCTTCCATACTAAATCTCTTTAGTACGGTCTCTATGTACCTGGACCGCGAAAGTCCCAGTAATTTCTTGGATCTATCTCTGTAGATCCTGATCCCCGGAATGTACGAGGCATCACTCAGGTCCTTCATGGAGAACCTTTGTGACAAGAACAGCTTGACCAATTGTAGCATAGGAATATAGTTTCCTATCAAAAGAATGGCATCCACGTACAAGACTAAGAATACGACATTTCGTCTTACAATCTTCTTATAAATACATGGCTCATCCTCGTTCTTGATGAAGTCAATGTCCTTGACTATTTCATCAAAACAAATGTTCCAGCTCTGTGATGCCTTCTTCAATCCATAAATGGATTTGAGCAACTTGCATACCTTCCCGTTGCTCCTACTGTCTACAAAACCTTCTGGCTGATCCATATAAACGCACTCTTCCGAACTTCCATTTAGAAAAGCCATTTTACGTCCATCTGCCAGATTTCATAGTCATGGAAGGTAGCAATGGCAAGTAAGATCCAAATGGATTTGAGCATAGCTACTGGAGAAAAGGTTTCATCATAGTCCAATACTGGTCTTTGACGAAAACCTTTTACAACAAGTCTAGCCTTATAGGTTTCTACCTGCCCATCTACACCAATCTTTCTTTTGTAGATCCATTTGCATCCAATAGGTTTTACCCCAGGTAGAGCAAATTCCAAGGTTCACACTTTATTGGCGTACATGGACTGCATTTAGGATTGCATAGCATCCAGCCACTTATCAGAATCCTTACTGATAATGGCCTGCCTGAAACTAGTAGGATCATCTTCTTCCAAGATGCAATCCTCTCGATCCCTGTCAATGAGAAAACCATAGTATCTCTCGGGCGAATGAGAAATCCTACAAGATCTGCGGAGTGACTGAGGCTCATATGGGACTACTGAATCCTGAGGTTCCACCAAATCTTCAGTCTCAGTTTGTGGTTCTGAAGTTTCTTCCAGTTCTGAAGTTTGTAATTCTGAAGGTGGCGTGGAGAGATACAAACACCTTCTGTTCTTCAGTGTAGTAGAACTGATATCCATGCGAATGCTTTGGATACCTCACAAGCTTACATAGAACTGACTGTGCCTCTAGTTTATCCGGTTTCTGTATTTTCACATAGGCCGGACAATCCCATATCTTAATACGCTTAAGCCATGGTTTCTTTCTACTCCATATTTCATACGGAGTCGTAGGCACAGATTTAGAAGGAACCTGATTCAAAACGTATGCCGTTGTTTGCAGCGCATGTCCCCATAATGAAGAGGCAACTCGGCACTACTCATCATGGAGCGAACCATGTTCAATAGGGTACGGTTCCTCCGCTCCGATACACCATTGTGCTTTGGTGTATACGGAGAAGTAAGCTTAGAGAGAATTCCATTCTCTTTTAGGTAATCTAGAATTTCCATGCTCAAGTACTCCCCTCCTCTATCAAATCTGAGGATCTTGATACTTATGCCGGTATGGTTCTCTACTTCCTTTCTGAATTCTTTGAATTTCTCAAAAGCTTCAGATTTGTGTTTCATAAGATACACATACCCAAACCTAAAGAGATTGTCAGTGAATGTGATGAAGTACGAGAACCCACCGCTTGTATGTATAGACATCGGACCACATACATCACTGTGTATGAGTCCCAAGATCTTTACTGCTCTTTCTCCGTGTCCGGTGAACGGAGATTTGGTCATCTTTCTCTTGAGACAAGACTGACAAGTTTCATAAGATGAAAATTCGAACGTATTCAAAAATCCAACTTTATGCAACTTACTTAGTCTTTTCTCTCCGATATGACCAAGTCTACAATGCCACAAGTAGGATTCGTTCATTTCTGGACTCTTCCTCTTGCTTGTGTCTTGTATATTGAAAACTGTGTTTTGATTTAGAACATAGATACCATTATACAGTGTACCTTCTGCAACCAATACCTGATTAAGGTAAATGTTCATGATATTTCTATCAAGAACAAACTTATATCCATCTTTATCAAGTAAAGAAACTGATATGATTTTGCAAACCATGGAAGGTACATAGTAGCAATTGTTCAAAATCATAGTATTGCCTTTTGGCAACACTAGGTGATATTCACCGACGGCGGCAGCATTAACTTGTGCTCTGTTCTCTACTCTGAGGGACATATCATCAGATCCAACTATCCTACTTTTTCTCAGTCCCTGCAATAAATTACAGATATGAGATCCTGATCCGGTATCTAGTACCCAGGAGGTAGGACTGACCGAAAAACAGTTCTCAATAACAAGAACACCTGAAGAAGACGCAATAGTGTGTTTCTTCTTCTTTGGGGTTATCAAGGAATTCATGCAATTCTATTTCCCTTACTCATACTTATGACAGCTGTCATAGTTTAGAGCCGAACCGACGTTCTCCAGCCCCGAATAAGAATTCGGATCGGTCAAGCAAGACATTTTATTATCTTGATTAGGGCGTGAAATGGTTGCTGCCTAGAGAGAGAGAAAAGAAACGCTTCGCGTGCGCTCTTGCAAGATTAGATTGGTTATTAGTTTATCTAATCAGGATGGCTCCCACTGTTTCCTCAAATTCTTCTTCAAACCCTAAAAGAAGAACTAGTCAGGATTAATCGCACGTCACAATACTTACTTAACCTTTCAGCCAGTTGGTACTTTGAGGGAGGTTTTCCAACGCTTTCACGAAGTTTCTTAATTATATAACCTCTTTTCCCTAGAAGTGTAGCCCCGCTAACACCATTCTAGACACATACTTGGTTTATAGCATTGATTGTTTAGTGAAATAATCTCCCAAGAGTAATCATACTCATCAGTGGGATCGGGATCCAACT
The DNA here is from genome assembly GCA_030015575.1 of Agapanthus africanus. Lineage (NCBI taxonomy): Eukaryota > Viridiplantae > Streptophyta > Magnoliopsida > Asparagales > Amaryllidaceae > Agapanthus > Agapanthus africanus. The sequence goes on from JASDDO010000019.1 coordinate 27,169,935, forward strand.
ATCACTATGTGATGACCAAGATGGAATCCACTCTAGTCACCACACTCCAGAAAATATGCCTAAAACTGCAAGTTTCCTGTATGTTTGAAACTCCCGATGTGGTTTTTGCCTCTAGCGGTTCATGACCTTGACCAAGGCCAACAAATCATAAACCACTAGTCAAGTTCAACCCGTCATTATCCTGGATTAACCTAGACCCACCCGTATAAACCCTTGACAAAGGCTAACAAGGTTATACGACTGTCCTAGATAATCGCATCTAAATGCAACAGGCAAGAAATATCTAGCTACCGTACACTACGCCTTGACAAAGGCCAACAAACGCAGCACGAATACTAGGTATTACTCATCCGAAATGACAGAGGGCTACGGCTGGGTTTTTGGCGAAAAACCCTTTAACGTAATGAACTTGATATCGTTGAAGGAACTTGAGCAGTTTTGAAAAGGAGTGGTTTAGGCTCCGCTTTTGAAAACTTCTGGTTTTGAAGAAAACCGAGTAATCTATAGTATCGACTTTTGCTCAAGAGGTCACTCCCCGTGAAGGGATCCCGGCTCTTGCCTCCTGGAATAAGGCGCTAGATATTCACGACCGAATACCACTATGCAAAGCGAAAGAATATTACTACAGCTTTTCGAAATTTGTTCCAACAACATCATTTTAGGTTTCTTTTCTTGCATTAATCAAATTAATTCGGTCCCATCAATTATCCTATCACACCAGAAAAGAAAGAAAATACAATATACGTATATGCCATCTGCATTCGCCACTGGGCCCCGTCATCACCCGTTAGATTACTTAACTAACGGCAGAGAGGGAGCTGGACTAGCGCGGATGCAAAACATATACAACATCTACTAGTATATATATAAATATATATAACATTCGTCCCAGGCATGATAATAAGCAATATCACAAAATCTCAGCAAGCAACACAGAATGGTGGATAATTTTGGAGCCTTGGGTTTCATTTGAGCCGCAAATAAAACCCGACGTTCCTGGTCGTGTGGATAGCTTGTGCAATGAAACCTGGACCCCTACGAGCGCGGCAAGTTACCCATCAATCCCAGAAATGAGGCAACCCCAATTAACAAAGTGAATGGGCCACCCAGCACTCTACAGGATCCAGTAACTTGAGCGCCCCTCCGTGGGTCATCCTATACCCCCTACGAGTGCGGCGAATAGCCCGCTAATTCTAGAATGAAGCCCCCTCCGTCTCAACGTCATGAGATGCGGGCTTCTTGCTTTCTAGAATCCGGCTATTCGTGCACTCCACCGCGGGGTAATCCTAGTATAGAAAATGAAAATAATATGTACAGTGGTGACATCGACCTCAACCCGGTCGTGTCCCAAACAAATAATATACAAGAGGCAGTAACTGTTGTCCACATGTCGGACGCTCGCCCCGCAATAACAAATGTACTAATGAATCTCAACTGTACCACTAACATTGCACCACAAGCTATCCACTACGACAATCCAACCACAACCACAGCACAATCACAGAACATCAACGTGAATGTCATGTTCGCAAACCCGTATAAAAGAACATATAGCAGTTAGATGAGTTATATCGTTCTAATGACATTCACGGTCGCAGTTAATAATGTATGTACTGAAACTATTAAACAGTGTTAAAAATAACGACTTCGAAATACCCCGAATTGCCCCAAAACTTAAGATAACATTATATCCAACCTGGGAAAAAACAAATAACACCTGAAACCCTAAATCCAAGAGAAAAGAACATAGAAAAAAACCCAACGCAATTGCACTCTGCAAAACCGATGGGGCCGGTCTAAATTGGACTTTGGCCGGCCAAGTTGAAGTGAAATTGTGTCGTTTTTGTTCTGTTTTCATATCACAACATAAGGAGCACTCAGCAATTGTTTAAACAATTTTTAGAGCCTCTGAAAATTTCGACAGAAATATGGATTTTCGTTTCGTGTTTCGAAGTTATTTCGGTGTCGTTACTTTAACATTGTTTAAATCTGCTAGTGTAGGGTTTATGGGCTGGCTTTGATACCATGAAAGGTTATGCTAATACCCTGGCCATCAACCAAGCCCGATTGCGGAACAAAATTTTTTCTAACGATGTAAATTTTGCGCTAGAATAACCCTAAAACGGATCTACCATAAACCTAACTAGCAACTAAAGAAGCTATCTACTATGAAAAGAGTATATACCTAAAGAAAACAAGTCTTTCGTGTATTCGCTCCTCTCTTTTGGCTCCTCAAAAGATGTATGGATCGTGCTTGAACTTCGGCCTCCTCGCGTCAAAAATAATCCACCCGAGAGTGCCTACTTTGAGCTCCTACCTCCTAATCGAGGTAACTAGGGTACTTAGAGTGCTAATCTAAGTAGCCTAGATGAAGTAGAGTGAGATGATGGATTAATATGTCTCAAGAACCCTAGATTTCTCAACACATGAGACTATTAGGGTTTGAGGTAGAAGAAGAAAGCTTGGAGGAAAGTGAGAGTGTTGTAGTGAGCACAATAAGAATAGAATGAAGAATGGCTAAGTCTTGTGACTAATAAAGCAAGCTTCCCAAAATAATAAAAAAAAATTATCTTCACCACAAAATATCTAGATATTTTCCACAAAATATCTAGATGGCACCTTGTCTCAATAGTAACCCATGACTCACTAAGTGAGTCACCAAGCAGCCATGCTTCATTTAATGAATGATAACACCTCACTCTCCACCTCATTAACCATTTAATTAAATGATTAAAACAAATAATGATGTGTCTTCTTCTAGAAGCACTCTTGTAACAAATTAGAAGAATAACCCTCACCGTATATACATACCCGTATCCGTATTCCGAAAATATGAATATAAAAGAGATGAAAATAATCCAACAATATAATACTAGGATCTGGCTTAAACCAAAGCCCGCTAGTATTATTCGCCCGAACATCATAGGTGCACAAGTACACATATGTGATCAAACCCTGTCGTAAAACCATACGGCCTCTACATCGTTTCGCCCGAAATAGTGAAACCCTCTGTGCGGGATTCTAAAGACTCGACAGTACGCCGGCAGTGCGTTACTGGATAAATCCATAACCACAAACACGTCAGCAGCACTAGCTGTACGTAACGGCTACCCGGATACCTGTCGAAAAGGAAGGCCGACGAGCAAACTCATTCGAATCCCTACTGAGCCTATCCGTGACAATATCCGTACAACCCGGTCTCTTCGTCTAAGAGTATCGCATACCGGATCTAGGGGTGGTAAGCGTCAGACCCTAATAACCCAATAATTCGTGCTGATTCGGTTCAGGACCAATCCGAGAAACTATTGATCAGCCTATCAGTAAATCCCAACTGCCTTGGCCAAGGTCTTATGGTCCTGACCAATCGAATACAGTGCGATATCAACTCCCAATACCTGGAGAGACGAATCCCTGACAATCACTCACTGCCTCAATATGGCTCGAGACAGTACCCAACCAAAACCTGTTTGCACGACTCAGTTGAGCCGTAGTGAGATCAAAGTACAGTGGGAACTCACACGAGACAAATGACGATCTCAGGTCCAAATACTAACCTGTACACATGTCATAAGAGAACCGCTATCTGACGATAGGTATAATACCATCTAGAAGTTCCCAGCGAGTCCGTCCAGTATACTCACCCCCAGTGAGCACCCGTATACAATCTTAGATGATCACACCAATAGTTGTGGGACCAACCACCGCCCCTCGTCGGGGTTTAGAAACTTACACGCAACTCTACTCTGGAGTATCAATGCCTGATCTCGATATTCCTGCGACTTGGGACATTTAAGGATGTGCTTATAAACTACCCAGCTCTCATAAGTATGATCGCCATCACAACGCAGGTAGTCAAGAAAGATCCTACGGACTTTATCAACATGTAAACGCAATATGTAATAACGTGTATAACATATGTCATGTCAAGATAAAGTCAAACCATAATAGTGTACTACTATATCAAGTCTTTATCAATATGTGCAAGCTGGATAAAGCATCAATAAAAACAAATGCACATATCCTGATAAAGACAACTGAAATAATATAGTATATAACTGAGCAAGATCGTCATGTACATACATATCCCCAGCATCCACATGTACATATACAATAATGGCCTCTAGGACATATATATCCAACATTCTGTATAGTGATATCAGAGTCATTACACATTTACTCGAGTTCGACCAGACGGCGGCGGCGGGGGCCAGATGGCAGCGGTGGGGGCAACGACCAGGGGAGGTGGTCGGCCGGTAGGGATATGGGAAGGAAGTAGGTCGGTAGGGGGATGAAGAAGATAATGATGATGGTGTTGATGATGATGGTGATAATACTGCTGATGAAGGCGGTGGTGATGGGAGGGTGGCAGCAAAGGGGGAGGGGCGGAAGGGGTTGTGTGTGATGGTGATGGTGGAGATGAAGAAGATGATGGTGGTGGTTATGATTTTGATGATGAAGATGGTGGAGATCCGGGGGTGACAGCAAAAGGGGAGGGGCGGAAAGGGGGAGGTCGGGTGAGAGATGGGTGGGAGAAGAAGGGAAGGGGCGGTAGGGTGATGGTGATTGGGGAAAGGGAATGGGGAGTTGATGGTGGTGGTGATGATGATGATGGGAGTCATGATGGTGACGATAGTGGTGGTGGTCCGACAAGATGATGGTGATGATAGTGGTGGTGATTGGATGATGGAGGAGTTCACGAGGATGTGGTGATTATGGTGCAATGAGATGATGAAGAAAAAGAAAGAAGAAGAAGAAGAAGACGGTGATGATGATGGAGGTGGCAGCGGCCGAGAAGGTCGAGAAGAAGAAAGGGAGGCCGGGGAGGTTAGGATTAGGGTAAAACAATAATTTTGAACCCTTAACAGCGACATTTGACGGTGTTAGTATCAAAAATAACCAGAGGGGCTTTTTTAGTTGAGTTAGCAATTTTAGGGGGCTTTTATACAATTACATTGGAAAATGGGGTTTTTTACAATTATCTAAGTTTTAGAGGGTGTATATCCAAAAAACCCTTTTTTATTCCATGGAATGAACTATTTGGCGTATTTTTCGCCCCTGAATTTACCTATGAAAATGACATCTAAACATCATTTTTTAACGGATTTTACTAATCTAGGGGGAAAATGGAATCTAGTCTTTTTATAATGATAAGTTTTTTTCCGGACATCCAAAAGGCCTTTAATGCAAAGTCACATAATTCGCGAATAATTTGGCGAACTCGCGAATAATTCGCGAGTTTTTGATTGGCCGATTAATTCTCTGATTTAATCGCCACTGGCGAACGCTTCGAATAATTCGCGAATAATTCAAATAAACAGCGAATTATTCATAAAAACAGCTAATAATTCAAAATATCAAAACCCAGCGTCTCATATATTAATTTCTTGCTCGAAATCCTTCCCGAACATTTCCCGAATACTTGCCGAATCTTTCCCGAATACCTGCCGATTTTTTCCGAATAGTTTCCCGAATCCGAATTTTCGATCTCCCCGAATAATTCCCGAACGGCGAATTTGTGACAATGCTTTAATGCAATCATCAGAATCTTCACACCCAAAAAATTATTCCCTATGCCGCTATAAACGCCCAAATAAGAAAGAGAAGAAATAGATGTGCGGTCCCTACACGCTGCCAAAGGCTGCTGAAATTCTCCCCTCTCCCCCTGCCCGGATTATTACATCTGGGAATAATTTCTCCTCACACGCACCCCTCACCTTACACACTTATCTCTTCCTTTGCCCTTTATTTTAGCTAGTGGTATTTATTGATCGTGTTAAAAATAATGGTGCAGATAGATGGGTAACTTTTTGATAACAGATTTTGAAAGAATCCTGAAGGGGCTTTTCTGTAATAGCAAGAGAAATTATTCGGTCTGCCGAGTGTAATATATTCGGGCATGAGAGAAAAAGAGATGGAGAATTATGGCATCCTTAGGACGGCTTGGTAAGTCCATATTTTTATTTCTCTCCCTCTCATGATCAAGCGGCATGTATAGCCCGCACATCGGAAAAAAATTCCGTAGCACGCCATTTTAGCTTTTATAGTGAAGACACGTCAACGCCTTTTCATTGTTCATGACGTCGTGGACTCCAAATTAACCATGATTTTAAATTCTCAACCGCCTGTAGTGTCTGCATTATAATAGTAGAGTTTTAGAGATTAGTATTATAGATTTTTATTTTTATTTTTATTTTTATTATTGTTGATAAGAGACCTTTCGGAATTCGAACCGGCAACCTCTTATTTTGAATAGAAAAGTTTTACTGCATGGACCACGCACAATTGGTTATATTTTGAGGTTAACTGTGTTTCCACCCTTGCTTCGTTGATAAGTTTATAATGAAACAACCAAAATGACGAGTACAGCAGGTCATAAGCATAAAACATGCACACAAAGCCTACTGGAGTTGCCATATCTAACACAGTAGATAATAGGCAACTTAAAAATATACATAACATAAAAGCAACCAGTATAACACCAAAAGTGCAAGCCATGCTCAAACCAAAACGAAATTTTGAGCACATCAACCAGCAGCGCCAAGGAACAATCAAAAATACAAATCTCGAACGGGAGCTCGAGCAAGCCACCGAGCATCTCTCATCAATCCATCCCGCCGGCATCATGGCTGGAATTCACAGCGAACAAAGGACCTGGTTGCATAATCCCTTGCTTCTTTGAAAGCCCTGACCAAAGAGCCCAGATTCGACAAATAGTGTATTAATTAGTAAAATCTTGAAAGTTTTTGTTGGTATTATTAAAACAATTAACAATCATATCGTTCAATCCAAAATTGTCCATATATAGCACCGAACGACACAAACCCATCCCACTCTTCCCTAAGGCCTGATGCAATATTGCGCACTCTCCACTCTCTCCACCAAAACCAACAACCTAAGCGAGATCCTCAGAACCTATCAATGACCCATAGCCAAGTTCTGAAAACAACCGGACAAAAGAAAAACAAAAATGTTCAATTGTTTCATCCTCCTCTCTACATAACACACACACCGCCTGGACCAAGATACGGCGATTCTTACTATTGGTTATTAATCCGATTGTTATTTAGATTGGGACAGGACCCCCATAGCTGTAGCTGGATTGGTTCAAAATTGACCCAATTGGATGGCATCCGAATTTTTTTTTCTTTTCTTTTGGGGATCATGTATGAACCAAACTGCTATATGGAACCATTGCAGAGATGTCATGACTCATAATTCAAGAGCAGTAAACAGGGTATTTGAGAATGATGTTATTCTATATTATATATCCGCTATTACTCGATCCTAGGCTCTCATCAATGAATTTTAAGAAAACAAATCTATGGGTCCTCTACTTTACCTGCCTTTCACTCACTTTTGGATTTAATAGCATGAAACAATATGGACAAAATAACAGCGTGTGCTCCAATCCTTAAATAGTCCGCAAAGGCGAAACTAATTCCTATTTATTTCAAGAGTTATTATCTAAGATATTATCTTGAATGAGAATCTCAACTACTCCAAAGCTTTTCCTTCTCTATAAATTCAGGTTAGCCAGCACCCCTCCTTTCTCAGAGCCATGCATGATCACTCAAAACATGCTTCCTTCCTTCTCTATAAATCCAAAGATAAGTATATTTCTATTGTTTGGTTTTGATGAAGCATGCAACCAAAGAAACTATGAGGAAATATCTGTGGTTAACACCTACATGCTCTTTCTCTCTCTCTATTTCAATATTTCTTTTCCCTTTTTATTTACAATTAGTTTTTGGTTTTAGTGGATCAAATGATTTCTGATCATCCTATTAGAAATTGAAGGCTTCGGGAAATGTATGATAACAAGACAAAACCTGTATTGCAGCTAGGCGCCGCTAATGAAGCAAGCCCAAGCAATTTGCTTCGGAATTCATTTGCTAGGCCTAGCCGGCGAAGCGAATTTTGCTTGCTTCGCCGGCTAGGCGAGGCGAGGCAATGGCAACAGTAGCGAAGCCAAAACCTGCTCGCGAGGTAAATTGGTCGAGATAGGCGAATTTTTCTCCCGGCTCGGATGCTATTTTTATATATTTTTAAATTAATTTGAAATTTAAACAAACTTTTTTATTAAAATTTTTTTAAATCAAATTGCAATTCCATAATACAATTTGTTGTTTTTTTTTATATTAAAGACCGAGCTCACTCGGGCTGCCTATTTATCATTTCCAAATATTGATCTCAATGAGAGAGAATCAGTTATACGTAGTTCTTTTCTACTATTACGGATCTTACTCACTACTCATCGGTGCCAGTTGTGGTTCCTCCTCCTTCAGTGCCGGTCTCGTCCGATCCTGTAAGCTCCTTAGCTAGATAATCCGAGTCCAAAATGATTGTATTTTGTTTCGTGACAGTTGCTGTTTCCCAATCTTGCGAGCAAATCATGCACTCCATTGTGTCGTACGCCAAACTGCATCTCTTATCGCTTAATATCCTACCACTTGTACTAAAAACACTTTCTGACGCTACTGCGGACACTGAAGCAGTTAGTAAATTATGGGCCATAGTAGAAAGCACCGGATACAAATGTCCGTGGGTTTTCCACCAGGCTAAAATATCAAAATCATCTATAATTAAATCTACTCAGTTTCTAAAAATATTGATAACTCGTTTAAAAATGACGATGATGAGGCTACCGGGCCTTTTGCCCTTTTCTTCTGTTGAATAAGTGTTAAAACTGGAGTCGAAACACTCGAGCTGGGCGGCGGACTACTAGTTCTAGCAGAAGAAGATCGTACAACATACAAATCAAACATTTCATCTAAATTACTTCTAACGATACTAATATAGACATCAATATTTACACCATGTCCCATGGCCGTGTGGAACCCACACTACTACAAATAGGGGTTGTCCCTACGGATAAATCCGTAAGAGCAAACCACCGTCCCTACGGTTATAACAGTAGGGGCATGAAAATACACCGTAGGTGCACACGTCGCAGGTACAAGTCTTAGCCTTAAATATGCCCCTACGGTTAAATACTTGCCCCTACGGCTTAATGCATAGGTCCATCTGTCCCTACGGATTACACTGTAGGGACAAAAAAGTTATTTAATTTATTGGTTTATAAAATAAAATATTTGGCCCTACGGATAACTCCGTAGGGCCAAATAGATGCCCGTACGGCTCCATGCGTAGGTCCAGATATGTAGGGGCAAAATATCAGCTAGCCTGATATATTGTCCCTACGGATAACTATGTAGGGACATGTGTATGTCCCTACGGTCCAATCCGTAGGGACAAGTCTAACCCCTCTTACTGAGATCATAGGGGCAAAATATCAGGTATCCTGATATTTTGTCCCTACGGATATATGTGTAGGGACAACCTTTAACCCTACGGATTAAACGGTAGGTGTAAACTTTAGCCCTACGGATTAATCCGTAGGTACATATTATCAGGGTTTTTTTAAAAAAAGGGCTGCCTGTTTTTTTCTCACCCTGTGCACAATAATATATACATCATATATAAAAGTAATCAACACGCAGAATATATACCGCAGTATTCATAATCAACATCTCACGCATAATACATAAAAGAAATCAACAAGCAAAATACGATATCAATCTAAATCAATATTAAGACGCAAACACCACCAATATCAATATCGTCTAAAATTTATACAATATGTATCATATAAGTAAATACACGTTTAAAATATAAGAATCAAAAAGCTACCCTAGCTCGATCCAGCTCCACCTCTGATAAACGTCGTAATCTGGCGCGCCTGATCCTCGAATATACCCTGAATCAATATCTCGAGCAATGCGGTGTATGCGGAAGTCTGAACGGGCTGTGGAGCTGTAGGAGCAGTCTGTGCAACCGCCGCCGAGGTAGTGGGTTGCGGATCCGCAGCTGCGGGAGTCTGAGCGGGCTGTGGAGCTATAGGAGTGGTCTGCGCAACCACAGCCGAGATAGTGGCTTGCGGAGCCATGACCGAAGGAGATGCATGTGGAGGCTCAGCCGAAATACCCTGTCGCGTCTATTCAGTTTTGTGTGTAATAAACGAATAAGAACTGTGTATTAGTCGAATTTATATCATTATCAGGTTATGTATATTTGATTAATCATACATACATAGAACTGTGTATTAGTTTGGAAAACCGTAGTTTATTTTAATCAGACAGTTCTATATATGTATGATTAATCAAAGCTAAGTCTACAACCAAATAAGCTCAGGCTGCATACTAATATTGGATATATTGTTATCTATAATATAACATAATATTTTACTATTAAGTAGTATACATACCAACATCTCCTTCAACTCCTGGACGGTGGCCTTCAAGGTGTCCAGTTCTTGCTCGAAACGTCGCTCACGGGAGATAGAGAAAGTAACTGCCAGAGTAGAGTCCAACCTCATATGGACCCTGCTAGGATCCAGTCCCCGGCCTCTCTCCCAACCTTTGTGGTGCCCTCCGTGTGCGGCGTCTAGGACTGGGGTCAGCAGTATCGGATCGTTCTGTCCAGTAAAATCGATCCCCGATGCCTCCGCCTGCTCAACCACCCGCTCCTACACCCACATTAACCAGTAAAATATAAGTATATCATTTAAATTTAAACCTTTCAAAACAAAAATTTCAAATAGGGGTTGAATAAATATTAACACTTACGCAATACTCCTGAGTAGCGGTGTCGGGGTATCGAAGCTCGCCCGTGGCGGGATCTGTCGAGGTGCCGTGGACGGCAAGATACGCGGACAGCACGCTCGGTGTACCACCCTGGGCCAGGGTCTGAGCTCTCTGCAATTCGCCAAAAATTTACATATATTAGAAAATAACTCTTAATATTACATTATATCACAGTAGGTCTATTGTAATTTACCGATAACTCCATGGCACGAGTAATATTCCTCGAGCCACCTGTATAAGTGGGTCGACCCCTCTTCGCCGACTTCCTATTCTCTTTATTTTGATCGGCATGTTTCTGCACAACACATTCAAATTTAGTTTTCTAATTAAGAAACACAAAAAAATAAATTATATACTAAATAATGAATTACATTTAAAATACATACCTGTTTGCGTTGAGAGTCGAAATATTGGCACAATAGAGGCCATGTATCTACGTCGACTCTCGCAAAGGCCGTGTTCCCCTCCGAATGGCGGCCGCGACGTGAGGGCGTCTGGCCTGAGATTCGGGGCAGATGCTATATGGTTTTATCCGTCTACCTCTCCGAAGATGCCAAGTTGATTTATGGCACCGTGTATCGGAGGTTTAGACGGATGCAGCCGATGTAGCAGACTTCGTCAGATTCCCCCTCAGGGTGAGGGGTTTTTGATTGTGGGGACGCTCTTCCCTGCAGGCACAAGCCCCTGCAGTTGATTACGCTACCGTATTGCGGTAACAACTTTCTCCTTCTCCAGAATTTCACTTCGTGTCGTGGGTGTTTGTTTTGTTTGTGGTTGCCCGTGGATTGTATACGGAGACTGAGTAATGCCGTCGCCCGTAGGACGTGGATTAGTCCAAATCCGTATTTACTTAGATTTGGGTTTGGTGTTTTAAGGATGCATTAGTCGCGTTGCGGCTAATATCAACTTAAACGTTCGTTAAGGATACGTTAGTCCTGTTTGAGACTAAGATCAACTTAACGTGATAATCTATTTAATATATGGCCGTCGGGACTCATCACCTCTCTGACGTCGTTGAAGGATTACAACGATAGGTGTCAGAGGAGTTCAGAGATGTACCCTTGAACCAAAGTTGATTTGGAATTTTATAGTCCATTTTAATGTTTAAGGATACGTTAGCCGTGTTTGGGGCTAAGATCAACTTAAACGGGACCGTTTAGATCCGGCAAAAGAGCGTTTGGAGGCTTTATTGTTCCAGTTTAGGGACGTGGTGGTCTGTGTTCCAGTTTAGGGACGTGGTGGTCCGACATTAGTTTAAGGACGTTTCGGTCCAATATTAGTTTAAGGACGTTTCGGTCTAATATTAGTTTAAGGACGTTTCGGTTCACGAGTTTAAGGACCCCGCAGTCCATATTCATGTGTGGTTGTTGGGACCCGTCGCCTCTCTGACATCGTTGAAGGATTACAACGAGAGGTGTCGGAGGAACTCGGAGATGTACTCTCGAACCGAATGTAAATTGATTTAAGGGAGCAATATTGCTCAGTCAATTTAATTTGAGGACTTACGGCCAAAATTGGGCTAAGTCCAGTTGGAAATGTTCAACACCCTTATTTATTTTTGGTCTATTAGACCTGTGTTAGGGCTTTGCCCACACCTAAATAATGCATTGCATTACTTCTATTTTTTTGTTTGGGCTCTGCCCATAAAAGATGCAGAGCATCAATTTATTTTGGGCTCTGCAAGGCATCTGCATAGCATTTTGTTTGGGCTTTGCCCACTTATAAATGATGCAGAGCATCAATTTAATTAGACTTGTTTGGTCTTTTAATTGGGCCTGGCCCTTCATTAAAATGCATTGCATTTGTCAGGCGCTTTGCGCCAATCACTGAGCGCAAGCGCTTGTGGTGAGGACACGTGTCATGCTCTGGTGAGCGCAAGCGCTTGTGGTGAGGACACGTGTCATGCTCTGGTGAGCGCAAGCGCAACAGTGCAGTGCGCTGCGCTGTTGCGCTGCTGACACGTGGCGCGCTCTGGTGAGTTGCGCCAATTCTAGAGAGCAAAGCTCTATTTCAACAGCGCGTAGCGCAAGTTGTTTAGATGCTGACACGTGGCGCTCTCCCAAGAGCGCGACAGCGCAGTTTGTAAGTGCAAAGCACTAAGAATCTTTTAGATTCAAGAATAGAAGTGCAAATCACTATTTGATTTCTTGATCTAATTTAGATCAAAGAAAAATAAGTTTTTCTTGTTTTTTTTTATCTCAGAGAATCAAAAGTTCATGAAAAGTGCAAAGCACTATTTTATTTTATTTTTATTTTTATTAAAGATCATTGATCTTGTTTTTAGATCTATGATCTGTTCATAAGAGAACTTTCTCTTTTTCTAAAGGTTTTTACCATTTTGTTCTTGAGGAGTTTTTCAGAGTTCTCTTTTTTTTTAGAAAAATGTTGATGATCTTGAAATGAGGTTTGGGGTCCTTTTTATAGTACTCATAAATTAGTTAAATTTGTTACAGAGATTTTTTTCTGAGTGATTTGGGGAATTTTCCCCACCGTTGGATCTTTGATCCAAGGGCCCCTGCTTTACAGAAGAAAATCTTCTTGTTTTAACAAGAACAGAAAAGATTTATTCTGTTTTGCGCAACTCCCCCAACGCGTGACACATGTCGCGCAGCTCAGCGCTTGCACAGCTGCGCTTGCGCAACTGCGCAGACACGTGTCGCGCAGTACAGCAATTGCGCAACTGTGCTTGCGCAGCTGTGTTCGCGCAACTGTGCAGACACGTGTCGCGAAGGGCAGCGCTTGCGCAACTGAACGTTGCTTCTTTTATTATTTTTTTTTAAAAGAGCTCTGCTCTGATTGGACGCACTGCCTTGGGCGTTGCGCTGACGTATCAACTTCTGACACGTGGAGCGTTGCGCGCAGCGCACGGGATTTGAAGCGTTGCTTCAAAATTTGAATTTTTGAAACTCAAACAGAGCCTTGCTCTGATTGGGGAAACAAATTCCCCCCTACCGTTGCGCTCACGTGGCGCGCACGTGAGTGCAGCGGTGGCAAGATCCTGGCCGTTGGATCAAGATGGGTAATTTGAAGGGACGCAGGCGCCTATAAATATGACCCTTGGTCCTTGGTAATTCCTTACCATTTCAAGAACTTTGATTCAGAGCCTTGCTCTTGCTTAAGAACTCTCAGAGCCTTACTATTGCTTCTTCCCAAGAACTTTAAAGTTCAGAACTTAGAATCACTCTAGGTAAAAAATTTAAATTAATTTAAATTAAATTTAATTAACAGAGCCTTGCTCTTATGGATCTTTGATCTAAAGAAAACCCCTTTGGGGTTTCTTCAACGGAGCCTTGCTCTCAAAACCTTACAGATTTACAGAGATCTGGTCCATGGGTTTTAACCCATGAACAGAGCTTTGCTCTTGGATCAAATGTAGATCTTTTTTTTTAGATCTGAAAAATGAAAAAAAAAATTTATAAGTTTTCATGGATTTTTCAAGGTTAAAAAAAATGATGGATCTTTCCATTATTACCACAGAGCTATGCTCTTTTAAGGAATCTTGTTCCCCTGAGACCAGAGTTTGACAAATGTCACTTCTGTGACAGAGCTTTGCTCTAAAAGAGGAGATTTTCTCCTTGTCTCTAGGGATCTCCCATCAAGGAGTGTATTCTCTTGGGAACCTTTTCATTAATTGACAGTCTCATCTAATGATGGGGTTGTCTTATTAAATGATGTACCGTCATCCAGATTTTGTGGGTCCCTCTTTGGTCCCCTACCCACTACATCACAGTGTGGAGTAAGATTTTTTAAAATGCCAAGCGTTAGAATACTAACGGTTATTTTTGTCTTTCTACAGGAAACATGTCTGACGACTTGTCTTTCCCCTTTGTTCGCTCGGAAGGAGGGTTCCCCCATTCGCCAGTGGACCGGGTGGCGTTCGCTCTTATTAAAGATCATGACCCCGAGTGCAAAAAACTCCACCTGTGGAGAAGGTGGTGCAGTCAAATCATTCAAGGTCGCCGCAGTTTCAGTTCTGCCTCGCCTTCTGAGCCCATAGTGACGATCCCTTATGCGGACGAACCCCCGGTGAAGTATGCCGTGGAGGTTAAAAATTGGAATTCTGACGACCTCCTCCAGCCTGCAATCGGTGCCATCCCCGTGCAGCCGCCGCCGGCGATAGACATTCTGGGGAGGCGAATCTGTCAGGGTGAAGCACGCCCTTGGGGACAGGCTTATAATATTGGACTAATCTTGCGACCGCCCGCCGGATATTTGCAATGGGCCCGGTACATCTTATCGGCGAAAAGGACTCATCTAACGAAGATTGGTTTATATTCGGCCATCTACGTTTCACTTTTCGAGTATCCCTCTCCTCCAACGTGGTGGATCAAGGCCTTCATTGAACAATGGAATATCCCCACCCACACCTTCCTGATGACGGATAGGGAGGTCTCCATCTCCTTGGAGGAGTTTGCTGAGGTTTCGGGTCTACCAATGAGGGGGGAGCACTACGAGGAGCTGCTTCCTCCTGATGAATACATCTTTGCCACCAAGCCGCTGGTGTTTGACTTGACTCCGGAGAACGCCATTCAGCATCAGTATCCGGGCTTGGTGAAGGTGTTGGAGATCTATGAGGGACTCCATCTGGAATCGGGTGACCGGGGTGTCAGTTTCGCAGATTTTATTGCCCGCTTCATTTTCCCGGAGTTCCTATCAGATCGGAGTGAGAAGTTCGCCCAGCTTGATGACCCTTTTGGTTTCAGCTTGGACCGTCGACCCATATCAGAAAATGACCATAGGGATTTTTATCTCCCCAGCGCTGCTATCGCCGCTTTCTCAGAAATCGCCGTCCCGGGCATAGACGAGGAGACCTTTTTTATTGGGTTCCTGGGCTTGTGGCTATGCAGCTTTGCGCTCCCCATGCACCCACGCCTCATGCGGCCCTCCGTCTTTTACCCAGCGCATCGGATGGTGGCTGGTTTGCAGTTATCGGTAGGAACCGCCGGGCTGGCTTACCTTTATAATGGACTTAGTGTAGCGGCGGACGCTGGTGAGCCTGGGGTACAGCCTGCTAACTTCCCGATGCACTATTTCACTTCTTGGATGGAGATGCATGTGCAAGGGGTGTTCGGTGCCCATAAGACTCCTCCGTTCTTTGAGAAATGTAGACTCCCAAGAGTCATGCAGTTGGTCGGGGCTTCAATTGTGGTTGCATCCCCGCTGGAATCTAGGGGGCTGCTCCTTCGTCCACATCTGGTCGGAGCGAAGGTTTCCTTTATGGATAAGGTTATAACCATAGGCTCAGAGACTACTAAGTCAGTAGTGTCACTACGCGATGATTTCAAGGACGGGGCTTCCGTATTGAAGGCTCGGGAAATCCTCCACCTCTACTCCATTCGGCCGGGCTATCTAGTGTTTAGGCAGAATGAGACAGCACTTTTTATGAGGTACAACCCGCACCGATTTGCTCAGCAATCGAGCTACAACCAAGGGATCCCGATGGAAGCTTTCTTGGAAAAGCCCGTGGTCAGCCGAGAGGGGATGAAAAATGCAATGCACCATTTCACATGGCTTAACACGGGTTCCTATTTCTTTATCAGCGAACCCAGCTGTGTCCCCAAGATGCTTAACACGTATGTGGCTTGGTATGCGCATGTGATGGGCCCAATTATCTTAACGGAGAAGCGAATGTTGGTTGACCGTAGGGGTGCGCCTCCTGGCAGTGATCGCAAGGCCCCCTTGCAGCCAAGGATCCCGGTCACTCCTCCATTAAAAGATGCCGGAGTCGACCGACCACGCGTGTTGAGCCCCCCGCGTGGATTGCCGCTGTCTGCTACGGTGAATGCACCACAGGCGCCCCGTGTTCCCACGAAGACGGTTAATGTAATATCGCCAAAGTCCGGCGCAGAAGCGGATATCGGGACCCGCCGCCCTAAGGTGACTGCCAAGCGCAAATCAATTCCAGGTGCACCTAGAGCTGGCGGGCAAAAGAAGAAGTCGATCCTTTCTCTTGACGCGATCCTCAATTTAGAGCCTGAGGCCCCTCTTACCAAAGGAATAAGTGAATATGGCAGCAATAAGGGCTTCTTGGTAGACCCCGCAGACACCAATTTGGCGGCCGCTATTGCAGCTTCTGAGCGATCAGCAAGGCTCGAAGCGATGTTAAGCAAACTCGCAAACTCGCTGAGTCAGGTAATCATTAGCCGCTTTCTTCATCATTTCATCGCATTTTTTTTATTATTCTTGACTAATACTTTTCCCATTTTCAACAGGCGTCTCTACTGAAGAAGCTATTGCTGCCTCTTTGAAAACTTTCCAGCAGGAGGAGGAGAAACGTGCTCTAGCAGGCGTTGTTACGTTCCACCCCCTTTTCTTTTATAAGAAAAATTTGTTATCTCTTCTGATGGTCAACCTAACCTTCTTCCTTTGTTTCTTTGTAGGGGCTATATCAGTTGATGCGGGGATCCTCCCCAAGCCTGTTACTGAAGTCCCGGTCTCGTCGGGGCTGCTGCAAGAGCCTCGACTTGACAAAACGACGAGGGATGCCTTGAAAAATTTGGAGGCATCCCTATTCACGGACGAAGACGCCTCTATTAAGGAGGATTTGGTGGCATCCGTCTCAACGGCTCGGGAGGAGAGGAAGCGGTTGAGACGCGAAGCAAAGGCGCACAGAGCTGCTTTGGCCATGGGAGCGGGCCCTAGCACCATCCCTCGCGCTGATACTCCCTCCGAAGAGGCCCCTGTCGCCCTATCTACTGCTAGCAGGCAAATGGAGTGCGCTGTTCGAAGTGCAAATGATAAATCCTTTTCAGGTAGCATTTCTTTCAGAACCTTGTCGTAAGAATTATAAAGCCATCAGTTCTTATGTATCCCATCTTGCAGGGCCAAGTCCAACCGAGGGGGAGGCGGAGACCGTTGAACCCAGGGAAACAGAGGGGGCGGTGCCTGCCGAACTCGAGCTGACGGTGAGCAACGTCGTTGGGGCTACAGGGCTTGAAACAGAGGTTGGGGGATCTGCAGCCGAAAGGGTCATTGATGCTGAACCTGAAGTGGCGGCAGATGAAATAATTGTCATAACCGAGCCGAGGGTAGTTGCGGGCGAGGCGCTTGAGGCTGGAGACTTCGCGATGACGATGGACGAAACAACCGTGACCGCAGAACCCGAGGGAGCAGCGGGTGAGGCGGACACGATTCCTGAGGACGAGCTAACCGCTCCTTCTCAAGAATCTGGCAATGCTCCAATCATAGCCCTCCCCGCCTATGGTCCCCCGCCATCTCCAGGGCTTGCGAGCACAACAACGGTTCCCATTGAGTCGGTTGATGAGGCTACGGGTGGTGGCCTCATGTCAATGGAGGAGGGAATTGCCTCAGTTTCGACTGGCAGCTCGTCGGGTAAACTTCGAGTTACCATCATTCCCTTTTTTTTTATATATCTTGCGATCTTTTCTAACAAGTTTGTCTTTGTTTTTAACGCAGGCGCGGCCAGTGCCGATGCTCCATTGCTCGAAGGAGCACCGTCAACTACTGCTTTGGCGGTGGTCACCTCCCATCCTTCCCTTATGCCATCGCGGATGTTGGAAGGTATGGATTTACGACTCATGAGTTAACCTTTTAAACGTGTAGCTTATGTACTAACGTTATACCACTGTGTCCTTTCAGGAGTGCTCTTTGATCATCTATACCAAGTGTTGCTTCCACACTTCTCCTTCCCATCCGAACTCGCTTCTCCCTCTAGTGGTGCCGGTGACTATATTTTCATTTCGATGTCTTTCTTTTTCCCTCTTTTTTTTAGCAATAGGATTATTTCTAACTTTTCCTCTTCTTTATTGTAGTGCCACAAATCGAAGGAGGGGGTGCAAGGTCTGCCACGCCACCGGCCCTTCCGACCTTACCGTCCGTTGCAGCTGGTATAGTAAATCTCCTTCTTTTTTTTATGACCCTTCAACATCTCTTGAACCATCATTTAACCATGTTTTGTCTTGCTGCTATCGTTCCGGCTCCGGTCCCTCTTGAGTCTCGTGTCCTTTCATCGGCAGGCCCTTTCTTGAAACGTCCATCTTCAAAGGGTGTCGTGATGAGTTTGGGCATGCTGAGTGGGTATATCGAAGAGCTTAACACGGACGCTCTCCCTTCTGCCATAGATTTCGCTGTGGAAGTTAACCCGATGTTGGCGGCGCTCGTAAACTTTCACAACGAAGGTGTCGTCGAATCTTGGGTTAACCACTGCAGAGAGATCGAGGCCTGCTTGCATCGGTTGGAGTCGATGCGTCCTTCTTCTGAAGTTTTGACCATAAGCATCCAACGGACAGCTTGGCTTGAGCAAAGCGATTCTTATCTCCGCCATTTGGAGCAAGAAGCAGCTTTACGGTTGAAGGAACGTCAGGAATCTTCAAGCGCAACTGCTCGCCTGCGTGCTGAAGTTAGGACGAATGTTGCTGAGGTGAAAGCCGTCTTTGAAAGCCTTCTGGAGCGTATCTCTAATGGGCTAGCACTGAAGCGGAAGCTTGATGCCACCGAGCGTGATGCCCGATGCCACGAAGCAGCTCAGCAGGTCGTTGGGGAACAGCTCGCATCCTTCATGCAGCAGCGGGCTCAAGTAGAGGCCGAACTGGCGGTGGCGGTTGATCAAGAGAAGGCGTGGAAGGAAGCACGCGAGAAATTGATAGAGCTGTTCAAGAGGCTTCCTTCTCCCTGAATATTTTGTATCATTTACACACTTGTAATTTTTATATAGTATATATACATTCTTTGTTCTTTATACGATTCGCCTTGTACTTTGATCGAATTTATGAATAAAGATACACATTCCTTTTTGCAATGTCTTGTACTATCTCTTTGCTTTCTCCCTTTTCATCATGATGTTTTCGATGAACCTAATTGGCCGATAACTTAATTTCTCCAAGAGATAGCGATGGCTTAGGCCGTAGGTTCAGATCTGCCGCCTAAGACTTTTCAACTCTATGAGCCGTGAGGGTCTCATAGAGACTTTTCTCCCTACGGATCGAGAGGATCTCGTAGGTGGGTTTTTTCTCCTTAGGAATCGTGAGGATTCCTAAGTGTGGTTTTTTCTTATAAGTCGTAAGGATCCTACAAGAGAATTTTTCCCTCTTATGAGTCGAGAGGACCCGTAAGCAGTTGTTTCCCTCCTTGTCGAAACTCGACTTTGGAGAGTGAGACCCGTGAATAGTATGCAAGAGATCGTTTTAGATCGACTTGTAGGGTCCCATTTTTCAGAAAGCAAGTTTTTCAATCCCTGCTGCCTGTGGCTTCATCTTGCGAGTTGAGACAAATTGGGAATTCTCCCGTGGAGACACTGGTGGCTCTGCGAGTTGACGTGGATCAGGAGGCTCTCGTCACGGAGTGTTTGTATCCGTGAGTCGAGGAGTTTGCTAGGGATTACTTGTTTCCCAAGCGCCAAGGATTATTTGTTTCCTTAGGGTTTGAAACGAGTCGAGGATTTCCCACGGAGGCGCTGGTGGCTCTGCGAGTCGACGCGGATCAGGAAGCTCTCGTCAAGGAGTGTTTGTATCCGTGAGTCGAGGAGTTTTACCAGGGATTATTTGTTTCCCAAGCGCCAAGGATTATTTGTTTCCTTGGGGTTTGAAACGAGTCGAGAATTTCCCACGGAGGCGCTGGTGGCTCTGCGAGTCGACGCGGATCAGGAAGCTCTCGTCAAGGAGTGTTTGTATCCGTGAGTCGAGGAATTTGCTAGGGATTATTTGTTTCCCAAGCGCCAAGGATTATTTGTTTCCTTGGGGTTTGAAACGAGTCGAGAATTTCCCACGGAGGCGCTGGTGGCTCTGCGAGTCGACGCGGATTAGGAAGCTCTCGTCAAGGAGTGTTTGTATCCGTGAGTCGAGGAGTTTTGCCAGGGATTATTTGTTTCCCAAGCACCAAGGATTATTTGTTTCCTTAGGGTTTGAAACGAGTCGAGAATTTCCCACGGAGGCGCCGGTGGCTCTGCGAGTCGACGCGGATCAGGAAGCTCTTGTCAAGGAGTGTTTGTATCCGTGAGTCGAGGAATTTGCTAGGGATTATTTGTTTCCCAAGCGCCAAGGATTATTTGTTTCCTTGGGGTTTGAAACGAGTCGAGGATTTCCCACGGAGGCGCTGGTGGCTCTGCGAGTCGACGCGGATCAGGAAGCTCTCGTCAAGGAGTGTTTGTATCCATGAGTCGAGGAGTTTGCTAGGGATTATTTGTTTCCCAAGCGCCAAGCATTATTTGTTTCCTTGGGGTTTGAAACGAGTCGAGAATTTCCCACGAAGGCGCTGGTGGCTCTGCGAGTTGACGCGGATCAGGAAGCTCTCGTCAAGGAGTGTTTGTATCCGTGAGTCGAGGAATTTGCTAGGGATTATTTGTTTCCCAAGCGCCAAGGATTATTTTTTTCCTTGGGGTTTGAAACGAGTCGAGAATTTCCCACGGAGGCGCTGGTGGCTCTGCGAGTCGACGCGGATCAGGAAGCTCTCGTCAAGGAGTGTTTGTATCCGTGAGTCGAGGAATTTGCTAGGGATTATTTGTTTCTTCGGAATTGGACTGAACCGTCGAGATTTGGCTTCGTCTTCTGGCGGAGCCTGTTGGGAAAGTATGGTTCCCTCTTTGTTTACGCCCTTGGATTGTATACAGGGATCGATGCGATCTTAACTGTAGGGCCAAAGTTTTATCATCATTTTTTTGTTTTATCTCCGCGATGCTCTATCCTTTCAGCTTTTATATCGCGAAGGTCGCGATTGCCCAATCATTTCGGCTATTTTTCGTGATGCCCAATCATTTCGGCTATTTATTTTATTTTTACTCGCTGCTTTTTATTGCGAGTTGCCCAATCACTTCGGCTATTTTGCATGTATACATTTTTACTTGCTGCTTTTTATTGCAAGTTGCCCAATCATTTCGGCTATTTCGTATGCATGTTCGGCTTACTGGCCTTTCGCCGTAAACTTGAAATTAGACACCGATTTCGGCATCAGCACCGCTACAACTGGGATATTGCCAGGAGCGAATCATCATTTGCCTCCGTCGATGTCGAACAAAGGTGGCTTAGCGAACAGGGTTAAGGCACTGTCGACTAAGGCTTTTAACTTCATGAGCCGTAAGGGTCTCACAAAGGTATTTCTCCCTACAAGTCGTGAGGATCTTGCAGGCGTATTTTCTCTTTAGGAATCGTGAGGATTCCTAAGTGCATGTTTCTCTGTAAGTCGTAAGGATCCTACAAGAGGGCTTTCTCCTTGTAAGTCGAGAGGACTTACAAGGTTTGTTCATTATGCGTACATATCCCCAATCTCGGATGGGACTTGGTTAGGGAACTGTTTATTCGCGCCCGTGGATTGTATACAAGGGCCCGTATTGAGCCACTTGTAGAGCAATATCGAAGGTTGTGGGGGTTGCTTAAGCATAGGTTTAAGTCTCTGTAACTTAAGACTTTCAAATCTTATGAGCCGTGAGGGTCCCATAAGAGAGTTCTCCTTGCGAGTCGTGAGGATCTCGCAAGTGTATTTTCTCCCTAGGAATCATGAGGATCCCTAAGTGTGTTGCTCACTTGTGAGTCGTAAGGATCTCATGCGGGTGGTCCCTCCTTACAAGGTCGAGAGGCCCTTATAAGTGTCCTTTAACGAGGTTGCGCCCTTTCAGTTTTTCACAAACACTCGCCGGTAGCCATGCTGTTTTTACTCACGGAGCCTTTTCGGGTTTTCATCCGTGCCCATTTTGCTTATGGACATACCGTTTTTTTTTATTCTTTTTTTAAAAATTATTTTATTCTTTTTTTTTTACGAGGTCGCGCCCTTTCGGGTTTTCACGAACACTCGCCGGTAGCCCTGCTGTTTTTACTCACGGTGCCCTTTCGGGTTTTCATCCGTGCCCTTTTTGCTTATGGACATACCGTTTTTTTCATTATATTTTTTTTCTTCTTTTTTTTTATCTTGTCAGCCTATGGATGCTGTGGTAGTAGTTTAAAGACGTTTCGGTTTGCTACTAGTTTAAGGACATTTCGGTCCGTCGTTGAGAGGTGGGCTGTTGCTTATAAAGCTTGAGCCTAGGAAGATAGCGAGCGGACGTAGTCATCGTCATCTATCATTGACCTAGGCTGTGGCTCATTAAGCGTAGTATTTCTTTAGGAAGCGACCGTTTATCGGCCTGAAAGGCCTTTCACCGTGCATATCTATGAGTAGATAGGCCCCGCCCTGGTAGACCTTATCTATGATGTACGGGCCTTCATAGTTTGGCTCGAATTTTCCCCGTTTGGCGCGATTGGGGACCATAGGCCTTTTGACCACTAGCACGAGTTCGCCTTGGCGAAATGTCCTCGGTCGGGTCAATCTTTCATATGAGCGCGTCATCTTTTCTTTATAAGCTTCCAAATTTTGCTGTGCTATGAGCCGGGTTTCATCAAGGGCGTCAAGCTCTTCAAGCTGAAGGTGAGCATTTTCTTCGTCCGTCAGCTCGTAGTGGACTGCCACTAGTAGAGAGGGTAACTCTATCTCGAGGGGGAGTACTGCTTCTGTCCCGAATACTAACGCATATGGTGTTGCGTTTGTGGCCGTCTTAAACGTAGTTCGATACGCCCAGAGAGCTTCTTGCAGTCTTTCGTGCCAGTCTTTCTTATTTCGCGACACTGTTTTCTTCATGATCTTCGTCAAGGTCTTGATGAAGGCCTCAGCTAGACCGTTAGCTCGTGGATTATAAACCGAGGAATATCTCCAATCTATATTGTGTTGCTGCGTGAAGCGACTGATCTTATGGCTTCTGTAGGCTGGCCCGTTATCGGAGATGATCCGTCTTGGCGTTCCAAACCGATATATGACATGCGTCTTGAAGAAATGGAGGATATTCTCCGTCTTTACTTCCCTCAGCGGTACCGCTTCTGCCCACTTAGAGAAGTAGTCGGTCGTCGCTAGGATGAAACGATGTCCTCTAGACGATGCTGGTTCGATGGGGCCGACTATATCAGTCCCCCACATTTCGAATGGCCAGCTAGCCACCGTTGGATGTAGTGGGTTCGGATGCTGACGGATGAAATCCCCATGAATTTGGCATGAGTGGCATTGCTTCGCATATTCGAGGCAGTCCTGGATCATCGTGGGCCAATAGTAGCCCATCTGTTTGATCTTTATCTTCATCTTTGGGCCTGCTTGGTGAGAACCGCAGAGTCCGTCCTAAGCATCTCAGCCACAGAGAATCAAATGACCTCTTGTACAGAGTATCATTGACGAAGGCGAAAGATAGAGCTCGTTTCATAAGCTGATGTCTTGCGGACGCTTCTTCAGGCAATCGGTGGGACTTGAAGTAATCTATGAAGACTTCTCTCAAATCCTCATTATTTTTCCAGTCTTTTACTTGCAGGGTTGTCTGCTCACTTGCTCCTTTTTCTTCGGATGATTCCGGAGATATTTCTACTGGGGCAAGCACCCGACGGCTTTGCACCACAATTTTAACGTCATCGAGGTTCTCGTCAGCCAGTTCTTTAGCAAGTTTGGCCAATGCGTCTGCTTTGCTGTTTTCCGCGCGCGGTATGTTTTCCAAAGTGTAGGAGGGGATTTGGGTCAACAGCTGTTGCACCTTTTCGCCATACTTCACCAATTCTGGTTTGCATGTCTGGTAGTCGCCGTTTATTTGACTAACGACCAGTTGGGAATCTCCATATATGAGAAGATTTTCAATTCCCATGTCGATGGCGATCTCGAGGCCTGCTATCAGAGCTTCGTATTCGGCTTCATTGTTTGTCCTCGGCACTGTTAAGGAGAAAGCGAAGCGCATTATCCCTCCTTGTAGAGTCACGAAGATGAGGCCTACCCCCGATTTGATTATAGGGGTACTTTGTTTGCGCTTCTTTACGGAAGACGCTCCGTCGAAATAAAGCTGCCACCGGGTATTATCACCGTCGATCGCATCAAACGCATGTTCGTCTGGAAGATCGCAATTCAAAGGAGAATCGGCGGGTATCGGATGTTCAGCGAGGAAGTCGGCAATGGCCTAGCCTTTCACTGCCTTGAGAGGTTGGTACGTTATCGAGAACTCTATCAAGAGCAAGGCCCATTTAGCAAGTCGTCCCGTCAATATGGCCTTTGACATTAAATACTTAAGAGGGTCTACCTTTGAAATGAGACGGACTTCATGTGCTAATGCGTAGTGTCTGAGCTTTGTTATCGCGAAGATCAACGCCAGGCAGTGTTTTTCAATGGGAGAGTAGTTGCTTTCTGCCCCTAGTAGAACTCGACTTAAGTAGTAGAGTGCTCTTTCTTTCCCTTGGTCGTTTTCTTGTGCCCATAACGCGCCTAAAGAACCTTCAAGGGCGGTCGTGTAAAGAATGAGAGGCTTTCCCTTAACTGGAGCAGCCAACACTGGAGGGTTTTGTAGGTATTGCTTGATCTCGTCCAGTGCACCTTGGAATTTGTGATCCCAAACGAATGGGGTTCCTTTCTTCATCAGGTGGCTGTAGGGAAGGCACTTGCCTGAAAGATTGGCTATAAATCGTCGTATGTATGCGAGCTTCCCTTGGAGAGACCGCAACTGTTTGAGAGTTCTCGGCGGAGGCATTTCCATGATCGCTTTGATCTTTGACGGATCTATTTCAATACCTCGGTGCTCGATGTCGAACAATGAATCCCAGGAATTTGCCTGAGGAAACTCCAAATGCACACTTGAGCGGGTTCATCTTCAAGTTGTATTGCCGAAGGCGTTGAAATACGGTGTTCAGATGCTCGAGATGTTCCTCATATGATTTGCTTTTAACAACGAGGTTGTCGATATAGAATTCGACGATTTCATGTATAAGGCCATCGAAGATCTTCGTCATGGCCCTTTGATAAGTGGCACCGGCATTCTTTAAACCGAAGGGCGTCACTTTATAACAAAATATCCCTAGAGGAGTCTTGAAGGCTGTGTGCTTCTGGTCTTCGGGATGCATCTTTATCTGGTTGTACCCCGATGAGCCGTCCATGAAGGAGAAAATCTCATGCATGGACGTATTGTCTATCATCAGTTCGGTGACTGGTACTGGGAAATCATCCTTCGGGCAAGCTTTATTAAGATCCCGGAAGTCTACGCATATGCGCACTGTCCCATTTTTCTTCATCACTGGGACGATGTTGGCGATCCATTCAGGATATTGAACCTCCTGGATAAAGCCAGAGTCGATCAGCTTTTTGACCTCAGTGTTGATGCTCATCTCGAGCTCGAGGCGCCTTCTTCTCGGCGCTTGTTTGACTGGCTTGATATCCGAGGATATCGCCAATTTATGTACAGCAACTTCCGGATCTAGTCCTGGCATCTCGGAATAGTTCCATGCGAAGCAATCTTTATGCTGTACAAGGACGTCTTTTAACGCAGCCACCCTTTCTTCAGATAGTAGCTCGCTGACAAAAGTCGGTCGCGGGTCGTTTACCGTCCCCAACTCAATTTTCTTGAGGTTATCTGCAGTGGTATGGATTCCATCTTCCAGCTCTTTCGGTGCTGGTGGAAATTCTGAGATTATCTCGTCGTTGCTGTTTTCGAAGCACCAGGAAAGGTTGTCCATGTTCTCGGGCTCTTCTTTTAATATTGTTATCACATGACAAGTACGAATTCGCTTCCGATCCGAATGTGGAACCGGTTCTTCTTTCGTGGCCTTGGGCTTGTGCTTCTGTGGCGGTGCTACCCTCCAGTTGTCGGACAGAGTGAACTTGCCAAGCTGATACTGATCTTCGACCCAATTCTTGAAGGTGAAGCAATCTTCAAGAGGATGCCCTATTACTCGATGGTAAGAGCAATAGTCCGGGTGTGAGACTTCGCCCGCTTGTTCAGGGTGTTTAGACTCCGGCAATGTAAGCATTTGATGTTTTAGAGCAAGATCAAGTATCTTCTTCGTCTTGTCCCGAGAAAACGAGTACGCTCGACCCATTTTCTTCATGAGGGATAGATCAATAACGCTCGATTCCCGTTTGCGCGGCTTCTTAGCCCTACTTTGTTGCTGTTGAGCGCCTTTTTGGCATTTCGACTTATTTCTGCTTCTGTGCCGAGCCTTCTTTATAACAGGTTGGCAAGGAGCGGCATCTTCATTCTTCATGGCTTGTTGGAGAAGGCGTTGCGTCTTGGCTTTCTCATAGATGGCCATCTCGCGGTTGTGATCATCTCGGACTTTTTGACCAGCTTTCTTTATAAGTTTGTCCATTTGTTCCTCGAACGACGGACTGGGCTCCTTTGCATCTGGAACTTTCACTGGCTTAGGATTAGCGTCCTCCAATTGAGCATCCGCTTCTTCATCAAGGTCATACACGACGTAACAGCCGGGTAGTAACTCTCGTTTCTTTGACCGGATGTATCCAAGCCCTTTTGTTTCCATTCTCCCGTTAGGCAGCTTGCGTTGAGTCCCGGGAACGTTCCAGACCCTGTCATAGAATTTGGCTTTCCTAACGGTCTGTTTGAAGGGTATCCCCTGGCGTTTCAGCAGCTTCTTCAAACCCTCTGTATAATATCTGGGAAGATGGATAGGCTGAAGCCTGTCGAGCGTAGGATCCGCGCCATGCCAGATTTCTTTTTCCACCTTGGTTTCTTCAGAGCGGTAGAACATAATTGCTTTCTCACTTTCTCGTTTGGGAGGGATATAGAATGTCCGCAGCTCTTCTACACTGTAGATATTAAGTGCATCCAGTTCTTTATGGTGTTTAAGCGGCACTATTGGTGACCTGTAGACTTTGCTCTTCGTCAGCGGACGTTTGTATTGAAGGTCGAGCAGAGAATACAGCATGGACTTCATCTTCCGAGTCGCTGCCAAAGATTAACGTAGGAGCTGGTGGTTCCGGCTTGTTGTGTTGGGGCGGACCCGAATAAACCATCTCCTCTTCCTCCTTGGTATCACTGCCGAAGACAGGGATGGTAGCGTTAGTTTTATTCTCCGGCTTGTGACACTTCTCTGTGTCTTCGAAATCCGGTAAGAAGTATTTCGCGTCTTCATATTTGCGGACCTCGTTCACAGAGAACGGGTTCAGTTCTCCCGTCACGGTATACTCGAAACCATCGTTAATATACTTCATACACTGATGTTGTGTAGAAGGGATGATGTTGTACTCGTGTAACCATGGTCGGCCGAGCAAAGCGTTGTAGCATGTCTTGGTGTCTATGACGTGCACTTAATGTCCGTGATGAGTAGCCCGAAGCGTAGCGTCAGTATCACAGATCCAAGAGTCTTTGACGATTGGGAGTCGAACCCGGAGATGGTGATCTTGTCCCGAGCAAGGTGCTGGACGCTCATGCAGATTTCCTTCAACACCCGCACGTTGAGTAGGTTAACAGACGATCCGTTGTCGATCAGGATTTTGCCTATCTTTATATCATGGCAGTATCCCGAGACATAGAGAGGGCGATTGTGTTCGCATGTCCCAAGTAGAAGGTCTTCATCGCCAAAAGTAACATCAGCCGTGTGCACTTCCTCCAATTCATCCTTCATCTTTTCCTCGGCCAGGCATGCTTGGAATTGTTCTGTGTCTTGGAGCGCTTTAATCAACGAATCTCTCGCCTCTTTTGATAGCAAAAGGGCGTCAAGAATGCTGAGCTGTGAGGGCAGCTTCCTCAGATGTGCTAAGACGTTGTAATCCACCTTATTCTTCTTTGGTGGGTCTTTGGCAGCTAGCTCTTCCACCACTTGGTCATCTAAGACGATATCTTCAGAGACCTTTTCTTTCCCTTTATCTTTCCTGTTTAAGGGTCCGAGGTTCTTTTCAGGCAGCGTCCGATTACGTAGCCGGATATTTTCGCAAACCTTCGGTTCTCCTTCTTTTCTCGAAGCGGACTCTTTAAAGAGAAGGGAAAGTTCTAGCTCTTCATCAGAATCACTCCCGAATGTGGGCACTTGTGATCTACCGGTGTTAACCATGCAACAATCGCCATTAGTTCTTTTAAGCCCTTCGATCGTATTTCTTTGCTCCCGACGAGTTTTGCGTTTCTCTCGCTTGAAGTGTTGTCGATGAGCAACATATCCTTGCCACAATCTATCGAAAGCTTTGCACTCTTGAGTAGGGTGTGAAACCTTCTGATGATATAAGCAATAGAAGGGGTGCGTTTCCATTTCACCAGTGATGTTTCCTTCAGAGGATGGTAGCTTCATGCCCATTGATATGGCCTTAGCAAACTTTTTTCTCATCTTGAATTGGCTTTTGTCGGCAACGGAGGTGTTCAGCTCCAACAGGATCGTCTTAGCTCCTTCATCAAGTCGCTGGCGCTTGGCCTTTTCAAATATAGCCGCCTCGCGTTCTCGATCAGCTTTACTTTTCAACCGAGCTTCATTAAGGAATGTGTCAATTATTTCACCTGACGTCCCCAGAACTTTTGGTTCAGAACCTGCCCCCAGCTTTTCGGTGCAAGGAGTCTCCTCATCGTTCGTGATCGAACGGGAAATCATATGACAACTGGCCACATATTCCTCGGATTCATCCGATGAACTTCCTTCCTCATCTTCTTCTTGAAAAACGTGATTGAGGAACTCTTGGAGCGTAATGGGAGTCCGTACCTTTTGGTTGTATTCATCCAGCGCGTCAATTTGCTTTTGTAAGTCTGTGCGTTTGGCTCCAGGCTTCACGGGCTTCGTAGATTTCTTCTTCTTCTTTTTCGAAGATTTTGACGGCTGGCTGCAAGTGCTTGAACCACCACCATCGGTCTTTGGAGTTGGACGTGGTTTCAACATCCCTTCAATGACCTGCGGTTCCAACGGGTTCTTCTACTTGATCGCTGGACATGTCTGAAGATCGTTTAGCATCCTCTTTGTCTTGGCTGATAATACAACCTCCCAAGGAGCTTCTTCAATGACGGAGCATGTTGCCCCCGGCATATTCGTCCCCTTAGAGGTGTGGAGCTGCGGGGGATTCACCTTCCATTTGTCAGATAACGCGAACTTGCCCTGTCGGTACTGGTTTTCAAGACAATTCTTGAAAACGTAGCAATCTTCGATCGGATAGCCCAGTACTCGATGATAAGGATAGTAGTTGGGCTCGTTGACGTTACTTGGTTGCAACGGACGTTTTGGATCCGGCAGATTTATGAGTCTGTTGCGCAACGCCAGCTCGAATAACCTCCTCGTTTTATCGCGGGGAAAGAAATAAGGACGTCCCATCCTATCCTCAAGGGGTACGTACGGGCGCATATTATTTTGACGAGCAACCGGCTTCGAGTCGCTCGGTTGTTGTTGAGCATTAGCGACGACGATCGCTTTTCCCTTCCCTTTGTCATTTCGGGAATCTGGCCTTGGAAGAGGGGGTTTATGGCCCATTTGATCCATTTGCGCTAGTTTGTCAATCAAGGCCTGGAAGGTAGTCGGCTTGAAAAACATCATAAACTGCGAGATGGTTGCTTGTGGATCGAGGGTTCCCACAAACATACCTACCGCGGGAGCTTCTTCAATGCGCTGCTCACACTTTGACCATAAGTTCCGCCATCGTATAGCGTACTGAACCCACGTCTCGCCGGGTTTTACCCTGGCGTTAATCAGTGCTGTCATCGGGGTACGATCACTGGCGCTTGCAAAACGCTGAGTAAACAGCAGCTCCATCTCCCCGAAGGTTTTAATAGAGTCGTTCGGGAGCTCAGAGTACCATTCAAATGCCGTATCTGATAAGCTTCCAACAAATTGGCAAAGCAACAGCTTGTCATCACCACCGGTGTTGCTGCAGAGTGCCCTGAACTGGGCAACATGCTGATGAGGATTGCCCGTCCCCTTGTAGACATGGAACTTGGGAATCGTATAACCTGGCGGGTACTTGATTTGATCGTACCAACTTGGATATGGTCTCCCCGTTTTCACGACCTGGCCGGCTGTTTCGGTTGCATGATGAACCCATATTTGTTGGGCGATGTATTCATCCAAATCAGCTTTGGAGATTGTATCCTCTTTAGCTGTGAACAGAGCTGGTGGAGGATTCGACGTCTCTCCCCTATCGTCTTCAAGAATGATCGGGGGATCTTCAGCAGATGGATCTTGTTGAATCATCATACCCACCATATCCTGGAATAGGAGGGCCATTTTCTTTATTGGCTGCCTGCTCCGCAGCTTCTTTATCTTTCTTCTCTAGTACGCAACGAAGGAATTCAGCGTCCGTTTCTTGTTCTTGACGCTCGTCCGAGGATGTTTCAGGGGTTTCTTTTTGCCCTGTAAGTGCGGCCATAGCGTTCATCATTTCTTAGAGCTTCTGCTGCTGCTCCTGAGCCTTGGTCACTGACCTCGTGTGCGGTCTATGACCTGATGATATGCGGCTATCTTCTTTTCCCGATGCCATGTAAACCGTATGAACTGTTATGACCCCTGACTTGGGGCGTTTAGGTTCACCATTTTTAACTTTTGCCGCTGACGCGGGAGTTTTCTCTGGCCTCCTTCTTTTGTGGGCCGTTGAAGTTGAAGGAACCGTTGAAGTGGGCATCCTAGCAGCTGTTGTCCCCTGCTGTTTAATAGGACGGTCCTTGTCTTTTTCCACATTCGCCTTTTTCTGGCGACTAGAGTGACCTGGGTCAATCACAGAGTATTGAACCCTCCGCCAAACTTTATAAATTTTTGAAGACAGCCGTTGAGGGGGCTGTTCTTTCTTCGTTTCCGGAACTTTCTCCGCGGGCGGAGGAGATCTTTTCAGCGTAGCGGTTGGAGAGTTCTTACGTACCCTCCTCAGCAGTTCAAAGCTGTTTCCAGTTGGAATAGCAGCGTTGACTTCCACCACTGGAGCCGGTGGAGTTAGCCCTGAGGGGGAGTTGCCCCCTGCCTTCCTCACTCGTTGCCAATGGCGACGTCGAGCATGACGAGCCGTTGGGGCTGGCTCGGAGATTGAGACATCTTCTTTTTGCCCCTTGTCTGAATGAGGCGCCGCCGGTGTTAACCTCTTAAAGACTGAGGTGGTCTTTTGAGGGGTGATATTCAACCTGTCGAAGATGGATCCTCGAGCAGGAACAGAAGCAGGAATCATCAGTCTTGAAAAAACTGACTCTTTGACAGGGGAAGCCGCCTTGACGACTTCTGGAGCAACAGTTATTACCTTCCTCGGGACAGCCAATTTAGAGTTCTGATTTAGCCTGGTGAAAACAGAGGCTGTCGGTTTGGTAGTGAGCGACCCGTTGACAGGGGCCGTCGTAGCATTGAGCCGGTCGAAGACCGACTTTTTGTTCACTTCCAGTGCAGGTATTGGCGTAGGGAAGCTTGTAGGTAGGATCATGGTCCCGAAGAACAGACCAGTGGTGGCTTGGGTCACCTGATCTACCGGCAGAGTGAGGAAGGAAGCCGCTTGGGGCCCATATGCTACACCTCCCAGTGAGGTGGAGCGTCCGTTGCAGTGGCACTTCGAGCAGTTGGTGTAATTAGAGGCCATTGAATCTTGAGTTCTGCGCCAGGAAAAAGACCAAATCTTAGTAACTTGAAATCCGAAGGCAACCATTTAACAAACCGCGATTGGTTCGCGAGGACGACACACGAAGTGTGGAGTGGAAATAGGAAAAGGTCCCACCGGGCGTGCTAGAATCTGTTACCCTCCGAATGGCGGCCGCGACGTGAGGGCGTCTGGCCTGAGATTCGGGGCAGATGCTATATGGTTTTATCCGTCTACCTCTCCGAAGATACCAAGTTGATTTATGGCACCGTGTATCGGAGGTTTAGACGGATGCGGCCGATATAGCAGACTTCGTCAGATTCCACCTCAGGGTGAGGGGTTTTTGATTGTGGGGACGCTCTTCCCTGCAGGCGCAAGCCCCTGCAGTTAATTACGCTACCGCATTGCGATAACAACTTTCTCCTTCTCCAGAATTTCACTTCGTGTCGTGGGTGTTTGTTTTGTTTGTGGTTGCCCGTGGATTGTATACGGAGACTGAGTAATGCCGTCGCCCGTAGGACGTGGATTAGTCCAAATCCGTATTTACTTAGATTTGGGTTTGGTGTTTTAAGGATGCATTAGTCACGTTGCGGCTAAGATCAACTTAAACGTTCGTTAAGGATACGTTAGTCCTGTTTGAGACTAAGATCAACTTAACGTGATAATCCATTTAATATATGGCCGTCGGGACTCATCACCTCTCTGACGTCATTGAAGGATTACAACGATAGGTGTCAGAGGAGTTCAGAGATGTACCCTTGAACCAAAGTTGATTTGGAATTTTATAGTCCATTTTAATGTTTAAGGATACGTTAGCCGTGTTTGGGGCTAAGATCAACTTAAACGGGACCGTTTAGATCCGGCAAAAGAGCGTTTGGAGGCTCTATCGTTTCAGTTTAGGGACGTAGTGGTCCGTGTTCCAGTTTAGGGACGTGGTGGTCCGTGTTCCAGTTTAGGGACGTGGTGGTCCGACATTAGTTTAAGGACGTTTCGGTCCAATATTAGTTTAAGGACGTTTCGGTCCACGAGTTTAAGGACCCCACAGTCCATATTCATGTGTGGTTGTTGGGACCCGTCGCCTCTCTGACATCGTTGAAGGATTACAATGAGAGGTGTCGGAGGAACTCGGAGATGTACCCTCGAACCGAATATAAATTGATTTAAGGGAGCAATATTGCTCAGTCAATTTAATTTGAGGAATTACGGCCAAAATTGGGCTAAGTCCAATTGAAAATGTTCAACACCCTTATTTATTTTTGGTCTATTAGACCTGTGTTAGGGTTTTGCCCACACCTAAATAATGCATTGCATTACTTCTATTTTTTTGTTTGGGCTCTGCCCATAAAAGATGCAGAGCATCAATTTATTTTGGGCTTTGCAAGGCATCTGCATAGCATTTTGTTTGGGCTTTGCCCACTTATAAATGATGCAGAGCATCAATTTAATTAGACTTGTTTGGTCTTTTAATTGGGCCTGGCCCTTCATTAAAATGCATTGCATTTGTCAAGCGCTTTGCGCCAATCACTGAGCGCAAGCGCTTGTGGTGAGGACACGTGTCATGCTCTGGTGAGCGCAAGCGCAACAGTGCAGTGCGCTCCGCTAGTGCGCTGCGCTGTTGCGCTGCTGACACGTGGCGCGCTCTGGTGAGTTGCGATAATTCTAGAGAGCAAAGCTCTATTTCAACAGCGCGTAGCGCAAGTTGTTTAGATGCTGACACATGGCGCTCTCCCAAGAGCGCGACAGCGCAGTTTGCAAGTGCAAAGCACTAAGAATCTTTTAGATTCAAGAACAGAAGTGCAAAGCACTATTTGATTTCTTGATCTAATTTAGATCAAAGAAAAATAGGTTTTTCTTGTTTTTTTTTATCTCAGAGATCCAAAGGTTCATGAAAAGTGCTAAGCACTATTTTATTTTATTTTTATTTTTATTAAAGATCATTGATCTTGTTTTTAGATCTATGATCTGTTCAAAAGAGAACTTTCTCTTTTTCTAAAGGTTTTTACCTTTTTTTTCTTGAGGAGTTTTTCAGAGTTCTCTTTTTTTTTAGAAAAATGTTGATGATCTTGAAATGAGGTCTGGGGTCCTTTTTATAGTGCTCATAAATTAGTTAAATTTGTTACAGAGATCTTTTTCTGAGTGATTTGGGGAATTTTCCCCACCGTTGGATTTTTGATCCAAAGGCCCCTGCTTTACAGAAGAAAATCTTCTTGTTTTAACAAGAACAGAAAAGATTTATTCTGTTTAGCGCAACTCCCCCAACGCGTGACACGTGTCGCACAACGCAGCTGTGCAGACACGTGTCGCGCAGTGCAGCGCTTGCGCAACTGTGCTTGCGCAGCTATATTCGCACAACTGCGCAGACACGTATCGCGCAGTGCAGCGCTTGCGCAACTGTGCTTGCGCAGCTGTTTCTGCGCAACTGCACGACACGTGTCGCGCAGTGCAGCGTTTGCGCAACTGTGTTTACGCAGTTGTGCTTGCGCAACTGCTCAGACACGTGTCACGCAGCGCAACGCTTGCGCAACTGAACGTTGCTTCTTTTATTTTTTTGTTTTTTAAAAGAGCCCTGCTCTGATTGGACGCACTGTCTTGGGCGTTGCGCTGACGTATCAACTTCTGACACGTGGCGCGTTGCGTGCAGCGCACGGGATTTGAAGCGTTGCTTTAAAATTTGAATTTTTGAAACTCAAACAGAGCCTTGCTCTGATTGGGGGAAACAGGCCGGATTATATAGGAGGGCCGCTCTCTCTGCCTCGGGGGTCGCCATCCATAGGGAATAGCCGTCGATCTTCAACTCATTTCCATTATATTGGAACTTCGATTGCATGTTCTTCATCAGGCCATGGTACAGAGCGTGAAGATCGAGCACCCTCCCAGGATGATCAGGGTCGGGTACAGGCTGAAAATCGTAATCCAACTGAAAATAAAAAAAAACAATGTTATTAAATTGCAAATGTTAATAATAAATATGTTGGATAAATCAAATGAAAATATATATTAATACCCGAGCCTGATCCCAGAAGAGGGCGAATGAGCGCCGGTGCTGGTCGCCCCACTCAACGTGAAGTGGATAGTTCTTTACGAGGCAGCTCTCATCCCCCATATACTGGCCGAACCTCTCGGCATAATCGCCGGTGTAGCGATAATCAGGGGTAAAAGAGAGAGAATGCTTCCCCCTAGCTCTGTCGGGCCTCAGCCTGTGGGACTGATTCAAGCCTTGAGTCCCCCTCTCGGGATGGGGAGGCCCAGTATCTACAAGAAATATCAAGACAATCAATATTAAGAAAAATTGGTATTAAGAAATCAAGGTTTAACGAAAATTGAAGTGTGATATATACCTCCGGCGACAGAAGCACGAGCCTGGGCCCGGGAAGCAGCACGAGCGGGACGATAGTTTCTCTGGTGAGGAACAGCCGGTGACCCGGACGTTGACGCATCTCCAACTAGAAAATAAACATCGATAAAATTACATTAAGTTCATGTTTATTCTTAAAGGATATGTAAAATGAATAAATATTTTATATTTATTCATACAAACCTACAGACTGAGCGGAGGGTATGGAAGTGACGGGAGTGGGCCCTGCACCAGACAAGGACGTACCACCTATAATTAGACAATCAAATATCAGCTATATAAGTAATTGCAAAAATAATACGTATATTAATAATATAACATTCTAAATCAACATGTATACACTATAGGATATATAAACATACCCGCAGGTGCGGTGGTGGGCTCTGCCGGAGATGTGAAGGCACCACCTACAGCTCGAGATGTAAGTACGTAAGAGCAAAAAGAATGTATGTATATGTATGATATAGCATTCTAAATCAATATACATGTACTATATGATATATAAACATACTGGAGGTGCGGGAGTGGCCTCTGTCCCTGATGTGGACGCGTCACCAACAGCTAGACAATCAAATATTGACAATGTAAGTAATTTGACATGAACATGCATATATATCTATAATATTGCATTCAAAATGAATATGCGTGTAATATACCTGGATGTGTGGCAAAGGCTACAAAGATGGAGGTATCAGAAGGGGTCTCCGATCAGGGTGCAAGACCGACCATCTGAAGCTCCCAACACAGCTCTCCGGGCGGCAGAACCACTCTGCCTCTGCCTCTACCGGTGCCACGGCTAGAGCTCCTACCGCCCCTCTCTTCTCCCGTCATCATCGTCAAATCTAGATAAAATGGTTTGTGGACGCATTAGACAATCATTACAACATTGACTATATATGTATAGATCGTAAAATGTGAAGTAACATTACTGATAACCTTTTTCGTTTCGTGGGCGCATTAGACATATCTACTTGTATTTCATCATCGCTATCATTTCTAACCCACGTAATTTCATAATCAGCCGAAGACAACCCGTCTTTCGAAACAGACGGTCGGAACACTCTAAGTCTTCTCTCTTCTTCATCCGCATCGCTGTCCTCGAATTCTGAGACATCGTAGACATCACTGGGTTTCCAACGGCATACGACACTCCATCCCGGATGCTTCAAACACTGTGAGTAGTATACTTGAAACGCTTGGTTCGGAAAGATAAACGGATCTTCCTGACCGTAAAATCGAAGTGTGTTCACACTGGTTAATCCATATTCATCTTTCCAGGTCCCGAGATTGCTTCTCCACTTACCCGTATCGGTTCGCGCATCGTACCAAGTACACTGAAATATATAAAAGGGTTATGATCGTCCGGGATATTGGATGCCAAGTATACAATTTAAGTATCCATAATAAATCACACCATCCGATCCGACCATCGCAATCCCACTATTCTGAGTGGTTCTAGATGTTTCTATGTCCTTAACTTCGAATTTGTATCCAAGGACACCGAATCCTTTATAATATGCAACCTCCATACTAAGAAACTGAGCTAAATATCTTGAATCACTCTCTAATGATGCAGACATGTTCGGATCGTGGATCTAACAAAACAAATTTTATGACAAATACATAACGATATAAGTTTAGATTAAAACTGATAGCAATAACATGTTATTCGAATAAGTTACATGATCTGCAACCCAATCGCAAAAATTATCCTGATGATATTTTTCCAATCATTCATCGTTCCAATCAGGATGCCCCTCACGTACCTCGTTAAAATGAATTATGTTCTCGACAATAAATTATGACATTAATATTATATCATTTCATACACACACAAACACAAATATAACAATTAATCCAAACAAACTTACTCTCTAATTTTTTCAAGACATGCGCTATTGAGCAAGATAAACCGGTATATCTTGTTGATAAACATAGTGTCTACCCACTTATAATCGGCTTTACATATGGCCCGTCTTGAATTCTTCGAGGCCGGTTAAGTCTCGTCTCAATGTTCTCGTCCAAATAGCGGGAACAAAATATGGTTGCTTCATCTAGAAGATAACCTTGCATGATAGAACCCTCTGGTCGATTTCTATTGCGTATATACTTTTTAAGAGTATAGAGGTACCTAAAGAAAATATGTTGAATAAATAAATACGGGCATACAGGACAACAATAATTTTAAAAATTGCGCGAAACGAAAAATTCCACATAAATCTCGACGGGATATATCCATCGATATTGTACCGGTCCGGCTAACTTAGCCTCAGTTGCAAGATGAACCGTCGGGTGTATTATGATATCGAAAATGACGGTGGGAAAATATGATCACACTTGCAAAATATCAACGTAATAGAATTTTCTAGTTTCTCCAGCGTCACAACATCCAGTGTTTTAGCGCATAACTCTCTGAAAAAACAATACAAGTCGTTGATTACTAGACCGACCGATTCAGGGAGGGAAGTCCTGGGGGCTAATGGGAGAAGGTGCTCCATGATAACATGGTGATCATGACTTTTCAGCCCATCGATCTTGCCTTTCACAATTTTCATTTTCTTACTGAATGAACCTGAGAAACCTGTGGGAACTTTCAAATCATGCAACACCTGTAGGAATATTTTCTTCTCCGGTTGTGACATATGATAAGCGGCATTAGGAAGTACAAACTTGCCTCGTTTACCCACTACCGGTTTAGGATGCAATTCACTTCTAATTTCCCAGTCCTGTAGATCCATCCGAGTATTGAAGTTGTCTTTCGATTTCCCCGTCTTTACAAAGAAGCAAGTTGAGTTCATGCTCGGATACTCCCTTCTCTATGTGCATGACGTCCAGACAATGACGCACTAAATTTTTTGACCAGTACGGAAGCTCGAAGAAAATGCTTAACTTGTTCCAGAATGGTGGTTTGACCTGTTTTGTCGGATCCATCCCGAAGGTCACATTATCGTAACCATCCCACTGAGCAGTCACGTCCTCTCCGGACAATGGGGCTGGAGGTCCAAAAAGCTCCTGATGACCATCAAAGTGAACAGTGTCTAACCTGTAGGGGTGGTCTAAAGGCAAGAAACGTCGATGACCGCAATAACAAACCTTCCTGCTAAAATTCAAGAATTTCGATGTTGTATGTTGATGGCAATGAGGACATACTTTGTGACTATGTACGGACCAACGTAATAGTATTCCATAAGCAGGAAAGTCATTAATTGTCCACATTAAAGCTGCACGCAATATGAAGGTTGTATTTTTATTTGCATCGTAAGTTTCTACACCATCAATGAATAGAGATTTTAACTCCTCGATCAGAGGTCGGAGATAGACGTCGATATTGTTTCCCAGTGAGTTTGGTCCGTCGATAAGAAGAGGCATCATAAAGTATGATTGGTCCATAACCAACCAAGGCGACAGATTATAAACTATCATTACAACGGGCCATATGCTGTGGCTTCCAACCATATAGTTGAATGGGCATAAGCTATCACTAGCCAGTCCAAGCCTGACATTGCGAGAATCGCTACTGAATATTGCGTGCCTTCTATCGAAATCCTTCCATGCCGTTGAATCTCTTGGATGACTCATTTTTCCATCTTCA
Source organism: Agapanthus africanus (assembly GCA_030015575.1). Classification (NCBI taxonomy): domain Eukaryota; kingdom Viridiplantae; phylum Streptophyta; class Magnoliopsida; order Asparagales; family Amaryllidaceae; genus Agapanthus; species Agapanthus africanus. The sequence goes on from JASDDO010000019.1 coordinate 27,208,771, forward strand.
CTTGGAGGAGCACGGTGATGCCAAATTATTGCCTCGGCTGTTTTCTTGCACCTGAATAGCCTCTGCAGCCTCTTTGTTATGGGAAAGTATCGAGCTATCTTGATAGGTATATCGAGCTTTTTATCAGAATCTTTCGGCTTATACCTGGCCTCTCCGCATGTTGGACACTCTTTCAAATCTGAATTCTCTTTCCGGTACAACACGCAATTTTTAGGACATACTTGAATCTTCTCACACTTCAGATTTAAATCAGACATTATCTTCTGGGCTCCGTACCAGCTGCCGGGCACGTTATTGTTAGTTATATAAAAGCCCTAGAGGCCATTACTGTACATAGGATATATATTGTAGTGGATGCTGGGACATATATAGGGAGGGCTTTCTCGCTCGACATGATAGTATGCTATCTGGTTACTATTTACCTTAACGTGTATACTGATTGTCTCTCTATTACATATTGGTAAAGCCCTTAGGATATGTACTTGACTACCTGGACTATGATGCGGATCATACTAGTGGGGACATGGTGGTCCATAAGTACATCCTTCAAGGTCCCTAGTCGTAGGTGTATCGAGACGGGGCATCGATATACCAGAGTAGACTAGCCTATACCTTCTCGACCCATACAGATGGGCGATGGATGATCCCATATCCATTGATGTTTGACATCAGAGATGATATACGGGTGCTCAGTGGAGACTGGGTACACTGGACGGACTCGCCGAGAACTCCCAGATGGTATTATACCTCACGTCAGATGGCAGTTCTCTGGTGACACCGGTACAGGTTAGTCTGTAGACCCGAGATTGTCATAGAGTCTTGTGTGATTCCCACTGTGCTTTGATTTCCACCTTACCACGTCCAAGAGGGCATGCAAAACGGCGGTTTTTGGGTACAGTCCCGATTCACATGGAGGCAATGAGCGATAAGAGGGGATTCGTCTCTCCCGGTATTAGGGATTGATGTTGCGATATACACGACTGGCCATAACTGGAAATCCCTGGCCAGGTTTGCAGTGATATACTGGTAAGAGTTATCAGTAGTTTCACGATTGTTATGAACCTCACGTCGGCATGACTTATCGAGCTATTGGGGTCTGACGTTTACCATCCCTAGGCGAGATATGCGACATATCAGACGAACAGACCGGACTGTACGGTAAGTGTTACTGGTTGGATTCAGAGGAGTGTGAGCGGGCTTGCTCGTCGATCTTCTGATCGCTCAATACCCGGGTGGCCGTTACGTTTAGCAGACCGCTTGCGGCTTGTGGGTGTTTGATATGATCATCACTTACTGCCGGCGTATTGACGAGTCTTTAGAGTCCTACACAGAGGTTTCCTGGCTCAAGCGAAACGAAATAGGAGCGCATATGAGATATGTGCGGGACCGAGAATAATGCGTGTATGTGATACTGTATTCTATTCTCGCGATGAATGTATCGATTGGTTGTATGCGATATAACCTAGTTATCGAATCGAGGATTGATTCGATAAGTCGATACATTAGATATTAGTCGGTCATATGCGATATGACCGGATCGTTAAATCAAGTGTTGATTTAATGATTTAATGTATAATTATATATTTGATATATTACTTTACATTAACTAGTATTTGTTCACTTAAAATGGATTTTCTCACTTGATGTGCACATTGTATATGTGATATATTTTTGTGCACTTGATTGTATCATGTTTGATGATACATGCAAGTTTGGGTGTATGTTTAGTTTAAACCATGTTTAAGTGAATGGTTAGGGTTTTGTTTATTTACTTATTCATTTATTCATTTATTCATTTATTCATTTTTGGCAAAATGAAAATGGTGGCTAATTTTGTTTCTTTGCTTTAGCTTCATGAAGCTTCTTTAGATTATCTACCATTTTGTCTTTGCCTAAACCTAACCATTCACCTAACCCTAGTTTATTCTCTACACTAAACCATGGTTGATAAAATGATAAGAATCACTTTATTTCCATTTTATTAATCATTCTTATCATATTCTTTTTCTTCTTCTTCTTCTTCTTCTTCTTCTTCAAGAAGAAAGAAGCTTGCTAGCTTCAATGGTGACTTGAGATAAAGAGTGAGAAATCCAATTCTAAAGTGAACCCACTTCCTATTTCTTCATCCTCTACCACTTTCCATGTAGTATAGGGTGTTTTCTTCACAAGTTTCATGACTTGGTGAAGTTGGAGCTTGATCTTGAGTTGCCTCGACGTAGATCATCTTCGGCATCGAAGTCGACGACCTAGCCCGATCATTTCTCCGACGAAACCATCGCTAGAGTCTGGGATCTGATGATCGCAGCGGAGGGACGTCATCGCGGAGCTAAGGAGGTGGAGGACCGGATCTGCAAAGGTTGTAGTCACTTTCGTTTTTAGTTAAAGTTAACTTGCTTGCATCGCCTTACCTCTAGTTAACGATCTAGCGTTAGGGTTTCTTTGGCACATGAAAATTTTTAATTGGCCATGTTTGATCACTTGTAGAAGCTCATGGGTGTGCCTAGGAACCCTACAGTGGTATCAGAGCCTAGCTAGAGCCTTAGGCGATGCGTAGACGAAGTTAGAAACCCGATCGAACCCCGAAACCCTAGCTTTAACCCTTCTCTGTACATTTTTTGAAATCGGGGATTTTTGAGAATTAAAAATATGCAGAAAAATCAGCAGGCTTTTTTAAGAATTACTGTGAAGCACGTGCGCATAACTCGACCAAATGGCCGCGGAACCGCGGCAAAAGCATGGCATTTGCGGCGGTTCCCCGGCCGTATAGGAGCTTCTTGTAATTTTCTTTGCACAGTAATTCCTATCTTTTAGTGTTGTATTTTCTGGGAATTTTTAATTTGCACTCAAGAGTTAAGTTTTCTGGGTTGCTTTGGGAGTTCGTAGATTCGATCGGATTGTCTAATTTTGTCAGTGTGTTTTTCCAGGTAATTTTGGAATATGTTGAAAAGTTCGACCGGATATAAATACCCACTTTTTCCCCTGCCGGGAAATTTCCAATCGTTGGATTTTTCCGCAGTTTAATGACGTTCTAAGTAGTGCAAGTAACGCGATGGTCCCTCTAGAAGACAACAAACCTTAACTCGATTATGTGACCGTCTTGAACTGCCTTTTGAACCTTAGGGTTTGGGGCAGTACGGCGTGCCATATGTGAGGCGTTGGCTTGACCCTTCTACGGCTGGACCGTTAGTACTGAGGCACGAAGTGAATGTTTTTAAACTTATTTCATGTGTTGAGCTGTTTCGGGAAAACTTGGGTGTTCGATTGTTCGATCGGAAAGTTTAACATTTTCTATTTATCCGGAATGTGATGCAATATTTGGAATCCACAAGTAGTTATGAGATAACTGAATGAATGTTATAAACATAGCAGTTTAGTCTCACTTGATCGGTTGCCATGGAATTTTGATGTGATCAAAAGTCTGTTGCAATTACGTAGCGTACGCGGATACTCGCCGGGTAAACTTAATAGACAGCCTCACCCCATAGCCCCGACCAAGTGACTGTAGGAGAACCCCATCGCCGAAAGCATCCGTTCGGGTACTTGCGGCAGTGGTGTTCCGCCTTGGTGCACTTCGTCGACGGCGTCGGGGGTGCGGCCGCCTACTAAAGTTTGCGACGAGCATTCGATCAGGATGTCGGGAATCTTGTTGAATTGCCCGACTTGATATTGAAAAGAGTTTTCGATAATAAGACTAAAATGCGGGGTTTATAATTGTTAGGCATGCGATGTCTAAGTATTTCATTTGATTAGGCATGCGATGTCTAAAGAGTTTGCGGATTCTAACTGTTGTAGTTTTACACTTTCTTTTCTGTGACCGTAAGTGTAATATGTGATATCGCCGGTTTCGTTGCTATATGTCAACGACAATTGGGATGCGCATATTTACTTATGTTGATAACATGTGATGTTATGTGTTGCTGGATATGTTATATTGGATCGTCGTGTTTGAATAGCCGGGGGTTTTTATGTGAGATGAGTGTTTTTCATTTTCATTCATGTAAAAACTTGTATGTAATATTCTTTTATTGGGGCACTTCCAGATTGCGGATGGTGTCACCTCAAAGGGCAGTTCAAGACGGTCACATAATCAAGGAAGATGTCACCTTTTGTATATTATTTACTTTTCTGCACTAAGATAGACCCAAGGAGGAGGGCACAAGTAACCGGGTTCTGGAGTCCAGTGGGAGACCAACTCGAGGAGTCGAGTCCGGGTCTCCTAACTCTAGAATTGGTAGGGTTGCTTGCTGCTCTCGTAGGGGTCTAGGGGTATGGGTTTAGCTATTCATCGCGACCGTGGAATCCGTGTTTTATACTGGCTCGTATTGAAAACACGGGCGTCCTAGTATATCCAATATTTCATATGTTTCTTCTGCTGCGATATTTGTGATGTGATCATGTGATGTTCTGTGATAGATAAAGTATATAGTATATATAATATATTATATAGACGTTACTTATGTTTTACACCCGCGCTAGCCCTGCCCCGCTCTGCCGTTAGTTACCTAACCTAACGGTGCACGAGGGGACATCGAGGCGAATGCGGATGGCATAAGTGTACGTCGTATTTATCTGTGATGTTTAGGTAACTTAAATGATGGGACTTCATTAATATGATTAATGAAAGAAAAGAAACCTAAAGATGTTGTGGAATCGAATTTTCAAAAACCAGGTAGCTACAGTTCTTGCTTTACATCGCGGTGTTCCTTGTAGAACATCCTGCACCTTATTTGATAAGGAAAGGACCGAGATCCCTTCACCGGGAGTGACTCCTTTAGCAATAACTGGCAGATGCTACAACCCTCGGTTTGTCTTTTGATTGCTTCTATAGTTTTTGCTTTGCACAGCGGTATATATGATATATCCTGCACCTTATTCGATGAGAAAGGGCCGACGATCCCTTCACCGGGAGTGACCCCTTTAGCAAAACTAGAAAAGCCTAAAAAATACTCCATTTAAAACCATTTGATTCCGCAACGATATCAAGTTCTTTACGCAATAGGTTTTCAGAAAAACCTGTCGTAGCCCCCCGTCATTTCAGATAAGTTGTATATAGTATTCGTGCTGCATTTGTTGGCTTTCGTTAAGGTGCAGTGTGCGGTAGCTATGTGCTGCTTATTTGCTGCATATGATGCGATTGGATTAGGGTAGTCGTACGGCTTTGTTGGCTTTCTTCAAGGGTCGTGCGGGTGGGTTTAATTCAATCAAGAAATGTACGGGTTGAACTTGACTAGCGGGCTATGCTTTGTTGGCTTTCGTCAAGGTCATAGCACGTTAGGGGCAAAATTATCGGGAATTTCAAGTGTTAAAATTTGCAATGAGATTGCATACCTTCTATGAGATAGTTGGATCCCGATACCCACTGCGAGTAAGAGTTACTCCTGAGAGAGTTTTACACATTACAATTAGCCGATCAAGTAGGTGTCTAGAAAGGTGTTAACGGGGTTACGCCTCTGGGAAAACGAGGTTTACATTAATTAGGTTCGTGCGAAAGCACGGGGGACCTCCCTCAAAGTACCGACACTGGCCTGGCTAAAAGATTGGCGAACTTGTAGCGTGTAATTAATCCCGTCTAGTCTTTCCTTTTAGGGTTTGAAGGAAGATTTGATAAAAACAGTGGGAGCCATCCTGATTAGATAAAATAATAACCAATCTATTCTTGCAAGAGCGCACGCTGAGTGTTTTCTTCTCTCTCTCTCCAGGCAGCGACCATATCACGCCTTAATCAAGATAATAATACGGATGTATTGACCGAACCCGCTTTTTATACTGAGCTGGGGAACGTTGGTCCCGCTCCAACTTATAATTGTTATAAAACAGAGCAGGAAATTGGGGAATACCAGATTTCCCGTGCCGCCCAAATGAAGAAAGTGCATGCTGATGCATCTTCTTCGGGTGTGTTCATTACAAAGAACTGTTTCTCAGTATCCTCTGCGTCCTGGGTATTTGATACCGGATCAGGATCCCAGATATGTAATCTGTTACATAGGGCTATGGAAAGGTAAAGAACTGAGAACGGGTGATAAGTTTCATGAGACAGAAAATGGGGCAAGTGTTGCAGCCAAATCTGTTGGTCACTGTCACCCTGTATTACCTGAATACATTTATTCTGAACGAATGTTATTAGATACCGAACCTAATATACAAAATCATATCAGTCTCTTTATCAGTGAAGAAATGATAAAATTTTGTATTGTTGGATAATGTTTTGAACATTTCCTATATCAAAAGTTGATCGGTTCAGGCACGTTATCTAAAAGCATTGATGTTCTAAATCAAACTACAGTTCTTAGTATACGGAACACACATAAGAGGAAGAGTTCAGAAATGAACGAATCCTTCTTGAGGTAATGTAGACTAGGTCATATCAATGCGACCCGACTAGCTGAAGTTACATTAAGATGCATATTTAAATTAGTTTGAATTTACATCTTGTGAAACTTGCCAGTCATGTCACAGAGATAAGATGACCATAGCTCTGTTTATTAGAAGCAGAGAAAGAGTTAGTTGAACTCTTGGGATGATACATATTGATGTATGCAGGTCCCATGTCTACACATGCCAAGACCGGTTCTTTCTACTTCATTACATTCTCTGATAATCTCTCAAGATTCAGACATATGTTCCTGTTGAAACACAAGTCCGAACCTTTTGAGATATTCACAGAATATAAGTTAGAAGTAGAGAACCAAAATACGGGTATAAGTATTATGTCCTTTGATGTGATCAGGGAGAAGAATACTTGAGCACGAAAATCCTGGATTATTCTAAAGGAGAATGAGATTCTCTCTCAGCATTACTCCTCCGTATACACCATAGCACGATGGTATATCAGGGCGGAGCAGATACACCCTATTTGATATGGTGTGCTCTATGATGAGTACTACTGAGTTACCCTTTTTCCTATTGGGTGTTATGCACTTGAGAAGTTGCATACCTATTGAATAGGGTTCCAATCAAATCAGTTGCCTACCGCTTCATATGTGATATGGAAAGGGAAGAGCCCATATCTTAAGTTAGTTAAGATTTGAGGTTGTCCAGCCTATGTCTAAAAAGAAAAATCCGGACAAGCTCGAGGTAAGATCTGTTATGTAGAACTGGAAATGTTCCAGCTATACAAACTGCAGCTGATGATTTGGAAGAACCAAAGGATTCAATAGTTACCAACAAACCTCAGCCTCTCCGCCGATCTAATAGGGTTCCTCACCCACCTGAGAGATACTTCTGTTTCTCTATGACAGTGGGAGCGAGGATTGCATCATGGGATGATGACCTAACTAGTTTCGAGCTGGCCATCAAGAGTGAGACTCTGTAAGAATGGCTGGATGCTTAGCGATCTGAGATGGAATCCTTATACACCAACAAAGTATGGACTTTAGTTGCTTTATCTGAAGGGTTAAATCCCCATCAGGAGCAAGTATATCTTGAGAAGATTACTTGGTGTACATGGAAAAGTTGAGACTTTCAAAGCTAGACTTGTTAAAAGTTTGCATCATTGACCAGGTATGGATTATGATGAAACCTTTTCTAAGTAGCTATGCTTAAGTCCATCCAGATCCTACTTGCCACGACTACATACCATGACTACGATATCTGGCGGTTGGGTGCCATGACTGCTTTTCTAAGTAATGTTTTGGAAGAGAGCGTCTATAAGTACACAGCCAGAGGGCTTTGTAGACAGTGGGAGCAGCGGAAACATGTGCAAAATGCCTTATAGGATAAAGCAGGCATCGCGGAGTTAGAACATCTGTTTTGATGTGGTAGTCAAAGAGTTTGACTTCATCAAAAGGGTAGATGAACCTTGTATATACAAAAAGGATAGTAGGGAGTATGGTAGTGATCCTCGTAGAGTACGTGGATGACATACTCATGATAGGAAAGGAGTTTCCTATGCTACGCTCGGTCAATCTCCGCTTATCACAAGGATTCTCCATATAGGATCAAAGTGATGCCTCCTAAATCCTGAGTTTTCATCTATGAGATAGATGTAATTGGATGTTAGGATACTCACTAGATGTAGTGAGATGGTATCAATCGATCCTGGGGAAAATCACTGGAAGGGTTCCAGGGTGATAAAGACGACTGAATGTCAGTCACATGCATTGTCTTTACCTTCAGTAAAGGGACGGTATGTTGGAAGAGTTCCAAGCTAGATACCGTGGCATACTAGACGATAAAGGCTGGATATATCGCTACTTAAGATGCTACCAAAGAGGCTGTCTGGGTGTATATCAGTTTATGAGATGAACTTAGTTCCTCCCATTGTGTGACAATGGAGTTGTGGCTTATGCCAAGGAACGTCCGTCCCATCAGTGATCCGGATATATTCTAAGGCAGTATCACCTGATCATAGAGATGGTTGATCTCCAAGGAGATCGAGGTTAGGAGAGCAGACTCAGAGGACAACACGGCGGATCCACTCACAAAGGCCTTTTCCCAGAGAGAGATTTTTATGGGATGGTTGAGTATGAGATACTGCGACCACTGCTGCAGATGGCCCTAGTGCAAGTGGGAGATTGTTAGTTATATGTATGCCCTAGAGGCCATTACTGTACATAGGATGTATATTGTAATGGATGCTGGGACATATATAGGGAGGACTTTCTCGCTCGACATGATAGTATGCTATCTGGTTACTCTTTACCTTAACGTGTATACTGATTGTCTCTCTATTACATGTTGGTAAAGCCCTTAGGATGTGTACTTGACTACCTGGACTATGATGCGGATCATACTAGTGGGGACATGGTGGTCCATAAGTACATCCTTCAAGGTCCCTAGTCGTAGGTGTATCGAGACGGGGCATCGATATACCAGAGTAGACTAGCGTATACCTTCTCGACCCATACAGATGGGCGATGGATGATCCCATATCCATTGATGTTTGACATCAGAGATGATATACGGGTGCTCAGTGGAGACTGGGTACACTGGACGGACTTGCCGAGAACTCCCAGATGGTATTATACCTCACGTCAGATGGCAGTTCTCTGGTGACACTGGTACAGGTTAGTCTGTAGACCCGAGATCGTCATAGAGTCTTGTGTGATTCCCACTGTGCTTTGATTTCCACCTTACCACGTCCAAGAGGGCGTGCAAAACGGCGGTTTTTGGGTACAGTCCCGATTCATATGGAGGCAATGAGCGATAGGAGGGGATTCGTCTCTCCCGGTATTGGGGGTTGATGTTACGCTATGCACGACTGGCCATAACTGGAAATCCCTGGCCAGGGTTGCAGTGATATACTGGTAAGAGTTATCAGTAGTTTCACGATTGTTATGGACCTCACGTCGGCATGACTTATCGAGCTATTGGGGTCTGACGTTTACCACCCCTAGGCGAGATATGCGACATATTAGACGAACAGACCGGACTGTACGGTAAGTGTTACTGGTTAGATTCAGAGGAGTGTGAGCGGGCTTGCTCGTCGATCTTCTGATCGCTCAATACCCGGGTGGCCGTTACATTTAGCAGACCGCTTGCGGCTTGTGGGTGTTTGATATGATCATCACCTACTGCCGGCGTATTGACGAGTCTTTACAGTCCTACACAGAGGTTTCCTGGCTCAAGCGAAACGAAATAGGAGCGAATATGAGATATGTGCGGGACCGAGAATAATGCGTGTATGTGATACCGTATTCTATTCTCGCGAAGAATGTTTCGATTGGTTGTATGCGATATAACCTAGTTATCGAATCGAGGATTGATTCGATAAGTCGATACATTGGATATTAGTCGGTCATATGCGATATGACCGGATCGTTAAATCAAGTGTTGATTTAATGATTTAATGTATAATTATATATTTGATATATTACTTTACATTAACTAGTATTTGTTCACTTAAAATGGATTTTCTCACTTGATGTGCACATTGTATATGTGATATATTTTTGTGCACTTGATTGTATCATGTTTGATGATACATGCAAGTTTGGGTGTATATTTAGTTTAAACCATGTTTAAGTGAATGGTTAGGGTTTTGTTTATTTACTTATTCATTTATTTATTTATTCATTTATTCATTTTTGGCAAAATGAAAATGGTGGCTAATTTTGTTTCTTTGCTTTAGCTTCATGAAGCTTCCTTAGATTATCTACCATTTTGTCTTTTGCCTAAACCTAACCATTCACCTAACCCTAGTTTATTCTCTACACTAAACCATGGTTGCTAAAATGATAAGAATCACTTTATTTCCATTTTATTAATAATTCTTATCATATTCTTTTTCTTCTTCTTCTTCTTCTTCTTCAAGAAGAAAGAAGCTTGTTAGCTTCAATGGTGACTTGAGATAAAGAGTGAGAAATCCAATTCTAAAGTGAACCCACTTCCTATTTCTTCATCCTCTACCACTTGCCATGTAGTATAGGGTGTTTTCTTCACAAGTTTCATGACTTGGTGAAGTTGGAGCTTGATCTTGAGTTGCCTCGACGTAGATCATCTTCGGTATCGAAGTCGACGATCTAGCCCGATCATTTCTCCGACGAAGCCATCGCCAGAGTCCGGGATCCGATGATCGCAGCAGAGGGACGTCATCGCGGAGCTAAGGAGGTGGAGGACCGGATCTACAAAGGTTGTAGTCACTTTCCTTTTCAGTTAAGGTTGTTAACTTGCTTGCATCGCCTTACCTCTAGTTAACGATCTAGCGTTAGGGTTTCTTTGGCACATGAAAATTTTGAATTGGCCATGTTTAATCACTTGTAGAACCTCATGGGTGTGCCTAGGAACCCTACAGTTATTTCCCAGGGGCATAGAATCTCTCAAGAATGAAAGAAGCATTATGAATGACTTGTTGCTCCATCTATTTAGGTACTAAATCTGGAAAAGTTGGACGAAACATGAGAGGGTGGAATGCTTTGCATTCTCGTAAATTGGTTTTCTAGCATCATTCATGAAATTTTCATACTTATCTGCACGCGGTCCTTGACCGGAAGGAATGTCATCTTCGGTACGAATAGATTCACCTAGGGCAGCCTCTACCATATCCTCAATTTTCTGATGGAAAGAAATTACCGTCTTCTTCTTCTGTCGCTTTACCGTCTTCTCCTTCTTCTTCTGCAACATTATCGTCTACTCCTTCTTCTGCCGCATTACTGTATTCTTCTCCTTCCCTGTGATATAACCAAGTTGTATAAAATCTAGTAAAACCATGTTTAACGATATGAAGCTCTGCAAATTCTACTTTCTGCCAATACTTATTCCCACATCTATCGCACGGGCAGAGAATCTTCTCTATCACGATCTTATTATGTGCGCGTGTAAATTCAATAAATGCAGCAACTCCTGCGACAAACTTAGGTTGCATACGTTGTTGCCAGTCAACATGCATCCAGTCCTTAACTCTGACGTACTCATGGGCCATGTTAAACTGTATAACATATAAATTGTAGGTTATGATGACCATATTGAGAAATCTAAGAACGGGATGGTTACTGACAAAGGAGAAAATCTGTGTATATGCTTTGTGTGTGTGTTGGTCGTTGAAAAGAATAAATTATCGATAATCAAAGTTAGATTTGAGGATACCCATGTATGAGTTGTATTCTATATATGTGCGTTTCAATTTATGATTTCGCTTAAGTGTAGGGTTGTTAGTGCGTATGTGCTGTGTGTGCGTTTGTTGTGTATTTGTGTTGTATGTGTGTGTTTCGGCTGTCAGGGGTAAGGCTTCTATCCCATTAAGAATGTATAGAGCAGACACCTATTCGCTTGTGCTTTCAACCGTTTCGAGTAAATTTCGGCAGTACCTCCCCGCTGTTCTCCGAGTACACTGTAATAGAATAGATAATCATTTCAAACTTGTGAAACAACGTTGAAATGAACATCTAATCTATCTTTGTACACGGAGAACCAGCGGAAAAGTACCGACGAAATATCTCGAAACGGATGAAAACACAAGTGAATGCAGGTGTTTGCTTTATACATTCCTAACTTGTCCACACGGGACAAATATATCGGTTATCATACGATTGAATCTTCTCGTCACATAGGCTACACGACGGTTGTTAGTACCGAGCTATACCATCCGATATTTAACAACCTTCGTATAGTTCTATGTCACGACGAATATCGAACGTATGTTAACCGATAGACGGGGACTAAGTGGCGCTTTGAGTTTCATATATGAGTATCGATGAGAATATGAAAATTTCATATTATCATCGAGTATCATATATTGGTTTTAACTTGAACATCTTGAATCACTCTATAATGATGCGTTTGTTTTGTATTCGTGTTGTATGTATATGTTTCGGCTGTCGGGAGTAAGGCTTCTATCCCATTAAGAATGTATAGAGCAGACACCCATTCGCTTGTGCTTTCAACCGTTTCTAGTAAATTTCAGCAGGACCTCCCCGCTGTTTTCCGAGTACACTGTAATAGAATAGATAATCATTTCAAAGCTGTGAAACAACGTTGAAATGAACATCTAATCTATCTTTATACACGGAGAACCAGCGGAAAAGTACCGACGAAATATCTCGAAACGGATGAAAATACAAGTGAATGCAGGTGTTTGCTTTATACATTCCTAACTTGTCCACACGGGACAAATCTATCGGTTATCATACGATTGAATCTTCTCGTCGTATAGACTACACGACGGTTGTTAGTACCGAGATATACCGTCCGATATTTAACAACCTTCGTATAGTTCTATGTCACGACGAACATCAAACGTGTGTTAACCGATAGACGGGGACTAAGTGGCGCTTTGAGTTTCATATATGAGTATCGATGAGAATATGAAAGTGTTAGTTATGTATATGCCCTAGAGGCCATTGTTGTACATATGATGTATATTATAATGGATGCTTGGATATATATAGAGATGACTTTCTTGCTCGTCATGATAGTATGCTATTTGGTTTCACTTTATCTTAACATGTTGACTTGTATTGGTTTACTGTTTTTCTCTCACATGTTGATAAAGCCCTTAGGATCTGTACTCGACTACTGGGACTATGATGAGATCATACTAGTGGGGCCATGGTAGTCGATGAGTACATCCTATAACTGTTCCTAGTCGAGGGTATATCGAGACAGGGCATCGATACACCAGGGTAGACTAGCGTATCGCATCTTGACCCATATGATGGGCGATGGATGATCCCATATCCATCGGTGTTTGACATCAGAGATGGTGTACGGGTGCTCAGTAGAGACTGGGTACACTGGACGGACTCGCCAAGAACTCCCAGATGGTGATATACCACACGTCAGATGGCAGTTCTCCGGTGACACTGGTACAGGGTAGTCTGTAGACCCGAGATCGTCATAGAGTCTTGTGTGATTCCCACTGTGCTTTGATTTCCACCTTACCACGTCCAAGAGGGCGTGCAAAATAATGGCTTTTGGGTACAGTCCCGAATCATATGGAGGCAATGAGCGATAGGAGGGGATTCGTCTCTCCCGGTATAGGGAGTTGATGTTGTGCTGTGTTCGATTGGCTATAACTGGAAGTCCCTGGCCAGGGCTGATATAGAGATTTACTGGTAAGTGTTACTAGTAGTTTCTCGACCCGTTATGAGCCATACATCGACACGACTTATCGGTTACTGGGGTCTGACGTATACCACCCCTAGACTTGATATGCAACATATCAGACGAACAGACCGGACTGTACGGGAGTGTTACTGATTGGATTCACAGGAGAACGCACAGGATAGCTTGTTGATCTTCTGATCGCTCAATACCTGGGTGGCTGTTACGTTTAGCTGACCGCTTGCAGCTTGTGGGTGTTTGATATGATCATCACCTGCTACCGGCGTATTGACGATTCTTTAGAGTCCTACACAGAGGTTTCTTGGCTCAGGCGAAACAGAGTAGAGGCACATATGTGATATGTACAGGACCGAGGATAATGCGATATGAGATACCGTATTATATTCTCGCGATATTTAGATATGAATCGGGACATCGGATCAAGTGTTGATTCGATGAATCGGTACTTGATATATTAGTCGGTAATATTCGATATAGCCGGATCATCGAATCAAGTGTTGATTCGATGATTTAATGTATAATAATATATATGATATATTGTATTACATTATCTAATATTGGCTCGCTTTATTATTTCATTTTCTCACTGGATGATACATTGATATATATGCGATATATGTTAATTGTATTATTTTCTTTTGTTGCAAATATATAATATATATGTGATATATATTATTGTGACATGATATGATTTATTATTAAACATTCTTAAGGATGATTAAATGGGATTAGGGTTTGATTAGGGTTAGCTTCTTCTTGCACCTTCTAGAAGCTTTGTTTTTGTCATGCTTAAGATATTATGGTTGATATTTTTACATGACTCATAACTTAACCTAACCAAACCCTAACTCTAGTTTATTCTCTACAAACTCTTAGCCACTCATCCTTGACCATGGTTGATATATCAATCATATACTTTTCTTTTTATTCATCACAAAAAGGAATTATCATTTCCATTATCATCTTCTTCTCTCTTGATTTTGAGCTCACTAGTAATTCCATTTGTGATGATAAATTGTGAGAAAATGATTTAAAAAGAAAGCATAAATACTACTCTCTCATTCTCATCTCATCTAGCCCATGAGATTAGTGTGTTCATCTCTTTAGAGTGAGAAAGCTTGAGTTATTGATACTTCGACGTAGATCATCGGAGATTTGGAACACTTCAAGCTAGCATGGATCGTTCGAGTCGTGGAGCCTCTCTTGAGTCCGGGAGATCGTGGATCGCGGCGAAGGGACTTCTACTCGGAGCTTATGAAGCGAAGGAGCGGACTACAAAGGTTGTAATCCCTCACACTTAGCTTAAAAGATGTAATCTTGTATGCTTAACCCTAATAATCTAGCAAAGATCCCGTCTTTGGGTTGTTCGGCACGTCTAAATTTTTATCCGGGCATGTTTGATGCCTTATGAACCTTCACAAGAGTGCCTAGGAACCCTACAGAAAGTTTCATATTATCATCGAGTATCATATATTGGTTTTAACTTGAACATTTAACATGAATAGGTTTTACGTTTATGTTTCGTTATTAAGGGTTTGAAATTTCAAGTTTAGGGTAAATTTTTCTTGCGTTTACGGTAAAGTTATACGTTTACGTTATCATCGAGTATCCTACTAAATGAACTAGTGCACCATAAATCATAACCCTAAATAACCCAAATTAACCTAATTAACCACAATTAACCATAATCGTTGCCCTAACACAAATTATCTCTAATTAATCCAAACTTAACCCAATTTACCTAAATTAACCTAATTAACCCTAATCAGGTCAAACTTAACTCAATTTACCCAAATTAACATAATTAACCCTAATCAACACCCTAACCCTTTCAAATTATCATTAATTAACCCAAATTAACCATACCCTCTAATTAACCCTAGCCTCTAACCCTTAACCTGACCTTAACCCTAACTACCCTAACCCTAAGCCCAACTAATTAACCCTAACCCTAGCCCCAACCCCAACCGAACCCCAACCCTAACCCCAACCCCAACCCCAACCGAACCCTAACCCCAGCCCCAACCCCAACCGAACCCCAGCCCAGCCCTAGCCCTAACTGAACCCCAACCCCAGCCCCAGCCCCAATCGAACCCCAACCCTAATCTAAACCTAAACCGAACCCGATACCTAACCCTAACCCTCACCCCTACCCGAACCCTGAACCCTAGCCCTAACATCATCAAAATTATAAATAATTGGAGATTTACTAACCTGTAGCGGGCGGTCGAGGAGACGACGGAGGAGACCGGTGGTCGACGACGCAATCGGCAACAAGTCGCGGGCGGTGGCGACGAGGAAGTCGACGAGGAAGTTTTGGGGCGGAGGGCGGTGGCGACGAGGAAAAAATTAGAGGCGTGGGAATGAGATCGAGACGCGGGAGAGATTGAGAGAGAGAATTTTGGGAACGAGATCGAGGCGTAGGGCTTTTCTGTGCCTTTTTTTTATTAAATACCCATTTATATGCCCCTACGGACATAACCGTAGGTCATTTATTTGCGGCTCCGTAGGTCCAAACAACAAATTACGATTTAATATTTTTAAATTAAAACGTAGGGCACCGTAGGGACAACCATGGAGACCTACGGACTAATCAGTAGGGGCAAGAAAACATTGCCCCTACGGATTCCTGTGTCCGTAGGGGCAACCCCATATTGCAGTAGTTCCAATTAAAAGAGCATCCAAACCTTCTAATTTAATTTTAGGGTCCATTACCTAACATAAACAGTAAATAATTGGAATTTCAGAGAAATATTTAGAAATCTTAGCTTGCATAGTAAGTATCGGATGGTGAAATACTGGATTTTCGACGTGCCTAGAAAAACAATTAGCCGTATTATACAATTTATAAACAAGAATATGAGAAGTGGGGGTATAAGTAGTAGAAAATCGTTCGGTTGCTATTTTTAAAGTCATGAGAAAATCTTTAAAATGATCCGTAACCGCCCAATGATCGGGTGTTAAGTGGTTTTATACAGGCATTTGTTCATTTCATATGTTACTAATAATTCCGACAGTCTGTAATACGAAGCATGCCATATATACTATTCTACCTAGTGACCACATCTTTTTTAAGAGATAGCCTTACACCTGCAGCTAAGCATCTAGTTTTGTATTCAGCTTTTTTTTCCAAAACTTTTAATAAACCTACATGCATCTTTAATTATTTGAATATTTGTATTACATACGGTATATGTATCCTGTACAGTAAGGTTAAGTGTATGACATGCACAATGAATATGAAAAAATGACCACTGCAAACTGATTTGCATAACCTAATAAGTTCAGCATTAACAGAATTATTATTGCTAGTATCGAAAGAAATAGAAAAAATTTATTTACAAAATGATATTCTTCTAAAATAGGTCTAATTTCAGAAGTTATATGAAAAGCACTATGTGGGTATGAAAATTGTCTAAAAGCAATAATTTTTTTTGCAAAAATCAGTTAGAATCTATCCAATGTGCAGTAACACAGATCCAGGAAAGTTTTCTTCTATTCGTCCAAACATCATAAATTAATGAAATACCAGTATATAAAGAATCAAGAGTAGCAATTAATACCTGTATACCGTCGTTGTAGAAACTAAAACGACTACTTTTAAGCGTAGTCCTCGGAACCCTTTTAAATGCCAATTGCAACGACGTTTGAACTTACCGCTCAAAAGCCGCGGTTTCTCCGAATCCGAGAATCTGCTCATCTGCCATAACACATCTTGCAATTTCTGAAACATTTAAATCATGATTATATTGAAAAAGAGCTTGACTGGCGAAACCAATTTGTGTTTGTGTAGTGGAGGAATCGGCCGGGGCTTCTAAGTAATTTTTTTGCATGTTTATTAAAACTACCAGTACCGGCACTATCCTTGTGCTTATATGCATTGCTACAATATTTGCAAACGGCATATCTAACACTTTCCCAAAATTCTATTTCATAGTGATTCCAAATATTACTAGTATTCGTACGTTTTTTAGCTTTTCTTGATGTATGGGTCGATCATTCCGCTTGTTGTTCGGCATGAGGAATTTGGGTTTGATGCGTATCGGATGAACCTTCTATATTAATATTTTAACTAAATATTAAAAAAAGTGTTAAAGTGGAATATTAGAATTAATAAATTAAAAACAAGAAATAAGATAGAGAGAAGAATGGGTCGCTCGGAGGCTTGGAGCTTCGAAATCTAGGAGTCGGACCGTCGAAAAATCGGATCGGAGCTTCTATTCTTTAGAGAGATAGAAATTGCCACAATGGTATTAAAAATTTAGAGTAATTTTTTTAGAGAGATGAGAATTTTTTTTGGGGAGAGAAAAGTGTTTAGAATGAGAAGAAATGGAGTTTGGGGGGTATTTATAATTTTTTG
This sequence comes from Agapanthus africanus, assembly GCA_030015575.1. Classification (NCBI taxonomy): domain Eukaryota; kingdom Viridiplantae; phylum Streptophyta; class Magnoliopsida; order Asparagales; family Amaryllidaceae; genus Agapanthus; species Agapanthus africanus. The sequence goes on from JASDDO010000019.1 coordinate 27,226,631, forward strand.
GGGTTTTTTGAATTTTTTGTCCGTTTATAGTCGTTACGAGGCGATACGAGGCGGGACAAATCGAAATTCGCTTCACTTTGCCTAGATCCGACCGTTAGTAGCTGTTGGATGGAAATTCCAAGACAAGGCGAAGTGAACCCGGGGCGAGGTGAAGCGATTCGTCGAGCAGGCGGCCGTATATGACCGTTGGGTGGTGAGTTCAAGACGAATCCGTGGTGAATTGGTCAACGAGGCAAGGAGAATCGGCGAGTCTTGCCGATTTGTGGCGAATCGTGGTGATTCCCGAGACGAAGTGAGGCGAGTTTGCGAGTTAGGCGAGGTAAACTACGACGAAGAACCGCCGGAAAAGTTGGGAACCCGCTCGCTTCGCCAATTCATCGCCAAATTCGCCCACGTCATTGTAGGGTGTTTTTCGTCACCCCATTAAGATGGGAATACGCGCGCGCTTGTCGGGCGCATTACAGATCCCCCTGCCTAAGGTAGGCTGGGGTTTATTGATTGTGCGGATCCGAATCTCCATCAGCAGCACCTGGGGCTGTACCTGGAATCAAATCGATTGAGAACTCCAAAATTCGAGGAGGTGGTAGACCTGGTAGATCTTCAGGAAATACGTCCAGAAAGTCCCGAACAACTGCTGGGACTGGGCTCTTATCAATGTCCATAGCAGTCAGCTCCTTAGGCTTGGCTCTATACTTAGCTGGCTCCAAAGATTCACTTCCGCCCTCGAAAATAAACTCCGGGTGATTGGGGATGCGGAAGATCACCTTCCTTGCACGACAATCAATAACTGCATGGAAAGTGCTCATCCAATCCATCCCGAGAATTGCGTCGTAACAGCCTGTCCCGATCAGAAGGAAATTCGCATAGAATTCCCTGCCACGCACTACAACTGGGCATAATCTACATTCTCGACTAGATATTATAATGCCATTACCCATATGAATTTCCCATCCCTTGGTTAGTGGTTCATGTGGTATTGAGTGTGTATCAGTGAAATGCTCAGACAAGAAACAATGCGATGCTCCCGAATCAAATAGTACGCTAGCTGGTAAGGAATGTACAAGTAGAGTACCTGTAACCACGTCTCCTGACGCCTCTGCCTGCTCGGCGGTCAAGGTGAAAGCCCGTCCCTGACCGCGACCTGTAAAGGGTTGTCTCTGCTCCTGCGGCCTCTGCTGTGGCGGTCCAGAACCTCCCGGTATCTCTGCTCGCTCAGGGCAACTATTAATCCTGTGCTGACTGGAACCGCAAATCAAGCACTGTCCCTTGGTACGACGACAGTCCTTCTGGGTATGCCCTCTTCTACCGCAATAGCCGCAAACTACGTCATGTCTCTAGGGGCGATGCTGTGGTACGAACGGGCGCTTCATTTGTGTCGTTCCTGCTCTATGAACCGGTATGGTTCCTCGAGAAGGCGTGTGGCTACGTGCTGGAACGACTGGGGGTCTTCTGAACTTGTTAATCAATTGCTCCTGAACTCTCGCTGCGTTGAGTACCTGCGCGAAAGTCTGCAAATCCAACGATGCAATCAACTGCTGCAACTCGAAATCTAACCCCTGAAGGAAGCGTCTGGCCCTGGTGGCCTCTGATTTGACCATGTATGGAGCAAAGCGGCTCAGACGGTTAAACTCTGCCGTATATACGTCCACCGGGCGTCCATTCTTCTTCAAAAGAATAAACATTTCCTCCATTTCTGCCTTGGCTGTGGGAGGAAAATAATGATCTAAGAAGCAATCCTTAAACTTGCCCCATTCAATCGGCTCGTCAAGTCTGCTTTCTTCCACCGACCACCATGTATGGGCTTCGTCTTCTAATTGAATCTTTATCACGTCCACTTTGTCTTCCTCTGGAACCTTGGCGGCTGTCAATAGATTCTCCATGTTCACCAGCCACTGTTCAGCCTCAAGGGGTTCAGCTAGCCCTGTGAATGCAGCTGGGTGTAACCGTCGGAAGTCTGATACGGTACCAGCCCTAGCCTGATAAGCTGGTGGAGTAGCGCCCTCAGGGGCGGTAATAAGTCCGGAGGGTCCTCCTGCGGCGGTAATCGCCCTGAGTCCCTCAGTGAGTAAATCTGTCTTTCTCTCCTGAGCTTCCGCGAGAGTGGTCAGTGCACCAAGTATTCTTTCCGTGCGGTCCTGAGAGCTGGAGTCCGAGGAGGCGTTCGGGGACGTCATATCACTGGAAGATTCAAAAGGATAGGATCGGATTCAAGGATGAAAATTAAGAGTAGTGAAACAAGAATAACGTAATACAGTATAGTTAATGTTATTCCTTGATACTAAACACAGGCTCTGATACCAACTAAACCATGTCACGCCCCGCTTCCCAAAATACGGAAAACGAGGGATGACTAGGCCAGCCATGCTCCTACGGACTAGGAATCATCCCGCCGTAGTCACACTTCCGCTTCTAGCATTACATGGTAATCAGTAAATAAAACACAGTGTTAAAGGAATCTGTAACACCCTAGTTCATTCATACCAGTTCTATTTTTGGGTATTTCTTGATTTAGTGCTTTTTGGGTGTGAATAGTATAATTGGCATATGTATTTGTCTCCGACCCGATCCGCTTACTGGAAACCTGTCTTGATTCCTATTTATGATCTATCCCGGGTTGTTATATGGATCCGTGCACTTTCACATTGTTATATACAGCATACTGGTATTATATCTGGCATCTGCATTTTTTAATAAAGTCGAATAAAATATTTTAAAAATACATAGAATGGCCTGCATAATACCCCTAACCCCGTGGTAGCATCCACGCGTCTTGTTCTCATCCCGTTCAATAAAACGGACGTGTTTGGATGGCTAGCGCACGTACGTGCATCCGTTCTTGGGGGTATGCATTTTTATTACCTGAGCGTTCATTTTGAAATTTGGACGTCGCATATATTTTTCATGTTTTAAATCTGAATTTTTAGACCCGACCCGGGCGTGTTTTGGACTAAGTTTGTATTTACCAAAATCTCAAACGGGCTAATATTATAGTCTTAATTACTCTCTTTATTCACTCCCACTCTCTCTCCACTCACAAATCATGCCTCACTCTCCCATCTACAACACCTCACGTTCCCTCTCTCTTCTTTACCTCTCTTTACACCCGTTCCTTCTCTTTTCCCTCTTCCTTTTCTCTTTACAACTCTCCCACTCCTCATTGTCCTCTCTTTACACCTCTAAATTCTCTCTCCCCCTTATAAATATTTATACACTCTCTCCCTCTCTCTTTCCCCCTCTCTTTATCTTCTCTCCTTCTTCCCAACACCAGAGCCCCTTCCCTGCACCAAAAACCCCGCACTCGTCGTCACCCTTCACCTTGTTTCTGACCCCAGAGAAAACCCTGTGGACGGTCCCAGGTAGCGTGGTTACCTTCTTGCTTTGCTTGGACCTGTCCCGTGTGATGTGCGTGCATTGCGACGTTTTACCGACGTCGGCGTGCCGTGCATATCCGTATCGTGATCCATCGAGGCAAGTTCAAATACTTGCTACATGCTATTATGTATTCATTTCAGTTGTGATTCTAACGTTATTATATGTGTTCGATGCAAATCCTAATCTGAAAAACCCTTTTTAAATGACGGAATTTAAGCATAACAGATGGCTCTAGTGATAACGAATACCGTGTTAAGAGTTGGCTCGAAAATACGGATCCTAATACCGTGAAATGGCATCTCCATTTAGATCCGCCGAATCTGTAAAATTTCTGCACCTGAATTTTGTAAAACTCATAGTAAATTGATTATACAACGGAATGTTGCGTTCGAGAGCTCATATCGAATCTGACTCGACAACCTAGAACCCTATATAATTTTTGGTATGTTCTTGTTTTAAAAAGATGACGGAAACTAGTTCGGAGTGCGGCTCTGGACTGCAGTCCAGAGTAGCTCTGGCTGTCAATTCTCGTTTTGTAATACCTTATCCCTGCTGTATGAAAATACCATGTTGCGTAACACCGCATTTTATTGAAGATCAATCTGTTAGATAAATAACGCAAGTGATCTCACCACATTTTATCGTCGTTTATTATTTAAACTGCAATTTAAAAGATCAGGACGTCTAGCAGTCCCAAACAGAAACAGAATTGACATACTAGTGTTGAACAGTGCATAACTTTCGACGTGTAGACGCAATTGAGAATCCGTCTATTGCGTTGAAAACAATATTAATAGCCCTAGATTTCATTCAACTGTATAGTCACCAGATTCTGATCCCAACTTGGTGAAATTTGTGCCGCGAAACGGACGTTCAGTTCAGAAACTGAATTTCCTGCAGCGAGTACTTAAATTGAAATGGCTGTAACTTGAATACCAGGAATCCCGATTGAACTGAAACAAATTTTGATGAATTGCTTACTGAGTGTTCTAATTGTCTTACTTGTATCATTTTGCTGAATTCTTAACATATTAATTTATGCAAATTATTTTAGTTAATGACATGCATGTTGATTCATAACATACAGAGCTTATTGGTAGCATACAATACATATATCATACCCTTGCAATATACTCAATGTTAGTGCGTGTGGACATTGCATTATCGTGCGTGATAGATGTTGGTTTAGGAGTGACGAGTACACCAATGGAAAGTGAATATTCGTGACAGTGATTGATACAGTGAACAGTGATGAAACCGTGCCATTGGTATACTTGTGCACAACTAGATCAATATCATAAATAGTGTAAACCTGGGGAAAAGGGGAAAATCAAAGTTGAAAGAGTATCGTATTTAGCGGGACCGTGTTTAGAGGATGATCATTCGAACCGTGATACTGATACGTGTAGGGTAGGATCTAGCGATCCGGCTGACAGGGTTATGTCCCGGGCATGTGGGCCGTTGTCTCGGGTATGTACGAGACTCCTGTTAAACATGATCCTCCTTCCAGTATGTGATTTCAAACATGACCTAGAGACCGATGGGGACACATAACATATTCTGCATCATATAGTGACACAGTGATTACTTGCAATATTCTTACACCATTATTACCTCATATACATGTTTCATCTTATTATAATAATATTGTTTTTGTGTCACTCTGACGACCTGAGTATGCATGCTCAGGTCCCGCGGAAGGACCAGCACAGGAGACGGATCTACCCTTTGAGTTCACAGAGATATAGTCTGGTGTACTTCCTATCTTTACTGCTTTCCATAAAAGTGATCGTGAGTTTGACTTTGGTTAGTATTTGTTCTTGTTATCTGTAATATGTGAACAATGGAATATTAATGTAATAAATTAGTGATGTGATTCCTTTAACACTGTGCTTTATTTACTGATTACCATGTAATACTAGAAGCCGAAGTGTGACTACGACGGGATGATTCCTAGTCCGTAGGAGCATGGCTGGCCTAGTCATCCCTCGTTTTCCGTATTTTGGGAAGCGGGACGTGACATGGTTTAGTTGGTATCAGAGCCAGGTTTAGTATCAAGGAATAACATTAACTATACTGTATTGCGTTATTCTTGTTTCACTACTCTTAATTTTCATCCTTGAATCCGATCCTATCCTTTTGAATCTTCCAGTGATATGACGTCCCCGAACGCCTCCTCGGACTCCGGCTCTCAGGGCTGCACGGAAAGAATACTTAGTGCACTGACCACTCTCGCGGAAGCTCAGGAGAGAAAGACAGATTTACTCACTGAGGGACTCAGGGCGATTACCGCCGCAGGAGGACCCTCCGCACTTATTACCACCCCCGAGGGCGCTACTCCACCAGCTTATCAGGCTAAGGCCGGTACCGTATCAGACTTCCGACGGTTACACCCAGCTGCATTCACAGGGGTAGCTGAACCCCTTGAGGCTGAACAATGGCTGGTGAACATGGAGAATCTATTGACAGCCGCCAAGGTTCCAGAGGAAGACAGAGTGGACGTGATAAAGATTCAATTAGAAGACGAAGCCCGTACATGGTGGTCGGTGGAAGAAAGCAGACTTGACGAGCCGATTGAATGGGGAAAGTTTAAGGAGTGCTTCTTAGATCATTATTTTCCTCCCACAACCAAGGCAGAAATGGAGGAAAGGTTTATTCTTTTGAAGCAGAATGGACGCCCAGTGGACGTATATGAGGCAGAGTTCAACCGTCTGAGCCGCTTTGCTCCATACATGGTCAAATCATAGGCCACCAGGGCCAGACGCTTCCTTCAGGGGTTAGATTTCGAGTTGCAGCAGTTGATTGCATCGTTGGATTTGCAGACTTTCGCGCAGGTACTCAACGCAGCAAGAGTTCAGGAGCAATTGATTAACAAGTTCAGAAGACCCCCAGTCGTTCCAGCACGTACCCACACGCCTTCTCGAGGAACCATACCGGTTCACAAAGCAGGAACGACACAAATGAAGCGCCCGTTCGGACCACAGCATCGCCCCCAGAGACAGGACGTAGTTTGCGGCTATTGCGGTAGAGGAGGGCATACCCAGAAGGACTGTCGCCGTGCCAAGGGACAGTGCTTGATTTGCGGTTCCAGTCAGCACAGGATTAATAGTTGCCCTGAGCGAGCAGAGATACCGGGAGGTTCTGGACCGCCACAGCAGAGGCCGCAGGAGCAGAGACAACCCTTTACAGGTCACGGTCAGGGACGGGCTTTCACCTTGACCGCGAGCAGGCAGAGGCATCAGGAGACGTGGTTACAGGTACTCTACTTGTACATTCCTTACCAGCTAGAGTACTATTTGATTCGGGAGCATCGCATTGTTTCTTGTCTGAGCATTTCACTGATACACACTCAATACCACATGAACCACTAACCAAGGGATGGGAAATTCATACGGGTAATGGCATTATAATATCTAGTCGGGAATGTAGATTATGCCCAGTTGTAGTGCGTGGTAGGGAATTCTATGCGAATTTCCTTCTGATCGGGACAGGCAGTTACGACGCAATTCTCGGGATGGATTGGATGAGCACTTTCCATGCAGTTATCGATTGTCGTGCAAGGAAGGTGATCTTCCGCATCCCCAATCACCCGGAGTTTATTTTCGAGGGCGGAAGTGAATCTTTGGAGCCAGCTAAGTATAGAGCCAAGCCTAAGGAGCCGACTGCTATGGAGATTGATAAGAGCCCAGTCCCAGCAGTTGTTCGGGACTTTCTGGACGTATTTCCTGAAGATCTACCAGGTCTACCACCTCCTCGAATTTTAGAGTTCTCAATCGATTTGATTCCAGGTACAGCCCCAGTATCCAGAGCCCCATACCGAATGGCACCAGTTGAGTTGGCGGAATTGAAGAAGCAGGTTGAAGAACTATTGGAGAAGGGATTTATTCGGCCAAGCGCTTCACCATGGGGTGCACCGGTCCTATTAGTAAAGAAGAAGGATGGATCGCTGCGAATGTGTATAGATTATCGGGAGCTGAACAAGGTCACAATAAAGAACAAGTACCCAATACCGCGCATTGACGACCTATTCGATCAGCTAAGTGGAGCCAAGGTATTCTCGAAGTTAGACCTCCGTTCTTGATATCATCAAATCAGAGTAGCAGCCGAAGATGTATGCAAGACGGCTTTCAGGACCCGATACGGACACTACGAGTTTCTTGTGATGCCGTTCGGTGTTACCAATGCCCCAGCAATATTCATGGACTTGATGAACAGAGTGTTCGCAAAGTACTTGGACACGTTTGTCGTTGTGTTTATCGACGACATACTTGTCTACTCGAAGACCCGGGAAGAACACGCTGAACATTTGCGCACGGTACTACAAATTCTTCGGGAAGAGAAGCTGTATGCGAAGCTGAGCAAGTGTGAATTCTGGCTCGACAAGGTTCAGTTTTTGGGACATATTGTTTCGGGCGAAGGCATCTCGGTGGACCCGGCAAAGATAGAATCTGTCAGAGATTGGCCAACGCCGAAGTCAGTAGCCGAGATCAGGAGCTTTCTGGGATTGGCAGGTTATTATCGGAGATTCGTCCAAGATTTCTCAAGAATTGTGGAACCATTGACGAGGCTGACTCGGAAGGACGTGCCGTTTACATGGACAGAGGAGTGCACTCAGGCCTTCGACACACTGAAGCAGAAGTTAACCACGGCACCTATACTTACAATACCAGATAATTCTGGTGGTCTGGTGATACATAGTGATGCCTCAGGGAAGGGATTAGGCTGTGTTCTAATGCAGCACGGCCGTGTGGTTACTTACGCCTCTCGACAACTGAGAAACCACGAGAAGAACTACCCCACGCATGACTTGGAGTTAGCTGCGGTAGTCTTCGCATTGAAGATTTGGAGGCACTATCTTTTGGGTGAGAAAGTGGAGGTTTACACGGATCATAAAAGTTTGAAGTATGTTTTCACTCAGAAGGAACTGAACATGAGGCAGCGCCGATGGCTAGAGCTGATGGCAGATTATGACTTGGACCTTCAGTATCACCCGGGGAAGGTCAATGTTGTACCAGATGCGCTCAGTCGCAAACCAGCGGTCATGATGTTTACCGATCAGAGGAGCATTATTGAGGATTTCCAGAGACTTGCACTTGAGGTCGTTACGCCGAACGCACTCAGTCAATTTTGGCAACTACAGGTGCAATGTTCCCTAGCGGATCGCATCAAGATTGCACAAGCGGATGATCCCGATTGCAAAAATTCAGAGAGCAAGTGGAAGCTGGACTGAGAACGGATTTGATTATACATGAAGATGGCTCTCTGAGATTCGGTAGCAGACTCTGCGTACCTAAAGGAGATGTTCGAGAAAAAGTTTTGGCTGAAGCACACTGTTCAGCTTATTCTGTGCATCCAGGAGGTACAAAAATGTATCAGGACCTAAAGCAGCACTTTTGGTGGAACGGAATGAAGCGGGAAATTGCGAGGTTCGTATCCAGGTGCTTGGTATGTTAGCATGTGAAGGCAGAACATCAGAGGACAGCAGGATTGTTACAACCATTGCCGATACCGGAATGGAAGTGGGAGCACATTACTATGGATTTTGTGACGGCCTTACCACGGAGCCTTAAAGGCAATAACGCTATTTGGGTTATCGTCGATCGCCTCACAAAAGCTGCACACTTCCTACCCTTCCGAGTGGTACAGTCGACAGAATCACTGGCGGAAAGATATATGCAGGAGATTGTGCGACTTCACGGTGTTCCAGTCAGCATTGTGTCAGACCGGGACACGAGATTCTTGTCGCACTTTTGGAAGAGCTTACAGGAGAGTTTGGGAACCCGCCTTAAATTCAGCACAGCTTATCACCCACAGACGGATGGACAATCCGAGCGTACGATTCAGACGCTCGAGGATATGTTGAGAGCCTGTATGTTGGACTTTCAGGGTTCCTGGGAGGACCATCTGCACCTAGTCGTGTTCTCTTACAACAATAGTTATCAGGCTAGTATTCAGATGGCTCCTTTTGAAGCACTATACGGGCGGAAGTGTCGATCCCCAGTATGTTGGGATGATGTGGGAGAACGAAGACTACTGGGCCCCGAACTCATTGTGCAGACAGTCGACAAAGTCCAAATGATCAGGCAACGTATTAAGACGGCTCAGGATCGACAGAAGGGTTGGACAGATACCAGCAGAAGGGCACTAGAATTCGAAGTCGGAGATCTCGTATTCTTAAAGATTTCCCCTACTCGTGGAGTTATCAGATTCGGAAGTCGGGGAAAACTTAGTCCCCGTTTTATCGGACCTTTTGAGGTGCTAGAGCGAGTGGGAGAGGTGGCCTATCGACTCGCCTTGCCTCCATCGCTAGCTGGTGCGCACAATACCTTCCACGTGTCACAGTTGCGGCGTTATGTTCGGGATGACAGCCATGTCCTGGACCATTCGGAGCTAGTTTTGGGTACCGATTTATCGTACGAAGAGCAGCCTACTACCATCCTCGACCGCAGAGAGAAAGTGCTGAAGAACAAGATCATTCCATTAGTCCGAGTGTCTTGGGGCGGTCGTTCCCTAAGAGAATCCACCTGGGAGCGGGAGGAAGACATCCGTGATCGTTATCCATATCTTTTTGTTTAGTACATTGTATTCTTATTAAATTTCGAGGACGAAATTTTTTTGTAGTTGGGTATAATGTAACACCCTAGTTCATTCATACCAGTTCTATTTTTGGGTATTTCTTGATTTATTGCTTTTTGGGTGTGAATAGTATAATTGGCATCTGTATTTGTCTCCGACCCGATCCGCTTGCTGGAAACCTGTCTTGATTCCTATTTATGATCTATCCCGGCTTGTTATATGGATCCGTGCACTTTCACATTGTTATTTACAGCATACTGGTATTATATCTGGCATCTGCATTTTTTAATAAAGTCGAATAAAATATTTTAAAAATACCTAGCATGGCCTGCATGATACCCCTAACCCCGTGGTAGCATCCACGCATCTTGTTCTCGTCCCGTTCAATGAAACGAACGTGTTTGGATGGCTAGCGCACGTACGTGCATCAGTTCTTGGGGATATGCTTTTTTGTTACCTGAGCGTTCATTTTGAAATTTTGACGTCGCATATATTTTTCATGTTTTAAATCTGAATTTTTAGACCCGACCCGGGCGTGTTTTGGAGTAAGTTTGTATTTGCCAAAATCTCAAACGGGCTAATATTATAGTCTTAATTACTCTCTTTATTCACTCCCACTCTCTCTCCACTCACAAATCATGCCTCACTCTCCCATCTACAACACCTCACGTTCCCTCTCTCTTCTTTACCTCTCTTTACACCCGTTCCTTCTCTTTTCCCTCTTCCTTTTCTCTTTACAACTCTCCCACTCCTCATTGTCCTCTCTTTACACCTCTAAATTCTCTCTCCCCCTTATAAATATTTATACACTCTCTCCCTCTCTCTTTCCCCCTCTCTTTATCTTCTCTCCTTCTTCCCAACACCAGAGCCCCTTCCCTGCACCAAAAACCCCGCACTCGTCGTCACCCTTCACCTTGTTTCTGACCCCAGAGAAAACCCTGTGGACGGTCCCAGGTAGCGTGGTTACCTTCTTGCTTTGCTTGGACCTGTCCCGTGTGATGTGCGTGCATTGCGACGTTTTACCGACGTCGGCGTGCCGTGCATATCCGTATCGTGATCCATCGAGGCAAGTTCAAATACTTGCTACATGCTATTATGTATTCATTTCAGTTGTGATTCTAACGTTATTATATGTGTTCGATGCAAATCCTAATCTGAAAAACCCTTTTTAAATGACGGAATTTAAGCATAACAGATGGCTCTAGTGATAACGAATACCGTGTTAAGAGTTGGCTCGAAAATACGGATCCTAATACCGTGAAATGGCATCTCCATTTAGATCCGCCGAATCTGTAAAATTTCTGCACCTGAATTTTGTAAAACTCATAGTAAATTGATTATACAACGGAATGTTGCGTTCGAGAGCTCATATCGAATCTGACTCGACAACCTAGAACCCTATATAATTTTTGGTATGTTCTTGTTTTAAAAAGATGACGGAAACTAGTTCGGAGTGCGGCTCTGGACTGCAGTCCAGAGCAGCTCTGGCTGTCAATTCTCGTTTTGTAATACCTTATCCCTGCTGTATGAAAATACCATGTTGCGTAACACCGCATTTTATTGAAGATCAATCTGTTAGATAAATAACGCAAGTGATCTCACCACATTTTATCGTCGTTTATTATTTAAACTGCAATTTAAAAGATCAGGACGTCTAGCAGTCCCAAACAGAAACAGAATTGACATACTAGTGTTGAACAGTGCATAACTTTCGACGTGTAGACGCAATTGAGAATCCGTCTATTGCGTTGAAAACAATATTAATAGCCCTAGATTTCATTCAACTGTATAGTCACCAGATTCTGATCCCAACTTGGTGAAATTTGTGCCGCGAAACGGACGTTCAGTTCAGAAACTGAATTTCCTGCAGCGAGTACTTAAATTGAAATGGCTGTAACTTGAATACCAGGAATCCCGATTGAACTGAAACAAATTTTGATGAATTGCTTACTGAGTGTTCTAATTGTCTTACTTGTATCATTTTGCTGAATTCTTAACATATTAATTTATGCAAATTATTTTAGTTAATGACATGCATGTTGATTCATAACATACAGAGCTTATTGGTAGCATACAATACATATATCATACCCTTGCAATATACTCAATGTTAGTGCGTGTGGACATTGCATTATCGTGCGTGATAGATGTTGGTTTAGGAGTGACGAGTACACCAATGGAAAGTGAATATTCGTGACAGTGATTGATACAGTGAACAGTGATGAAACCGTGCCATTGGTATACTTGTGCACAACTAGATCAATATCATAAATAGTGTAAACCTGGGGAAAAGGGGAAAATCAAAGTTGAAAGAGTATCGTATTTAGCGGGACCGTGTTTAGAGGATGATCATTCGAACCGTGATACTGATACGTGTAGGGTAGGATCTAGCGATCCGGCTGACAGGGTTATGTCCCGGGCATGTGGGCCGTTGTCTCGGGTATGTACGAGACTCCTGTTAAACATGATCCTCCTTCCAGTATGTGATTTCAAACATGACCTAGAGACCGATAGGGACACATAACATATTCTGCATCATATAGTGACACAGTGATTACTTGCAATATTCTTACACCATTACTACCTCATATACATGTTTCATCTTATTATAATAATATTGTTTTTGTGTCACTCTGACGACCTGAGTATGCATGCTCAGGTCCCGCGGAAGGACCAGCACAGGAGACGGATCTACCCTTTGAGTTCACAGAGATATAGTCTGGTGTACTTCCTATCTTTACTGCTTTCCATAAAAGTGATCGTGAGTTTGACTTTGGTTAGTATTTGTTCTTGTTATCTGTAATATGTGAACAATGGAATATTAATGTAATAAATTAGTGATGTGATTCCTTTAACACTGTGCTTTATTTACTGATTACCATGTAATACTAGAAGCCGAAGTGTGACTACGACGGGATGATTCCTAGTCCGTAGGAGCATGGCTGGCCTAGTCATCCCTCGTTTTCCGTATTTTGGGAAGCGGGGCGTGACATGGTTTAGTTGGTATCAGAGCCAGGTTTAGTATCAAGGAATAACATTAACTATACTGTATTGCGTTATTCTTGTTTCACTACTCTTAATTTTCATCCTTGAATCCGATCCTATCCTTTTGAATCTTCCAGTGATATGACGTCCCCGAACGCCTCCTCGGACTCCGGCTCTCAGGGCTGCACGGAAAGAATACTTAGTGCACTGACCACTCTCGCGGAAGCTCAGGAGAGAAAGACAGATTTACTCACTGAGGGACTCAGGGCGATTACCGCCGCAGGAGGACCCTCCGCACTTATTACCACCCCCGAGGGCGCTACTCCACCAGCTTATCAGGCTAAGGCCGGTACCGTATCAGACTTCCGACGGTTACACCCAGCTGCATTCACAGGGGTAGCTGAACCCCTTGAGGCTGAACAATGGCTGGTGAACATGGAGAATCTATTGACAGCCGCCAAGGTTCCAGAGGAAGACAGAGTGGACGTGATAAAGATTCAATTAGAAGACGAAGCCCGTACATGGTGGTCGGTGGAAGAAAGCAGACTTGACGAGCCGATTGAATGGGGAAAGTTTAAGGAGTGCTTCTTAGATCATTATTTTCCTCCCACAACCAAGGCAGAAATGAAGGAAAGGTTTATTCTTTTGAAGCAGAATGGACGCCCAGTGGACGTATATGAGGCAGAGTTCAACCGTCTGAGCCGCTTTGCTCCATACATGGTCAAATCATAGGCCACCAGGGCCAGACGCTTCCTTCAGGGGTTAGATTTCGAGTTGCAGCAGTTGATTGCATCGTTGGATTTGCAGACTTTCGCGCAGGTACTCAACGCAGCAAGAGTTCAGGAGCAATTGATTAACAAGTTCAGAAGACCCCCAGTCGTTCCAGCACGTACCCACACGCCTTCTCGAGGAACCATACCGGTTCACAAAGCAGGAACGACACAAATGAAGCGCCCGTTCGGACCACAGCATCGCCCCCAGAGACAGGACGTAGTTTGCGGCTATTGCGGTAGAGGAGGGCATACCCAGAAGGACTGTCGCCGTGCCAAGGGACAGTGCTTGATTTGCGGTTCCAGTCAGCACAGGATTAATAGTTGCCCTGAGCGAGCAGAGATACCGGGAGGTTCTGGACCGCCACAGCAGAGGCCGCAGGAGCAGAGACAACCCTTTACAGGTCACGGTCAGGGACGGGCTTTCACCTTGACCGCGAGCAGGCAGAGGCATCAGGAGACGTGGTTACAGGTACTCTACTTGTACATTCCTTACCAGCTAGAGTACTATTTGATTCGGGAGCATCGCATTGTTTCTTGTCTGAGCATTTCACTGATACACACTCAATACCACATGAACCACTAACCAAGGGATGGGAAATTCATACGGGTAATGGCATTATAATATCTAGTCGGGAATGTAGATTATGCCCAGTTGTAGTGCGTGGTAGGGAATTCTATGCGAATTTCCTTCTGATCGGGACAGGCAGTTACGACGCAATTCTCGGGATGGATTGGATGAGCACTTTCCATGCAGTTATCGATTGTCGTGCAAGGAAGGTGATCTTCCGCATCCCCAATCACCCGGAGTTTATTTTCGAGGGCGGAAGTGAATCTTTGGAGCCAGCTAAGTATAGAGCCAAGCCTAAGGAGCCGACTGCTATGGAGATTGATAAGAGCCCAGTCCCAGCAGTTGTTCGGGACTTTCTGGACGTATTTCCTGAAGATCTACCAGGTCTACCACCTCCTCGAATTTTAGAGTTCTCAATCGATTTGATTCCAGGTACAGCCCCAGTATCCAGAGCCCCATACCGAATGGCACCAGTTGAGTTGGCGGAATTGAAGAAGCAGGTTGAAGAACTATTGGAGAAGGGATTTATTCGGCCAAGCGCTTCACCATGGGGTGCACCGGTCCTATTAGTAAAGAAGAAGGATGGATCGCTGCGAATGTGTATAGATTATCGGGAGCTGAACAAGGTCACAATAAAGAACAAGTACCCAATACCGCGCATTGACGACCTATTCGATCAGCTAAGTGGAGCCAAGGTATTCTCGAAGTTAGACCTCCGTTCTTGATATCATCAAATCAGAGTAGCAGCCGAAGATGTATGCAAGACGGCTTTCAGGACCCGATACGGACACTACGAGTTTCTTGTGATGCCGTTCGGTGTTACCAATGCCCCAGCAATATTCATGGACTTGATGAACAGAGTGTTCGCAAAGTACTTGGACACGTTTGTCGTTGTGTTTATCGACGACATACTTGTCTACTCGAAGACCCGGGAAGAACACGCTGAACATTTGCGCACGGTACTACAAATTCTTCGGGAAGAGAAGCTGTATGCGAAGCTGAGCAAGTGTGAATTCTGGCTCGACAAGGTTCAGTTTTTGGGACATATTGTTTCGGGCGAAGGCATCTCGGTGGACCCGGCAAAGATAGAATCTGTCAGAGATTGGCCAACGCCGAAGTCAGTAGCCGAGATCAGGAGCTTTCTGGGATTGGCAGGTTATTATCGGAGATTCGTCCAAGATTTCTCAAGAATCGTGGAACCATTGACGAGGCTGACTCGGAAGGACGTGCCGTTTACATGGACAGAGGAGTGCACTCAGGCCTTCGACACACTGAAGCAGAAGTTAACCACGGCACCTATACTTACAATACCAGATAATTCTGGTGGTCTGGTGATACATAGTGATGCCTCAGGGAAGGGATTAGGCTGTGTTCTAATGCAGCACGGCCGTGTGGTTACTTACGCCTCTCGACAACTGAGAAACCACGAGAAGAACTACCCCACGTATGACTTGGAGTTAGCTGCGGTAGTCTTCGCATTGAAGATTTGGAGGCACTATCTTTTGGGTGAGAAAGTGGAGGTTTACACGGATCATAAAAGTTTGAAGTATGTTTTCACTCAGAAGGAACTGAACATGAGGCAGCGCCGATGGCTAGAGCTGATGGCAGATTATGACTTGGACCTTCAGTATCACCCGGGGAAGGTCAATGTTGTACCAGATGCGCTCAGTCGCAAACCAGCGGTCATGATGTTTACCGATCAGAGGAGCATTATTGAGGATTTCCAGAGACTTGCACTTGAGGTCGTTACGCCGAACGCACTCAGTCAATTTTGGCAACTACAGGTGCAATGTTCCCTAGCGGATCGCATCAAGATTGCACAAGCGGATGATCCCGATTGCAAAAATTCAGAGAGCAAGTGGAAGCTGGACTGAGAACGGATTTGATTATACATGAAGATGGCTCTCTGAGATTCGGTAGCAGACTCTGCGTACCTAAAGGAGATGTTCGAGAAAAAGTTTTGGCTGAAGCACACTGTTCAGCTTATTCTGTGCATCCAGGAGGTACAAAAATGTATCAGGACCTAAAGCATCACTTTTGGTGGAACGGAATGAAGCGGGAAATTGCGAGGTTCGTATCCAGGTGCTTGGTATGTTAGCATGTGAAGGCGGAACATCAGAGGACAGCAGGATTGTTACAACCATTGCCGATACCGGAATGGAAGTGGGAGCACATTACTATGGATTTTGTGACGGCCTTACCACGGAGCCTTAAAGGCAATAACGCTATTTGGGTTATCGTCGATCGCCTCACAAAAGCTGCACACTTCCTACCCTTCCGAGTGGTACAGTCGACAGAATCACTGGCGGAAAGATATATGCAGGAGATTGTGCGACTTCACGGTGTTCCAGTCAGCATTGTGTCAGACTGGGACACGAGATTCTTGTCGCACTTTTGGAAGAGCTTACAGGAGAGTTTGGGAACCCGCCTTAAATTCAGCACAGCTTATCACCCACAGACGGATGGACAATCCGAGCGTACGATTCAGACGCTCGAGGATATGTTGAGAGCCTGTATGTTGGACTTTCAGGGTTCCTGGGAGGACCATCTGCACCTAGTCGTGTTCTCTTACAACAATAGTTATCAGGCTAGTATTCAGATAGCTCCTTTTGAAGCACTATACGGGCGGAAGTGTCGATCCCCAGTATGTTGGGATGATGTGGGAGAACGAAGACTACTGGGCCCCGAACTCATTGTGCAGACAGTCGACAAAGTCCAAATGATCAGGCAACGTATTAAGACGGCTCAGGATCGACAGAAGGGTTGGACAGATACCAGCAGAAGGGCACTAGAATTCGAAGTCGGAGATCTCGTATTCTTAAAGATTTCCCCTACTCGTGGAGTTATCAGATTCGGAAGTCGGGGAAAACTTAGTCCCCGTTTTATTGGACCTTTTGAGGTGCTAGAGCGAGTGGGAGAGGTGGCCTATCGACTCGCCTTGCCTCCATCGCTAGCTGGTGCGCACAATACCTTCCACGTGTCACAGTTGCGGCGTTATGTTCGGGATGACAGCCATGTCCTGGACCATTCGGAGCTAGTTTTGGGTACCGATTTATCGTACGAAGAGCAGCCTACTACCATCCTCGACCGCAGAGAGAAAGTGCTGAAGAACAAGATCATTCCATTAGTCCGAGTGTCTTGGGGCGGTCGTTCCCCAAGAGAATCCACCTGGGAGCGGGAGGAAGACATCCGTGATCGTTATCCATATCTTTTTGTTTAGTACATTGTATTCTTATTAAATTTCGAGGACGAAATTTTTTTGTAGTTGGGTATAATGTAACACCCTAGTTCATTCATACCAGTTCTAT
Organism: Agapanthus africanus; assembly: GCA_030015575.1. Lineage (NCBI taxonomy): Eukaryota > Viridiplantae > Streptophyta > Magnoliopsida > Asparagales > Amaryllidaceae > Agapanthus > Agapanthus africanus. The sequence continues at coordinate 27,244,213 of JASDDO010000019.1, forward strand.
TTTTGGGTATTTCTTGATTTATTGCTTTTTGGGTGTGAATAGTATAATTGGCATCTGTATTTGTCTCCGACCCGATCCGCTTGCTGGAAACCTGTCTTGATTCCTATTTATGATCTATCCCGGCTTGTTATATGGATCCGTGCACTTTCACATTGTTATTTACAGCATACTGGTATTATATCTGGCATCTGCATTTTTTAATAAAGTCGAATAAAATATTTTAAAAATACCTAGCATGGCCTGCATGATACCCCTAACCCCGTGGTAGCATCCACGCATCTTGTTCTCGTCCCGTTCAATGAAACGAACGTGTTTGGATGGCTAGCGCACGTACGTGCATCAGTTCTTGGGGGTATGCTTTTTTGTTACCTGAGCGTTCATTTTGAAATTTTGACGTCGCATATATTTTTCATGTTTTAAATCTGAATTTTTAGACCCGACCCGGGCGTGTTTTGGAGTAAGTTTGTATTTGCCAAAATCTCAAACGGGCTAATATTATATTCTTAATTACTCTCTTTATTCACTCCCACTCTCTCTCTCCACTCACAAATCATGCCTCACCCTCCCATCTACAACACCTCACGCTCCCTCTCTCTTCTTTTCCTCTCTTTACACCCGTTCCTTCTCTTTTCCCTCTTCCTTTACTCTTTACAACTCTCCCACTCCTCATTGTCCACTCTTTACACCTTTAAATTCTCTCTCTCCCCCTTATAAATATTTATACACTCTCTCCCTCTCTCTTTCCCCCTCTCTCTATCTTCTCTCCTTCTTCCCAACACCAGAGCCCCTTCCCTGCACCAAAAACCCCGCACTCGTCGTCACCCTTCACCTTGTTTCTGACCCCAGAGAAAACCCTGTGGACGGTCCCAGCTAGCGTGGTTACCTTCTTGCTTTGCTTGGACCTGTCCCGTGTGATGTGCGTGCATTGCGACGTTTTACCGACGTCGACGTGCCGTGCATATCCGTATCGTGATCCATCGAGGCAAGTTCAAATACTTGCTATATGCTATTAAGTATTCATTTCAGTTGTGATTCTAACGTTATTATATGTGTTCGATGCAAATCCTAATCTGAAAAACCCTTTTTAAATGACGTGTTATATGGATCCGTGCACTTTCACATTGTTATATACAGCATACTGGTATTATATCTGGCATCTGCATTTTTTAATAAAGTCGAATAAAATATTTTAAAAATACCTAGCATGGCCTGCATGATACCCCTAACCCCGTGGTAGCATCCACGCATCTTGTTCTCGTCCCGTTCAATGAAACGGACGTGTTTGGATGGCTAGCACACGTACGTGCATCCGTTCTTGGGGGTATGCATTTTTTGTTACCTGAGCGTTCATTTTGAAATTTGGACGTCGCATATATTTTTCATGTTTTAAATCTGAATTTTTAGACCCGATCCGGGCGTGTTTTGGAGTAAATTTGTATTTGCCAAAATCTCAAACGGGCTAATATTATATTCTTAATTACTCTCTTTATTCACTCCCACTCTCTCTCCACTCACAAATCATGCCCCCCTCTCCCATCTACAACACCTCACGTTCCCTCTCTCTTCTTTTCCTCTCTTTACACCCGTTCCTTCTCTTTTCCCTCTTCCTTTTCTCTTTACAACCCTCCCACTCCTCATTGTCCTCTCTTTACACCTCTAAATCCTCTCTCTCCCCATTATAAATATTTATACACTCTCTCCCTCTCTCTTCCCCCTCTCTCTATCTTCTCTCCTTCTTCCCAACCCCAGAGCCCCTTCCCTGCACCAAAAACCCCGCACTCGTCGTCACCCTTCACCTTGTTTCTGACCCCAGAGAAAACCCTGTGGACGGTCCCAGCTAGCGTGGTTACCTTCTTGCTTTGCTTGGACCTGTCCCGTGTGATGTGCGTGCATTGCGATATTTTACCGACGTCGACGTGCCGTGCATATCTGTATCGTGATCCATCGAGGCAAGTTCAAATACTTGCTACATGCTATTATGTATTCAATTCAGTTGTGATTCTAACGTTATTATATGTGTTCGATGCAAATCCTAATCTGAAAAACCCTTTTTAAATGACAAAATTTAAGCATAACAGATGGCTCTAGTGATAACGAATACCGTGTTAAGAGTTGGCTCGAAAATACGGATCCTAATACCGTGAAATGGCATCTCTATTTAGATCCGTCGAATCTGTAAATTTCTGCACCTGAATTTTGTAAAAATCATAGTAAATTGATTATACAACAGAATGTTGCGTTCGAGGGCTCATATCGAAGCTGACTCGACAACCTAGAACCCTATATAATTTTTAGTCTGTTCTTGTTTTAAAATAATGACGGAAACTAGTTCGGAGTGTGGCTCTGGACTGCAGTCCAGAGCAGCTCTGGCTGTCAATTCTCGTTTTGTAATACCTTATCCCTGCTGTATGAAAATACCATGTTGCGGAAATCCGCATTTTATTGAAGATCAATCGGTTATATAAGTAACGCAAGTGTCTCACCTCATTTTATCATCGTTTATTATTTAAACTGCAATTTAAAATATCAGGGCGTCTAGCAGTCCCAAACAGAAACAGAATTGACATACTAGTGTTGAACAGTGCATAACTTTCGACGTCCAGACGCGATTGAGAATCCGTCTATTGCGTTGAAAACAATATTAAAATCCCTAGATTTCATTCAACTGTAGCATCACCAGATTCTGATCCCAACTTGGTGAAATTTGTGCCGCGAAACGGACGTTTAGTTAAGAAACTGAATTTCCTGCAGCGAGTACTTAAATTGAAATGGCTGTAACTTGAATACCAGGAATCCCGATTGAACTGAAACAAATTTTGATGAATTGCTTACTGAGTGTTCTAATTATCTTACTTGTATCATTTTGCTGAATTCTTAACATATTAATTTATGCAAATTATTTTAGTTAATGACATGCATGTTGATTCATAACATACAGAGCTTATTGGTAGCATACAATACATATATCATACCCTTGTCATATACTCAAAGTTAGTGCGTGTGGACATTGCATTATCGTCCGTGATAGATGTTGGTTTAGGAATGATGAGTACACCAATGGAAAGTGAATATTCGTGACAGTGATTGATACAGTGAACAGTGATGAAACCGTGCCATTGGTATACTTGTACACAACTAGATCAATATCATAAATATTGTAAACCTGGGGAAAAAGGGAAAATCAAAGTGGAAAGAGTATCGTATTTAGCGGAACCGTGTTTAGAGGATGATCATTCGAACCGTGATACTGATACGTGTAGGGTACATTCCGTTGTATAATCAATTTACTATGATTTTTACAAAATTCAGGTGCAAAAATTTACAGATTTGACGGATCTAAATGGAGATGCCATTTCACGGTATTAGGATCCGTATTTTCGAGCAAACTCTTAACACGGTATTCGTTATCACTAGAGCTATCTGTTATGCTTAAATTCTGTCATTTAAAATGGGTTTTTCAGATTTGGATTTGCATCGAACACATATAATAACGTTAGAATCACAACTGAAATGAATACATAATAGCATGTAGCAAGTATTTGAACTTGCCTCGATGGATCACGATATGGATATGCACGGCACGTCGACGTCGGCAAAACGTCGCAATGCACGCAGATCATACGGGACAGGTCTAAGCAAAGCAAGAAGGTAACCATGCTAGCTGGGACCGTCCACAGGGTTTTCTCTGGGGTCAGAAACAAGGTGAAGGGTGACGACGAGTGCGGGGTTTTTGGTGCAGGGAAGGGGCTCTGGTGTTGGGAAGAAGAAGAGAAGATAGAGAGAGGGGGAAGAGAGAGGGAGAGAGTGTATAAATATTTATAAGGGGGAGAGAGAGGATTTAGAGGTGTAAAGAGAGGACAATGAGGAGTGGGAGAGTTGTAAAGAGAAAAGGAAGAGGGAAAAGAGAAGGAACGGGTGTAAAGAGAGGAAAAGAAGAGAGAGGGAACGTGAGGTGTTGTAGATGGGAGAGGGAGGCATGATTTGTGAGTGGAGAGAGAGTGGGAGTGAATAAAGAGAGTAATTAAGAATATAATATTAGCCCGTTTGAGATTTTGGCAAATACAAATTTACTACAAAACACGTCCGGGTCGGATCTAAAAATTCAGATTTAAAACATGAAAAATATATGCGACGTCCAAATTTCAAAATGAACGCTCAGGTAACAAAAATGCATACCCCCAAGAACGGATGCACGTACGTGCGCTAGCCATCCAAACACGTCCGTTTCATTGAACGGGACGAGAACAAGATGCGTGGATGCTACCACGGGGTTAAGGGTATCATGCCGGCCATGCTAGGTAAATTTTAAAATATTTTATTCGACTTTATTAAAAAATGCAGATGCCAGATATAATACCCGTATGCTGTATATAACAATATGAAAGTGCACGGATCCATATAACAAGCCGGGATAGATCATAAATAGGAATCAAGACAGGTTTCTAGCAAGCGGATCGGGTCGGAGACAAATACAGATGCCAATTATACTATTCACACCCAAAAAGCAATAAATCAAGAAATACCCAAAAATAGAACTGGTATGAATAAACTAGGGTGTTACACTATACCCAACTACAAAAAATTTCGTCCTCGAAAATAAACTCCGGGTGATTGGGGATGCGGAAGATCACCTTCCTTGCACGACAATCGATAACTGCATGGAAAGTGCTCATCCAATCCATCCCGAGAATTGCGTCGTAACTGCCTGTCCCGATCAGAAGGAAATTCGCATAGAATTCCCTGCCACGCACTACAACTGGGCATAATCTACATTCTCGACTAGATATTATAATGCCATTACCCGTATGAATTTCCCATCCCTTGGTTAGTGGTTCATGTGGTATTGAGTGTGTATCAGTGAAATGCTCAGACAAGAAACAATGCGATGCTCCCGAATCAAATAGTACTCTAGCTGGTAAGGAATGTACAAGTAGAGTACCTCTAACCACGTCTCCTGACGTCTCTGGCTGCTCGGCGGTTAAGGTGAAAGCCCGTCCCTGACCGCGACCTGTAAAGGGTTGTCTCTGCTCCTGCAGCCTCTGTTGTGGCGGTCCAGAACATCCCGGTATCTCTGCTCGCTCAGGGCAACTATTAATCCTGTGCTGACTGGAACCGCAAATCAAGCACTGTCCCTTGGCACGGCGACAGTCCTTCTGGGTATGCCCTCCTCTACCGCAATAGCCGCAAACTACGTCCTGTCTCTGGGGGCGATGCTGTGGTACGAACGGGCACTTCATTTGTGTCGTTCCTGGTCTGTGAACCGGTATGGTTCCTCGAGAAGGCGCGTGGGTACGTGCTGGAACGACTGGGGGTCTTCTGAACTTGTTAATCAATTGCTCCTGAACTCTCGCTGCGTTGAGTACCTGCGCGAAAGTCTGCAAATCCAACGATGCAATCAACTGCTGCAACTCGAAATCTAACCCCTGAAGGAAGTGTCTGGCCCTGGTGGCCTCTGATTTGACCATGTATGGAGCAAAGCGGCTCAGACGGTTGAACTCTGCCGCATATACGTCCACTGGGTGTCCATTCTGCTTCAAAAGAATAAACCTTTCCTCCATTTCTGCCTTGGCTGTGGGAGGAAAATAATGATCTAAGAAGCACTCCTTAAACTTGCCCCATTCAATCGGCTCGTCAAGTCTGCTTTCTTCCACCGACCACCATGTACGGGCTTCGTCTTCTAATTGAATCTTTATCACGTCCACTCTATCTTCCTCTAGAACCTTGGCGGCTGTCAATAGATTCTCCATGTTCACCAGCCATTGTTCAGCCTCAAGGGGTTCAGCTAGCCCTTTGAATGCAGCTTGGTTTAACCGTCGGAAGTCTGATACGGTACCAGCCCTAGCCTGATAAGCTGGTGGAGTAGCGCCCTCGGGGGCGGTAATAAGTGCGGAGGGTCCTCCTGCGGCGGTAATCACCCTGAGTCCCTCAGTGAGTAAATCTGTCTTTCTCTCCTGAGCTTCCGCGAGAGTGGTCAGTGCACTAAGTATTCTTTCCGTGCGGTCCTGAGAGCTGGAGTCCGAGGAGGCGTTCGGGGACGTCATATCACTGGAAGATTCAAAAGGATAGGATCGGATTCAAGGATGAAAATTAAGAGTAGTGAAACAGGAATAACGTAATACAGTATAGTTAATGTTATTCCTTGATACTAAACACAGGCTCTGATACCAACTAAACCATGTCACGCCCCGCTTCCCAAAATACGGAAAACGAGGGATGACTAGGCCAGCCATGCTCCTACGGACTAGGAATCATCCCGCCGTAGTCACACTTCGGCTTCTAGCATTACGTGGTAATCAGTAAATAAAGCACAGTGTTAAAGGAATCACATCACTAATTTATTACATTAATATTCCATTGTTCACACATTACAGATAACAAGAACAAATACTAACCAAAGTCAAACTCATGGTCACTTTTATGGAAAGCAGTAAAGATAGGAAGTACACCAGACTATATCTCTGTGAACTCAAAGGGTAGATCCGTCTCCTGTGCAGGTCCTCCCACGGGACCTGAGCATGCATACTCAGGTCGTCAGAGCGACACAATAACAATATTATTATAATAAGATGAAACAGGTATATGAGGTAATAATGGTGTAAGAATAATGCAAGTAATCACTGTGTCACTATATGATGCAGAATATGTTATGTGTCCCTATCGGTCTCTATGTCATGATTGAAATCACATAGTAGAAGGAGGATCATGTTTAACAGGAGTCTCGTACATACCCGAGACAACGGCCCACATGCCCGGGACATAACCCTGTCAGCCGGATCGCTAGATCCTACCCTACACGTATTAGTATCACGGTTCGAATGATCATCCTCTAAACACGGTCCCGCTAAATACGATACTCTTTCCACTTTGATTTCCCCTTTTTCCCCAGGTTTACACTATTTATGATATTGATCTAGTTGTGTACAAGTATACCAATGGCACGGTTTCATCACTGTTCACTGTATCAATCGCTGTCACGAATATTCACTTTCCATTGGTGTACTCGTCACTCCTAAACCAACATCTATCACGCACGATAATGCAATGTCCACACGCACTAACATTGAGTATATGGCAAGGGTATGATATATGTATTGTATGCTACCAATAAACTCTGTATGTTATGAATCAACATGCATGTCATTAACTAAAATAATTTGCATAAATTAATATGTGAAGAATTCAGCAAAATGATACAAGTAAGATAATTAGAACACTCAGTAAGCAATTCATCAAAATTTGTTTCAGTTCAATCGGGATTCCTGGTATTCAAGTTACAGCCATTTCAATTTAAGTACTCGCTGCAGGAAATTCAGTTTCTGAACTGAACATCCGTTTCGCGGCACAAATTTCACCAAGTTGCGATCAGAATCTGGTGACGCTACAGTTGAATAAAATCTAGGTATTTTAATATTGTTTTCAACGCAATAGACGGATTCTTAATCTCATCTGTACGTCGAAAGTTATGCACTGTTCAACACTAGTATGTCAATTCTGTTTCTGTTTGGGACCGCTAGACGTCCGGATCTTTTAAATTGCAGTTTAAATAATAAACGACGATAAAATGAGGTGAGATCACTTGAGTTATTTATCTAACAGATTGATCTTCAATAAAATGCGGAGTTCCGCAACATGGTATTTTCATACAGCAGGGATAAGGTATTACAAAACGAGAATTGACAGCCAGAGCTGCTCTGGACTGCAGTCCAGAGCCGCACTCCGAACTAGTTTCCGTCATCTTTTTAAAACAAGAACAGACTAAAAATTATATAGGATTCGAGGTTGTCGAGTCAGCTTCTATATGAGCCCTCGAACGCAACATTCCGTTGTATAATCAATTTACTATGATTTTTAAAAAATTCAGGTGCAGAAATTTACAGATTCGACGGATCTAAATGGAGATGTCATTTCACGGTATTAGGATCCGTACGGTATTAGGATCCGTATTTTCGAGCCAACTCTTAACACGGTATTCTTTATCACTGGAGCCATCTGTTATGCTTAAATTCCGTCATTTAAAAAGGGTTTTTCAGATTAGGATTTGCATCGAACACATATAATAACGTTAGAATCACAACTGAAATGAATACATAATAGCATGTAGCAAGTATTTGAACTTGCCTCGATGGATCACGATACGGATATGCACGGCACGTCGACGTCGGTAAAACGTCGCAATGCACGCACATCATACGGGACAGGTCCAAGCAAAGCAAGAAGGTAACCACGCTAGCTAGGACCGTCCACAGGGTTTTCTCTGGGGTCAGAAATAAGGTGAAGGGTGACGACGAGTGTGGGGTTTTTGGTGCAGGCAAGGGGCTCTGGTATTGGGAAGAAGGAGAGAAGATAGAGAGAAAGGGAAAGAGAGAGGGATAGAGTGTATAAATATTTATAAGGGGGAGAGAGAGAATTTAGAGGTGTAAAGAGAGGACAATGAGTAGTGGGAGAGTTGTAAAGAGAAAAGGAAGAGGGAAAAGAGAAGGAACGGGTGTAAAGAGAGGAAAAGAAGAGAGAGGGAACGTGAGGTGTTGTAAATGGGAGAGAGAGGCATGATTTGTGAGTGGAGAGAGAGTGGGAGTGAATAAAGAGAGTAATTAAGAATATAATATTAGCCCGTTTGAGATTTTGGCAAATACAAACTTACTCCAAAACACGCCCGGGTCGGGTCTAAAAATTCAGATTTAAAATATGAAAAATATATGCAACGTCCAAATTTCAAAATGAACGCTCAGGTAACAAAAATGCATACCCCCAAGAACGGATGCACGTACGTGCGCTAGCCATCCAAACACGTCCGTTTCATTGAACGGGACGAGAACAAGATGCGTGGATGCTACCACGGGGTTAGGGGTATCATGCAGGCCATGCTAGGTATTTTTAAAATATTTTATTCGACTTTATTAAAAAATGCATATGCCAGATATAATACCAGTATGCTGTATATAACAATGTGAAAGTGCACGGATCCATATAACAAGCCGGGATAGATCATAAATAGGAATCAAGACAGGTTTCCAGCAAGCGGATCGGGTCGGAGACAAATACAGATGCCAATTATACTATTCACACCCAAAAGGCAATAAATCAAGAAATACCCAAAAATAGAACTGGTATGAATGAACTAGGGTGTTACAGATTCCTTTAACACTGTGCTTTATTTATTGATTACCATGTAATGCTAGAAGCCGAAGTGTGACTACGGCGGGATGATTCCTAGTCCGTAGGAGCATGGCTGGCCTAGTCATCCCTCGTTTTCCGTATTTTGCAAAGCGGGGCGTGACATAGTTTAGTTGGTATCAGAGCCTGTGTTTAGTATCATGGAATAACATTAACTATACTGTATTACGTTATTCTTGTTTCACTACTCTTAATTTTCATCCTTGAATCCGATCCTATCTTTTTGAATCTTCCAGTGATATGACATCCCCGAACGCCTCCTCGGACTCCAGCTCTCAGGACCGCACGGAAAGAATACTTAGTGCACTGACCACACTCGCGGAAGCTCAGGAGAGAAAGGCAGATTCACTCACTGAGGGACTCAGGGCGATTACCGCCGCAGGAGGATCCTCCGCACTTATTACCGCCCCCGAGGGCGCTACTCCACCAGCTTATCAGGCTAGGGCTGGTACCGTATCAGACTTCCGACGGTTACACCCAGATGCATTCACAGGGCTAGATGAACCCCTTAAGGCTGAACAATGGCTGGTGAACATGGAGAATCTATTGACAGCCGCCAAGGTTCCAGAGGAAGACAGAGTGGACGTGATAAAGATTCAATTAGAAGACGAAGCCCGTACATGGTGGTCGGTGGAAGAAAGCAGACTTAACGAGCTGATTGAATGGGGCAAGTTTAAGGAGTTCTTCTTAGATCATTATTTTCCTCCCACTGCCAAGGCAGAAATGGAGGAAAGGTTTATTATTTTGAAGCAGAATGGACGCCCAGTGGACGTATATACGGCAGAGTTCAACCGTCTGAGCCGCTTTGCTCCATACATGGTCAAATCAGAGGCCACCAGGGCCAGACGCTTCCTTCAGGGGTTAGATTTCGAGTTGCAGTAGTTGATTGCATTGTTGGATTTGCAGACTTTCGCGCAGGTACTCAACGCAGCGAGAGTTCAGGAGCAATTGATTAACAAGTTCAGAAGACCCCCAGTCGTTCCAGCACGTACCCATGCGCCTTCTCGAGGAACCATACCGGTTCACAGAGCAGGAACGACACAAATGAAGCGCCAGTTCGTACCACAGCATCGCCCCCAGAGACAGGACGTAGTTTGCGGCTATTATGGTAGAGGAGGGCATACCCAGAAGGACTGTCGCCGTGCCAAGGGACAATGCTTGATTTGCGGTTCCAGTCAGCACAGGATTAATAGTTGCCCTGAGCGAGCAGACATACCGGGAGGTTCTGGACCGCCACAGCAGAGGCCGCAGGAGCAGAGACAACCCTTTACAGGTCGCGGTCAGGGACGGGTTATCACCTTGACCGCCGAGCAGACAGAGGCGTCAGGAGACGTGGTTACAGGTACTCTACTTGTACATTCCTTACCAGCTAGAGTACTATTTGATTCGAGAGCATCGCATTGTTTCTTGTCTTAGCATTTCACTGATACACACTCAATACCACATGAACCACTAACCAAGGGATGGGAAATTCATACGGGTAATGGCATTATAATATCTAGTCGAGAATATAGATTATGCCCAGTTGTAGTGCGTGGCAGGGAATTCTATGCGAATTTCCTTCTGATCGGGACAGGCAGTTACGATGCAATTCTCGGGATGGATTGGATGAGCACTTTCCATGCAGTTATCGATTGTCGTGCAAGGAAGGTGATCTTCCGCATCCCCAATCACCCGGAGTTTATTTTCGAGGGCGGAAGTGAATCTTTGGAGCCAGCTAAGTATAGAGCCAAGCCTAAGGAGCTGACTGCTATGGAGATTGATAAGAGCCCAGTCCCAGCAGTTGTTCGGGACTTTCTGGACGTATTTCCTGAAGATCTACCAGGTCTACCACCTCCTCGAATTTTGGAGTTCTCAATCGATTTGATTCCAGGTACAGCCCCAGTATCCAGAGCCCCATACCGAATGGCACCAGTTGAGTTGGCGGAATTGAAGAAGCAGGTTGAAGAACTATTGGAGAAGGGATTTATTCGGCCAAGCGCTTCACCGTGGGGTGCACCGGTCCTATTAGTAAAGAAGAAGGATGGATCGCTGCGAATGTGTATAGATTATCGGGAGCTGAACAAGGTCACAATAAAGAACAAGTACCCAATACCACGCATTGACGACCTATTCGATCAGCTAAGTGGAGCCAAGGTATTCTCGAAGTTGGACCTCCGTTCTGGATATCATCAAATCAGAGTAGCAGCCGAAGATGTATGCAAGACGGCTTTCAGGACCCGATACGGACACTACGAGTTTCTTGTGATGCCGTTCGGTGTTACCAATGCCCCAGCAATATTCATAGACTTGATGAACAGAGTGTCACGTCCCGAAAGTACGGAACATGACTGGCACTTAAACTACGAACGTCTCGAGGCGTACGTAATCTAAGTAAGCCGAAAACCAAGAAATCCAAACCAAGAAAAGTAGTAGAGTGAAGGAAAACCAACTTAAAACAAGTAGTTTTAAGAGCATAAGCTGAATTATGCATTTTGTTTAAAAACATCAAGTATTTTCTGAAAATTTCGGCAGAGTCTCCTTTGTAAATACTGGCCCCCAAACGGGATACAACATGAATAGTATACGAAATCAATAAAAATGCATCCCCAAGCGGGAGCTAGCTCTTCGTCAATCGACGGTCACAACCACACAAGCAATATAATATACAACGCCAAGGGCGAGGATCAAAACTCAAAAGGAACTCAAAACAACAAGAAAACCATAGAAATACAACGCGCGACTCTAAGGTCGAAAGAATAACATCACTGGTCTCTATCTCAAAAATAATACATGTTTGGTTGATGGAACTTCTAGATACAATAGAGTAATGATATATAAGATAAATAATGGGGGTACGATACAAGTAAACCCACCTACTAGCAAATCACCCGAAGGAAACTATGCCCGCAAAGCCGTAATGAAACATGTACGGCAAACCTGCAAGAAACTGGGGCACAACGGGGGTGAGTTGCCAACTCGTGAATAGAAAAACATCTACGGAAATAAATCGCATAGATAACGCAACCTAGGTCAATGATCATAATATATCCTCAATTATATATAAAACATGCAACCTATAACAAGGCTAGGGTAAATATCTAACCCGAGTGTAATCTCATGTGCCCGTGTCAGTGCCTCAGGTAGCAATATATCATATGAATGAGGTATGAATGCATGAAAACAGAATACATGTAAATGAAGAACCGTTTTCATAATTTAGTGAGATTTCCTTTGTATTTTTAAAATGAGGTATCATAATGAAATCAGTATAAAACAGTGCCTAGCATCGGCACAAAACATAATCCCAATATCTCGATATCTCTGTATCACAGTCTCGGTACCTCAATATCTCGAAATCTCAATGTCTCAATCACAATATCTAGGGCGCCGTCAGTCCTGACCGGCCCCTACCATCTATCTCAAGACCACGACGATATCCGACGCGTCGAGTAAAATCACCGGTAGGTAGTGCTTCCCTGCCAGGCTCACATCGTCATCATCACGCGCTTCTTGCCCCGGGGTACCTTACCGGGTCCACCATGTACTCGAAACGGTTCATCTGTCTTCTCGAATCGGGTCTCGAAATCCATCAGCAAACTCATGGTGAACGACTCATACATCATGGGAAAAACCGCACTTTTTTGTTTAAAAAAAAAAGAGAAATCAGTTTATATATGTTTTGCGGTTTTTCCCCCAAATCCAGAAAATTTCATGGAAATCCGAATCCAAATCATCAATAGCATGCAAAACCATGAATATAGGCATAACAATGAATAACAGTATGCATGAAGTGACAAGTAATAACTACAATGTTAAGCTGGCATATAAGGCAGGTACACTAATATCATGTCAAATTACTAACTAACAAGCTAAGTCAAGCAATAATATTTTCTAAGGTGTACGTGACATGGCAATTACCGATGAAGATGTGTGTGAGCCGGCAAATAAGTGTACGTGGTACATACGCATCATCGGTAATGGTGCTGGTGTCCTAACAATATGATATCAACATTGCTATAAGAAATTATAACATAAGTATGCGATGCGAAGCGAACCACAATAATAAGCGGGAGCTGAATACTAGACGCAACTGTAACTAACCTGCATTAATCTAATATAAGTCCTACAAATGGTGCCTTTTGAAATAACACGAATCATGGGGTTTTGAAAATAAGGGCTACGGTGTTTTTATGAAAAGATACGTCTTTTGAAATATCCGTAGGATCCCTTGACCTTTATTTTAAAATACCCACGATTCGTTAGTTTTGAAATAGGTAAGAGTCTGATCTAGTCTAACAACTACACTAAACTATACGGCTGAACTAACAAGCTGAACTGCAGGTAAGGAAACCGCCCAACATCTGAGTCGATACATACACATACCTATAAATATATTAGTCGGTGATCCCGCCTCAATAATAACATATCCGATACCATATCTATAATCAGACATCCCAAGTCAAGAGTGCGGATCAATCATCAATATAAAACTCGTACGTAAATCCATCATACAGCATTCCTAAATCTGGGTACAGGTCAAAGTCACATCAATCACACTATTCATCCGGTATCATCTTTATCAAATACCATGATCCGGGATAATGACCTACGTCTAGTACAATACTGATACCATTTATGTAAGCATGCAGGTGTATGAAACACTACGCCAAAAGACCCGCTAAAACGTCATGTCGTATCTCAAATACGAATTTTACCATATCACCGATATCATAACCTCAGATCAAAAATCATCGACTCATCTCAATCCCATGTATCATCCTCAAATCTGCATGTGAGCACATGGTCTCATACCCATATGAACACATGACAATATAGAATCCTAAAGTACATATGAGTGAGGATGTATGCAAGTATGTATGTGTGTATAGGTATGTGTAGTGCACCCCCTACCTAGGGTCCGCAATACTAAATCATCCAAGTCCACCAATTATCCATCCTAAACATCAATAATATCCCAACAACAATATAATAATTGTAGGTGTGTATACGCATCCGTATACATCACCACGGACTGCGGGGGTGCTATATGCCATCCACCCGACTTCTCCCCGTAGATATAAATCTACTCACCTGGTCCTCGCTTAGCCGTAGTTGTGCGCTTCGTCATCTCGGAATCCACACGAAGGTACCTACAATCAATACGAATTCGCAACGCTATTAACATCAAATTCCGAAATCCAAAACGGCACGTGGTGCGTTCATAGGTTAGAACCTATAGCTTACACATGCAAAACAATCAACTACACTTGTCGTTGACGTACAACATCCAACGGCCAAGTACAACATCCTAAAACTCAAAACCAAGAATCCAAATACCGTAAACATAGCCGAAACCCTTAAATAGGGTCTCTATACATGAAAACTGCCACATTAAAACCCAATGATACAAATACGCATTTACAAACATAATAAATATTGTAGGTATTAATATTTACGTCATCTCCAATTTCATTTAAAACCCACGCCAAATTTTACCGAAAAGCTAGTAAGCAAATTATATCATTTCAGCTCATTTTAACACAAAGCTAGAAATTTAACAATTCTAGTAATTTCCAACAACACAAAATAACTTAATTTAGTGATCCAAACCATTTTCATAATTTTTAATCTTGCCCAAAAATGATTTAGAAAAACCTAGTATGCTAATTAACTCAATTAGACAAAGTAGTAATTAACAATAATTATCATATTCCATCACTAGAATAAGTTTTCTTAAACACAATTTAACATTAAACACCTCATCAAGTTTTTCCCTAACTTGAATTTCCTAAAAATTGTGAATAATGAATTAATCAAGAGTTTAAAAAAACTATAATAACCAATTAAATAGCTAAATAAAGATTTAAACATATTACTTAAAGATTAAGGTTTGAAAATTATACCTCTTCAAGAACACAAACAAGCAACTAGATCTATCATTTTTTTCCTCCAAAAATGATGTTTTTCTTCTGGATCCAAGCTAGATTTATGAAAGGAAATGATGGGTTTACTTTTATTTAGGAGTTTTGTGGATTTATTGAAGGAATTTTGGAGATAAAATGAGCTTTGAGACGAAGGAAATGAGCAAGGAAAAAAGATGGGACAGACTTGGGGGGGCTCGGCCAAAATGATGGGCTGATTTTTGCTTTATGTGGAATGAGGAATATAAAGTGGAGAATGAATCATATTGAAGCCATACCTTAATTAATATAAACAATTCATTTCCTATGCCAATCAAGTTGGGGGGGGAGGCCGGCCATTCACAATGAAGGGGGCTGAAATAATGTGCTGGGCCATAAGATGGAGGGGGTGAGCACACCATATAATAAAATATCCTTTTCCAAAAGCAAATTAAAGCTTCTAATAATGCACCAAATGAGTCACATAACACCTCATCAATTCCAAAAACTTTACAACCATGACTCAACCATCCAAATGAATCCCCCCCTCAAAGAATTCGGCCATGAGTAGAAAATAAAAAAAATTCTCGATTTACGTGCACAATTTACCGCTTAAAATAATATTTTATTTGGGAAAAATTCTATCTGAACCAAAACCTCCCATATACCCCCAAAGTTCGCGCACTAGCTTTATTTTAGCTAAACTAGGTGCCGGTAAGTTTTTACGGACGTTTGATCACAATCGGGTTAAAAGGGAAAATACCGACTATTTTACCTTAAAACGGAAAAATTCGCATAACGATTTCTAAAACGTTACAATCTTCCCCCCTTAAAGAAATTCGGTCTCCGAATTTAAATTTAAACCCCTAAATTCTAAAACATTGCAATAACATCTAAATCAACGGGGCTTCGAAATAACGGAAGAAATAAAAAACCACAGCGCATCCTGCGCACCGAAAAATTGAGTACTAAACTCAAAACCGATCTCCATCAAGCGTCACGCAAATCAACAGACTTGCACGCATATCATCGGAGTCATAAAAGAGATACAAATCTCAAATCCACTACCGAAATACCATATGCACTAATAAAATATCATAATACATATATAGTACACATCCTGTTTGAAAAAAATCTCTAAAACCGAATAAATCATATGCATAATTTTTTTTGAATTGCCGCGTAATGCGTAACTGACGGCACAAGTGTTGGACGCTCATTGTTAAAGTAATAATATACTAGCATATATGTTTTGCCAAAATATGCGTCCCGCTTTTTTGAAAAATCCCAACATGCTTATTTGTAAACTTTCGTGTTACACACAGACACGTAAGAAGTAGCGAGACTATAGCTCCTTTTTGAAAACCTCATGATAAATTTTTATGCATGCAAGTACATAGGTACTGTCCTCGGATCAGTCCTGCTAGGGTAATACAAAGTATATGGCCTCATCATGAAAACAAAGTGCTCAAGAGCAATATCAGCCTCAAAAGGAGAATCCAACAATCACGTGCGTCTGGTGCACACGGAAATCAAAATCCATGAATGTGCCATACATGCGCACAGAAACAATATCTAAGTGCATCGGGTGTGCACGAAACATCTGTCAAAGGCAACAGGTGTTCCTGACAGCAAAAACGGGTGCATCTGACATCCACGAAGAATCTCGATTTAGTACATCTGGTGTGCACCAAAATCGTATCTCAAACATGCGCTCATCATGCGCGAAAATCCAAATCAGGTGCATCCCTCATGCACGAGATCATGAAATCCATAAAATCATAAACATGAGAAACCAAGGCACGAAAACGATATCAAGTGCAACAACTGTGCAAAAATCGTAAATACTCAGTAGGTGCGACCATGGTCCATGAAAACAATTATCATGAAACTCAATCATCAAAATCAATCATGCGAATAGATCGCCCAAAATACCGAAATCAAGTATGGCGGAATAGTCCCGCTCAAGCACATCCTCAAGAATCTCTGGACAACTGTCGTGGTCACTCATAGCATGTCTCGTCGACAATCCTGAACTCTGGCCTGTCGGTGTGTGTAACATGACCACTCCTGGGTCCAAGTCTTCTCGTAATTCATCCCAGAAATGTCTTGTCAGGGTCTCTTCCAAATTCTCGTTCATGCCGAACTGCTCAGAAGTTATCGTCTCTTACTAAATCTGTATCTTATTCCGGAACGGCTGCATACTCATTACGACTCCTTCCGGAAGATATATCCATATACAACACCTCTGCAAGCGTATCGCATCTATGATGTCGGCGGAGTGGAACGCCATCTTATCCAGATCTGGTACGAACCTCTTACTCCACTTTTCTCTAATGTCGACTGCTTCGGACTCGTCTCGTCGTGGCTGCATGGACTGAGCTCCAACGGTTATCCTCGTATCTGAAGTCTCCCAAGAAGTGCATCTCACCACCTAGCATCCGAATGAAGTCGAACCATTCGATCGATTTATCAAAACCTCATAATCCTCCAAGATCTCAGCATCTTAGGTATAGTATAATAGTATCGAGTACGTACCACAGCATCGGTGGTCAAGCCGTAGAAGGGCAAACTCAAGCCTCACTAATGGCGCCGTAGAATTGTCGCAAACCCGAAGGTTCAAAGGCTTTCACACGGTCATTAAATCGAGTTAGGGTTTCATTCTTCTAGAGGGACCATAGAATTGCCTGCATGTCTTTCCGACTGCTTTAAACTTGGAATAATAGGTTTCTGACATTCGATCGTCTCTGTCGACTCTCAACATCTCTGCATGAAGTCGTCTCTAACTGGAATCAATCTATCTGATGACCTCGCATCGGAGTAGGCGAACGAACCACCTGTCCTAGTCATTCATCATCGGATGACTAGCGACCTTCTATCATCTCTTCGTGCTACTCGACCCGCAATAGCTCCAACATATGGGGAGATATCTCGTCACTCGCAGCAACAACTGGCTCACTCATCTGCACGTTGAACAGTGCCTCGACCATCATGAATAAGCAATACACCAACGGTCATCAAAATCTGGCTGGCCTCTGTCGGTGGCCCAATCCTCTGGGACTGATCGACACGTCCGAGAAATCTCATAAAGGCGATCCTACAAACGCTCGTGGCGCGAAACACAGTAAAAAGACACATCTCCGCAATCGTGTGTCGCCAAAATTACGCCCTAGACAGTCCTCGTTCGTGACGAGCTTATGCTGACCGCAATTCTAACCGTAGCTCTCCCTGCCCGTAATCGTGGCAGCAAAACCGTACTGATACTGATGAGGCTAGATCAGGAATGAATATGATACTGAACAAAGAAATGTACATCCTAAGCCTTCTTAAGTGGAGTGGCGTGTGGTTGCTTACGCCTCTCGACAACTGAGAAACCACGAGAAGAACTACCCCACACATGACTTGGAGTTAGCTGCGGTAGTCTTCGCATTGAAGATTTGGAGGCACTATCTTTTGGGTGAGAAAGTGGAGGTTTACACGGATCATAAAAGTTTGAAGTGTGTTTTCACTCAGAAGAAACTGAACATGAGGCAGCGCCGATGGCTAGAGCTGATGGCAGATTATGACTTGGACCTTCAGTATCACCTGGGGAAGGTCAATGTTGTACCAGATGCGCTCAGTCGCAAACCAGCGGTCATGATGTTGACCGATCAGAGGAGCATTATTGAGGATTTCCAGAGACTTGCACTTGAGGTCGTTACGCCGAACGCACTCAGTCAATTTTAGCAACTACAGGTGCAATCTTCACTGGTGGATCGCATCATGATTGCACAAGCGGATGATCCCGATTGCAAAAATTCAGAGAGCAAGTGGAAGCTGGACTGAGAACGGATTTGATTATACATGAAGATGGCTCTCTGAGATTCGGTAGCAGACTCTGCGTACCTAAAGGTGATGTTCGAGAAGAATTTTTGGCTGAAGCACACTGTTCAGCTTATTCTGTGCATCCAGGAGGTACAAAAATGTATCAGGACCTAAAGCAGCACTTTTGGTGGAACGGAATGAAGCGGGAAATTGCGAGGTTCCTATCCAGGTGCTTGGTATGTCAGCAGGTGAAGGCGGAACATCAGAGGACAGCAGGATTGTTACAACCATTGCCGATACCTGAATGGAAGTGGGAGCACATTACTATGGATTTTGTGACGGCCTTAACACGGAGCCCTAGAGGCAATAACGCTATTTGGGTTATCGTCGATCTGTAGGGTTGCTATGCACGCGCACAAGGGTCTACGAGGCATCAACCATGCCCGATTAAAAAATTAGCCGTGCCGAACAACCCGAATACGGATCTTTAAACTAGAGATTAGGCGAAAATTAACATGCTAACAACTTTAACACTAAGTGAGAGAGATTACAACCTTTGTAGATCCGGTCCTTAACTTCATATGCTCCGTGTTGAGGTCCCTTCGCTGCGATCATCGTACTCCGGACTCTCGAGAGGCTTCACGAAGAGAAAGGTGCAGTCTTGCTTCCGATCTTCGATACAAAGATGATCTACCTTGAAGTTTCATTAACACAAGCTAACACTCACTAAAATTGAGTGAACACTCTCATCTAAAGGGCAAGGGAAGATGAGGATGATGAAGTAGGATTTTTGCTCTCTTTATTTATCTTTTTCTCACATTTATTCATCACTTGAAGAAAACTAGTAAGCTTTTTCTATGAAAGAATGAAGGAAGAAGAAGATGAATAATGATTGAAATTCTTTTGTGATGAATAGAAAAAGAAATAATATGATAAATAATGCAACCATGGTTGACTAAACCCATGTAGAGAATTAACTAGGGTTAGGGTTTGGGTTGGGTTAAAGCATGAGTCACTTGAAAATATCTTTCACAAAACAAAACCAAAACCTTCTAGAATCATCTAGAAAGCTTAACCCTAATCCAAACCCTAATCATATTTAAACTCCACTAAACATGTTGCATTAGTTATCATATCATGTTACAATATTATATATCACATATATAATATTTATCGTAACAAAATAAAATAATACAATTAACATATATCGCATATATATCAATGTATTACCCGAGTGAGAAAAAGAATCTTTTAGTGAGCTAATATTAGTTAATGTAATTTAATATATCATATATATTATTATACATTAAATTATCGAATCAACACTTGATCCGACAATCCGGCTATATCGCATATAACCGACTAATATATATCCGTACCGATTCATCGAATCAACACTTGATCCGATGACCCGGCTGATATCAAATATCGCGAGAATAGAATACGGTATCTCATATCGTATTATCCTCGGTCCCGCACATATCACATATGTGCTCCTACTCCGTTTTGCTTGAGCCAAGAAACCTCTGTGTAGGACTCTAAAGAATCGTCAATATGCCGGCAGTAGATGATGATCATATCAAACACCCACAAGCTGCAAGCGGTCAGCTAAACGTAACAGCTACCCAGGTATTGAGCGCTCAGAAGATCAACAAGCAAGCCTGTACATTCTCCTGTGAATCCAAACAGTAACACTCCCGTACAGTCCGGTCTCGTCGTCTGATATGTTGCATATCTCGCCTAGGGGTGGTAAACGTCAGACCCCAGTAGCTCGATAAGTCGTGTCGATATGAAGTCTATAACAGTTCGAGAAACTACTGATAACACTTACCAGTAAATCTCAGCAACCCTGGCCAGGGATTTCCGGTTATAGCCAATCGAACACTGCACAACATCAACTCCCTATACCGGGAGAGACGAATCCCCTCCTATCGCTCATTGCCTCCATGTGATTCGGGACTGTACCCAAAAGCCACCTTTTTGCACGCCCTCTTGGACGTGGTATGATGGAAATCAAAGCACAGTGGGAATCACACAAGACTCTATGACGATCTCGGGTCAACAGACTACTCTGTACCAGTGTCACCGGAGAACTGCCATCTGACGTATGGTATAATACCATCTGGGAGTTCTCGGCGAGTCCGTCCAGTGTACCCAGTCTCTACTGAGCACCCGTACACCATCCTTGATGTCAAACACCGATGGATATGGGATCATCCATCGCCCATCATATGGGTCAAGATGCGTATACGCTAGTCTACTCTGGTGTATCGATGCCCTGTCTCGATACACCCTCGACTAGGAACAGTTATAGGATGTACTCATCGACTACCGTGGCCCCACTAGTATGATCTCATCATAGTCCCAGTAGTCGAGTACATATCCTAAGGGCTTTATCAACATATAATATAGAGACAATCAGAGTACATATTAAGATAAAGTACAACCAGATAGCATACTATCATGTCGAGCAAGAAAGTCCTCCCTATATATGTCCAAGCATCCATTACAATATACATCGTATGTACAGTAATGGCCTCTAGGGCATACATATAACTAACAATCTCCCACTTGTACTAGGGCCATCTGTTGTAGTATCACATACCCAACAATTAGCTGCGGTTGAAGTATCCCATACTCAACCATCCCATAAAAGTCTCTACTGGGAAAAAGGCCTTTGTGAGTGGATCCGCGCTGTCGTCCTCTGTGTCTGCTCTCCTAACCTCGATCTCCCTGGAGATCAACCATCTCCATGATCAGGTGATACTGCCTAAGAATTATATCTGGATTTCTGATGGGACGGTAGTTCCTTGGCTAAAGCCACAACTTCATTGTCACACAATGGTAGGAACGAAGTTCATCTCATGAACTTATATATATCCAGACTGCCTCTTTGGTAGCATCCTTGGTAACAATGTATCTTGCCTTTAATCATCTAGTATGTCACGGTATCTAGCTTGGAACTCTTCAACACACCGTCCCTCCACTGAGGGTATAGACAAGCCTGCGACTGACATTCAGTCGTCCTTATCACCCTGGAACCTTTCCAGTGATTCTCCCCAGGATCGATTGATACCATCTCACTACAACTAGTGAGTATCCTAACATCCAATTAGATCTATCTCATAGATCCAAAACCCAGGATTTAGGAGGTATCACTTTGATCCTATATGGAGAATCCTTGTGATAAGCGGAGATTAACCGAGCGTAGCATAGGAAACTCCTTCTCTATCAAGAGTATGTCATCCACGTACTCTACGAGGATCACCACCATACTCTCTACTACCTTTTTGTATATACAAGGTTCATCTACCATTTTGATGAAGTCAAACTCTTTGACTACCACATCAAAACAGATGTTCCAACTCCGCGATGCCTACTTTATCCTATAAAACATCTTGCTCATGTTTCCGCTGCTCCCACTGACTGCGAAGCCCTCTGGCTGTGTACTTATAGACGCTCTCTTCTAAAACATCACTTAGAAAAGCAGTCATGACACCCAACCACCAGATATCGTAGTCATGGTATGTAGCCGTGGCAAGTAGAATCTGGATGGACTTAAGCATAGATCCTTAGAAAAGGTTTCAACATAATCCATACCTGGTCTATGATGCAAACCTTTAACAAGTCTAACTTTGAAAGTCTCAACCTTTCCATGTACACCAAGTAATCTTCTTAAGATATACTTGCTCCTGATGGGGATTTAACCCTTCAGATAAAGCAACCAAAGTCCATACTTTGTTGGTGTATAAGGATTCCATCTCAGATCGATAAGCATCCAGCCATTCTTACAGAGTCCCACTCCTGATGGCCAGCTCGAAACTAGTTGGGTCATCATCTCATGATGCAATCCCCGCTCCCACTGTCATAGAGAAACCGAAGTATCTCTCAGGTGGTTGAGGAACCCTGCTAGATCGGCGGAGAGGCTGAGGTTCGTTGGTTACTATTGAATGCTTTTGTTCTACCAAATCATCAGCTGCAGTTTGTATAGCTGGAACATTTCCAGTTCTACATAACAGACCTTGCCTCGAGCTTGTCCGGATTTTGCTTTTAGACATAGGCCGGACAACCCCAAATCTTAACAAACTTAAGATATGGGCTCTTCCCTTTCCATATCACATATGAAGTGGTAGGCAACTGATTTGATTTGAACCCTATTCAATAGGTATACAACTTCACAAGTGCATAACTCCCAAAAGGAAATAGGAAACTCAGTAGTACTCATCATAGAGCACACCATATCACATAGGGTGCTATTGCTCTGCCCCGATACACCGACGTGCTGTGGTGTATACGGAGGAGTAATGCTGAGAGAGAATCTCATTCTCCTTTAGAATAGTCCAGGAATTCCGTGCTTAAGTATTCTCCTCCTTGATCTCATCAAAGGATATAATACTTATACCCGTATTTTGGTTCTCTACTTCTAACTTATATTCTGTGAATATCTCAAAAGCTTCAGACTTGTGTTTCAACACATGTTTGAATCTTGGGAGATTATCAGAGAATGTAATGAAGCGCAAAGAACCAGTCTTGGCATGTGTAGACAGGAGACTTTCATACATCAGCATGTATCAATTCCCAAGAGTTCACTAACTCTTTCTCTGTTTCCAACAAACAGAGCTGTGGTCATCTTATCTTTGTGACATGACCGGCAAGTTTCACAAGATGTAAATTCAAACTAATTTAAATATGCATCTATACGTAACTTCAGCCAGTCGGGTCGCATTGATATGACCTAGTCTACAATACCTCAAGAAGGATTCATTCATTTCTGAACTCTTCCTCTTGTGTGTGTTCTGTATACTAAGAACTGTAGTTTGATTTAGAACGTCTATGCTTTTAGATAACGTGCCTGAACCGATCAACTCTTGATATAGGAAATGTTCAAAACATTATCCAACAATACAAAATTATATCCTTTCTTTACTAATAAAGAGACTGATATGATTTTGTATATCAGGTTCGGTATCTAATAATATTTGTTCAGAATCAATGTATTCTGGTAATACAGGGTGATAGTGACCAACAGACTTGGCTGCAACACTTGCACCGTTTTCTGTCTCATGAAAATTATCACCCGTTCTCAGTTCTCTACCTATCTGTAGCCCATGTAACAGATTACATATAAGGGATCCTGATCCGGTATCACATACCCAGGACGTAAAGGATACTGAGAAACAGTTCTTTGTAACGAACACACCCGAAGATGATGCATCAACATGCACTTTCTTCATTTGGGCGGCACGGGAAATCTGGTATTTCCTAATTTCCTGCTCTGTCTTATAACAATTATAAGTTGGAGCGGGACCAACGTTCCCCAGCTCAGTATAACAAGCGGGTTCGGTCAATTCATCCGTTTTATTATCTTGATTAAGGCGTGATATGGTCGCTACCTGGAGAGAGAGAGAAGAAAACACTCAGCATATGCTCTTACAAGATTAGATTGGTTATCTAATATATCTAATCAGGATGTCTCCCACTGTTTTAGTCAAATCTTCCTTCAAACCCTGAAAGGAAAGACTAGCCGGGATTAATTACACGCTACATGTTCACCAATCTTTCAGCCAGGCCAATGTCGGTACTTTGAGGGAGGTCCCCCGTGCTTTCGCACGAACCTAATTAATGTAAACCTCGTTTTCCCAGAGGCGTAACCCCGTTGACACCTTTCTAGACACCTATTTGATCGGCTAATTGTAATGTGTAAAAGTCTCCCAGGAGTAATTCTTACTCGCAGCGGGTATCGGGATCCAACTATCTCATAGAAGGTATGCAATCTCATTGCAAATTTCAACACTTGAAATTCCCAATAATATTTTACCCCTAGCGTCCTATGACCTTGACAGAGGTCAAAAAACCATAGGCTGCTAGTCAAGTTCAACCCGTCATTTCCTGATTGAAGTAAACCCACCCGCACGATCCTTGACAGAGGTCAACAAGGTCGCACGACTACCCTAAATCAATCACATCATATGTTTATACAGATAAGCACTAATCAGCTACCGCACACTACGCCTTGACAGAGGTCAACAAACGCAGCACGAATACTAAATACTACTTATCTGAAATGACGGAGGGCTACGACAGGTTTTTAAGAAAACCCTTTGCGTAATGAACTTGATATCGTTGTAGAATCGAGTGATTTTAAATGGAATGTTTTTTAGGCTTTTCTAGTTTTGCTAAAGGGGTCACTCCCGGTGAAGGGATCGTCGGCCCTTTCCTCATCGAATAAGGTGCAGGATATA
The DNA here is from genome assembly GCA_030015575.1 of Agapanthus africanus. Lineage (NCBI taxonomy): Eukaryota > Viridiplantae > Streptophyta > Magnoliopsida > Asparagales > Amaryllidaceae > Agapanthus > Agapanthus africanus. The sequence continues at coordinate 27,269,315 of JASDDO010000019.1, forward strand.
TCATATATATCGCTATGCAAAGCAGGAACTATAGGAGCAATCAAAAGACAAACCGAGGGTTGTAGCATCTGCCAGTTATCGCTAAAAGAGTCACTCCCGGTGAAGGGATCTCGGTCCTTTCCCTATCGAATAAGGTGCAGGATGTTCTACAAGGAACACCGCGATGCAAAGCAAGAACTGTAGCTACCTGTTTTAATTTTGAAATTCGATTCCACAACATCTTAGGTTTCTTTTATTTCATCAATCTCATTAATGAAGTCCCATTTTATTATGCTTCACAAGCATCTCTTTTTGAAACGAAATCTGCAATATAACATATATCTCATATATATAATATAAACATTCGTCTCAGGCAGTAATATGATCTCATCACAGAACATTGCAGTAGAAGAAACATATATGAAATATTGGATATACTAGGACGTCCTTGTTTTCAATACGAGCCTGTATAAAACACGGATTCCACGGTCGCGATGAATAGCCAAACCCACATTCCTAGACCCCTACGAGAGCGGCAAGTAACACTGCCAATTCTAGGGTTAGGAGACCCGGTCTCGACTCCTCGAGATGGTCTCCCACTGGACCCTAGAACCCGGTTACTTGTGCTCCCCGCCTTGGGTCTACCTAATGCGGAAAAGTAAATAATATACAACGGTGACATCTTCCGCAACCTGGAAGTGCCCCAATAAAAGAATATTACATACAAATGAATTTTACATGAATGAAAAAGAAAAAACTCTCATCTCACATAAAACCCCCGGCTATTCAAACGCGACGATCCAATATAACATATCACAGCAACACATAATATCTCATATCATTAACGTAAGCAAGTATGCGTATCCCGATTGTCGTTGATGTATAGCAACGAAGCCGGCGATACACCACATACTATGCTTACGGTCACAGAAAAGAAAGTGTAAAACTACAACAGTTGGAATCCGCAACTTCCTTAGACATCGCATGCCTAACCAAATGAATTCCTTAGACATCGCATGCCTAACAATTATAAACCCCGCATTTTAGTCTCATTATCGAAAACTCTTTTCAATATCAAGTCGGGCAATTCAACAAGATTCCCGAAAAACTGATCGAATGCTCGTCGCAAACTTTAGTAGACGGCCGCACCCCCGATACCGTCGACGAAGTGCACCAAGGCGGAACACCGCTACCGCGAGCACCCGAACGGATGCTTTCGGCGACGGGGTTCTCCTACAGTCACTTGGTCGGGGCTAAGGGATGTAGCTGTCTAATAAGTTTATCCAGCGAGTATCCGCGTACGCTACGTGATTGCGACGGACTTTTGATCACATCAAAATTCCGTGATAACCGATCAAGTGAGACTAAACTGCTATGTTTATAACATTCATTCAGTTATCTCATAACTACTTGTGAATTCCAATTATTGTATCACATTCCGGATAAATTGAAAAAGTTAAACTTTCCGATCGAACAATCAAACACCCAAGATTTCCCCAATATATCTCAACACTTGAAATCAGTTTAAAAACATCCATCACATGCCACAGTACCAATGGTCCAGGCGTAGAAGGGTCAAGCCAACGCCTCACATGTGGCACGCCGTACTGCCCCAAACCCTAAGGTTCAAAAGGCAGTTCAAGACGGTCACATAATCGAGTTAAGGTTTGTTGTCTTCTAGAGGGTCCACCGCGTTACTTGCATGACTTAGAACATTCTTAAACACGAGAAAAAAATCCAACTTTTGAAAAAATTTCCGACAGGGGAAAAAGTGAGTTATTGATATCCGTTCGAACTTTTTAACAGTTTCTAAAAATTATCCGGACAAACTAAACAAAGTTAAATCATCCGATCGAATCAACGATTCCCCAATACAACCCTTGAAAACTCAACACTTGAGTGGAATTAAAATATTCACAGAAAAAAATAACAAGAAAGGGCCTAAAAATAATTACATGAAATTTCAGGGACTAAGTCCAAATTTTGGCAGAGGAACCGCCGCAAAACCCATGGTTTAGCCGCGGTTCCGCGGTCAAATTTTCGAGTTAGAGGTCCTTACTTCACAGTAATTCTTAGTTTTTCCTGCTTAATTTTATGAGAATTTTTAATTCAGAAAAAACAACATTTTTGAAAAATGTACAGAGAGGGTTCCGTGTCGGGGTTTCGGCGTTCGATCGGACTTTAAACTTCGTCTAGACTTCGCCTAAAGCTCTAGCTTGGCTCTGATACCACTGTAGGGTTGCTATGCATGCGCACAAGGGTCTACGAGGCATCAACCATGCCCGATTAAAAAATTAGCCGTGCCGAACAACCCGAATACGGATCTTTAAACTAGAGATTAGGCGAAAACTAACATGCTAACAACTTTAACACTAAGTGAGAGAGATTACAACCTTTGTAGATCCGGTCCTTCACTTCATATGCTCCATGTTGAGGCCCCTTCGCTGCGATCATCGTACTCCGGACTCTCGAGAGGCTTCACGAAGAGAAAGGTGCAGTCTTGCTTCCGATCTTCGATACAAAGATGATCTACCTTGAAGTTTCATTAACACAAGCTAACACTCACTAAAATTGAGTGAACACTCTCATCTAAAGGGCAAGGGAAAATGAGGATGATGAAGTAGGATTTTTGCTCTCTTTATTTATCTTTTTCTCACATTTATTCATCACTTGAAGAAAACTAGTAAGCTTTTTCTATGAAAGAATGAAGGAAGAAGAAGATGAATAATGATTGAAATTCTTTTGTGATGAATAGAAAAAGAAATAATATGATGAATAATGCAACCATGGTTGACTAAACCCATGTAGAGAATTAACTAGCGTTAGGGTTTGGGTTGGGTTAAAGCATGAGTCACTTGAAAATATCTTTCATAAAACAAAACCAAAACCTTCTAGAATCATCTAGAAAGCTTAACCCTAATCCAAACCCTAATCATGTTTAAACTCCACTAAACATGTTGCATTAGTTATCATATCATGTTACAATATTATATATCACATATATAATATTTATCGTAACAAAATAAAATAATACAATTAACATATATCGCATATATATCAATGTATTACCCGAGTGAGAAAAAGAATCTTTTAGTGAGCTAATATTAGTTAATGTAATTTAATATATCATATATATTATTATACATTAAATTATCGAATCAACACTTGATCCGACAATCCGACTATATCGCATATAACCGACTAATATATATCCGTACCGATTCATCGAATCAACACTTGATCCGATGACCCGGCTGATATCAAATATCGCGAGAATAGAATACGGTATCTCATATCGTATTATCCTCGGTCCCTCACATATCACATATGTGCTCCTACTCCGTTTTGCCTGAGCCAAGAAACCTCTGTGTAGGACTCTAAAGAATCGTCAATACGCCGGCAGTAGGTGATGATCATATCAAACACCCACAAGCTGCAAGCGGTCAGCTAAACGTAACAGCTACCCAGGTATTGAGCGCTCAGAAGATCAACAAGCAAGCCTGTACATTCTCCTGTGAATCCAAACAGTAACACTCCCGTACAGTCCGGTCTCGTCGTCTTATATGTTGCATATCTCGCCTAGGGGTGATAAACGTCAGACCCCAGTAGCTCGATAAGTCGTGTCGATATGAAGTCTATAACAGTTCGAGAAACTACTGATAACACTTACCAGTAAATCTCAGTAACCCTGGCCAGGGATTTCCGGTTATAGCCAATCGAACACTGCACAACATCAACTCCCTATACCGGGAGAGACGAATCCCCTCCTATCGCTCATTGCCTCCATGTGATTCGGGACTGTACCCAAAAGCCACCTTTTTGCACGCCCTCTTGGACGTGGTATGATGGAAATCAAAGCACAGTGGGAATCACACAAGACTCTATGACGATCTTGGTTCAACAGACTACTCTGTACCAGTGTCACCGGAGAACTGCCATCTGACGTATGGTATAATACCATCTGGGAGTTCTCGGCGAGTCCGTCCAGTGTACCCAGTCTCTACTGAGCACCCGTACACCATCCTTGATGTCAAACACCGATGGATATGGGATCATCCATCACCCATCATATGGGTCAAGATGCGTATACGCTAGTCTACTCTGGTGTATCGATGCCCTGTCTCGATACACCCTCGACTAGGAACAGTTATAGGATGTACTCATCGACTACCGTGGCCCCACTAGTATGATCTCATCATAGTCCCAGTAGTCGAGTACATATCCTAAGGGCTTTATCAACATGTAATATAGAGACAATCAGAGTACATATTAAGATAAAGTACAACCAGATAGCATACTATCATGTCGAGCAAGAAAGTCCTCCCTATATATGTCCAAGCATCCATTACAATATACATCGTATGTACAGTAATGGCCTCTAGGGCATACATATAACTAACAATCTCCCACTTGCACTAGGGCCATCTGTTGTAGTATCACATACCCAACAATTAGCTGCGGTTGAAGTATCCCATACTCAACCATCCCATAAAAGTCTCTACTGGGAAAAAGGCCTTTGTGAGTGGATCCGCGCTGTCGTCCTCTGTGTCTGCTCTCCTAACCTCGATCTCCCTGGAGATCAACCATCTCCATGATCAGGTGATACTGCCTAAGAATTATATCTGGATTTCTGATGGGACGGTAGTTCCTTGGCTAAAGCCACAACTTCATTGTCACACAATGGTAGGAACGAAGTTCATCTCATGAACTTATATATATCCAGACTGCCTCTTTGGTAGCATCCTTGGTAACAATGTATCTTGCCTTTAATCATCTAGTATGTCACGGTATCTAGCTTGGAACTCTTCAACACACCGTCCCTCCACTGAGGGTATAGACAAGCCTGCGACTGACATTCAGTCGTCCTTATCACCCTGAAACCTTTCCAGTGATTCTCCCCAGGATCGATTGATACCATCTCACTACAACTAGTGAGTATCCTAACATCCAATTAGATCTATCTCATAAATCCAAAACCCAGGATTTAGGAGGTATCACTTTGATCCTATATGGAGAATCCTTGTGATAAGCGGAGATTAACCGAGCGTAGCATAGGAAACTCCTTCTCTATCAAGAGTATGTCATCCACGTACTCTACGAGGATCACCACCATACTCTCTACTACCTTTTTGTATATACAAGGTTCATCTACCATTTTGATGAAGTCAAACTCTTTGACTACCACATCAAAACAGATGTTCCAACTCCGCGATGCCTACTTTATCCTATAAAACATCTTGCTCATGTTTCCGCTGCTCCCACTGACTGCGAAGCCCTCTGGCTGTGTACTTATAGACGCTCTCTTCTAAAACATCACTTAGAAAAGCAGTCATGACACCCAACCACCAGATATCGTAGTCATGGTATGTAGCCGTGGCAAGTAGAATCTGGATGGACTTAAGCATAGATCCTTAGAAAAGGTTTCAACATAATCCATACCTGGTCTATGATGCAAACCTTTAACAAGTCTAACTTTGAAAGTCTCAACCTTTCCATGTACACCAAGTAATCTTCTTAAGATATACTTGCTCCTGATGGGGATTTAACCCTTCAGATAAAGCAACCAAAGTCCATACTTTGTTGGTGTATAAGGATTCCATCTCAGATCGATAAGCATCCAGCCATTCTTACAGAGTCCCACTCCTGATGGCCAGCTCGAAACTAGTTGGGTCATCATCTCATGATGCAATCCCCGCTCCCACTGTCATAGAGAAACCGAAGTATCTCTCAGGTGGTTGAGGAACCCTGCTAGATCGGCGGAGAGGCTGAGGTTCGTTGGTTACTATTGAATGCTTTGGTTCTACCAAATCATCAGCTGCAGTTTGTATAGCTGGAACATTTCCAGTTCTACATAACAGACCTTGCCTCGAGCTTGTCCGGATTTTGCTTTTAGACATAGGCCGGACAACCCCAAATCTTAACAAACTTAAGATATGGGCTCTTCCCTTTCCATATCACATATGAAGTGGTAGGCAACTGATTTGATTTGAACCCTATTCAATAGGTATACAACTTCACAAGTGCATAACTCCCAAAAGGAAATAGGAAACTCAGTAGTACTCATCATAGAGCACACCATATCACATAGGGTGCTATTGCTCTGCCCCGATACACCGACGTGCTGTGGTGTATACGGAGGAGTAATGCTGAGAGAGAATCTCATTCTCCTTTAGAATAGTCCAGGAATTCCGTGCTTAAGTATTCTCCTCCTTGATCTCATCAAAGGATATAATACTTATACCCGTATTTTGGTTCTCTACTTCTAACTTATATTCTGTGAATATCTCAAAAGCTTCAGACTTGTGTTTCAACACATGTTTGAATCTTGGGAGATTATCAGAGAATGTAATGAAGCGCAAAGAACCAGTCTTGGCATGTGTAGACAGGAGACTTTCATACATCAGCATGTATCAATTCCCAAGAGTTCACTAACTCTTTCTCTGTTTCCAACAAACAGAGCTGTGGTCATCTTATCTTTGTGACATGACCGGCAAGTTTCACAAGATGTAAATTCAAACTAATTTAAATATGCATCTATACGTAACTTCAGCCAGTCGGGTCGCATTGATATGACCTAGTCTACAATACCTCAAGAAGGATTCATTCATTTCTGAACTCTTCCTCTTGTGTGTGTTCTGTATACTAAGAACTGTAGTTTGATTTAGAACGTCTATGCTTTTAGATAACGTGCCTGAACCGATCAACTCTTGATATAGGAAATGTTCAAAACATTATCCAACAATACAAAATTATATCCTTTCTTTACTAATAAAGAGACTGATATGATTTTGTATATCAGGTTCGGTATCTAATAATATTTGTTCAGAATCAATGTATTCTGGTAATACAGGGTGATAGTGACCAACAGACTTGGCTGCAACACTTGCACCGTTTTCTGTCTCATGAAACTTATCACCCGTTCTCAGTTCTCTACCTATCTGTAGCCCATGTAACAGATTACATATAAGGGATCCTGATCCGGTATCACATACCCAGGACGTAAAAGATACTGAGAAACAGTTCTTTGTAACGAACACACCCGAAGATGATGCATCAACATGCACTTTCTTCATTTGGGCGGCACGGGAAATCTGGTATTTCCTAATTTCCTGCTCTGTCTTATAACAATTATAAGTTGGAGCGGGACCAACGTTCCCCAGCTCAGTATAACAAGCGGGTTCGGTCAATTCATCCGTTTTATTATCTTGATTAAGGCGTGATATGGTCGCTACCTGGAGAGAGAGAGAAGAAAACACTCAGCATTTGCTCTTACAAGATTAGATTGGTTATCTAATATATCTAATCAGGATGTCTCCCACTGTTTTAGTCAAATCTTCCTTCAAACCCTAAAAGGAAAGACTAGCCGGGATTAATTACACGCTACAAGTTCACCAATCTTTCAGCCAGGCCAATGTCGGTACTTTGAGGGAGGTCCCCCGTGCTTTCGCACGAACCTAATTAATGTAAACCTCGTTTTCCCAGAGGCGTAACCCCGTTGACACCTTTCTAGACACCTATTTGATCGGCTAATTGTAATGTGTAAAAGTCTCCCAGGAGTAATTCTTACTCGCAGCGGGTATCGGGATCCAACTATCTCATAGAAGGTATGCAATCTCATTGCAAATTTCAACACTTGAAATTCCCAATAATATTTTACCCCTAGCGTCCTATGACCTTGACAGAGGTCAAAAAACCATAGGCTGCTAGTCAAGTTCAACCCGTCATTTCCTGATTGAAGTAAACCCACCCGCACGACCCTTGACAGAGGTCAACAAGGTCGCACGACTACCCTAAATCAATCACATCATATGTTTATACAGATAAGCACTAATCAGCTACCGCACACTACGCCTTGACAGAGGTCAATAAACGCAGCACGAATACTAAATACTACTTATCTGAAATGACGGAGGGCTACGACAGGTTTTTAAGAAAACCCTTTGCGTAATGAACTTGATATCGTTGTAGAATCGAGTGATTTTAAATGGAATGTTTTTTAGGCTTTTCTAGTTTTGCTAAAGGGGTCACTCCCGGTGAAGGGATCGTCGGCCCTTTCCTCATCGAATAAGGTGCAGGATATATCATTTATATCGCTATGCAAAGCAGGAACTATAGGAGCAATCAAAAGACAAACCGAGGGTTGTAGAATCTTCCAGTTATCGCTAAAGGAGTCACTCCCGGTGAAGGGATCTCGGTCCTTTCCCTATCGAATAAGGTGCAGGATGTTCTACAAGGAACACCGCGATGCAAAGCAAGAACTGTAGCTACCTGTTTTAATTTTGAAATTCGATTCCACAATATCTTAGGTTTCTTTTATTTCATCAATCTCATTAATGAAGTCCCATTTTATTATGCTTCACAAGCATCTCTTTTTGAAACGAAATCTGCAATATAACATATATCTCATATATATAATATAAACATTCGTCTCAGGCAGTAATATGATCTCATCACAGAACATTGCAGTAGAAGAAACATATATGAAATATTGGATATACTAGGACGTCCGTGTTTTCAATACGAGCCTGTATAAAACACGGATTCCACGGTCGCGATGAATAGCCAAACCGACATCCCTAGACCCCTACGAGAGCGGCAAGTAACACTGCCAATTCTAGGGTTAGGAGACCCGGTCTCGACTCCTCGAGATGGTCTCCCACTGGACCCTAGAACCCGGTTACTTGTGCTCCCCGCCTTGGGTCTACCTAATGCGGAAAAGTAAATAATATACAACGGTGACATCTTCCGCAACCTGGAAGTGCCCCAATAAAAGAATATTACATACAAATGAATTTTACATGAATGAAAAAGAAAAAAATCTTATCTCACATAAAACCCCCGGCTATTCAAACGCGACGATCCAATATAACATATCACAGCAACACATAATATCTCATATCATTAACGTAAGCAAGTATGCGTATCCCGATTGTCGTTGATGTATAGCAACGAAGCCGGCGATACACCACATACTACGCTTACGGTCACAGAAAAGAAAGAGTAAAACTACAACAGTTGGAATCCGCAACTTCCTTAGACATCGCATGCCTAACCAAATGAATTCCTTAGACATCGCATGCCTAACAATTATAAACCCCGCATTTTAGTCTCATTATCGAAAACTCTTTTCAATATCAAGTCGGGCAATTCAACAAGATTCCCGAAAAACTGATCGAATGCTCGTCGCAAACTTTAGTAGACGGCCGCACCCCCGATACCGTCGACGAAGTGCACCAAAGCGGAACACCGCTACCGCGAGCACCCGAACGGATGCTTTCGGCGACGGGGTTCTCCTACAGTCACTTGGTCGGGGCTAAGGGATGTAGCTGTCTAATAAGTTTATCCAGCGAGTATCCGCGTACGCTACGTGATTGCGACGGACTTTTGATCACATCAAAATTCCGTGATAACCGATCAAGTGAGACTAAACTGCTATGTTTATAACATTCATTCAGTTATCTCATAACTACTTGTGAATTCCAATTATTGTATCACATTCCGGATAAATTGAAAAAGTTAAACTTTCCGATCGAACAATCAAACACCCAAGATTTCCCCAATATATCTCAACACTTGAAATCAGTTTAAAAACATCCATCACATGCCACAGTACCAATGGTCCAGCCGTAGAAGGGTCAAGCCAACGCCTCACATGTGGCACGCCGTACTGCCCCAAACCCTAAGGTTCAAAAGGCAGTTCAAGACGGTCACATAATCGAGTTAAGGTTTGTTGTCTTCTAGAGGGTCCACCGCGTTACTTGCATGACTTAGAACATTCTTAAACACGAGAAAAAAATCCAACTTTTGAAAAAATTTCCGACAGGGGAAAAAGTGAGTTATTGATATCCGTTCGAACTTTTTAACAGTTTCTAAAAATTATCCGGACAAACTAAACAAAGTTAAATCATCCGATCGAATCAACGATTCCCCAATACAACCCTTGAAAACTCAACACTTGAGTGGAATTAAAATATTCACAGAAAAAAATAACAAGAAAGGGCCTAAAAATAATTACATGAAATTTCAGGGACTAAGTCAAAATTTTGGCAGCGGGACCGCCGCAAAACCCATGGTTTCGCCGCGGTTCCGCGGTCAAATTTTCGAGTTAGAGGTCCGTACTTCACAGTAATTCTTAGTTTTTCCTGCTTAATTTTATGAGAAATTTTAATTCAGAAAAAACAACATTTTTGAAAAATGTACAGAGAGGGTTCCGTGTCGGGGTTTCGGCGTTCGATCGGACTTTAAACTTCATCTAGACTTCGCCTAAAGCTCTAGCTTGGCTCTGATACCACTGTAGGGTTGCTATGCACGCGCACAAGGGTCTACGAGGCATCAACCATGCCCGATTAAAAAATTAGCCGTGCCGAACAACCCGAATACGGATCTTTAAACTAGAGATTAGGCGAAAACTAACATGCTAACAACTTTAACACTAAGTGAGAGAGATTACAACCTTTGTAGATCCGGTCCTTCACTTCATATGCTCCGTGTTGAGGCCCCTTCGCTGCGATCATCGTACTCCGGACTCTCGAGAGGCTTCACGAAGAGAAAGGTGCAGTCTTGCTTCCGATCTTCGAGACAAAGATGATCTACCTTGAAGTTTCATTAACACAAGCTAACACTCACTAAAATTGAGTGAACACTCTCATCTAAAGGGCAAGGGAAAATGAGGATGATGAAGTAGGATTTTTGCTCTCTTTATTTATCTTTTTCTCACATTTATTCATCACTTGAAGAAAAACTAGTAAGCTTTTTCTATGAAAGAATGAAGGAAGAAGAAGATGAATAATGATTGAAATTCTTTTGTGATGAATAGAAAAAGAAATAATATGATGAATAATGCAACCATGGTTGACTAAACCCATGTAGAGAATTAACTAGCGTTAGGGTTTGGGTTCGGTTAAAGCATGAGTCACTTGAAAATATCTTTCACAAAACAAAACCAAAACCTTCTAGAATCATCTAGAAAGCTTAACCCTAATCCAAACCCTAATCATGTTTAAACTCCACTAAACATGTTGCATTAGTTATCATATCATGTTACAATATTATATATCACATATATAATATTTATCGTAACAAAATAAAATAATACAATTAACATATATCGCATATATATCAATGTATTACCCGAGTGAGAAAAAGAATCTTTTAGTGAGCTAATATTAGTTAATGTAATTTAATATATCATATATATTATTATACATTAAATTATCGAATCAACACTTGATCCGACAATCCGGCTATATCGCATATAACCGATTAATATATATCCGTACCGATTCATCGAATCAACACTTGATCCGATGACCCGGCTGATATCAAATATCGCGAGAATAGAATACGGTATCTCATATCGTATTATCCTCGGTCCCGCACATATCACATATGTGCTCCTACTCCGTTTTGCCTGAGCCAAGAAACCTCTGTGTAGGACTCTAAAGAATCGTCAATACGCCGGCAGTAGGTGATGATCATATCAAACACCCACAAGCTGCAAGCGGTCAGCTAAACGTAACAGCTACCCAGGTATTGAGCGCTCAGAAGATCAACAAGCAAGCCTGTACATTCTCCTGTGAATCCAAACAGTAACACTCCCGTACAGTCCGGTCTCGTCGTCTTATATGTTGCATATCTCGCCTAGGGGTGGTAAACGTCAGACCCCAGTAGCTCGATAAGTCGTGTCGATATGAAGTCTATAACAGTTCGAGAAACTACTGATAACACTTACCAGTAAATCTCAGCAACCCTGGCCAGGGATTTCCGGTTATAGCCAATCGAACACTGCACAACATCAACTCCCTATACCGGGAGAGACGAATCCCCTCCTATCGCTCATTGCCTCCATGTGATTCGGGACTGTACCCAAAAGCCACCTTTTTGCACGCCCTCTTGGACGTGGTATGATGGAAATCAAAGCACAGTGGGAATCACACAAGACTCTATAACGATCTCGGGTCAACAGACTACTCTGTACCAGTGTCACCGGAGAACTGCCATCTGACGTATGGTATAATACCATCTGGGAGTTCTCGGCGAGTCCGTCCAGTGTACCCAGTCTCTACTGAGCACCCGTACACCATCCTTGATGTCAAACACCGATGGATATGGGATCATCCATCGCCCATCATATGGGTCAAGATGCGTATACGCTAGTCTACTCTGGTGTATCGATGCCCTGTCTCGATACACCCTCGACTAGGAACAGTTATAGGATGTACTCATCGACTACCGTGGCCCCACTAGTATGATCTCATCATAGTCCCAGTAGTCGAGTACATATCCTAAGGGCTTTATCAACATGTAATATAGAGACAATCAGAGTACATATTAAGATAAAGTACAACCAGATAGCATACTATCATGTCGAGCAAGAAAGTCCTCCCTATATATGTCCAAGCATCCATTACAATATACATCGTATGTACAATAATGGCCTCTAGGACATACATATAACTAACACGGTCGCCTCACAAAAGCTTCACACTTCCTACCCTTCCGAGTGGGACAGTCGACAGAATCACTGGCAGAAAGATATATGCAGGAGATTATGCGATTTCACGGTGTTCCAGTCAGCATTGTGTCAGACCGGGACACGAGATTCTTGTCGCACTTTTGGAAGAGCTTACAGGAGAGTTTGGGAACCCGCCTTAAATTCAACACAGCTTATCACCCACAGACGGATGGACAATCCGAGCGTACGATTCAGACGCTCGAGGATATGTTGAGAGCCTGTGTTTAGTATCAAGGAATAACATTAACTATACTGTATTACGTTATTCTTGTTTCACTACTCTTAATTTTCATCCTTGAATCCGATCCTATCCTTTTGAATCTTCCAGTGATATGACGTCCCCGAACGCCTCCTCGGACTCCAGCTCTCAAGACCGCACGGAAAGAATACTTAGTGCACTGACCACTCTCGCGGAAGCTCAGGAGAGAAAGACAGATTTACTCACTGAGGGACTCAGGGCGATTACCGCCGCAGGAGGACCCTCCGCACTTATTACCGCCTCCGAGGGCGCTACTCCACCAGCTTATCATGCTAGGGCTGGTACCGTATCAGACTTCCGACGGTTACACCCAGCTGCATTCACAGGGCTAGCTGAACCCCTTGAGGCTGAACAATGGCTGGTGAACATGGAGAATCTATTGACAGCCACCAAGGTTCCAGAGGAAGACAGAGTGGACGTGATAAAGATTCAATTAGAAGACGAAGCCCGTACATGGTGGTCGGTGGAAGAAAGCAGACTTGACGAGCCGATTGAATGCGGCAAGTTTAAGGAGTGCTTCTTAAATCATTATTTTCCTCCCACAGCCAAGGCAGAAATGGAGGAAAGGTTTATTCTTTTGAAGCAGAATGGATGCCCAGTGGACGTATATGCGGCAGAGTTCAACCGTCTGAGCCGCTTTGCTCCATACATGGTCAAATCAGAGGCCACCAGGGCCAGACGCTTCCTTTAGGGGTTAGATTTCGAGTTGCAGCAGTTGATTGCATCGTTGGATTTGCAGACTTTCGCGCAGGTACTCAACGCAACGAGAGTTCAGGAGCAATTGATTAACAAGTTCAGAAGACCCCCAGTCGTTCCAGCACGTACCCACGCGCCTTCTCGAGGAACTATACCGGTTCACAGAGCAGGAACGACACAAATGAAGCATCCGTTCGTACCACAGCATCGCCCCCAGAGACAGGAAGTAGTTTGCAGCTATTGCGGTAGAGGAGGGCATACCCAGAAGGACTGTCGCCGTGCCAAGGGACAGTGCTTGATCTGCGGTTCCAGTCAGCACAGGATTAATAGTTTCCCTTAGCGAGCAGAGATACCGGGAGGTTCTGGACCGCCACAGCAGAGGCCGCAGGAGCAGAGACAACCCTTTACAGGTCGCGGTCAGGGACGGGCTTTCACCTTGACCGTCGAGCAGGCAGAGGCGTCAGGAGACGTGGTTACAGGTACTCTACTTGTACATTCCTTACCAGCTAGAGTACTATTTGATTCGGAAGTCGGGGAAAACTTAGTCCCCGTTTTATTGGACCTTTTGAGGTGCTAGAGCGAGTGGGAGAGGTGGCCTATCGACTCGCCTTGCCTCCATCGCTAGCTGGTGCGCACAATACCTTCTACGTGTCACAGTTGCGGCGTTATGTTAGGGATGAGAGCCATGTCCTGGACCATTCGGAGCTAGTTTTGGGTACCGATTTATCGGACGAAGAGCAGCCTACTACCATCCTCGACCGCAGAGAGAAAGTGCTGAAGAACAAGATCATTCCGTTAGTCCGAGTGTTTTGGGACGGTCGTTCCCCAGGAGAATCCACCTGGGAGCGAGAGGAAGACATCCGTGATCGTTATCCACATCTTTTTGTTTAGTACATTGTATTCTTGTTAAATTTCGAGGACGAAATATTTTGTAGTTGGGTATAATGTAACACCCTAGTTCATTCATACCAGTTCTATTTTTGGGTATTTCTTGATTTATTGCTTTTTGGGTGTGAATAGTATAATTGGCATCTGTATTTGTCTCCGACCCGACCCGCTTGCTGGAAACCTGTCTTGATTCCTATTTATGATCTATCCCGGCTTGTTATATGGATCCGTGCACTTTCACATTGTTATATACAGCATACTGGTATTATATCTGGCATCTGCATTTTTTAATAAAGTCGAATAAAATATTTTAAAATTTACCTAGTATGGCCTGCATGATACCCCTAACCCCGTGGTGGAATCCACGCATCTTGTTCTCGTCCCTTTCAATGAAACGGACGTGTTTGGATGGCTAGCGCACGTACGTGCATCCGTTCTTGGGGGTATGCATTTTTGTTATCTGAGCGTTCATTTTGAAATTTGGACGTCGCATATATTTTTCATGTTTTAAATCTGAATTTTTAGACCCGATCCGGGCGTGATTTGGAGTAAGTTTGTATTTGCCAAAATCTCAAACGGGCTAATATTATATTCTTAATTACTCTTTTTATTCACTCTCACTCTCTCTCCACTCACAAATCATGCCTCCCTCTCCCATCTACAACACCTCACGTTCCCTCTCTCATCTTTTCCTCTCTTTACATCCGTTCCTTCTCTTTTCCCTCTTCCTTTTCTCTTTACAACTCTTCCACTCCTCATTGTCCTCTCTTTACACCTCTAAATCCTCTCTCTCCCCCTTATAAATATTTATACACTCTCTCCCTCTCTCTTCCCCCTCTCTCTATCTTCTCTCCTTCTTCCCAACACCAGAGCCCTTTCTCTGCACCAAAAACCCCACACTCGTCGTCACCCTTCACCTTGTTTCTTACCCCAGAGAAAACCCTGTGGACGGTCCCAGCTAGCGTGGTTACCTTCTTGCTTTGCTTGGACCTGTCCCGTGTGATGTGCGTGCATTGCGACGTTTTACCGACGTCGACGTGCCGTGCATATCCGTATCGTGATCCATCGAGGTAAGTTCAAATACTTGCTACATGCTATTATGTATTCATTTCAGTTGTGATTCTAACGTTATTATATGTGTTCGATGCAAATCCTAATCTGAAAAACCCTTTTTAAATGACGGAATTTAAGCATAACAGATGGCTCTAGTGATAACGAATACCGTGTTAAGAGTTGGCTCGAAAATACGGATCCTAATACCGTGAAATGGCATCTCCATTTAGATCCGCCGAATCTGTAAATTTCTGCACCTGAATTTTGTAAAAATCATAGTAAATTGATTATACAACGGAATGTTGCGTTCGAGGGCTCATATCGAATCTGACTCGACAACCTAGAACCCTATATAATTTTTAGTCTGTTCTTGTTTTAAAAAGATGACGGAAACTAGTTCGGAGTGCGGCTCTGGACTGCAGTCCAGAGCAGCTCTGGCTGTCAATTCTCGTTTTGTAATACCTTATCCCTGCTGTATGAAAATACCATGTTGCGGAACTCTGCATTTTATTAAAGATCAATCTGTTAGATAAATAACTCAAGTGGTCTCACCTCATTTTATCGTCGTTTATTATTTAAACTGCAATTTAAAAGATCAGGACGTCTAGCAGTCCCAAACAGTAACAGAATTGACATACTAGTGTTGAACAGTGCATAACTTTCGACGTACAGACGCGATTGAGAATCCGTCTATTTCGTTGAAAACAATATTAAAAGCCCTAGATTTCATTCAACTGTAGCGTCACCATATTCTGATCCCAACTTGGTGAAATTTATGCCGCGAAACGGACGTTCAGTTCAGAAACTGAATTTCCTGCAGCAAGTACTTAAATTGAAATGGCTGTAACTTGAATACCAGGAATCCTGATTGAACTGAAACAAATTTTTATGAATTGCTTACTGAGTGTTCTAATTATCTTACTTGTATCATTTTGCTGAATTCTTAACATATTAATTTATGCAAATTATTTTAGTTAATGACATGCATGTTGATTCATAACATACAGAGCTTATTGGTAGCATACAATACATATATCATACCCTTGCCATATACTCAATGTTAGTGCGTGTGGACTTTGCATTATCGTGCGTGATAGATGTTGGTTTAGGAGTGACGAGTACACCAATGGAAAGTGAATATTCGTGACAGTGATTGATACAGTGAACAGTGATGAAACCGTGCCATACATGTCCGATTCAGTTCTGTGGTTCGAGTCAGTTCTGCGCATCGTGTCGGTTCTGCGCGTGCGTGTTTTTCAGTCGTGTCGCCTCACACGTTTAGTCACCAAGCTATCACTAAATAGTTTGTGTGAACTAAATCGTTAGCTAGGTGTCCGTGTCCGTGTGTTATCCATAGTTTACTAATATTGGTAAGTATTGGCTTTATTTGTGTGATATTAGGATCGCAAGCAAGGACTTTAGACGAAGGAAAGAAAGGAAAGGAGGTGATTGGATTCACCTAATTCAGGATTGTCTGGTGAGTAGATTTAACATCTACGGAGAAATCGCCTGTGTGGCGCTAAGCGCCAAAGGCTAGAATTCAAGTGAATTACTTTAAGTGATATGCCTATTGACCATACAAAGATAAAAACATATATTGATCTAGTAATAATTAGTACATCATATTTCATGTTAAACATTAATATAATATTGATAGGATACTGCACCATTACAAACGGTTCATGTTGCACGAGCACTATATGTTACACACACCGTTGGTAATTGCTATATCACGCACACTATAGAAATGGCCTTAGATAAATATATTGAACCATATTCATGATTTGTAGTTAGATAGTTATTCTTGTATTAGTTCACATTATGATACTTACATTGATGTAGTAATATTTTTATATGATGTTTTATTCGATGTCATGGATTTGAGAAATCACAAGATACTTTCTAAAAACTGGGATTCGTTTATAAAAGTGTGGATTTCCCTTGATATGATCACATTACTTCCATGTTGCATACATTATAGTTCATGGATATATGCATTGAGATATTGTTTTCATGAGAATTCTGGATTTGAGAACCGCTGGTATATTTCGAAAGAAAGCTGTAAATTGTTTTAAAAACGCGGTTTCTCTTGATGTGATTTTGGGATGTCCACCATGAGTTTTCTCGGTTATGAGCTTGGTTTTCGAGACCCGATTCGAGGAGGCGTGGGAACCGTCTGCGGGTACATGGTGGACCCGGTATGGTACCCCGGGACAAGAATGATATCGTGGTATAGCCGATGAGCCTGGCAAAGGGAATACTACCTACCGGTGATTGGTTGGACTCGGCGGTTGTCCGGAGGATACCGGCCGGAGTCATGAGATATGGGTCGATTCGGAATGACGAAACCCAAAGATATGGACCGATTCGGAATGACGAAGTCCAGAGCGAGAGATATATGGATTTACGTGTTGATGCTAGACACGGTGTTTTTTTTCATGATGTTTCGAGTGTCGGTGTTGGACACTCAGGTTTTCCATGAGATTTACAGATGAGAGGGCCGGTCATAGTGACGGCGCCTGAGATATTGAGATTTACGTGTCGTTGATGGACACTGGATTTATTTTACTGATAGTGATTATGGATGAGTATTATGTTTACCCCATACTCAGGTATTTATGATACATTCTCTACATATAGTCATTTACCAGATCATGATTTACTGCAGTTCATATTGACATATATACCTTATCATGATACATATATAGAAATGGTTGTTTATCGTACATACATGTGATTACCTGTACGATGTTATTTACTTCTCACGAGTTGGCAACTCACCCCCGTTGTGCCACAGCATTTGTGCAGGTTTGATCTGCAGTTTGGAAGCGTCAGGCTTCTTATTGCATCTTTAACGTGGATACCGCTATTGTTGGGTCGAGACCCTTTCTTTCGGTATGTGGATTTGTGCGGTTATCCATTTATGTATCTTATTGTATCTAGTACTCTCCATCTACTATTCACCTGTATTGATTTAGAGACTGAGAGGTTCGGTATTTGTACCTTATGTGACTTTGGTTGTTGTGCTCGTATGAGCCGGATTTGATTCATATTATGTTATTTCTTCACTATGGCGACATTTGTACACATGTTGTAGTTGTGTTTCATCTCTATGATTTGTATCATTCACGATTGATTTTTACACAGGAGATGCTGCCGAAATATACAAAGGAAAAATGAAACATTAAGTTTTTCTACGATTTTTTTAAACTAAGATTCTAAATGTTTTATCTAATCTTTTAACAAATGTTTTAAAGCTTTATCACTCTAATCTTTTCATGGTTTAGATTACTGGGTTTCGGCTTACTTGAGTTACGTTACGCCTTTAGACGTCACGTGATTTAAGTGCCGGTTACGTTCCTAATTTGGGTCGTGACAAAGTTGGTATTAGAGCGTTAGGTTATACCTTTTGGAGTGTAGGATGACCCTTAGTATGATGGAGTAGGTAACTTGAGTAGAGTGACGTAGCGTGTGTATGTTCCGCGGCATACTTACGATACGAACTCCGCCTAAGTGACCTTAGGACATTTTTGCTTGTAATTCTTTCCTTGATTCCTTGTATCCCTATGATTCGAATCCATATCCCCATCGAATCATGTTTCCTTTTTGAGCCTTTGTGTCGCCAAAAACTACTAGGGCGCAAAGAGCTGTTGCTCGAGATGAGGTCAGAGCAGGCCCGTCTGAGACAAGGATTGACCTGGATGATATACCTAGTGTTCATGAGAAGAGTGATCCACCTTCTCCAGGACGTATTTCTAGGCTTGAAGCCAATGTTCAACACTTACGTCTGATGATTGGATCTCTAGTCGAGGCCTTAACACTCAGTTATTTCTTTCTGTTGGAGCTCAACACTTCGATACGTATGCAGCCGCAGCAGACGCAGATCTACTGGTAGAAGAGCGTGTTTCAGAGACTTCGATTGTTCAAGGATCGAAGAGAATTCGTACCGGTATGCCAGCTCAGAAGCAGCTTGGTATACGCCGTGACAGATTCTTTCCAAGTGATGATGGTGGAAGAGGCTTTAGACAAGGTCAGTTGTTTGGCTCTTATCCATAGGGTCAGCAATCGACGCCCGGATGTTTTCGATGTGGGAGTCTACAACACCACTTCAGGGATTGTCCTGCGAGGCGCCAAAGCGATGCACCAATTCAGCATGTTACTTCACCACCTCAGAGAGCTTTGCCCCTTTCGACCGTTGTTGTTCCACGCCAGATCCATGCTCAGAGAGGCCATGGTCGTGGCGGTCCTATTCAGAGAGGACGAGGTGGCAGAGGCGGAGGACAGCCAGATGCTAGTAGAGGACAGGCTCGATTTTTTGCATTGACTCCGCAGGATGCGCGAGCATCGAATGTCGTTGTGTCAGGTACACTTTTAGTG
This sequence comes from Agapanthus africanus, assembly GCA_030015575.1. Lineage (NCBI taxonomy): Eukaryota > Viridiplantae > Streptophyta > Magnoliopsida > Asparagales > Amaryllidaceae > Agapanthus > Agapanthus africanus. The sequence continues at coordinate 27,289,081 of JASDDO010000019.1, forward strand.
TGTTCTTTCCATGCGCGTGTATTATTCGACCCAGGATCTACACACTCTTATGTGTCCACACACTTTGTATCGAGGTTAGGCTGAGACTCATCCTTGTTAGATGAGCCACTTGTCGTGATTACCCCTGTTGGAGAGTCTTTTGTTGCTCGACATGTGTTTCGGTCATGTACCGTTCATATTAGAGATAGAGTTTCGTTTGTCAACTTGATCCTTCTTGATATGTTGGACTTTGACGTTCTCCTCGGCATGGACTGGTTAGCTATATACTATGCGTCTGTGGACTACCGTGAAAAAAGCAGTCAGGTTCTGTTTTCCGGGAGAATCGGTTCTTGTTGTGCAGGGGGACCGTAGTGCCACTCCTCACAATTTTATTTCTACCCTTTGCGCTAATCGGCTTTTGAGGAAGGGATATCACGGGTTTTTAGCTTTTATTCATGATACGGGAGCCACAGTAGAACCATTGAACCAGGTTCCTATTGTGAGAGAGTTTTCCGACGTTTTTCCTGATGAGTTACCTGGATTGCCGCCAGAGCGCGACATCGAGTTTTGCATCGATCTGATTTCCGGCACGGGGCCTATTTCTATACCTCCTTATCGGATGGCTTCGGCTGAGCTTAAAGAGCTTAAGGATCAACTGCAAGAGTTGCTGGACAAGGGACTTGTTCGTCCGAGTGTTTCACCTTGGGGAGCTCCTGTTCTTTTCGTCAAAAAAGAAAGACGGAAGTATGAGACTGTGCATTGACTGTCGTCAATTGAATCGAGTCACAATGCGGAATAGGTATCCTTTACCTCGCATTGACGATTTATTTGATCAACTCCAGGGTGCAAGACATTTTTCCAAGATTGATTTGAGGTCGGGTTATCATCAATTGCGAGTCCGGAAGGATGACATTCCGAAGACTGCTTTTCATACGCGCTACGGGCATTATGAGTTTTTGGTGATGTCGTTAGGACTTACCAATGCCCCAGCAGCGTTCATGGACTTGATGAACCGAATTTTCAAGCCATTCCTCGACCAGTTCATTATTGTGTTTATTGATGACATTCTGGTTTATTCTAGAAGTCATGAGGAGCATGAGCATCACTTGAGAATTGTTTGCAGACATTGAGAGAGCACCAGTTGTTTGCTAAGTTCTCGAAGTGTGCATTTTGGCTTGATAGTGTTGACTTTTGGGGTCATGTGGTTACGGGAGACGGTATCCGAGTGGATCCGAAGAAGATTGAAGCTGTACAACTTTGTCCTAGACCCGTATCGGTGACGGAGGTCCGTAGTTTCTTGGGATTAGCCGGTTATTACCGACGCTTCGTGCAGGATTTTTCAAGTATCGCTGCACCGATGACCGGACTGACCCGGAAGGGGATTCCTTTTCTTTGGACCGAGGCTTGCGAGCAGAGTTTCCAGCTGTTGAAGACGCGGTTGACGACTGCACCAGTTTTATCTTTACCTTCTGGACCGGGTGGCTATGTCGTCTATTGTGATGCTTCTCGAGTGGGACTTGGTTGCGTGTTAATGCAACAGGATAAGGTTATCGCTTATGCTTCTCATCAGTTGAAGAGGCACGAGCAGAACTATCCTACCCATGATCTTGAGATGGCCGCGGTGGTATTTGCTCTTAAGATTTGGAGACACTACTTGTACGGAGAGTCGTGCCAGATTTTCACGGATCACAAGAGCTTGAAGTACATCTTCCAGCAGCGGAATCTGAATTTGAGGCAGCGTCGTTGGATGGAGCTTGTAAAGGATTATGATTGTGAAATTCTTTATCACCCGGGCAAGGCGAATGTAGTAGCTGATGCTTTGAGTCCTAGACCCGGAGGTAGCTTGTTCTATTTGAACGCGGTTCTGAGACAATCTTCTACAGATTGGCAGATCTTCTGTGATAGGAGAGTTCAATTCGAGTTCACTTCAGCCGGTGGACAGCTTGCTCATGTCCGTGTTCGTCCACTTCTGCTTGATCTTATCCGTGATGCACAATCCGACGATGATCGTTTGTCCGAGATCTTTGAACTTGTTCGGCAAGGTAAAGAGTCAGAGTTTGTGATTGATGACCAGGGTGTGCTATGTTTTGGGACTCGTTTATGTGTACCAAATTCCAAAGAGCTGAGACGCGATATCTTAGAGCAGGCACATCAATCAGCTTACAGTGTTCACCCAGGATCCACCAAGATGTATCGTGATTTGAGAGATGTCTACTGGTGGGAAGGGATGAAGAGAGATGTTTCGGACTTCGTTTCGAAGTGCCTGACTTGTCAGCAGGTCAAGGCTCAGCATCAAAGACCGGCAAGAGAATTGCAGCCTTTGCCTATTCCGGAGTGGAAATGGGAGCAAATCTCTATGGATTTCGTTGTGGGTCTACCCAGGACCAGTCGAGGGTATGATTCCATTTGGGTGATTGTTGATCGGTTGACGAAAGCGGCTCACTTCCTTCCAGTGAAAACCACTTTCGGATTTTCTCAGTATGCTCAACTGTATATTGACGAGCTTGTGCGTTTGTACGGTGTTCCTACATGCATTGTATCTGACAGTGGAACCCAATTCACCAGCCGTCTTTGGCAGAAACTTCAGGAAGCCTTGGGTACTCGATTTAGTTTTAGCACCGCTTTCCATCCACAGACCGATGGTCAGTCGGAGCGGACTATTCAGACTCTCGAGGATATGCTTCGAGCATGTGTGCTTGATTTTGGTGACAGTTGGGATCATCACTTGCCTTTAATTGAATTCTCCTACAATAACAGTTTTCAGGAGACGATTCAAATGACACCTTTTAAGGTTTATATGGTAGAAAGTGTCGATCACCAGTCTGTTGGACTGAACTCAGTGAGAGCAGGATTTTAGGACCACAGCTAGTCGAAGAGACAACGGAGAAGATTCAGTAATCCGAGATAGGATGAGAGCAGCCTAGTGCAGACAGAAGTCTTATGCCGACCGTCGTCGTCGCAGACTTGAGTTCGCTGTAAGTGATCATGTATTCCTACGGATTTCTCTGATGAAAGGCGTGATGAGATTTGGTAAGAAAGGGAAGCTTAGTCCCAGATTTGTGGGTCCTTTTGAGATCCTTGAGCGAGTTGGTACCGTTGCCTACCATTTGGCACTTACACCCAGTTTTTCGGTTATTCACCCCGTTTTTCTTGTATCAATGCTTTGCAAGTACCTTCATGATCCTTCACACGTGATTCAGCCCCAGACCGTCCAACTGGAGTACGATCTTTCTTTCACCGAGCAGCTGGTAGTAATTTTGGATCGGCAGGTGAAGAAACTTCGGTCAAAAGTCTTACCGTCAGTGAAAGTTCTTTGGCGTGGCCCAAGTAGCGAAGAGGTTACATGGGAAGTCGAGGGCGAGAGGCGGAAGAAATTCCCTCATCTTTTCGAAGGTATGCATATTAAGATTTTTAAATTCGGGGACCAAATTTCTTTAAGGGGGGAGATTGTAACACTTTAGAATGCGTTTTGAGTAATTAAGCGAATGAATGCGGTTTTTTAATAAAATTTAACCAAAACTGTTTTTCTATATTTTATTTGAATTAATTAATATTTTATTAAATTATTTTGTGACATGCACACACTTGTGCATGTTAATCTAGGGTTTTGGAGATGTTAACCATGCTAGGTTAACCATGACATTTTACTTTTTACCATGCCATATTAACTTTTACTTAAAAAGTTTACCTTTAAGATAAGTTTTATTTACATTTTCATTAAAAATCAAAAATGTTTTATTTTAATTAAAGAGAAGGATTTTAAAATTTGTGGCATGGGAGGCATAATGAATATGCTAGGTTGTCATGGAATCAAGGCATGAGTGGCATGAGTGTAAAGGAAGGGTAGGTATGGTGGAAACATGCATAAGTGTAATGAAGAATCATTAAAGAGAGAAGGAATTTGGCTATAAATACCCACCCTCACCCTCCGCATTCTCTCATTCACAAACCTTCAAAAAAAACCATGTTTATGTTGTCTTGGAGCATGGATGGACAGGAATTTAGTCAAGTTTTGGTGAGGTATGATTTTAGTCTGTTTCTGTTTTAAAAAGATGACAGAAACTGGTTCGGAGTGCGGCTCTGGACTGCAGTCCAGAGCAGTTCTGGTTGTCAATTCTCGTTTTATAATGCTTTCAATCTTCTGTATGAAAATGTTATAATGCTGAACTATATATCATAGTGAAGATAAATCTGTTAGCTAACCAATGAAAGTGATTTCATTCATTTCTACTGTCGTTTACTATTTAAAATGTATTTTAAATGAACCGAACGTATAGCAGTCCCAAACAGGGACAGAACGTATACCCCTTTGTTTTTCAGTGCATAACTTCCAGTACACAATGGATATTATTGATCCGTATGATGCGTTGGAAACCTAACTGATAAACCTAAATTTTTTTCAACTATAGCGTCGCCTAATTTTGATCCCAACAGGGTGAAAACTGTGTTGCGAAATGGACATTCAGTTCAGAAACTGAAATTCCAGCAGCGAACACTTAAAATGAAACGACTGTAACTTGCGAACCCGAAATCCAATTGCACTGAAACAAATTTTGATGAACTTCCGACAGAGTGTACTTGTTACCGTATTTGTATAGTTTCGCTAAATTTTGAGCTTATGATATTACGCGATACATGTCCGATTCAGTTCTGTGGTTCGAGTCAGTTCTGCGCATCGTGTCGGTTCTGCGCGTGCGTGTTTTTCAGTCGTGTCGCTTCACACGTTTAGCCACCAAGCTATCACTAAATAGCTGGTGTGAACCAAATCGTTAGCTAGGTGTCCGAGTCCGTGTGTTATCCTTAGTTCACTAATATTGGTAAGTATGGGCTTTATTTGTGTGATATTAGGATCGCAAGCAGGGACTTCAGACGAAGGAAGGAAAGGAAAGGAGGTGATTGGATTCACCTAATTCAGGATTGTCTTGTGAGTAAATTTAACATCTACGGGGAAATCGCCTGTGTTGCGCTAAGCGCCAAAGGCTAGGATTCAAGTGAATTACTTTAAGTGATATGCCTATTGACCATACATAGATAAAAACATATATCGATCTAGTAATAATTAGTACATCATATTTCATGTTAAACATTGATAAAATATTGATAGGACACTGCACAATTACAAACGGTTCATGTTGCACGAGCACTATATGTTACACACACACCGTTGGTAATTGCTATGTCACGCACACTATAGAAATGGCCTTAGATAAATATATTGAACCGTATTCATGATTTGTAGTCAGATAGTATTCTTGTATTAGTTCACATTATGATACTTACATTGATGTAGTAATATTTTTATATGATGTTTTATTCGATATCATGGATTTGAGAAATCACAAGATACTTTCTAAAAACTGGGATTCGTTTATAAAAGTGTGGATTTCCCTTGATATGATCACATTACTTCCATGTTGCATACATTATAGTTCATGGATATATGCATTGAGATATTGTTTTCATGAGAATTCTGGATTTGAGAACCGCTGGTATATTTCGAAAGAAAGCTATAAATTGTTTTAAAAACGCGGTTTCTCTTGATGTGATTTTGGGATGTCCACCATGAGTTTTCTCGGTTATGAGCTTGGTTTTCGAGACCCGATTCGAGGAGGCGTGGGAACCGTCTGCGGGTACATGGTGGACCCGGTATGGTACCCCGGGGCAAGAATGATATCGTGGTGTAGCCGATGAGCCTGGCAGAGGGCATACTACCTACCGGTGATTGGTTGGACTCGGCGGTTGTCCGGAGGATACCGGCCGGAGTCATGAGATATGGGTCGATTCGGAATGACGAAACCCAGAGATATGGACCGATTCGGAATGACGAAGTCCAGAGAGAGATATATATGGATTTACGTGTCGATGCTAGATACGGTGTTTTTCATGATGTTTCGAGTGTCGGTGTTGGACACTCAGGTTTTCCATGAGATTTACAGATGAGAGGGCCGGTCATAGTGACGGCGCCTGAGATATTGAGATTTATGTGTCGTTGATGAACACTGGATTTATTTTACTGATAGTGAATATGGATGAGTATTATGTTTACCCCATACACAGGTATTTATGATACATTCTCTACATATAGTCATTTACCAGATCATGATTTACTGCAGTTCATATTAACATATATACCTTATCATGACACTGTAGGGTGTTTTTCGTCACCCTATTGAGATGGGAATACACGCGCGCTTGTCAGGCGCACTACAGATTCCCCCTGCCTAAGGTAGGCCGGGGTTTATTGACTGTGGGGATCCGAATCTCCGGCAGCCGCGGACTAAGCTGCCGTTAATTACCCCTCGCATTTGGAGCGAGGGAACCTCCGATTGACGGGTTAAACTGGTCATGCGAACTCAATATGCAGGGTTGTGTTTTGGAGGGGGTTATGGATATATCGGGAGCCCCGCAGAGTTTTTACGGGGGTCCCGCTACCCGGATAGCGGGCTGGGGGTCAAGGGGGCTAGCAGCCCCCTTGCGGGGTGCGGGGCAACACCCCGTTAGAAATTTTTTCTAACGGGGGAGGTATATTTAGTGTGGAGTATGTGTGTGTGTGTGTGTGTGTGTGTGTATATATATAAATGGGGGGAAAGCGTCTCAAAGACGCGTGCATGGCACGTGGGGCATGGTGCCCGGGGTCACGTGCGCGCGCATGGGCGCTTTAGTGCCCGGGGTCACGTGCGCGCACGTGACCATTGGGCGCCCCAGCGCCCAGGGTCACATGGCGCACACGTGATCATTGGGCGCCTCAGCGCCCGAGGTCACGTGGGCACACGTGACCGAAGAGCGCCTTGGCGCCTCGGGGTCACGTGGGCACACGCGACCGATGGGCGCCTTGGCGCTCGGGGTCACGTGGCGCACACGTGACCATTGGGCGCCTCAGCACCCGGGGTCACGTGGGCACACGTGGCCGATGGACGCCTTGGCGCCCGGGGTCACGTGGGCACACGTGACCGAAGGGCGCCTTGGCGCCTCGGGGTCACGTGGGCACACGTGACCGAAGGGCGCCTTGGCGCCTCGGGGTCACGTGGCGCACACGTGACCATTGGGCGCCTCAGCGCCCGGGGGGCACGTGGCACCCACGTGACCGTGGGAAGGGGGCTTAGCCCCTAGGTTGGGGAGTTGAACTCCCAAAGGGGATTTTTGGAGTTAAACTCCTAGCAGAAATTTGATTTTTGGAGTTAAACTCCAACAGATCTAGAAAGGAGTTAAACTCCTAGGAATCTTTGGTTTTTCTTTTGAGCCTTGGATCTGTCCAAAGTTAGATTCTTGGAGATGGGTCTCCTTCTTCTTCTTGTCTTTTGGCCGGATCTTGAAGATCAAGAGATGTGAGATTTTTAAAAATCTCTTCTTTTTCGAGATCTGGTGGGAGATCTGAGTTCCCCTTTGTGGGTTTTGTGGTGAAAAACTATTTATTTTGGGAAAAGGAAGAGTTAAACTCTTGATTTAATTCAAAAGAAAGAAGAAGGTTTTTGGAACCTTGGAGAAAGAGCGGGAGGCACAAAGAACCCTAGTTTTTGGGGGAATGAAAAGTGTATCCTTTATTCATCATCATGTTGCCTTATATAGGCTTATATATTTACATATAGCCCCTTGGGCTTTACAAAAAATGGCATTTTAGTCATCCCATGGCTCATGTGCCATTTCATTTTTGCACATAAGCCATGGGCTTACAAAATATTGGCTTTATGCCCATTTTGTTTACATTCATGCATAAAAAATTACATAAAAATTATTTATGACATGATTTTGTTGTTGGCATGAGAGAGGCTGGCCGCGGGCTTGACTTAGGCATGGCCCCGCTTGACCTGGGCTTGGGCCCACCTAGCTTGGGGGTTGACCTTGACTTTGACTCGGTCAACCGGGGTGTAAATTTTTACCCCAACAAATTGCCCCCCATCAATAAATGCACACCGCATATGTGGGTCGTGTGCATGAAATTGATGGATTTTCTTTCACGTGGAGGCGGCTTGCTTTGGTTCCCACTTTTTGGGATGCACTGCCCTTTTTAAGACATGGACGGTCGACGCTTGACGCGTATCCGAGATAGAGTGTCCGTGGTAGACGTTTCCCTTGCCCGGAGCGATCCGGTTCCTGCTTTGTAGGAAGCCTACACTGCCCTTTTTGCGACATGGACGGTCGACGCTCTGATCCGAAGCGATTTGGGTTCCCAATTTGCGGGAGCCTGCACTGCCCTTTTTGCGACATAGACGGTCGACGCTCTGTTACGGAGCGATTTGGGTTCCCAATTTGCGGGAGCCTGCACTGCCCTTTTTGCGACATAGACGGTCGACGCTCTGTTACGAAGCGATTTGGGTTCCCAATTTGCGGGAGCCTGCACTGCCCTTTTTGCGACATAGACGGTCGACGCTCTGTTACGAAGCGATTTGGGTTCCCAATTTGCGGGAGCCTGCACTGCCCTTTTTGCGACATAGACGGTCGACGCTCTGTTACGGAGCGATTTGGGTTCCCAATTTGCGGGAGCCTGCACTGCCCTTTTTGCGACGTAGACGGTCGATGTTGGAATTGGTTGGTTTGATTTGTTTGACTTGAGTCGACATCAGCACCGCTATACTGGAATATGGTACCAGGAGCGAATCATCATTTGTCATGAGAGATTTTCGGGATTGGTATTTTTGTCGGCATCTGCATTGCTGCACTGGAATAATGCCAGGAGCAACTCATCATTTGCCCCGGAAGGATTTGGGAATTGGTTTTTGTTTGGCATCAGTATCGCTACACTGGAATATGGTACCAGGAGCGAATCATCATTTGCGATGGCTTAGAAGACAGGTTTTAGGTCCCTATCACCTAAGACTTTTCAATTTTGTGAGCCGTAAGGGTCTCACAAAGCATTTTCTCCCTACGGGTCGTAAGGATCCCGTAAGTGCATTTTCTCCTTGGGAGTCGTGGGGACTCCCAAGTGTGTTGCTCCTTTGTGAGTCGTAAGGATCTCACGCGGGAATTTTCTCCTCACAAAGTCGAGAGGACTTTGCGAGTGCATTTCCTCTTTTTTTTTCTTTTTTTTTTTTACGAGTTTGCGCCCTTTCGGGTTTTCACAAACTCGCCGGCAGTCCTGCTGTTTTTACTCACGGAGCCCTTTCGGGTTTTCATCCGTGACCGTTTTGCTTGTGGACATACCATTTTTTTATATTTTTTTTAGAGAGATCGGGATTGTTTTACGCCCGTGGATTGTATACGGTTTTGCAGGATGTATGATCCAGACCGTAGAGTTAGAAACATTTCAGGACTTTGTTGGCGTCTGCATCGCTGCACTGGAATATGGTACCAGGAGCGACTCATCATTCGCCGTTGGGGTATGGGATTTGGAATTTGGTTGGCGTCTGCATCGCTGCACTGGAATATGGTACCAAGAGCGACTCATCATTCGCCGTTTTGGGGTATGGGATTTGGAATTTGGTTGCCATCTGCATCGCTGCACTGGAATATGGTACCAGAAGCGACTCATCATTCTCCACTTGGGGATTGGGATTTGGAATTTGGTTGGCGTCTGTATCGCTGCACTGGAATATGGTACCAGGAGCGACTCATCATTCGCCACTTGGGGATTGGGGAGCGATGGCTTAGGAGACAGGTTTGGATCCCTATCACCTAAGGCTTTTCAATTTTATGGGCCGTGAGGGTCCCATAAAAGTATTTTCTCCCTGCGAGTCGTAAGGATCCCGCAGGTGTATGTTCTCCTTAGGAGTCGTGGGGACTCCGTAGGGTGTTTTTCGTCACCCCATTGAGATAGGAATACGCGCGCGCTTGTCATGCGTACTACAGATTCCCCCTGCCTAGGGCAGGCCGGGGTTTAATGATTATGGGGGTCCGAATCTCCGGCAGCCGCGAACTAAGCCGCCGTTAATTACCCCCCGCCTTTGGGACGAGGGAACCTCCGATTGACGGGTTAAACTGGTCATGCGAACTCAATGTGCAGTGTTGTGTTTTGAAGGGATTTTGGATATATCGGGAGCCCCACAGAGTTTTTACGGGGGTCCCGCTATCCGGATAGCGGGCTGGGAGTCAAGGGGGCTAGCAGCCCCTTACGGGGTGCGGGGCAGCGCCCCGTTAGAAATTTTTTTCTAACAGGGACAGTGTCGTGGAGTATGTGTATGTGTACATTTGTATACATATGTATATGTAAACATGTATATATAAATAAATGGGAAAAAGACATCCAAAGGATGCGTGGGGTCAGCGCCTAGGCGCTTGAGCGCAAGCGCGCCACGTGTCGGCACGTAGGCGCTTTGCGCTCGAGCGTAGAGCGCTGGAGCGCAACGCGCCACGTGTCGGCACGTGGGCGCTTTGCGCTCGAGCGTAGAGCGCTGGAGCGCAACGTACCACGTGTTGGCACGAAGGCGCTTTGCGCTCGAGCGCAGAGCGCTGGAGCGCAAGCGCGCCACGTGTCGGCACGTGGGCGCTTTGCGCTCGAGCGCAGAGCCCTGGAGCGCACCGCGCCACGTGTCGGCTTGCGGGCGCTTTGCGCTCGAGCGCAGAGCGCTGGAGCGCAAGCGCGCCACGTGTCGGCACGTGGGCGCTTTGCGCTCGAGCGCAGAGCCCTAGAGCGCAACGCGCCACGTGTCGGCTTGCGGGCGCTTTACACTCGAGCGCAGAGCGCTGGAGCGCGAGCGCGCCACGTGTCGACACATTGGCGCTTTGCGCTCGAGCGCGAGGCGCTGGAGCGCGAGCGCGCCACGTGTCGGCACGTGGGCGTTTTGCGCTCAAGCGCAGTGCGTTTTGCGCTCAAGCGCAGTGCGCTGGAGCGCAAGCGCGCCACGTGTCGGCACGTGGGCACTTTGCGCTCGAGCGCTAGCGCACCAGTGAGGAAAAAGGGGGGTTTTTTAGCCCCGGAAATTCTCTAAAGAGAAATTTGGGTGGAGTTAAACTCCTAATATGCTTTGGGTTAAGGAAATGGGTCCTTCTTCTTCCTTTGCTGGCCGGATCTTGGAGATAAAGAGATGCGAGATTTAAAAATCTTTTCTTTCTGAGATCTGATGGCAGATCTGAGTTCCCCTTAATGGGTTTTGTGGTGGAAAACTATTTAGTTTTGAAAAAGGAAGAGTAAAACTCTTGATTTAATTCAAAAGAAAGAAGAAGGTTTTGGAACCTTGAAGAAGGAAGAAAGATCTCAGATCTGAAACTTTTTTGGAGAGAGAAAAAGTTGTTGGGATATTTCATTATCCTTGCCTTTATAGGCTATACACTTTACACATAGCCCCTAGGGCTTCACAAAATGGCATTTTGCCTATCCCATGGCTCATGTGCCATTTCTTTTTGCACATAAGCTATGGGCTTTACAAAAAATTGGCTTTATGCCTATTTTTCTTACATTTATCCATGAAATAAAATAAAAGAAATGCAACAAAATTATTTATTACAAAATCTTTATCTTGGCATGGGGGGAGGCCGGCCGCTTCATGTTCTGGCTCGACCCGAGCATGGGCCCACTGGATCTAGGCTTGGGCCCACTTGGCTTGGGGTTGACTTTGATTTTGACTTGGTCAACCGGGGTGTAAATTTTTACCCCAACAAATTGCCCCCCATCAATAAATGCACATCACATATGTGGGTCGTGTGCATGAAATTGATGGATCTTCTTCCACGTGGAGGCGATTTGATTTGGTTCCCGCTTTTTGGGAAGCTGGCACTGCCCTTTTTACGACATGGACGGTCGTTGCTTGACATGTCTCCGAGACGGAGTGTCCGTGATAGACGTTTTCCCTGGCCCGGAGTGATCTGGTTCCCGCTTTGTAGGGATCCTGCGCTGCCCTTTTTGCGACTTGGACGGTCGGTGCTGCCATTTTAGCGACTTGGACGGTCGGTGCTGCCCTTTTTGCGGCGTGGCCGGTCGATGCTGCCCTTTTTGTGACTTGGACGGTCGGTGCTGCCCTTTTAGCGACGTGGACGGTCGATGCTGCCCTTTTAGCGACGTGGACGGTCGATGCTGCCCTTTTTGCGACTTGGACGGTCGGTGCTGCCCTTTTAGCGACGTGGACGGTCGATGCTGCCCTTTTAGCGACGTGGACGGTCGATGCTGCCCTTTTTGCGACTTGGACGGTCGATTCTGCCCTTTTTATGACATAGACGGTCGGTGCTGCCATTTTAGCGACGTGGACGGTCGATGCTGCCCTTTTCGCGACTTGGACGGTCGATGCTGCCATTTTAGCGACGTGGACGGTCGATGCTGCCATTTTAGCGACGTGGACGGTCGATGCTGCCATTTTAGCGACGTGGACGGTCGTTGCTGCCCTTTTTGCGACTTGGACGGTCGGTGCTGCCCTTTTAGCGACGTGGACGGTCGATGCTGCCATTTTAGCGACGTGGACGGTCGTGCTGCCATTTTAGCGACGTGGACGGTCATTGCTGCCATTTTAGCGACTTGGACGGTCGGTGCTGCCCTTTTAGCGACGTGGACGGTCGATGCTGCCATTTTAGCGACGTGGACGGTCGATGCTGCCATTTTAGCGACGTGGACGGTCGTTGCTACCATTTTAGCGACTTGGACGGTCAGTACTTGATTTGACTTGCTCTGCTTCTTGCAATGTCAGGGGTAGACTTGACTTGCTCCACTTCTTGCGGTGTCGGAGTGGAAGTTGACTTGTTGATTTTGATTTGGGTTGACATCAGCATCGCTATACTGGAATATGGTACCAGGAGCGAATCATCATCTGTCATGGAGAGGATTTTGGGATTTTGGTTTTTGTTTGGCATCTGCATTGCTGCACTGGAATAATGCCAGGAGCAACTCATCATTTGCCCCGAGAGGATTTGGGAGAAATTGGGATTGTTTTACGCCCGTGGATTGTATACGGTTTTGCAGGATGTATGATCCAGACCGTAGGGCCGGAAAAATTTCGGGACTTTGTCGGCGTCTGCATCGCTGCACTGGAATATGGTACCAGGAGCGACTCATCATTCGCCGTTGGGGTATGGGATTTGGAATTTGGTTGGCGTCTGCATCGCTGCACTGGAATATGGTACCAGGAGCGACTCATCATTCGCCATTTGAGGATTGGGGAGCGATGGCTTAGGAGACAGGTTTAGATCCCTATCGCCTAAGGCTTTTCAATTTTATGGGCCGTGAGGGTCCCATAAAAGCATTTCCTCCCTACGAGTCATAAGGATCCCGCAGGTGTATTTTCTCCTTAAGAGTCGTGAGGACTCCTAAGTGTGTTTTTCCTTTATGAGTCGTAAGGATCCCACAAAGGTTTGTTCTCCTCATATATCGTGAGGACACATGAGTGGGTCTTCTCAATGGAGCATAATTCCAAAGGCGGAGACCAGCCGCGTAACTGGTAATTGTGGTGGGGCATGGGTATGACGAGAATTATTTGAGCCCATGGATTGTATACGGTAGTCAACTTGGGGACCAACCGTAGGACTGGGGGAATTTTGAGAAATTGGATTTTGGTTGGCGTCTGCATCGCTGCACTGGAATATGGTACCAGGAGCGACTCATCATTCGCCGTTTGGGGACTTGGAATTTGGATCTTCTTTGGCATCGGCATTGCTGCACTGGAATAATGCCAGGAGCAACTCATCATTTGCCTCGGGAGGACTTGGGATTTGGGTTTTTGGTCGGCATCAGCACCGCTAACACTGAAGCGAAATGCCAGGAGCGAATCATCATTTGCCGTTGCCCGTTGGGGAACGATGGCTTAGGAGACAGGTTTGGGTCCCTATCACCTAAGGCTTTTCAATTTTATGGGCCGTGAAGGTCCCATAAAAGCATTTTCTCCCTATGAGTCGTAAGGATCCCGCAGGTGTATTTTCTCCTTAGGGATCGTGAGGATTCCTAAGTGTGTTGCTCCTTTGTGAGTCGTAGGGATCTCACGCAGGGGTTTTCTCCTCACAAGGTCGAGAGGACTTTGCGAGTGTATTTCATCTCTTTTCACGAGTTTGCGCCCCTTTCGGGATTTCACAGACTCGCCGGTAGTCCTGCTGTTTTTACTCACGGAGCCCTTTCGGGTTTTCATCCGTGCCCGTTTTGCTTGTGGACATACCGTTTATTTCTTCTTCTTATTTTTTTTTCTTATTCTTTTTTTTTATTTTTTTTTTTGGCCGCTGGTGGGACTTTAAAGTAGTCTCACCGGCAGGATTTGGGAGAAATAGGGGTCATTTACGCCCGTGGATTGTATACGGTTTTGCAGGATGTCTGATCCAGACCGTAGGGCTGATGTGCTCAATTCGCCTGCGACTTGGAGCATTCATGTATAGTATTTCTTGAGATATCGTCCATTGATGGGTGGCATGGGCCTTTCTCCCTCTGCACTTATTAGTTGGTAGGATCCTCCGTCGAACACTTTCTCAATGACGTATGGTCCTTCCCAGTTTGGCTCGAATTTTCCCTTGGCATGTCGATTGAGGATGATCGGTCTTTTGAGGACCAACACTAATTCACCTTTCTTGAAAGCGCGGAGACGAGTTATCTTGTCATAGGCCCGTGACATTTGGGCTCGGTATAGCTCCAGATTTTGCTGCACCGCGAGCCTCTTTTCTTCGAGGGCATCGAGTTCTTCAAGTCGAAGAAGCACGTTTTCCTCTTCTGTCAACTCATGCTGAACGGCCATTCTTAAGCTTGGAACTTCGACTTCGAGGGGGAGGACCGCCTCCACTCCGAAGAGCAATGAGTATGGAGTGGACTGAGTTGGAGTACGGTGCATGGTACGATATGCCCACAATGCCTCGTGAAGCTTGAGATTCCAGTCTCTCTTGTTGGCTGAAGCATTTTTCCTCAGGAGCTTGCATAGAGTCTTATTGAAGGCTTCGGCTAGCCCATTGGCTCTTGGATTATAGATGGAGGAATATCTCCAGTCTATCTTGTGCTGAGTAGAGAACCTTGAGACATTGAAGCTCTTGAAAGAAGGCTCGTTGACAGAAATGATTCTTCTTAGTGTACCGAAGCGGTATAGCATGTTATGCTGGAAGAATGTCAGAATATCTTTTGTCTTGACTTCTTTTAGCGGGACAGCTTCAGCCCATCTGGAGAAGTAGTCTGTGGCGGCCAGTATAAACCGATGGCTTTTGGATGACGGAGGATCAATTGGGCCAACAATGTCGGTGCCCCAGACTTCGAAGGGCCACGACGCCACCGTAGGATGCAATGGATTGGGATGCTTGTGAATAAAATCACCGTGAATTTGGCAGATATAACATTTCTTTGCATGCTCTCCGCAATCCCGTATCATGGTGGGCCAGTAATACCCAAGCCGTTTGATTTGAAGTCGCATCTTGGGGCCAGATTGGTGAGCACCGCAAACGCCCGAGTGAACATCTTTCATGACCTTTTGGGCTTCGGCCAATGACAGACACCTGAGCCAGAGTTGGTCATATGACCTGCGGTATAGCGTGTCATTTACAAACACGTATCGGAGAGCTCTCTTCTTCAGCTGAATCCTCACAGATTTTTCTTCGGGCAGCTTGTCGTATCGGAGGTACTCTATGAAGGGTTCTCTCCAATCGGGCTCGTCTTGGATGATCGAAGCTTCTTCCGCAGGACTGCTCTTCTGTTCCGCGCTTTCCTCTTCTCGTAGAGAGACTGGGGGTAGAATTTGCCGGCTCCTGACTGTGATCAGAATTTCGTCCATGTCAGGATCAGCCAACTCCTTGGCCAAGCGAGCGAGTATGTCGGCTTTTCCGTTCAACGCTCTGGGGATTCTCATTAGTTCAATATGAGTGACCGTTTCATGAGTTCCACCACCCGGCCTCTATACCGAGCTAATTCGGGTTTGTATATCTTATAATCGCCGCTTACTTGGTTGACGACGAGCTGGGAGTCACCGTAAACCCGCAGCCGACGGATTTCCATTTCTATGGAGAGCTCCAAACCAGCTATCAGAGCATCATACTCAGCTTCATTGTTTGTCCGAGGCTCGGTGAGAGCAAAAGAACGCCGTAGGGTTCCCATTACTGATGTGATGAACACCAATCCTATCCCTGTTTTTATCTCCGGGACTCTTGATTTACTGGAGGTCCTTATTGACGAGGCTCCATCGAAGTAGAGCTCCCAACATGGCTCATCTTCCTCGAGGTGCAGCATTTGTTCATCGGGTAACTCACAATTTAGCGGCGACCCTTCTGGTATGGGATGAGCGGCGAGAAAGTCTGCAATAGCTTCCCCTTTTACTGCTTTCTGAGGGGTGTAAACTATGTCAAACTCAAGTAGCATAACAGCCCATCTTGCCATTTTGCCGGCTAGGCTCGCTCTGGTCATCAAGTGTTTGAGCGGGTCGACTTTGGAGATCAGCATAACCCGATGAGCGAGCAGATAGTGCCTCAGCTTCTTCACAGCAAATATCAGAGCCAGGCATTGCTTTTCGATTGGGGGGTAGTTGTGTTCCGCCCCGACTAGAGTTCGACTGAGGTAGTAGAGGGCATTTTCTTTTCCCTCCTCGTTATTCTGGGCAAAGAGCACACCGAGTGACTCGACCAGCGCGGCAGTGTAGAGAATCAGCGGTTTATTTGGAATGGGAGCGGCCAGCACTGGAGGGTGCAACAAGTATTGTTTGATGCTTTTGAACGCTACTTGACATTCGGCATCCCAAATAAAAGGAGCTCCTTTCTTCATGAGCTTTGAGAAGGGCCTACATCTCCCCGATAAATTTGAGATAAACCTCCGTATATAAGCAAGCTTTCCTTGAAAAGATCTTAGCTGCGTCAGACTCTTCGGAGGGGGCATCTCCATGATGGCCTTTATCTTTGATGGGTCAACTTCGATCCCTCGATGTCGGACTATGAAGCCCAGGAATTTTCCCGATGACACGCCAAAAGCGCACTTCAGAGGATTCATCTTCAGATCGTATTCCCTCAGTCTGGTGAGAACGGTCCTGAGATCTTGGATATGATCGGCCTTGGCTTTAGTCTTGACGACCAGATCATCAACATAGCATTCGACAACTTTACGGATTAGGTCATCAAAGATATTAGTCATTGCCCTTTGATATGTAGCACCTGCGTTCTTCAGTCCGAATGGCATTACCTTGTAGCAATATATTCCGATCGGGGTTCGAAATGCTATGTGCTTCTCATCCTCAGGCGACATCTTGATCTGATTATATCCAAACGAGCCGTCCATAAAGGTGAACAGTTCATAATTTGAGGTGTCATCGACCATCATTTCCATGACCGGTAGCAGGAAGTCGTCTTTAGGACATGCCTTGTTGAGGTCCCTGAAATCGACACAAACTCGGATCTGCCCATTTTTCTTCTTCACTGGGACTATGCATGCGATCCAGTCTGCATATTTCTCTTTCCTGATGAAGCCGGCATCGATGAGTTTCTTGGTTTCCTCGATGACCTTTTCTTCCAACTCCCTTCTCATTCTTCGAGGAGCTTATTTGACTGGCTTAGCATCAGGAGATATAGCCAGTTTATGCACGGCTACCTCAGGGGAAAGGCCAGGCATTTCTTTGTACGTCCACGCGAAGCAGTCGACGAACTCACGCAGCAGGGCAATTATCTGCTCTTTTATTTCCTCCGACAAGAGTGAGCTGATATAGGTCGGCCTTGGATTATCGGGCGTTCCTAAGTCAATCTCAGTTAGCTCATCAAAGGTTGCTTGTCCACCATCTTCGAGCTCTTGAGGAGCTTCTTCTAGCTCGTCTATCTCGTCATCATCATTTGATCTTTCGCTGGCCTCACCAACATGGATCATGTAACACGCTTTGGAATTAGGTTGAATGTAGCCTATGCCCCGTCTATCTGGAATTCGTCCATCGATGAGTGCTCGGACCTGGGGCGGATACCATAGCCCTTCGTAAAACTTTGCTTCAGACTCCGTTTGATATAACCGGCATCCGCACTTCTTAAAGTATTCCCGCATCTCGGGCGCATAGTATCTGGGATTGAGGACAGCTCTTATGCCTCTCTCATAGGGAAGGCATGCGACAGAAAGGTCGTCTGGATGCACAACGGGGTTTGACCTGTAAAACAGGATGCCCTTCTGTCCATTTTTCCTCCCAGGCACGTAGAAAGTTTTCAGCTGGTCCACGGTAGAGACTGACAATGCGTCGAGCTCTTTGCACATCCGTTCCGGCACCCTTGTGATGGCCAGGGACCCTTCTGCGACTTCGAAGGTCTCTCGTAGTTTCGCTTGCTGCATGGGGGGCCGATCTGCGCAGCTGTTGCACGGCAGGTCCTCTTCTTCTGACTCTTCAGTGTCACTGCCAAGATGAGGGTGTACTTTGCTGCTAGATGGGCCTTCAGTAACAGATTCGTCCGTATCGCTGCCGAAATGAGGGCGAGTTTTGCGGAAGAACGGGCTTCCAGCGTCGGACTCATCAGTGTCGCTGCCGAAATGCGAGCGCACTTGGGTATTTTTGCTTTTGAAAGTGATAGCCGGCGCAGATTTGCTTTTGAGTCTTGGGGCCGGTCTATCTTTAGTCAGTTGTGGCTTAGCATTTTGGTGGTTCGTAAAGTACCGAGAATCTTCATATCGGACTTCATGCACACCGAATGGCTGGATGTCTCCGTCAATGCGTCTTTCTTCGCCATTTTTAGTATACTTCATGCATTGATGGAGAGTTAACGGAATGATGCCGTAATCGTGGAGCCACGGCCGCCCCAAGAGAATCCTATAAGACGTGTCGGCGTCGATCACGTATATCTTAGCTTCAGTTTGCAGCTCCCCGAATTTGATTGGCAAAGCTATAGACCCCAGAACTTGCTGGAAATTTTGGTTGAAGCCTTGAATGACAATCCTTTCCCTTGATAGGTGTCGGACGTCCATTGACAAACTCTTCAGAGTTCGCAAGTTCATGATGTTCACTGAGGACCCCGGATCAATCAATATACGATTAATTCGATCTCCGTCGCTGTACCCGGTCATATAAAGCGGCCGATTATGCTCAGCCGTTCCCAGTAGCAAGTCTTCATCCTTAAATGTGACTGCGGCGGCATGCAAAGCGTGCTGGGCTTCTTTCATATTAATTTCCGCAAAGTGAGCCTGATACCGCTCGGGGTTTTGTAGAGCGTGAATGAGAACATCTCTAAGCTCCTTAGATAAGACCAAGGCGTCGTAGATGCTCAGGAGAGATGGAAGCTTCCGGAGATGTGCCAAGACATTATAGTCCACCGAGGAAGGACTTATGTTTTCATCGGCCGGTTCTCTGCCATCTTCTTCATTAGCGACTTGTTTTTCCTTCCCTTTTGGGGCGCTGCCCTGATTTTGCGGTAGAGCTCTGCCGCTTCTGAGCTGGATTTGATTGGCCTTTATGGTGAGCTCCTCGTCCTCTTCGGGAAAACAGAGATCATCCTCGGAGTCGCTGCCAAGATGGATGGCGTAGCAGGTCACTACTGGGATCTCTTCATTGGGGTTTTCTTCTAACTCCTCCAGAATTTCAGCCGCTTGTACAGGGAAGAACTCCTTCAATTGAATCAATGTTCTTTCCTTTTGTTCATATTCTTCGAGGGAATCGATATATTTTTGAATGTTCGATCTCCCTGCAGACTCTTTTTCGCCCCGAGCTGCACTTTTCCTCTTCTTGAGCTTCTTGGATTTTGAGCCTGATGGAGCCGCATTGGCAGCTGGACTGGTAGGCTTCTTCTGTCCTTCCCATTCCATCCTGGGCTCTTTCTGAAGTAGCTTTAGCATCTTCTTCGTCTTATTAGATATGTGTGTACTCCACGGAGGCCGCGATGAGTCAGTTTCTTTTTTCAGGGCAGCAGGTTCAGCTGTCTGCTCCCAGAAGGCTTCAACTTCTGTCTGTATAAAGTTGGCGGTTGCAACTTGATTGTTCACCAACACGCTTTTGGACAGCTCGATCTCTCCAGCCTTGTACTGTTTCTCGACCCAGTCTTTGAAGATATAGCAATCCTCGATCGCATGGCTCACTACTCGGTGGTACGGGCAATACAGAGGATTGTCGGTCATTTTTGCTTCTTGGGGTCTTTTCGACTCCGGCAATTGTAGGCCATTGTTCAAGGCATCTTTAAATATCTTGCGGACCTTGTCCCTTCTGAAAGAGTAAACCTTGTTCTTTTTCTCCTCTAGGGAAGGCCCATCTCCTCCCAGCAATGGCTTTCGAGACCGGTTGGTTTTGGATTCGCCCGCCCTTCGCTTTTCTTCATTGTCGGAGGCATTGAAGATATTGGTACTGCTAGAACTCCCGCTTCTACGGTTGTCGTCCCGCTTGCTTTTCCAAGTTTTGTCTCTCTGAGAATCCGGCGGGGACTCTTGCTTCGAGCATTCCAACATTTGGACTTTCTTGGTTAGCTCCTGAAATGTCTTGAGGCCCGCCGTACACAAGAATGGGACCATCCAATTGCTGAGGTTCCTAATGAGAAGACTGACGGACTGGTCCTGCTCCAGCGGCGGTTCGCACTTGACTGTGAGATTGCGCCATCGGGCGATAAAGTCGGTGTTACTTTCATTCTTCCCCGGCTTGGTCCTCACAAGGTCGGCAATAGAGATTTTATCACTGACGCTCATGAACCTTTGCCGGAACAGAGACTCCATTTGGGCAAAGGTAATGACGGACCCGTCCGGTATACTCGCATACCAGTCGAAGGCGACGCCGGTCAGGCTGTTGACAAACTGACGAAGAAGGAGCGCGTCATTGCCCCCTGTATTTCTGCACGATGCTTTGAAGTGGGCGACGTGTTGATTTGCATTCCCCGTTCCATCAAATCTTCCGAACTTAGGGATGACGTAGCCGCTTGGGAACTCAATCAGATCGTACTGCACGGGATATGGCCGCCCACTACTGCCGATTTCTTTCTGAGCTTCGGCTTCGGCCACCAATGTTTTAACCTTGCTGGTGACCAAATCCATTATCCGATCCTGTGTTAGCGGGATAGTGCTATCTGGGGCCAAGGCGTCCCCAGAAGCGGAATGCGGCCGGCTTTCATGCGGCTCGACCAGTCTTGGTCCCAAAGGAACAGGCATTGGCCGTCTCGGATTGTCATCACCCGGCTGATTAGTAGCGGTTTGTGTCTGATTGGGAGGCGCCCGAGCAATTTGAGCCGTAAGCTGCATCACCACGTTCGTTAAGTCATCAATCTTCGAATAGTGCTTGGCCATCTCTTTATCTTTGCTCCTGAGCTGTTTTCGAAGCTCTTGAAGTAGCTCCTGCTCCGCTGTCCTGGGTCAGAAAGTCGGCTCTTCCTCACTGTCCGAGCTTGACTCTACATGGACCGAGGGGTCTATCTGCCTATCATCCTCATCGAGAGGGTTTTCTTCATCCAGCGGGGGCGGCTGTTCTTGGGCAGCGGCAACCACATTCAGGCTAGATTGGGCTTGGGATGTGGTGGCCCCGTCCTTGCTTTTGCTGCGAAGGTTGTCGCTGGGGCGCCCGCCCGCCATATAGACCGTATGGATGATATATCCGGCCGTCTTTCTATCATTGGCGGCTGATTTCACGGATCGCTGTCTTGACCCCCTTGCTTCGGTAGCTGGTAGTCGATTGAAGGCGACTGGCCTAACCAGGTTCTTGAATGGTGCTGGCACTTCGTTCCTGGGTTTGCCCCGCTGCTTTCGTGCGGCACAGAGCGCCTGATAGACCCTTGAAGAGACAGTGACATACTTTTTCTGTTGGGGCCGGGACACGTCTCTTTGTGGCACTATTCGGACCGCTGTCTTCTTGATTCTGACGTTCATGGCATTTTTCTGAACCCACTTTAGAGGCTCGAAGGAATTGGTGATTCTTACATCCAACTCAGCCGACGTCGCGGGGCAACCCTGCACTTGGAACTTCACACGATTCTATTTGGCCGAAGCCTTGGCCCTTTTGTTGGCTCGATACCTGAGCCGCTTCTGTCTTAACATTTCCGTTCTAAGCACCTGGCAGACTTCGGCTCTTTGGGAAGACGCCGCAGACCGGTTGATGGAGGGCCTTAGAGATACGCCCGATTGTGCATTTGTTGGAGTCATCGCCTAAGCTCGTACGCAACATTTAATGTTGCCCTTCGCATCGGAAGTCTTGCCCCCAGCTGGAGCACCAGAGAATCGTTTAGATAGCGTCTTAAGTTTCGGCTGTGGTGCCTTGGCGATCACGACATTCGGCCTCTTGCCCTTTGAGACCGGCTTGGCCACCTGTTCCGCCGGGATCTCCGCCAGATGAGCGCTTCCGGCAGGGTAGATGATGACGGAGCCGAACTGGAGGGGCGGTTCCTCCCACTGTCGACTGAGGCTTGCGGGGAGAACCACACGAGCGTTGATCTTGACCACGTACGGAATCGGGGTCACGTTGGAAGCTGAATTCGTCTGGCGAGACATTGTCGTCGAAGTTGATTGCTTGAAAATCTGCATGAAAAAGCATTATTTTTAGTATAAATACAGGTATGTATATTGATTAAGTTCGCATGAATGTTTAACCCGAAATATGGGAGGAGAGATTGGTCCCACCGGGCGTGCCAGAATCTGTAGGGTGTTTTTCGTCACCCCATTGAGATGGGAATACGCGCGCGCTTGTCATGCGTACTACAGATTCCCCCTGCCTAAGGTAGGCTGGGGTTTAATGATTGTGGGGGTCCGAATCTCCGGTAGCCGCGAACTAAGCCGCCGTTAATTACCCCCCGCCTTTGGGGCGAGGGAACCTCCGATTGACGGGTCAAACTGGTCATGCGAACTCAATGTGCAGTGTACGTATGTTGTGTTTTGGAGGGGAGTTTAAATATATCGGGAGTCACGCAGAGTTTTTACAGGGGTCCCGCTACCCGGATAGCGGGCTGGGGGTCAAAGGGGCTAGCAGCCCCCTTGCGGGGTGCGGTGCAGGGTCCCGTTAGAAATTTTTTTCTAACAGGGACAGTGTCGTGGAGTATGTGTATGTGTACATTTGTATACATATGTATATGTAAACATGTATATATAAATAAAGGGGAAAAAGACATCCAAAGGATGCGTGGGGCCAGCGCCTAGGCGCTTGAGCACAAGCGCGCCACGTGTCGGCACGTGGGCGCTTTGCGCTCGAGCGCAGAGCCCTGGAGCGCAACGCGCCACGTGTCGGCTTGCGGGCGCTTTACACTCGAGCGCAGAGCGCTGGAGCGCAAGCGCACCACGTGTCGGCACGTGGGCGCTTTGCGCTCGAGCGTGAGGCGCTGGAGCGCAAGCGCGCCACGTGTCGGCACGTGGGCGTTTTGCGCTCGAGCGCAGTGCGCTGGAGCGCAAGCGCGCCACGTGTCGGCACGTGGGCGCTTTGCGCTCGAGCGCTAGCGCACCATTGAGGAAAAAGGGGGGTTTTTTAGCCCCGGAAATTCTCTAAAGAGAAATTTGGGTGGAGTTAAACTCCTAATATGCTTTGGGTTAAGGAAATGGGTCCTTCTTCTTCCTTTGCTGGTCGGATCTTGGAGATAAAGAGATGCGAGATTTAAAAATCTTTTCTTTCTGAGATCTAATGGCAGATCTGAGTTCCCCTTAATGGGTTTTGTGGTGGAAAACTATTTAGTTTTGAAAAAGGAAGAGTAAAACTCTTGATTTAATTCAAAAAAAAGAAGAAGGTTTTGGAACCTTGAAGAAGGAAGAAAGATCTCAGATCTGAAACTTTTTTGGAGAGAGAAAAAGTTGTTGGGATATTTCATTATCCTTGCCTTTATAGGCTATACACTTTACACATAGCCCCTAGGGCTTCACAAAATGGCATTTTGTCTATCCCATGGCTCATGTGCTATTTCTTTTTGCACATAAGCCATGGGCTTTACAAAAATTTGGCTTTATGCCTATTTTTCTTACATTTATCCATGAAATAAAATAAAAGAAATGCAACAAAATTATTTATTACAAAAATCTTTATCTTGGCATGGGGGGAGGCCGGCCGCTTCATGTTCTGGCTCGACCCGGGCATGGGCCCACTGGATCTGGGCTTGGGCCCACTTGGCTTGGGGTTGACTTTGATTTTGACTTGGTCAACCGGGGTGTAAATTTTTACCCCAACAGACTCCTAAGTGTGTTTTTCCTTCGTGAGTCGTAAGGATCTCATAAAGGTTTGTTCTTCTCATGTATCGTGAGGACACATGAGTGGGTCTTCTTAATGGAGCATAATTCCAAAGGCGGAGACCAGCCACGTAACTGGTGATTACGGTGGGGCATGGGTATGATGAGAATTATTTGAGCCCGTGGATTGTATACGGTAGTCAATTTGGGGACTAGCCGTAGGGCCGGGAGAATTTTGGAAATTTGAATTTTTGTCGGCGTCTGCATCGCTGCACCGGAATATGGTACCAGGAGCGACTCATCATTCGCCTTTGTTTTGTTTGTTTTTTTTTTGGTTTTTTTTTTACCGCGATTGCTCTATCATTTCAGCTTTACTTATCGCGAAGGTCGCGATTGCCCTACCATTTCGGCTTTTATTCGCGGTTGCCCCATCATTTCGGCTTTATTTCATCTTTATTTTACTCGCTGATTTTTATTGCGAGTTGCCCCATCATTTCGGCTTTTCTTTATTTTTCTTTTATTTACACATTTTTTTATTTACATTTTTTTACATTCCCCAGTTTAACGACTTAGAGGTCGATTGTTCCCAGTTTAATGACGTGGTGGTCGACTGTGTTCAAAGAAAGGCAGATGTCTGAAAGAATTAGTTTCACGAAGAACTTCGGTCTCCGTTTGTATGAAATTGGCGGTCGCATCTTGACTGTTTACTAACACGCCTTTGGACAGTTCTATCTCTCCTGCCTTGTATTGCTTTTCGACCCAATCTTTGAAGACGAAGCAGTCCTCAATGGCATGACCTATCATTCTGTGATAGGGGCAGTATTTGGGGTCGTCGGTCCTATTCGCTTCCTGCGGTCTTTTTGACTCTGGCAGTTGTAGACCGTTCTTCAGGGCGTCTTTGAATATTTTACGAATTTTGTCCCTTCTGAAGGAATAGACCTTATCCAGCTTCTCTTTCAGTGGAGATTCTCCTCCCTCTCCGAACATTGGCTTCCGAGACTGGTTGGCGCTAGGCCCGCTCAACCCTTGCTTATTTCGGTTGGCCGAGGCATTGAAAGACTCAGAATCGTCGGAATTTCCGCCTTTGCGATTATCGTCCTTTCGGTTTCTTCATGACCTATTGTTATTTTGGGAATCCGAGGAGGACTCCTGCTTTGAGCGCTCCAGCATTTGAACTTTTCTGGTCAGTTCTTGGAATGTTTTGAGACCCGCGGTGCATAGAAACGGGGCCATCCAATTGTTGAAATTTCCGACATGGAGACTGACAGATTGGTCCTGCTTTATCGGTGGTTCACATTTGACGGAGAGATTGCGCCATCGGGTTATAAAATCTGTGTTGCTTTCGTTGTTCTTGGGCTTGGTCCTTACGAGCTCGGCAATGGTGATCTTATCGCTGACGCTCATGAACCTTTGTCGAAACAAAGATTCCATTTGGACGAAAGTAGTAACGGAGCCATCCGGTATGCTCGCGTACCAGTCGAAAGCAACATCGGTCAAGCTATTAACGAACTGGCGGAGGAGAAGCGCATCGTCGGAAGGTGATTGCTTGAAAGTCTGCATGAAAGAGCATTATTTTAGTATAAATATAGACATGTAAATTGATTGAGTTCGCATGAACGTTTAACCCGAAATATGGGAGGAGAGATTCGTCCCACTGGGCGTGCCAGAATCTGTAGGGTGTTTTTCATCACCCCATTGAGATAGGAATACGCGCGCGCTTGTCAGGCGCACTACAGATTCCTCCTGCCTAGGGTAGGCCGGGGTTTATTGACTGTGGGGATCCGAATCTCCGGCAGCCGCGGACTAAGCTGCCGTTAATTACCCCTCGCATTTGGAGCGAGGGAACCTCCGATTGACGGGTTAAACTGGTCATGCGAACTCAATGTGCAGGGTTGTGTTTTGGAAGGGGTTATGGATATATCGGGGGCCCCGCAGAGTTTTTACGGGGGTCCCGCTACCCGGATAGCGGGCTGGGGGTCAAGGGGGCTAGCAGCCCCCTTGCGGGGTGCGGGGCAGCGCCCCGTTAGAAATTTTTTCTAACGGGGGAGGTATATTTAGTGTGGAGTATGTGTGTGTGTGTGTGTGTGTATACATGGGGGGAAGCGTCTCAAAGACGCGTGCATGGCACGTGGGGCATGGTGCCCGGGGTCACGTGCGCGCGCATGGGCGCTTTAGTGCCCGGGGTCACGTGCGCGCACGTGACCATTGAGCGCCCCAGCGCCCAGGGTCACGTGGCGCACACGTGATCATTGGGCGCCTCAGCGCCCGAGGTCACGTGGGCGCACGTGACCGAAGGGCGCCTTGGCGCCTCGGCGCTTCGGGGTCACGTGGGCACACGTGACCGAAGGACGCCTTGGTGCTCGCGGTCACGTGGCGCACACGTGACCATTGGGCGCCACAGCGCCCGGGGTCACGTGGGCACACGTGACCGATGGACGCCTTGGCGTCCGGGGTCACGTGGGCACACGTGACCGAAGGGCGCCTTGGCGCCTCGGGGTCACGTGGCGCACACGTGACCATTGGGCGCCTCAGCGCCCGAGGGGCACGTGGCACCCACATGACCGTGGGAAGGTGGCTTACCCCCTAGGTTGGGGAGTTGAACTCCCAAAGGGGATTTTTGGAGTTAAACTCCTAGCAGAAATTTGATTTTTGGAGTTAAACTCCAACAGATCTAGAAAGGAGTTAAACTCCTAGGAATCTTTGGTTTTTTCTTTTGAGCCTTGGATCTGTCCAAAGTT
The DNA here is from genome assembly GCA_030015575.1 of Agapanthus africanus. Taxonomy (NCBI): domain Eukaryota; kingdom Viridiplantae; phylum Streptophyta; class Magnoliopsida; order Asparagales; family Amaryllidaceae; genus Agapanthus; species Agapanthus africanus. The sequence continues at coordinate 27,315,664 of JASDDO010000019.1, forward strand.
AGATTCTTGGAGATGGGTCTCCTTCTTCTTCTTGTCTTTTGGCCGGATCTTGAAGATCAAGAGATGTGAGATTTTTAAAAATCTCTTCTTTTTCGAGATCTGGTGGGAGATCTGAGTTCCCTTTTGTGGGTTTTGTGGTGAAAAACTATTTATTTTGGGAAAAGGAAGAGTTAAACTCTTGATTTAATTCAAAAGAAAGAAGAAGGTTTTTGGAACCTTGGAGAAGGAGCAGGAGGCACAAAGAACCCTAGTTTTTGGGGGAATAAAAAGTGTATCCTTTATTCATCATCATGTTGCCTTATATAGGCTTACATATTTACATATAGCCCCTTGGGCTTTACAAAAAATGGCATTTTAGCCATCCCATGGCTCATGTGCCATTTCATTTTTGCACATAAGCCATGGGCTTACAAAATATTGGCTTTATGCCCATTTTGTTTACATTCATGCATAGAAAATTACATAAAAATTATTTATGACATGATTTTGTTGTTGGCATGAAAGAGGCTGGCCGCGGGCTCGACTTGGGCATGGCCCCGCTTGACCTGGGCTTGGGCCCACCTAGCTTGGGGGTTGACCTTGACTTTGACTCGGTCAACCGGGGTGTAAATTTTTACCCCAACAGACACATATGTAGAAATGGTTGTTTATCGTACATACATGTGATTACTTGTACGATATTATTTACTTCTCACGAGTTGGCAACTCACCCCCGTTGTGCCACAGCATTTGTGCAGGTTTGATCTGCAGTTTGGAAGCGTCGGGCTTCTTATTGCATCTTTTCCGTGGATACCGCTACTGTTGGGTCGAGACCCTTTCTTTCGGTATGTGGATTGTGCGGTTATCCATTTATGTATCTTATTGTATCTAGTACTCTCCATCTACTATTCACCTGTATTGACTTAGAGACTGAGAGGTTCGGTATTTGTACCTTATGTGACTTTGGTTGTTGTGCTCGTATGAGCCGGATTTGATTCATATTTCATTATTTCTTCGCTATGACGACATTTGTACACATGTTGTAGTTGTGTTTCATCTCTATGATTTGTATTATTCATGATTGATTTTTACAAAGGAGATGCTGCCGAAATATACAAAGAAAAAATGAAACTTTAAGTTTTTCTACGATTTTTAAACTAAGATTCTAAATGTTTTAACTAATCTTTTAAACAAATGTTTTTAAGTTTTATCACTCTAATCTTTCATGGTTTAGATTACTGGGTTTCGGCTTACTTGAGTTACGTTACGCCTTTAGACGTCGACACGGTGTTTTTTCATGATGTTTCGAGTGTCGGTGTTGGACACTCAGGTTTTCCATGAGATTTACAGATGAGAGGGCCGGTCATAGTGACGGCGCCTGAGATATTAAGATTTACGTGTCGTTGATGGACACTGGATTTATTTTACTGATAGTGATTATGGATGAGTATTATGTTTACCCCATACTCAGGTATTTATGATACATTCTCTACATATAGTCATTTACCAGATCATAATTTACTGCAGTTCATATTGACATATATACCTTATCATGATACATATGTGTTCAGACCATAATAATGCATTTTTCATTCCCCTATTCTTATCCGTTTTATAGATAAACAGGTACTCTTGACGCACGTTTGTTGCATATTACAGGATACAGGCTCTTGGAGCAAATACAGTGAAAAAGACGAAAGTTGATACAGAAAAAGGACTTTTGACGAACAAGCAGACGGATCTTACTCAAGCCGAGACGAAGAACAGTGCAAGGTCCAAAAAGACGAAAGTGAAACGGTCAAAAGATCCTTACAAGTTTTCACTGAAGATCTGGAGAAGACTAAGAAGCCCAACAGAGAAAAGAAGTATAAAAATAGGAAGCCCAAGAAGTCCTGAACCAAGCCCAGAAGTTGGGTGAGCTAAGCTCACCAAAGGGCCGCGGAACCGCGGCCCAAGCGCCCTATTGCCGCGGTTCCGCGGCCGTCTAATGCCCGTGTCGGCGCAGATTTCTTCTGTCGGTGCGTCGGTGCGGGTGTTGGGATTTTCCGTGGGCAAATCTGTAATTGCACATGTGCGAGAGTCTGTAACCCTAAATTCTCCTGTTTACTTATAAATTGTAATCGAAAATTGTAAAACCCTATGCCTCTTTTCAATCAATAAAATTCAGAATTGCTGGGAGTATTATTCAGATCTGTTCTATATTGCTTGGAGGGAGCCGTCAACCTAGTAAGTTATTTTATATCTTTGTTTTAATTCTTTTAATTAGTATGTCTTATCATCCCCTAATGAGCGAGTAATCTCCTCGCTTGTTAGGGTTAGCCTTAGGGAAAGGTTTAAGAGATGAGATCTCTCACCCCTTTCATGCCATCCACACCTAAGATTTAGAACTCCATGCATGCACGCACAACCGCTCCCTACGGCATCCTACCCCACGAGGTAATGATGAACCGTAGTATAAAGGGCCGGTTGCGCGTGTTTTCCATGGGGGTTAGGGTAACTATCAATAAAGTAAGGATACAAATCTAGAGGAAGAAATATCTTCCCAAAAGATTCGGATCCACTTTATTGATAATTACCATAACATCTAATAGATCTAAAATAGGGAAATGAAAGCGGTGAGGAAACCTTTAATCTCCAAACTTCCCCTAAACCTAACCCTAGCAAGAATTTAATTTAGATTAATTTAGTTCAGTGATAGATCTAGTTTTTTTTAGATTAAATCAATCCAAACAACATTTGGAATCAACTCGTAAAGACACAATAAGAAATCTACCCATCTCTGTGGATCGACCCGTACTCACCGGCTAGCTGCAAAGCGACGCCGTTTCTGATTCCGGTAAATACAAGTTTTTGGACTAATCAAATGGCGCCGTTGCCGGGGATGGCGTAAAATTTCTTTCTGTGTAATTTCGGGTTGATATAAATTTTAAAAATTATAAAAATCTGAAAATAAAAAAAGAAATAAAATATAAAAATTATCAATTTTGATCTGTTTGAAGGGTTTTATGGTTTGAATCTTGCAGGAACAGCAAAGGATTGCGAATCTGGAAATTTACAGAGGGCAAAACAGAAGTTGGTGCATAAGAACAGAGAGGAATTGCAAGCACAGAACAGTAAAAAAAATTTCAGACGATGAACCCACTAAGCTGCCGCACTTCCGCCGCATAAGTGGGCTTCCCACCACGATTCCGCGACCATTTGGCCACGTCAGCACCTAAAATTTTGTGGGTTTGTTCCTCCTTCTCCCCTCTGTCAACCTACATATATCTCTCTGTAAAAACTTTCTGCAGGAATTCTTTGCGCTAAAAAAAATTCCTTCTTCCCCTTCTAAATAACAGATTTTCTGCAGGTTTCTTTGCGCTGCGCTAAAAATTGATTGCAAGTGAATTTTATTGTTTTGCATATTTTAATTGGACTTTAAGGGGCTAATTGACCAAACTCAGATTGGGTGGGGATTTCATCACCCTTCCCAGGACCCCAGAAATCACTTTAAAGTATTTGCATTGACCACAATTAATTAAAAAAATACTAAACTCAGCCCTAAGGACATCGAGCTCAATAGGAAAAGGACTAGTATAGGCATCGACCGTTTATCCTAACTGACTTTGCGGTGTCTAGGCTAGTGGTTTTTAATTAGGCCCACTATTGTAGTTCCTTCCCACTTACCTGGTCGTACTTGTCAGTGAAGAGGCGGTTTGAGGTCCTATTGCTAGCCCTAGTTAGGAGCTGTCTAGCAGACCTGGGCGACCCTAGATCTAGGCCTGATTGTGCATATGTGGTTGATACATTTGTGCCACGAGTCCCTTTCCAAAAACCTTTTTGCAAAACTCTCACATAAAATAAAAAAAAAGAGGAAAAATCTTTTCAAAACTTGCAACTTGCCGCTAAGAAAACTTGCAACTCACTTCCACCACTTCCCTCCATTGACGTTATCTTACCCCCACATTCTGTTTTTTTTCTATTTTTCTGACTGCACTACTCCTTTAGTGTATGTCACTTTGGACTAGGGATACTAACGCCCGATTAGTCCGTGTTTCGTTGGTACCGACCGACGAACCCGTCGACACCGAAGTCGAAATTCCCTCCATTTCCTTACCTCCACCTTCAAATTCTTCTTTCGAAGGTATGTCGGGACACGACCCCAACGATACCTTACCGACGGGAATGATTCCACCTCCGTTAGGTGCTAATAACCCTAATCTTCCGCCTGTTGTAGTGCCCGCACGAGTTGCGCTCCAGGATCTCTTCTACCCCGTCCGCACTTCTTTACCTACATGTCTTTCACCCCCACCGGCAAATGGGGACAATTTTGAAATAAAACCACATTTCATCAATATGCTGCCAAAATTTCATGGTTTGGAATCCGGAAATGCATATATCTTTATCAATAAATTCCAAAACGTTTGCGCTATGATGAAAACGACTTAATTAAGTGATGACGCTATAAGGCTAAGGGTCATTCCTTTCATCTTATGCGACCTAGCCGAGAAGTGGCTATATAGCACCGCATCACATTCCATTAGAAATTGGGACGAGTTTGTGAGAGCTTTTCTGAAAAAGTTCTATCCTCATCATAAAACTGCTAGAATCCGTAACGAGATTATACAATTTTCACAGCTTCCTTCCGAACCATTTTGGAAGTGCTTCGAGAGATTTAAAGACCTACTTGTTCAATGCCCTCATCATGGGATCGAAAGTTGGCAACTTTGCCAAACATTATATGAGGGATTGAACTCGGCAACGAAGCAGTTGCTAGAAACTATATGTCAAGGTCATTTTCTTTCCAAGTCTAGCGACGAAGTTTGGCAGTTTCTTGAGGATCTTAGTGAGCAAACAATTCAGTGGGAGAGCACAAAGACCACCTCATCTTCTTCTATTGGTCAATCTAGGGCAGGCATACATCAAGTAGATATGTCGATTGCTATGAAGGCCGAGATGGCCTCACTTATGAAAAAGCTAGAAGCCATTGAGACCAAAATCTCATCGTCTTCTCCTGCCCCGGTTTTACCCACACGAACTGTTTGTGCTTGTTGTTCGAATCCATCACATCTAACCGAAGAGTGTCCTTATAATGCACCTATTCAAGGACAGGATCAAGTCAATGCTGCATTTCAGCAACGATAAAGAAACGATCTGTACTCTTCGACATACAATCAGGGGTGGAGGAGTCACCCAAATCAACAGTTCCAAGGGAATAACAATTTTCAAAGACCTCCTCCACAACAACAACAAGCACCTCCACAAACTCAAAACCAGCAACCTTTCCAACAGCAACCTTATACAAATCAAACGAACAATTTGGTTCAACCAAATGATGATAGGGTTATCTCGCTAGAAAAAAGTCTAGATGCATTTCTCAAGCAATCTACAGAATCCGCAGCAAGATTTGAAAATTATGTTCAGTCTTTGATGAATAACAATGCTTCACACGATCAAAGTATCAAATCTATTGAGGCACAAATTGCACAATTAACTGCTGCGTTGAGCGAGAGAGAACGGGAAAGCTTCCATCTTAACCATTGCCAAATCCCGGTCATACTCAAAACGCATATCACAATCACAATGTAAATGCGGTGACCACGTTGAGATCCGGAAGAGAGTTGCAAAATAATGTGGGTATTAGTGATGACATCCCCGCCGGTGGTTCTTCTTCTTCTTCTTCTTTTTCTCCATCGTCTTCTTCCCCTTCTTCATTTTCTTCACTTTCTTCTTCACCTTTTTCTTTAGAGCCTGTTCTCCACCCTTCACATGGCTCTACTTCTTCTAGCTCGAACGGACCCATTCCTCACAACGTGAACACATCTACACCGGGATCCGTTCCTACTCCACATTCTACTCCACAGACATTTGACTCAACGAATTTTCAAAATGCTCCATTCCCAAACAGGTTGAGTCCCAATAAACCAACTGCACAAGTGGAGAAGATTGTGGAGATATTTAAGCAGGTTAGCATAAATCTACCTCTCTTGGATGCAATCCAACAAGTCCCTTCATACGCGAAAATCTTAAAGGGCTTATGCACCTCGAAGAGAAAGGCATCTCAAGTACCCAAGAAAGTGCTAGTGGCTAGTGCAGTGAGCAATGCTATTAACCACCATCAAACCTTACCCCAAAAACGAAAGGACCCCGGCTGTCCTACGATTTCAATCACAATTGGGGATAAGAAAATTAATCGAGCACTTTTAGATCTTGGGTCTAGTGTTAACCTGATTCCCTACTCCGTGTACGAACAATTAGGGGTTGGAGAGTTGAAACCCACTCGTTGTACTCTCCAAATGGCTGATCGATCAATCACCCATCCAAGGGGTCAGCTAGAGGATGTGTTGATCAAAGTTGGGGAGTTCATATTCCCCGTTGATTTTATTGTTATGGATACACAACCTGTTGCTAACCCAAGAAACCAAATTCCGGTGATTCTCGGTCGACCATTTTTGGCCACTTCCAATGCCATAATAAACTGTCGCAATGGCTCCATGACTCTATCCTTTGGGAAGATGTCTAGTGAGTTCAATATTTATAAGATGGGAAGTCTGCCCCCCGTGCCTAAAACTAGTACACGAGAAGTTTGCTCTATTCACGAAATCATGCAGGAGGACTGCGAGCTTGAAAGATTTCTATTTGATGAAAACAGTTTTGACGCCACTAGTGCGTCCCTCCTTGAGCCTACCACAGTTGACACAACCGATATAGATTATGAATGTTTCACTTTTTCGGATGATGACGACTCACAGCCCGAATATGAGTCTTTTAAATTTGTGGATGAGTTAGATGAGCCATCCGAATCGGTTGTTTGCAGTGATTTCGAACCTGTGTTGGAGTCCTTTGAGTTCGAGGTAGATTACGCAATGATTCTTTCGCCTCCGAAACTCAAACTTATGTCCTTACCACCTCACCTTAAATATGCTTACCTAGGTGAGAATGAGACATTTCCCATTATAATATCAGCTTCTCTAGCCCTTGAGCAAGAGAATGCCCTTTTGATGGTCTTACAAGATAGGTGGCAAGTTTTCGGTTGGACTATGGCGGACATCGAGGAGATCAGTTCCCTTATAATTGAATATCATATAAAATTGATGGATGATGCCAAGTCAATAGAGGACCCACAGGAACATTTTGGGGGTATTGTGGTTAGTCAACCTCCTCCTTCAGAAGTTGAACCACCCCCATTTCTTTTAAGAAGATACGAGAATGCCAACATTCCACTGATTGCTGATCATTCACATTCTCGTTTTGATGCATCACCACCTCATGTATATTCGCTTCCACACCTTCCACACCACCACTTCTATCTTCTCCAATTCTTTTTGGACCGCCACAACTTATTCTTCCACCAACCAATACTCTTTACTGGTAAATTTTTCAACTGGTTGGTGTTAACATTTTGTCTATACAAGGTTTGGCAGTAATGTCTAACATAGTTTAAATGAAGTTTGGGGGAGGGCCTTTCTGTATATATTTTTGTTTTTCTTAACAAAAAAAAATTATAAATAAATAAACAGGGAAGTGCCGGTATTTTGACCCTCTTGGTTTAGCATGACAGTGAGGACACTGTCAGGTTCAAGTTTGGGGGTATGCTCGGTACGTCTTCTTCCTTCGCATTCATTTGTACATATTTTTGCATTTGCATATTTATTTGAAAACCCATAAAAATTTGAAAAAATTTAAAAATTATAAAAATTAATGTATTCAATTTTGGCTAATTGACTAGAGTTTGACAGATAGGTTAACTGGCTAGAAACAACTAGATCTTTGACGTAGTAAATTAAAAACCCTAAAGATAACCTTCCTTAAAGTTTAACGGTAGAAAGTATATACCTTGTAGTTTATTTAGAAATAGGCAAATTTTGGGTTCACTTCTTGGACTAAGTCGAAACAAGGGAAGAGTATTGATATTCTTATTAGAGTATAAGTTTGAAAAATAGTTCCTAGCTTAAGTCTAGATTCTGAAAATGTATACCCTACAACTTGCACAATCACGCACCATGAAACTTGGAATAGTAGAAGAAACCTTGAAATGCTCTTGTCTAAAAGTCCTTAGTACAATGAAAATATAAAAAAAAGTGAATAAAGAAAAAAAATGGACACTGGTTTTTGTGATTACTTAAGGCTGTAAAAATAGAAAAATCTTTAACGAGGGTGCTTCATCACCTAGTGCCTTAGACCAACTGGTTTGGGAGTCACTGCTAAAGCCTTGGGTGTTGCAAGACTAGGAAGTACGTTTTAAAGTGAAAACGCATCTTGTAATCGGTTGTTGGTACCTCAAGAAGTATTAACAGTCGCATGAAGGATGTGTGAGCAAAATTCAATTAAATTCACCAACTAATTAGTACTTTGGACAACGGACAAGGGTATGATTGCTTGATTTGAATTTCCAAGTGTAGGGGTGATTTATACACACACGTAGGGGTATATGATTGGAATTTAGATAAGAGAGAGGAATGAAAGATAGAACTTGTATCTTTAATAGAGTTGATAGAAATTCCTAAGTAGAGATGAAACCCTAGAAGGAAGACTTAAGAGATGCCGAAAGCTGAGTAGGTCTACACAACATATATAATTTTAAGTTAGATGATAAGGAAGTGTGAAGAATATGGGTGGACAATTTACGAGCCAACGATAATAGAATTCCTTGTTAGAAACCCTAATTGGAGAATTAAAGTCGAAAAGCCGAATTGATAGGATTTTGTGGGTAGTATCCGCTGAAAACCCTCAGGAGACAACACTCCTCCTACTAGGGACACCTAGAGGTTTAACGGCTTGTTGCATGTGCTCAGTGCAATCGCGTTTCCCTGCGAAAGTGCGGATAGGATTTTTAGTGAATAAAAAAATAAGTTTGCTCGAGGACGAGCAAAAGATAAGTTTGGGGGTATTTGTTCAGACCATAATAATACATTTTTCATTCCCCTATTCTTATCCGTTTTATAGATAAACAGGTACTCTTGACGCACGTTTGTTGCATATTATAGGATACAGGCTCTTGGAGAAAATACAGTGAAAAAAACGAAAGTTGATACAGAAAAGGGACTTTTGACCAACAAGCAGACGGATCTTACTCAAGCCGAGACAAAGAACAGTGCAAGGTCCAAAAAGACGAAAGTGAAACGGTCAAAAGATCCTTACAAGTTTTCACTGAAGATCTGGAGAAGACTAAGAAGCCCAATAGAGAAAAGAAGTATAAAAATAGGAAGCCCAAGAAGTCCTGAACCAAGCCCAGAAGTTGGGTGAGTTAAGTTCACCAAAGGGCCGCGGAACCGCGGCCCAAGCGCCCTATTGCCGCGGTTCCGTGGCCATCTAATGCCCGTGTTGGCGCAGATTTCTTCTGTCGGTGCGTCGGTGCGGGTGTTGGGATTTTCCGTGGGCAAATCTGTAATTGCACATGTGCGAGAGTCTGTAACCCTAAATTCTCCTGTTTACTTATAAATTGTAATCGAAAATTGTAAAACCCTATGCCTCTTTTCAATCAATAAAATTCAGAATTGCTGGGAGTATTATTCAGATCTGTTCTATATTGCTTGGAGGGAGCCGTCAACCAAGTAAGATATTTTATATCTTTGTTTTAATTCTTTTAATTAGTATGTCTTATCATCCCCTAATGAGCGAGTAGTCTCCTCGCTTGTTAGGGTTAGCCTTAGGGAAAGGTTTGAGAGATGAGATCTCTCACCCCTTTCATGCCATCCACACCTAAGAGTTAGAACTCCATGCATGCATGCACAACCGCTCCCTACGGCATCCTACCCCACGAGGTAACGATGAACCGTAGTATAAAGGGCCGGTTGCGCGTGTTTTCCATGGGGGTTAGGGTAACTATCAATAAAGTAAGGATACAAATCTAGAGGAAGAAACATCTTCCCAAAAGATTCGGATCCACTTTATTGATAATTACCGTAACATCTAATAGATCTAAAATAGGAAAATGAAAGCGATGAGGAAACCTTTAATCTCCAAACTTCCCCTAAACCTAACCCTAGCAAGATTTTAATTTAGATTAATTTAGTTCAGTGATAGATCTAGTTTTTTTTAGATTAAATCAATCCAAACAACATTTGGAATCAACTCGTAAAGACACAATAAGAAATCTACCCATCTCTGTGGATCGACCCGTACTCACCGGCTAGCTGCAAAGCGACGTCGTTTCTGATTGCGGTAAATACAAATTTTTGGACTAATCAATATGTAGAAATGGTTGTTTATCGTACATACATGTGATTACCTGTACGATGTTATTTACTTCTCACGAGTTGGCAACTCACCCCCGTTGTGCCACAGTATTTATGCAGGTTTGATCTGCAGTTTGGAAGCGTCAGGCTTCTTATTGTATCTTTTCCGTGGATACCGCTACTGTTGGGTCGAGACCCTTTCTTTCGGTATGTGGATTTGTGCGGTTATCCATTTATGTATCTTATTGTATCTAGTACTCTCCATCTACTATTCACCTGTATTGACTGAGAGGTTCGGTATTTGTACCTTATGTGACTTTGGTTGTTGTGCTCGTATGAGCCGGATTTGATTCATATTATGTTATTTCTTCACTATGGAGACATTTGTACACATGTTGTAGTTGTGTTTCATCTCTATGATTTGCATCATTCATGATTGATTTTTACACAGGAGATGCTGCCAAAATATACAAAGGAAAAATGAAACATTAAGTTTTTCTACGATTTTTTTTAAACTAAGATTCTAAATGTTTTATCTAATCTTTTAACAAATGTTTTAAAGCTTTATCACTCTAATCTTTTCATGGTTTAGATTACTGGGTTTCGGCTTACTTGAGTTACGTTACGCCTTTAGACGTCACGTGATTTACGTGCCGGTTACGTTCCTAATTTGGGTCGTTTACGCCCGTGGATTTTATACGGTTTTGCAGGATGTATGATCCAGACCGTAGGGCCGGTGTGCTCAATTCGCTTGCGACTTAGAGCATTCACGCATAGTATTTCTTGAGATATCGGCCATTGATGGGTGGCATGTGCCTTTCTCCCTCGGCACTTATTAGTTGGTAGGATCCTCCGTCGAACCCTTTCTCGATGATGTATGGTCCTTCCCAGTTTGGCTAGAATTTTCCCTTTGCATGTCTATTAGGGATGATCGGTCTTTTGAGGACCAATACCAATTCGTCTTTCTTGAAAGCGCGGAGACGAGTCATCTTGTCATAGGCCCATGACATTTGGGCTCGGTACAGCTCCAGATTTTGCTGTACCGCAAGCCTCTTTTCTTCGAGGGCGTCGAGCTCTTCAAGCCGAAGGAGCACGTTTTCCTCCTCCATCAACTCGTGATGAACGACCATTCTTAAGCTTGGAACTTCGACTTCGAGAGCGAGGACCGCCTCCACTCCGAAGAGCAATGAGTATGGAGTGGACTGAATTGGAGTACGGTGCGTGGTACGATATGCCCACAACGCCTCGTGAAGTTTGAGATTCCAGTCCCTCTTGTTGGCTAAAGAATTTTTCCTCAGGAGCTTGCATAGAGTCTTATTGAAGGCTTCGGCTAGCCCTTTGGCTCTTGGATTATAGATGGAGGAATATCTCCAGTCTATCTTGTGTTGAGTAGCGAATCTTGAGATTTTGAAGCTCTTGAAAGAAGGCCCGTTGTCAGAAATGATTCTTCTTGGTGTACCGAAGCGGTATAAAATATTATGCCGGAAGAACATCAGAATATCTTCTGTCTTGACTTCTTTTAGCGGGACAGCTTCAGCCCATCTGAAGAAATAGTCAGTTGCGGCCAATATGAATCGGTGGCCTTTGGATGACGGAGGATCAATTGGGCCAACTATGTCGGTGCCCCAGACTTCGAAGGGCCACGACGCCCCCGTAGGATGCAATGGATTGGGATGCTTGTGAATGAAATCACCGTGAATTTGGCAGATATGACATTTCTTTGCATGCTCTTCGCAATCCCTTATCATGGTGGGCCAGTAATATCCAAGCCGTTTGATCTGAAGCCGCATCTTGGGGCCGGACTGGTGAGCACCGCAGACGCCTGAGTGAACTTCTTTCATAACCTTTTGGGCTTCGGCTGAGGATAGGCACCTGAGCCAGAGTTGGTCATATGACCTACGGTATAGCGTGTCATTTACAAACACGTATCGAAGAGCTCTCTTCTTCAGCTGAATCCTTGCAGATTTTCCTTCGGGCAGCTTGTCGTATCGGAGGTACTCTATGAAGGGTTCTCTCCAATCGGGCTCGTCTTGGATGATCGAAGATTCTTCGGCACGACTGCTCTTATGTTCCTCACTTTCCTCTTCTCGTAGAGAGACTGGGGGTAGAATTTGCCGGCTCCTGACTGTGATCAGAATTTCGTCTATGTCAGGATCAGCCAGCTCCTTGGCTAAGCGAGCGAGTACGTCAGCATTTCCATTCAACGCTCTAGGGACTCTCATTAGTTCAATGTGAGTGACCCGTTTCATGAGTTCCACCACTTGGCTTCTATACCGAGCTAACTCTGGTTTGTATATCTTATAGTCGCCGCTTACTTGGTTGATGACAAGCTGAGAGTCACCGTAAACCCGTAGCCGAAGGATTTCCATTTCTATGGAGAGCTCCAGACCCGCTATCAGAGCTTCATACTCAGCTTCATTGTTTGTTCGAGGCTCGGTGAGAGCAAAAGAATGCCGTAGGGTTCCTATCGATGGCGTGATGAACACCAATCCTATCCCTGCTTTTATCTCCGGGGCGCTTGATTTACTGGAGGTCCTAATTGATGAGGCTCCATCGAAGTAGAGCTCCCAATACAGCTCGCTATCCTCGAGGTGCAATATTTGTACATCGGGTAATTCACAATTTAGCGGTGACCCTTCTGGTATAGGATGAGCAGCGGGGAAATCGACGAGGGCTTGCCTTTTTACCGCTTTCTGAGGAGTATAAACTATATCAAACTCATGTAGCATGACAGCCCATCTTGCCATCCTGCCAGCTAGGCTTGCCTTGGTCATTAAGTGTTTGAGCGGGTCGATTTTGGAGATCAACATGACTCGATGAGCAAGCAGATAGTGCCTCAGCTTCTTCACGGTGAATATCAGAGCCAGGCATTGGCTTTCGATCAGGGAATAGTTGTGTTCCGCCCCGACTAAAGTTCGACTGAGGTAGTAGAGGGCATTCTCCTTTCCCTCCTCGTTGTTCTAGGCAAGGAGCGCACCGAGTGACTCATCTAGCGCGGCAGTGTAGAGAATCAGCGGTTTATTTAGAATGGGAGCGGACAGCACTGGAGGGTGCAATAAGTACTGTTTGATGTTTTCGAACGCTGCTTGACATTCGGCATCCCAGATAAAAAGAGCTCCTTTCTTCATGAGGTTTGAGAAGGGCCTACATCTCCCCGATAAATTTGAGATAAACCTCCGTATATAAGCAAGCTTGCCTTGAAAAGATCTTAGCTGCGTCAGACTCTTCGGAGGGGGCATCTCCATGATGGCCTTTATCTTGGATGGATCAACTTCAATCCCTCGATGTCGGACTATGAAGCCCAGGAATTTTCCCGATGACACGCCAAAAGCGCACTTTAGAAGATTCATCTTCAGATCGTATTCCCTCAATCTAGTGAGAACGGTCCTAAGATCTTGGATGTGATTGGCCTTGGCTTTAGTCTTGACGACCAGATCATCAACATAACATTCGACAACTTTATGGATTAGGTCATCAAAGATATTGGTCATTGCCCTTTGATACGTAGCACCTGTGTTCTTCAGTCCGAACGGCATCACTTTATAGCAGTATATTCCGATCGGGGTTCAAAATGCTGTGTGCTTCTCATCCTCAGGCGACATCTTGATCTGATTATATCCAGACGAGCCATCCATAAAGGTGAACAGCTCGTAATTTGAGGTGTCATCGACCATCATTTCCATGACCGGCAGCGGGAAGTCGTCTTTAGGACATGCCTTGTTGAGCTCCCTGAAATCGACACAAACTCGGATCTGCCCATTTTTCTTTTTCACTGGGACTATGCATGCGATCCAGTCCGCATATTTCTCTTCCCTGATGAAACAAGCATCGATGAGCTTCTTGGTTTCCTCGATGACCTTTTCTTCTAGTTTCCTTCTCATTCTTTGAGGAGCTTGTTTGACTGGCTTAGCATCAAGAGATATAGCCAGTTTATGCACGGCCACTTCAGGGGAAAGGCCAGGCATTTCTTTGTATGTCCACGCGAAGCAGTCGACGAACTCATGCAGCAGGGCAATTATTTGTTCTTTCATTTTTTCTGACAAGAGTGAGCTGATGTAGGTCGGCCTGGGATTGTTAGGCGTTCCTAAATCGATCTCAGTTAGCTCATCGATGGTTGCTTGTCCGCCATCTTCGAGCTCTTGGGGAGCTTCTTCTGGCTTGGCTAGCTCGTCTTCATCATTTGACTCTTCGCTGGCTTTCCCAATATGGATCATGTAGCATGCCTTAGAATCAGGCTAGATGAAACCTATGCCCCGTCTATCTGGGATTCGTCCACCGATGAGTGCTCGGACCTGAGGCGGATGCCATAGCCTTTCATAAAACTTTGCTTCGGACTCCGATTAATATAATCGGCATCCGCACCTTTTGAAGTATTCCCGCATCTTGGGCGCATAGTATCTGGGATTGAGGACGGCTCTTATGCCTTTCTCATAGGGAAGGCACGCGACAAAAAGATTGTCTGGGTGCACAACGGGGTTTGACCCATAAAACAGGATGCCCTTCTGTCCATTTTTCCTCCCGGGAACGTAGAAAGTTTTCAGCTGGTCCACAGTAGAGACTGACAACGCGTCGAGCTCTTTGCACATCCATTCCGACACCCTTGTGATGGCCAGGGACCCTTCTGCAATTTCGAAGGTCTCTCGTAGTTTCGCTTGCTGCATGGGGGTCCAATCTGCACAGCTGTTGCACGGCAAGTCCTCTTCTTCCGACTCTTCAGTGTCGCTGCTAAGATGAGGGCGGACTTTGCTGGTAGATGGGATTTCAGTATCGGATTCATCTGTATCGTTACTGAAACGAGGACGAGTTTTACGGAAGGACGGACTTCCAGCGTCGGACTCATCAGTGTCACTGCCGAAACGCGGACGCACTTGGGGGTTTTTGCTTTTGAAAGTGACAACCGGCTCAGATTTTCCTTGGAGTTTCAGGACCGTTCTGTCTTTGGTCAGCTGTGGCTCAGTACTTTGGGGCTTCATAAAGTACCGAGAATCCTCATATCGGACTTCATGCACACTGAACGGCTGGATGTCTCCGTCAATGCGTCTTTCTTCACTATTTTTAGTATACTTCATGCATTGATGGAGAGTTGACGGAACGATACCGTAATCGTGGTGCCACGGCCGTCCCAAGAGAATCTTATAAGACGTGTCGGCATCGATCACGTATATCTTTGCTTCAGTTTGCAGATCCCCGAATTTGATTGGCAAAGCTATAGACCCCAGAACTTGCTGGCAGTTTTGATTAAAGCCTTGAATGACAATCATTTCCCTTGACAGGTGTCGGACGTCCATTGACAAACTCTTCAGTGTCCGCAAGTTCATGATGTTCATTGAGGACCCCGGATCAATCAATATGCGATTAATCCAATCTCTGTCACTGTACCCGGTCACGTAAAGCGGCCGATTATGCTCAGCCGTTCCCAGTAGTAAGTCTTCATCTTTAAACGTGACTGCGGTGGCTTGAAAAGTGTGCTGAGCTTCTTTCATATTGATTTCCGCAAAGCGGGCCTGATACCACTCAGGGTTTTGTAGAGCATGAATGAGAACATCACTAAGCTCTTGAGATAGAACCAAGGCATCGTAGATGCTAAAGAGAGACGGAAGCTTTCGGAGGTGAGCCAAGACATTATAGTCTACTGAGGAAGGACTTGAATCTTCATAAGCAAGTTCTTTGCTATCTTCTTCATTAGCGACTTGTTTTTCCTTCCCTCTTGGGGCGCTTCTCTGATTTGGCGGTAGAGCCCTGCCGCTTCTAAGCTGGATTTGGTTGGCCTTTGTGGCGAGCTCCTCGTCCTCTTCGGGGAAACAAAAATACTCCTCCGAGTCGCTGCCCAGACAGATAGCATAGCAGGTCACTATAGGGACCTCTTCGTTGGAGTCTTCCTCTAACTCCTCCAGAATTTCCGCCGCCTCTATAGGGAGGAACTCCTTCAATTGAATCAAAGTTCTTTCCTTCTGTTCATACTCTTCGAGGGAATTGATATATTTTTGAATGGTCGATCTCCCTGCAAACTCTTTTTCGCGCCAAGCTGCACTTTTCTTCTTCTTGAGCTTCTTGGATTTTGAGCCTGATGGAGCCGCATTGGCAGCTGGACTGGTAGGCTTCTTCTGTCCTTCCCATTCCATCCTAGGCTCTTTCTAAAGCATCTTTAGCATCTTCTTCGTCTTATTAGATATATGCTTACTCCAAGGAGGTTGCGGTGAGTCGGTCTTATTTCTCAGGGTAGCGGGTTCGGCTGCCTGCTCCCAGAAGGCTTCAGCTTTTGTCTGTATAAAGTTGGTGGTTGCAACTTGATTGTTCACCAACACACTTTTGGACAGTTCGATCTCTCCAGCCTTGTACTGCTTCTCGACCCAGTCTTTGAAGATATATCAATCCTCGATCGCATGGCTCACTACTCGGTGGTACGGGCAATACAGGGGATTGTCGGTCATTTTTGCTTCTTGAGGTCTTTTCGACTCTGGCAATTTTAGACCATTGTTCAAGGCATCTTTAAATATCTTTCGGACCTTGTCCCTCCTGAAAGAGTAAACCTTGTTCTTTTTCTCTTCTAGGGAAGGCCCTTCTCCTCTTAGCACTGGCTTTCGAGACCGGTTGATTTTAGATTCGCCTGCCTTTCGCTTGTCTTCATTGTCGGACGCATTGAAGACGTTGGTACTGCTGGAACTCCCGCTTCTACGGTTGTCGTCCCGCTTGCTTTTACAAGTCTTGTCTCTCTGAGAGTCCGAGGTAGACTCTTGCTTCGAACGTTCCAGCATTTGGACTTTCTTGGTTAGCTCTTGAAACGTCTTGAGGCCTGCTGTACACAAGAATGGGACCATCCAATTGCTGAGGTTCCCAATGAGAAGGCTGACGGACTGGTCCTGCTCCAGCGGCGGTTCGCACTTGACTGTGAGATTACGCCATCGGGCGATAAAGTCAGTGTTGCTCTCATTCTTCCCCGGCTTAGTCCTCACAAGGTCAGCAATGGAGATTTTATCACTGGCACTCATGAACCTTTGCCGAAACAGAGACTCCATTTGAGCAAAGGTAATGACGGACCCGTCTGGTATACTCGCGTACCAGTCGAAAGCGACACTGGTCAGGCTGTTGACGAACTGACGAAGAAGGAGCACATCATTGCCCTCTGTATTTCCGCACGATGCTTTAAAGTGGGCGATGTGTTGATTTGCATTTCCCGTCCCGTCAAATCTTCCAAACTTAGGAATGACGTAGCCGCTCGGGAACTCGATCAGATCGTACTGTGCGGGGTATGGCCGCCCACTACTGCCAATTTCTTTCTGAGCTTCAGCTTCGGTCACCAATATTTTAACCTTGCTGGTGACCAAATCCATTATCCGATCCTGTGTTAAAAGAATAGTGTTATCTGGGGCCAAGGCGTCCCCAGAAGTAGAATGTGGCCGGCTTTCGTGCGGCTTGACGAATCTTGGACCCAAAGGGACAGGCACCGGCCGCTTAGGATTGTCATCATCCGGCTCATGAGTAGCGACTTGTGTTTAATTGGGAGGCGCTCGAGCAATTTGAGCCGTAAGCTGCATCACAACGTTCGTTAAGTCATCAATCTTCGAATAGAGCTTGGCCATCCCTTTATCTTTGCTCCTGACCTGTTTTCGAAGCTCTTGAAGCATCCCTTGCTCTGCGGTCCTGGGGCGGAAAGTCGGCTCTTCCTCGCTGTCCGAGCTTGACTCTGCCTGGACCGAAGGGTCCTTCTGCCTATCACCCTCATCAAGAGGGTTTTCATCGTCCAGCGGAGGCGGCTGTTCTTGGGCAACGGCAACCACATGCAAGCCAGATTGGGCTTGGGATGTGGTGGCCCCGTCCTTGCTTTTGCTACGAAGGTTGTCGCTAAGGCGCCCGCCTGCCATATAGACCGTATGGATAATATATCCAGCCGTCTTTTTATTATCGACGGCTGATTTCACGGATCGCTGTCTTGACCCCCCTGTTTTGGTAACGGGCAGTCGATTGAAGGCGGATGGCCTGGCCGGATTCTTGAATGGTACTAGTGCTTCTTTTCTGGATTTGCCCTGCTGCTTTCGCGCGGCGCAGAGCGCCTGATAGACTCTTAAAGAGACAGTATCATACTTTTTCTGTTGAGGCCGGGGCACGTCTCTTTGTAGCGACGTTCGGACCGCTGTCTTCTTGATTCTGGCGGTCATGGCATTTTTCTGAACCCACTTCAGAGGTTCAAAAGAATTGCTGATTTTTATGGCCGATTCAGCCGTCGTCGCAAGATGACTCTGCTTTTGGAATCTCACAAGATTCCACCTGGCCGGAGTCTTGGCCCTCTTGTTGGCTCGATACCAGAGCCGCTTCTGTCTCAGCTTTTCTGTTTTGAGCACTTAGCTGGTCATGGCTCCTTGGGAAGCCGCCATAGACCGGGTGATGGAGGGCTTTGGAGATACGCTTGATCGTGCATTTGTTGGAATCATCTCATGAGCTCGTTTGCAACGTTTGATGTTGCCCTTTGTACCGGAAGTCTTGCCCCCAGCTGGAGCACCAGAGAGTTGTTCAGACACCGTCTTAAATTTCGGTTGAGGTGCTTTAGCGATCACGACATTCGTCCTCTTTCCCCTTGAGACCGGATTGGCCGCCTGCTTGGTAGGGATTTCTGCCGGATGAGCGCTTCCTGCAGGGTAGATGACGACGGAACCGAACTGGCGGGGCAGTTCTGTAAATACCCGTTTCCATATTAATAAAGGTTTCTTTTTCCTTGAATCCCAGTGGCTTCTTTTCTTTTTCCTTCATATTTTGAATTGGTTGTTTAAGCCTAATATTTATATTTTTCCAAACCCTAAAAGCCAAAACCCAAGATTTAAAACCAAAATTTTATCAATAAAATCCTAACCCAATATTTAAAACCCTAAGTTTTATTCAGCCCACTTCTGTTTTATTTTTAAAGGGAATTTCTCTTTTTATATAGCCCAGCCCTCACTATTTTTCCCTAGCCCGTTACATTTAACCCCAGCCCGTTAGCATTCCTCAGGCCACATTCTTTTTTTAAATTCCTTACTTTTTCCCCGGCCCGTCCCCTTAAAATTCCCTCAGCCCACCCAGTTTTCTTTTGGGATTATTTATTTTTTTTAGCCGGCCCACTTCCCCAGCCTGCCTCCTCAAACCGACCCGACCCGACCGCCACTGTTCATCTCCTTCAAAATTTCCCCCAACGGTAACCTCCCAAACTTACGCGCGCGACCCGCCTCCTCCGCCGTCGCTCACGCCCACGCAGTACCGTTGCCCTCGCCCCCACGACGCGCTCCTCGCGTCTCCCTTATCTCCTTCCCACCTCGCTCACCCCCTCTTTTCAGAATCCCTCATCTCTCTCCCTCACAAGAAACTCACCGAGCAAAATTTTTCCTCACCTCGCCACCGGCGACGACCCTCGACAGCCCCCTCGGCAACCCTCAATCACTCCTCCACCAACCTCCTCCCTCCACGACTACACCTCCACCAACTCGAGACCCCCTGCACCCACACCTCTGCATACAGAAACCCATCACCCGACCGAGCTCGAGTCACCCCTGCACGCCTCCTCGACGCCGGCGACCCCCACCACATCGTCGACCTCCATCTCCTCAGCATCATCACCCTCACCACAATTCCCAAGTCCCCATTGCTCTCTCTCTCTCTTTATCACCAAAAACCCACATTCTTCCCGTACTGCGCATTCACTGTACACATCGCCGGAGTGACCATCGCCGACATCGTCGACCCCAGCAAGTCCCAGGCCAACCACAGAGCACCACCTCCGCTTCCAGCAAGCACTTGACGGCTCCGGACAACCCCAACGCGAGATCCGCATCTCAATCCAAGCTCGCGCGAATCGGTTTCACGGCGTATATCACGCGTTCGTGACGACGTTGCTGCCTTGCGACCCCGAGACGTTTCCAGGCAAGTGTTTACTTGCTTCATGCTAATATAGTTGTGTTACAAACCTAGATGATGTAGTTCATAAACTTACCGATTACCGATATGTATCATGACCTAGGTGTTTGATGCTAGTCTCTTATGGAAATGATTGTTTATTTTGACGGAAACTGAAAATTTCTGTTGGCCCATTAGATGATAAATATCGTGTATGAATCTCGCTGGAAAATACGATTGTTAGTGATAAAAATTGATACCCCCAGATATGCCGTTAAAACTAATATTTTCTCGTATCTGAAAATGAATAAAATCACCGTAAATTACACACATACTGGATTGATGGGTTCTAGGGCTTAAATTGAAGTCGACTCGACGAACTTTAACCCTATGTAAAATTCCAATGATTTCTGCTCTGTAAACATGATGATAATTGGATCAGAATGAGACTCTGGACTGCAGTCCAGAGCGTTTCTGATTATTGTGTTCTGTCCCAGGACCTGTGTCACTGTGTTTCCTGAAATCGGATGTTACGGAACTTTACAGTAGATTAGAGATAATTCTGTTAGATAAACAAAACAAGTGGTTCCATTCCGTTTCATCGCCGTTTGCTATTTTAAACTGTATTTAAAAGGGCAGAACGTATAACTGTCCAGAACAGATTCAGAAATGACATACTGAGGTTAAACTGTGTATAACTTTCAATGTACAGACGCGATTGAGGATCCGTCTATTGCATTGAATACTTTATTGAAAACCCTAGATTTCATTCAATTGTAACATTGCTAAATTCTTAGCCCAACTGGGTGCAATTCGTGTCGCGAAACGGACGTTCAGTTCTGAAACTGAATTTCCAGCCGCGAGCACTTAAAATGAAACAGCTGTATCTTGAAAACCGGAATCCCAATTGAACTTAAACTAATTTTGATGGATTGCCGACTGAATGTTCTATTTATCTTACTTGTATCACTTTGTTGAATTCTTAACATATGAATTTATGAAATTTCTGGAAGATAATGACATGCCTATTGATTCATATTACCCTTAGCGTAATGATGGCATACACACATATATCATACCCCATTTACCATATACTTAGTGCTAGTGCGTGTTAGAGTCAGTGGACATTGCATTATCGTGCGTGGTTGATATTGGTTTAGGAGTGACGAGTATACCAAAGGGGAAGTGAATATTCGTGACAGTGATTGATACAGTGAACAGTGATAAAACCGTGCCATTGGTATACTTGTACACGACTAGATCAAGATCATAAATAGTGTAACCTGGGGAAAAAGGGAAAATCAAAGTGGAAAGAGTATCGTATTTAGCGGGACCGTGTTTAGAGGATGATCATTCGAACCGTGATACTGATACATGTAGGGTAGGATCTTGCGATCCGGCTGACAGGGTTATATCCCGGGCATGTGGGCCGTTGTCTCGGGTATGTACGAGACTCCTGTTAAACATGATCCTCCTTCCACTATGTGATTTCAAATATGACCTAGAGACCGATAGGGACACATAACATATTCTGCATCATATAGTGACATAGTGATTACTTGCATTATTCTTACACCAGTATTACCTCATATACCTGTTTCATCTTATTATAATAATTTTGTTATTGTGTCGCTCTGACGACCTGAGTATGCATGCTCAGATCCCGCGGGAGGACCAGCACAGGAGACGGATCTACCCTTCGAGTTCACAGAGATATAGTCTGGTGTACTTCCTATCTTTACCGCTTTCCATAAAAGTGATCGTGAGATTGACTTTGGTTAGTATTTGTTTTGTTATCTGTAACTTGTGAACAATTGAATATTAATGTAATAAATTAGTGATGTGATTCCTTTACCACTGCGCTTTATTTACTGATTACCATGTAATGCTAGAAGCCAAAGTGTGACTACGGCGGGATGGTTTCTTGACCGTAGGAGCATGGCTGCCCTAGTCATCCCTCGTTTTCCGTATTTTGGCAAGTGGGGCGTGACATGGTTTAGTTGGTATCAGAGCCAGTGTTTAGTATCAAGGGATAACATCAACTATGCTGTATTACGTTATTCTTGTTTCACTACTCTTGATTTTCATCCTTGAATCTGATCCTATCCTTTTGAATCTTCCAGTGATATGACGTCCCCGAACTACCCCTCCTCGGACTCCAGCTCTCAGGACCGCATGGAAAGAATACTTAGTGCACTGACCACTCTCGCGGAAGCTCAGGAGAGAAAGACAGATTTACTCACTAAGGGACTCAGGGCGATTACCGCCGCAGGAGGACCCTCCGCACTCATTACCGCCCCCGAGGGCGCTACTCCACCAGCTTATCAGACTAGGGCCGGTACCGTATCAGACTTCCGACGGTTACACCCAGCTGCATTCACAGGGCTAGCTGAACCCCTTGAGGCTGAGCAATGGCTGGTGAACATAGAGAATTTATTGACTGCCGCCAGGGTTCCAGAGGAAGACAGAGTGGACGTGATAAAGATACAATTAGAAGACGAAGCCCGTACATGGTGGTCGGTGGAAGAGAGCAGACTTGACAGGCCGATCGAATGGAGCAAGTTTAAGGAGTGCTTCCTAGATCATTACTTTCCTTCCACAGCCAAGGCAGAAATGGAGGAGAGGTTCATCCTTTTGAAGCAGAATGGACGGCCAGTGGACGTTTATGCGGCAGAGTTTAACCGCTTGAGTCGTTTTGCTCCATACATGGTCGCCTCAGAGGTCACCAGGGCCAGGCGTTTCCTTCAGGGGTTAGATTTTGAGTTGCAGCAGTTGATTGCATCGTTGGATTTGCAGACTTTCGCACAGGTACTCAACGCGGCGAGAGTTCAGGAGCAATTGATTAACAAGTTCAGGAGACCCCCAGTCGTTCCAGCACGTACCCACGCACCATCTCGAGGAGCCATACCAGTTCACAGGCTAGGAACGACACAAATGAAGCGCCCGTTCGTGCCACAGCATCGCCCCCAGAGACAGGGCGTAGTTTGCGGCTATTGCGGTAGGGGTGAACATACCCAGAAGGACTGTCGCCGTGCCAAGGGACAGTGTTTGATTTGCGGTTCCAGTCAGCACAGGATTGGCAGTTGCCCTGAGCGAGCAGAGATACAGGGAAGTTCTGGACCGCCACAGCAGAGGCAGCAGGAGCAGAGACAACCCTTTACAGGTCGCAGTCAGGGACGGGCTTTCACCTTGACCGCCGAGCAGGCAGAGGCGTCAGGAGACGTGGTTACAGGTACTCTACTCGTACATTCCTTGCCAGCTAGAGTACTATTTGATTCGGGAGCATCGCATTGTTTCTTGTCTGAGCATTTCACTAATACACACTCAATACCACATGAACCACTAACCAAGGGATGGGAAATTCATACGGGTAATGGCATTATTATATCTAGTCGAGAATGTAGATTATGCCCGGTTGTAGTGTGTGGCAGGGAATTCTATGCGAATTTCCTCCTAATTGGGACAGGCAGTTACGACGCAATTCTCAGGATGGATTGGATGAGCACTTTCCATGCAGTTATCGATTGTCGTGCAAGGAATGTGATCTTCCGCATTCCCAATCACCCAGAGTTTATTTTCGAGGGCGGAAGCGAATCTTTGGAGCCAGCTAAATACAGAGCAAAGTCTAAGGAGCTGACAGCTATGGAGATTGATAAGAGCCCAGTCCCAGAAATTGTTCGGGACTTTCTGGACGTATTTCCTGAAGATTTACCAGGTCTACCACCTCCGCGATTTTTGGAGTTCTCAATCGACTTAACTCCAGGTACAGCCCCAGTATCTAGAGCACCATACAGAATGGTGCCAGTTGAGTTGGCGGAATTGAAGAAGCAGGTTGAAGAACTATTGGAGAAGGGATTTATTCGGCCGAGCGCTTCACCGTGGGGTGCACCAGTCCTATTAGTAAAGAAGAAGGATGGATCGCTGCGAATGTGTATAGATTATCGGGAGCTGAACAAGGTTGCAATAAAGAACAAGTACCCAATCCCGCGCATTGATGACCTATTCGATCAGCTAAATGGAGCCAAGGTATTCTCGAAGTTGGACCTCCGTTCTGGATATCATCAAATCAGAGTAGCAGCCGAGGATGTGTGCAAGACGGCTTTCAGGACCCGATACGGACATTACGAGTTCCTTGTGATGCCGTTCGGCGTTACCAACGCCCCAGCAATATTCATGGACTTGATGAACAGGGTGTTCGCAAAGTATTTGGACACGTTCGTCGTTGTGTTTATCGACGACATACTTGTCTACTCGAAGACCCGGGAAGAGCACACTGAACATTTGCGCACGGTCCTACAAATTCTTCGGGAAGAGAAGCTGTATGCGAAACTAAGCAAGTGTGAATTCCGGCTCGACAAGGTACAGTTTTTGGGACATATTGTTTCGGACGAAGGCATCTCGGTGGACCCGGCAAAGATAGAATCTGTCAGAGATTGGCCGACGCCGAAGTCAGTGGTTGAGATCAGGAGTTTTCTGGGATTGGCAGGTTATTATCGGAGATTCGTCCAAGATTTCTCAAGAATCGCGGAACCATTGACGAGGCTAACATGGAAGGACGTGCCGTTTACATGGACAGAGGAGTGCACTCAGGCATTCGACATACTAAAGCAGAAGTTAACCACGGCGCCTATTCTTACTGTACCAGATGATTCAGGTGGTTTGGTGATACACAGTGATGCCTCAGGGAAGGGTTTAGGCTGTGTTTTGATGCAGCACGGCCGAGTGGTTGCTTACGCCTCTCGACAACTGAGAAATCACGAGAAGAACTACCCCACACACGACTTGGAGTTAGCTGCGGTAGTCTTTGCATTGAAAATTTGGAGGCACTATCTATTGGGTGAGAAAGTGGAAGTATACACAAATCACAAAAGTTTGAAGTATGTTTTCACCTAGAAGGAACTAAACATGAGGCAGCGCCGATGGCTAGAGCTGATGGCAGATTACGACTTGGACCTTCAGTACCACCCGGGGAAGGTGAATGTTGTACCAGATGCGCTCAGTCGCAAGCCAGCGGTCATGATGTTGACCGATCAAAGGAGCATTATTGAGGACTTTCAGAGACTTGAACTTGAAGTCGTTACGCCGAACACACTCAATCAACTTTGGCAGCTACAGGTGCAATCTTCTCTGGTGGATCGCATCAAGACTGCACAAGCGGATGATCCCCGATTGCAAAAGTTCAGAGAGGAAGTGGAAGCTGGATTGAGAACGGATTTGATTATACATGAAGATGGCTCACTGAGATTCGGTAGCAGACTCTGCGTACCTAAGGGAGGTGTTCGAGAAGAAGTGTTGGCTGAAGCCCACAGTTCAG
Source organism: Agapanthus africanus (assembly GCA_030015575.1). Taxonomy (NCBI): domain Eukaryota; kingdom Viridiplantae; phylum Streptophyta; class Magnoliopsida; order Asparagales; family Amaryllidaceae; genus Agapanthus; species Agapanthus africanus. Next base: position 27,340,975 of record JASDDO010000019.1, read on the forward strand.
CTTATTCTGTGCATCCGGGAAGTACAAAAATGTATCAGGACCTAAAGCAGCACTTTTGGTGGAACGGAATGAAGCGGGAAATTGCGAGGTTCGTATCCAGGTGCTTAGTATGTCAGCAGGTGAAGGCGGAACATCAGAGGACAGCAGGACTGTTACAACCCCTGCCGATACCGGAATGGAAGTGGGAGCACATTACTATGGATTTCGTGACGGCCTTACCACGGAGCCCTAGGGGCAATAACGCCATTTGGGTTATCGTCGATCGCCTCACTAAAGCTGCACACTTCCTACCTTTCCGAGTGGGACAGTCGACAGAATCACTGGCAGAAAGATATATGCAGGAGATTGTACGACTTCACGGTGTTCCAGTCAGCATTGTGTCAGACCGGGAAACGAGATTCTTGTCACACTTTTGGAAGAGCTTACAGGAGAGCTTGGGTACCCGCCTTAATTTCAGCACAGCTTATCACCCACAGACGGATGGACAATCCAAGCGTACGATTCAGACGCTCGAGGACATGTTGAGAGCCTGTATGTTGGACTTTCAAGGTTCCTGGGAGGACCATCTGCATCTAGTCGAGTTCTCCTATAACAATAGTTATCAGGCTAGTATTCAGATGGCTCCTTTTGAAGCACTATACGGGCGGAAGTGTCGATCCCCAATATGTTGGGATGATGTGGGAGAACGTAGACTACTGGGCCCCGAACTCATTGTTCAAACAGTCGACAAAGTCCAAATGATCAGACAGCGTATCAAGGCGGCTCAGGATCGACAGAAGAGTTGGGCAGATACCAGCAGAAGGGCACTAGAATTCGAAGTCGGAGATCATGTGTTCTTGAAGATTTCCCCTACTCGTGGAGTTATCAGGTTCGGAAGTCGGGGAAAGCTTAGTCCCCGCTTTATCGGACCTTTTGAGGTGCTAGAGCGAGTAGGAGAGGTGGCCTATCGACTCGCCTTGCCTCCATCGCAAGCTGGTGTGCACAATACCTTCCACGTGTCACAGTTGCGGTGTTATGTCCGGGATGAAAGTCATGTCCTGGACCATTCAGAGCTAGTCTTGGGTACTGACTTATCGTACGAGGAGCAGCCTACTACCATTCTCGACCGCAGAGAGAGAGTGCTGAAGAATAAGGTCATTCCGTTAGTCCGAATGTCTTGGGACGGTCGTTCCCCAGGAGAATCCACCTGGGAGCGGGAGGAAGATATCCGTGATCGTTATCCACATCTCTTTGTTTAGCACATTGTATTCTTGCCTCCTTGTCAAATTTCGAGGACGAAATTTTTGTTAAGGAGGGTATGATGTAAATCCCCGTTTCCATATTAATAAAGGTTTCTTTTTCCTTGAATCCCAGTGGCTTCTTTTCTTTTTCCTTCATATTTTGAATTGGTTGTTTAAGCCTAATATTTATATTTTTCCAAACCCTAAAAGCCAAAACCCAAGATTTAAAACCAAAATTTTATCAATAAAATCCTAACCCAATATTTAAAACCCTAAGTTTTATTCAGCCCACTTCTGTTTTATTTTTAAAGGGAATTTCTCTTTTTATATAGCCCAGCCCTCACTATTTTTCCCCAGCCCGTTACATTTAACCCCAGCCCGTTAGCATTCCTCAGCCCACATTCTTTTTTTAAATTCCTTACTTTTTCCCCGGCCCGTCCCCTTAAAATTCCCTCAGCCCACCCAGTTTTCTTTGGGGATTATTTATTTTTTTTAGCCGGCCCACTTCCCCAGCCTGCCTCCTCAAACCGACCCGACCCGACCGCCACTGTTCATCTCCTTCAAAATTTCCCCCAACGGTAACCTCCCAAACTTACGCGCGCGACCCGCCTCCTCCGCCGTCGCTCACGCCCACGCCCACGCAGTACCGTTGCCCTCGCCCCCACGACGCGCTCCTCGCGTCTCCCTTATCTCCTTCCCACCTCGCTCACCCCCTCTTTTTTAGAATCCCTCATCTTTCTCCCTCACAAGAAACTCACCGAGCAAAATTTTTCCTCACCTCGCCACCGGCGACGACCCTCGACAGCCCCCTCGGCAACCCTCGATCACTCCTCCACCAACCTCCTCCCTCCACGACTCCACCTCCACCAACTCGAGACCCCTTGCACCCACACCTCTGCACACAGAAACCCATCACCCGACCGAGCTCGAGTCACCCCTGCACGCCTCCTCGACGCCGGCGACCCCCACCACGTCGTCGACCTCCATCTCCTCAGCATCATCACCCTCACCACAATTCCCAAGTCCCCACTGCTCTCTCTCTCTCTTTATCACCAAAAACCCACATTCTTCCCGTACTGCGCATTCACTGTACACATCGCCGGAGCGACCATCGCCGACATCGTCGACCCCAGCAAGTCCCAGGCCAACCACAGAACACCACCTCCGCTTCCAGCAAGCACTTGACGGCTCCGGACAACCCCGACGCGAGATCCGCATCTCGATCCAAGCTCACGCGAATCGGTTTCACGGCGTATATCACGCGTTCATGACGACGTTGCTGCCTTGCGACCCCGAGACGTTTCCAGGCAAGTGTTTACTTGCTTCATGCTAATATAGTTGTGTTACAAACCTAGATGATGTAGTTCATAAACTTACCGATTACCGATATGTATCATGACCTAGGTGTTCGATGCTAGTCTCTCATGGAAATGATTGTTTATTTTGACGGAAACTGAAAATTTCTGTTGGCCCATTAGATGATAAATATCGTGTATGAATCTCGCTGGAAAATACGATTGTTAGTGATAAAAATTGATACCCCCAGATATGCCGTTAAAACTAATATTTTTCTCGTATCTGAAAATGAATAAAATCACCGTAAATTACACACATACTGGATTGATGCGTTCTAGGGCTTAAATCGAAGCCGACTCGACGAAATTTAACCCTATGTAAAATTCCAATGATTTCTGCTCTGTATCCATGATGATAATTGGATCAGAATGCGACTCTAGACTGCAGTCCAGAGCGTTTCTGATTATTGTGTTCTGTCCCAGGACCTGTGTCACTGTGTTTCCTGAAATCGTATGTTACGGAACTTTACAGTAGATTAGAGATAATTCTGTTATATAAACAAAACAAGTGGTTCCATTCTGTTTCATCGCCGTTTGCTATTTTAAACTGTATTTAAAAGGGCAGAACGTATAACTGTCCAGAACAGATTCAGAAATGACATACTGAGGTTAAACTGTGTATAACTTTCAACGTACAGATGCGATTGAGGATCCGTCTGTTGCGTTGAATACTTTATTGAAAACCCTAGATTTCATTCAACTGTAACATTGCTAAATTCTGAGCCCAACTAGGTGAAATTCGTGTCGCGAAACGGACGTTCAGTTCTGAAACTGAATTTCCAGCCGCGAGCACTTAAAATGAAACAGCTGTATCTTGAAAACCGGAATCCCGATTGAACTTAAACTAATTTTGATGGATTGCCGACTGAATGTTCTATTTATCTTACTTGTATCACTTTGTTGAATTCTTAACATATGAATTTATGAAATTTCTGGAAGATAATGACATGCCTATTGATTCATATTACCCTTAGCGTAATGATGGCATACATACATATATCATACCCCATTTACCATATACTTAGTGCTAGTGCGTGTTAGAGTCAGTGGACATTGTATTATCGTGCGTGGTTGATATTGGTTTAGGAGTGACGAGTATACCAAAGCGGAAGTGAATATTCGTGACAGTGATTGATACAGTGAACAGTGATAAAACCGTGCCATTGGTATACTTGTACACGACTAGATCAAGATCATAAATAGTGTAACCTGGGGAAAAAGGGGAAATCAAAGTGGAAAGAGTATCGTATTTAGCGGGACCGTGTTTAGAGAATGATCATTCGAACCGTGATACTGATACATGTAGGGTAGGATCTTGCGATCCGGCTGACAGGGTTATATCCCGGGCATGTGGGCCGTTGTCTCGGGTATGTACGAGACTCCTGTTAAACATGATCCTCCTTCCACTATGTGATTTCAAATATGACCTAGAGACCGATAGGGACACATAACATATTCTGCATCATATAGTGACACAGTGATTACTTGTATTGTTCTTACACCAGTATTACCCCATATACCTGTTTCATCTTATTATAATAATTTTGTTATTGTGTCGCTCTGACGACCTGAGTATGCATGCTCAGATCCCGCGGGAGGACCAGCACAGGAGACGGATCTACCCTTCGAGTTCACAGAGATATAGTCTGGTGTACTTCCTATCTTTACCGCTTTCCATAAAAGTGATCGTGAGATTGACTTTGGTTAGTATTTGTTTTGTTATCTGTAACTTGTGAACAATTGAATATTAATGTAATAAATTAGTGATGTGATTCCTTTACCACTGCGTTTTATTTACTGATTACCATGTAATGCTAGAAGCCGAAGTGTGACTACGGCGGGATGGTTCCTTGACCGTAGGAGCATGGCTGCCCTAGTCATCCCTCGTTTTCCGTATTTTGGGAAGCGGGGCGTGACAAGTTCCTCCCACTGTCGACTGAGGCTTGCAGGGAGAACCACACGAGCGTTGACTTTGACCATGTATGGAATCGGGGTCGCGTTGGAAGCTGAATTCCTCTTGGGAGAGATTGTCGTTGAAAGTTGATTGCTTGTAAGCCTGCATGAAAGAGCATTATTTTAGTACAAATATAGACATGTATGTTAAGTGAGTTCGCATGAACACTTGACCCGAGGTATGGAAGGAGAGAGTGGTCCCACCGGACGTGCCAGAATCTGTAGGGTGTTTTTCGTCACCCCATTGAGATGGGAACACATGCGCGCTTGTCGGGCGCATTACAAATCCCCATGCCTAGGGCAGACTGGGGTTTATTGATTGTGCGGATCCGAATCTCCGGCAGCCGTGGACTAAGCTGCCGTTAATTACCCCCGCCTTTGGAGTGAGAGAACCTCCGATTAACGGGTTAAACTGGTCATGCGAACTCAATATGCAGTGTTGTGTTTTGAAGGGGTTTTGGGAATATCGGGGGCCCCGCAAAGTTTTTACGGGGGTCCCGCTATCCGGATAGCGGGCTGGGGGTCAAGGGGGCTAGCAGCCCCCTTGCGGGGTGCGGGGCAGCGCCCCGTTAAAAAAAATTTCTAACGGGGAATGTATATTTAGTGTGGAGTATATGTGTGTATATATAAATAAAATAAAATAGAATAATAATAATAATAAAAAGGGGGAAAAGGCGTTCAAGGGCCGCGCGCGTAGCATGTGGGCGCACATGGGCGCCTTAAAACCCGAGGTCACGTGGGCACACGTGACCGATGGGCGCATTGGCGCCCCGGGGTCTCGTGCGCGCACGTGACCGATGGGTGCCTAGCATCCCGGGGTCATGTGGGCACACGTGATCGATGGGCGTCTTGGCGTCCGGGTGTCACGTGGGCACACGTGACCGATGGGCGCCTTGGCGCCCCAGGGTCACGTGCGCCACGTGACCATGGGAAAACACCCGTGGAAAGGGGGCCTAGCCCCTAGGCTGGGAAGTTGAACTCCTAACAAGAAATTTATTTATAGAGTTAAACTCCCACAAATCTAGAAAGGAGTTAAAACTCCTTGGAATTTTTGGCTCTTCTTTTGAGCCTTGGGTTAGTCCAAAGTTAGATTTTGGGGATGAGTCTCCTTCCTCCTCCTCTTGATCGACAGGATTTTGGAGAAAAAGGGGGGGTAAGACTTAAAAGTCCCCCCCTTTTGAGATCTGATTGGAGATCTGAGCTTCTCTTCGTAGGTTTTGTGGTGAAGAACTATTTATTTTTTAGAAAGGGAGAGTTAAACTCTTGATTTAATTCAAAAGAAAGAAGAAGGTTTTAGAACATTGAGGAAGAAGAAAGATCTCAGATCTGGAGTATTTTTGGGAGAAAGAAAAAAGTTGTTTAGATATTTTCATTATCTTTGCCTTTATAGGCTATACACTTTACATATAGCCTCTTGGGCTTTTCAAAATGGCATTTTGCCTACCCATGGCTCATGTGCCATTTCTTTTTGCACATAAGCCATGGGTTTTACAAAAATTTGGCTTTATGCCCATTTTTCTTACATTTATTCATAAAATAAAATAAAAGAAATACAACAAAATTATTTATTACAAAATTTTATCTTGGCATAGAGGGAGGCAGGCCACTCCATGTTCGGGGTCGACCCGGGCATTGGCCCACTTGGTTTGGGGTTGACTTTGATTTTGACTTGGTCAACCGGGGTGTAAATTTCGACCCCAACAATCATCACGAAGCAAATTTTGTTCGCTTCGTCACGATGCGAAGCGAATCGATTCGTCATCGATTCGCTTCATTAGCTGGGCTTAATTGCAGCAGTTCTTGCAATTAGGTCTCCTCTAGGCATAGATCTTTGCACATTTGAGGAATAGCATTTTTGGTTTTGTTTGTTTTATTATGAAATTTACTGTTAAATTCCAAAGTTATATTAAGAGTTAGGAGGTGTTATTTAATTTATATTCTAATTCTCTCCAACAAGTTGATGACCCAAACTTGAGCTTTTGCTCCATGATATTTTCTTTTTGATTATTTCACCTTTTAAATACGTGATTGACAAGTTTCGAACCTGAATTGCTCAGAAATTATCATAATATTCCTTCCACTATCACGAGTTCGAAATTAAAATGAGAGTCAAGGGAATATATTATATTCTAACGCAGGAAAATTCCATTCAAATAATTGCTCTATAGAACTTATAATACTATTCATTCTTAGAAACTCGCTAAAAATCTAAATAAAACTGATTCCAAAAGCAACTTAAACCACTCTTAATCCTATAAAATATTTATGTGTTATAAAATTATATATAAATAAATATATTGAATATAACATAAATTATTGGTTTATCGGTCGATATTGACCGGTATACCGCGGATATACCAATCTACTTCAAACACTAAATTTGGCGTTCATTTATTACTGTTTCTCCTTTTCCTTATGTACAAATATTTTTTGGTTTAGCGGTGCAAATAATTTGTCACTTCATTAGAAATGGAAGGTATCGGGAATGTAAAACACGCAACTGCTTAATATCTGGCTTGCAACAACTTTTCATGTTTTTTGAAATATTTTCAGTTCTTTTTAAGAGTTTTCGTGTACAGGCAATGCTACATTATTGAATCTATTGTTCGAGACAGGATCTGAGCAGCAATGAAATGATCCCAATATATTAAGCAGCGAAATCAAGGAAGCTCATTCATTTTCTGGAGAGGCCATGAATTTTGGAATTTTTTGTTCAAAAAAAATGGTTGCTTCATTAATACCAACAAATTAGCAACAAATGATGCCCTGTCAAATTCATTCTTTAAGTTGTAATCTTGAACGATCTGCTAAACTCATATTAATGAGAATATGATCATGAGATTGTTAACCACAATTTATTAAAGCGTCCTAACATTATGAGGTTCAAGGAGGTAACCTGGAAATTTTCTTTCAATTGTTTCTATGTTTGTGTGGTATCTTTATTTGTATCACCTGTAACACTATTATTTTCTTTTTTGCCAGATGATGATCTATATATACGACTAAAACTTAATTGCAAGAAAATTATATATATATATATGAGAATAATGGAGAAAAGATGCCATATGAAGGAATTTCTTCCAACGGCGTCGAAAAAACACACCCTCCATCGTGTTTTTCGACGATCGGAATACATCATCTTCATCGTTATCATCTAAGATATGGGTACACCAAATTTCATGTGATTCTACAACTTTTTCACCGTTGAATTAATGGGTTCAAAATTAACGGTTTACCGACAATAGAACTTTTTACATTGCTAAATCAACGGTGAAAAAGTTGTAGAATCACATGAAATTTGGTGCACCCACATCTTAGATTATAACGATGAAGATGATGCATTCCGATCGTCGGAAAATACGATGGAGGGGTGTTTTTTCGATGTCATAGAAGGAAATTCCCTCATATGGCTTCTTTCCTCCATTAAACTCTCTCTATGGAGAAAATTTTCTCCTATGGCGTCGAAAAAATACACCCTTCCTTATTTTTTCCGACAATCGGCACCCGTCATCTTCATCGTTATCATTTAAGATGTGGGTACACCAAATTTCATGTGATTCTACAACCTTTTCACCGTTGATTTAGCAATGTTCAAAATTAACGGTCTACCGACACTAGAACTTTTTACATTGCTAAATCAACGGTGAACAGGTTGTAGAATCACATGAAATTTGGTGTACCCATATCTTAGATGATGACGATGAAGATGGTGGGTGCCGTTCGGCGGAAAAAACGAGGAAGGGTGTATTTTTTCGAGAATAATGGAGGAAAGATGCCGTATGAGGGAATTTCCTTCTATGGCGTCGAAGAAATACACCCTTCCTCGTTTTTTCCGCCGAACGGCATCCACCATCTTCATCGTCATCATCTAAGATATGGGTACACCAAATTTCATGTGATTCTACAACCTTTTCACCGTTGATTTAGTGGGTTCAAGATTAACGGTTTACCGTACAACATAACTTTGTTAAATCAACAGTGAAAAAGTTGTATAATCATGTGAAATTTGCTGTACCCACATCTTAGACGATAACGATGAAGATGGTGGGTGCCAATCGTCGGAAAAAACGAGGGAGAGTGTATTTTTTCGACGCCATAAAAGGAAATCCCCTCCTATGGCCTCTTCCCTCCATTATTCTCTCTCTCTCTCTCTCTATATATATATATATATATATATATATATATATATTTGAATCATTCATGCCCACAACGATTAATTATCTCAACATAAACTCTTTATATTTCGCTTAAAAGAACCCATATTTGAATCATTCGTGCCCACAATGATTAATTATCTCAACATAAACTCTTTATATTTCGCTTAAAAGAACCCATCATATATATATATATATATAGACTAGGATTGGGTCAAGTTTATCGCTTGGATAATTAGTCGTTGGATGGGATTAGAGTCGAGCATAATTAGGTTGGTTTAAAATTGAGACAATCCGATTGCAATATCCAGTGATTTTATTAAGAACAGCACTGCTCTCTGCAACCATTAATTGCAGAGAATCAGTACTCATGTGAATAAAAGCCTGCAAAAAAAAACACTGCTTGCTATTTATTTCAAAGATATATATTATCATTAATAAGTGATGGAGCCCTTCGTCTCCTTGAGATGCTGTCCTCCGTCGATCTGTGACGAGTCTTACTTGATGGTTGAGATTGGATTTGGAGGTTGCCTCATTGAGTGTGTGGATTTCAATGGGTTGAGTTTGAGGTGGAAGCCGAGCTACCTGCAAAGAAGTCTCGGGATGGATGACCACCGTAGGACCCTCCGATGATCAAATTAGCCGAGAAATTTGATCAGAATAGCGGCTTATTGGGTTCAAGTTGTCTTACCTAAGTCGTCTGAGAGAGGGGTTTTATAGTGGTCGCACGGAGGCGCGAGATCTTTGCCTTCGGTTACGCCCCTGACGTTACACGTGCGTGAATGACAGGATCCCATCATTAATGACGGGATACGCTCATTAATGGGGTGGACGCGCCAGCATGGGACGCGGGGCGTGGGGCGGCGGTTATCTCGCTTTGGCGAGATATGCGGAGCCGTTGCGGAAGCGATAGGGATCGGCGTTCTTGTTTGATCGGGAGAGCTGGGGAGGCTTAGCTCCGCGGATGGCTCGAAGACAAGCCAGGAGGCCGAGGAAGCTCAGCTCTGCAATGGATTAAAGGCGAGCGGGAAGCCGAGGAAGCTCGACGTGCTTGGAGCTCGGAGGCGAGCGGGAGGCCGAGGAAGCTCGGCACGAGAGAAGGCTCGGAGATGAGGAGACTGAGGAAGCTCGAAGACGAGCTGTTGGTAGTCTCCTAGATGAAGGTGGAATGTATTTCAGGGGGTCTCCCAAAAGGTCGGGGACCTCCCCCGAGAAGGGGCCCCGGGGGCTGTCCCCGATTCGGTGCATTTGTTTCACCCCCGTGGAATCCGGGACACGTCATCTGCCACATGTCGTAATCTGGGGAGACACCACTTTTGAGCATCATCATTAGCCCCCCACTCTCGGTCCGACCTATCTGAGGGTCGGGTCGAGAGCGGTCTGCTCGGTCATTCTTCTATTTAATTTGGCGCCAAGGAATCATAATGCGGATCGCCCGAGAATGGCCTGGCGTTTGGCGGTCACGTCGTTTTGATCCTTGGGCCCACGTGTCGCCTCGTCATTCGCCTGAATCTTCACGCGTATCTCGAAGACGTTAGCGGATCAATGAAATGATTGCTCTTTAAAGAAGGTGCGCCGATTACGTATCTAACGTAGGTTGGCGGAAGCGACAGGCTATCGCTGCCACCTTCAACCGAAGGGACGTCCCCAATGGCTGATCGCCACGTGGTGCCCCGTCGGTCATCGGGCGCGACGTTTCGTTTTGGCGGGAATCAGTCTGGGCCGTTGGATGTTCTTCCTTAGGGGTATATAAATAGGAGGGGACCCCCTGGGGCCAACATTTCCACCATAATTTACCCCGTTGCCAGAGATTGCCCAGCGCTCCTTCCGTTTAGATCGGATCGTCCGTGCTTTTTCCTCGGCCAGCCCCTTCCTTTGAGTCAGGTTAGATGTCTTCATCTGAGGAATCTATAGAGATAGTTAGGGTAGAGTCGGGCGATGAGGTTCCAGTTGTTGGAGCTGAGTCCAGAGGGTCTTCCTCCTCTTCGGCTTCAGATAGCCAAGAAGGTTTGTCTTCTGCCGCGTCGTCTGTGTCGGGCTTGCCCCTAGAGCCAGGGTTGCTCGCGTCGTTCGCCGTCGGACGGCGACAAGGGTGCCCAAGGCACGCATCGCGAACACCCACGATGTGCCCTCTGTTTTGAGGAATGTAGATGAGCTCGCCGAGATTCGAGCTCGATTCCACATTTCCTCCAACTATTCGCTTCGCTTAGCTAAAGAGGGTGAGCGGGCTGACCGGGTGCAGGGCAAGGAGATTGCCCTGTACTTAGAAGCATTCCGGATCGGAATGCGTCTGCCTTTCTCTACCGAGATATGTGGGGTGCTTCGCTGTTTCCATCTTGCTCTGGGCCAGCTAGCGCCGAACTCATGGATAATCCTTCTCGGATTTCTGGTCCGGTTGAAACTTGAAAATATCCCCTTCGGTTTGACCATCCTCGTTTCCTTCCTCTGTTATAAGAATCACCTGGCACCAGCAAGGATGAGTCGAGCTGGGTGTACTTTTCCTTCAAAAAACGTAGGTGCGGGATGGCCTGGTCGGGTGTGGTAGCCGTACCCTCTTCCATCCATGAATGGAAAGAGAAGTTCATTTTCGTCGGGCCATCCGAGGGCAAGGATTGGCCCATGCCTACATAGTGGCACATGGCCGACTGCCCGAGGGCAAAACTGTCATCCTCACCCGAGGCAAAGGTGGTGTCCTTATGAGATCCGATCCAGCGGGCCGACGTTCTGCTTTCTGAGCAAGCCCTGAGCTAGGCTAGGCTCAGCCCTGCGCACTTTCTGGGTAAGTTAGGGCCGTCGTAGATGATCTATTTAGACTTTGATGAATTTTCTTTGCCCCTTTCAGCATCACTAACTCTCTTTGTGTATTCTCCTTTTTGCAGAGAAAATGGACCGATCCAAATTCTTAGCTGCCATGGCCGCAAAGGTAGGAAAGCAGATCGGGGGCGCTAGTTCGTCCCGTCCCAGTTCGAGCTCGGCCCTAAAACCAACTGCACCAGCGATGCCTTCCACTACACCCCGAGCCCCGGAAGTCAGCCACGGGGAGAGCCATAAGCATGCACGGGGACCAGAGCCCCGGGCGAGGGGGGTGGAGGATGAGGCCAACCTCACCGAGGTCCCCCTCAAGAGGCATAAAAGGACGGTCTCTCGCTCTCCACCCTCCGGGATCCCCGTGCAGGAGGGGGACGTCTGTTTTGAGGTGCCTTCGGGGCTTTCTGTTGCTGATAATCTGCTCTCCCACATGGAGCGATCGGCCGGGAGAAAAATTCCTCGGGGGACCCTAAAGGCCTAAGTGACTGCCATCGCTCAGGAGGCGGTTCAGGTCGGTATCCATTTTCCCCTGAGAATTTTGTTAAGCAATTTTCCTTAGTTTGAACATTTCTAACCCCTTTTGCTGCTTTCCTCAGGTCCTCCAACACTGCGCCCTTATTGTCAATATGGAGTCCGAGGAGATTGCCCCGGCCATGAGGAAGGCAGACGAATCGTCCTCGCGGGAGGAGGATCTGCGCCTAGAGCTACAGCAGGCAAAGGAGAGGATAGCCGTCCTCGAAACCCAGGTGGTCGCTGAGGAGTTGACGAACTCTATATGTAAGGAATCCATCTGACTTCTGAGTGAGTCCAACAAGGCCATCCAAGCTAAGTTGGAGGAGGCTAGCAAGCTCTACGCCATGATAAAGAAGTCATGGGATGCCTGCAGGAGGGACACCCAGGCGGCACTCGATGCGGTGAAGCTTGCTGATCTCCGCGCTTCGAAGTTCGTGGAGAGGTATAAGGCATCGGACCGGTTATACGCAGACCTCGTCGACGCCTCGGCCATTGTTTGGCACCAGGCTCTTGACGCTGTCAAGGCGTTGATGCCGGGGTTTGCTGAGCTTCGGCTCCAGTACCTTCTCTCCGAGGATGCGCCGCAGGCGGAAACCACCGGGGATGCCGAAGGGGGAGAGGCTGCCGGTAGAAGCGCCAGGGGTGAAACTGCCGGTGGAAGCACCGACCCAGAGGTCGCCATTTTGGTTCCCGACGCCGGTGTCGAGAAGGGAGAGATCCTCCCTGGTCCTACGGCCTAAGCTTTCCTGCCTTTCCTTTTTTAAGTTTTTGTAACCCTCCGGGTGTTTTGTAAGGCTGAGGAGCTCAGAATACCTTGTAAAAATTTCTGGAATATAAATAAAGCTAGGCTTATTTTCCTCTGCATGATCGTGTGATTTTTAGATGCCTGGCTTTTTGGATGACGATCGCGCGTCAAGTGTGAGCCGAGTAGTTACCAAATGTAGGAAGGTCGGTACCCTCCCGCTCCCCGGAGTTGAGGTGGTGATCGATCATTTAGGATGAATCCAAAGATATCCAAGTGTAGGAAGGTCGGTATTAGTCCTCTCTGAATCGGATTGACGACCACGTCTAGCACGAGTTGAAAACAGCCAAGTTAGAATAAGCTTGCATTGACTGATTCCTATTTATGCGGTTTCTAGACTCGTGTCTCCATAGGGCAGAAATCTACCCCTCGGAGATTAGCCGAGCAGGGAAGCTACTCGATAGCCTCGTTAGGAGGACTTTAGATCCTTAGCGTAGATGGACAGGAGTCTACCCGCTAAGGATGGACCGGGCAGAAAAGCCGCTCGATGGCCTCGCGAGGAGGGCTTTGGATCTTTAGCGTAGATGGGCATAAGTCTACCCGCTAGAGATGGACCGGGCAGGGAAGCTGCTCGGTGGCCTCGTGAGGAGGGCTTTGGATCCTTAGTGTAGATAGGTAGGAGTCTACCCGCTTGGGATGGACCGGGCAGGGAAGCTGCTCGGTGGCCTCGTGGGAAGGGTTTTGGATCCTTAGCGTAAATGGGCAGGAGCTTACCCGCTAGGGATGGACCGGGAAGGGAAGATGCTCGGTGGCCTCACGAGGAGGGCTTTAGAGACCCCCTTACGCCACCCTAGGGCGTCGTTCAACTTCCGTGGCGGCGTTGGCGGGAGTGAGGGCATCGTTCAACCTTTCGTGGCAGTGTTGGCAGGAGTAAGGGCGTCGCTCAACCTTCCATGGTGGCGTTGGCGGGAGTGAGGGCGTCGTTCAACCTTCCATGGGCCGCATTGCCGCCCTTGAAGACAAGCATGGCCGACACGTGTCCGTTCCATATCGGGAATTTGAGACGTCCCGCAATTTGCGTTGCTGGTGCGCGTAAATCACAGCCTTTGGAGATTTTGGTTGAGGCTATAAATAGCGAGGGCATGTTCGTTTCTCTTTATCCTTGTGTTTCTGAGAATGGACGGTCCGTGTGTGCTCATCAGGGAGATCATTTCTCGTGACGATGTGTATCTTTACAACCTCGACAGCTCCGAGCAGACGTACGAGGCGGTGATAGACCGTGTGGAGGGGCACTTTGGATGCCTTCTTCCCTGGCGTTCTCCGCTCCTCCAACTGCTCATCTACGCGATCTGGAGGAAGTCCCCGGGGCTGCACAATGCCCTGTCTCCGCAGCTGAGGGACGAGGCGATCAAGAAGTTGCACCCACACTACCACCTTGGCCTGATCTCGAAGATCAGGCGGGACCGATCAGTGGGCCTTCTTATGGAGTGTTTCCAGAAGAGGTTGATCGCTGACTTTTGTCCAGTGGATGGTGCTTCCGTGGCAGCCGAGGAAGCTCGAGCTCGGCTGGCCGAGATTTCCTCGGAGTACCATCAACAATGCTTTCTTAATCCCCGCCCCATTGTTGTAAATATATATGTTTTGTAAGGCTGAGGAGCCTATAATATCTTTTTGATGAATAAAGGTTTTTCTTGTTGAGGCATTTTGTTTCCTTCTATCCCTTTTGCATTGTTTACGTGCTTTTTCAAGACGAGCTTAGGGGTCACGGAACTGAGAAAGAAAACAAATCTGTGGAAGAAGCCTCTTATGACTTAATAAAATTTGCATCACTTCAAAAAGGAGAAAATACATTCATTTATACAATTTAAGTTTCTTGGCATTGTAAGGCTGAAGAAACTTTCATCCCCTGGCGTCTTGTAAGCGATATGCTCCACATGGCAATATTTCTGCTACGAGGAATGGGCCTGTTCCCCTCCGAACGGCGGCCTACGACGTTAGGACGTCCGTGCCTGAGGTTCGGGGCAGATGCTATTTGGTTTTATCCGTCCACCTCTCCGAAGATGCCAAGTTGATTTATGGCACCGTGTATCGGAGGTTTAGACGGATGCGGCCGATGTAGCAGACTTTGTCAGATTCCCCCTCGCTTGAGGGGTTTTTGATTGTGGGGACGCTCTTCCCTGCAGGCGCAAGCCCCTGCAGTTAATTACGCTACCGCATCGCGGTAACAACTTTCTCCTTCTCCAGAATTTCACTTCGTGTCGTGTGTGTTTGTTTTGTTTGTGGTTGCCCGTGGATTGTATACGGAGACTGAATAATGCCGTCGCCCGTAGGACGTGGATTAGTCCAAATCCGTTTTTACTTAGATTTGGGTTTGGTATTTTTAGTTTAAGGATACGTTAGTCGCGTTGCGGCTAAGATCAACTTAAACATTCGTTAAGGATACGTTAGTCTTGTTTGAGACTAAGATCAACTTAACGTGATCGTTTAGATCCGAAAAAAAAAGAGCGTTTGGGCTCTATTGTTCCAGTTTGGGAGATTCATAGTCCAATTTGGGACTAAAGTCTGTTTGGAGGATACGTTAGCTATTTTTGAGGCTAAGATCGACTCAAACGTTTGTTAAGAATACGTTAGTCCAATTTGAGACTAAGATCAACTTAACGGGACCGTTTAGATCCGACAAAAGAGCATTTGGGCTCTATTGTGCCAGTTTAGGGACGTGGTAGTCCATATTCCAGTTTAGGGACGTGGTGGTCCAAAATTTAGTTTAGGGACGTCTCGGTCCGATATTAGTTTAAGGACGTCTCGGTCCGATATTAGTTTAGGGACGTTTCGGTCCACGAGTTTAAGGACCCCGCAGTCCGTATCGATGTGTGGTCGTTGGGACCCGTCACCTCTTTGACGTCGTTGAGGAATTACAACGACGGATGTCAAAGGAGTTCGGAGATGTACCCTCGAACCGGATGTAAATTGATTTAGAAGAGCAATTTTGCTCAGTCAATTTAATTTAAGGACTTATGGCCAAAATTGGGCTAAGTCCAGTTGAAATGTTCAACATTTTATTTGGTTTTGCATTGCATTTCTTTTTTTTATTTTTATTTGGGCCTTGCCCAGAAATGATGCAGAGCATCAATTTGTTTTGGGCTCTGCCCTTTTAGGAATGATGCAAGGCATCAATTTTATTTGGGCTCTGCCCTTGTATAAAGGATGCAAAGCATCAATTTATTTGGGCTCTGCCCATTTATTGCCTTGCAATTTAATTAGGCCTACTAGGTCTTTTTGGTTTGGGCCTGGCCTTTTAGAAAATGCATTGCATTTATCAAGCGCTTTGCGCCAATCAAAAAGCACAACAGTGCAAATTCATAAGTGCAAAGCACTATTAATTTGAGAATCTTTTAGATTCAAGAACCAGTGGTTCATAAAAGAAGTGCAAAGCACTATTTGATTTCTTGATCTAATTTAGATTAAAGAAAAAACAAGTTTTTTTTTTTTTATTTCAAAAACCAAAGGTTCATAAAAGTGCAAAGCACTATCTTTTTTTTATTTCTGTTTTTCTTGTTTTAGAGAACCAGTGGTTCATAAGAAGTGGAAAGCACTATTAATTTAAGAACCTTTTAGGTTCAAGAACTGATGGTTCATAAAACAAGTGCAAGGCACTATTTGATTTATTTCTAAGAAAAAACAAGTTTTTCTTGTTTTTCTTATCTCAGAGAACCAAAGGTTCATAAAAGTGCAAAGCACTATTTTATTTTATTTATTTTTATTAAAGATCATTGATCTTGTTTTTTAGATCTATGATCTGTTCATAAGAGAAATTTCTCTTCTTTTAAAGGTTTTTACCTTTTTTTTTTATTCTTTAAGAGTTCTCAAGAGTTCTCTTCTTTCTTTTTTTTTTAGCAAGATGTTGATGATTTTTAATTGAGGTCTGGGGTCCTTTTTATAGTGCCCATAAATTAGTTAAATTTGTTAAAGAAATCTTTCTCTGAGTGATTTTGGGAATTTTCCCCACCGTTGGATCAAAATCCAAGGGCTTCTGCTTTGCAGAAGAAAATCTTCTTAATTTAACAAGAACAGAAAAGATTTCTTAAATCTTTTAATTCTGTTTGGCGCAGTGCCCCAGCGCGTGACACGTGTCACGCTGTGCTGACACGTGTCGCGCATTTTTTTTTTTTTTTTTTACGCGCTGCGCTGACACGTGTCGCGCAGTGCGCGCATTTTTTTTTTTTTTTTTTTTTTTACGCGTCGCGCAGCGCGCAGTTGCGCTGCGCTGACACGTGTCGCGCAGCGCGCGCATTTTTTTTTTTTTTTTTTTTTTTTTTTACGTGTCGCGCAGCGCGCAGTTGCGCTGCGCTGACACGTGTCGCGCAGCGCGCACCTGCGCTGCGCGCGCAAAAAATTTTTTTTTTTTTTTTTTTTTTTTACGCGCTGCGCAGCGCACAGTTGCGCTGCGCTGACACGTGTCGCGCAGCGCTCAACTCCGCTGCGCGCGCATTTTTTTTTTTTTTTTTTTTTTTTATTTTAGTGCTTTGCTCTGATTGGAGAAAGAACAGAAGCATTGCTTCTTTTTCCACCTTGGAATTTGAACAGAGCTTTGCTCTGATTGGGGTAAACAAATGCCCCCCCACCGTTGCGCTTACGTGGCCTCCTACCGTGAGCGCAGCGGTGGCAGACTCCGAACCGTCGCGCCATCCCTTGGAAGCTGAAAGGGCACTTGATGCCTATAAATAGGACCTTTGGTCCCTGAAAAATTCTTTACCACTTCAAGAATTTTGACTCAGAGCCTTGCTCTTACTTAAGAATTTTCAGAGCCTTGCTCTTGATTTTTTTTTTTTTATTTTTTTTTTATTTTTATTAAGAACTCCAGAGTTCATAACCATCATAGGTAAAAATTAAATTAAATTAAATTAAAGCTGATTAATAGAGCCTTGCTCTCCATAGATCCATGATCTAAAGAAAACCCATTTAGGGTTTCATTTAGTAGAGCTTTGCTCTAAAGAGGTCCAAAGAGAACTCAGGAGAATCCTGTTAGGGTTCCAATAATAGAGCTTTGCTCTATAAAAGATTTCTCTTATATCTTCTTAATTAATGGAGCTTTGCTCCTCCCAAATTATATGGCACTTGATTTTTTTATTTTTATTTATTTTTTATTTTTTATTTTTTATTTTTTTTAGAGCGGGGCTCTCAATATTCTCAGGGAATTTTCCTCAAATTCTCCTCATAACTGATTTTGACTGGTGTCGCTCCTGTCTGCAGAGTATTGCTCTCGAGGAGTTTAACTTTTAACTTTCTGTATTTTCTTGTTTGTTAATATCCCTGTATTGTTTTCTTCAAGTATTATGGCGGCGCGTCTATACAGCTTGCACGAGTTCATCACTTATGAAGATATCCGTGTACAGGACCGTCAACAGAACCAGGAGTTTACGGACGCTCAATGTGCAGAGGTCATGGGTCGCCTGAATGCCAGCGGTGGCTGGCTGCTACCTCGTCGTTCGGCCCTTTTGAAAGTCGTGCTGGGGGCAATATGGAGAGCACTCCCAGGTCTTCACGAGGCCTTACCGCTCAATGCGCTGGATGATGCCGAAGACAAGGTGCATTCAGTGTACCTGACGGGGCTGATTTCGAAGAAACGGCGAAACAACCTCGTTGACATCCTACATCAAATCTTTCAGCAGACGACGATCGTTGCTGCTTATCGAAGGCCGGCGGGGCTTGCCGATGATATCGACACCGAGGAGCGCGAGAGGCTGCGCATAAGAATAATTAGAAAGGCCAGAAGAAGTTTGGACGGCCTTACTTTTGAACTCCTCAATCCCTGCCCCGGATCTGAAGTTATTCCATTGTAATAAAGTTTTCCTTTTACTGCTTTTCAAAATTGTAAGAATTTTTGCCAATATGAATGGAAACTTTTTATTTCAGCTTCTCTTATTTCTCGTCCTGAGTTTTCTGTCCATACATAAATGAATGCGTCACGCATGCCAGATCAAACGTAAACCGGATATTCTTTCTGTCATCTTCTTTCTTTTAATGTCAGCAGGCTATCTTAATAACCATGGTTGATGGATGTCTAAAACGAGTATTCTGACTTCCTCAGGAAATAGCGATGGCTTAGGCCGCAGTTTCAGGTCTACTGCCTAAGACTTTTCAATTCTATGAGCCGTGAGGGTCTCATAGAGGCTTTTCTCTCTACGGATCGAGAGGATCTCATAGGTGGATTTTCTCCTTAGGAATCGTGAGGATTCCTAAGTGTGGTTTTCTCTTATAAGTCGTAAGGATCTTATAAGAGAATTTTCCCTCTTACGAGTCGAGAGGATTCGTAAGTGGTTGTTTCCCTCCTCGTCGAAATTCGACTTCGGAGAGTGAGACCCGTGAATAGTATGCAAGAGACCAGTTTAGATTGACTTGCAGGGCCCCATTGCTCAAAAAGCAAGCTTTTCAATCCTTGCTGTCTAAGACTTTATCTCACGAGTCGAGCCGCCTCGACAATTTTTCACAAGTCGAGACGAATCGAACGTTTCTCGCAAGAACATCTTAACGTCGCATTTAACCTCTGCTCTTTACGACAGAAGCCCGTTAAGGTCGGTGGTACTTAGGGTTTTGGCAATCGTACCGTCGCATAAGCTGATATAGTCCTCGATAGGCAATCGTGCTGTTCGAGTAGCCCCGCGACTGCCGTGTCTCTGATCCCTTCGGGGGCTGGACAAGACGTCTTCAAGCAATTCTCCTTGGCAGTTTGACCGTCGGAAGAGCAAGCGCTAGGAATTTGCCATGCCGCTTTTTACTTGAGGTTAGGCTCATTTTGGAGAGCCCCGATGAGTCATAACCACTCCGCGCTGGTGTGGGATGATCTCCGATAGTCTTTCAGGCTTTATATGACTTGCCGTTAAGACCCTGAAGCTAGGAATTTGGCCTTTGCTTCGTTTGCTGGCATTGCGTCCTCTGTATCGAGACGAATGTCGTGGTTGTCTTTAGGTTGCTGGTGAACCGTCGAGGTTTGGAACTAGGGATTTTGCCGTGGCTCCTTTTGGTGATGTTGCATCTGCTGTATCGAGACGAACGTCGAGGTGGTGACCACTCCATGTGGGATGATCTCCGGTGGTCTTTCAGGCTTTATATGACTTGCCGTTAAGACCCTGAAGCTAGGAATTTGGCCTTCGCTTCGTTTGCTGGCATCGCGTCCTCTGTATCGAGACGAATGTCATGGTTGTCTCTAGGTTGCTGGTGAACCGTCGAGGTTTGGAACTAGGGATTTTGCCGTGGCTCCTTTTGGTGATGTTGCGTCTGCTGTATCGAGACGAACGTTAGGATGACATCTCGTCTGCTGTATCGAGACGGACGTCGAGGTTGTCTCTAGGTTGCTGGTGAACCGTCGAGGTTTGGAACTAGGGATTTTGCCGTGGCTCCATTCGTTTAATGACGTTGCGCCTGCTGTGTCGAGACGAACGTTGGGGTGACATCTCGTCTACTGTATCAAGACGGACGTCGAGGTGGTGACCATTCTGTGCTAGTGCGAGATGATCTCCGATTGTCTTTCCGGTTTTATGTGAGTTACCGCAAAGACGTTGAAGCTAGGAATGTGGCCCTCGCTTCGTTTGCTTTGTCATGTCTGAATCCCTGCTGGAGGAAGAACGCTGGGGCGACAACTCGTCTGCTGTATCGAAACGAACGTCAAGGTGGTGACCACTCTGTGCTGGTGCGAGATGATCTCCGATTGTCTTTCCGGTTTTATGTGAGTTACCGTAAAGACGTTGAAGCTGGGAATTTGGCCTTCGCTTCGTTTGCTTTGGCGCGTCCGAATCCTGTTGGAGGAAGAACGCTGGGGTCGACATCTCGTCTGCTGTATCGAGACGGACGTCGAGGTGGTGACCACTCTGTGCTGGTGTGAGATGATCTCCGATTGTCTTTCCGGTTTTATGTGAGTTACCGTAAAGACGTTGAAGCTAGGAATGTGGCCTTCGCTTCGTTTGCTTTGTCACGTCCGAATCCCTGCTGGAGGAAGAACGCTGGGGTCGACATCTCGTCTGCTGTATCGAGACGGACGTCGAGGTGGTGACCACTCTGTGCTGGTGCGAGATGATCTCCGATTGTCTTTCCGGTTTTATGTGAGTTACCATAAAGACGTTGAAGCTAGGAATGTGGCCTTCGCTTCGTTTGCTTTGTCACGTCCGAATCCCTGCTGGAGGAAGAACGCTGGGGTCGACATCTCGTCTGCTGTATCGAGACGGACGTCGAGGTGGTGACCACTCTGTGAGATGGTCTCCGATTGTCTTTCCGGTTTTATGTGAGTTACCGTAAAGACGTTGAAGCTAGGAATGTGGCCTTCGCTTCGTTTGCTTACACTGCGTCTGGTATATTGAGACGAATGCTGAGGTGGAGCTGGGATTTTGCCATCACTCCGCTTTGTTTCGACCATGGGGTCTTTTGTTAACTTTGCATGTACACCCCGCTGGGCTGCGAAGGAACGCCGTTGTTGACATTGCGTCTGTTGTAACGAGACGAATGCTAAGGTGGAGTTGGGATTTTGCCGTTACTCCGCTTTGTTTTGACCGTGAGGTCTTTTGTTGACGTTGCATCTGCCTCCAGCTGGACTGCGGAGGAACGCTGTTGTTGACATTGCGTCTACTGTATCGAGACGAATGCTGAGGTGAAGCTGGGATTCTGCCATCGCTCTGCTTGATGGTGTAACATCTGTGTCCTGTTGGAATGAGGAGGCACACCGTTGTTGGTCTCCAGGCTTTAGACGTGGCCATTGAGATTTGGAACTAGGGACTTTGTCATGGTTCCGTTTGTTGCGATTCTGAGGTCAGTTGTTGACGCCATGTCTGCATCTAGTTGAAGTGAGGAGAAACGCCGTTGGTGATCTTTAAGTTGTCGATATTGACGTCGAGACCCTGAAGTTAGGGACCTTCCTTTGCTTCATTTGTTGACATCGTGTCTGTAATATTGCGACAAGTGTCGAGATGGTCTCTAGGTTATCTATGAACCGTCGAGATTTGGCTTCGCTTTCTGGTGGAGCCTGTTGGGAAGGTATTGTTCTCTTTTTATCTGTGCCCCTGGATTATATACAGGGATCGATGTGATTTCACCTGTAGGGCAAAAGTTTCATTCTTTCATTTTTTTTATTCTTTCCGCGATGCTCTATCATTTCAGCTTTTATATCGCGAAGGTCGCGATTGCCCAATTATTTCGGCTATTTTTCGCGGTGCCCAATCATTTCGGCTGTTTATTTTATTTTTACTCGCTACTTTTTATTGCGAGTTGCCCAATAATTTCGGCTGTTTATTTTATTTTTACTCGCTGTTTTTTATTGCGAGTTGCCCAATCATTTCGGCTATTTCATATGCATTTTTTTTTTGGCTCGCTGATTTTTTTCTTTCTCGCGAGTAGGGGATTTGGGATCCGATACCAATCTTGGCATCAGCATCGCTGCGACTGGAATATTGCCAGGAGCGAATCATCATTTGCCGTAAAAGGACTTGGAATTTGATATCGGTCTAGGCATCAGCATCGCTGCAACTGGGATATTGCCAGGAGCGAATCATCATCTGCCATGAAAGGACTTGGAATTTGATACCGATTTAGGCATCAGCATCGCTACAACTGGAATATTGCCAGGAGCGAATCATCATTTGCCGTAAAAGGACTTGGGATTTGATACCGGTCTAGGCATCAGCATCGCTGCAACTGGGATATTGCCAGGAGCGAATCATCATTTGCCTCTGTCGATATTGAACAAAGGTGGCTTAGTAAACAGGGTTAAGGGTCCTGTCGGCTAAGGCTTTTGACTTCATGAGCCGTAAGGGTCTCACAAAGGTATTTCTCCCTACAAGTCGTGAGGATCTTGTAGGTGTGTTTTCTCCTTGGGAATCGTGAGGATTCCTAAGTGCATGTTCTCTTGTAAGTCGTAAGGATCTTACAAAAGGGTTTTCTCCTTATAAGTCGAGAGGACTTACAAGTGTTGTTTACTGTACAAGCATATCCCTAGTCACGGATGGGACTTTGTTAGGGAAATATTTATTTGCGCCCGTGGATTGTATACAAGGGTCAGTATGAGCCGCTTGTAGGGCAATATCGAAGATTGTGGGGGTTGCTTAAGAACAGGTTAAGGTTTCTGTAACTTAAGACTTTCAAATCTTATGAGCCGTGAGGGTCACATAAGAGAATTCTCCTTACGAGTCATGAGGATCTCGCAAGTGTATTTTCTCCTTAGGAATCGTAAGGATGCCTAAGTGTGTTGCTCCCTTGTGGGTCGTAAGGATCTCACACGGGTGGTTTCTCCTTACAGGGTCGAGAGGATCCTATAAGTGTTTCTTTAACGAGGTTGCGCCCTTTCGGGTTTTCACAAACACTCGCCGGTAGCCCTGCTGTTTTTACTCACGGAGCCTTCTCGGGTTTTCATCCGTGCCCTTTTTGCTTATGGACATACCTTTATTATTATTATTATTATTTTTTTTTTTTTACGAGGTCGCGCCCTTTCGGGTTTTCACGAACACTCGCCGGTAGCCCTGCTGTTTTTACTCACGGAGCCCTTTCGGATTTTCATCCGTGC
The DNA here is from genome assembly GCA_030015575.1 of Agapanthus africanus. NCBI lineage: Eukaryota > Viridiplantae > Streptophyta > Magnoliopsida > Asparagales > Amaryllidaceae > Agapanthus > Agapanthus africanus. Next base: position 27,364,263 of record JASDDO010000019.1, read on the forward strand.
CCATTTTGCTTGTGGACATACCTTTTTTTTTATTCTTTTTTTTTTTTTTCTTTTCTTTTCTTTTTCTTCTTCTTTTTTTTTTTTTTAAACGATGTCGCGCCCTTTCGGGTTTTCACGAACACTCGCCGGTAGCCCTGCTGTTTTTACTCACGGAGCCCCTTCGGGTTTTCATCCGTGCCCATTTTGCTTGTGGACGTACCGTTTTTTTTTTGTTTTTTTTTTTGTTTTTTTTTTTGTTTTTTTTTGTTTTATTTTTTTTTTTTTTTTTTAACATGTCAGCCTGAAAATGCTGCGGGTTGGGAGTAGTTTAACGGCGTTTCGGTCATTTGCAAGTTTTAGGACATCGCGGTCCGCCGTTAGTTTAAGGACATTTCGGTCCGACGCCAGTTTTAGGACATAGTGGTCCATCGTTAGTTTAACGACATTTCGGTCTACCGTCGCCGTATTTGAGACGAATTTCTAGTTTACTGACTTTTCGGTCTAGGAGGCCTTCCCTATGAATGAGCATGATGCCCCCGGCATATCCACCTTTTTCGAAGCATGTTGTTGTGGCGGGTTTACTTTCCACTTTTCGGGTAACGCGAACTTGCCCTGTTGGTATTGGTCTTCGACCCAGTTCTTGAAGACGTAGCAATTCTCGATCAGATGACCTACCGTTTGGTGGTAAGGGCAATAATTAGGATTATTAATATCGCCTGGCCGCAACGGACGTTTTGGACTCGGCAGATTGATGAGTCTGTCACACACTGCCAGCTCGAACAGTCCTCTTGTTTTATCTTGCGGAAACGAGTAAGGACGTTTCAACTTTTCCTGGAGGGATTGCCGCTTGTTGCTTTGGCAAGCAACCGGTCTAGGGTCACCTGATTGCTGGTGAGTGCGGGCGACGAGGGCCTTTTTTCCTTTTCTTTTATCCTTTTTGTTCGATCCTTTGTTTACGGGGCCGAGATTTTTTTCGAGTAGCATGCGATTGCACGGCTGAACGTTTTCGCGGCTTCTCAATTCCTTTATTTTTGAAATAGATTCCCCGAGGGGAGAGTTGGGGGTAGCTTCTTCGTCAGAGTCGCTTCCAAAGGTGATAATTTGTGATCCCTTGAAGTCGGCTATATGACAGTCGGCGGTGGCTCTTTTGCGCTCATCTATTGCATTTTTCCGATGTCCACAAGCTTCACACTTTGTCCTGTCGAAGTGTCGCTTTTGAGCGACATACCCTTGCCACCAACAGTTAAAGGATTCGCAGTCTTCGGTAGGATGTATGATCTTCTGATGATATAAACAGAAGTTAGGGTGCATTTCTACCTCAGAGAAAGAATTTTCTTCAGAGGGCGGTAGCTTCATTCCTACTGATAGAGCTTTGGCGAACCGTTTCCTCGTCTTGAATTTGTTTTTACCCGCAGTGTATGGCTTTTGATTTGACGGGAATACCTTGGTTCTTTCCAGTATGGCCATTTCATGCTCTTGATTGGCTTTTGCTTTCAGACGAATTTCATTTAGGAAAGCATCGATCAACTTGTCTGACGGCCGCGGAATTTCTGTTTCAGGGTCCGCCGTTGATTTCTCAGCGCAAGGATCCTCCTCATCATTCGTCAGTGAATGAGAAATCACATGACAAGTCGCTACGTAGTCTTCGGATTCATCCGATAAGTTTTCTCCATCGTTTTCATCCTCGACGAAAGAACAAGTTGCCCCCGGCGTGTCCGTCTTCTTTGGAGAGTGCGGCTGTGGAGGGTTTACCTTCCAGCTTTCAGACAGCGTGAACTTGCCTTGCAGGTATTGATTCTCGATCCATCCCTTAAAGACGAAACAATCCTCAATCGGGTGACTTACCATTTGGTGGTAAGGGCAATAATTGGGATTATTAAGATCGCCTGGCTGCGACAGACGCTTCGGACTCGGCAGATTGATGAGTCTGTTACGCACTGCCAGCTCAAACAGTCTTCTCGTTTTATTTTGAGGAAACGAGTAATGACGTCCTAGCCTCTCTTCGAGGGATGGGCGTGGACGCACGTTTTGGCGAGCGACCGGCTTTGAGTTGCTCAACTGTTGCTGAGCGTTAGCGACGATGATCGCTTTTCCTTTCTCATTTCGGGGATCGGGTCTTGGAGGAGACGGTCTATGGCCCATCTGGTCCATTTGGGCTAATTTGTCGATCAAGGCCTGGAAGGTGGTCGGCCTGAAGAACATCATGAATTGCGAGATGGTCGCCTGCGGGTCGAGAGTGCCCACAAACATGCCTACCGCAGGTGCCTCTTCTATGCGTTGTTCGCATTTCGACCATAGGTTTCGCCATCGTGTTGCGTATTGGACCCACGTTTCGCCGGGCCTTATCCTGGCATTTATCAGCGCTGTAATCGGGGTGCGTTCACTAGCACTCGCGAATCTTTGTGTAAACAGCAGTTCCATCTCTGCAAATGTTTTGACAGAGTCGTTAGGTAGCTCTGAATACCATTCAAAGGCTATTTCTGCTAAGCTGCCGACGAATTGACGTAGCAACAATTTGTCATCGCCTCCAGTATTGCCGCATAAGGCCCTGAATTGAGCGACATGCTGATGCGGATTCCCTGTCCCTTTATATACGTGGAATTTAGGGATCGTATATCCTGGTGGGTAATTAATTTGGTCATACCAGCTCGGATACGGTCGTCCGGTTCTAACAGTTTGCCCAGCCGCTTCATTCGCCTGATGAACCCGGATCTGCTGAGCTATATATTCGTCTAGGTCGACTTTGGAGATTGCCTCCTCCTTGGCTGTTGATAGAGCCGGCGGAGGATTTGACGTTTCTCCCCTGTCGTCTTCAAGGACGATCGGAGGATCTTCAGCAGGAGGGTCCGGCTGTAACATCATCCCTACCATATCTTTGAAGAGGAGCGCCATCTGTTTTATGTTAGCCGCTTGCTCTGCAGCTTCTTTGTCCCTCTTTTCGAGGACTCTGCGTAAAAAGTCAGCGTCCGTTTCTTGTTCTTGACGCTCATCCGAAGACGTTTCAGAGCTTTCTTTTGGCTCAGTGAGTGCAGCCATTGTAGTCATCATTTCCTGAAGCTTTTGTTGTTGCTCCTGGGCTTTCGTCACGGATCGGGTGAGCGGTCGGTGGCCCGTAGAAGTGCGACTTTCCTCTTTTCCAGAAGCCATATAAACAGTGTGCACCACCATGCCTCCAGACTTGGGGCGTTTGTGTTCGGCGTCTTTGCGATTTGCCGAAGACACAGGGGCTTCCTGCGGCCTCCTTTTTTGAGTGATTGGAGTTAAGGGAGCCGTTGTAGTGGGCACCCAAGTAGCTTTTGCTTTTTGTGGTTTGACAGAGTAATCCTTTCCCTGCCGAACCTTCATCTTTTTCTGTCGTCGGAGGCAATCTTGATCGATCACCGACTCTTGAACCTGTCGCCAGACTTTGTAAATTTTAGAGGACAGCCGTTGAAGGGGCTGCTCTAGCTTCTTCTCTGGAGTATTCTTCACAGATGAATGAGTTCGCTTTAGCACCGCGGTAGGAGAGTTTCTGCGCACCGAGTTCAGCAACTCAAAGCTGTTCTTGGTTGGAACAGCAGTATCGATCTCCACCATTAGAGTTGGAGGAGTAAGTCCAGAGGGGGAGTTGCCCCCAGCCTTCTTCACTCGGCGCCAGTAGCGACGTCGGGCATGTCGTGCTGATGGAGTTGTTTCAGCTATAGGGGTGACCTCCTCATGCCCCCTGTGTTGGTCAGAATATACCGGTACCAGCTTTTTAAAGATCGACGTCCGTTGAGCGGGGACGGCCAACTTGTCAGAAGCGGACTTCTGAACATGGGAAGCAACCTTGGTGATTTTGCCAGGAATGGGAGTTGGGATGGCTATCCGTTTCGGGATAACGCCTTCTGGTATGGCAGGCTTCTTCATGAGCCTGTTAGAGCTCTGGCCTAGTCCGTTAAAAACTGAAGCAGTGGAGTTGGACGACCCGTTGAGAGGGGTTGCGGCAGTGGTAAGTCGATCGAAGACCGACTTCTTTGGAGCTTCTTGCGATGTTATTGGGGCATTGAAGCTTATCAATGGGAGCATAGTCCCGAAGAACAATCCAGCGGTGGCCTGAGTTACTTGCTCCACTGGCATCTTGAAAAGGGAGGCCGCTTGGGGCCCATAAGTCACTCCCCCAGTAATGACGGAGCGAGAGTTGTTGCTGCAGGCGATGCAGTTCGAAGCCATTGATCTTCTGTTTTCTGCACGGAGCAAGACACCAAATCTTAGTACCTTGAATCCACAGGCAATCACAGCAAACCGCGATTTGTTCGCGAACACGACACACGAAGTGTGGAGTGGAAAGAGGAAGAGGTCCCACCGGGCGTGCCAGAATCTGTTCCCCTCCGAACGGCGGCCTACGACGTTAGGACGTCCGTGCCTGAGGTTCGGGGCAGATGCTATTTGGTTTTATCCGTCCACCTCTCCGAAGATGCCAAGTTGATTTATGGCACCGTGTATCGGAGGTTTAGACGGATGCGGCCGATGTAGCAGACTTTGTCAGATTCCCCCTCGCTTGAGGGGTTTTTGATTGTGGGGACGCTCTTCCCTGCAGGCGCAAGCCCCTGCAGTTAATTACGCTACCGCATCGCGGTAACAACTTTCTCCTTCTCCAGAATTTCACTTCGTGTCGTGTGTGTTTGTTTTGTTTGTGGTTGCCCGTGGATTGTATACGGAGACTGAATAATGCCGTCGCCCGTAGGACGTGGATTAGTCCAAATCCGTTTTTACTTAGATTTGGGTTTGGTGTTTTTAGTTTAAGGATACGTTAGTCGCGTTGCGGCTAAGATCAACTTAAACATTCGTTAAGGATACGTTAGTCTTGTTTGAGACTAAGATCAACTTAACGTGATCGTTTAGATCCGAAAAAAAAAAGAGCGTTTGGGCTCTATTGTTCCAGTTTGGGAGATTCATAGTCCAATTTGGGACTAAAGTCTGTTTGGAGGATACGTTAGCTATTTTTGAGGCTAAGATCGACTCAAACGTTTGTTAAGAATACGTTAGTCCAATTTGAGACTAAGATCAACTTAACGGGACCGTTTAGATCCGACAAAAGAGCATTTGGGCTCTATTGTGCCAGTTTAGGGACGTGGTAGTCCATATTCCAGTTTAGGGACGTGGTGGTCCAAAATTTAGTTTAGGGACGTCTCGGTCCGATATTAGTTTAAGGACGTCTCGGTCCGATATTAGTTTAGGGACGTTTCGGTCCACGAGTTTAAGGACCCCGCAGTCCGTATCGATGTGTGGTCGTTGGGACCCGTCACCTCTTTGACGTCGTTGAGGAATTACAACGACGGATGTCAAAGGAGTTCGGAGATGTACCCTCGAACCGGATGTAAATTGATTTAGAAGAGCAATTTTGCTCAGTCAATTTAATTTAAGGACTTATGGCCAAAATTGGGCTAAGTCCAGTTGAAATGTTCAACATTTTATTTGGTTTTGCATTGCATTTCTTTTTTTTATTTTTATTTGGGCCTTGCCCAGAAATGATGCAGAGCATCAATTTGTTTTGGGCTCTGCCCTTTTAGGAATGATGCAAGGCATCAATTTTATTTGGGCTCTGCCCTTGTATAAAGGATGCAAAGCATCAATTTATTTGGGCTCTGCCCATTTATTGCCTTGCAATTTAATTAGGCCTACTAGGTCTTTTTGGTTTGGGCCTGGCCTTTTAGAAAATGCATTGCATTTATCAAGCGCTTTGCGCCAATCAAAAAGCACAACAGTGCAAATTCATAAGTGCAAAGCACTATTAATTTGAGAATCTTTTAGATTCAAGAACCAGTGGTTCATAAAAGAAGTGCAAAGCACTATTTAATTTCTTGATCTAATTTAGATTAAAGAAAAAACAAGTTTTTTTTTTTTATTTCAAAAACCAAAGGTTCATAAAAGTGCAAAGCACTATCTTTTTTTTATTTCTGTTTTTCTTGTTTTAAAGAACCAGTGGTTCATAAGAAGTGCAAAGCACTATTAATTTAAGAACCTTTTAGGTTCAAGAACTGATGGTTCATAAAACAAGTGCAAGGCACTATTTGATTTATTTCTAAGAAAAAACAAGTTTTTCTTGTTTTTCTTATCTCAGAGAACCAAAGGTTCATAAAAGTGCAAAGCACTATTTTATTTTATTTATTTTTATTAAAGATCATTGATCTTGTTTTTTAGATCTATGATCTGTTCATAAGAGAAATTTCTCTTCTTTTAAAGGTTTTTACCTTTTTTTTTTATTCTTCAAGAGTTCTCAAGAGTTCTCTTCTTTCTTTTTTTTTTAGCAAGATGTTGATGATTTTTAATTAAGGTCTGGGGTCCTTTTTATAGTGCCCATAAATTAGTTAAATTTGTTAAAGAAATCTTTCTCTGAGTGATTTTGGGAATTTTCCCCACCGTTGGATCAAAATCCAAGGGCTTCTGCTTTGCAGAAGAAAATCTTCTTAATTTAACAAGAACAGAAAAGATTTCTTAAATCTTTTAATTCTGTTTGGCGCAGTGCCCCAGCGCGTGACACGTGTCACGCTGTGCTGACACGTGTCGCGCATTTTTTTTTTTTTTTTACGCGCTGCGCAGCGCTGACACGTGTCGCGCAGTGCGCGCATTTTTTTTTTTTTCTTTTTACGCGTCGCGCAGCGCGCAGTTGCGCTGCGCTGACACGTGTCGCGCAGCGCGCGCATTTTTTTTTTTTTTTTTTTTTTTTTTACGCGCTGCGCAGCGCACAGTTGCGCTGCGCTGACACGTGTCGCGCAGCGCGCAGTTGCGCTGCGCTGACACGTGTCGCGCAGCGCGCACCTGCGCTGCGCGCGCAAAAATTATTATTTTTTTTTTTTTTTCCTTTTTACGCGCTGCGCAGCGCACAGTTGCGCTGCGCTGACACGTGTCGCGCAGCGCGCAACTCCGCTGCGCGCGCATTTTTTTTTTTTTTTTTTTTTTTTTAGAGCTTTGCTCTGATTGGAGAAAGAACAGAAGCATTGCTTCTTTTTCCACCTTGGAATTTGAACAGAGCTTTGCTCTGATTGGGGTAAACAATTACGTTAAAGGTTTTTCGCCAAAAACCAATCGTAGCCCTCCGTCATTTCTTACAGGTATTATTTAGCATTCATGCTGTGTATGTTGACCTCTGTCAAGGCACAGTGCTTGGTAGCTGGGTAATACTTGTTTGTTGCATAGATATGCGATTATTTAGGACAGTCGCACGGTTATGTTGACCTCTGTCAAGGGCTTGTGCGGGTAGCTCTAAGTTAATCCAGGACAATGACGGGTTGAAATTGACTTACGACTTATGATATGTTGACCTCTGTCAAGATCATAAGCCGCTTGGGGTAAAAACTATATCGGGAGTTTCAAACATACAGGAAACTTGCTAAGCATGTGTATACTTTCTGGAATGCGGTGACTTGAGTGGATTCCATCAAGTTATCATGCGATGATAGTTGGATCCCGATTCCTACTGATGAGTATGTTTACTTCTCGGGTGATTTTAGATGATCCCGACTAATTCTCCTTTTGGGTTTGGAGGAGAATTCGAGAAAACAGTGGGAGACATCCTGATTAAATAAATAAATAACCAATCTAATCTATGTTAGAGTGCACGCTGAGTGTTTCTTTTCTCTCTCTCTTTGGCAGCTATCTTGACCCGTCCTAAACTAAAACTCATTAACCAAGTTAACCAAACCTTCTTAAAAACACATTGGTTTTTGGATTTTCAGAGTCGCATATATCGTTGTCGCTCCTATATTACCCTTTGCATTTCTCCGGAACATTCCGTATCACTACGAAGGTCCACATTTATTGGATATGCCATCGTATAGTTACATACAAACTCGAAAAAACTTATTTAAGATTCGAGCATGGTTTCCGGTTCTGGAGAAATAGAATAGGACTATTCATTTGTCTTTTCCCTTTACCTTCTCTCAGGTTGCGAGGGCTCCTGGTATCTAGGAGAGTACACCTATTGCGCTTATTGGATAGTCTTCTTCCAAACCATAGGCAGGTGTCGAAAGGTAGGGAAAGAAGAAAAACAGTTAGCCTAAGTGCGGCGTACAGAAGATAATAAGTAAAGACATATAAAGGGATTAGAAAGAGGGAAAAAGGATATTGCGACTGCTATCATTCACGAAGAAACTGTGTATATCATCGCCACTCCTACTTCACCTTTGCATTTCTCCGGAATACTCCGTATCACTACGAAGATCCACATTTATTGGATACGCTATCGTATAGTTACATATGAACTCGAAAGAACTTGTTCCAGTTCGAGAATGGTTTCCGGTTCAGGAGAAATCAAATAGGATTATTCGGGTTGTCTTTTCTCTTTACCTTCTCTCAGGTTGCGAGAGCTCCTAATATTAGGAGAGTACACCTATTACGCTTATTGGATAGTCTTCTTTCAAACCATAGGCTGATGCCGAAAGGTATGGAAGGAAGAAAACCATTTAGCGTAAGTACGGTATACTGAAGATAATAAGTAAAGACATATAAAGGGATTGAAGAGATGGCAAAGAAATATACGGTTATAGTCATGAATCAGGATAGTGGAAGAGGCATTACTAGGAATGTAAGGTTCCTAGGCACACTAAGGAGGTCTCACAAGGTATCAATCATGCCAATTTCAAATTTTACGGTACCGAGAAACCCTAGACTAGATCGTTAACTAGATTTTAGGCGAAATAAGAAACTAGTTAACAACTTAACTATGAGTTAACGGAAAATACAACCTTTGTAGATCCGGTCCTCCACCTCCATGGCTCCGTGATGAAGTCTCCTCGCTGCGATCATCGGATCCCGGGCTCTAGCGTCGGCTTCATCGGAGAAATGGACGGGCTAGGTCGTCGACTACGATGCCGAAGATGATCTACGTCGAGGCAACACAAGATCAAGCTCCCACTTCACCAAGTCACAAAACTTGTGAAGAAAACACCCTATACTACTTGGCAAGAGGTAGAGGATGAAGAAATAGGAAGTGGGTTCACTTTAGAATTGGATTTCTCACTCTTTTTCTCAAGTTGCCATTGATGGAGGCAAGCTTTTTTTCTTCAAGAAGAAGAAGATGAAGATGAAGTATGTTATGATAAGTATTACCAAAATAAAAATAAAATGAATACTTATCATAAACCAACCATGGTCAAGTGTAGAGAATGAACTAGGGTTAAGTGGAATGGTTAGGGTTAAGCATGAGACAAAATGGTCACTTAGTCAAAGCTTCATGAAGCTTCAATATACAAACAAAGAAAGCCGCCATTTTCTCTTTATGCTTATTATTTTCCAAAAAGAATAAATAAATAAATAAATGAATAAGAAAACAAAACCCTAACCATTCATATAACTATGGTTTAATCTTTACACAAACCCAAGGTAGCATGCATCATCAAACATGATACAAACTTGTGCACAAAAATATATCACATATACAATGTGCACAAACAAGTGAGAAAAACCATTTAAAGTGAACCAATACTAGTTAATGCAAAGTAATATATCAAATATATAATTATGCATTAAATCATTAAATCAACACTTGATTTAACGATCCGGTCATATCGCATGTGACCGACTAATATCCAATGTATCGGTTTATCGAATCAATCATTGATTCGATAACTAGGTTATATCGCATACAACCAATCGATACATTCATCGCGAGAATAGAATACGGTATCACATACATGCATTATTCTCGGTCCCGCACATATCTCATATGCGCTCCTATTTCGTTTCGCTTGAGCCAGGAAACCTCTGTGTAGGACTCTAAAGACTCGTCAATACGCCGGCAGCAGATGATGATCATATCAAACACCCACAAGCCGCAAGCGGTCTGCTAAACGTAATGGCCACCCAGGTATTGAGCGATCAGAAGATCGACGAGCAAGCCCGCTCACACTCCTGTGAATCCAACCAGTAACACTTACCGTACAGTCCGGTCTCGTCGTCTGATATGTCGCATATCTCGCCTAGGGGTGGTAAACGTCAGACCCCAATAGCTCGATAAGTCGTGTCGATATGAGGTCTATAACAATTTGAGAAACTACTGGTAACACTTACCAGTAAATCTCAGCAACCCTGGCCAGGGATTTCCGGTTATAGCCAATCAAACACAGCGCAACATCAACCCCCTATACCGGGAGAGACGAATCCCCTCCTATCGCTCATTGCCTCCATGTGATTCGGGACTGTACCCAAAAACCACCGTTTTGCACGCCCTCTTGGACGTGGTAAGGTGGAAATCAAAGCACAGTGGGAACCACACAAGACTCTATGACGATCTCGGGTCAACAGACTACTCTGTACCAGTGTCACCTGAGAACTGCCATCTGACGTAAGGTATAATACCATCTGGGAGTTCTCGGCGAGTCCGTCCAGTGTACCCAGTCTCCACTGAGCACCCGTACATCATCTCCGATGTCAAACACCAATGGATATGGGATCATCCATCGCCCATCTGTATGGGTCGAGAAGGTATACGCTAGTCTACTCTGGTATATCGATGCCCCGTCTCGATACACCCACGACTAGGGACCTTGAAGGATGTACTTATGGACTACTATGTCCCCACTAGTATGATCTGCATCACAGTCCAGGTAGTCAAGTACACATCCTAAGGGCTTTACCAACATGTAACAGAGAGACAATCAGTGTACACGTTAAGGTAAAGATCAACCAGATAGCATACTATCATATCGAGCAAGAAAGTCCTCCCTATGTATGTCCAAGCATCCACTACAATATACATCCTATGTATAGTAATGGCCTCTAGGGCATACATATAACTAACAATCTCCCACTTGCACTAGGGCCATCTAATAGCAGTGGTTGCAGTATCTCATACTCAACCATCCCATAAAAGTCTCTCTCTGGGAAAAGGCCTTCGTGAGTGGATCCGCCGTGTTGTCCTCTGAGTCTGTTCTCCTAACCTCGATCATCCTGGAGATCAAACATCTCCATGATCAGGTGATACTGCCATAGATTATGTCTGGGTCACTGATGGGACCATGTTCCCCGGGCCAAAGCCACAGTTCCATTGTCACACAATGGTAGGGACCTAGTTCATCTCATGAACCAATATACACCCAAACATCCTCTTTGGTAGCATCTTAAGTAGCGATGTATCCTGCCTTTATCGTCTAGTATGTCATGGTATCTAGCTTGGAACTCTTCCAACATACCGTCCCTCGATAGAGGGTAACGACAATGCCTGTGACTGACATTCAGTCGTCTTTATCACCCTGGAACCCTTCCAGTGATTCTCCCCAGGATCAATCGATACCATCTCACTACATTTAGTGAGAATCCTAACATCCATTTAGATCTATCTCATAGATCCAAAACCCAGGATTTAGTAGGTAACACATTTTGATCCTATATGGAGAATCATTGTGATAAGCGGAGATTGACCGAGCGTAGCATAGGAAACTCCTTCCCTATCAAGAGTATGTCATCCACGTACTCTACGAGGATCGCCACCATACTCCCTACTACCTTTTTGTTTATACAAGGTTCATCTACCATTTTGATGATGTCAAACTCTTTGACAAATCCATCAAAACAGATGTTCCAACTCCGCGATGCCTGCTTTATCAAATAAAACATCTTACACACGTTTCCGCTGCTCCCACTGTCTACGAGGCCCTCTGGCTGTGTACTTATAGACTCCCTCTTCTAAAACATCATTTAGAAAAGCTGTCATGACACCCAACCACCAGATATCGTAGTCATGGTATGTAGCCGTGACAAGTAGGATCTGGATGGACTTAAGCATAGCCACTGGAAAAGGTTTCATCATTATCCACGCCTGGTCGATGACGAAAACCTTTAACAGTCTAGCTTTGAAAGTCTCAACTTTTCCATCTACACCAAGTAATCTTCTCAAGATATACTTGCTCCTGATGGGAATTTAACCCTTCAGATATAGCAACTAAAGTCCATACTTTGTTGGTGTATAAGGATTCCATCTCAGATCGATAAACATCCAGCCATTCTTACAGAGTCTCACTCCTGATGGCCAGCTCGAAACTAGTTGGGTCATCATCTCATGATGCAATCCTCGCTCCCACTGTCATCAAGAAACCGAAGTATCTCTCAGGCAGGTGAGGAACCCTACCAGATCGGCGAAGAGGCTGAGGTTCGTTGGCTTCTACTGAATCCTTTGGTTGTACCAAATCATCTGCTATAGTTTGCATAGCTGGAACCTTTCCAGTTCTACATTACAGACCTTGCCTCGAGCTTGTCCAGATTTTGCTTTTAGACATAGGCCGGACAACCCCAAATCTTAACTAACTTAATAAATGGGCTCTTCCCTTTCCATATCTCATATGGAGTGGTAGGCAACTAATTTGATTCGAACCCTATTCAATAGGTATGCAACTTCTTAAGTGCATAACTCCTAAAAGGAAATAGGAATCTCAGTAGTATTCATCATAGAGCACACCTTATCATATAGGGTGTGATTGCTCCGCCCCGATATACCATCGTGCTATGGTGTATACGGAGGAATAATGCTGAGAGAGAATCTCATTCTCCTTTAGAATAGTCCAGGAATTCCATGCACAAGTATTCTCCTCCCTGATCTCATCATAGGACATAATACTTATACTCGTATTTTGGTTCTCTACTTCTCGCTTATATTCTGTGAATATCTCAAAAGGTTCGGACTCATGTTTCAACAGGAACATATGACTGAATCTTGAGAGATTATCAGAGAATATAATGAAGTATAAAGAACCAGTCCTGGCATGTGTAGACAGGAGACCTTACATACATCATCATGTATCAGTCCCAAGAGTTCATTAACTCTTTCTCTGTTTCCAATAAACAGAGCTATGGTCATCTTATCTTTGTGACATGACTGGCAAGTTTCACAAGATATAAATTCAAACTGATTTAAATATGCATCTATATGTAACTTCAGCCAGTCGGGTCGCATTGATATGACCTAGTCTACAATGCCTCAAGAAGGATCCGTTCATGTCTGAACTCTTCCTCTTGTGTGTGTTCCGTATACTAAGAACTGTTGTTTGATTTAGAACATCAATGCTTTTAGATAACGTGCCTGAACCAATCAACTTTTGATATAGGAAATGTTCAAAACATTATCCAACAATACAAAATTTTACCGTTTCTTTACTAATAAAGAGACAGATATGATTTTGTATATCAGGTTCGGTATCTAATAACATTCGTTCAGAATCAATGTATTGATAATACAGGGTGACAGTGACCAACAGACTTGGCTGCAACACTTGCCCCGTTTTCTGCCTCATGAAACTTATCACCCGTACTCAGTTTTTCTACATTTTTGTAGCCCTATGTAACAGATTACATATCTCGGATCCTGATCCGGTATATACCCAGGATGCGGAGGATACTGAGAAACGGTTCTTTGTAATGAACACACCCGAAGATGATGCATCAACATGCACTCTCTTCATTTAGGCGGCACGGGAATTCTGGTAATCCCCAATTTCCTGCTCTGTCTTATAACAATTATAAGTTGGAGCGGGACCAACGTTCCCCAGCTCGGTATAACAAGCAGGTTCGGTCAATATCCGTATTATTATCTTGATTAAGGCGTGACATGGTCGCTACCAGGAGAGAGAGAGAAGAAAACACTCAGCGTGCGCTCTTGCAAGAATAGATTGGTTATTATTTTATCTAATCAGGATGGCTCCCACTGTTTTTATCAAATCTTTCTTCAAACCCTAAAAGGAAAGACTAGCCGGGATTAATTACACACTACAAGTTCGCCAATCTTTCAGCCAGGCCAGTGTCGGTACTTTGAGGGAGGTCCCCCGTGCTTTCGCACGAACCTAATTAATGTAAACCTCGTTTTCCCAGAGGCGTAACCCCGTTAACACCTTTCTAGACACCTACTTGATCGGCTAATTGTAATGTATAAAACTCTCCCAGGAGTAACAATTACTCGCAGTGGGTATCGGGATCCAACTATCTCATAGAAGGTATGCAATCTTATTGCAAATTTCAACACTTGAAATTCCCGATAATTTTGCCCCTAACCTCCTATGACCTTGACAAAGGCCAACAAACCATAAGATGCTAGTCAAGTTCAACCCGTCATTTCCTGATTGAATTAAACCCACCCGCACGATCCTTGACAAAGGCCAACAAGGTCGCACGACTACCCTAACCCAATCTGCATCATATGCATAAGCAGATAAGCACCAGTTAGCTACCGCACACTGCGCCTTGACAAAGGCCAACAAACTCAGCACGAATACTAACTACTACTTATCTGAAATGACGGAGGGCTACGACAGGTTTTTCTGAAAACCCATTGCGTAATGAACTTGATATCGTTGTAGGATCGAATGAATTTTGAAATGGAGTGTTTTTGAGGCTTTTCTAGTTTTGCTAAAGGAGTCACTCCCGGTGAAGGGATCGTCGGTCCTTTCCTCGTCGAATGAGGTGCGGGATATATCATATATATCACTGTGCAAAGCAAAAACTCTTAAAAGCAATCAAAAGACAAACCGAGTGTGTAGCATCTGCCAGTTATTGCTAAAGGAGTCACTCCCGGTGAAGGGATCTCGGTCCTTTCCTCATCGAATAAGGTGCAGGATATATCGTATATACCGCTATGCAAAGCAAGAACTGTAGCTACCTGTTTTATTTTTGAAATTCGATTCTACAACATCTTAGGTTTCTTTTATTTCGTTAATCATATTAATGAAGTCCCATCATTTAAGTACCTAAATATCACAGATAAATACGACGTACACTTATGCCATCCGCATTCGCCTCGATGTCCCCTCGTGCACCGTTAGATTAGGTAACTAACGACAGAGCGGGGCAGGGCTAGCGCGGGTGTAAAACATAAGTAACGTCTATATAATATATCATATGTACTATATATTGTATCTATCACAGAACATATCACATGATCACATCACAGATATCGCAGCAGAAGAAACATATGAAATATTGGATATACTAGGACGTCCGTGTTTTCAATACGAGCCAGTACAAAACACGGATTCCACGGTCGTGATGAATAGCCAAACCCACACCCCTAGACCCCTACGAGAGCGGCAAGCAACCCTACCAATTCTAGAGTTAGGAGACCCGGACTCGACTCCTTGAGTTGGTCTCCCACTGGACTCCAGAACCCGGTTACTTGTGCTCCCCTCCTTGGGTCTATCCTAGTGCGGAAAAGTAAATAATATACAAACGGTGACATCTTCCGCAACCTGGAAGTGCCCCAATAAAAGAATATTACATACAAGTTTTTACATGAATGAAAATGAAAAACACTCATCTCACATAAAAAACCCCGGCTATTCAAACACGACGATCCAATATAACATATCCAGCAACACATAACATCACATGTCATCAACGTAAGTAAATATGCCCATCCCAATTGTCGTTGACATATAGCAACGAAACCGGCGATATCACATATTACACTTACGGTCACAGAAAAGAAAGTGTAAAACTACAACAGTTGGAATCCGCAACCTCCTTAGACATCACATGCCTAATCAAATGAATTACTTAGACATCACATACCTAACAATTATAAACCCCGCATTTTAGTCTCATTATTGAAAACACTTTTCAATATCAAGTCGGGCAATTCAACAAGATTCTCGACATCCTGATCGAATGCTCGTCGCAAATTTTAGTAGGCGGCCGCACCCCCGACGCCGTCGACGAAGTGCACCAAGGCGGAACACCGCTACCGCGAGCACCCGAACGGATGCTTTCGGCGACGGGGTTCTCCTACAGTCACTTGGTCGGGGCTAAGAGATGTAGCTGTCTATTAAGTTTAACCGGCGAGTATCCGCGTACACTACGTGATTGCGATGGACTTTTGATCACATCAAAATTACATGGCAACCGATCAAGTGAGACTAAACTGCTATGTTTATAACATTCATTCAGTTATCTCATAACTATTTGTGAATTCCAATTATTGTATCCCATTCCGGATAAATAGAAAATGTCAAACTTTCCGATCGAACAATCGAACACCCAAGTTTTCCCGAAACAGCTCAACGCATGAAATAAGTCTAAAAACATTCAGTTCGTGCATCAGTACCAACGGTCCAGCCGTAGAAGGGTCAAGCCAACGCCTCACATGTGGCACGCCGTACTGCCCCAAACCCGAAGGTTCAAAGGGCAGTTCAAGACGGTCACATAATCGAGTTAAGGTTTGTTGTCTTCTAGAGGGACCATCGCGTTACTTGCACTACTCAGAACGTCCTTAAACCACAGAAAAATTCAACAATTGGAAATTTTCCGGCAGGGGAAAGATTGGGTATTTACATCCGGTCGAACTTTTTAATATCTTCTAAAATTATCCGGAAAAAAAAAACATAGACAAAATTTGATAATCCGATCGAATCTTCGATTCCCAATACAACCCCAAAATACTCAACTGTTTACTGCATATTAAAAATTCCCAGAAAACTCAGCATCATAAAATAGGAATTACTGTGCAAATAGAGGAGGCAAGTCCCATCAATTGGCCGCGGAACCGCCGCAGAAGCTAGGCTTCTGCCGCGGTTCCGCCGCGCAATAAACACATCATGGGGTAATTTTTGCATCGTAATTCTTATAATTCCCTGCTGAATTTTTTAAGCATTTTTAATTTAGAAAAAACCCAGTTTTTGAAAAAAGTCCAGAGAGCAATTTGGGTTTAGGGTTTCGGTTCGATCGGACTTCAAATATCGTCTACACTTCGCCTAAGGCTCTAGCTAGGCTCTGATACCACTGTAGGGTTCCTAGGCACACTAAGGAGGTCTCACAAGGCATCAACCATGCCAATTTCAAATTTTACGGTGCCGAGAAACCCTAGACTAGATCGTTAACTAGATTTTAGGCGACACAAGAAACTAGTTAACAACTTAACTATGAGTTAACGGAAAATACAACCTTTGTAGATCCGGTCCTCCACCTCCATGGCTCCGTGATGAAGTCTCCTCGCTGCGATCATCGGATCCCGGGCTCTAGCGTCGGCTTCATCGGAGAAATGGACGGGCTAGGTCGTCGACTACGATGCCGAAGATGATCTACGTCGAGGCAACACAAGATCAAGCTCCCACTTCACCAAGTCACAAAACTTGTGAAGAAAACACCCTATACTACTTGGCAAGAGGTAGAGGATAAAGAAATAGGAAGTGGGTTCACTTTAGAATTGGATTTCTCACTCTTTTTCTCAAGTTGCCATTGATGGAGGCAAGCTTTTTTTCTTCAAGAAGAAGAAGATGAAGATGAAGTATGTTATGATAAGTATTACCAAAATAAAAATAAAATGAATACTTATCATAAACCAACCATGGTCAAGTGTAGAGAATGAACTAGGGTTAAGTGGAATGGTTAGGGTTAAGCATGAGACAAAATGGTCACTTAGTCAAAGCTTCATGAAGCTTCAATATACAAACAAAGAAAGCCACCATTTTCTCTTTATGCTTATTATTTTCCAAAAAGAATAAATAAATAAATAAATAAGAAAACAAAACCCTAACCATTCATATAACCATGGTTTAATCTTTACACAAACCCAAGGTAGCATGCATCATCAAACATGATACAAACTTGTGCACAAAAATATATCACATATACAATGTGCACAAACAAGTGAGAAAAACCATTTAAAGTGAACAAATACTAGTTAATGCAAAGTAATATATCAAATATATAATTATGCATTAAATCATTAAATCAACACTTGATTTAACGATCCGGTCATATCGCATGTGACCGACTAATATCCAATGTATCGGTTTATCGAATCAATCCTTGATTCGATAACTAGGTTATATCGCATACAACCAATCGATACATTCATCGCGAGAATAGAATACGGTATCACATACACGCATTATTCTCGGTCCCGCACATATCTCATATGCGCTCCTATTTCGTTTCGCTTGAGCCAGGAAACCTCTGTGTAGGACTCTAAAGACTCGTCAATACGCCGGCAGCAGATGATGATCATATCAAACACCCGCAAGCCGCAAGCGGTCTGCTAAACCTAACGGCCATCCGGGTATTGAGCGATCAGAAGATCGACGAGCAAGCCCGCTCACACTCCTGTGAATCCAACCAGTAACACTTACCATACAGTCTGATCTCGTCGTCTGATATGTCGCATATCTCGCCTAGGGGTGGTAAACGTCAGACCCCAATAGCTCGATAAGTCGTGTCGATATGAGGTCTATAACAATTTGAGAAACTACTGGTAACACTTACCAGTAAATCTCAGCAACCCTGGCAAGGGATTTCCGATTATAGCCAATCGAACACAGCGCAACATCAACCCTCTATACCGGGAGAGACGAATCCCCTCCTATCGCTCATTGCCTCCATGTGATTCGGGACTGTACCCAAAAACCACCGTTTTGCACGCCCTCTTGGACGTGGTAAGGTGGAAATCAAAGCACAGTGGGAACCACACAAGACTCTATGACGATCTCGGGTCAACAGACTACTCTGTACCAGTGTCACCTGAGAACTGCCATCTAACGTAAAGTATAATACCATCTGGGAGTTCTCGGCGAGTCCGTCCAGTGTACCCAGTCTCCACTGAGCACCCGTACATCATCTCCGATGTCAAACACCAATGGATATGGGATCATCCATCGTCCATCTGTATGGGTCGAGAAGGTATACGCTAGTCTACTCTGGTATATCGATGCCCCGTCTCGATACACCCACGACTAGGGACCTTGAAGGATGTACTTATGGACTACCATATCCCCACTAGTATGATCTGCATCACAGTTCAGGTAGTCAAGTACACATCCTAAGGGTTTTACCAACATGTAACAGAGAGACAATCAGTGTACACGTTAAGGTAAAGATCAACCAGATAGCATACTATCATATCGAGCAAGAAGGTCCTCCCTATGTATGTCCAAGCATCCACTACAATATACATCCTATGTATAGTAATGGCCTCTAGAGCATACATATAACTAACAAGGAATACCCGGATACCCCTCCGAAACATTTTCATGTTTCAATTTCACTGTGCGTTGTTAATTGAAAACTGATTTTCCATTTAGATTCTGACTCCGGGATATGTATTTACCAGTTTTGATTCACACATATGTATAGCGTTACAGATGATGAGTGGGAGTAGAATATTGGGAATTATGTGATTATATCTTCATTATATCGAAATTCTTTGTAATTGGTGATATTTGAGGAAATCACCTGGGTTTTGCCTGACGACAAATATTTGGTTTTAAATATCCGATGTTATGCACCAATTTCAAACTGATATATCTGTACGTTTATTTTATAAAGTGAGATATAACTTTTTGAAATTATGTCTGTGACATTTACCTATATCAGTTGGTGATTAGATAATGAGCATTCAACAGAGGTGTAATTCCTATTAACCATAATACAGTTTTCAATCTATGACCACAGGGTTTGAGTTATTAAACTCAGGGGACTTATACAAAGTTTTGCATGTTGTCCAGTGTCCATTAGGATAAAGGGGTTGGTACTCATACTATAGTCTGTATACTTATAACTTCTCTGTTTTTAGATAAGTATTTCGTAGAAATACATGGTCCAAGTTTTGAGAAGTCCGTATAAGAATAAAGTAGAGAACCATGTGTTGCAATGTATCAGGATTCTTCAAGGTGATCGAAGATGTAGATACTTGTGTTAGGTATTCCGTTGATAGTAATGGTTTTGAGAACTTGCTTCTCTTTCAGGTTACTCATATGTGAATGCACTCCTAGATAGGTAATGTTGATTGGCCTCCTTCCATTTGGTTAATATGCACTGGAAACAGCTGCATGATTTGAATATGGTTACAATTAAATCAGTGCCTATGTTTCTATAGTGGATATAGAATGGATCGTACATTAACGATGTTAATGTATATAGAGTTGTCTGGCATATGCTTAAAACTAGAATCTGAACAAATTCAAGGCATACTTCAATGATGGCAGTTTGTAGGTTATCCCAGGCTTTGACGAGGGTTAACATTCTACTATCTGCAAGATCAATAGTTATATTGTTCTTAACTCGCCACCAGTTTTAGTAAAATGGATTCTTTTCAGAAAATATTAGTGGGAATATGGTAGAACTGAAAGTGATTCCAGAACCACAAACGGTTACTGAAAATTTAGTAGGACCTAATTTGATATTCCATTAGCCACTCCGCAGATTTGGTGGGTAACCTCAGACACCTAAAAGATACTTCGGTCTCCTCAAGGACGGTGATAGGGAGGTTCTTGTTTACCCAAACTTGTCACTACTGTTGTCTAGACTATGAGATCCGGCATGAGTATGAGTATAGCGTCGTTCTAAACTAGCATTAGAAGTACACGTCTATATGACTCTGCCAGAGAGTTGTTATAGTCAGTGGGAGCAGTGGAAGCATGGTGGGAAAGTAGCTTATGTCTATTTATAGACTAAAGCAAGTATAGCGGAGATAGATTGTCTATTTTTGATGTGACAGTCATAGAGTTTGACTTCATCAGAATAAGATATGGATCTGATAAGAAGGTAGTAGGGTGTGATGTCCTGATATTTGGATGACATGCACTAAATAGGAAGAGATCTTCCTATACTACGATCGGTTATACTCTGGTTGTCACAAAGGGTTTCTCCACATAGGATCTGGATAAAATATCGGGATTTTGGTTACTAGATCTATGGTTTTAGATCTAGATTTGGGAAGTGTCCCAATTTGGGTATTTTGACTTTATTCTAAAAGTGCTTTAGAATGGATGACTCCTGGCATGGTTGTGTACCTGCAGGTGATGGAGTCACCCTCTCTAAAAAATGTCTTACAGACTAAAGGGGAGAGCGATTTGCATGATTGACATATCACCTGCTTAGGCAATCGAGTCAATCATGTAATGTCAAGTACCGCACCAGATATTATTTTGGCACTAGCTGCAATAAGTATATATATTAATCCAATCCTGAAGAAACGGAGGGAAGAAGTTTTGAACACAAGTGGATGTTCTTTGGTAATTGGTAACGATAGACTCCTTCAGGAGGCGGTTATCAGTTCAGGCTTCCAAGGTGATATGGATGATAGAGAGATTGTCTGAGTTATATTTTCCCTCTTTGGAGGGATGGTATGTTGGATAAGTGGTCCAAGCGGATACTGAGGAAGGCATGGCGCTGTGTACTTATTAAATTCAGTGGTTGATATAGTCTAAGAAGTTTGTTGGATTTGGAGTTCACTTGTAAACTAGGTCCCATCAGATATCCAGACAAATTCGAAGACAAGTATTACTCATTTCGGGAGATAGTTGTTCTCCACGAAGTTGAGATATAAAAAGATAAAAAAAAAGAAACATTGAAGCAGATTTACTCACTGAGGCTATTTTTCGAACGCAATAGTTTCACAAACGAGCTTTGAGAAACTGATTAGTAGAGGAGTTCGGTGTTCGGTATCACACGGGCTGTGAGTATGCGACACCGCAATAATTAGCCTTAAGTGCAAGTAGGATATTGTTGGCTATAGTGCCCTCAAGTCAATTATTATAATCGTAGGCACGCGATTAGATGATTGAGGGATGATCTATACGAGTAGAACAGTCTTACTCAAAATGATAGTATGCTATCTGGTTTATCTTTATCATCATGTACATGCTTTAGGTGGCATTACAGTTCACTATTACATGTTGATAGAACCCATATGATTCATGCTTGACTACCAGCGTTATGATGGCGATCATATACGTGAGAGCAGGGTGGTCTATATGCATATCCTTAAATATCTCTAGTCATGAGAGTATCGAGACTGGGCATCGATACTCCAGAGTAGACCAGTGTATATTGATCGAGACCCTGATGAGAAGCGGTGGCCGGTCTCACAAGCCATTGATATTAGTTGTTCACCTAAGATAGTATGCAGGTGCTCATTGGGTTATGAGTATACTGGACGGATTCGTCGGGAACCTACTAGTTGGTATTATACTTATTATCAGATAGCAGTTCCCACGTGGCATGTGTACAGATTAGTCTGTCGACCTGAGATCGTCATTTGTCTCGTGTGAGTTCCCATTATGCTTTGATTACTACCTTACCACGACTTAAATGAGTCATGCAAACATGTTTTAGTTGAATACAGTCCCGAGCCACATGGAGGCAGTGAGCGGATCGTCCGGGATTCGTCTCTCCCGGTATTGGGGGTTAATATCGCGCAGTGTTGGGTAGCCATCACCAGAAATCCTTGATCAAGATAGTCGAGAATTACTGATTTGGATCAGTAGTTTCTCAGTTTTTGATGGACTTCATACCGACACGAAATGTCGCGTTTTTAGGGGTCTGACTTTATCCACCTTTTTAGACTCGATATGCGATACTCTTAGACGAACAGACCGTACTATACGGATATTGTCACAGACATGCACGGTAGTGGTCAGGATGAGTTTGCTCGTCGGCCTTCATTTCGTTCAATACCTGGATAGCCGTTACGTACAGCTAGTGCCGCTGACGTACTTGTGGTTAAACCCACTGCCAGCGTACTGACGAGTCTTTAGAGTCCCACACAAAGGGTTTATCTGCTTCGAGCGAAACGATATAGAGGCCGTATGCTTTTACGGCAGTGTTCGATCATATACGTGCACTTGTGCACGTATCATTATTCGGACGGATAATACTGGTGGGCTTTGGTTTAAGCCGGATCCTAGTATTATATTGTTGGATTATTTTTTTCTCATTATATTCATATTTTTCGGAATATAGATGCGGGTATGTATATACGGATGAAATGCATTCTTGTAATTTATTACAAGATTGTTTTCTAGAAGATAACACCTCATTTGGTTTATTAACCATTTAGATTAAATGGTTAATTAAGGTGGAGAAATGAGCGTGCTTAGCTTTATTCAAGCATGCCCACTTAGTAACTCATGGTGGTGACTCATGTGGTGACTCATGGTGATGACTCATGAAACACTATTGTGGCATGCTTGATGTTTTGTTTTGAGTGTGAGATATTTGTTGTGAACTTGAGATATTTTCTTTAGTTGATAATCCCACTCTCACTTGCTCACAACACAAGCTTCATTTTCTTTAGCTGCTAAAGCTTCACACTCTCATCTCTCATGGCTTCTTCTTCCTCCACCCTAACCCTCTCATGTGTTGAGAAATCTAAGGTGTTTAGAGACAAAATTAATCCCTCATAAGACTCTACATCTTCTATGCTATCTATTTTAGCAAACTAGATACCCTAGTTACTTTGGTTAAACTCTCGGGTGGATCATCTTTGATGGAGGGAGACCGGCGACCAAACTTGATCATGATGGCCACTAGGAGTTTGGGAAGAGGTTAAAGACCGAAGGACAAGGATCATTCGGTATAACATCTCAACTCTCTTTTTATGCTTGCTAGTTTTAGGGTTAATGGTTGATCCGTATTCAGGGTTGCGGTAGTGCCGGTTTCGTAAAATTTTTGTTCTGTATTTGGCCACGGATTGATGGCCGGGGCACTGCCATAACCCAACAGAAATGAGTGACGTATCCCTTAAAAGATTCCTTGTTCCCGCTCTTTATGGTGAACAGGTAGTCGACTGTTCTCTTTTGCCGTTGATTCCCGACGAAGTGCTGAGGAATTGGGTGGCCAGCTCACCGAAGGTCGAGATGGAGCATGGTGTTAGTTCTCGGAACCAGTCCCGGCCAACCCGGATGAGGGTGGTGGAAAAATCTTGGCATTGGGCCGCGTCGGAGTTATCCTGGAAGCTCATGCCCGCCATAAAGGCGTCTAGGTGGTCCTTCGGGTCGGATTTCCCTTCGAAGAGGGCTACCTTGTCTGTTTGTTCCTGGACGAGACGTGCTCGGCCAGCAGGTCTTCCATAAAGGGTTTCGTCAACGAATCAGCCGAGTAATGGGCCCCTTCGCCGGATGTTGGACGTCCCAGTGTATGCCCTCGATTTTCTTCTCGAGGGCCTTGAGTCGGTGGTGGTAGCCTAGGGATTCTGCGCAGTCAGAGTGGTGACTGTCCCCGCTCCGGGTATGCGCCAGTGTGCAGCTTCGATTTCGCTCTATCAGATTTCTCAAATTCTCTAGCGAGGTCCTTCTTGAGTGGCACCGGCATTCGTCGTTCGCACGACCCCGGTGGAGGGGAGGTGTCGGTCATTCCTGGAAGCAGGCGAGGCGACCGATACCTCCTCGGGGGGTGAGAACGCACGGTGGGCATTGGAACGACGGCCCAGTCTTCCTTGGGATCGTGGCGTGGAGCTGTCTGACGCCCAGCGGTTCATGGGACCAGCCGCCGTGTATGGGTTAAGATGGCCGGAGTCGGCCCGCTGGCGCTCAATGGCGCTGTGACAAGGACGGGGTAGATCGAGGGCTTGAGCGTGCCCGTCCGTCCTTCGGCGGACGTCATTATCCCGGGAGGGGGAACTGCAGCCTGGTGGGTGTGGCCCGCTGCTTGGACGCGAACGAGGGCATCCACCAGCGACGTAAGCCTGTCTATCCGAGCGGATAAGACACCGATGGCGTTAGGAGGGGGAGGCTAGCCACTTCCGCTTCCGTTGTAGCGGCTCGTATTTGGATCGTTACAGTCATCGCTCGCCATTTGGATCGAGGGCGGATGATCAATTTTTGTTGGTGTAACAAGATAAGTCTTACGGTTTCCACAGACGGCGCCAATTGATGGAAGCCTTGATATCCTTCAGATGCTGTCCTCCGTCAATCTGTCACGAGCCTTGCTGGACGGTTGAAATTGGATTTAGAGGTTGCCTCCTTGAGTGTGTGGATCTCAATGGGTTGAGTTTGAGATGGAAGCCGAGCTATCTGCAAAAAAGTCCCGGGATGGGTGACCACCGTAGGACCCTCCGACGATCAAATTAGCCGAGAAATTTGAGCAGAGTAGCGGTTTATTAGGTTCAAATTTTCTTACCTGAGTCGTCTAAGAGAGGGGTTTTATAGTGGTCCCACGGAGCGAGCAGACGCAAAATCTTCGCCTTCGGTTACGCCCCTGACGTTACGCGTGCGTGAATGACGGAATCCCGTCATTAATGACGGGATACTCTCATTAATGGGGTGGATGCGCCAGCGTGGGACGCGGGACGTGGGGCGGCTGTTATCTCGCTTTAGCGAGATACGCGGAACCGTTGCAGAAGTGCTAGGGATCGGCGTTCCCGTTTGATCAGGAGAGCTGGGGAGGCTTAGCTCAGCGGATGGCTCGGAGACGAGCCGGGAGGTCGAGTAAGCTCATCTCTGCAATGGCTCAGAGGTGAGCGGGAGGCCGAGGAAGCTCGGCGTGTTTGGAGCTCGGAGGCGAGCAGGAGGCCGAGGAAGCTCGGCACGAGAGAAGTCTCGGAGGCGAGAAGACTGAGGAAGGTCGGAGACGAGCTGTTGATGAAGGTGGAATGTCTTTCAGGGGATCTCCCGAAAGGTCGGGGACCTCCCCCGAGAAGGGGCCCGGGGCTGTCCCCGATGCGGCTCATTTGTTTCATCCCCGTGGAATCCGGGACATGTCATCTGCCACGTGTCGTAATCCGGAAAGAAACCACTTGTGAGAATCATCAATAAGAATCTCAGCTAGCCCAAGGCTTTTACTCCTCTATAAATTTACTTCATTTGCTTCTAAATATCCTTTACCAGAGGCTTTACATCATCAATCAAATTTGTTAACACCCCCCACCCCACTCTTTTTTCCCTCCATTTCCTACTTTGAGTTCCTCTCTATTAAACTTGAGAAAATCACCGTGCATGGTTGTAATTAGCTTCATATATGTTTCTTTCTTTCTTCCTTTTTTCCCTTTTTTCAGTGCCAAAAAAAAAAGAAGAAAGCTTCATGCATGTTCCTTTCCCCTCTGTTTCAATGTTTTGGTTTCCCTATTTGTTTATTAGTTCAAATGACTCATTAGAAATGGGAGGCTTCAGGAAGTTTTATCGGCCTCATACAGCTAAGTGGAAACCAAATATATGGCATGATGCATTTTTCTTGACTCTAGTAACTAGCGATAAAAGAAAGCAATAGCATTAAGAATGAGAGTAATTGCAATCTTTATACTGATGGAGCGATAAGTTGGAATGAATATGACGCCAAAACATCTCCTAAATGCATATTTGGTAGGGGTTTTTCAACAAACAAAAAAGAAGAAAAAGAAAGAGTTACATTATTGCGAGTGACGCACCGGGCAGGGCAATGTAATTAGGAAAATAGGACTTAAAATATCTTTCCTTTATTATGCGGCAAAGTTGTTTAATTTGACGTGCCTTCTAGTGCTTTGTTGTATCGAGCTTAGCTATCGGCATGAAATGATAAGTTGCGTTATCTTCTTTTTAATAAAACACGATGCTTCCAATCTTTCTGTTTAAAAAGGAGAGTGAATGTGTTTTGTCGGGTTGAATTCATGCATGAATTATAGAACACTTATGATGTTTATTGAAGTGTGATCCATTAAGCAATCAATTGACCCGCCTTCTATTCTAGATTATATATATTAGCTGCTTTTCTTTGAAATGTGTTTTGTGAGCACCTCTGAAATCTTTCAATTACTTCTCTAAGGTCTATACTTGAATGGTTGAATAATTTTTAATACCTAACTATCAACTAAACATCTTTTACCGCTAAATAACTGATGGTGGTGGTTGTAAGCATGGCCTTTAACAAGCTGAACGAGATGAACTTTAGGTTGATCGGCTTGGTTCGATTATTTTAACGAGCTTAAAAACTTGTTCAAGCTTGGCTAATTTATTTGTTGAGCGAGCCTGAGCGAGATTTCACTCGAGCCTATTAATTTAAAATCAATAGCTACCGATAATTTCTAGAACGTAAAAAAACATATAAATGTTCAGAATTATTTTTGACCAGCTGAGCATGAGCAATATTGTTGTTATAACTAGACAAATGGGCTAGTGCTTGTTTAAAACCGTGTCGATATCTAGATTTTTTAGATATTTTAATGTAACAATATTTAATTAAATACTTATTATTATCTGAGTTTCGTAGTAGCATTGACGAGTTAATATTACTAGTAAATACTATATATATAAGCACGCCATAAACTATTCCAACGCACATGAGTCTTAAACGAGTTGAGCTTATACACGAGCCGGGCTTGAATAGGCTATGCTTATGTTTGTTTATTTTATTAAGTTTTAATTTATGTTTAAACTTGGCTTGGTTGAAATATCAAACGAGCTTTTATCGAGCCGATCCAATCCAAGCTTCCATACTTCAAGCTTTTTTTAATGGCCCTAGTGTAGGGATGTAAACAGAACGATAGGAAAGTAACGGATATAGATGCTAACATATCTATATCAGGTAGTTGTAGATGAATTCGATCGAGTACAGCTACAGGTAGTTATCGAAAATGAAATTTACTATCCGTATTTGGTAAAAGATGGATACGGATATAGACATGAAATGAATATTAGAAAAATGTATTGATAAAGTAAAAATTACTACTTTTGATATCAATTCAGATACAAACGGATATAGGTTTCACAATATCGGTATCCCATACCTATTAGCAGATGCTAATACGAATACTAACAGTTATCGGAAATGAAAATTACTAGCCGTCTTCGATAAAAATTTGACACGATGCATACGCATATGAAGTTAACTCGGATTACATGTAACTATTTGCATCCCTAGTAGAAAAAACTGCAATACCGAGAGGGAAACATTTACGAGGAACAAAATTTCCTCAGCAATGTGTACACTACCAAGAGAAATTTCCCTCTTGATAATATTCTCTTGGCAATGATCTAATTCTAAAAGGGAAAGAATACATTACCGAAGGAGAGTATACAAAGCTTAAATTTAATTGAGCCAAAACATAACAAGGAAAACGTTGATATATCGATCCCTCGGCAATGTTTCCCTCCCTATTTCTTTAGTTACTGATGCGACTATTGCCAAGAGATATATCTCTCAGTAATATTTCTCTCGTTATGTTTTGGGCCAATTAAATTTACGTTTTTTATACTCTCCCTCGGTAATGTATTCTTTCCTCCTTAGAAATAGATCATTGCCGAGAGAATATTAGCAGGAGGGAAATTTCTCTTGGTAGTGTACATATTGCCGATAGAGATTTGTTCCTCGTTGATGTTTCCCTCTCGGTATTGCAGTTTTTTCTACCAGTGCTAGTTGATAGCTTCACTGGATAACTTT
Source organism: Agapanthus africanus (assembly GCA_030015575.1). Classification (NCBI taxonomy): domain Eukaryota; kingdom Viridiplantae; phylum Streptophyta; class Magnoliopsida; order Asparagales; family Amaryllidaceae; genus Agapanthus; species Agapanthus africanus. The sequence continues at coordinate 27,392,304 of JASDDO010000019.1, forward strand.
TGGTAGAACACATTCTTAGAATGAGATCAATACCGTTGCCCGACAGCTCTAAACTTCATGATGATCGACGTAGAGCAGTTTTGTCATGATCATGTGAGAATGACGTACTTAACTACTTATTATTTCACTATGTTAATTTATACACATATATACTCCTGGTCAGGATAAGCGAGGAGGATCGTGTTGCATTGCCTGACAGGCAACCTGCGCATTAATACTAGTCTATTTTTCAATGGCACACGAACTATCGACACGTGTAAAACGTCATCGTATCTCTGGCACGTGCGGGCCCCAGCACGCCGTCAATGTGTAGCTCTACGAATGGCGGAACAAGCGAATTCCCTGAGATTGAGGCAAAGCCCCCAATGAGACGACTGTCATTATGTACATTGGCCCGGACCCCCTCAAAGATCCTGACTGCAGGTTTAATTCTCACCCCTTACGTGTCCCCAATCATAAATCTCTAAATCTTTCTCTAGATAGAGATTGAGAATATTTCTCTTTTTATAGAAAAAGGTACCTCATGATGTCTAGTTTTTTATAAGTAGTTGTGTGTTGGGTTTTTTTTTCCTAAGTTGGAGGTTAAGTAAGATAATGGAGGAGAGGTATGAGGCATTGAAGGATTTGGGTTCAGGTAATTTTGGGGTGGCAAAGTTGGTGAGGGACAAGAGGACCAAAGAGCTTCTTGCTATCAAGTATATTGAGAGAGGCAAAAAGGTGCTAGTTCTAATTCTTTCATTTTTGTTTTATTTTGTATTTTGTTAAGGCCCTGTTTGGGAATGGAGTTTAGATAATCATGGTTTATTTTTTAAGTGGAGGTAGAGAGATACAAACTGTGGTTTGCAAGCCTCAAACTCCAATAATAGAGTTTTCTAAATTTAATCGGATTGGAGTTTAAATAACTGCAGTTTTCTCACTTTCAAAGATGATATAACCGTGGTTATCTTAACTCCAAAATGAGCCTTGCTTTAGATAACTGCACTTTCAAAGTTAGGATTTTAAAGTTAAGTTTTACTAACTTTATGAAACAACGGTTTATAAAACCTAACTTCATCCCCAAACAAGGCCTAAGTATTGGACCATTTGTTATTGTTACGGATCATCGAGATAAACGCGGAAACGGAGATCAAACAAATCGTAGAAAAAACACAGAAAATATCAACTCAAAAAGACACAGAGATTTTACGTGGAAACCCAAACGGGAAAAACCACGAGCAGAAGAGAACGTTTCACTATTTGTGGACAGAATTTCACTTCTCTCTCAATTTTCTCTCTATCAAACCTTAAACAATTGGCTTCACATTTATAGCCTACAATTAATCTTTTGAGATAAGTATAAGATTTTGGATCTAATCAAATATACAATTTAAATCAAATATCCAATTTAAATCTTATCTCTAATTTAAATCTTATTTCTAATAACTAATTTGGATTTATCTCTAATTAACAAATCCAAAAGCAAAGAGGATTAGGATTATAGGATTAATTCTAACAGTTATTAAAATTATTGTTCTTTTCTTCTTCTTTTTGTTTTGTTTTTTAGATGGTCGATTAAGATTATGGTAAGCTCATCTATTATAGATTCATATTATTCTTGGTCAAGAATATAACACTAATTAACAGGGAGCTGTGGTCTATGTCAAAACCTGTTTTGATAGGAAAAGACTTAGGTGGTGATAATTGTTAAAAATTGATTTGTAACCACATAAAGAACAATATAAAGAAATTTTTGCTTTAATGTTGGTTTTCATTTTTCATTTTCCCCTTTTTTTTGGTGGATGATTTTTGAGAAATTGCAGCTTATTTGTGTTTGTTGTAGTTTGTATTGTCCTTTAGAGAGTAGAAAGAAAGTAGAATTGAAGCTTATTTTGGATCATGTACTTTGCTAATTCATTTTCTTTCTTTATACTGAATATTTAGCTTTTGCTAAAAATTTCTATACTTTGGATTGTATGTTGGACTCAGATTGATGAGAACGTGAAGCGAGAGATTGTTAACCATAGTTCATTGCGGCATCCCAATATTATCAGGTTCAAGGAGGTACTAGAAATTTATAGGCAATAATTTTAACAAAAATATAGTATATGTATTTAGAAATATAGGTAATTTGAAGCTTCACGGAAACTTATAAATTTCTGATATAATATATTTTGTGCAGGTTTTATTGACACCGACACATCTTGCTATTGTCATGGAATATGCTGCTGGTGGCGAGCTTTTTGACAGGATTTGCACAGCTGGTCGTTTCAGCGAGGATGAGGTAATTAATTTGAATTTTCATAGGAAAATAATTATATGTAAAAGTTTTTTTTCCTTAAACATTTAGTGATGTGTTGTAAATCTGTAAAATGAACAGGCAAGATATTTCTTTCAGCAGCTAATATCTGGAGTTAGTTATTGTCACTCTATGGTATGCTAAATGTTATATGCTTTAATTATTTGTGTTATATGCAAACAGCATATGTTTATTATTCATTACTTTAGAATTCATCAGCTTTTATTTTAGGAAATCTGTCACCGTGATCTGAAACTGGAAAACACTTTGTTAGATGGAAGCCAGACACCACGGCTTAAGATATGCGATTTTGGTTACTCAAAGGTAACTATTCCGTAAAATCCAACTTTCCGTAGCTTAGGTATATCGATGCAGTTTCTTAACTGACTTTGCTCTAGGGATCTTTGTGCATGTTTGATTAACTTTATGTGCATGAAAAAGTTCCTGGCATGCTTTAATAAAGTTATTAAACCCCATTAATATTTACTTACAACTACAACTTAAATTACTTGAAGCAATTATGTTTTACTGCCCATAAACCAAAATATTTGGTTGATCAGGACTAATTTATCTATCTTTATATGAGCATTAATAATTGTTCTCTGTGAACTAACTAAAACTTGTAACAAAGTTGTTGTTTTTCTTTTTTTGCTAGTGAAGTTCTTTAATATGATTGAAAGTTAACTACAAGAAAAATTATGATTTACCCTGCCGTAAACTACAAGCTCGGGTAAATCAGGAGTTTTTCCATCCATCTTATCATCGTGTTTTTTCAAAGGTTCAAGAACCCGGTTTCGGTCTCTCATAATTTTATTGGTTTCGCTGTAGTTTCGCTAATCTCGGTTCGGGTTTCGGTTTCGACGGTCATACAACATACATAAGTATAGATATATTAAATATTTAGATTTATGGTTCTATATTACAAGATAATGATTCTAGTATTTAAAAATTCAGCCATGATGCAAAATATATTGAAAAGTGTACTTAGATAAGTATTAATATAAAATTTGGGTTCACTTTTTTGCGGTTTTCTAATAACAAAGGCCTATAATGATCACGATGACAGTAAAAATGGTATAAAAAATAAGTTTTTAAAGATTTCTGCCAAAACGATATTGTATGGTTAGTTTTGTATCGGTTTCAGATTTTGTATCGGTCTTCACCGAAAAACCGATACGAAACCACCACGTATCGGTAGTTTCGGCCGAAACCTCAAACCTTGGTTTTTTCTTTTTAAAAACTAAAAGCATTCATTTTGCTGGATTTTTCCAGTCTGGTTTATTACATTCGCAACCAAAATCGACAGTCGGGACTCCGGCTTACATAGCGCCAGAGGTTCTTTCAAGACGAGAGTACGATGGAAAGGTATCATATGTTTATTCATTTATTTTATAAGCGGGAGTCATTGAATGTTTAATTTTCTATTATAAAAAAATGGTTGGAGTATTAGAAATCAAATTTTTACGCAGATTGCAGATGTTTGGTCTTGCGGTGTCACGTTATACGTGATGTTGGTTGGAGGCTACCCTTTCGAAGATCCCGCGGATCCTAAAAACTTTAGAAAAACAATCAACGTAAGTTTCCTTACAATATACTTTCATTGTATGAAAAATAATTAAGTTAAGCTAATCATGCTTGTTTAACTTTTGACGAGACTAGATTTAGCCATAACATTCAATCTCTATACTAACTTTTATCTCTATTTGGCAACAGCGGATTTTGAGTGTTCAGTACTCGATCCCGGATTATGTACGGTTCTCTCAACCTTGCCGCCACCTTCTCTCTCGAATTTTCGTAGCCAACCCATATATGGTTTTGCTCTTATTTTAGATATTTTATCCCTCTTTTTAGCCATAGGGTAAAAATCACTGAAATACCGTTACCTATCTCTGTTTTCTACTAAGAGAGCTTTCTCACTAAAATACCCTTAATTTTTCACTTTAGAAGGGCTATTGTAACGGAAAAGTTTAAGGTATTTTAGTGAAGAAACAGTGATAGCTAAGGGTATATTAGAGAAATTTACCCATAATAAAACCAGTTTCTAATTTCTTATTTGCTTTTATGCTGCAAAAATGATCAGAGAATCACAATTCCGGAGATAAAACAGCACCCTTGGTTCTTAAAAAACTTTCCTAGAGAGCTCGTAGAAGGCGAAAAAACAAGGTACCATGCGTTAAAAGAGCATGTCGGGCCGAATCAAACCGTAGAAGAAATAATGCAGATAATAGAAGAAGCAAGGAAACCTGCAGCAATTTCTCATGCGACTTTACCGAATCCTTTGGGATCGGGCGATGCAGATGATACAGATACCGAAGATGTCGACACGAGTGGAGACTTATTGGAGCTAGGCATCTATGGGGATTAGGAGCTATTGTGTGATCATTTATTTTTTTCATGTAAAAACTACATATTTTGGCTTTGACTAAATTACTCGTAACTACCCTCAACTACAAGCGCTTTTTCAGTTCACTACCTTAAATTACTGGGGTATTTTCGTGAGAAACTCTGACTTGAAACCAAAGCTAAAGGGAGTTTTACTTGAAGGTAGCTTAGTGAAAAACGACGGTAGTTAAGGGTACTTTAGTGTAATTTAGTCTGTATAGCCTTTATATGCAGTTCTGCTAAGGGATGTAGTCATTGTTAGCTATGATTTTAGATTGAAGCAACTTCTTGTATGTTTCTCTCTCTCTCTCTCTCTCTTAGGGAAAATGTAACATTGTGTTTGTAATGAAGAAGCTTATGTTATCAATTAAATGATTAATGATCATTATTCCTAATTCTGCAGGCTATTGTCTTAAGATTGTTCATTAGAACAAGCCTTTGTAAAACTCTTAAAGGTTCAGAGGCTTGCAAGGACCTAAACCAGGCCACTGCGGGCCCAGGTCAATTAAAATCCTGGACCCGCAGTGACCTGGCGACCCCTTTTGGCCATTCTAAAAAATCAATCAACATTTTTTGTGATAAAAGTTGTAATTTTGTGACATGCAACCGGTATGACATCACACTATAAAACTGTAACTTTGTTCTCTTTCATATGAGGAATTTTTGCCAACAAAAAAAGGTACACGGTGGTTTCTTATGAGTCATTCAAATCGCATGGTGTCCTCTTGGTTAAAACCCCTTATAATTTAACAAATGATGTTAGGGTTGTTGGTCTACACTAAATTGCAACAATTGATTAAATTTGGAGGACCTAACAACAAAATAGTGGAACTCTAGGACTGATATCATAATAAGCATATGTTAAGGGACTCATATGAAAAACATCAAAATCACATTCAACAAAAGCACAGTAACGCAATGTTAGCCTTCTGAATTCACAAATTGAGATCAGAGAAAAATAAATTAATAAAAATAAAATCAATAGAGAAATGGATCACGATCACGAGCACGAAGTGTATGGTGGAGAGATCCCTGAAGAGGAAGAAGGAGGAGAGATGGACGCCGACGAAGATCCCCAATCCTCAAAAGAGGTGCCTCATTCGAAAACCCTAGCCTTTTCTAATCCCCCCCCCCCTTTTAATTTTTTCATTTTTTGTGATTAGGACTTGGAGGAGATGAAGAAGAGGCTGAAAGAGATCGAGGAAGAAGCCGGTGCGCTCCGCGAGATGCAGGCCAAGGTCGAGAAGGACATGGCGGCGGTTCAAGGTGAGATTTTGACTTTTGTTTCTGTTAGGTTTCCGAGATTTCGATATATGGCGTTTTGTTTTAGATTTGAATTGTATGGGAGTGTTCATGAAAATTATTTGGGCCTTCATCGGGCTTGTGTATGGTTGATGATGACACAGTTTAAGGGTTTTGGGGGCTTAATTGCATGAAGTTCCTCTGTGGTTTGCCCACTATCATGCAAACGACGCCCTCTGTTCAATAGACCAAGACCTTAAAAGCATCCAAATTCTACTTTAAACAACACCAACAAGTTTTATCAGTGCGTGCAGCTCCGCTGACTATAAAAAAATATTAAAAGAACAAAAAGAAAGCACATAAACAAGTTGTAGAGTTAAATTAGACAATTATTCGAATTGTTTTGAGTTGAATTTGACCATTTTAAGGGTTTTAGTCGATGAGCACATGAGGTGTTTGTGCTAATAAAAGACTTGAGGGAGGTATAACCCCCCTCCCAAAGTACCACCCACGCTTACCACTTTTATTTCCAAGGAAGAAGCGCCGGGGGAGGGGGGGGATTGTCGAATATGTAGCATCCTTGTGGTAAGCATTATATTGGAGTATGAAGTATGAATTTTACAAATGTGTTTAATTTTATAGTAGTATGTGAATTGTGGAGGGTTGGTTATGGATTCTAAAGGATCATCCTTCCTTGTGTTTTAACTAACATGGATTTTATCGGAATACGTTTCATTTCGCTTTAGGCTATATTGGTGCCTTAGAGGTGAAATATATATATAGCAAATATATCATCTTCCTCCCTTCTTTTAAACTTACCCCATAGTCTATAAGAATTTGGAGAGTACCAATTCGTGCTCTAGGACCATGACAAGTCCCTCGTCATAGTTTTCAAAACCAGAAATTGGTATTTTTTGGATAGGGTTGACGTCGGGTCGATAGCCGGTCATAAAACTTTATCAGATCTTTAATGGATTTTTGTTTCATAGCCGACCCCATTTGGATGGGATAAGGCGATGACGACGACGACGAAAAACACTGCTATTGGTGAAGAAGGAAACTTAAGATCTAAGAATTAAATGAGTCAAATTTGTGGAGCAAGGAAGTTTGAAATAGTGTTAAGTATTGTAAGTTGAGTGAAGTTAGTATCGTAAGAGTACTGAATCATTTAAATACTGAACCTTTTCCAAATCCACTACTGAACCTTTTCCAAATCCACTCTATAGAAAAAGGAGAATGCATGTAAATATGAGTTTTTACTGTGGTACATGCTTGTCATGTCTTAATTGTATTTGCTTTCTCTAAAGAGGAAGTTTATTGATAACATTACTTTGTAGCGAACTTTCTGTAGCATAACATTCCGAGTTCTTTCCTCTATTATTTATAGTCATGCTTGTGATTTGCCTCTAGTGATATCAACTTGCATCATCTACTTATATTTCATTTTAAAAGAAAATTGAATATGTAAGATGCATACTAAGATTTCTGTGATATTTTCTTGTATTTTGAATTATTGTAGAAGATTTATCCAGTGGTACTGCAACCCTGGCTGAAAAAGAGGAAGTAGATTCTCGATCAATCTATGTTGGTAATGTGAGGTTTCCAATCCCTTTTCTTTGTTGCATTGCCTTAGATATTGCTTGTATTGTAAAGTCAATGTAACACCAACCCTTAAACTGAACTTATATATTAGAAGGTCAACGTAAGGAAGGTAATACATAGATTCTTATTAATACTACTTCCATTCCATTTTTGGTTTTTTTTGTTTCATTATAAATGTCCATTTTCAATATCAATGCTAATTTTTTGTGATATCAAATACAAATTTAAATTTTGATAATAACCCTCATTAATCTTGATACCTTGGGGGGGAATTTGGCTAGCTTGCATTTTCCCATGCTTTTAATTTGTGTTATCAATACAATTTTTTTTTTGCAACAACCCGTTAGCTATGGGTGAGGGGGGTTGGGCCTCTAGGCTCATATGAACTTTCTCCACATAATTGATTGAAAATCCCACTTGCCACCGCAAGTGAGGGTTTTTGAACCCAAGACCTTCCACCAAGTGGGGCTTGGGCCTCTGGTAACCCTCATTAATCTTGGGGCTTGGGCCTCTGGTAACCCTCATTAATCTTGATACCTAGGGAATTTTTTTTGACTCGCTTGTATTTTCCCATACTTATCTAAAAAAATATATACATCCATTATTACTAATAATCTCTTTATATTAACCCTTCTTTCTTAATCTTTTGTTTATTGTGATCATAAAATTAAAATTATGGCTAGCAACTTTGGTAAAAATTATGATTAAATTGAAACTTTAAATTTTGAGCTGAGACCTTAAAATTTTGGTTAATGAAGCTCAACAATAAACATTAAATAACGTGAGAATCTTGAGGGGGTTTAAAAGTTAATTCTACTGGTAGTAATTAGTATTACTATTACTATTAAATGATGAACATTAAATGAGGTTAATGTAGGAATTTAGCATCAATATCATAAGTTTATAGATTTTCCAAAGTGTTCTATATGGGAGTGCAAAACCAAAAATAGACATTTATAATGGAACGGAGGTAGTATATATTTTCTTTTTCTAATAAATTGCTTTAGGGGTACGTACACTAGATGTTGTCCACCTCCTAAAAAGGATATGATATGGATTTGTATCTAGTTTTGATGTTAGGAAACAAGATAGAATCTAATGTTCAAAAACCTAGAAATAGCGATGGCGGCGTCGGCGGGATGGTGGTTGTTGTTGACGATGATGATTATGAGGTTGTAGGGGGGTCGTTTAAGCAACACCTTACAAAGCAGCCTAATTGCCTAGGAAGGCCCTGTTTGGGAATGAAATTAAGTTTAGATAACCGGAATTTCATAAAGTTGGATATACATAACTCCAAAATTCTAACTATGTCATGTTTGGCTTTCATTTTGGAGTTTAGAAAACCTCGGTTATCTAAATTCCAAAGTTGAGATAACCGGAGTTTACTAAACTTCTATCCAACAAAGTTTTCTAAACTTAAAATTTGTGAATTAAACATCCATTTTGGATTTTAGATTACTCCAAAGCAACATTTTGGAGCTTAGAAAACTCCAAAGCCAAATATCCATCAAAGTTACTACCTCCGTTTCATTTTAAGTGTCCATTTTTGGTTTTGTACTCCCATTAAGAAAAACTTTGGAAAATCTATGAACTTATTATATGGTTGATGCTAAATTCATATATTAACTCTTTTAGTGTTCATCATTTAATAGTAGTACTAGTATTAAATACTATTAGTAGAACTAACCTCTAAACCATCTCAAGATCCTCACATTATTTAATGTTGATTGTTGAGTTGCATTAATCAAAATTTTAAGGTCTCACTTCAAAGTATAGAGTTTCAATTTAGCTATAATTTTCACCAATGTTGCTAGCCATAATTTTAATTTTTTAATCACAATAAACAAAAGATTGAAAGAGCAAAGGGTTAATATAAAGAGATTTTTAGTAATAAAGGATGTATATATTTAGTGAGAAAAGTATAGGAAAATGCAAGTTAGTCAGTTTTTTCACCTAGGTATCAAGATTAATGAGGGTTACTATAACAACAGCAACTAAGCCTTTTATCCCAAGCATATGGGGTAGGCTACATGAACCAAAATGAGAATCACGTCGGGTCCAGCACATGAATCCTCCGCCTCCACTCGCTCCTATTGAACAATATACTTTCATTGAGGTCTTTGGCAACCATATCTTTTTATATCACCTCCATCCATGTTTTTTTCGGTCTCCCTTTTGATATTGCCTATATCGAGAGTATATTGTTCCCACCGTTGCAGGTCCCAAGTCCGGATGAGAAAGGGTGAGGGTTGTGGCAGGCTTGTGACAGCTAACGTAAAACTTTGTCACATTTTATGACATGAACCATAATAAGAATGAGGGTTACTATATGAATCAAAATTTAAATTTGTATTGATAACACAAAAATTAGCATTGATATTATAAATGGACACTTATAATGGAATAAAAATAGACACTTAAAATGGAACAGAGGTGGTAGGGTTTTAAAATGGAGGTGAATTACTTAACTTTAAAAATAAACTCTAGTTCACCAAACTCCGTATCCAGACACAGCCTAACTAGGATATATAGCAAGGTGAATTACCATGTTTGTGGCATAACCTGTCCATTTCTTCTTGTAAACTCATCAAGTTACTTAGGTTATTTAGTTGGTTGATAAGTAGATTGATTGACCCTTAACATTATCACTAATAATTCAGGTTAATTTTAAGTTGGCACAATAAATAATTTATGTAAGCAACAATACAAGGTAGGGTCATTTACATGAGTACTGACTTTTCAGAGAAGAAACTTGAAAGACATTTGACAAGGATCTAGGTTTTAATTAGTTGCATGCAATTTCAGAGAAGAAACTTGAAAGACATTTCACAAAGGATCTGTGGCTATATGAAATGCTGCTTGTGGAATCCCATGTTGATATAATGGACTGTTATCTATTAAAAGAAAATTTAGTTATATTCGGTAAACATAGTATACCTATAAAAGAAAATCTTCTTTTGCATGCATTTATTGATTATCGTGAAACTATTTTTCCATGCATTTATTAATCATAAAACTTTTGTTAGGTTGACTATGCTTGCACCCCTGAGGAAGTACAACAGCATTTCCAGTCTTGTGGGACCGTAAACAGAGTAACCATTATGACAGACAAGTTTGGTCAGCCCAAGGGATTTGCATATGTTGAATTCGTTGAAGTAGAGGCAGTTCAGAATGCAGTGTTGTTGAATGAATCGGAATTGCATGGTCGCCAATTGAAGGTTTGTGTTATTCTTGTTCAGTTGAAAAGTTGCCATCTTTATTTTTTCTTTGAGTTTAATGTGGCTGGGTAGCTGCGCCCTCAGCCCACTTAAATCCCAAGATCTAAAGAAAACTTAATATTTTATTTTATTTTTTTTGCCAAAGGCAAGGGCAAAAAGCCCAAATTTTATATATAAAAATTTGTTACAAAAGATATTAAACACAAACAACAAAATCAAGGCTATTACAAGTCAATAGCTCAAGATCTAATCATATTCTTTAAAAAGGAAGGTAATGCACTCCAATTGCGAGCAATTGGTCCACTATTAAGGCCCGTAACATTAGAGAACTTAGCCACCCTAATAAAACTATCGGAGATAACATCTCAAAGAACAATCTTTTTAGACCTATGATATATAAAAATTCTATAGTTGTGTTCTTTCCAGATATGCCAACCGATATTTGCACTCACGATACGAAGAAGTGCTTCGATTGGGTTCTTACTCGAAACCTTTGATTCGATGAAATCTATCATGTTACATGTATTGGAGGGTGAATTAAAAACGCCACAACGTGCTAATGATGCCCGGACCATCAAATTAGAGAAATAACACTAAAAAAAAGAGATGTTTATGGTTTTCGGTTTGTGGTTTGCAAAGAATGCATTGTTCTCCTTCAATACCTCTTGCTTGAAGTAGATCAAGTGTTTTTTATTTTTCTAGAGTGGCTTGCCATAGACAAAAAGAGTTTTTGGGAATCGACTTGTGGAACCAAACAAATTTAGCCCAAGGATGTATCAAGCTAGATTGTGGTATAAGTGATGTTTTTGCCGATTTTGATGCGAATTTTCCGGAATGAGAAGGCTTCCAAAATAAGGTGTCGCCGGCAATGGATCTATCAATATTAATCGATCGAATTAATTTGCATGCCTCCAAAATTTGTGTTGAAGTAATTTGAGATAGCAACCATTTTCCATCCTCAATGAAAATCGAAAGCTTTGCGCCAAAGGGTAACCAATCTCATGTGCCAATTGCTCTACAAATATATCCAAAAGAGATTTTCCTTCGATCCAAAGGTCAAGAAATATACAAGTGGAATCCCCATCATGAATACGATAATCAACTCTCTTTAAATAAATCTCGTGTATGGATAATACTTCTCATAATAGGAGACCTTCACGATGATGAAGTACTCTAAAAATTTCGAAAGATATTTCTCCTTAAAGGTTCCACAAATACCGAGTGAGTCCATAAAAGCCCAAAGACCCTTTTTATGAAAAAGTTTCCAGCACAACTTTAGTCGTGATGCAAGTCAGGAAACCTAACTTTTTAGTTACAATAAGCTCTCTTGAAGTGCTACAGTTAAGGGTATTTTAGTAGATAAAAGCTACCTTACAACAAAAGTTTTGTGGAGTCTACTGGAATAGAAAACTTAAGGTATTTTACTTAAAACAATGATCGTTGAGGGAATTAGACCTCCTTTTCAGCTGCAAGAAAGTTTTACCACTACGCTATAATGGCATCCACACGCCACTCCTTATTTAAGACCCCAGATGTGCATCTTGTATCTATCTTCTTTCTGTAGACAAGCCCCTAAACCTTGATTCATAAAATGTGCATTGAAAATTTTACAAGTTCGAAGGTTATTTTATGTGACTTGTAAAATTTTGTTAGTAGGTGTCAGCTAAAAGGACCAACATTCCTGGGATGAAACAATACAGGGGTCGCCGACCTAATCCATATATGGGATTCCGATCTCGAAGTCCGTATATGCCTCCCCCTTTCTACTCTCCTTTTGGATATGGGTACGCTTTTTCTTTCTTCCTTGTGTTCGCTAGCTTATTTTCTTATTATATGCATCATAGTACTCTCTCCTTTGGTGTGTATAAATGGAAGCGTCAATGTATACCTCACCTATCCAATGCCATTCTATATATGCAGAAAAGCCCCAAGATTCAGAAGGCCGACACGCTACAGGCCATACTACTGAGAATAAGCTTATTATCACCATTGGCTTGATGATCCGTACAAGTGGAGAGATGGGAAGATTAAAAAAATGTATCATCTCATTACTAAAACGTTATGTACTGCCTGGGAAATTCTAACATCGAGAACAATATTTTCATTCAACTTGTATATCATTTCCCATTGAACTCCAGTTTAGCAATCATGAAGCAGGGATGTATTATGCCCTATTTAAGGACATTCCACAGAAAATGTGCTTATCATGGTGCAGGGATCTGTTTCGTCTGTAATCTGGACCGAGAGATTGAGAATCATTTGCTCGATATAGGTAGACCCAAGACAGAACTATCATTTGGGATTTGTAATTTTAACGGTGGTTATTCATTAGATGTGCTGCGAGAATTTTGCAAGGAACATATGTTACTTGTCTGACTTGTGATGTTTTATCATTCGTCTTAATTGCATGACCTTTCATCGGTTTTCATAAATAGCGTGCATTTTATTTATTACAAATAAATACTATGATCTTTGCATTTTTATTGCATGTAGGCACCATATGTTATTTTTTGCCGTTTTGTGTTGCTGTAGTAGTAATCATGTGATTGCTACATGCCTAATTTATTTTTGGGTTTTTTTGTGTAGGCCCTCTAAAACATTGCTATTTGAAAAACGCCCTCTCAAACTTCATATTTTTTAGTACTCTCTAAAACTCTTAGTTAAACTAAATAGGCTCCTATGTTTAATTATCATTCCTAACATCTTTAGAATTCTCCGTTGGTAAGGCTAATGGTGTTTGCATAAAAATGAAAAAAGACGAGGGTTTTGATGTTACATAAAACATTTTATCTCACAACTAATCATATTAGTTTTAATCCAATTATTAATCCTAATTAACTTAAGTAAAAGGATGTTTTTAGTTAACGGAAAGGTTTTAAGTGGTGTAACTATAACGTTTTAGGGGTGTTTTTCAAAATACAAATGTTTTAAGGGAGCTATATAAAAATAACCCTTTATGTCTAGATTGCCCTTTGTCATTAAGACTCTGTGTCTTCTGTAATTCTATAGCACTTGTCATATTACCATATATACAAAGATAAAATTTTGCCTTTGTTTAGTTCAATTTCCCCCTTTTTTTGTCTTTGTTTAGTGTGGAAATTACCCCCATCGATGGTCGAGAAAATTGGATCTAGCCGTAAGAACAATGCTTTGTATAAATACCTCACCTCTTGGTCTAACCAATGCTAAAATGTTTGAGAACTGAAAACTGAACAAAAAATGGCCGTATGCTAAGTTAAGAGATGAACTGAATAAAAGGAATGTGGTCATAACTCATAAGATAACTTTCATCAATATCCGTGGTTATTTTCGGTCCATGGTATTTATTAGTAAATAAATAAAGCAAATAGAATTTATCTGGAAAACAATAAGGTCATGGTATTTTAATGTAATTTAGCCTTGAATCCAGGTCTAATTCTAATTTTCAACTTCCCATATGAATCCCTAAACTGAATATATAAGAGCAGGTTAAAACGGAGATGAGAAGAGAGGGTTTCAGGTGAGTTTTAGATTACAAAGCACGCTCATAATTAGAAAAAGAAAAGTCAGCATGTTTTGATATTTTACTTCATAACACCTGACAAACTATCTTTTTTTTCATCCTGTGCTTTTGTTTAATTCAGTCTATGATGCTGCTAATCCATACTGAATACATTCAAAATGAACTGACTGGGCTTAGCTCAGTTGGTACCAATTTCCTCTCCAATTTTAGAGGTCACAAGTTTGAACCAGAAGGATCGATTTCAAATAAACTTATTCAAAATGAAAAGATAATACGGAAAAGGTGAGTTTCATACACCAAGATCCAACTATAAACAAAACACAACACCACTATGGTCACCAGCCAGTAACCTGCTCACTGGAGTTTCATAAAAGTTATCTATAATCTAAACTACAAATCCTAACCAGATTTTATTTTGGAGTTTAGAAAACTCCGGTTATCCAAGCTCCAGTGTTGAGATAAATGGAGTTCTCTAAACTCCAATCCGACCAAAGTTTCTCCAACTCCAAATAAAAGAACACACTCACTTTCGAGTTTAGATCAACTAAAATAACAATGTTGAGATAACTCCCAAACCAAACATAGCAACAAAGTTTAAACTATTAGGGAGACGGCAGAAGTTAAGAACTATTAGGCATCAATATTTTTGACAGCAGAAGACAAAAAAGGTTGACACACAAATGTTCAAACCAGAGAATGGATAAAAGCATAATCAAGAATTCAGCAGATTTTTGCCTCTCTCTACAATAAACCACAAAGACCAAAAAGTCCACCACATTCTTTCTCTTCATTTGTAGTGAGAAAACACAAGTTCGCTTATGCTGGAAGACAATGGAACTTGAAGCAAAACAAGGAGTAATATGCATATGCAATGATGAGTGGTATAACAGCACCAGGAAAATAGGAAATCAAGTGTATATAAAGTGCGGACAGAGGATTAATCAAAAGGTAAAATTCTTAATAAATGCAAGTTTACAAGGAAACAGCAGGAGATATAACAATGCAGCAAAATTGCAAAATGATAGAGAGTCATATACATAAACACATCAACCCCTCAATTTCGAGTAATAACCCTCTTGACTCCAATGTCTTGCTACCAACACAGAACTTTGAGATCCACTCAACAAAAGATCAAATCTGAGTAAACACACACACACACACACACAAATCAAGCAGACATTAACAAAGCAACAAGACTATAGAACACTTCAATGATACAAAAGGAATAGCAAGGGAAAAATTTGAAGACATTGCATGATGATGAATCAACTTTAACATCAAAACAATTATAACAATAAGCAAATGCCGATAAATATAAATATAGAACATAAACCTTGAGGCTTTTGCATAATAATGTTGAAATAAATCTAACATCTCAACAATCAAAATAAAGGATATGTCTAATTCATATACATACTTCTCCTCCTCAACTAAGATTCTACTCCTAAGAAGAGCCTTTCCTTGAAAGCAAAGTTTCACGTTTTCAAATCCAAAAAACTAAACCATAATTTAACTTGTGCCATAATAATATCATATATATAGCTAGCATTAGCAAAAGATCATTAACACAACTTCCACCCAAAAAAAAAAAAATCAAACCTTTTTTGCTTTCTTTCAAGAATCCGGCGATCGCTTCCCCTTCTTCTCCCCGCCGACAAACCCCTTCACGAACGAGTCCACAATCCGCCGCTGCATGTCGAGCATCATCTCCGTTCGTTTGAGCTCCATCTCCATCCTCGCCCGCTCCATCTCCCTGGCCATCTCCATCTTCATCTGCTCCATCCTCACGTACCCTTCCCCAAGGCTCCGCAGCGCCCTCACCATCGAGCTCCCCTCCCCGCCCTCAACGCCAAACTCCTCCTCCTCGTCGTTCTCCTCCTCCTCGTCCTCCTCCTCCCTCTTCCTCTTCTCCTCCAGCCGTCTCCTCATCTCCGAAAAGTTGGGAGCGTGGTTAGGGTTAGGGTTTCCGATGGGGATGGGGATGGGGATGGGGACCGCACGGGACGAGCGGATGGCCTTGGGGATCTTGAGCTTGAGGCTTCCGCCGTTGGAGATGATATGAGGCGGCGGCGGCCTGCGGTGGTGGAGGAATTGATGTTGAGGTTGGATTCGGTCGTCGTCGGCGTCGGCGTCGGCGGGATCTAGGAGGTTAGGGTTTCTAGGGTTTTCCATCTGGTGGAGGAGGGAGAAGAAGATCCAAGGGGAGGAGGGAGGGGAGAGGGGGTTGTGGGTGAGGGAGCGGGTGCGCTCTGCGCGGTAGCGCTTGCGGAGCTTCTCGATCTTGTGGCGGCACTGGACGGAGGTCTTGGGGGTGGAGGAGGGGAGGTGGGAGGACCGGTCGGACACGGCGGCTGCCACCTCGTCCCAGTGGGCGGCGCGGAGGTTGGTGCGGTTCAGCGAGTACCACTTGTCGCGGTACGAGTCGATCAGGGCTAGGGTTTCGTCGTTGGTCCAGCAAGGCGGCGGAGGGGCGCGGCGGCTAGGGTTTGCGGGGTTGGCGTTGGTGGAGGTGGGAGCGGGGAGGGCGGTGATGGGGGAGGCGATGGCGATGGTGGCGAGCGCGGTGGTGGTTAGGGGAGGATCGGCGGCGGAGGATGGGGAGGGCATTTTGGGGATTTTGATGGGGGGAGGAGGAGGTGAGAAAAAGAGAAAGTGAGGGGAGGCGGAGGGGTCGTGGTGGTGAGATTTGGCATTATTGTTTAGGGGGGGGGGACACCGCTCGAGGGGCGGAGGTGCGGGTGAGGGGGGACACGAGGGAAGGGGGTGGGTGAGAGTGGGTGGCTCCCCCACCCGGGGGTGAGTTGACTGGCCCTAACAGGTGGCTTTCTTCTTCTTTTTTCCCCTCTTTTATGAAATGGAAGCTTATTAGTTTAGTACATGGGTGAGCAAAAAAAAATTCTTTTTTTCTATTTAGTTTTTTTAAATTTTTTTTTTTTGTTTTTTTAATGACCCTCAACTATAAAATTTGGGCATGCAGAAAGCCCGTCTCTACGGTATTCCGAGGGAATCCAAGGATGTTACCCTACACACCACATCCAAAAAAAAATTCAAAATCAAAATTTTCCTTCTTATTCCTTCTACGTCCATCCACAGTCCATATCATTCTTTTCTTTCTTATCAATTCCACCTCAGGTTTAACTACCTACTCATCCAACATAGCCATCCATAGTCATTAGTCTCGTGGTACTCTTAATTTGGGCCACACTTGTTAGTAGAAAATGTTTTTAAATTTTTTTGGAAAGAACGCTGGAAAGAAAACAACAGGGTTGGAAGATGGATTACCATTTAAGGTAGAAAATTTTCTATCGAGCCGATGCTTGAACCACAGCTGTTTAACCGCTGGATAATCTATTTGGTAGTCAATTTTTCTGAAAACCCCGCTATCTTATATTTTCAAATCATCTTTACTACAATAGCTTGAACCGAAGAGATACATATGACACTTTGCCCTTTTCTTGCCCTTTCCTTAAGGCAACATTTTTTTAATTTATACTAACTTTCCTCAATTATTTATTTATCACTTACTATTATTTTTGCACGTGGACGCTCATGGGGATATTGTATTGTGTAAATAAATAACACTGTGATTTTATATAACATTTAGATTTGAGAATAAAATTCCAAAGACTACTGAAAGAGATGCTCAGATATTGGTGCATGGATGTGTGTGTATAGAGAGAGAGGAGTTCAAAATTTAAATTTAAATGTTGTAATTTGATGACGTGCTTTATTTATATAAAGAATAGATTTGAGGGCTTATCTTATTTCTTAAATAATTTTTTATAAAATATGAGACATCATCAAATTGAAGACCTGTTGGCTTTAAAATTAGATTTTTACTATAGATAAAAATAATTAGCGTGACACTGTCTCTCTCGACGAATGGACGTCGTTAGAGAGAGGGGAGAACATTCCTCCTTAATAAAATAGAAATAGACCCGTTGGTTGTATGGACAGAAATTTATAAATGATACAGCAAAGATAGTAGTCATCCATCCATCATATAATTGATAAAATTTGGATCATAGTTACATGTGATTTGATGATAATAATAAACTCTCAAACCCTTGGATCATGATCTCATCTTGAAGACCGAGTTCAAGAGCGGGGGGACATCTAAATCTCCTACACAGCGAGTTTCAAACCGAATCATAATAGATCGGCCACACCGCTCGGCACGCTCTTAATATTCGAGTGCAGGAATGGACGTCTAAGTCGCTCGGTCGTTTATTACCGGACCGAGCGGAGGGCCGGTCTCCTTGCCTAGATCGATACCAATCCCAAAATTACAACACAAGGGTAGGAATAGACATCTAAATCCCCTGTATTGTGACCACCAAGCTTGATACGGTCGAAAGAAGAGATTGGTTCTATTATCACATTACGAGAGTAGAGATGGACGTCTGAATCTCTCGTAGACATGACAACAACCCCAATCTAGCCATCGGCGTCCTCGGCCATATCTCAATCGGCGCTATATGAGTGCTGGCGTGCTGAAAGGACGGCCGAGGAGCGTTCCTTCATCTTTATGCTTCGCTTTCTGTAGATCTAAATGAAAGTGGAGGCATACCTGATCGAGGAGGGCTGGTCGTCTCAAGTCTCGACATGGTCTCGATGGAGATGGCGTTGGTTGCCGGAATCTAGGTTACATTAACTACGATAGGGTGGCTGAGAAGCCCTAAAACTAGGAAAATTGATAATTGGTCGATTGAGAGTTTGATTTCTTTTTCTTCTGTAACGACCCTGAAATCCCTGTACAATTGTAACATATTCAATATATATAAAAGTTTATTTCTGTCCTGACCATGAGTTATAAGTTATTATTGTTAAATAAAATTAAGAAACTCCTTATACCTTACAGGTTAAGACTCTCCACCGCTGTTCTTTAGCATACATGTTTGAATCTCATCAGCCTTAATTATTTTAATATTTTAATTTTAATTTTTTTGGAAGCCTAAGAGTTTGCACGGGATTTACATGAAGAAATGAAAAGTTACATCAGATTTAAAGCAGATAAATAAGATAATTAAAACCTGGCTCGAACCCCGAACCAATTGCTTCCATCTTAGCCTCCTAAAATCACCAAAGAGCCGCTACCGGCGGCCTGGATGCGTCCAAATGGGCCTATGTTTTCCCCGTGCGATCTTTGGACTCCCCACTAACCCTTTTTACACTTTGAATTTCCTGAATTTAACCGAAAAACTATCAACCTCTTCATCTACCCTATTAACACCTTTTTTAATTCATTTTAATTCACATACTCCCATATTCCCCCTATAAATACTAGACCATCCTAGCTCCCCTTCCTCATAATTTACCTTAAAAATTACTCTCAAATTGGTTCCTCAAGTTCTCTAGAAATCAAGTAGCCAACTAAAACTCGGTTTTCTTTTGTATCGTCAATCTCGGTTTTTCAAACCGAGTGTAACAACCCTAAACTTTCTGTACGAATTTTTCAAAAATAAAGAAAAGGGTACTTGAGTCTGAGCACAATTTATAAGTTTAATTTGCTTTTGAACAGTAAGAAAGAGTTTGTAGCTTATTGGTAAGACCTTGCACTGCTGAACTAAGGCACCAGAGTTCAAAGCCCATCAACTACACATTTTTTTAATTAAATTCTTTTAATATTTTAGAAGCCCAAGAGTCTACACGTGTACTGCACGTAATATGGTAAGTTACAGAATAAACAAACGTGACCACGAGGTTATACCAATCTTCAGGGCCACGTGGCAGCGAGACGAGCCCCGACTCGCGCGACTCGGGCCGGCGAAGCGCTTGAATCGGCCAGCGCCGCCGGGTCAACTCGGTCCGATCCCACTTTTTCTTCAACCCCCTGCACCCTTTGGCCTACCCCACTCCCCCTGCACTATTTAAATTCTCTGCAGTTAACCAGAAAATAAAAATACCATAATTTAATCCATTTTAATACAAATTTTTAATACACCCTTTCACTACCCTAAAACCCTAATTTTTCCAATAAATACCACTCTCAAATTACCCCTCCTCACTCCCAAATCCCTGCCAAACTCTCAAGAAAATTCCCAAGTCTTTTGTGTGCAAGTGGAGTTAGCAAAATGGCGAAACTCCGACGAACTTCCGACGACGATCCGAGAAGATTCCGACGACGAAACGACGCACCAGCACTTCTTACCTCTTCCTCCTTCTCTCTTCTAGTCTAATAACCTGTAAGTCTCTACTTCTCCTTCTTTTCTTTATTCTAAAAACATTCAAAACTAAAACCCGACGAAAGCGGAGTTAGTCTGATTTCCAATTCGGTTTTCTTTAAAAATTACAATTTTTCTTAATCAAGATACGTTCATATCATCATATATTGTTCATTAAATATTAATAAATATCTTTAAAAAGTTTCATCACAAAAAATTGTTATATGCATTTTTATCGCAATTTTACATTAAAATACCACAAACTTTAGTTTCCGATATAAACTCTATAATACCCTTATACTTTTAGAAAACTCACGAGGTAATGACCTACCTTCTCACAACACATATATCTAATATAGCACGATGGAATTTGGGAATATAGATTCAGAAAATACGACTTTACATATAACTACCTTCAACTTATAAAACATTTTCCAAAAAGAAGTGCATTTAACAAATCTTTACAATTGCGCCTCTACAACCCATTTAGGGGAACCCGTTCGATATGGTGCAGATTATCGCACATCCTCGGGTCGAGCAGAGTGAGATGCAGACCTCCGCAAAGAGCATACGATCTCGAAAGATTTAAAATACAATTTTCTTTAGAAAAATTGATTTCTATTATAAATAAAACATATATTTTTAATAAATAAATATATATGAAATTAATATCAAAATATCTATTTTAAATATTTATAATATTCCATATTTCCAAAATTCAAGAAAAATATTTCATTTACAAGAAAATACCATACAATTCTAATATTACAAATAAATAACATATATTATAAAAGTAGGTTTATTTCACTAGAAATGTCACATTGATAAAATATACATCAATAAAAACTCTAAAGACGATAATAAAATACTTGAGGTGTATTTTGAAAATTATACAAAATTATTTTTACATAAAACCCCCTCAAGTTATACTAAATTACAATAAGGACCCTAGTAAACATGGGTTTAAGCGGGACCGGTCTCTTGAGCCTCAGGGAGTCGGAGATATAGGTGCTTTCCTATTTAAGGTAGACAACTTAACAAACGGTGTTATCAATACGGTAATTGTCTTTGAAAAAAACACAAATCCTGCCGTCCATGTGCAGCAGTTACCGATAGTACCAAAACATAATTCAGGACTTCAATTTCTTTTCTAATTGTCTGACTCAGACCGAGTCTCAATATAATCAATCTAACTTGAATATGATTCAAGTATCAAACTACAATTCAATATGAATTCATATATTCAATATGTTCAATCTAATCAATCTATATTGACTGAATAATCAATCTATATTGACTGAACCGAACCATGGATATATTCCATTTACATGTTCATCCATTATATCCATTCCATTACTGATATCATGGTTTCGGCAAGTCATCCTTCTATATACAATATACAATTCAAACAATACAAATAATACAATCAAGACATCGCGGGGTTTATAAGGGGTATACTGGTACGGAAGGTGTTAGAAGTGACACGAGACTGTAACCATAATACACCTAATCTGAATTCAATTGCCGTTATATCGTGGCTGAACGGTTCCTTATGCTCCGTATACCTTAGTCTCCGGAATAGTGGGACTCCTCTCGTATACACTGGCATTCTTCTGTACCAAGCTACAAACAACAGCGTTAACATTAAATACAACATTATAACAATATACTCTCTATTCTGTCTATTTACGAGACTTACCGAGTGATTTTTTCGCTGACGACATTCTTTTTCTTTTCCTTGGAATGTCGTCAGGTGATTCGGACCTTCAGGAGATCGAGCCCACCTTCGAGGACTTGGATCAGCTAGCCTTCAACCCGGAGCTCTAGTTACTTGTACACATTTACATTCTGTATTTTCCATTTCTGTTATGCCACTGTTTAGGCATTGCTTTCCATTCCATATATTTACTTTTCAGATGTATTGTAAAAAGAATATTAATAAGTTGTTGTTCAATTATATCTATTGCCATTGTCTCTTGTGCATTTTACTTATATTACTTAGATACGCTTAGCGTGTTCATTTCTAAGTAAATACGTAACGGACCGTCGCGTCCTCTACCCGTACACTGGGAAGTGGGACGTGACACCGAGCCTCCTTCATATCCTACATCTAAATCAAGCACAATCCGTAAGTTCCAACTCTTTTGACTTCTCTCTCTTTCGCTTCTCCTCTTATCATCATCACAATACGATTTAGTAACCAAAGTTTAACTTGAAAATATTCGTTGCAATCCTAGATATTTTCATTATAATTTTCATGCTAATGTTAAAAGAAAATATCAATTTCCAATCTACCATCCTTGCAAGCTATGTCTCATCTAAATTTTATATGTTTTAAAATGAAATTTACCATGTTTAAATAATATTAGAATGCAAGTAAAGGATAAATACCAGTTCATTATTTTATTCTGTTGGAGATAGTGCCCTCAGAGTCAATTATTGGATCACAGGCACGTGATTGCAATGATTGAGGGAGGACCTATCCCGGTAGGACAGTCTTACTCGAGATGATAGTATGCTATCTGGTTTATCTTTATCATCGTGTACTGCTTTAAGTGACCTGACATGTCGCTATTGCACGTTGATAGAGCCCCTAGGATTCTTGCTTGACCACCAGCAGTATGAGGGCGATCATATAAGTGGGAGCTGGGGTCTATAAGCACATCCTTAAAAGGTCCCTAGTCGTGGGAGTTTCGAGACAGGGCATCGATACTCCAGAGTAGACTAGTGTATACAGTCGAGACCCCGACGAGGGGCGGTGGCCGGTCTCACAAGCCACTGGTGTCAGTTGGTTCACCTAAGATGTATACAGGTGCTCATTGGGTTATGAGTACACCGGACAGGACTCGCCGGGAACATGCTAGTTGGTCTTATACCTGACGTCAGATAGCAGTTCCTTGGTGACATGTGTACAGGTTAGTTCATCGACCTGGGGATCGTCATTTGTCTCGTGTGAGTTCCCACTGTACTTTGATTACTACCCTACCACGCTCAAAGGAGACGTGCAAACAGGTTTTAGTTGGGTACAGTCCCGAGCCACATGGAGGCAGTGAGCGGATCTTCAGGGGTTCGTCTCTCCCGGTATTGGGGGTGAGGTCGCGCTGTGTCTAGGAGAGCCATTACACAAAGCCCTCGGCCGAGGCAGGAGATTTACTGGTAAGTATTCCAGTAGTATCTCAGGGTGTTCTAGGCTACACTCCGACACGACTTGTACCGCTTTTGGGGGTCTGACTTTTACCAACCCCCTAGGCCCGCCATGCGATGCTCATAGACGAACGGACCGGACTGTACGGATATTGTCACTGACAGGCTCAGTAGGGTGTCAGGATGAGTTCGCTCATCGACGTCCCTTTTGGTCAATAGCTGGTGGCCCGTTACGTATTGGCTTATACCTCTGACGTGCTAGTGGTTAAATCCACAACCATGGTGTTGACGAGTCTTTAGAGTCCCCCACATTCAGTTACTCAGCTTTCGGGCAAAACGCTGTAGAGGCCGTATGGAGATATGGCAAGGTCCGATCAGATACGTGCGGTATTGCACGGATCAGGATCGGACAGTTTGTACTACAGGCCGTATGGATATATGGCATGGTTCGATCAGATACGTGAGGTATTGCATGGATCAGGATCGAACGGATATTACTAGCCGGCTTTGGTTTAAGCCGGATCCTAGTATAGTACAGTGTAGATTTTGTCTCATTGCATTTGTATTCGGTTGGAATACAGATGCGGGTGTGTATACACAGTAGCGGGGTTTTCCTGTAATTTATTACAGGATCAGTTTTCTGGAGTTGCCAGTTTGCTTTCCGTTTCGGCCAATTTCCTTTGTATCTTTCATTGGCTGAAAATTGGTGGAGGAGGGCTTATTTGCATTTGTGCAAATAAGCATTAGTGGAGGGTGTTCTTTGCATTTTGTTGCATCATGATGGTTTCATGATGGAGCCCCATCCCTTGACCTTCCATGGTTCATGATTGCTTGACTTTTTGTAGCAATCATGGTTGTTGATTAGTTGATGGAGTATGGATTTGTTTGTGATGATTGTTTCTTATCATGACCTTTTCTTTCTTGCATTATGAGTGTGGTTCCATCATTCATACAAGACTCTCTCTCATTCTCTCCTCTCCTATTACCATGGCCGGCCATCATATGGTAGGGGCTGTCCAAAATTTTGAGTGGGGTTTTTTGTTCATTTCATGCTACAAAAATTCCCAAGTTGATCTCCAAAAAGGTCTTAGTTCATTACCTCCACCATATGGCAACATCCACTACCCCAAAATGAGACATAGCTCACTACACGCATTCTACAGCAAATCTTGGGCATGTCGGCTCGCCAACTTCGTGCCCGAGTTGCCTCGGTATAGAGACGGGAGCCCGTACAAGAAGCAGGTGACGTGGTGCCCTTCCGGCGACGAGGTGGAGACCGGAGCTTCCGCAGGAGATCGGGACGACGAGGAGAAGACCGGAGGACACGGATCAGTCGGTATATCTCTCTTCCCTTTCTTGTAGTTAGCTAGGACTAGTTAATGGTTCGATCCGGGTTTTAGTGCGCGGTGGTGCCGGTTCAAGAAAATTTAAAGTTAACCATCGCTTCCGCTTTTGGCCTCGGGATGGAGGCCGGGGCGCCGCCGTGCACTTATAGTGGTATCAGAGCCTCGCCATTAACATAGTCTAGCTTTGTCTAATGTGTTTTGCATTTCCGATCGAACAAAAATCCCAAAACCCGCGTTTTCATGCATATCAGTTTCTGTCGAAATTTTTTTTGTCTCCAAAAAGTTTTCAGGTTGTCTCAGAATGATGTGCAGGGAATTATAAGAATTATGTAGAAATTTGATCACGTGATCGCTCCATACGACCGCGGAACCGCGGCCAAACCCA
Source organism: Agapanthus africanus (assembly GCA_030015575.1). Lineage (NCBI taxonomy): Eukaryota > Viridiplantae > Streptophyta > Magnoliopsida > Asparagales > Amaryllidaceae > Agapanthus > Agapanthus africanus. Next base: position 27,417,564 of record JASDDO010000019.1, read on the forward strand.
TGCTTGGGCCGCGGTTCCGCCGCAGTATATGCAGATCAGTGTGCCAAATTTTTATAGAGAGCTCCTGTGATGAAAATAGGGGTTTTGGAATATTAATTTTGGGCCCAGAATTTCTTGATGTGCTACAGTAGTACTTGGGGGCCCACTTTGTAAAATTTGATCGATCAGATATTTTAAACACATTAGTTCACAGTATTTACATTATATCTGCGACCGTGAATGTCACTTGATCGGTAAATCCTGTCTAACTGCTATAGCCCGGTTAGACGGATTTGCGAACGTGACTTTCACGTTGATGTTCTGTGATTTTGCTGTGATGTTGCGGATCGGTCGTGGGGGATAGCCTGGATGCAATGCTAGTACAGTTTTTGTTGTATTATGTACATTTGATATTGCGGGGAGAGCGTCCGACATGTGGACTGCCGTCACTGCCTGTTTGTATTATTATTCTGGGGCACGACCAGGTTGCGGTCAGTGTACCCGTTGTATGTATATTTTACTTTCTGTACTAGGATTACCCCGCGGAGGGGTGCACGGATGGCCGGGTTCTAGAGGGCAACGAGCCCGCATCTCATGGCATTGAGACGGAGGGGGCTTCACTCTAGAATTGGCGGGCTGTTCGCCGCACTCGTAGGGGGTACAGGTTGACCCAGGAGGGGTGCCCAAGTTACCGGATTCCGTGAAGTGCTGGGTGGTCCATTCACGTTGCTGAAGGGGGCTGCCTCGCTTCAGGTTTTGGCGGGTAACTTGCCGCGCCCGTAGGGGTCTAGGATTTCATTGCACAGGCTATCCACACGACCAGGGGAATGTCGGATTTCAGTAGTGGCTCTGTGAAACCCGGGGATCCCAGATATCTGTATTGTTCTGTGATGTTGCATTTTATCACGCCTTGAACGAATATAATATATTGGTATATATATTAGTAGATGTTGTATATGTTTTGCATTCGTGCTAGTCCAGTCCCCGCTCTGTCGTTAGTTAGCTAACCTAACGGGTAATGACGGGACCCAGTGGCGAATGCGAATGACATATACGTACATCAGTATATTTTCGTTCTTTGTGGTGTGATCATTTGATGGGACTGCGTTGATTCGGATCAATGCAAGTTAAAACAAACATAATCTGATGTTATTGGAACACTTTTCAAAAAGCTGTTATTGCAAGGACGTTCTCTTTTGTTTTGCACCGTGGTATTCAGTTGGAATATCCTGCTCCTCAGTCCACGAGGCAAGGGCCGAGATCCCTTCACCGGGAGTGACCCCTTGGACAAAAAGTTTGCGTCAGGCAATAACTTCACTATAGCCGATTACTTTTGCTTTGCATCGTGGTATTCAGTTGGAATATCCTGCACCTCATTCTACGGGGAAAGAGCCGAGATCCCTTCACCGGGAGTGACCTCTTTAGCAAAGGTTTTCGTCACTATATTTTTAAAAGCTATCCGTTCCTTCAACGATATCAAGTTCTTTACGTTAAAGGTTTTCGCCAGAAACCATTCGTAGCCCTCCGTCGTTTCATATAAGTAGTCAATAGTATTCAAGCTGTGTTTGTTGGCCAAAGTCAAGGCACAGTGTTTGGTAGCTGTTGGTTATTCATATACAGCATAGATAGATGCGTTGGTTTGGGACAGTCGTACTACCTTGTTGGCCAAAGTCAAGGATATGTACGGGTGGGTTCAAATTGACCTGGAGAATGACGGGTAGAACTTGACATGTGACTTATGATTTGTTGGCCAAAGTCAAGGTCATAAGAGCATGGGGTAAAAATCACATCGGGAGTTTCAAAAGAACTGAAACTTGCCAGATATGCGCATACCTTCTGGAGTGTGATAGCGTGAGCGGATTCCGTCACGTTATCATGCGATGATAGTTGGATCCCGATTCCCACTGATGAGTTAGTTTACTCCTCGGGTGACCCCGACTATTTCTTCTTTCAGGTTTGGAGGAGAATTTGAGGTACAGTGGGAGGTTTCCAGATTAGATAAATTGGTAACCATTCTGATCTAGGTTAGAGTGCACGCTGAGTGTTTCTTTTCTCTCTCTCTTTGGCAGCGACCATTGACCCGACCCTAAGACTATGACTCAGTGACCAAGTTAACCGAGCCTTCTTAAACACTGGCTTTTGGATTGTCAGAGTTGCAAACCTCATTGCCACTCCTACTTTTACCCTTTTCTCCAGGACACCCCGTATTACTATGAACGTCCACTTCCATTGGACAAAACCATCGTATGGTTAGATACGAACTCGAAAGAATTTATTCGAGGATGGTTTCAGGTTCTGGAGAAAACGGATAGGATTATTCAGTTGTCTTTTCCTTTTACCTTCTCTCAGTTTGCGAGTACTCCTTAGTTTAGGAGATAGTACACCTATTACGCAAATTGGATAGTCTTCTTCCAAACCATAGGCAGGTGCCGAATGGTGGGGAATGAAGAAAACCAATTAGCATAACGATGGTGTACAGAAGGTATTATGTAAAGACAAAGCAAGGGATTAGTAAAAGGGCAAAGTAAATTGCAACTGATATTCACGACCAAACCAAGTATTTCATTACCACTCCCACTTCACCTTTGTATTTCTCCAGGACACTCCGTATCACTACGAAGATCCACAGTTTATTGGATATTTCATCGTATGGTTATATACGAACTCGAAAGGAACTTGTTCCAGTTCGGGGATGGATTCTGGTTCAGGAGAAATAGGAATAAGGTTCATTCAGTTGTCTTTTATCTTCACCTTCTCTCGCATTGCGAGTGCTCCTGGGATTAGGACAGTACACCCATTATGCTTATTGGATAGTCTTCTTCCAAACCATAGGCTGGTGCCGAACGGTAGGGAAGGAAGAAAACCATTTGGCCTAAGGGGTGTGCAGAAGGTAATGACTAAAGACATATAAAGGGATTTGGAGAGATGGCAGAGATTTATACGGTTACAGTTGTGAATCTGGAAAAGGCATTACTAGGAATACCAGGATACCCCTACGAAACATTTCAATGTTTCAGCTTCACTGTGTACTGTTAAAGGAAAACTGATTTCCCAATTAGATACTTACTCCAGGGTATGTATTTACCAGGTATGAGTCTCACATCTGTATGGTTTTACAGATGATGAGTGGGAGTAGATTATTGGGAATTGGGTGATCATCCTCATTATATCGGGATTCGTTGTAATCGGTGATATTTGAGGAAATCACCTGGGCTGTTTGCCGGTTGGCAAATATTTGGTTTTGAATATCTGTTGTTGTGCACCAATTTCAAATTGATATATCTGTACGTCTATTTTCATAGAGTGAGATATACCTTTTTGAAATTATGTCTGCGACATTTACCTATATCATTGGATGGTTAGGTAAGGAGCATTAAACAGCGGTGTAATTCTTCTTAACCATAAGTACAGTTTTCAACCTACGACACACAGTGAATGAGTTATCAGACTCAAGGGACTTATACAGAGTATTGTATGTTGTCCAGGGTCCATCAGGACAGAGGGGTTGGTCCTCGTACTATATTCGGTTTACTTATAACTTCTCTAGTTTTTAAACAGGTGTTTCGTGGAAACACAGGGTCCGAATTTTGAGAAGTTATAGGTATTTGAATAGAGTAGAGAACCAGGTGTAGCAAGTATCGGGATTCTTCAAAGTGATCGAAGATGTAGATACTTGTGTATGGTATTCAGTTGATAGTAATGATTAAGAGAACTTGCTTCTCTTTCAGGTTACTCATAATTGGAAGCATTCCTAAGTTGAGTAACGCTGGTCAGCCTTCTTCCATTTAGTTGACATGCACAGGAGACAGCTGCATGATTTGAATCTGGTTCAATTAAATCAGTGTCTCTGGTCCTATATTGGATATAGAACAGTTCGTATCTTAACGATGTTAAGGTACGGGGAGTTGTCCGGCTAATGATTAAAACCAGACTCTGGACAACTCAAGGCACGTTTCTGTAATGGCTGTTTGTGGGTTGACCCAGGCTATGACGAGGGTTGACTTTCTACCATAAGAAAGATCAATAGTGATATTGTTCTTGACTCGCCACAGTTTTATTAAAAATGGATTTTTTCAGAAAAACAGTAGTGGAAGTATGGTAGAACTGGAAGTGATTCCAGAACCGCAAACGATTACTGAAGATTTGATAAGGAACCTAAAGATTCAATCTGAATTGACATTCCATTGGCCACTCCGCAGATAAGGTGGGTAACTTCAGGCACCCGAGAGGTACTCCGGTAGCCTCAAGGACGGTGACAGGGAAGTTCTTGTTTACCCAGATTTGCCATAGCTGTTGTTCCAGACTATGAGACCCGGCAGGAGGATGAGTATAACGTCGTTCTAAACTGGCTTTAGAAGTGTACGCCTATATGACTCTGCCAGAGGGTTGTCGTGGTCAGTGGGAGGAACGGAAGCATGGTGGACATGTAGCTTATGTCTATTTATAGACTAAAGCAGATATAGCGGAGATAAATCATCTATTTCTGATGTGATAGTCATAGGTTTGACTTCATCAGAATAAGGGGATGGATCTGTTGAGAAGGTAGTAGGGTGTGATATCCTGGTATTTGGATGACATACACAGAGTAGGAAAAGAAACTCCTATACTATAATCGGTTATACTTTGGTCGTCACACAGTGGTTTCTCCACATAGGAATTGGATCTTATATCGTACATACTGGTTACTAGATCTATGGTTTTAGATCTAGATTTGGGTGGTTTCCCAATCAGGGTACTCAGACAGCATTCTAAGAGTATTTAGAATGAACGACTCCTGGCACGGTAGTGTACCTGCAGGTAATGGAGTCACCCTCTCTAAAGGTGTCTTACAGACTAAAGGGGAGAGGGATGTGCATGATTGGCAGATCACTTGCTCAGGCAATTGAGTCAATCATGAGATGTCAAGTACCACACCAGATGTTGTTCTTGCACTAGATGCAATAAGTTGACATTGATCCAATCCTGGAGAAACAGTCGGAAGCAGTTTTAGAACATAAGTGGATGTTCTAGGGATATGATAACGACAGCCTTATTCAGGAGACAGTTATCATTCCAGGCTTCCAAGGTGACCTGGACAACAAGGAGGTTGTCAGAGTTATATTTTTCCTTCTGACGAGGGGCAGTATTTTGGACAGGTGGTCCAAGGCAATACTGAGGGAGGCATGGCGCAGGATACTGATTAAGTTCAGTTGTCGATACAGTCTAAGAAGTTTGGATTTAGAGTTCATTTATGAGCTAGGTCCCATCAGACATCCAAACACATTCTAAGACAGGTATTGCTCATTTCGAGAGATGGTTTTCTCCGCGAACTTGAGATATAGAGAGACATAGAAAGAAACATCAAAGCGGATCCACTCACTGAGGCTATTCCTCGAACGCAATAGTTTCGCAAACGAACTTTGTGAGACTGACTAGTAGAGGAGTTGGGTGTTCGGTATCACACGGGCTGTGAGTATGCGACATCGCAATAATTAGCCTTGAGTGCAAGTGGGAGATTGTTGGAGATAGTGCCCTCAGAGTCAATTATTGGATCACAGGCACGTGATTGCAATGATTGAGGGAGGACCTATCCCGGTAGGACAGTCTTACTCGAGATGATAGTATGCTATCTGGTTTACCTTTATCATCGTGTACTGCTTTAAGTGACCTGACATGTCGCTATTGCACGTTGATAGAGGCCCTTGGATTCTTGCTTGACCACCAGCAGTATGAGGGCGATCATATAAGTAGGAGCTGGGGTCTATAAGCACATCCTTAAAAGGTCCCTAGTCGTGGGAGTTTCGAGACAGGGCATCGATACTCCAGAGTAGACTAGTGTATACAGTCGAGACCCCGACGAGGGGCGGTGGCCGGTCTCACAAGCCACTGGTGTCAGTTGGTTCACCTAAGATGTATACAGGTGCTCATTGGGTTATGAGTACACCGGACAGGACTCGCCGGGAACATGCTAGTTGGTCTTATACCTGACGTCAGATAGCAGTTCCCTGGTGACATGTGTACAGGTTAGTTCATCGACCTGGGGATCGTCATTTGTCTCGTGTGAGTTCCCACTGTACTTTGATTACTACCCTACCACGCTCAAAGAAGACGTGCAAACAGGTTTTAGTTGGGTACAGTCCCGAGCCACATGGAGGCAGTGAGCGGATCTTCAGGGGTTCGTCTCTCCCGGTATTGGGGGTGAGGTCGCGCTGTGTCTAGGAGAGCCATTACACAAATCCCTCGGCCGAGGTAGGAGATTTACTGGTAGGTATTCCAGTAGTATCTCAGGGTGTTCTAGGCTACACTCCGACACGACTTGTACCGCTTTTGGGGGTCTGACTTTTACCAACCCCCTAGGCCCGCCATGCGATGCTCATAGACGAACGGACCGGACTGTACGGATATTGTCACTGACAGGCTCAGTAGGGTGTCAGGATGAGTTCGCTCATCGACGTCCCTTTTGGTCAATAGCTGGTGGCCCGTTACGTATTGGCTTATACCTCTGACGTGCTAGTGGTTAAATCCACAACCATGGTGTTGACGAGTCTTTAGAGTCCCCCACATTCAGTTACTCAGCTTTCGGGCGAAACGCTGTAGAGGCCGTATGGAGATATGGCAAGGTCCGATCAGATACGTGCGGTATTGCACGGATCAGGATCGGACAGTTTTTACTATAGGCCGTATGGATATATGGCAGGGTTCGATCAGATACGTGAGGTATTGCACGGATCAGGATCGAACGGATATTACTAGCCGGCTTTGGTTTAAGCCGGATCCTAGTATAGTACAGTGTAGATTTTGTCTCATTGCATTTGTATTCGGTTGGAATACAGATGCGGGTGTGTATACACAGTAGCGGGGTTTTCCTGTAATTTATTACAGGATCAGTTTTCTGGAGTTGCCAGTTTGCTTTCCGTTTCGGCCAATTTCCTTTGTATCTTTCATTGGCTGAAGATTGGTGGAGGAGGGCTTATTTGCATTTGTGCAAATAAGCATTAGTGGAGGGTGTTCTTTGCATTTTGTTGCATCATGATGGTTTCATGATGGAGCCCCATCCCTTGACCTTCTATGGTTCATGATTGCTTGACTTTTTGTAGCAATCATGGTTGTTGATTAGTTGATGGAGTATGGATTTGTTTGTGATGATTGTTTCTTATCATGACCTTTTCTCTCTTGCATTATGAGTGTGGTTCCATCATTCATACAAGACTCTCTCTCATTCTCTCCTCTCCTATTACCATGGCCGGCCATCATATGGTAGGGGCTGTCCAAAATTTTGAGTGGGGTTTTTTGTTCATTTCATGCTACAAAAAATCCCAAGTTGATCTCCAAAAAGGTCTTAGTTCATTACCTCCACCATATGGCAACATCCACTACCCCAAAATGAGACATAGCTCACTACACGCATTCTACAGCAAATCTTGGGCACGTCGGCTCGCCAACTTCGTGCCCGAGTTGCCTCGGTATAGAGGCGGGAGCCCGTAAAAGAAGCAGGCAACGTGGTGCCCTTCCGGCGACGAGGTGGAGACCGGAGCTTCCGCAGGAGATCGGGACGACGAGGAGAAGACCGGAGGACACGGATCAGTCGGTATATCTCTCTTCCCTTTCTTGTAGTTAGCTAGGACTAGTTAATGGTTCGATCCGGGTTTTAGTGCGCGGTGGTGCCGGTTCAAGAAAATTTAAAGTTAACCATCGCTTCCGCTTTTGGCCTTGGGATGGAGGCCGGGGCGCCGCCGTGCACTTACATATTCAATACCATTTCTTGTGACTTGTTAATGTAGTTAGCGCATGGGGTAACGACCTACCCCTTACGTACACATGGAAAAATATAGCACAATATTATAGTCGAAACTGTTTCGCCCAATCAGAGCAAAGCTCTGTTCGAATTCAAAATTCAAAATTTTTGAAGCAACGCTTCAAACCTCAGGCGCAACGTGCCACATGTCAGGCGCTGATACGTCAGCACAGCGCCCAAGAAGGCGCGCCCAATCAGAGCAAAGCTCTATTAAAGAAAGCAACGCTTCAGTTGTGCTACTGCTGCGCTGCACGACACGTGGCAGCGCAGTTGCGCTAGTGCTGTGCTGTGCGACACGTGTCAGCGCAGTTGCGCTAGCACAGTTGCGCTGTGCTGTGCGCTGCGCGACATGTGTCAGCGCAGATGCGTTAGCGCAGTTGCGCTGCGCGACACGTGTCAGCGCAGTTGCGCTGCGCGACACGTGTCAGCGCAGTTGCGCTGCTCTTTGCGCTGCGCGACACGTGTCGCGCGCTGGGGCATCTGCGCCAAACAGAATTAAATTTCTAAGAAATCTTTTCTGTTCTTGTTAAAATAAGAAGATTTTCTTCTGCAAAGCAGAAACCCTTGGATCAAAGATCCAACGGTGGGGAAAATTCCCCAAATCACCCAGAGAAGGATCTCTTTAACAAATTTAACTAATTTATGGGCACTATAAAAAGGACCCTAGGCCTCAATTCAAAGGCATCTACATTTCTTGAAAAAAGTCAAGAGCTTCAAACAGAGAGAACTCTGAGAAAATTCCAAGTAAAAGGTAAAGAACCTTCATGAAATAGAAGAAATTTTTTCTAATAGACTATTGATCTAAAAAACAAGATCAATGATCTTTACATAATAAACAGTGCTTTGCACTTCTTATGAACCTCTGGTTCTTCAAAACAAGAAAACAATAAAATAAAAAAAAATAATAATATAGTGCTTTGCACTTTTATGAACCTCTGGTTCTTGAAACAAAAAAAAGAAAAATTTATCTTTTCTTTGATCTAATTTAGATCAAGAAATTAAATAGTGCTTTGCACTTCTGTTCTTGAATCTAAAAGATTCTTAGTGCTCTGCACTTACAAACTGCGCTGTTGCGCTCCTAAGGGAGCGCCACGTGTCAGCCATAGAACCGCTTGCGCCATGCGCTCTTGAAATAGAGCTTTGCTCTCTGGAATTGGCGCAACTCACCAGAGCGCGCCACGTGTCAACAGCGCAGCGCACCGCGCTATTGCGCTTGCGCTCACCAGAGCGCGCCACGTGTCAACAGCGCAGCGCACTAGCGCAGCGCACTGCGCTATTGCGCTTGCGCTCACCAGAGCGTGACACGTGTCACCACCATATGAGCTTGCGCTCAGTTCTTAGCGTAAAGCGCCTGACAAGCCAAGTGGGGCACTGTCAGAGTATTTAATGCTCTGCATTATTAAAGAAAAGGGACAGAGCCTAATTAAAAGACCTAACAGGCCTAATAAAAAATGCTATGCATTTTAAAAGGGGGGAAAGCCCAAACAAAAAAATAGATGCTCTGCAAGAATAATGCAGTGCATTACTAAAAAAGGGGTAAAGCCCTAGCAAAGGCCGAAGAAAAAAAATGTTGAAACTGGACTTAGCCCAATTTTGGCCATAAGTCCTTAAATTAAGTTGACTGAGCAAGATTGCTCTCTTAAATCAATTTACTTTGGTTCGAGGGTACATCTCCGAACTCCTCTGACACCTATCGTTGTAATCCTTCAACGACGTCAGAGAGGCGACGGGTCCCAATGACCACACATGAATATGGACTGCGGGGTCCTTAAACTCGTGGACCGAAACGTCCTTAAACTAATATTGGACCGAAACGTCCCTAAACTAATATTGGACCGGAACGTCCTTAAACTAATGTTGGACCGAAAGGTACTTAAACTAATGTCGGACCACCACATCCCTAAACTGGAATATGGACCACCACGTCCTTAAACTGGAACATGGACCACCACGTCCCTAAACTGGAATATGGATCACCACGTCCCTAAACTGGAACATGGACCACCACGTCCCTAAACTACCTATGGACCACTACGTTCCTAAACTGGAACAATAGAGCCTCCAAATGCTCTTTTGCCGGATCTAAACGATCCCGTTTAAGTTGATCTTAGCCCCCCAAACATGGCTAACGTATCCTTAAACATTCAAACGGACTATAAAACTCCAAATCAACCTTGGTTTAAGGGTACATCTCTGAACTCCTCTAACATCTGCCGTTGTAATCCTTCAACGACGTTAGAGAGGTGACGAGTCCCGATGGCCAGATATTAAATGGATTATCACGTTAAGTTGATCTTAGTCTCAAACAGGACTATCGTATCCTTAACGAACGTTTAAGTTGATCTTAGCCGCAACGCGACTAATGCATCCTTAAACTAAAAACACCAAACCCAAATCTAAGTAAATACGGATTTGGACTAATCCACGTCCTACGGGCGACGGCATTACTCAGTCTCCGTATACAATCCACGGGCAACCACAAACAAAACAAACACACACGACACGAAGTGAAATTCTGGAGAAGGAGAAAGTTGTTACCGCGATGCGGTAGCGTAATTAACTGCAGGGGCTTGCGCCTGCAGGGAAGAGCGTCCCCACAATCAAAAACCCCTCAAGCGAGTGGGAATCTGACGAAGTCTGCTACATCGGCCGCATCCGTCTAAACCTCCGATACACGGTGCCATAAATCAACTTGGCATCTTCGGAGAGGTGGACGGATAAAACCAAATAGCATCTGCCCCGAATCTCAGCGTCAGGATATCGCAGTCCTGTGCATCGGCCTTTCGGAGGGGAACAGATTCTGGCACGCCCGGTGGGACCTTTTCCTCTTTCCACTCCACACTTCGTGTGTCGTCTTCGCGAACCAATCGCGGTTTGTTAATGGTTGCCTTCGGATTTTAAGTTACTAAGATTTGGTCTTTTTCCTGGCGTAGAACTTAAGATTCAATGGCCTTCAATTGCACCAACTGCTCGAAATGCCACTGCAACGGACGCTCCACCTCACCAGGAGGTGTAGCATATGGACCCCAAGCGGCTTCCTTCTTCGCTCTGCCGGTAGACCAGGTGACCCAGGCCACCACTGGCCTGTTCTTCGGGACCATGATCCCACCTACAAGCTTCTCTGCACCAATGCCTGCACCGGAAGTGAACAAAAAGTCGGTCTTCGACCGGCTCACTGCTGCGACGGCCCCTGTCAACGGGTCGCCCATTGCAGAACCGACAGCCTCTGTTTTCACCAGGCTAAATCAGAACTCTAAATTGGCTGTCCCGAGGAAGGTAATAACTGTTGCTCCAGAAGTCGTCAAGGCGGCTTCCCCTATCAAAGAGTCAGTCTTTTCAAGACTAACGATTCCTTCTCCTGCCCCCATTCGAGGATCCGTCTTCGACAGGTCGGATATCACCCCTCAAAAGACAACCTCAGTCTTTAAGAGGTTAACACCGGCGGCGCCTCATTCATACAGGGTGCAAAAAGAAGATGTCTCAATCTCCGAGCCAGTCCCAACGGCTCGTCATGCTCGATGTCGCCATTGGCAACGAGTGAGGAAGGCAGGGGGCAACTCTCCCTCAGGGATAACTCCACCGGCTCCAATGGTGGAAATCAATGCTGCTGTTCCAACTGGGAACAGCTTTGAACTGCTGAGGAGGGTACGGAAGAACTCTCCAATCGCTACATTGAAGAGATCTTCTCCACCTGCGGAGAGAGTTCCAGAAACGGAACGAGAACAGCTCCCTCAACGGCTGTCTTCAAGAATTTATAAAGTTTGGCGAAGGGTTCAAGACTCTGTGATCGTCCCAGATCACTCTCGTCGCCAGAAAAAGGCGAAGGTGGAGAAAGACAAGGATTGTCCCATTAAACAGCAGGGGACAGCAGCTGCTAGGGTGCCCCCTTCAATGGTTCCTTCAACCTCAACGGCCCACAAAAGAAGGAGGCCAGAGAAAACCCCCGCGTCAGCGGCAAAAGTTAAAAATGGTGAACCTAAACGCCCCAAGTCAGGGGGCATAACAGTTCATACGGTTTACATGGCATCGGGAAAAGAAGAAAGCCGTGCATCCACGGGTCATAGACCGCTTACACGGTCAGTGACCAAGGCTCAGGAGCAGCAACAAAAGCTCCAAGAAATGATGAATGCTATGGCCACACTTACAGGGCCGAAAGAAACCCCGGAAACATCCTCGCAGGAACGTCAAAAACAAGAAACGGACACCGAATTCCTTCGGCGCGTACTAGAGAAGAAAGATAAAGAAGCTGCGGAGCAGGCAGCCAACATAAAGAAAATGGACCTCCTATTCCAGGATATGGTGGGTATGATGATTCAACAAGATCCACCTGCTGAAGATCCCCTGATCATTCTTGAAGACGATAAGGGAGAGACGTCGAATCCTCCAGCTCTGTCTACAGCTAAAGAGGATACCATCTCAAAAGCTGATTTGGATGAATACATCGCCCAGCAAATACGGGTGCATCATGCGACTGAAGCGGACGGTCAGGTCGTAAAAACGGGGCGGCCATACCCAAGGTGGTACGATCAAATCAAGTACCCGCCAGGTTATACAATTCCTAAGTTCCATGTCTATAAGGGGACGGGCAATCCTCATCAGCATGTTGCCCAGTTCAGGGCAATACCGGTGGTGATGACAAGCTTTTACTGCGCCAGTTTGTTGGAAGCTTATCGGATACGGCGTTTGAGTGGTACTCTGAACTCCCGAATGACTCTATCAAAACCTTCGCGGAGATGGAGCTACTGTTTACTCAGCGTTTTGCAAGTGCCAGTGAGCGTACCCCGATGACGGCCCTGATTAATGCCAGGGTAAAACCCGGCGAGACGTGGGTTCAGTACGCTATACGATGGCGGAATCTATGGTCGAAGTGCGAGCAACGCATTGAAGAAGCTCCCGCAGTGGGTATGTTTGTGGGAACCCTCGATCCACAAGCAACCATCTCGCAGTTTATGATGTTTTTCAAGCCGACTACCTTCCAAGCCTTGATCGACAAACTAGCGCAGATGGATCAGATGGGCCATAAACCCCCTCTTCCAAGGCCGGACTCCCGAAATGATAAAGGGAAGGGAAAAGCGATTGTCGTCGCTAATGCTCAACAACAACCGAGCGACCCGAAGCCAGTAGCTCGTCAAAATAATATGCCCCCGTACGTACCCCTTGAGGATAGAATGGGATGTCCTTATTCCTTTTCCCGCGATAAAACGAGGAGCTTATTCGAGCTGGCGTTGCGCAATAGACTCATAAATCTACCGGATCCAAAACGTCCATTGCAACCAAGTGACGTCAACGAGCCCAACTACTGTCCTTATCATCGAGTACTAGGCCATCCGATCGAAGATTGCTACGTTTTCAAGAATTGGCTTGAAAACCAATACCGACAGGGCAAGTTCGCGTTATCTGACAAATGGAAGGTGAATCCCCCACAACCCCACACCTCTAAAGGGACGAATACGCCGGGGGCAACATGATCCGTCATTGAAGAAGCTCCTTGGGAGGTTGTATTATCAGCCAAGACGAAGAGGATGCTAAACGATCTTCAGACATGTCCAGCGATCAAGTGAAAGAACCCGTTGGAACCGCAGGTCATTGAAGGGATGTTGAAACCACGTCCAACTCTAAAGACCGATGGTGGTGGTTCAAGCACTTGCAGCCAGCCATCAAAATCTTCGGAAAAGAAGAAGAAGAAATCTAAGAAGCCCGTGAAGCCTGGCGACAAGCGCACGGACCTGCAAAAGCAAATTGACGCGCTGGATGAATATAACCAAAAGGCACGGACTCCCATTACGCTTCAAGAGTTCCTCAATCACGTCTTTCAAGAAGAAGATGAGGGAAAAAGTTCATCGGATGAACCTGAGGAACATGTGGCGAGCTGTCATATGATCTCCCATTCGATCGCGAACGATGAGGAGACTCCTGGCACTAAAACGCTGGGGGCAGGTACCGAATCAAAAATTCCGGAGCTATCAGTTGAAATGATTGACGCGTTCCTTAACGAAGCTCGATTGAAAAGTAAAGCTGATCGACAGCGCGAGACGGCTATATTTGAAAGGGCCAAGCGCCAGTGACTTGATGAAAGAGCTGAGACGATCCCGTTGGAGCCAAATGCCTCCACTACCGACAAAAGCCAATTCAAGACAAAGAAAAAGTTTGCTAAGGCCATATCAATGGGCATGAAGCTACCGTCCTCTGAAGGAAAAGTTACTGGTGAAATAGAAATGCACCCCTCCTATTGCTTATATCATCGGAAGGTTTCGCACCCTATTCAAGAGTGCAAAGCTTTCGATAGATGGTGGCAAGGATACGTTACTCATCGACAACGTTTTAAGCGGGAAAAGCGTAAAACTCGTCGAGAGCAAAGAAATACGACCGAAGGGATTAAAAGAACTGCCAGCGATTGTTGCATGGTTAACACTGGTGGATCGCAAGTGCCTACATTTGGGAGTGATTCTGATGAAGAACTAGAACTTTCCCCTCTCTTTAAAGAGTCCGCCTCGAGAAGAGAAGAAGAACCGAGGGTTTGCAAAAATATCCGGCTGCGGAATCGGACACTGCCTGAAAAGAACCTCGGACCCTTAAACAGGAAAGATAAAGGGAAAGAAAAGGTCTCTGAAGATATCATCTTAGATGACCAAGTGGTGGAAGAGCTAGCTGCCAAAGACTCACCAAAGAAGAATAAGGTGGATTACAACGTCTTGGCACATCTAAGGAAGCTGCCCTCGCAGCTCAGCATTCTTGACGCCCTTTTGTTATCAAAAGAGGCGAGAGATTCGTTGATTAAGGCGCTCCAAGACCCGGAACAATTCTAAGCATGCCTGGCCGAGGAAAAGATGAAGGATGAATTGGAGGAAGTGCACACGGCTGATGTTACTTTTGGCGATGAAGACCTTCTACTTGGGACGTGCGAAGACAATCGCCCTCTCTATGTCTCGGGATACTGCCATGATATAAAGATAGGCAAAATCCTGATCGATAACGGGTCGTCTGTTAACCTACTCAACGTGCGGGTGTTGAAGGAAATCTGCATGAGCGTCCAGCACCTTGCTCGGGACAAGATCACCATCTCCGGGTTTGACTCCCAATCGTCAAAGACTCTTGGATCTGTGATACTGACACTACGCTTCGGGCTACTCGTCAGGGACATTAAGTTCCACGTCATAGACGCTAAGACATGCTACAACGCTTTGCTCGGCCGACCATGGTTACACGAGTACAACATCATCCCTTCTACACAACATCAGTGTATGAAGTATCTTAAGGATGGTTTCGAGTATACCGTGACGGGAGAACTGAACCCGTTCTCTGTGAACGAGGTCCACAAATACGAAGACGCCAAATACTTCTTACCGGATTTCGAAGACACGGAGAAGTGTCATAAGCCGGAGAATAAAACCAACGCCACCATCCCTGTCTTCGGCAGCGATACCGAGGAGGAAGAGGAGATGGTTTATTCGGATCCGCCCCAACACAACAAGCCGGGATCATCAGCTCCTACGTTGATCTTTGGCAGCGACTCGGAAGATGAAGTCCACGCTGTATTCTCTGCTTGACCTTCAATACGAACGTTCGCTGACGAAGAGCAAAGTCTGCAAGTCGCCATGGTGCCACTTAAACACCATAAAGAACTGGATGCACTTAATATTTACAACGTAGAAGAGCTACAAACATTCTACATCCCTCCCAGGCGAGAAAGCGAGAAAGCAATTCTATTCTACCGCTCTGAAGAAACCAAGGTGAAAAAAGAAATCTGGCATGGCGCGGATCCTACGCTCGACAGGCTTCAGCCTATCCGTCTTCCCAGATATTATACAGAGGGTTTGAAAAAGCTGCTGAAACGCCAGGGGATATCTTTCAAGCAGACTGTTCGAAAGGCCAAATTCTATGATAAAGTCTGGAACGTTCCCGGGACTCAACGCAAACTGCCTAACGGGAGAATGGAGACGAAAGGACTCGGATACATCCGGTCAAAGAAACGGGAGCTACTAAACAGCTGTTACGTCATGTATGACTTCGATGAAGGAACAGATGCTCAATGGGAGAACGCTAATCCTAAGCCCGTGAAAGTTCCAAACGCAAAGGAGCCCAGTCCGTCGTTCGAAGAACAGATGGAAAAACTTATAAAGAAAGCTGGTCAAAAAGTCCGAGAAGATCATAACCGCGAAATGGCCATCTATGAGAAAGCTAAGACACAACGCCTTCTCCAACAGGCCGTGAAAGATGAAAAGGCTGCTCCCTGTCAACCTGTTATAAACAAGGCTCGACGCAAAAGCGGAAATAAATCGAAAGGCCGAAAAGGCGCTCAGCAGATGCAAAGCAGGGCTAAGAAGCCACGCAAACGGGAGTCGAGCGTTATTGATCTATCCCTCATGAAGAAAATGGGTCGAGCGTACTCGTTTCCTCGGGCCAAGACGAAGAAGATACTTGATCTTGCTCTAAAACATCAAATGCTTACATTGCCGGAGTCTAAACACCCCGAACAAGCGGGCAAAGTCTCACACCCGGACTATTGCTCTTACCATCGAGTAATAGGGCACCCGCTCGAAGACTGCTTCACCTTTAAGAATTGGGTCGAAGATCAGTACCAGCTCGGCAAGTTCGCTCTGTCTGACAACTGGAAGATAACGCCGCCACAGAAGCACGAGCCCAAGGCCATGAAAGAAGAACGGGTTCCACATTGGGATTGGAAGCGAATCCGTACTTGTCACATGATAATGATATCAAAAGAAGAGCCCGAGGACATAGATGAGCTCCCTTGGTGCTTCGAAAACAGCAGCGATGAGGTAATCTCAGAGTTCCCACCAGCGCCGAAAGAGCTAGAAGATGGAATCCATACCACTGCAGATAACCTTAAGAAAATTGAGCTGGGGACGGCAAACGACCCGCGACCGACATTCATCAGCGAGCTGCTATCCGAAGAGAGGGTGGCCGCGTTAAAATATGTGCTTCTACAGCATAGAGATTGCTTTGCGTGGAACTATTCCGAAATGCCGGGACTAGATCCAGAAATCGCTGTGCATAAATTGGCAATATCCCCAAGCATCAAGCCAGTCAAACAAGCGCCGAGAAGAATGCGACTCGAGCTTGAAATGAGTATTAATGCTGAAGTCAAAAAGCTGATCGACTCTGGCTTCATCCAGGAAGTTCAATACCCTGAATGGATCGCCAACATCGTCCCGGTGATGAAGAAAAATGGGACAGTGCGCATATGCGTGGACTTCCGGGATCTCAATAAAGCTTGCCCGAAGGATGACTTCCCAGTGCCAGTCACCGAACTGATGATAGACAATACATCCACTCATGAGGTTTTCTCCTTCATGGATGGCTCATCAGGATATAATCAGATAAAGATGCATCCTGAAGACCAGAAGCACACCGCCTTTAGGACCCCTCTAGGTATATTCTGTTATAAAGTGATGCCCTTCGGTTTAAAGAATGCCGGTGCCACTTACCAAAGGGCCATGACGAAGATCTTTGATGACCTTATACACGAAATCGTCGAATTCTATATCGACGATCTCGTGGTTAAAAGCAAATCATACGAGGAACATCTCGAGCATCTGAAGACCGTATTTCAACGCCTTCGACAATACAACTTGAAAATGAATCCGCTCAAGTGTGCATTCGGAGTTTCCTCGGGCAAATTCCTGGGATTCATCGTTCGACACCGAGGTATTGAAATAGATCCGTCTAAGATTAAAGCGATCATGGAAATGCCTCCACCGAGAACTCTCAAACAGCCGCGGTCTCTCCAAGGGAAGCTCGCGTACATACGGCGGTTTATAGCCAACCTTTCAGAAAAATGCCGTCCCTATAGCCACCTGATGAAGAAGGGAACCCCGTTTGTCTGGGATCAAAAATGCCAAAGCGCACTAGATGAGATCAAGCAATACCTGCAAAACCCTCCAGTGTTGGCTGCTCCGGTTAAGGGAAAGCCTCTCATTCTTTATACAACCGCCCTCGAAGGTTCTTTAGGCTCATTATGGGCACAAGAGAACGATCAAGGAAAAGAAAGAGCACTCTACTACTTAAGTCGAGTTCTACTGGGGGCAGAAAGCAACTACTCCCCCATTGAAAAACATTGCCTGGCGTTGATCTTCGCGATAACAAAGCTTAGACACTATGCGTTGGCGCATGAGGTCCGTCTCATTTCAAAGGTAGACCCCCTTAAATACTTGATGTCAAAGGCCATATTGACGGGACGACTCGCTAAATGGGCCCTACTCTTGATGGAGTTTTCGATAACGTATCAACCTCTCAAGGCAGTGAAAGGCCAGGCCATCGCCGACTTCCTCGCTGAGCATCCCATACACGTCGATTCTCCTCTAAATTGCGATTTGCCGGACGAACATGCGTTCGATGCGATCGACGGTGGTGATACCCAATGGGAGCTTTATTTCAACGGAGCATCTTCCGTAAAGAAGCGCAAACAAAATACCCCTATAATTAAATCGGGGGTAGGACTCATCTTTATAACTCCACAAGAGGGATAATGCGCTACGCGTTCTCCCTAACAGAGCCAAGGAAAAATAACGAAGCCGAATATGAAGCTCTGATAGCAGGCCTTGAGATCGCTATCGACATGGGAATTGAAAACCTCCTCGTATATGGGGATTCTCAACTTGTCGTTAGTCAAGTAAACGGCGACTACCAAACGTGCAAGCCAGAATTGGTAAAATACGGTGAAAAGGTGCAACAACTGCTGACCCAAATTCCCTCCTACACTTTGGAGAACATACCGCGTGCGGAAAACAGCAAAGCGGACGCGTTAGCCAAACTTGCTAAAGAAATGGCTGACGAGAACCTCGATGACGTTAGAATCATGGTGCAAAGCCGTCGGGTGCTTGCCCCAGCAGAAGTATCTCCGGAATCATCCGAAGGAAAAGGAGCGAGCAAGCAGACGACCCTGCAAGTAAAAGGTTGGGAAAATACCGAAGATTGGAGAGAAGTCTTCATAGATTACTTCAAGTCCCACCGAATGCCTGAAGAAGCGTCCACAAGACATCAGCTTATGAAACGAGCTCTGTCTTTCGCCTTCGTCAATGATACTCTATACAAGAGGTCGTTTGATTCTCTGTGGCTGAGATGCTTAGGACCTGACGAAGCGAAAAGAGTCGTCCAAGAAGTTCACGACGGACTCTGCGGTTCTCACCAAGCGGGCCCAAAGATGAAGTTGAAGATCAAACGGATGGGCTACTATTGGCCCACAATGATTCAAGACTGCCTCGAATATGCGAAGCAGTGTCACTCGTGTCAAATTCATGGGGATTTCATCCACCAGCATCCAAACCCATTACATCCGACGGTGGCTAGTTGGCCATTCGAAATGTGGGGGACTGATATAGTCGGCCCCATCGAACCAGCATCGTCTAGAGGACATCGTTTCATCCTAGCAACGACTGACTACTTCTCTAAGTGGGCAGAAGCAGTACCGTTAAGAGAAGTGAAGACGAAAAACATTCTCCACTTCTTCAAGACGCACGTCATATATCGGTTTGGAACTCCGCAACGGATCATCTCCGATAACGGGCCAGCTTACAGAAGCCACAAGATCAGTCGCTTTGCGCAACAATATAATATAGAATGGAGATATTCCTTGGTTTATAATCCGCGAGCTAATGGTCTAGCTGAAGCCTTCAACAAGACCCTGACAAAAATCATGAAAAAGACGGTGTCACGAAATAAGAAAGACTGGCACGAGAAGCTGCAAGAAGCTCTTTGGGCGTATCGAACTACATTCAAGACGGCCACGAACACAACGCCGTACGCGTTGGTGTTCGGTACAGAAGCAGTACTTCCCCTCGAAATAGAGCTACCCTCTCTACGAATGGCAGTCCACTACGAACTGACGAACGAAGAAAATGCTAACCTTCGGCTTGAAGAGCTTGATGCTCTTGAAGAAACACGGCTCATAGCGCAACAAAATCTGGAAGCTTATAAAGCAAAGATGACGCGCTCATATGAAAGATTAACCCGACCGAGAACATTCCGCCAAGGTGAACTTGTGCTAGTGGTCAAAAGGCCTATGATCCCCAATCGCGCCAAGCGGGGAAAATTCGAGCCAAACTATGAAGGCCCATACATCGTAGATAAGGTCTACCAGGGTGGGGCCTACCTACTCATGGACATGCACGGTGAAAGGCCTTTCAGACCAATAAACGGTCGCTTCCTAAAGAAATACTACGCTTAATGAGCCACAGCCTAGGTCAATGATAGATGACGACGACTATGTCCGCTCGCTATCTTCCTAAGCTCAAGCTTTATAAGCAGTAGCCAGCCTCTTAACGCCGGACCGAAATGTCCTTAAACTAATAGCGGACCGAAATGTCTTTAAACTAATAGCGGACCGAAACGTCCTTAAACTAACGACGGACCGAAACGTCCTTAAACTAATAGCAGACCGAAATGTCTTTAAACTACTACCGCAGCATCTTTTAGGCTGACGAGATATAAAAAAAACATATAAAAATAAAATAAAATGAAAAACGGTATGTCCATAAGCAAAAGGGCACGGATGAAAACCTGAAGGGGCTCCGTGAGTAAAAACAGCAGGGCTACCGGCAAGTGTTCGTGAAAACCCGAAAGGGCGCGACCTCGTAAAAAAACATATATAAAAATAAAAAGAATAAAAAAACGGTATGTCCATAAGCAAAATGGGCACGGATGAAAACCTGAAAGGGCTCCGTGAGTAAAAACAGCAGGACTACCGGCGAGTGTTTGTGAAAACCTGAAAGGGCGCAACCTCATTAAAGGACACTTATAGGGTCCTCTCGACCTTGTAAGGAGAAATCACCTGCGTGAGATCCTTACGACTCACAAGGGAGCAACACACTTAGGGATCCCCACGATTCCTAAGAAGAAAATACACTTGCGAGATCCTCACGACTCGTAAGGAGAACTCTCTTATGGGACCCTCACGGCTCATAAGAGTTGAAAGTCTTAAGTTACAGAGACCTAAACCTGTGCTTAAGCAACCCCCACAACTTCCGATATTGCCCTACAAGTGGCTCAATACTGAACCTTGTATACAATCCACGGGCGCGAATAAACATTTCCCTAACCAAGTCTCATCCATGACTGGGGATATGTTCGTATGACCCTTGTAGGTCCTCTCGACTTACAAGGAGAAAACCCTACTGTAAGATCCTTACGACTTACAGAGGAACATACACTTAGGAATTCTCACGATTCTTAAAGAGAAAATACACCTACAAGATCCTCACGACTTGTAGGGAGAAATAACTTCGTGAGACCCTTACGGCTCATGAAGTCAAAAGCCTTAGCCGACAGGACCCTAACCCTGGTCGCTAAGCCACCTTTGTTCGACATCGACAGAGGCAGATGATGATTCGCTCCTGGTAATATCCCAGTTGTAGCGGTGCTGATGCCGAAATCGGTTTACAGCGAAAAGCCAATAGGCCGCACATGCATACGAAATAGCCGAAATGATAGGGCAACTTGCAATAAAAAGCAGCAAGTAAAAATGTATGCATGCAAAATAGCCGAAATGATTGGGCAACTCGCAATAAAAAGCAGCGAGTAAAAATAAAATAAATAGCCGAAATGATTGGGCACCGCGAAAAATAGCCAAAATGATTGGGCAATCGCGACCTTCGCGATATAAAAGGAGCATCGCGGAGATAAAACAAAAAAAATGATGATAAAACTTTGGCCCTACAGTTAAGATCACATCGATCCCTGTATACAATCCAAGGGCGTAAAAGAGAGAACCATACTTTCCCAACAGGCTCCACCAGAAGACGAAGCCAAATCTCGACGGTTCAGTCCAACTCCGAAGAAACCAGTGTCTTTAGCCAACTCCTCGACTCACGGATACAAACACTCCTTGACGAGAGCCTCCTGATCCGCGTCGACTCGCAGAGCCACCAGCGTCTCCATGGGAATCCTCGACTCGTTTCAAACCCCAAGGAAACAAATAATCCTTGGTGCTTGAGAAACAAATAATCCCTAGCAAACTCCTCGACTCATGGATACAAACACTCCTTGACGAGAGCCTCCTGATCCGCGTCGACTCGCAGAGCCACCAGCGTCTCCGTGGGAATCCTCGACTCGTTTCAAACCCCAAGGAAACAAATAATCCTTGGTGCTTGGGAAACAAATAATCCCTAGCAAACTCCTCGACTCACGGATACAAACACTCCTTGATGAGAGCCTCCTGATCCATGTCGACTCGCAGAGCCACCAGCGTCTCCGTGGGAATCTTCGACTCGTTTCAAAACCCAAGGAAACAAATAATCCTTGGTGCTTGGGAAACAAATAATCCCTAGCAAACTCCTCGACTCACGGATACAAACACTCCTTGACGAGAGCCTCCTGATCCGCGTCGACTCGCAGAGCCACCAGCGTCTCCGTGGGAATCCTCGACTCGTTTCAAACCCCAAGGAAACAAATAATCCTTGGTGCTTGGGAAACAAATAATCCCTAGCAAACTCCTCGACTCACGGATACAAACACTCCTTGACGAGAGCCTCCTGATCCGCGTCGACTCGCAGAGCCACCAGTGTCTCCGTGGGAATCTTCGACTCGTTTCAAACCCCAAGGAAACAAATAATCCTTGGTGCTTGGGAAACAAATAATCCCTAGCAAACTCCTCGACTCACGGATATAAACACTCCTTGACGAGAGCCTCCTGATCCGCATCGACTCGCAGAGCCACCAGCGTCTCCGTGGGAATCTTCGACTCGTTTCAAACCCTAAGGAAACAAATAATCCTTGGTGCTTGGGAAACAAATAATCCCTAGCAAACTCCTCGACTCACGGATACAAACACTCCTTGACGAGAGCCTCCTGATCCGCGTCGACTCGCAGAGCCACCAGCGTCTCCGTGGGAATCCTCGACTCGTTTCAAACCCCAAGGAAACAAATAATCCTTGGTGCTTGGGAAACAAATAATCCCTAGCAAACTCCTCGACTCACGGATACAAACACTCCTTGACGAGAGCCTCCTGATCCGCGTCGACTCGCAGAGCCACCAGTGTCTCCGTGGGAATCTTCGACTCGTTTCAAACCCCAAGGAAACAAATAATCCTTGGTGCTTGGGAAACAAATAATCCCTAGCAAACTCCTCGACTCACGGATACAAACACTCCTTGACGAGAGCCTCCTGATCCGCGTCGACTCGCAGAGCCACCAGCGTCTCCGTGGGAATCTTCGACTCGTTTCAAACCCTAAGGAAACAAATAATCCTTGGTGCTTGGGAAACAAATAATCCCTAGCAAACTCCTCGACTCACGGATACAAACACTCCTTGACGAGAGCCTCCTGATCCGCGTCGACTCGCAGAGCCACCAGTGCCTCCGTGGGAAATTCTCGACTCGTTTCAAACCCCAAGGAAACAAATAATCCTTGGCGCTTGGGAAACAAATAATCCCTAGCAAACTCCTCGACCCACGGATACAAACACTCCTTGACGAGAGCCTCCTGATCCGCGTCGACTCGCAGAGTCACCAGCGTCTCCGTAGGAATCCTTGACTCATTTCAAACCCTAAGGAAACAAATAATCCTTGGCGCTTGGGAAACAAATAATCCCTAGCAAACTCCTCGACTCACGGATACAAACACTTCTTGACGAGAGCCTCCTGATCCGCGTCGACTCGCAGAGCCACCGGCGTCTTCGTGGGAATCCTCGACTCGTTTCAAACCCCAAGGAAACAAATAATCCTTGGCGCTTGGGAAACAAATAATCCCTAGCAAACTCCTCGACTCACGGATACAAACACTCTTTGACGAGAGCCTCCTGATTCGCGTCGACTCGCAGAGCCACCAGTGCCTCCGTGGGGAATCCTCGACTCGTTTCAAACCCCAAGGAAACAAATAATCCTTGGCGCTTGGGAAACAAATAATCCCTAGCAAACTCCTCGACTCACGGATACAAACACTCCTTGACGAGAGCCTCCTGATTCGCGTCGGCTCTCAGAGAAACTAGTATCTCCGCGGGAAATTCCCGATTCGTTTCAACATGCAAATGAAGCCTCAGGCAGCAGGGACTAAAAAACTTGCTTCCTGAACCATGGGACCCTGCAAGTTAATCCAAAATGGTCTCTTGCATACTATTCACGGGTCTCACTCTCCAAAGTCGAATTTTGACGAGGAGGAAAACAACCGCTTGTGGGTCCTCTCGACTCGTAAGAGGGAAACATTCTCTTATAGGATCCTTACGACTTATAAGAGAAAACCACACTTAGGAATCCTCACGATTCCTAAGGAGAAAACCCACTTACGAGATCCTCTCGATCCGTAGGGAGAAAAATCTCTATAAGACCCTCACGGCTTATAGAGTTGAAAAGTCTTAGGCAGCAGATCCGAACCTGCGGCCTAAGCCATCGCTATTTCTTAAGAAGGTCGGGATACTCGTCCTAATCATCCGTCAACCAGGGTTACTAAGGTGGCATGCTGATAATGAAAGAAAGAAAAGGCGGAGAAAATGACACATTACAAAAAAGGTGTATCTTTTATTCATAAACTTGATTGGATACAGGATACATTATGTCAAAGAATAAAAAAAAATATATATATATATACATTCTTTTATCTACAAGCACAAACGATACAAAGATGGATAGCTACTGAGGAGGAAGTGTCTTTAGTAAGTTCACAAGCTGCTGTCGCACTTCCTTCAGCGCTTCCTCTCGAGTGACAGCCGCGGTCACCTCCGCCTCCACCTGGGCCCGCTGCTGCAAGAAAGATGAAAGTTGCTCCTCCGCCGCCTTCTGGGCTGCTTCCTGGCTGGGTGCAGCTCGCTCGACAACGTCAAGTTTTTGCCTCAATGATAACCTTTCGGAGAGACATTGCAGAAGGCCCTCAAAGATAACCTTCAGCCGTGCGGCGTTGGCCTCCACCTGAGCATGCAATTGAGCAGACTTGCTCGAAGTCTCACCACGCTCCTTACGCCTTGAAATGACTTCTTGTTCGAGATGGCGGAAGTAAGGAGCGCTCTGCTCAAT
Source organism: Agapanthus africanus (assembly GCA_030015575.1). Lineage (NCBI taxonomy): Eukaryota > Viridiplantae > Streptophyta > Magnoliopsida > Asparagales > Amaryllidaceae > Agapanthus > Agapanthus africanus. Next base: position 27,442,275 of record JASDDO010000019.1, read on the forward strand.
CCACGCTGTCCTTTGATTACTGGCAGCCACGGTCTCGAGAGCGGGACGCAGCGACTCCAACTGATATAGGCGACCCTCGATCTCCTTACAATGGTTAACCCAGGATGCAATGATGCCCTCATCATGAATGTTCACGAGTATTGCTAGCATCGGGTTAACCACCATAGCGAAGTCTGCGGCAGATGTAGGAGTTTCAATGTCGAGTTCCTCGACGTAGTCACTCAACACGTGCAGACTATTCGCGGCGCCTTTTGAAGACAGACTTCTCAGATAAGGACCCGCCGGCATTGTGATGCGAGGTTCGAAGGACGCCGAAGCCAGAACGATAGCTGAAAGAAACATGATGCGATCAGATAACAGTACAGAAAATAAAGAGAGAAAAGTTACCAATATGACGGTCATTGTACCAGTTGAGACAGGTGGTAAGATCGGAAGGGCTGGTGGCGCAGCTGATCTTTTATCCCCTCCTTCAATCTGTAGCACTGCAGTTGAGATGAGAAAAAGAGGTTAGAGGTAATTCCATCAATAAGAAAAAAGAGAGGAAGGATGTCAACGGAAATCATACTCACCAACGCCACCAGAGGAAGAAGCAAGCTCAGATGGCAAGGAAAAGTGTGGGAGCAACATCTGATATTCATGATCAAAAAGCACTCCTGAAAACACAACAGTGTGACTTTAGTACACGAATTATATGTCTGGAAAACAAGATTAATAAATCGTAAACACATACCTTCCAGCATCTTCAAGGGTATGAGAGAGGGTTGAGAGGTGACCACCGCCAAGGCAGTCATTGAAGGCGCTCCCTCGAGCAGTGAGGCATCAGCACTGGCTGCACCTGCATTACGAAAAGGTGAACTTGTCAGAAAAGATTGTAAAGTAAAGAAAAGCAGCCACTTGGGGTTTACCTGAGGAGCTCCCGGCTGAAACGGAGGCGACTCCCTCCTCTATCGACATGAGACCACCGCCCGTGGCCTCGTCACCCGACTCGATGGGGACCGTCGTCGTGCTCGCAAGACCTAGAGACGGCGGAGGGCCATAGCCGGGAAGGGCTATGATTGGAGTATTGCCAGATTCCAGAGAAGGAGCGGTTGGCTCGTCCTCGGGAATCATGGCCACCTCACCCACTACTCTCTCAGGTTCAGTAGTTGCGGTTGTATCGTCCACCGTTGCCGGGGTATCGCCGGCCTCGAGTGCCTCATCCGCCACCACCCTGGACTCAGTTATAATGATCATATCATCTGCCACCATTTCAGGTTCGGCATCAATGACCTTCTCGGCGGTAGGCCCCTCGACCTCCACTTCAGGCTCCAAAACCACAACGACACTGCCCACCGTCGGCTCGAGTTCGGCAGGTACCGCCTCCTCTGTTTCTTTGGGATCAACGGTTTCCGTCTCCCCCTCGATCGGACTTGGCCCTGCAGGATAAGAGATATAAGGACCAACGACATTAAAATCCTTATAACAAAAACTCTGAGAGAAACATTACCTGAAGTGGATTTACCGTTTGCACTCCTCTCTGCGCTCGCCACCTCTCTGCGGGCAGTGGATAGGGAGACAGGGGCCTCTTCGGATGGAGTATCAGCGCGAGGGACAGTGCTGGGACCCGCTCCCATAGCCAAGGCAGCCCTGCGTGCCTTCGCCTCACGCCTCAGCCTCTTCCTTTCCTCCCGGGCTGTCGCGATAGACCTTTGTGACGCCTCCTTCAAGGCATCGTCATCCTCGTTCAGGGATGCCTCCAGAGCCTTTAAGGCATCTCCCATCAGCTCTTCAAGACGAACCTCCTGCGGTGGCCCAGAGGAAGCAGGAATATCGGCGGCTGGCGGAACATTTGTGTCGCTTGGTGGGAGCGGCATTGAGGTTTCTGCAATAAAAAGAGAGAGGTTAGATCGACCATAACATGAGGGAGATGGAGAATTGATGAATTAAAACTTACTAAGGCCCATAGACGCTCTAAGACGTTCCTCCTCTTGGAAAGTCTTCAAAGAAGCGGCAATGGCTTCTTCATCAGTGATGTCTGTTGAAAGAAAGGAGAGAAAAGCGTTAATCAAGGGCGATAAGGAAGATATGATGTAATAAGGAAAATGTGACTAGTAGTTACCTGACTGCGCAAGCTTAGCTAACCACGCGTCACGCCTCGCCAACCATGCCGAAGCTTTGAGAGCAGCCTCCAAGTCTGTATCATCCGGCGGCGGCATCACTAATCCTGCGTTAGTCCCATATTCGAGTAGACCTTCAGCATAGGGAGCATGGGGTTCCTGGCCGAACAAGACGTCCGCAGCGAAGAGCGACTTCTTTTTCTTTTGCCCTCCGACCTTAGGCTCGTGGGGGATCGACTTCCGCTTGGCAGCCACTTTGGGACGACGGGTCCCGATGTCCGCACCCACGCCAGACTCCGGCGAGGGTACAACTACTGTCTCCACTGGAGCACAAGGTGCGGGAGGTGCATCTGCGATATCAGGGAGTGGCAGCTCACGTGGAGGACTTTGCGCACGTGATGGTCTGCCCCCGGCATCTTTTAGAGGAGGAGCCACCAGGATCCTTGGCACTAAGGGAGCGTTACGGTTGGTGCCGGGGGAGTACTTCTTTACGGTCGATCAACACTCGCCTCTCTTCCTTTATAACAGCCCCCGTCGCAAGATTGTACCACTCCTTATATACATTAAGGAGTCGTGGAGCACAGGCCGGCGTGCTGATAAAAAAACGAGAACCCGTGTTCAGGCGCATGAAGTGATGTAACGCGTTCTCCATCCCTTCTTCATTGACAGCAGGTTCCAGTAAGAAAGCTTCCAAGGGTACCCCTTGATCGTAACCCAGTTGTTGGGCAAAACGATGCGGGTTATATCTCATAAAGACTGCTGCACCGCCCTGCCTGAAGACTAGGAAACCCGGTCTAATAGAATACAAATGGAGGATCTCCCGGGCCGTTAACACTGAAGCTCCATCCTTGAAGGAGTCCTGTAATGGTCGCACCGCAGCGGTGGACGCTTTTCCAATGGTTAATACCTTATCAATAAAGGACATCCCGACTCCAACGGTGTGAGGGCGAAGCAGTAAACCCCTGGCGTCCCGTGGTGAAGGGGTCACGATTGATGAGCCAATCAACTGTAAAATGCGAGGAAAACCGCACTTGTCAAAGAATGAAGGCCTTTTATGCATGCCAAAAACACCCGCCGTGTGTAGCTCGAGCCACGATGCAAAGTAGTGCATCGGGAAGACCACGTGCAGTACCCCGGGCTCGTTGGCATCCGCTGCTCGGCTGAGGCCATGATATAGGTGCGCCAGGCCAGCGATCCCCACAGCCACCTTTACCCCGATGACCATTCGGTGGGCTGGGTAAAAGACAGAAGGCCGCATGCGATGAGAGTGCGTTGGGATCGTGAACCAACTCAGCCACAGTCCGAGAAATCCTAAGAAAAAGGCCTCCTCATCCATTCCGGGGGCCGCAATTTCTGCAAAGGACGTAGTTGGGGAGTTAGGAAGAAAGAAGTCCTTTTGGTCTATATCTCTGGCTGGCAGGTTATCCAAACCTAAACCGAAAGGGTCCTCAAGGGTGGCAAACTTGGTAGCTTCTGCCGAGAGGACGTTTGGATGAAGAAACTGAGCAATGAAATCCTCAAAATTAACTCCGCGACTCCCGCGTTCGATAAAGAGAGATTCATAGATGTTCAACACCTTAATCAAGCTCGGGAATTGATGTTGAATGGCATTCTCCGGCGTGACCCCCCTGACCACTGGCCTAGCACCAAAGACGTACTCATCTGTCGGGAGCAGCTCCTCGTAATGTTCTCCCATGACCGGTAGGCCGGATACCTCCGCGAATTCCTCCAAAGAGATGGACACTTCCCGATCAATAGTAAGGAAAGTGTGGGTGGGAATATTCCATTGCTCCAAGAAAGCCTTGAACCACCAAGTGGGGAGCGTGGGATAATGGAAGAGAGAGACGTAGACCGCGGTGTACAGTCCTAGTCTTATCAACTGCGACTTCTTCGTCGACAGGATGTACCGGGCCCACGACAGATAGCCAATCGGGTGACGGGGAATCAAACCAAGGTTATATGATTGCCCCCAGGGCCGTGCTTCTCCCTGACAAATACGGCGTCCTAGGATATCCAAGACCATGGGACGCTGAACCGGAACCGCATCCATAGCGGGATGAAGAAAGCTGTTCGCGGTCCAGTCTATCATCTCCACGGCATACTGCACTGAAGGTGGGGTAGCGTAGTGAATTGCCGTGATGGGTTCTGACGGCACCGCGCAGGTGAAGCTCCGTCGGCCCATGATGATCTGATTGTACCACGACCCCCAAAGATGGAGACTCTTGTATTCCGGGTCGTACTCCTTGATCATAGCCAGGACTTCACGGTCCAGGGGCGCCTCGGGAAACCCCTCCTCTGAGCGGACGAACGAGAATGAAGTGTCTAAAGACATGATCGTTGCAAAAGAACAATTTAGCCGTTAGTGTTGTAATTCCAACGTTTGGCGTATAAAAAAAAAGAGGAAAATGCATTTATTAAATTAAATTAAAATTAATTAATTATACCACACAACAGTGCAGTGAGCAGGAGACCAAGGAGGGACCCACAAAATCTGGATAACAATACGTTGGTTAATAAGACAAACTCATCATTAGATGAGATCATCAGTTGGTCCCCAGGAAAACATTCCCATTAATAAATAATCTCTAAAGACAAGGAGGAAATCTCCTCTTTCAGAGCAAAGCTCTGTCACAGAGTGACACTTGTCAAACTCTGGTCTTAGAGGAATAAGATTCTTTAAAAAAGAGCTTAGCTCTGTGGTGATAATGAGAAAACTTATTTAAAACTCCTAAATAGATTAAAACATTTTTGAAGACCCTTAGAAGTTCTTCATTTTTGGATCAAAAAGATCTATTTTTGGATCCATGAGCAAAGCTCTGCTCATGGATTAAAACCCATGAACAAGATCTCTGTAGATCTATGGATTCATGAGAGCAAAGCTCTGTTGGTGAAACCCCAAAGGGAGTTTCTTTAGATCAAAAGATCTATAAGAGCAAAGCTCTTTTGGTTTAAATTGATTTAAATTAATCTGATTAATTTTACCTAAAAGTTTTCTAACTGTGGAAACGAGCAAAGCTCTGAAGTTCTTAAGCAAGAGCAAAGCTCTGGAAAAATCAAAATCTAAAACGGTAAGATTTTTCTGAAGGCCATAGGTCCTATTTATAAGGTGCTTGCGCCCCTTGAGCTCACCCCTTGATCCAACGATCAGGAGTTTGCCACCGCTGCACTCACGTGTGCGCCACGTGAGCGCAACGGTGGGGGGGCATTTGTTTCGCCCAATCAGAGCAAAGCTCTGTTCAAATTCAAAATTCAAAATTTTTGAAGCAACGCTTCAAAACTCGGGCGCAACGCGCCACATGTCAGGCGCTGATACGTCAGCACAGCGCCCAAGAAGGCGCGCCCAATCAGAGCAAAGCTCTATTAAAGGAAGTAACGCTTCAGTTGCGCTACTGCTGCGCTGCACGACACGTGGCAGCGCAGTTGCGCTAGCGCAGTTGCGCTAGTGCTGCGCTGTGCGACACGTGTCAGCGCAGTTGCGCTGCGCGATACGTGTCAGCGCAGATGCGTTAGCGCAGTTGCGCTGCGCGACACGTGTCAGCGCAGTTGCGCTAGCGCAGTTGCACTGCGCTTTGCGCTGCGCGACACGTGTCGTGCGCTGGGGCATCTGCGCCAAACAGAATTAAATTTCTAAGAAATCTTTTCTGTTCTTGTTAAAACAAGAAGATTTTCTTCTGCAAAGCAGAAACCCTTGGATCAAAGATCCAACGGTGGGGAAAATTCCCCAAATCACCCAAAGAAGGATCTCTTTAACAAATTTAACTAATTTATGGGCACTATAAAAAGGACCCTAGGCCTCAATTCAAAGGCATCAACATTTCTTGAAAAAAGTCAAGAGCTTCAAACAGAGAGAACTCTGAGAAAATTCCAAGAAAAAGGGTAAAGAACCTTCATGAAATAGAAGAAATTTCTTCTAATAGACCATTGATCTAAAAAACAAGATCAATGATCTTTACATAATAAACAGTACTTTGCACTTCTTATGAACCTCTGGTTCTTCAAAACAAGAAAACAATAAAATAAAAAATAATAATAATAATATAGTGCTTTGCACTTTTATGAACCTCTGGTTCTTGAAACAAAAAAAGAAAAATTTATCTTTTCTTTGATCTAATTTAGATCAAGAAATTAAATAGTGCTTTGCACTTCTGTTCTTGAATCTAAAAGATTCTTAGTGCTCTGCACTTACAAACTGCGCTGTTGCGCTCCTAAGGGAGCGCCACGTGTCAGCCATAGAACCGCTTGCGCCATGCGCTCTTGAAATAGAGCTTTGCTCTCTGGAATTGGCGCAACTCACCAGAGCGCGCCACGTGTCAACAGCGCAGCGCACTGCGCTATTGCGCTTGCGCTCACCAGAGCGCGCCACGTGTCAACAGCGCAGCGCACTGCGCTATTGCGCTTGCGCTCACCAGAGCGTGACATGTGTCACCACCATATGAGCTTGCACTCAGTTCTTAGCGCAAAGCGCCTGACAAGCCAAGTGGGGCACTGTCAGAGTATTTAATGCTCTGCATTATTAAAGAAAAGGGACAGAGACCAATTAAAAGACCTAACAGGCCTAATAAAAAATGCTATGCATTTTAAAAGGGGGGAAAGCCCAAACAAAAAAATAGATGCTCTGCAAGAATAATGCAGTGCATTACTAAAAAAGGGGTAAAGCCCTAGCAAAGGCCGAAGACAAAAAATGTTGAAACTGGACTTAGCCCAATTTTGGCCATAAGTCCTTAAATTAAGTTGACTGAGCAAGATTGCTCTCTTAAATCAATTTACTTTGGTTCGAGGGTACATCTCCGAACTCCTCTGACACCTATCGTTGTAATCCTTCAACGACGTCAGAGAGGCGGCGGGTCCCAATGACCACACATGAATATGGACTGCGGGGTCCTTAAACTCGTGGACCGAAACGTCCTTAAACTAATATTGGACCGAAACGTCCCTAAACTAATAATGGACCGAAACGTCCCTAAACTAATGTTGGACCGGAACGTCCCTAAACTAATGTTGGACCGAAAGGTCCTTAAACTAATGTCGGACCACCACGTCCCTAAACTGGAACATGGACCACCACGTCCCTAAACTACCTATGGACCACTACGTCCCTAAACTGGAACAATAGAGCCTCCAAATGCTCTTTTGCCGGATCTAAACGATCCCGTTTAAGTTGATCTTAGCCCCCCAAACACGGCTAACGTATCCTTAAACATTCAAACGGACTATAAAACTCCAAATCAACCTTGGTTCATGGGTACATCTCTGAACTTCTCTAACATCTGCCGTTGTAATCCTTCAACGACGTTAGAGAGGTGACGAGTCCCGATGGTCAGATATTAAATGGATTATCACGTTAAGTTGATCTTAGTCTCAACAGGACTATCGTATTCTTAACGAACGTTTAAGTTGATCTTAGCCGCAACGCGACTAATGCATCCTTAAACTAAAAACACCAAACCCAAATCTAAGTAAATACGGATTTGGACTAATCCACGTCCTACGGGCGACGGCATTACTCAGTCTCCGTATACAATCCACGGGCAACCACAAACAAAACAAACACACACGACACGAAGTGAAATTCTGAAGAAGGAGAAAGTTGTTACCGCGATGCGGTAGCGTAATTAACTGCAGGGGCTTGCGCCTGCAGGGAAGAGCGTCCCCACAATCAAAAACCCCTCAAGCGAGGGGGAATCTGACGAAGTCTGCTACATCGACCGCATCCGTCTAAAACTCCGATACACGGTGCCATAAATCAACTTGGCATCTTCGGAGAGGTGGACGGATAAAACCAAATAGCATCTGCCCCGAATCTCAGCGTCAGGATATCGCAGTCCTGTGCGCCGGCCTTTCGGAGGGGAACCGATTCTGGCACGCCCGGTGGGACCTTTTCCTCTTTCCACTCCACACTTCGTGTGTCGTGTTCGCGAACAAATCGCGGTTTGCTGTGGTTGTCTGTGGATTCAAGGTACTTAGATTTGGTGTCTTGCTCTGTGCAGAAAACAGGAGGACAATGGCTTCAGACTGCTCTACCTGCAACTGCGTCTCTCGCTCCGTCCCTGCTGGAGGAGTGACCAATGAGCCCCGAGCGGCCTCCCTTTTCAAAATGCCAGTGGAGCAGGTGACTCAAGCCACCACTGGATTATTTTTCGGGACCATGTTCCCATCAATGAGCTTCAATGCCCCAACGACATTGCAAGAAGCTCCAAAAAAGTCGGTCTTTGATCGGTTTGCTACTGCCGTGGCCTCTCTCAATGGGATGCCCAACTTTAATACCTCAGACTACAAGCCCGCGATACCCGAAGTTGCCATCCTGAAACGGATAGCCATCCCGACTCAAGCGGACGAAATCAGGGCTTCTCCTTCCAAGAAGTCAGTTTCTACAAGAATGGCCACTTCAATTGCTGCTCCAGGCGAGGTCCTCAAAGCTGCTTCCCCTACCCAGGGCAGGGGGCATGAAGAAGCTTATCCAACAACGGAAGTGATTCCATCCGTAAGACATGCTCGACGTCGCCACTGGCGTCGAGTAAGAAAGGCTGGGGGCAACTCCCCCTCTGGATTTACGCCACCAGCTCCGATGGTGGGGATCGATGCTGCTGTTCCAACCGGGAACAGCTTTGAATTGCTGAATACGGTGCGCAGAAACTCTCCTGTTGCGGTGCTGAAGCGAACTCCTTCACCTGTGGAGAATACTCCAGAGAAGAAGCTAGAGCAGCCCCCTCACCGGCTGTCCTCTAAAATTTACAGGGTCTGGCGACAGGTCCAAGAGTCGGTGATTGATGAAAACTATTTCCACCGACAGAAAAAGACGAAGGTGCGGCAGGAGAAAGACTACTCTGTCAGGCCAGAAGAAGCAACGGCTACTCGGGTGTCTACTGCAGCGACACCATCAACGCCAATCACTCAAAAGAGAAGGAGTCCGCAAAAAGCCCCTGTGAACAAGGCACACCGTAAAAGCACTGAACACAAACACCCCAAGTCTGGGGGCATGGTGGTGTACACTGTTTATATGACTTCCGGAAAGGAGGAGAGCCCCGCTTTGAAAGGTCACCGACCGCTCACCCGATCCATGACAAAAGCCCAGGAGCAGCAACAGAAGCTTCAGGAAATGATGACTGTAATGGCTGCGCTTGCCAAGTCGAAAGAAAGCTCGGAAATATCATCAGAGCAGCGGCACGAACAAGAAACCGACGCTGACTTTTTACGCAGAGTCCTCGAAAAGAGGGACAAAGAAGCTGCAGAGCAAGCGGCTAACATAAAACAGATGGCGCTCCTCTTCCAAGATATGGTAGGGATGATGTTACAGCCGGACCCTCCTGCTGTAGATCCTCCGATCGCCCTTGAAGACGACAGGGGAGAAACGTCAAATCCTCCACCAGCACTGTCAACAGCCAAGGAGGAGGCAATCTCCAAAGCTGACCTGGACGAATATATAGCTCAGCAGATCCGGGTTCATCAGGCGAATGAAGCGGCTGGGCAAATTGTTAGAACTGGACGACCGTATCCGAGCTGGTACGACCAAATCAGTTACCCGCCAGGATATACGATCCCTAAATTCCACGTATATAAAGGGACAGGGAATCCGCATCAGCATGTCGCTCAATTCAGGGCCTTATGCGGCAATACTGGAGGCGATGACAAATTGTTGCTACGTCAATTCGTCGGCAGCTTAGCAGAAACAACCTTTGAATGGTATTCGGAGCTATCTAACGACTCTGTCAAAACATTTGCGGAGATGGAGCTACTGTTCACACAAAGATTCGCAAGTGCTAGTGAACGCACCCCGATTACAGCACTGATAAATGCCAGGATAAGGCCGGGCGAAACGTGGGTCCAATACGCAACACGATGGCGAAACCTATGGTCGAAATGCGAACAACGCATAGAAGAGGCACCTGCGGTAGGCATGTTTGTGGGCACTCTCGATCCGCAGGCGACCATCTCGCAATTCATGATGTTCTTCAAGCCGACCACCTTCCAGGCCTTGATTGACAAGCTGGCCCAAATGGACCAGATGGGCCATAGGCCTTCCTCTTCAAAGACAGAGCCTTGGAATAAAAAGGGCAAAGGGAAAGCAACCTTCCTTGCCAATACTCAGCAACAACCGAGCAACTTAAAGCCGGTTGTTCGTCAAAACAACGTGCGTCCACGCCCATCCCTCGAGGAGAGACTAGGGCGTCCTTACTCGTTTCCCCAGGAAAAACAAGGAAACTGTTCGAGCTGGCGGTACGCAACAGACTCATCAATCTGCCGAATCCAAAACGTCCGTTGCAGCCAGGCGATGTCAACGATCTTAATTACTGCCCTTACCACCAAGCGGTAAGCCATCCAATCGAAGATTGCTTCGTCTTTAAGGGATGGATCGAAGATCAGTACCAACAAGGCAAGTTCGCGTTATCCGAAAACTGGAAGGTGAACCCGCCACAGCCTCACACTCCTAAGAAGACAAACACACTGGGGGCAACATACTCTTTTGTTGAGGAAGCTCCATGGGAGATGGCTCTTTCGGCCAAGACCAAAAGGATGCTAAATGATCTTCAGACGTGCTCGGCGATTAGATGGAAGAACCCGTTGGAACCTGAAATCATCAAGGGGATGCTGAAGCCGCGCCCAATTCCAGATATCCGTGGTGATAGCCAAAGCATTCACACCCAGCCGTCGAAATCTTCAAAAAAGAAGGAGAAATCCAAGAAGCCCGTGAAGCCTGGCGACAAGCGCACGGATTTGCAGAAACAGATTGATGCGCTGGAAGAGTATAACCAGAAGGCACGGATTCCAATCACGCTCCAAGAGTTCCTCAGCCACGTCCTCGAGGACGAAAATGATGGAGAAGACTCATCAGATGAATCTGAGGACTACGTAGCAAGTTGTCATGTGATCTCCCACTCATTGATAGATGATAAAGAGGCTCCTTGCACCGAGAAACCGGGGGCGGATCCTGAACCAGAACTTCTGTGGCCGTCAGACGAGATGATCGATGCCTTCCTGAATGAGATTCGTCTGAAAAGTAAAGCCGACCGGGAGCGTGAGATGGCCATATTTGAAAAGGCCAAACGCCGGCGACTGGACAAAAGGGTCGAAACACTCCCACCAGGTCAAAGTACATCCGCCGCAAATGAAAGCAGGATCAAGACAAGGAAACGATTTGCTAAAGCCATATCAATGGGGATGAAGCTGCCCTCTTTCAGAGAAGATTCTCCTGGCGGTATACATCTTGATGAAACGGACGTACACCCTAACTTCTGCTTATATCATCATAGGATCGCACATCCTACTGAAGACTGTAACTCCTTTAAGTGTTGGTGGCAAGGATATGTCGCTCATAGATAACACGTCAATAGAATAAAGCGGGAAGCTCGTAGACAGCGAAAAAATACGACAGATGAGCATAAAAGAGTAGCCGGCAATTATCATAGGGACGAGCCCGGGGGATTACGAGTTCTCACCTTTGGAAGCGATTCTGATGAAGAAGCCGCTCTCAACCCTCTCTTCAAGGAATTCATTTCTAAAACAAAAGAATTGGAGAGTTTCGAGAATGTTCAGCCGTACAATCTCACACTACCCGGAAAGAATCTCGAACCCGCAAACGACGGAGCAAACGAAATGAGAAAGGAAAAGGAAAAAACGGCCTTTGTTGCCAACACTCAACAACTGCCGAGTAACCCGAGACCGTTTTGTCGTCAAAACAACAAGCCGCGATACCTCAATGAGAAGTTGAAACGTTCTTACTCGTTTCCCAAAGATAAAACAAAGAGATTGTTCGAGCTAGCAGTGCGCAGCGGGCTCATCACTCTGCCAGATCCAAAACGTCCATTGCAACCAGGTGACATTAACAATCCTAACTATTGTCCCTATCACAGAATAATGGGTCACCCACTCGAAAATTGCTACGTTTTCAAAAACTGGGTTGAAGACCAATACCAACAGGGGTTCGCGCTGCCCGAAAAGTGGAAAGTAAACCCGCCACAACAACATGCTCCGAAAAAGGTGAATATGCCGGGGGCATCATGCTCATTCATAGGGAAAGCCCCATAGACCGAAAAGTCAGTAAACTAGAGATGCGTCTCAAATACGGCGACGGCGGACCGAAACGTCCTTAAACTAACGGCGGACCGCAATGTCCTAAAACTTGCAAATGACCAAAACGTCGTTAAACTACTCCCAACCCGCAGCATCTTCAGGCTGACGTGCCAAAAAAAAACGGTACATCCATAAGCAAAATGGGCACGGATGAAAACCCGAAAGGGCTCCGTGAGTAAAAACAGCAGGGCTACCGGCAAGTGTTCGTGAAAACCCGAAAGGGCGCGACCTTGTAAAAATAAAAGAGAGAAAAAGAATAAAAAAACAAAAACAAAAAAAAAACGGTATGTCCATAAGCAAAAGGGGCACGGATGAAAACCCGAAAGGGCTCCGTGAGTAAAAACAGCAGGACTACCGACGAGTGTTTGTGAAAACCCGAAAGGGCGCAACCTCGTTAAAGGACACTTGCAGGGTCCTCACGACCTTGTAAGGAGAAACCACCTGCGTGAGATCCTTACGACTCATAAGGGAGCAACACACTTAGGAGTCCTCACGATTCCTAGGGAGAAATTACACTTGCGAGATCCTCACGACTCGTAAGGAGAACTCTTTTATGGGACCCTCACGACTCATGAGATTTGAAAGTCTTAAGTTACAGAAACCTAAACCTGTTCTTAAGCAAATCCCCCACAACCTTCGATATTGTCCTACAAGCGGCTCAATACTGACCCTTGTATACAATCCACGGGCGCGAATAAACATTTCCCCAGCAAAGTCCCACCCGTGACTAGGGATATGTCCATATGGTGAGCAACCCTTGTAGGTCCTCTCGACCTATAAGAAGAAAGCCCTCTTGTAGGATCCTTACGACTTGCAGAGGAACATACACTTAGGAATCCTCATGATTCCTAGGGAGAAAATACACCTACAAGATCCTCACGACTTGTAGGAAGAAATACCTTTGTGAGACCCTTACGGCTCATGAAGTCAAAAGCCTTAGCCGACAGGACCCTTAACCCTGTTTACTAAGCCACCTTTGTTCAACATCGACAGAGGCAAATGATGATTCGCTCCTGGCAATATCTCAGTTGCAGCGATGCTGATGCCTAAACCGGTATCAAATTCCAAGCCCTTTCAAGGCAAATGATGATTCGCTCCTGGCAATATTCCAGTCACAGCGATGCTGATGCCAAGATTGGTATCAGATCCCAAATCCCCTACTCGAAAAAAAAAATCAGCGAGCCAAAAAAAAATGCATACGAAATAGCCGAAATGATGGGGCAACTTGCAACAAAATCAGCAAGTAAAAATGTATGCATACAAAAACAGCCGAAATGATTGGGCAACTCGCAATAAAAAGCAGCGAGTAAAAAGAAAAATAGCCGAAATGATTGGGCACCGCGAAAAATAGCCGAAATGATTGGTCAATCGCAATTTTCGCGATATGAAAAGCTGAAATGATAGAGCATCGCGGAAAGGAATAAAATAAAAAAATATATGTAATGAAATTTTTGCCCTACAGGTGAAATCACATCGATCCCTGTATACAATCCAGGGGCACAGATAAAGAGGGAACCATACCTTCCCAACAGGCTCCATCAGAAAGCGAAGATAAATCTCGACGGTTCATAGACAACCTAGAGACAATCTCGACATTTGTCGCAATATTACAGACACGATGTCAACAAATGAAGCAAACGAAGATCCCGAGCTTCAGGGTCTCGACGTCAACATCGACAACTTAGAGATCACCAACGGCGTTTCTCCTCACTCCAACCAGATACAGACATGACGTCAACAATCGACCTCAGAGTCGCAACGAAATGGAACCATAGCAAGGTCACTAGTTCCAAATCTCAATGGCCACATCTGCAGCCCGGAGACCAACAACGGTAGGCCTCCTCATTCCAGCATGACACAGATGTTACACCATCAAACGGAGCCATAGCAAAATCCCAGTTCCATCTCAGCATTCGTCTCGATACAGCAGACGCAATGTCAACAACGGCGTTCCTTCGCAGTCCAGCAGGATGTAGATGCAACGTCAACAAGAGACCCCATGGTCGAAACAATGCGGAGTGACGGCAAAATCCCAACTCCACCTTGGCATTCGTCTCGTTACAGCAGACGCAATGTCAACAATGGCGTTCCTTCGGGGTTCATCAGGATGCAGAAGCAACATCAACAAAAGACCTCATGGTCGAAACAAAGCGGAGTGACGGCAAAATCCCAGCTCCACCTCAGCATTCGTCTCGATACAGCAGACACAGTCAAAGCAAACGAAGCAAAGGTCACATTCCTAGCTTCAACGTCTTGACGGTAACTCATATAAAACCGGAAAGACAATCGGAGATCATCTCGCACCAGCGCGGAGTGGTCACCACCTCGACGATCGTCTCGATACAGCAGATGAAATGTCACCCCAGCGTTCTTCCCCTAGCAGGATTCGGACGCGCCAAAGCAAATGAAGCGAAAGCCAAATTCCTAGCTTCTTGCGTCTTAATGGCAAGTCATATAAAGCCTGAAAGACAATCGGAGATCATTTCGCACCCACATGGAGTGGTCACCATCACGACATTCGTCTCGATACAGCAGATGAGATGTCAACAACAACGTTCTTCCTCCAACAGGATTAGGACACACCAAGCAAACGAAGCGAAGGCCAAATTCCTAGCTTCAGGGTCTTAACGGCAAGTCATATAAAGCCTGAAAGACAATCGGAGATCATCTCGCACCAGCACGGAGTGGTCACCACCTCGACGTTCGTCTCGACACAGCAGACGCAACATCACCAAAAGGAGTCACGACAAAATCCCTGGTTCCAAACCTCGACGGTTCACCAGCAACCTAAAGACAACCGCGACATTCGTCTCGATACAGAAGACGCGATGCCAGCAAATGAAGCGAAGGCCAAATTCCTAGCTTCAGGGTCTTGACGGCAAGTCATATAAAGCCTGAAAGACCACCGGAGATCATCCCACATGGAGTGGTCACCACCTCGACGTTCGTCTCGATACAGTAGACGCAACATCACCAAAAGGAGCCACGGCAAAATCCCTAGTTCCAAATCTCGACGGTTCACCAACAACCTAGAGACAACCACGGCATTCGTCTCGATACAGAGGACGCAATGCCAGCAAACGAAGCAAAGGCTAAATTCCTAGCTTCAGGGTCTTAACGGCAAGTCATATAAAGCCTGAAATACTATCGGAGATCATCCCACACCAGCGCGGAGTGGTTATGACTCATCGGGGCTCTCCAAAATGAGCCTAACCTCAAGTAAAAAGCGGCATGGCAAATTCCTAGCGCTTGCTCTTCCGACGGTCAAACTGCCAAGGAGGATTGCTTGAAGACGTCTTGTCCGGCCCCCGAAGGGATCAGAGACACGGCAGTCGCAGGGCTACTCGAACAGCACGATTGCCTATCGAGGAATACATCAGCTCATGCGACGGTACGACGGCCAAAACCCTAAGTACCACAGACCCTAACAGACTTCTGTCGTAAAGAGCAGAGGTTAACTGTGACGTTAGGATATTCTTGCGAGATCTGCTCGATTCGTTTCGACTCGTGAGGAAATTGATGTCTTTGCGAGAACTTCTCGATTCGTCTCGACTCGTGAGATAAAGCCTTAGGCAGTAGGGATTAAAAAACCTGTTTCCTAAGCACTGGGATCCTGCAAGTCGGCCCAAAATGGTCTCTTGCATACTATCCACGGGTCTCACTCTCCGAAGTCGAATTTCGACAAGGAGGGGAACAACCGCTTACGTGTCCTCTCGACTCATAAGAGGGAAAAATTCTCTTACAAGATCCTTACGACTTATAAGAGAAACACACTTAGGAATCCTCACGACTCCTAAGGAGAAAATACACCTACGAGATCCTCTCGATCCGTAGGGAGAAAAGTCTTTATGAGACCCTCACGGCTCATAAAGTTGAAAAGTCTTAGGTGGCAGATCCTAACCCTGTCTCCTAAGTCATCACTGTCCTGCAAAGAGGTCAAGATAGACCATCTATGAGCCACACTTGCCAAAGCTACATGCCACTGAAATGGAGAACTTACTCATAAGCGTATAAACTACTCCATGCCAGAGTAAGACATAAAGAGATAAAAGGGTGCGGCTCATGGAGTTAAGGGTTTGGAACTATATCTCCTGAGGGTCAAGATTTGAGTCAATGATAAATGATGACGCTTGTGTCCGCTCGTTATCTTCTCAGATCAAGATTCTGAAAGTTATATACCAACCCGAAACTGGTCATACGCTATGCATCACTCTGCACTACTTCACCCACGTATATACTTACGTGGGCAAAGTAGTGGGGGGCATTTGTTCCCGCCAAAAATTTCTGCGCAAAAGAGTCCAAGGTATCAAATGGCTGCGATACGCTTAAGGAAATGCGAACCAGTATTTTCCGGGCTGTTTTTTGACAAACTCTTGAATGAGAAACAAATAAATTCTGATGGTATCAAAAGCCGCTCGAAAAACCCTTCGATTTGATATATTATGGGCCTCGTAATTCATCCGGGATCAAAGGTTATGAGGAATTACGTGTCCACACGTGATGGACTTTTAAGAACCCGCTGGAGGAGTTAAAAAATATAATAAAAACTCAGAAAAGACCCCAATGGGGCATCACGTGCTCACACGTGACCATGGGTCACGTGCAGACACGTGATGGGCTTTTAAGGCCTCTAAAATAATGAATAGAATTAAATTCTAAAATCTGTTCCCTGATTAAAAATCAGGAATCACGTGCTCACACGTGATCAATGGTCACGTGTTGACACGTGATGGTTAAAACTGAAGCGTAAACAAACAGCTGAAGGAAATACCTCAATGAGGTGTCACGTGCTCACACGTGACCAATGGTCACGTGTTGACACGTGATGGTTACAACTGAAGCGTAAGTAAACACTGAGAAAAGGACTCAATTGGGGGTCACGTGGCAACACGTGACTGGCTGTAAAAGCCTTGCTGTTCAATAGAATTAAATTCTTAAAAAAAAGATCATTTAAGTCTTTCGAAATAGAATTAAAATTCTAAAAGCTTCTAAATCTTTCCAAATGGAAAAGGATTATGGGGACCGTTGGATTAAAGATCCAAGGGTGATTAAAAATCGCCAATTTATGGAAAAATCTTGGACAAGAAAAGATTTCACTGAAAATCTCACCAGAATAACAAATAGAATATCTTTTGGATTTAAAATCCACGGTGAATAAAATTCACTGAATGGTCTAAAGGCCCAGATTGATGATAAATATAAATCAAATCTCTCAACAATCAAATCAAATCTTTCAATGAGAGATTTGCTAAACAAATTGATTCTCTTCCTTCTCCTATAAATAGGAGCCAAGAAGAGAAGAGAAAGGGGATCTACTTTTTTGAGAGAAAAACAGAGAGAGGAGAATTTAATTCTCAAGAGGGAAGAAAAGAAAGGAGAATTTAATTCTCAACAAAGAAAACCCTGGGTGAGAAAAGAAAGGGAATCAAAACTTCAAACAGAGAATTTAATTCTCAAAATCCAAGAGTTTAACTCTTATATAAAAAAGAACTTAGTTCTTCTTCTGGTTGAAGATCTGCACAGAGCACATCTCCCCATAACTTGAGAATTTAATTCTCATCGGGTCGAGATCCTGCCATGCAGATCCTAAACTTAGAAGGGGAATTGAGTTTTGAGAATTTAATTCTCCTAAAACAAAACTAGGGTTTAACCCTAATCAAGAATTTAATTCTTTTACATATCTGGGAATTTAATTCCTTTGTAAAGAAATCAGGGTTTCATCCCAAATAAGAATTTAATTCTTTCACGATAGGAATTTAATTCCTCCAAAATCATAATTAGGGTTTAACCCTACAAAGAATTCAATTCTTAAAAGATCTCTGTTCATGAAAAGAACTAGGGTCACGTGCCCCCACGTGACCCTTGAAAAGATCCCCTGCAAAGAACTTTAAAGCATCACCCCACGTGCTCCCATGTGACTCCCAGAACGCAGAAAGAAAAAGCAAAGGGAATGAAAGCTTTGGGCGCTCTCACGTGTTATCACGTGACCCCACAGCAAATGCTTTAACAATTGGCGCACAGATCCCTATCACGTGCCAACACGTGATGCTCTAAAATAAAAATAAAAGTGTTTAACACTTATTCGCAGATTTGAGGATAAACCAAAAGGAGATCTGGCTCCACATTTAGGGCGCCCTCACGTGTCACCACGTGACCCCTAATAAGCATTCTAACAGACCAGAGCGGGGGCCTCCATCACGTGCCCACATGTGATGGCCAGGAAATTAAAAGTGTTAAACACTGATCTGCAGAACAAAATAAGGGAAATCAGGGCGCTCTCACGTGTCCGCACGCGACCCCTCCCTCCTTAGTGTTTAACACTAATTGAAAAACTTTATTTGCAGTGTTTAACACTGATTTTCTTAGTGTTTAACACTAATTTGGAAAACTCTATTTGCAGTGTTTAACACTGATTTTCTTAGTGATTAACACTAATTGGAAAACTCTGTTCCCGGTGTTTAACACTGATTTGCTTTAGTGTTTAACACTAGTTTGAAATCTCTGCTACCGGTGTTTAACACCTATTTGCTTTTGTGTTAACACTAATTTGAAAGCCCTGTTGCTAACACTGATTATCTTTTAGTGTTTAACACTAATTTGCTAATCTTATTCCCAGTGTTCAACACTGTTGGTCTGTAGTATTTAACACTAGCTTTAGCCCAATTGGCTAAGTTTCTAGAGGCAAAACCTCTCCTTCAATGGACCAACAGAGGGCCAATATTTCAAACATAATTGGAGTTAACCCAAACTGGCTATAAGTCCTCAAATCATCTTGAACTGAGCACATCTGCTCTTTCAACCAACTCATTGGTTCAAGGGTACATCTCTGAACTCCTCTGATATTTGTCGTTGTAATCCTTCAACGTCTTCAGAGAGGTGACGGGTCCCGACAACCACACATCAACACGGACTGTGGGGTCCTTAAACTCATGGACTTATGCGTCCCTAAACCAAGATACGGACTGTGGGGTCCTTAAACCCGCGGACTTATGCGTCCTTAAACTAACGGACTAATGCGTCCTTAAACACGCCCATATGGACTGTGGGGTCCTTAAACCCATGGACTTATGCGTCCTTAAACTACCAATGGACCACCATGTCCCTAAATTGGCAATGGACCACTACGTCCCTAAACTGGAAATGGACCACTATGTCCCTAAACTGGAGATGGACCACCATGTCCCTAAACTGGTCATGGACCATCATGTCCCTAAACTGGAACAATAGAGCCCAAACGCTCTTTTGTCGGATCTAAACGATCCCGTTAAGTCGATCTTAGTCCCAAACTGGACTAACGTATCCTTAACAACCATTTAAGTTGATCTTAGCTTCAAATATGGCTAACGTATCCTTAAACCTTCAAACAGACTTTAGTCCCAAATTGGACTATGGATCACCCAACCAACTTTGGTCCAAGGGTACATCTCTGAACTCCTCTGACACCTATCGTTGTAATCCTTCAACGTCGTCAGAGAGGTGACGGGTCCCGACGGCCATACATTCAATGGACCACTATGTCCCTAAACTGGAACAATAGAGCCCAAATGCTCTTTTGTCGGATCTAAACGATCCCGTTAAGTTGATCTTAGTCTCAAATTGGACTAACGTATCCTTAACAAACGTTTAAGTTGATATTAGCCTCAAATATGGCTAACGTATCCTTAAACCAAAACCCCAAACCCAAATCTAAGAAAATACGGATTTGGACTAATCCACGCCTTACAGGCGACGACATAAATCAGTCTCCGTATACAATCCACGGGCAACAAAACACAAAATAAACACACACGACACGAAGTGACTATCTGGAGAAGGAGAAAGTGGTTACCGCGATACGGTAGCGTAATTAACTGCAGGGGCTTGCGCCTGCAGGGAAAAGCGTCCCCACAATCAAAAACCTCTCAAACGAGGGGGAATCTGACGAAGTCTGCTATATCGGACGCATCCATTTAAACCCTCGATACACGGTGTCATAAATCAACTTGGCATCTTCGGAGAGGTGGACGGATAGCACCAATTAGCATCTGCCCCGAATCTCAGGCAAGACAGCCTACGTCTCGGCCACCATTCGGAGGGGTACAGATTCTGGCACGCCCGGTGGGACCCTCACGGCTTGACGCAACGTAAGGATCCCTTTAGAGGTGTGGGATTGCGGGAGAAAGTGAACAGGTTTTCAGGTCCTTAAACACTCGCCGGTAGTCCTGCTGTTTTTACTCACGGCTTTCGGAGGGGTTGCAGGGGCTTGCGCCTGCAGGGAAGAGCGTCCCCACTATCAAAAACCTCTAAAACGAGGGGGAATCTGACGAAGTCTGCTACATCGGACGCATCCGTTTAAACCTTCGATACACGGTGTCATAAATCAACTTGGCATCTTCGGAGAGGTGGACGGATAGCACCAATTAGCATCTGCCCTGAATCTCAGGCATGACAGCCTACGTCTCGGCCACCATTCGGAGGGGAACAGATTCTGGTTATGCAGTCCTGTGCCCCGAATTTTTCACTGCCGTGCTCGGCGAGGACTAGGCTCCGCTCTGGATGCTTCACACGGGTTCACTGCCGTGCTCTGCGAGGACCAGGATCCGCTCTGGACGTTTTCCACGGGGTCAAAGAGTGACGTTATCCGCGTTCCACGTAACCAGGAATTTTGCACTAGATGCTTCACACGGGTTCACTGCCGTACTCGGCGAGGACTAGGCTCCGCTCTGGATGCTTCACACGGGTTCACTGCCGTGCTCTGCAAGGACCAGGATCCGCTCTGGACGTTTTCCACGGGGTCAAAGAGTGCTGTTATCCGCGTTCCACGTAACCAGGAATTTTGCTCTAGATGCTTCACACGGGTTCACTGCCGCGTTAGGCGAGGACTAGGCTCCGCTCTGGATGCTTCGTACAGGTTCACTGCCGTGCTCTGCGAGGACCAGGATCCGCTCTGGACGTTTTCCACGGGGTCAAAGAGTGACGTTATCCGCGTTCCACGTAACCAGGAATTTTGCACTAGATGCTTCACACGGGTTCACTGCCGCGTTAGGCGAGGACTAGGCTCCACTCTGGATGCTTCACATGGGTTCACTGCCGTGCTCTGCGAGGACCAGGATCCGCTCTAGACGTTTTCCACGGGGTCAGAGATTGACGTTATCCGCGTTCCTCGTAACCAGGAATTTTGCTGATTGTATCCGCATTTCACGGGATGGAGGTTTGACTGTTGGCGATATGTATATCACCGAGCCATGGAACTGGGAGTTGCCGCTGTTCCGCTTAGCTTAGAGTTGTGTCCGTTGTTACGAGACGAGTGTTGAAACGATCTCCAGGTCTCCTTTGGCCCGTCGAGACTTGGCTTCTTCTTCTGATGAAACCTGGGGGAGAAGTATGATCCCTTTTTGTTTACGCCCTTGGATTGTGTACAGGGTGTGATGGAACATCACCTGTAGGGTATAAATTGAAACCTTTTTTTTTTATATTTTATTTCTTTTTCCGCGATGCTCTATCATTACAGCTTTTATGTCGCGGAGGTCGCGATTGCCCTATCATTTCGGCTATTTTTCGCGGTGCCCAATCATTTCGGCTATTTATTTCATTTTCACTCGCTATTTTTCTTTATTGCGAGTTGCCCCATCATTTCGGCTATTTTTTATGCATACATTTCTACTTGCTGTTTTTTATCGCAAGTTGCCCCATCATTTCGGCTATTTCGTATGCATGTGTGGCTTGCTAGCTTTTTCGCCGCAAGCTTGGATTTTAGACACCGATTTCGGTATCAGCACCGCTGCAACTGGGATGTTGCCAGGAGCGAATCATCATTTGCCTCTGTCGATGTTGAACAAAGGTGGCTTAGTAAACAGGGTTAAGGGTCCTGTCGACCAAGGCTTTTGACTTCATGAGCCGTAAGGGTCCCACAAAGGTATTTCTCCCTACAAGTCGTGAGGATCTCATAGGTGCGTTTTCTCCTTAGGAGTCGTGAGGATTCCTAAGTGCATGGTCTCTTATAAGTCGTAAGGATCTTACAAGAGTATTTTCTTCTTGCAAGTCGAGAGGACTCACAAGGGCTGTTCACCTTGTAAACATATCCCTAGTCACGGATGGGACTTTGTTAGGGAAATATTCATTCGTGCCCGTGGATTGTATACAAGGATCAGTATTGAGCCCCTTGTAGGGCAGTATCGAAGGTTGTGGGGGATTTGCTTAAGAACAGGTTTAGGTTTCTGTAACTTAAGACTTTCAAATCTCATGAGCCGTGAGGGTCCCATAAGAGAGTTCTCCTTACGAGTCGTGAGGATCTCGCAAGTGTATTTTCTCCTTAGGAATCGTGAGGATCCCTAAGTGTGTTGCTCCCTTGTGAGTCGTAAGGATCTCACTTTGGTGGTTTCTCCTTACAAGGTCGAGAGGACCCTGTAAGTGTCTTTTAACGAGGTTGCGCCCTTTCGGGTTTTCACAAACACTCGCCGGTAGCCCTGCTGTTTTTACTCACGGAGCCCTTTCGGGTTTTCATCCGTGCCCATTTTGCTTATGGACATACCGTCTTTTTTTTCCTTTTTTTTCTTTTTCTAACGAGGTTGCGCCCTTTTGGGTTTTCGCAAACACTCGTCGGTAGCCCTGCTGTTTTTACTCACGGAGCCCTTTTGGGTTTTCATCCATGCCCATTTTGCTTACGGACATACCGTTTTTTTTGTTTTTTTTTTAACCACGCCAGCCTGAGGATGCCGCGGGTTGATAGTACTTTAACGACGTTTCGGTCATTTGTAAGTTTTAGGACATTGCGGTCCATCGTTAGTTTAACGACGTTTCGGTCTACAGCCAGTTTTAGGACATAATGGTCCATCGTTAGTTTAACGACATTTCGGTCTACAGCCAGTTTTAGGACCTAGTGGTCCATGGGGCTTTCTCTAGGAACGAGCATGATGCCCCCGGCATGTCCATCTTTTTCGGATCATGTGGTCGTGGCGGGCTCACCTTCCAGTTGTCAGCCAACGTGAATTTGCCCTGTTGGTATTCATCCTCAATCCAGCCTTTGAAGACATAGCAATTTTCGAGTGGGTGACCCATTACTCTGTGGTAGGGACAATAGTTGGGATCGTCAACGTCACCTGGCTGCAACGGGCGTTTTGGATCCGGCAGAGAGATGAGCCCGCTGCGCACCGCTAGCTCGAATAGTCTCTTTGTTTTATCTCTGGGAAACGAGTAAGGACGTTTTAACTTCTCATTGAGGTATCGCGGCTTTTTGTTTTGACGACCAAACGGTTTCGGGTTACTCGGCTGTTGTTGAGCGTTGGCGACGAAGGTCGCTTTTCCATTCCCCTTATCCCTTTTGTTCGATCCCTTGTTTCCGGGTCCGAGATTCTTTCTGGGTAGCGTGCGATTGCACGGCTGAATGTTCTCGCAACTCCTCAATTCTTTCGTTTCAGAGATGGATTCCTTGAAGAGAGGATCGTGGGCTACCTTTTCGTCGGAGTCGCTCCCGAAGGTGAGAACTTGCGATCCCCCGGGACCAACCCTATGACAATTGCCGGCAATTCTTTTATGCTCATCTGTCGCATTTTTCCGCTGTCTACGAGCTTTACGCTTTGTCCTGTTGAAGTGTTGCCTGTGAGCGACATACCCTTGCCACCAACACTTAAAGGAGTTGCAGTCTTCGGTAGGATGTGCGATCTTCTGATGATATAAGCAGAAGTTAGGATGTACGTCCGCTTCATCAAGATGTATACCGCCAGGAGAATCTTCTCTAAAAGAGGGCAGCTTCATCCCCATTGATATGGCTTTAGCAAATCGTTTCCTTGTCTTGATCCTGCTTTCATTTGCGGCGGATGTACTTTGACCTGGTGGGAGTGTTTCGACCCTTTTATCTAGTCGCCGGCGTTTGGCTTTCTCGCATATGGCCATCTCGCGCTCTCGATCAGCTTTGCTTTTAAGACGGGCTTCGTTCAGGAATGCATCAATCATTTCGTCTGATGGTCCTAAAAGTTCTAGCTCAGGATCTGCCCCCAGCTTCTCTGTGTAAGGAGCTTCTTCGTTATTTATTGACGAGTGAGAGATCATATGGCAGCTTGCCACATAATCTTCAGATTCATCCGACGAGTCTTCTCCATTGTCATCATCTCTGTCCTCAAGGACGAGGCTGAGAAATTCTTGGAGTGTGACTGGGGTCCGCGCCTTCTGATTATATTCTTCCAACGCGTCAATCTGTTTTTGCAGGTCCGTGCGCTTGTCACTAGGCTGCACGGGCTTTTTGGTCTTCTTCTTCTTCTTCGAAGACTTTGACGGCTGGGTGTGAGCGCTCTGACCATCACCACCCATTTTTGGAATTGGGCACGGTTTCAGCATTCCCTCAATGATCTCGGGTTCCAGTGGATTTTTCCGCCTAATTGCCGGGCACGTTTGGAAATCCTTCAGCATTCTTTTAGTTTTGGTCGAAAGTGCCACCTCCCATGGAGTCTCTTCTACGAAAGAACATGATGCCCGCGGTGTGTCGGTCTTCTTAGGAGTGTGAGGCTGTGGCGGGTTCACCTTCCGGTTTTCGGATAACACGAACTTTCCTTGTTGGTACTGATCTTCGATCCATCCCTTAAAGACGAAGCAATCTTCGATTGGATGGCTTACCGCTTGGTGGTAAGGGCAGTAATTTGGATCGTTGACATCGCCTGGCTGCAATGGACGTTTCGGACTCGGCAGGTTGATGAGTCTGTTGCGCACTGCCAGCTCGAACAATCTCCTCGTTTTATTCTGAGGAAACGAGTAAGGACGTCCTAATCTCTCCTCGAGGGATGGGCGTGGACGCACATTGTTTTGGCGAATAATCGGCTTTGAGTTGCTCGGCTGTGTAGGGTTGCTATGCACGTGCACAAGGGTCTACGAGGCATCAACCATGCCCGATTGAAAATTTAGCCGTGCCGAACAACCCGAATACGGATCTTTAAACTAGAGATTAGGCGAAAACTAACATGTTAACAACTTTAACACTAAGTGAGAGGGATTACAACCTTTGTAGATCCGGTCCTTCACTTCATATGCTCCGTGTTGTGGTCCCTTCACTGCGATCATCGGGTTCCGGACTCTCGAGAGGTTCCACGAAGAGAAAGATGCAACCTTTGCTTCCGATCTTCGATACTAAGATGATCTACCTTGAAGTTCCGTTAACACAAGCTAACACTCATGAAATG
Organism: Agapanthus africanus; assembly: GCA_030015575.1. Classification (NCBI taxonomy): domain Eukaryota; kingdom Viridiplantae; phylum Streptophyta; class Magnoliopsida; order Asparagales; family Amaryllidaceae; genus Agapanthus; species Agapanthus africanus. The sequence continues at coordinate 27,467,587 of JASDDO010000019.1, forward strand.
ATGTGAACACCCTCATCTAAATGGAAAGGGAAGATGAGGATGATGAAGTAGGATTTTTGCTCTCTTTATTTATCTTTTTCTCACATTTATTCATCACTTGAAGAAAATCTAGAAAGCTTTTTCATGAAAGAATGAAGGAAGAAGAAGATGAATAATGATTTTTTTTTCTTTTGTGATGAATAGAAAGAATTAATATGATAAATAATGCAACCATGGTCAAGCAAATTCATGTAGAGAATTAACTAGGGTTAGGGTTTGGGTTGGGTTAAAGCATGAGTCACTTACAAATATCTTTCACAAAACAAAACCAAAACCTTCTAGAAACATCTAGAAAGCTTAACCCTAATCCAAACCCTAATCATGTTTAAACTCCACTAAACAAGTTGCATTAGTTATCATATCATGTTACAATATTATATATCACATATATAATATTTATCGTAACAAAATAAAATAATACATTTAACATATATCGCATATATATCAATGTATTACCCGAGTGAGAAAAAGAATCTTTTAGTGAGCAAATATTAGTTAATGTAATTTAATATATCATATATATTATTATACATTAAATTATCGAATCAACACTTGATCCGACAATCCGGCTATATCGCATATAACCGACTAATATTTATCCGTACCGATTCATCGAATCAACACTTGATCCGATGACCCGGCTGATATCAAATATCGCAAGAATATAATACGGTATCACATATCGCATTATCCTCGGTCCCGCACATATCACATATGTGCTCCTACTCCATTTTGCCTGAGCCAAGAAACCTCTGTGTAGGACTCTAAAGAATCGTCAATACGCCGGCAGTAGGTGATGATCATATCAAACACCCACAAGCTGCAAGCGGTCAGCTAAACGTAACAGCTACCCAGGTATTGAGCGCTCAGAAGATCAACAAACAAGCCTGTACATTCTCCTGTGAATCCAAACAGTAACACTCCCGTACAGTCCGGTCTCGTCGTCTAATATATCGCATATCTCGTCTAGGGGTGGTAAACGTCAGACCCCAGTAGCTCGATAAGTCGTGTCGATATGAGGTCTATAACAGTTCGAGAAACTACTGATAACACTTACCAGTAAATCTCAACAACCCTGGCCAGGGATTTCTGGTTATAGCCAATCGAACACAGCACAACATCAACTCCCTATACCGGGAGAGACGAATCCCCTCCTATCGCTCATTGCCTCCATGTGATTCGGGACTGTACCCAAAAGCCACCTTTTTGCACGCCCTCTTGGACGTGGTATGATGGAAATCAAAGCACAGTGGGAATCACACAAGGCTCTATGACGATCTCGGGTCAACAGACTACTCTGTACCAGTGTCACCGGAGAACTGCCATCTGACGTGAGGTATAATACCATCTGGGAGTTCTCGGCGAGTCCGTCCAGTGTACCCAGTCTCCACTGAGCACCCGTACACCATCCTTGATGTCAAACACCGATGGATATGGGATCATCCATCGCCCATCATATGGGTTAAGATGCGTATACGCTAGTCTACTCTGGTGTATCGATGCCCTGTCTCGATACACCCTCGACTAGGAACAGTTATAGGATGCACTCGTCGACTACCGTGGCCCCACTAGTATGATCTCATCATAGTCCCAGTAGTCGAGTACATATCCTAAGGGCGTTATCAACATATAATATAGAGACAATCAGAGTACATGTTAAGATAAAGTACAACCAGATAGCATACTATCATGTCGAGCAAGAAAGTCCTCCCTATATATGTCCTAGCATCCACTATAATATACATCGTATGTACAGTAATGGCCTCTAGGGCATACATATAACTAACAATCTCCCACTTGCACTAGGGCCATCTGTTATGGTATCGCATACCCAACAATTAGCTGCGGTTGAAGTATCTCATACTCAACCATCCCATAAAAGTCTCTACTGGGAAAAAGGCCTTTGTGAATGGATCCGCGCTGTCGTCCTCTGTGTCTGCTCTCCTAACCTCGATCTCCCTGGAGATCAACCATCTCCATGATCAGGTGATACTGCCTAAGAATTATATCTGGATTTCTGATGGGATGGTAGTTCCTTGGCTAAAACCACAACTCCATTGTCACACAATGGTAGGAACGAAGTTCATCTTATGAACTTATAAATATCCAGACTGCCTCTTTAGTAGTATCCTTGGTAACGATGTATCTTGCCTTTAATCGTCTAGTATGTCACGGTATCTAGCTTGGAACTCTTCCAACATACCGTCCCTCCACTGAGGGTAAAGACAATGCCTGCGACTGACATTCAGTCGTCCTTATCACCCTGGAACCTTTCCAGTGATTCTCCCCAAGATTGATTGATACCATCTCACTACAACTAGTGAGTATCCTAACATCCAATTAGATCTATCTCATAGATCCAAAACCCAGGATTTAGGAGGTATCACTTTGATCCTATATGAAGAATCGTTGTGATAAGCGGAGATTGACCGAGCGTAGCATAGGAAACTCCTTCCCTATCAAGAGTATGTCATCCACGTACTCTACGAGGATCACCACCATACTCTCTACTACCTTTTCGTATATACAAGGTTCATCTACCATTTTGATGAAGTCAAACTCTTTGACTACCACATCAAAACAGATGTTCCAACTCCGCGATGCCTGTTTTATCATATAAAACATCTTGCACACGTTTCCGCTGCTCCCACTGTCTACGAAGCTCTCTGGTTGTGTACTTATAGACGTTCTCTTCTAAAACATCACTTAGAAAAGCAGTCATGACACCCAACCATCAGATATCGTAGTCATGGTATGTAGCCGTGGCAAGTAGGATCTGGATGGACTTAAGCATAGATCCTTAGAAAATGTTTCAACATAATCCATACCTGGTCTATGATGCAAACCTTTAACAAGTCTAGCTTTGAAAGTCTCAACTTTTCCATGTACACCAAGTAATCTTCTCAAGATGTACTTGCTCCTGATGGGGATTTAACCCTTCAGATAAAGCAACCAAAGTCCATACTTTGTTGGTGTATAAGGATTCCATCTCAGATCGATAAGCACCCAGCCATTCTTATAGAGTCCCACTCCTGATGGCCAGCTCGAAAATAGTTGGGTCATTATCTCATGATGGAATCCTCGCTCCCACTGTCATAGAGAAACCGAAGTACCTCTCAGGTGGGTGAGGAACCCTACTAGATCGGCGGAGAGGCTGAGGTTCGTTGGAAACTATTGAATCCTTTAGTTCTACCAAATCATCAGCTGCAGTTTGTATAGCTGGAACCTTTCCAGTTCTACATAACAGACCTTGCCTCGAGCTTGTCCGGATTTTTCTTTTAGACATAGGCCGGACAACCCCAAATCTTAACAAACTTAAGATATGGGCTCTTCCCATTCCATATCACATATGAAGTGGTAGGCAGCTGATTTGATTTGAACCCTATTCAATAGGTATGCAGCTTCACAAGTGCATAACACCCAAAAGGAAATAGGAAACTCAGTAGTACTCATCATAGAGTACATTATATCAAATAGGGTGCAATTGCTCTGCCCCGATACACCGACGTGCTGTGGTGTATACGAAGGAGTAATGCTGAGAGAGAATCTTATTCTCCTTTAGAATAGTCTAGGAATTCCGTGCTCAAGTATTCTCCTCCTTGATCTCATCAAAGGACATAATACTTATACCCATATTTTGGTTCTCTACTTCTAATTTATATTCTGTGAATATCTCAAAAGGTTCGGACTTGTGTTTCAGCAGGAACATATGTTTGAATCTTGAGAGATCATCAGAGAATGTAATGAAGTACAAAGAACCAGTCTTGGCATGTATAGATAGGAGACTTTCATACATCAGCATGTATCAATTCCCAAGAGTTCACTAACTCTTTCTCTGTTTCCAATAAACAGAGCTATGGTCATCTTATCTTTGTGACATGACTGGCAAGTTTCACAAGATGTAAATTCAAACAGATTTAAATATGCATCTAAATGTAACTTAGCTAGTCAGGTCGCATTAATATGACCTAGTCTACAATGCCTCAAGAAGTATCCGTTCATTTCTGAACTCTTCCTCTTGTGTGTGTTCCGTATACTAAGAACTGTAGTTTGATTTAGAACGTCAATGCTTTTTAGATAACGTGCCTGAACCGATCAACTCTTGATATAGGAAATGTTCAAAACATTATTCCACAATACAAAATTATATCCTTCTTTACTAATAAAGAGACCGATATGATTTTGTATATCAGGTTCGGTATCTAATAACATTTGTTCAGAATCAATGTATTCTGGTAATATAGGGTGATAGTGACCAACAGACTTGGCTGCAACACTTGCACCGTTTTCTGTCTCATGAAACTTATCACCCGTTCTCAGTTCTCTACCTATCTGTAGCCCATGTAACAGATTACATATACGGGATCCTGATCCGGTATCACATACCCAGGATGTAAAGGATACTGAGAAACAGTTCTGTGTAATGAACACACCCGAAGATGATGCATCAACATGCACTTTCTTCGTTTGGGCGGCACGGGAATTCTGGTAATCCCCAATTTCCTGCTCTGTCCTATAACAATTATAAGTTGGAGCGGGACCATCGTTCCCCAGCTCAGTATAACAAGCGGGTTCGGTCAATATATCCGTTTTATTATCTTGATTAAGGCGTGATATGGTCGCTACCTGGAGCGAGAGAGAAGAAAACACTCAGCGTATGCTCTTGCAAGATTAGATTGGTTATATAATATATCTAATCAGGATGTCTCCCACTGTTTTAATCAAATCTTCCTTCAAACCCTAAAAGGAAAGACTAGCCGGGATTAATTACACGCTACAAGTTCGCCAATCTTTCAGCCAGGCCAGTGTCGGTACTTTGAGGGAGGTCCCCCGTGCTTTCGCACGAACCTAATTAAAGTAAACCTCGTTTTCCCAGAGGCGTAACCCCATTAACAGCTTTCTAGACACCTACTTGATCGGCTAATTGTAATGTGTAAAACTCTCCCAGGAGTAACTCTTACTCGCAGCGGGTATCGGGATCCAACTATCTCATAGAAGGTATGCAATCTCATTGCAAATTTCAACACTTGAAATTCCCAATAATATTTTGCCCCTAGCAGCTATATGACCTTAACATAGTCAACAAATCATAAGTGCTAGTCAAGTTCAACCCGTCATTTCCCGATTGAATTAAACCCACCCGCACGACCCTTAACATAGTCAACAAAGTCGCACGACTACCCTAATCCAATCGCATCATATGCTTATACAGATAAGCACTAATCAGCTACCGCACACTACGCCTTAACATAGTCAACAAACGTAGCACGAATACTAACTAGTACTTATCTGAAATGACGGAGGCTACGACAGGTTTTTAAGAAAACCTTTTGCGTAATGAACTTGATATCGTTGTAGAATCGAGTGATTTTAAATGGAATGTTTTTGAGGCCTTTCTAGTTTTGCTAAAGGGGTCACTCCCGGTGAAGGGATCGTCGGCCCTTTCCTCATCGAATAAGGTGCAGGATATTTCACAAATACCACTATGCAAAGCAAAACTCTAAAAGCAATCAAAAGACAAACCGAGTTTGTAGCATCTGCCAGTTATCGCTAAAGGAGTCACTCCCGGTGAAGGGATCTCGGTCCTTTCCCTATCGAATAAGGTGCAGGATGTTCTACAAGGAACACCGCGATGCAAAGCAAGAACTAGAGCTACCAGTTTTTATTAAACAAGTTTCTACAACATTTTAGGTTTCTTTTATTTCATTAATCTCATTAATGAAGTCCCATTTTAATATGCTTCACAAGCATCTCTTTTGAAACGAAATCTGCAATATAACATATATCTCATATATATAATATAAACATTCGTCACAGGCAGTAATATGATCTCATCACAGAACATTGCAGCAGAAGAACATATATGAAATATTGGATATACTAGGACGTCCGTGTTTTCAATACGAGCCTGTATAAAACACGGATTCCACGGTCGCGATGAATAGCCAAACCCACATCCCTAGACCCCTACTTGAGCGGCAAGCAACTCTGCCAATTCTAGGGTTAGGAGACCCGGTCTCGACTCCTCGAGATGGTCTCCCACTGGACCCTAGAATCCGGTTACTTGTGCTCCCCGCCTTGGGTCTACCTAATGCGGAAAAGTAAATAATATACAACGGTGACATCTTCCGCTACCTGGAAGTGCCCCAATAAAAGAATATTACATACAAATGAATTTTACATTAATGAAAAAGAAAAACTCTCATCTCACATAAAACCCCCGGCTATTCAAAACGCGACGATCCAATATAACATATCACAGCAACACATAATATCTCATATCATCAACGTAAGCAAGTATGCGTATCCCGATTGTCGTTGATGTATAGCAACGAAGCCGGCGATACACCACATACTACGCTTACGGTCACAGAAAAGAAAGTGTAAAACTACAACAGTTGGAATCCGCAACCTCTTTAGACATCGCATGCCTAACCAAATGAATTCCTTAGACATCGCATGCCTAACAATTATAAACCCCGCATTTTAGTCTCATTATCGAAAACTCGTTTCAATATCAAGTCGGGCAATTCAACAAGATTCCCGAAAAACTGATCGAATGCTCGTCGCAAACTTTAGTAGACGGCCGCACCCCCGATACCGTCGACGAAGTGCACCAAGGCGGAACACCGCTACCGCGAGCACCCGAACGGATGCTTTCGGCGACGGGGTTCTCCTACAGTCACTTGGTCGGGGCTAAGGGATGTAGCTGTCTAATAAGTTTATCCGGCGAGTATCCGCATACGCTACGTGATTGCGACGGACTTTTGATCACATCAAAATTTCGTGGCAACCGATCAAGTGAGACTAAACTGCTATGTTTATAACATTCATTCAGTTATCTCATAACTACTTGTGAATTCCAATTATTGTATCACATTCCGGATAAATAGACAAAGTTAAACTTTCCGATCGAATCATCAAACACCCAAGATTTCCCCAATATATCTCAACACTTGAAATCAGTTTAAAAAACATCCATCATATGCCACAGTACCAATGGTCCAGCCGTAGAAGGGTCAAGCCAACGCCTCACATGTGGCACGCCGTATTGCCCCAAACCCTAAGGTTCAAATGGCAGTTCAAGACGGTCACATAATCGAGTTAAGGTTTGTTGTCTTCTAGAGGGTCCACCGCGTTACTTGCACGACTTAGAACATTCTTAAACACGAGGAAAAATCCAACTTTTGAAAAATTTTCCGACAGGGGAAAAAGTGAGTTATTGATATCCGTTCGAACTTTTTAACAGTTTCTAAAAGTTATCCGGACAAAACACAAAGACGCAGTTAAAGTTCCCGATCGAATCATCGAATCCCCAATACAACCCAGAAAATTCAACAGTTGAATAAATATTAAAAATTCTCAGAAAATACAACACTAAACGACAAGAATTACTGTGCAAATTTCAAACAGTGAAGTGACTAAAGTGCCGCGGAACCGCCGCACATGCCATGCATGTGCCGCGGTTCCGCCGCGCTTTGGTGGAATCAGGCACACGTGCTTCACAGTAACTCTTGTATTTCCTTGATGATTTTTTTGAGCATTTTTAATTTGGAAAAAATCACAGTTTTAAAAAATTTCCAGAAACTAGGGTATATCGGGTTTTCCGGGTTCGATCGGACTTTAAACTTCGTCTAGACTTCGCCTAAAGCTCTAGCTAGGCTCTGATACCACTGTAGGTCAGGCAGCCACCCCATCCAATGGGGTCGCCGTGGCACCAACGGGTCCCTTAGCCGCTACTTTTTACGCATGCCCCCTCGCGAGGACTACAACCCGCCGGAACACCTTCCGGTCTCGGGACACCCTGGGGGTAAGAGCCTATGCTTCGCCACACTGTCACACAGTGAGAACCCCACATAGGTCGACATCTAATGCCTAGTAGCTCTGATACCACTGTAAGGTTGCTATGCACGCGCACAAGGGTCTACGAGGCATCAACCATGCCCGATTGAAAATTTAGCCGTGCCAAACAACCCGAATACGGATCTTTAAACTAGAGATTAGGCGAAAACTAACATGTTAACAACTTTAACACTAAGTGAGAGGGATTACAACCTTTGTAGATCCGGTCCTTCACTTCATATGCTCCGTGTTGTGGTCCCTTCGCTGCGATCATCGGGTTCCGGACTCTCGAGAGGTTCCACGAAGAGAAAGATGCAACCTTTGCTTCCGATCTTCGATACTAAGATGATCTACCTTGAAGTTCCGTTAACACAAGCTAACACTCATGAAATGATGTGAACACCCTCATCTAAATGGCAAGGGAAGATGAGGATGATGAAGTAGGATTTTTGCTCTCTGTATTTATCTTTTTCTCACATTTATTCATCACTTGAAGAAAATCTAGAAAGCTTTTTCATGAAAAAATGAAGGAAGAAGAAGATGAATAATGATTTTTTTTTCTTTTGTGATGAATAGAAAGAATTAATATGATAAATAATGCAACCATGGTCAAGCAAACTCATGTAGAGAATTAACTAGGGTTAGGGTTTGGGTTGGGTTAAAGCATGAGTCACTTACAAATATCTTTCACAAAACAAAACCAAAACCTTCTAGAAACATCTAGAAAGCTTAACCCTAATCCAAACCCTAATCATGTTTAAACTCCACTAAACAAGTTGCATTAGTTATCATATCATGTTACAATATTATATATCACATATATAATATTTATCGTAACAAAATAAAATAATACATTTAACATATATCGCATATATATCAATGTATTACCCGAGTGAGAAAAAGAATCTTTTAGTGAGCAAATATTAGTTAATGTAATTTAATATATCATATATATTATTATACATTAAATTATCGAATCAACACTTGATCCGACAATCCGGCTATATCGCATATAACCGACTAATATTTATCCGTACCGATTCATCGAATTAACACTTGATCCGATGACCCGGCTGATATCAAATATCGCGAGAATATAATACGGTATCACATATCGCATTATCCTCGGTCCCGCACATATCACATATGTGCTCCTACTCCGTTTTGCCTGAGCCAAGAAACCTCTGTGTAGGACTCTAAAGAATCGTCAATACGCCGGCAGTAGGTGATGATCATATCAAACACCCACAAGCTGCAAGCGGTCAGCTAAACGTAACAGCTACCCAGGTATTGAGCGCTCAAAAGATCAACAAGCAAGCCTGCACATTCTCCTGTGAATCCAAACAGTAACACTCCCGTACAGTCCGGTCTCGTCGTCTGATATGTCGCATATCTCGCCTAGGGGTGGTAAACGTCAGACCCCAGTAGCTCGATAAGTCGTATCGATATGAGGTCTATAATAGTTCGAGAAACTACTGATAACACTTACCAGTAAATCTCAACAACCCTGGCCAGGGATTTCCGGTTATAGCCAATCGAACACAGCACAACATCAACTCCCTATACCGGGAGAGACGAATCCCCTCCTATCGCTCATTGCCTCCATGTGATTCGGGACTGTACCCAAAAGCCACCTTTTTGCATGCCCTCTTAGACGTGGTATGATGGAAATCAAAGCACAGTGGGAATCACACAAGACTCTATGACGATCTCGGGTCAACAGACTACTCTGTACCAGTGTCACCGGAGAACTGCCATCTGACGTGAGGTATAATACCATCTGGGAGTTCTCAGCGAGTCCGTCCAGTGTACCCAGTCTCCACTGAGCACCCGTACACCATCCTTGATGTCAAACACCGATGGATATGGGATCATCCATCGCCCATCATATGGGTCAAGATGCGTATACGCTAGTCTACTCTGGTGTATCGATGCCCTGTCTTGATACACCCTCGACTAGGAACAGTTATAGGATGCACTCGTCGATTACCGTGGCCCCACTAGTATGATCTCATCATAGTCCCAGTAGTCGAGTACATATCCTAAGGGCTTTATCAACATGTAATATAGAGACAATCAGAGTACATGTTAAGATAAAGTACAACCAGATAGCATACTATCATGTCGAGCAAGAAAGTCCTCCCTATATATGTCCTAGCATCCACTACAATATACATCGTATGTACAGTAATGGCCTCTAGGGCATACATATAACTAACAGGCTGTTGTGGAGTATTGGCGACGAAGGTTGCTTTTCCTTTGCCCTTTTCATTCCAAGGCTCTGTCTTTGAAGGAGATGGTCTATGACCCATCTGATCCATTTGGGCCAACTTGTCAATCAAGGCCTGGAAAGTAGTTGGCTTGAATAACATCATGAATTGCGAGATGGTCGCTTGAGGATCAAGAGTGCCCACGAACATGCCTACCGCAAGTGCTTCTTCGATGCGTTGTTCGCACTTCGACCATAAGTTTCGCCACCGTATTGCATATTGAACCCACGTTTCGCCTGACCTTACCCTGGCGTTGATCAATGCGATGATCGGGGTGCGCTCGCTGGCGCTTGCAAATCTTTGTGTAAATAGCAGCTCCATCTCTGCAAATGTTTTGACAGAGTCGTTAGGTAGCTCCGAATACCATTCGAAGGCCGTTTCCGCTAAGCTGCCGACGAATTGGCGAAGCAATAGTTTATCATCGACCCCGGTGTTGCCGCATAAGGCTCTGAATTGAGCGACATGCTGATGTGGATTCCCCGTCCCTTTATACACATGGAACTTAGGGATCGTATATCCTGGCGGGTAACTAATTTGGTCATACCAGCCCGGGTAGGGTCGTCCGGTTCTAACAATTTGCCCAGCCGCTTCATCTACCTGATGAACCCGTATTTGCTGAGCAATATAGTCATCCAGCGCGGCCTTAGAAATAGTTTCATCTTTAGCTGGTGAAAGAGCCGGCGGAGGATTAGATGTCTCCCTTCTATCGTCTTCAACAATGATTGGAGGGTCATCAGCTGGAGGGTCCGGCTATAACATCATCCCTACCATGTCTTGGAAGAGGAGCGCCATCTGTTTTATGTTAGCTGCTTGCTCTTCGGCTTCTTTGTCCTTCTTTTTAAGGACTCTACGTAAGAAGCCAGCGTCAGTTTCTTGTTCGTGACGCTGTTCTGATGATGCCTCCGAGCTCTCTTTCGGCCCGGTAAGCTCAGCCATTGCAATCATCATTTCCTGAAGTTTCTGTTGCTGCTCCTGAGCTTTTGTCATGGATCGAGTGAGCGGCCGGTGACCCGTCGAAGCACGGCTATCCTCCTTTCCAGAATCCATATAAACAGTGTGCACCACCATGCCCCCAGACTTAGGGTGTTTGTGCTCAGCGCGTTTACGGTTCGCCATGTTCACAGGGTTTTTTTGCGGCTTCCTTTTCTTTTGAGTGGTTGAAGTTGAGGGGGCCGTTGCAGTAGGAACCCATCCAGCTGTTGCTTTTTCTGGCTTGACAGAGTAGTCTTTCTCCTGCCGAACCTTCATCTTTTTCTGTCGGCGGAGATAGTCTTGATCCATCACGGAGTCTTAGACTGGTCGCCAGACTTTGCAAATTTTAGAGGACAACCATTGAGGGCGTTGCTCTAGCTTTTTCTCTGGAGCATTCTCCACAGGTGAAGGAGTTCTCCTCAGCACCACAGTAGGAGAGTTTTTGCGCACCATGTTTAGCAATTCAAAGCTGTTCCCGGTTGGAACAGCAGCATCGATCCCCACCGTTGGAGCTGGCGGAGTTATCCCAGAGGGGGAATTGCCCCCAGCCTTCCTCACTCGGCGCCAGTGGCGACGTCGAGCGTGTCTTGCGGATGGATTCACCTCCATTGTTAGATAAGCTTCTTCATGCCCTTTGCTCTGGGTAGGGGAAGCAGCTTTGAGGACCTCGCCTGGAGTAGCAACCGGAATGGCCAGCCTTGTAAAAACTGACCTCTTGGAAGGAGAAGCCTTTCCAATGATTTCGTCCACTTGAGCTGGGATGGCTATCCGCTTTGGGATGGCCGCTTCGGGTATCGCGGGCTTGTAGACTTTCTGGCCCAGTCTGTTGAAAACTGAGGTATTGAAGCTGGGCGACCCGTTGAGAGGGGTCGCGGCAGTGGTAAGCCGATCAAAGACCGACTTCTTTGGGGCTTCTCGCAACGTCATTGTGGCATTGAAGCTCAACGGTGGGAGCATGGTCCCGAAGAATAATCCAGTGGTGGCCTGAGTTACCTGCTCCACTGGCATCTTGAAAAGGGAGGCCGCTTGAGGCCCATAGGTCACTCCTTCGGTGAGGACGGAGTGGGAGTTGCAGTTGCAGGCAGTGCAGTTTGAAGCCATTGACCTTCTATTTTCTGCACGGAGCAAGACACCAAATCTTAGTACTTTGAATCCACAGGCAACCACAGTAAACCGCGATTGGTTCGCGAACACGACACACGAAGTGTAGAGTGGAAAGAGGAAAAGGTCCCACCGGGCGTGCCAGAATCTGTTCCCCTCTGAATGGCGGCCAAGACATGGACTGTCTTGCCTGAGATTCGGGGCAGATGCTATTTGGTTTTATCCGTCCACCTCTCCGAAGATGCCAAGTTGATTTATGGCACCGTGTATCGGAGGTTTAGACGGATGCGGCCGATGTAGCAGACTTCGTCAGATTCCCCCTCGCTTGTGGGGTTTTTGATTATAGGGACGCTCTTCCCTGCAAGCGCAAGCCCCTACAGTTAATTACACTATCGCACCGCGGTAAAAACTTTCTCCTTCTCCAGCTGGTCACTTCGTATCGTGGATGTTTGTTTTGTTTGTGGTTGCCCATGGATTGTATACGGAGACTATTTATTTCGTCGCCCGTAGGACGTGGATTAGTCCAAATCCGTATTTTCTTAGATTTGGGTTTGGGGTTTTGGTTTGAGGATGCGTTAGCCATACTTGAGGCTAAGATCAACTCAAACGTTTGTTAAGGATACGTTAGTCTAATTTGAGACTAAGATCAACTTAACGGGATCGTTTAGATCCGACAAAAGAGCGTTTGGGCTCTATTGTTCCAGTTTAGGGACATAGTCGTCCATTGCATGTATGGCTGTCGGGACCCATCACCTCTCTGACGACGTTGAAGGATTACAACAACATATATCAGAGGAGTTCAGAGATGTACCCTTGAACCAAAGTCGATTGGGGGACCTGTAGTCCAATTTGGGACTAAAGTCTGTTTGGAGGTTTTGGTTTAAGGATGCGTTAGCCATATTTGAGGCTAAGATCAACTTAAATGGTTGTTAAGGATACGTTAGTCCAGTTTGGGACTAAGATCGACTTAACGGGATCGTTTAGATCCGACAAAAGAGCATTTGGGGGCTCTATTGTTCCAGTTTAGGGACATAGTGGTCCATTGCCAGTTTAAGGACATGGTGGTCCAATACCAGTTTAAGGACATAGTGGTCCAATACCAGTTTAAGGACATAGTGGTCCATTGGTAGTTTAAGGACGCATAAGTCCATGGGTTTAAGGACCCCACAGTCCATATGGGTGTGTTTAAGGACGCATTAGTCCGTTAGTTTAAGGACGCATAAGTCCGCGGGTTTAAGGACTCCACAGTCCGTATCTTGGTTTAAGGACGCATAAGTCCATGAGTTTAAGGACCCCACAGTCCGTGTTGATGTGTGGTTGTCGGGACCCGTCACCTCTCTGACGTCGTTGAAGGATTACAATGATAGATGTCAGAGGAGTTCAGAGATGTACCCTTGAACCAATGAGTTGGTTGAAAGAGCAGATGTGCTCAGTTCAAGATAATTTGAGGACTTATGGCTAGTTTGGGCTAAGTCCAGTTATGTTTGAAATATTGGCCCTCTGTTGGTCCATTGAAGGAGAGGCTTTGCCTCTAGAAACTTAGCCAATTGGGCTAAAGCTAGTGTTAAACACTAAAGACCAACAGTGTTGAACACTGGGAATGAGATTAGCAAGTTAGTGTTAAACACTAAAAGATAACCAGTGTTAAACACTAGCAATAGGGCTTTCAAATCAGTGTTAAACACTAAAGCAAATTAGTGTTAAACACTGGTAATCAGAGATTTCAAATTAGTGCTAAACACTAAAGAAAATCAGTGTTAAACACTGGGAACAAAGTCTCCAGATTGGTGTTAAACACTAAGGAGAGAGGGGTCACGTGTGGACACGTGAGAGCGCCCTGATTTCCCTTATTTTATTCTGCAGATCGGTGTTTAACTCTTTTAATTCTGACGGCCATCACGTGTGAGCACGTGATGGAGGCCCCCGCTCTGGTCTGTTAGAATGCTCATTAGGGGTCACGTGGTGACACATGAGGGCGCCCTAAATGTGGAGCCAGATCTCCTTTGTTTTATCCTCAACTCTGTGAATAAGTGTTAAACACTTTTCCTTTTTATTTCGAGCATCACGTGTTGACACGTGATGGGGATTTATGCGCTGACTGTTAAAACGTTTGCTAAGGAGTCACGTGGTAAACACGTGAGAGCGCCCAAAGCCTTCATTTCCATTGATCTTTCTTTCTGCGTTTTGGGAGTCACGTGGGAGCACGTGATGGCATCAAAAAGTGGGGCCAGATCCCCTTTATTTTGTTCTGCAAACAAGTGTTAAACACTTTTAATTTTCATAGCCATCACGTGTGGGCACGTGATGTATAATCATGCCCTGATTTATTAGAACATTTATTAGGGGTCACGTGGTAACACGTGAGAGCGCCCAGAATTGTTTCTGCCTTTGTTTTTGTTCCATATATAATGAGGGTCACGTGGGAACACGTGAGGCATTGCCTCCAAGCTTTCCTCTTCTCATTTTTGGGGGATCTGTTCAGGGGTCATGTGGGGCACGTGACCATAGTTTTTTCATGCATAGAGATCTTTTAAGTCTCCTTATCTTTAAGAATTAAATTCTTATTTAGGGTAAAACCCTAATTTTTGTTTTGGAGGAATTAAATTCCTATTGTGAAAGAATTAAATTCTTGTTTAAGGTAAAACCCTAATTTCTTTTTAAAGGAATTAAATTCCCAGATATGTAAAAGAATTAAATTCTTGATTAGGGTTAAACCCCAATTTCATTTTAGGAGGAATTAAATTCCTGTGAGTTTGGGAGAATTAAATTCTCAAAACTCAATTCCCCTTCTATGTTTAGGATCTGCATGGCAAGATCTCGACCCGATGAGAATTAAATTCTCATCCTATGGGGAGATGTGCTCTGTACAGATCTTCAACCAGAAGAAGAACTAAGTTCTTTTCTGTATAAGAGTTAAACTCTTAGATTTTTTAGAATTAAATTCTCTGTTTGAAGTTTTGATTCCCTTTCTTTTCTCACCTAGGGTTTTCTTTTGTTGAGAATTAAATTCTCCTTTCTTTTCTTCCCTCTTGAGAATTAAATTCTCCTCTCTCTGTTTTTCTCTCCCCCAAAAAGGTCCCCTTCTCTTCTCTTCTTGGCTCCTATTTATAGGAGAAGGAAGAGAATCAATTTGTTTAGCAAATCTCTCATTAAGAGATTTGATTTGTATGTTGAGAGATTTGATTTGCATTCATCATTAATCTGGGCCTTTAGATTGTTAAGTGAATTTTATTCACCATTGGATTTTAAATCCAAAGATATCCATTTGTTATCTCGGTCAGATTTAGGGGGAAAATCTTTCCAAGTCCAAGATTTTTCCATAAATTGGTGATATTTAATCACCCTTGGATCTTTAATCCAACGGTCCCCATAATCCTTTTCCATTTGGAAAGATTTGAAAGCTTTTAGAATTTAATTCTATTAACTGTAAGGCTTTCGAAGCCAGTCACGTGCTGACACGTGACCCTTGGTCACGTGTGAGCATGTGACCCCCAAATTGGTTCCTTTAACAGCCACTTGTTTATGTTGTTGTTTTAACCATCACGTGTCAACACGTGACCATTGGTCACGTGTAAGCACGTGATACCTCGTTGAGGTATTTTCTGACTTTTAGAATTAAATTCTATTCATTATTTTAGAGGCTTTAAAAGCCCATCACGTGTCTGCACGTGACCCATGGTCACGTGTGAGCACGTGATGCCCCATTGGGGTCTTTTCTGAGTTTTTATTATATCTTTTAGCTCCTCCAGCGGGTTCTTAAAGGTCCATCACGTGTGGACACGTGATGCCTCATAACTTTTGATCCCGGATGAATTACGAGGCCCATAATATATCAAATCGAAGGGTTTTTCGAGATGCTTCCAATACCATCGGAATTTACTAGTTCCTCCTTCGGGAACTTATCAAAATACAGGCCGGAAGATATTGGTTCGCATTTCCTTAAGCGTATCGCTTCCATTTGATACCTTGGACTCTTCTGCGCAGAAATTTTCAGCGGGAACAGAAACGTATTACATTAAAAACTCTCAATTTCTAAAATACATTTTTAAATCGTTATTTTTAAATTCTTTGCCAATTCGCCTCTACAACCCTCATTAGGGGACCCATTTGTGGATGGTGCAGATTATCGCACATCTTTGGGATAGTAGAGTGAAATGCAGAACTCCTCATGGAGAATCGGTCTCGAAAAGAATAAAATACGGTTTAAAGAAAATACAACATTTTAAAACAAGTTAAATATTTTTAAAATTATTTAAATCATATATTCATATTTCTATTTGTGAAAACTAGATTTTTAAATGAAAAGATTAAAATTTTTAAGAAAATACTTTCAAGTTTCCAAACGATGGTTTTTTCATAAAAATACCATAAACTTTTGAAAGCGAGTTTTATCACTAAAATACAACCAATTCTAAAATACATTTTTATAAAACTCTTGATTTTTTAATTAACATATTTTTATCAAAAACACCCTCAAGGTTTATTTTTATAATAATTTTTTTTTTACATAAACCACCTCGAGAAATGCTAAGATGTAAAAATATATAATAAACAAATTAATAACTCTTTAAGGATTTTAGATTGATAATAGGTTTAAGCGGTACTTATTCTCTAGGTCTCGGGAAGCCGGAGAAAGTAGGTGCTTGCCTATCTAGCCTCGATAATATTAAAAGAATTATCAATGGCAATCGTCTTTGAAAAAGACATAAATATTGTCGTCCATGTGCAGCGGTTGCCCAATTATTACCAAACTTAAGAATTTCAAAAGTTAAATATTTTAATAAGATATGTCTAGAAGCTGAACTCGAATTCGAACTTGACTTGAATTCCAATCGAACTTAAACTCGAACTCAAACACAAACTCGAACCCAATCTTGAACTTGAACATTTGAACTTAACGTGATTTGACCCGAACCATGAATATGACTTGACATGAACTCGACATGAATACTTGAAAACAATCTGAACCTGAACTTGTACTCCTTATATTCATGGAATCGGTCAAGACCTACAAACTTGAACTATAAAATAAAATACGCGGGGATAAAGGGTAGGTTGGTAAGGAATGTATAACGTAGCACGAGAGTTAACTAAAGTCATCTCTTGAATATTCTTGTACCATTTGTAGGGTTCCTAGGCACACTAAGGAGGTTCCACAAGGCATCAACCATACCAAACAAAAAATTTCTAGGTGCCGAACAACCCTTAGCAAGATCGTTAACTAGATGTAAAGGTGAAAAGCTAGCAAGCAAACGACTTTGCTACTAAGTGAAAGGGATTACAACCTTTGTAGATCCGGTCCACCACTTCTTTAGCTCCGTGTTGACGTCCCTCCGCTGCGATCATCGGATCCCGGACTCTAGAAATGGTTTTGTCGGAGAAATGATCGGGCTAGGTCATTGACTTCGAGGCCGAAGATGATCTACGTCGGGGAGACTCAAACTCAAGCTATTCCTTCACTCGGTCGAAAGCTTTGTGAAGAGAACACCCTATACTACATGGAAAGTGGTAGAGGATAAAGAAATAGGAAGTGGGTTCACTTTAGAATTGGATTTCTCACTCTTTTTCTCATGATGCCATTGGAGCTAGCAAGCTTTTTCAAGCTTGATGAAGATGAAGAAGAAGAAAAGAATCATATGAATCATTTCCAAAATGAAACTTATCCAAATGAATGATGGCACCATGGTTGAGTTAAGCCCTCATGCTTAACTCATGTAGAGAATTAACCATAGCATAAGATTAAGGGTTGGGTTAGCTAATATCTTGAACAAATGACAAAAGAGTTGACTTTGTCAATGTTCATCAAGCTTCATGAAGCTTGATAATTTTGACCAAAATCACTCTCTTTTGTTATTTGTTTAGGAAAATAGTAAACCCTAATCCAACCTTGATATGGTTCAAGTCTCATATACACAACTTGTTTGTATCATCAAGCATGATACAAACATGTACGCTTGCATATATCACATATAAACAATGTACACATTCAAGTGAGAAAATCAATCTTAAGTGAACCAATACTAGTTAATGTAAAGTAATATATCAAATATATAATTATACATTAAATCATTAAATCAACACTTGATTCAACGATCCGGTCATATCGCATATAACCGACTCATATCAATAGTAACAACTTATCGAATCAACACTTGATCCGATAACCCGGCTATATCGCATACAACCGATCAATGTCACAAATCGCGAGAATAGAATACAGTATCACATACTGGTATTATTCTCGGTCCCGCACATATCTCATATGCGCTCCTATTTCGTTTCGCTTGAGCCAGGAAACCCCTGTGTAGGACTCTAAAGACTCGTCAATACGCCGGCAGTAGGTGATGATCATATCAAACACCCACAAGCCGCAAGCGGTCTGCTAAACGTAACGGCCATCCGGGTATTGAGCGATCAGAAGATCAACGAGCAAGCCCACTCACACTCCAGTGAATCCAACGAGTAACACTACCGTACAGTCCGGTCTGTTCATCTGATATGTCGCATATCTCGTCTAGGGGTGGTAAACGTCAGACCCCAATAACTCGATAAGTCGTGTCGATATGAGGCTCATAACGGGTCGAGAAACTACTGATAACACTTACCAGTAAATCCCTAAAGCTGCCTTGTCCAAGGACTTCCTGTTATAGCTAATCGAGCACTGCGCAACATCAACTCCCTATACCGGGAGAAACGAAACCCCTCCTATCGCTCATTGCCTCCATGTGATTCGGGACTGTACCCAAAAGCCACCTTTTTGCACGCCCTCTTGGACGTGGTATGATGGAAATCAAAGCACAGTGGGAATCACATAAGACTCTATGACGATCTCGGGTCTACAGACTAACCTGCACCAGTGTCACCAGAGAACTGCCATCTGACGTAAGGTATAATACCATCTGGGAGTTCTCGGCGAGTCCGTCCAGTGTACCCAGTCTCCACTGAGTACCCGTATATCATCTCTGATGTCAAACACCAATGGATATGGGATCATCCATCGCCCATCTGTATGGGTCGAGAAGGTATACGCTAGTCTACTCTGGTATATCGATGCCCCGTCTCGATATACCCACGACTAGGGACCTTGAAGGATGTACTTATGGACTACCACGTCCCCACTAGTATGATCCGCATCATAGTCCAGGTAGACAAGTACACATCCTAAGGGCTTTACCAACATGTAACAGAGAGACAATCAGTGTACACATTAAGGTAAAGAGTAACCAGATAGCATACTATCATATCGAGCAAGAAAGTCATCCCTATATATGTCCAAGCATCCACTACAATATACATCCTATGTATAGTAATGGCTTCTAGGGCATATATATAACTAACAATCTCCCACTTGCACTAGGTCCATCTGATAGCAGTGGTTGTAATATCTCATACTCAACCATCCCATAAAAGTCTCTCTCTGGGAAAAGGCCTTTCGTGAGTGGATCTGCCGTGTCGTCCTCTGAATCTACTCTCCTAACCTCGACCCCTTGGAGATCAACCATCTCCATGATCAGGTGATACTGCCTAAGAATATGTCTGGATCACTGATGGGACGGGCATTCCTAGGCATAAGCCACAACTCCATTGTCACACAATGGGAGGAACGAAGTTCATCTCATGAACTAATATACACCTAGACATTCTCTTTGGTAGTATCTTTGGTAACGATGTATCTTGCCTTTAATCATCTAGTATGTCACGGTATCTAGCTTGGAACTCTTCCAACATACCGTCCCTTCACTGAGGGTAAAGACAATGCATGTGACTGACATTCAGTCATCTTTATCACTCTGGAACCTTTCCAGTGATTCTCCCCAGGACCGATTGATACCTTCTCACTACAACTAGTGAGTATCCTAACATCCAATTAGATCTATCTCATAGATCCTAAACCCAGGATTTAGTAGGTATCACTTTGATCCTATATGGAGAATCCTTATGATAAGCGAAGATTGACCGAGCGTAGCATAGGAAACTCCTTCCCTATCAAGAGTATATCATCCATGTACTCTACGAGGATCACCACTATACTCCCTACTACCTTTTTGTATATACAAGGTTCATCTACCATTTTGATGATGTCAAACTCTTTGACTAACTCATCAAAAAAGATGTTCCAACTCCGCGATGCCTACTTTATCACATAAAACATCTTGCATACGTTTCCGCCGCTCCCACTGTCTACGAAGCTCTCTGGCTGTGTACTTATAGACGCTTTCTTCCAAATCATTATTTAGAAAAGCAGTCATGACACCCAACCGCCAGATATCGTAGTCATGGTATGTAGCCGTAGCAAGTAGGATCTGGATGGACTTAAGCATAGGCCCCAGAAAAGGTTTCATCATTAGCCACAACTGGTCTATTATGCAAACCTTTAACGAGTCTAGCTTTGAAAGTCTCAACTTTTTCATGTACACCAAGTAATCTTCTCAAGATATACTTGCTCCTGATGGGGATTTAATCCTTCAGATAAAGCAACCAAAGTCCATACTTTGTTGGTGTATAAGGATTCCATCTCAGATCGTTAAGCATCCAGCCATTCTTACAGAGTCCTACTCCTGATGGCCAGCCCGAAACTAGTTGGGTCATCATCTCATTATGCAATCCTCGCTCCCACTGTCATAGAGAAACCGAAGTATCTCTCAGGTGGGTGAAGAACCCTACTAGATCGGCGGAGAGGCTGAGGTTCGTTGGTTGCTATTGAATCCTTTGGTTCTACCAAATCATCTGCTTCAGTTTGTATAGCTGGAACCTTTCCAGATCTACATAACAGACCTTACCTCGAGCTTGTCCGGATTATGCTTTTAGACATAGGCTGGACAACCCCAAATCTTAACTGACTTAAGAGATGGGCTCTTCCCTTTTCCATATCTCATATGAAATGGTAGGCATCTGATTTGATCGGAACCCTATTCAATAGGTATGCAACTTCATAAGTGCATAACTCCCTAAAAGGAAATAACTCAGTAGTACTCATCATAGAGCACACCATATCACATAGGGTGTTATTGCTCTGCCCCGATATACCATCGTGCGATGGTGTATACGGAGGAGTAATGCTAAGAGAGAATCTCATTCTCCTTTAGAATAATCCAGGATTTCCGTGCTCAAGTATTCTCCTCCTTGATCACATCAAAGGACATAATACTTATACCCGTATTTTGGTTCTCTACTTGTAACTTATATTCTATGAATATCTCAAAAGGTTCGGACTTGTGTTTCAACAGGAACATATATCTGAATCTTGAGAGATTATCAGAGAATGTAATGAAGTACAAAGAACCGGTCTTGGCATGTATAGACAGGGGACCTTCATACATCAGCATGTATCAATCCCAAGAGTTCACTAACTCTTTCTCTATTTTCAATAAACAGAGCTATGGTCATCTTATCTATGTGACATGACTGGCAAGTTTCATAAGATGTAAATTCAAACCGATTTAAATATGCATCTTCAATGTAA
Source organism: Agapanthus africanus (assembly GCA_030015575.1). Taxonomy (NCBI): domain Eukaryota; kingdom Viridiplantae; phylum Streptophyta; class Magnoliopsida; order Asparagales; family Amaryllidaceae; genus Agapanthus; species Agapanthus africanus. The sequence continues at coordinate 27,489,274 of JASDDO010000019.1, forward strand.
CTTAAGCTAGTCGGGTCGCATTGATATGACCTAGTCTATAATACCTCAAGAAGGATCCGTTCATTTCTGAACTCTTCCTCTTATGTGTGTTCCGTATACTAAGAACTGTAGTTTGATTTAGAACGTTAATGCTTTTAGATAGCGTGCCTGAACCGATCAACTTTTGATATAGGAAATGTTCAAAACATTATCCAACAATACAAAATTATATCCTTCTTTACTAATAAAGAGACTGATATGATTTTGTATATCAGGTTCGGTATCTAATAATATTTGTTCAGAATCAATGTATTCTGGTAATACAGGGTGACAGTGACCAACAGACTTGGCTGCAACACTTGCACCGTTTTCTGCCTCATGAAACTTATCACCCGTTCTCAGTTCTCTACCTTTCTGTAGCCCATGTAACATATTACATATGCGGGATCCTGATCTGGTATCACATACCCAGGACGTAAAGGATACTGAGAAACAGTTCGGTGTAATGAACACACCCGAAGATGATGCATCAACATGCACTTTCTTCGTTTGGGTGGCACGAGAAATCTGGTATTCCCCTATTTCCTGCTCTGTCTTATAACAATTATAAGTTGGAGCGGGACCAATGTTCCCCAGCTCAGTATAACAAGCGGGTTCGGTCAATATATCCGTTTTATTATCTTGATTAAGGCGTGAAATGGTCGCTACCTGGAGAGAGAGAGAAGAAAACACTCTGCGTGCGCTCTAGCAAGAATAGATTGGTTATTATTTTATCTAATCAGGATGGCTCCCACTGTTTTTATCAAATCTTCCTTCAAACCCTAAAAGGAAAGACTAACCGGGATTAATTACACGCTACAAGTTCGCCAATCTTTCAGCCAGGCTAGTGTCGGTACTTTGAGGGAGGTCCCCCGTGCTTTCGCACGAACCTAATTAATGTAAACCTCGTTTTCCCAGAGGCGTAACCCCGTTGACACCTTTCAGGACACCTACTTGATCGGCTAATTGTAATGTGTAAAATTCTCCCAGGAGTAACAATTACTCGCGGTGGGTATCGGGATCCAACTATCTCATAGAAGGTATACAATCTCATTGCAAATTTCAACACTTGAAATTCCCGATAATATTTTGCCCCTAACGATCTATGACCTTAACTAAGTCAACAAACCATAAATCGCAAGTCAAGTTCAACCCGTACATTTCCCGATTGAATTAAACCCACCCGTACGACCCTTAACCGAGTCAACAAGGCCGTACGAATACCCTAATCCAATCACATCTCATGTTTTAGCAAATAAACACTACTTAGCTACCGTACACTATGCCTTAACTAAGTCAACAAACATAACACGAATACTAAATAATATCTATCTGAACTGACGGAGGGCTACGCAGGTTTTTCAGAAAACCCTGAGCGTAATGAACTTGATATCGTTGTAGAATCAAATGATTTTAAAATGGAGTGTTTTTGAGGCTTTTCTAGTTTTGCTAAAGGGGTCACTCCCGGTGAAGGGATCGTCGGCCCTTTCCTCGTCGAATGAGGTGCAAGATATATCATATACATCACTATGCAAAGCATAAACTATAGAAGCAATCAAAAGACAAACCGAGTGTGTAGCATCTGCCAGTTATTGCTAAAGGAGTCACTCCCGGTGAAGCGATCTCGGTCCATTCCTTATCGAATAAGGTGCAGGATGTTCTACAAAGAACACCGCGATGCAAAGCAAGAACTGTAGCTACCTGTTTTGAAAATTCGATTCCACAACATCTTAGGTTTCTTTTTCTTTCATTAATCACATTAATGAAGTCCCGTCATTTAAATCACCTAAACATCATAGATAAATATGACGTACACTTATGCCATCCGCATTCGCCTCGATGTCCCCTCGTGCACCGTTAGGTTAGGTAACTAACGGCAGAGCGGGGCAAAGCTAGCGCGGGTGTAAAACATAAGTAACGTCTATATAATATATCATATATACTATATACAGTATTTATCACAGAACATATCAAATGATCACATCACAGATATCGCAGCAGAAGAAACATATGAAATATTGGATATACTAGGACGTCCGTGTTTTCAATACGAGCCAGTATAAAACACGGATTCCACGGTCGCAATGAATAGCCAAACCCACACCCCTAGACCCCTACGAGAGCGGCAAGTAACCCTATCAATTCTAGAGTTAGGAGACCCGGACTCGACTCCTCGAGTTGGTCTCCCACTGGACTCCAGAACCCGGTTACATGTGCCCTCCTCCTTAGGTCTATCCTAGTGCGGAAAAGTAAATAATATACAATGGGTGACATCTTCCGCTACCTGGAAGTGCCCCAATAAAAGAATATTACATACAAGTTTTTACATGAATGAAAATGAAAACTCTCATCTCACATAAAACCCCCGGCTATTCATAACGCGACGATCCAATATAACATATCCAGCAACACATAACATCGCATGTCATCAACGTAAGTAAACATGCGTATCCCAATTGTCGTTGACATATAGCAACGAAACCGGCGATATCATATATTACACTTACGGTCACAGAAAAGAAAGTGTAAAACTACAACAGTTGGAATCCGCAACCCCTTTAGACATCGCATGCTTAATCAAATGAATTTCTTAGACATCACATGCCTAAAAATTATAAACCCCGCATTTTAGTCTTTATATCGAAAACACTTTTCAATATTTAGTCGGGAAATTCAACAAGATTCCTGATAACCTGATCGAATGCTCGTCGCAAACTTTAGTAGACGGCCGCACGCCCTATGCCGTCGACGAAGTGCACCAAGGCGGAACACCGCTTCCGCGAGCACCCGGACGGATGCTTTCGGCGACGGGGTTCTCCTACAGTCACTTGGTCAGGGCTATGGGGTGTAGCTGCCTATTAAGTTTACCCGGCGAGTATCCGCGTACGCTACGTGATTACGACGGACTTTTGATCGCATCAAAATTCCGTGGCAACCGATCAAATGAGACTAAAGTGCTATGTTTATAACATTCCTATTAGTTATCTCATAACTATTTGTGAATTCCAATTATTGTATCACATTCCAGATAAATAGAAAATGTTAAACTTTCCGATCGAACATTCAAACACCCAAGTTTTCCCGAAACAGCTCAACTCTTGAAATAAGTTCAAAAAACATCCACTTCATGCCACAGTACCAACGGTCCAGCCGTAGAAGGGTCAAGCCAACGCCTCACATGTGGCACGCCGTACTGCCCCAAACCCGAAGGTTCAAAGGACAGTTCAAGACGGTCACATAATCGAGTTAAGGTTTGTTGTCTTCTAGAGGGACCATCGCGTTACTTGCACTACTTAGAACGTCATTAAACTACGGAAAAATCCAACACTTGGAAATTTTCCGGCAGGGGAAAAAGTGGGTATTTATATCCGGTCGAACTTTTTAATATATTCTAAAGTTACCCGGAAAAACACATAGACAAAATCAAAAATTCCGATCGAATCATCGAAGCCCCAAAGCATCCCAGAAAACTCAACTCTTGAGTACAAATTAAAAATTCTCAGAAAACTCAGCACCACAAAATAGGAATTACTGTGCAAAATTCAATGCATGAGGAGACCGTACGGCCGCGGAACCGCTGCACATGCCATGCTATTGCCGCGGTTCCGCGGCGGTTTAGTCGAATTAGGCCCCCATATTTCACAGTAATTTATATAAGACCCTGCTTAATTTTCTGCATATTTTTAATATAGAAAATCTCACTGTTTTAAAAAATGTACAGAGAGCAAATTGGGATTAGGGTTTCGGGTTCGATCGGGTTTCTAACTTCGTCTACACATCGCCTAAGGCTCTAGCTAGGCTCTGATACCACTGTTGGTCAGGCAGCCACCCCATCCAATGGGGTCGCCATGGCACCAACGGGTCCCTCAGCAACTACTTTTTACGCATGCCCCCTCGCGAGGACTACAACCCACTGGAACACCTTCCGGTCTCGGGACACCATGGGGGTAAGAGCCTATGCTTCGTCACACTGTCATACAGTGAGAACCCCCCATAGGTCGACATCCAATGGATATGGGATCATCCATCACCCATCTGTATGGGTCGAGAAGGTATACGCTAGTCTACTCTAGCATATCGATGCCCCGTCTCGATATACCCACGACTAGGGATCTTGAAGGATGTACTTATGGACTACCATGTCCCCACTAGTATGATCCGCATCATAGTCCAGATAGTCAAATACACATCCTAAGGGCTTTACCAACATGTAACAGAGAGACAATCAGTGTACACATTAAGGTAAAGAGTAACCTCTTGATATGGTTCAAGTCTCATACACACAACTTGTTTGTATCATCAAGCATGATACAAACATGTACACTTGCATATATCACATATAAACAATGTACACATTCAAGTGAGAAAATCAATCTTAAGTGAACCAATACTAGTTAATGTAAAGTAATATATCAAATATATAATTATACATTAAATCATTAAATCAACACTTGATTCAACGATCCGGTCATATCGCATATAACTGACTAATATCAATAGTAACAACTTATCGAATCAACACTTGATCCGATAACCCGGCTATATCGCATACAACCGATCAATGTCACAAATCGCGAGAATAGAATACAGTATCACATACTGGTATTATTCTCGGTCCCGCACATATCTCATATGCGCTCCTATTTCGTTTCGCTTGAGCCAGGAAACCCCTGTGTAGGACTCTAAAGACTCGTCAATACGCCGGCAGTAGGTGATGATCATATCAAACACCCACAAGCCGCAAGCGGTCTGCTAAACGTAACGGCCACCCGGGTATTGAGCGATCAGAAGATCAACGAGCAAGCCCGCTCACACTCCAGTGAATCCAACGAGTAACACTACCGTACAGTCCGGTCTGTTCATCTGATATGTCGCATATCTCGTCTAGGGGTGGTAAACGTCAGACCCCAATAACTTGATAAGTCGTGTCGATATGAGGCTCATAACGGGTCGAGAAACTACTGGTAACACTTACCAGTAAATCCCTAAAGCTGCCTTGGTCAAGGACTTCCTGTTATAGCCAATCGAGCACTGAGCAACATCAACTCCCTATACCGGGAGAGACGAAACCCCTCCTATCGCTCATTGCCTCCATATGATTCGGGACTGTACCCAAAAGCCACCTTTTTGCATGCCCTCTTGGACGTGGTATGATGGAAATCAAAGCACAGTGGGAATCACACAAGACTCTATGACTATCTCGGGTCTACAGACTAACCTGCACCAGTGTCACCAGAGAACTGCCATCTGACGTAAGGTATAATACCATCTGGGAGTTCTCGGCGAGTCCGTCCAGTATACCCAATCTCTACTGAGCACCCGTATATCATCTCTGATGTCAAACACCAATGGATATGGGATCATCCATCGCCCATCTGTATGGGTTGAGAAGGTATACGCTAGTTTACTCTGGTATATCGATGCCCCGTCTCGATATACCCACGACTAGGGACCTTGAAGGATGTACTTATGGACTACCATGTCCCCACTAGTATGATCCGCATCATAGTCCAGGTAGTCAAGTACACATCCTAAGGGCTTTACCAACATGTAACAGAGAGACAATCAGTGTACACATTAAGGTAAAGAGTAACCTTGCTCGATATGATAGTATGCTATCTCCGTTGTCCCGTGGATTTGACGGGGCCTTGTACTCTCTTGTGATGTGGGTTCGTGGGTTTGACAGACCACTCTCATATACATGCTTATCTTCCTTATTAAACTACAAATAACCACGTTAGAATATTTAACTTTATACATATACATGTGATGCTTAAGATATCTTTACATACCATCTTACATGTTCATTACTACTTGGTTTTCTATTCATTTTACATACTTTCAGTCCGGTACTTTTTCTTTTGGAAACTTACCGAGCGCTAGTTCATTGACGATATTCTTTTCCGTTTCTTTTTCTTGGGATGTTCGTCAGGTAGACAGGATACCGAGGAGATAGAGCCAAGCCAGGAGGACTTGGACCAGTTTACAGCTCATCCCGACTACTAGTTTTCTCTTTCTGCAGTTATTTCCTGTATGCCACTGTTTAGGCACCTTATCGCATTTGCACACTACAAGAAAAACGTAGTTTTTTCGTCGGGGACTTTTTTCTTCAGCTGCTAACTGACGGAAAAAACCATAAAATCGATAAAAGCTGTAGATTAAATATTAAAAAAATATTTTATGTTATTCCGTCGGCTAATACCTGACGGAATAACCTAAAATCAATAAAGGCTTTCGATTAGATCAGATCTCTCACTTTTTTCCTATTCTCCCAAAAGAAAACCCTAAAACTCCTCCTCCTCATCCACCACCCGCCTTCCTTCTCTCCCTTCGCATCCGTCTCCTCGCCGACCCCTCCTCGCCGCAGTCACCCTCCCCAGCCGACCCCTTCCTCTCGAATCCCCTTCTCCCTCCGACCTCCTCTCCCGCCGACCCCCTTCTCCTCTCCCGTCGCCCCTCCTCTCTAATCCCCCTCTACTTGCCGACCCCCTCCTCGCCACCATCACCCTCCTCAACCGACCCCCTCCTCTCGAATCCCCCTCTCCCTCCGACCTCCTCCCCCTCCGACCCTCTTCTCCTATCGCCGACCCTCCTCTCCTGTGCCCCTTCCCCTGACGACCCTTATCCCCTAGTCAAACCCCGGTAAGCTCTCTCGCTCTCTCTCGCTATGCCTCTCTTTATCTCACTCTCACACACACTCTCTCAGCTGCAGTCGACCCCCTTCATGCCACAGATCATCCGTTGTCTCAGATCCGCCGTCACGCCCTCCTCGACACAGGTCGGCCACCGTCCTTGCGGTTGCCGCTGATCAAGGTATATCCCTATCTCCCGCTTCTCACACACTTTTATTTCGATGTGGTGTTCAAGTTAATTTTATTTGTATATGGCCTTTGCGTGTGAGTATGTGTGTGTGAGAGAAAGTATGCGTGTGTAATCATTTGTTGCAACATAGGCACTGATACCCCTTCAAAGCGACATTAATGTACCCTCTTCCTTTCTACTAGTTGACCGGAAAAACAAAAAAATCCTCAAATTATACTCTAAACTAACTAAAAACGAATTCCAGGGTTCAAATAGATCGAAAAGGCATATAAACCATTCTTTTCCCGGATCATTCCTTAAATTTTCATATTGTGAATGCTTGGATTTCTTAATTTATAGGAATGCTTGGATTTGTGGTTTTGACTCGTCTCCTCGTACTCTCTATTCATGTTTTCAATGTGAAAAAAAAGTTAACGCTAAAAGAACTAGGGTTTGGATTCCTGTTCCAGTATGATGTATGCAGGGCATACAAATCAATAGTCGTCATTCTCTCTTGAGGCACCGAGAGAAGAAAGTACCGAATTTAAGTTTGATAATCCTTACTTTATATACATTTTTCATATAATTATCTATAGTATTGTGAATTAATTAATACTTGTCTATGGATAACACTATAGTATATACTCGATCGATTTCAATAATTAAAATTTTATTAATTTCGGTGGCTTATGAAAATTTTAAAGTTAGTTTAGTGAATAAGTAACAATAGTTTTAGGTATTTTAGTGTAATTAGTAAAATTGAGCAAAATTAAGCTAATTTATCGATTTGTTTCTTATTTGCAGTGCCCGGGCTTATTATACACATCTAGTTTGTTTCTTTCCACAAATAAACCAAACAACCATTCCAGTCTCTCTCCCTCTCTCCACTCATTTTTCACATCGAAAGATGGATAGAGAGTGAGACACAATGCACAGCACTCGCCGACGCTCGATGAAATACTTTTCCAAATTGGAATTGAGGTGAACCTATCAAGGGAAGAAAGTACCAAATGTAAGTTTGATAATTATTGCTTTATATACAATTTTAATATAATTATCGAGAATATATATTGTGTACTAATATTTGTCTTTTGATAACACTATTGTACCTACTCCATTTTACTGAGATCCCGGACGACAACGGCGCCGAGCCAGCTCGAGATGGAGTCAGATGAGGATGAAGTCGATTGATATTGTATACAATTGTGTCCATCCAGAGCTTAACCTATTAAGCGAAGAAAGTACCAGATGTAAGACCATTTCTTGTATATAATTGAATTGCAGTGAAATGAATTGATTTCGTGGATATTTGAATTGAATTTGTCGTGGATTGAAATGAGTTTGTGGTGAATATATATGTTGTATATCAGTGTATTGAATTATATGTGTATCAAAATGAAAAGAAGCTGTGATTTTTTTCACAGTTAATATCTTTTTCCGTCGGTTACAACCCGAAGAAAAAGGTTATAAACCGACGAAATAATTGTGATTTCTTGGGAAAGAGTCCCAGGATTTTGAAGTTTTTCCGTCAGCGTATATCCAACGAAAAAAAACCGACGAAATAAAATAATAACCAGAGAAAAAAATATTATTACGTCCTAATTTAATCCGTCGGTAATTAACTGACAAAATAAGTTTTTTTCGTCGGTTATATGGATGTTCCGTCGGATAGTTTCCGACAGAATAAACCTATATTTCATTTAATGGCACTTTTTATTTCAGTTATCTTGTATCCAAACTATGAAAGTGAATGTAAATAAAGTTGCTGTTAAATTTTAATTACTCTTGTTAATTCTTACATATTGTTATATTGCTTTTCATACACTTAACATATTTATTAAGAGAAATGACCTTTTATAGTAAATACGTTGTGGGCCTTGTCACGTGTCCTTACCGGCTTCTGAGAAGTGGGGTGTGACAGGTTTTATTAGTGGCTCATACATGTCAGTTATGCATGAAATCTTAAGCAATATATTACAAGAATGATAAAATTCAACAACTTTACATTCCTTACATTTCAAACCTCTTGAATCTATCCTAATCTTTATTTTCTATCAAGGTGATGGATTCTCCCAACAACACCAGCACCAACGTCAATGGCAACACCCCACCACCTACCATTACCGTTCTACCACATCCACATACCGTTACAGCTCTAATCAGCGAACAAATGGTGCTTCTTGAAGCAATCAAGAGTCTACTAAAGGGCCAGCAGCAGCAGACTGCTATTCTTTTAGCCCGTCCCGAAGCAGAAGCACCAGGTGTGAAACAATTTCGAGCGTTGCTCCCAAAGAACTTTTCTGGGAAAGAGAACCCCTGGAGGCTGAGGAGTAGGGTCAAAGCACCGAGGACGATCTTACTACAGCTCAAGTGCCAGAAATAGCTTGGGTTCATGTAGCCAAACTTTAGCTCACGGATAACGCAAGAGTCTGGTGGAAGGTCGAGGAGAGCCGTCTTTCACAGCTAATAGAATGGAAGACATTTCACGATCTTTTCGATGCAAAGTATTTCCCGGTGGAAGGTCGAGGAGAGCCGTCTTTCACAGCTAATAGAATGGAAGACATTTCACGATCTTTTCGATGCAAAGTATTTCCCGGAAACTGCTCAATTCGATATGGAACAACAATCCATCCACCTGCAGTAAAGCTCTATGTGGGTAAAATCGGTAGATGTGTATGATACCGAATTCACTATGCTTAGCAAGTAAAGAATTTGTCTCAAGTTTTGATCTTTAAACACGTAACTGTTCTGACATCAACGCCATTTCAGGTTCGCGGCACACTTGATTTCTACCGATGAGATTCGAGCCAGACGATTGTAACAGGGTTAGACCCAGAGATTCAAACGACATTAGCAATAGGAGACTATCCGACCCATGAACTCGCTCTGAAGGCAGCCCATCGCTATGAAGCTGTGGTCAAGAAGAAGGGTAATCCGTAATCGGCAGGAATCAAATGACCAGTGAACCAGATTACCAGAGGAGCCTCTTCAAGGCCAGCTTTCACACCCAAAAGGCCGGAAGGAACATTTCACAATGCCAGTCCAAAGTTCTGTCATTACTGTAAAAGGACCGAACATCTGGAAAATGACTGCAGGCGTGCCAATGGTCTTTGTTTGGCTTGTGAAGCATCGAATCACTCTATGGAAGCATGCCCACAATACCGAAGTGGCAATGAACCTGCACCAAGAACCGCTGTTCAAGCACCATAAAGGCCGGCAATTCAGGCACCTGCACCCCGTCTAGCTCTTCCTGCACCGGCTCAACGTAGACCGCCAGCTCAACCCCAACGATAGTACCATCAGGCACCGAGAAACGTGCCACAAGGATAGAGGAATGTGCCTCAAGAACGGAGGAATGTGCCGAGGCATCAGGATTTCACAATGTTGGTCGAAGAGGCCGAAGCCACAGAACAAATTATCACCGGTAATTTCTTCCCATCTTTTCAGCCTTTCAATTCGAGTACATTTTTTTCTTTTCCTATACCTAAATGTAACCTCATACAACTTAGGTACTATACTAGTAGCCACACTACCTGCACTCTCACTCTTCGATACCGGGGCTTCACATTGTTTCATGTCACAACGGTTCGTAAGAACGCATGCGATCCCCGTTAAGCCATTCATTTCAAACTGGAACATTAGTTCAAGGAACAGCGTTTTGAAAGCAACTTTAGGGTATGATCAGTGCCCAGCTGTAGTCTACGACCGAGAATTCAATGCAAATTTCAAAGTGCTGGACATACCAAATTTCGACGTTGTGTTGGCAATGGATTGACAGGGAATATTCTCTGCTACCATTGACTGCTGATAAAGGAGGGTAGTTTTTGAGATACCAGATCACTCAGTCTTTTATTTCAAAAGCGGAGACAGAATCTTGGAGTCAGGAAGTTACATGGCCAAGCCGAAGATAGTAGAAATTTCTTCCCTACAAACTGAAGGAGACATGCCTGAAGTAGTTCGAGAGTTCGAGAATATTTTCGCTGAAGATATACAGTAAAACCTCTATACAGTAATATCCTTGGGACCGGGGAAAAATATTACTATAGGGGGGTTATTCTTAAGTAGAGTTTTATATATAAAAATTAGATTTTTTTTTGAAAAAATAGTAGTCAAAATTCTTAGACCTTCAAAATTCATATAGACCTTCAAACTTATTAACAAGTCAAAATTCTTAGACCTTCAAAATTCATATAGACCTTCAAACTTATTAACAAGTCAAAGTACTTTATGTCATCTTAAGTTCAATTGTGTAGTTAAGTAATTTATGTCATCTTAAGTTCAATTGTAATAGCCAAGTAATTTTATGTATTTTTTATATATATAAAAAATTATTTAAAATTTAATGCCAATTTATTACTATATAGAGGTAAATTAGTACAGGCGGGACTTGGAAAAAGTATGGAATATCACACTGTGGAGGTTATTCTTATTTATAACTGGTCCCGAGTCGGGACCGGGACTTTTTATCACTATAGGGAGGTTATTCCTATATAGAGTATTCCTATACGGAGGTTTTACTGTAGCAGGTTTTCCTCCGATCGAGCTCTTAAATTTAGTATTTATTTACAACTTGGTGTACAACCCATAATAAAAGCTCCATATCGATTAAGTCCGGAAAGATTGAAAGAACTCCGTATCCAGTTAAATGAACTTCTAAAGAAAGGTTGCATCAGACCCAATACTTCAACTTGGGGATCCCCGGTGTTGCTAGTGAAGAAGAAGGAAGGCACTTACCGGATGTGCATTGATTATCGAGCACTGAATGAGGTTACTATTAAGAACAAGTATCCGCTATCGCGCATTGATGACCTTTTCGATCAGCTGAGTGGAACTTGTGTCTTCTCTAAGTTAGATCTTCGTTCAGGCTATTATGAAGTGAAAGTCAAGGAGTCCGAATTCCGAAGACGACGCTCAAGACCCGATATGGACATTATGAATATCTTGTGATTCCATTCGGAGTAACCAATGCACCCGCTATTTGTATGAACTTCATGAACCGAGTCTTTCATGAATATCTAGACAAGTTTGTTGTCATCTTCATAGACGGAATCTTGGTCTATTCAAAGAATCGGGAAGAACATGCTAATCACCGACGCCTAGTTCCGGAGACACTCCGATGGCATCAACTCTACACCAAGTACAGCAAGTGTGAGTTTTGGCTAGACAAAGTCGGTTTTCTCGGACACATCGTATTAGGAGAAGGTATTGGTAGACCCCGCTAAGGTATCGGCTGTCAAGGAATGGTCAACATTAAAGTCAGTCAAGGACATCAGAAGTTTCTTGGGCCTAGCCGGATACTACTGACGTTTCATTGAAGGATTCTCGAAGATTGCAGCACTTTTAACCAAGCTTGCTCATAAGGATAAAGCTTTTGTGTGGTCGGAATCATGTGAAAAAGCTTTTATGGAGTTGAAAACTAGATTGACTTCTGCACCTGTCCTCACTATACCACAAATATGGAGGTTTTAAAGTTCATTGTGATGCGTCAAAGAAAGGTTTAGGATATGTGCTACATCAGCGTGGTAAGGTCGTAGCTTTTGCATCAAGGCAGATAAAAGAAACTATCCCACACATGATCTGGAGTTAGCGGCTATTATTTTTGCTCTCAAGATTTGGCGTCACTATTTGCTGGGAGAAAAGGTTGATATCTACACTGACCATAAAAGTCTGAAGTATGTATTTACCCAGAAGGAGCTTAATATGCGACAAAGAAAATGGTTAGAACTAATGGCAGACTTCGACATCAACCTTCATTATCATCCAGGGAAGGAAAACGTGGTTTCAGATGCCTTGAGTCGTCAGCCAATGGCTATGAATATCACAGCACAGTGGAAGTTTCAGCAGGAGCTTCATGGATTACAAATTTAAGTGCTAGTATCAGGAGTTACATCATCCTTGATGAATATGCAGATTCAGTCTACACTTGTTGATTAAATCAAAGCAGCTCAAGCAGGCGATACCAAGTTGCAGAAGATCAAAGAAAAAGTAAAGAGTGGATTTCAAACTGATTTTATAACTCACAATGATGTATCCTTGCGGTATGGGATTCGTTTATACTACCAGCCGGTCCCGTTCGAGAAGAGTTGATGAAATAACTCACAGCTCTCCGTATTCTGTACACCCCGGCGGCACGAAGATGTACAAGGATCTAAAGCAGCATTACTGGTGGTATGGAATGAAGCGAGAAGTTTCTCGAAGTGTGGCAAAGTGTTTAGTCTGTCGGCAAATGAAGACTGAGTATCACTGAACCGCTGATCTACTACAACCGTTATCTATCTCAGAATGAAAATGGCAGCACATTACCATGGACTTCGTAACCGCACTCTCTCGCAGCACGAAAGGTAACGACGTGTTCATCTCATAATTTTGCATTATTATATTCCCCATTCTTATTCATTTTTTGCAAATAAATAGGTGCTTTTGATTCATGTCTGCTAAATTGTTGTAGGTTACAGGTTCTCAGAACAATATAGTGAAAATGGTAAAAAGACGCTACAAAAGTGAGACTATGACCAACAAATAGAAGAATCTTTATCATGCCTACAGTTTGAGGGACAAACGAAGATCAATGAACAATTTCACAAAGTACAAAGGCAGCGCAAGATTCAAGACTTCAACACGAATCGAACGGTAAAAGTCCACAACATTCTACACTGTGGAAATCTGGAAGAAACTAGAAGACATTCTGAAGAACCAAGTGAAGAAAACAGATGTGAAAAGCAACTTGAAGCATCATAAGAAAACAGAGCCCAAGACCCTTCAAGATGGCCGCGGATCCGTGGCCAAACAAGGCTTCCTGTCGCGGATCCGCCGCCGTGCTAAGCACGTGTCGGTGCACTTTGACGGTGGGTGGCGGTGCGTTGACCAGGCTTCTCAGGGTAGTTTTGTAAATGTAGATAGGGATCAGATATAAACCCTAGGGTTTCTATAATCTATAAATAGGAACCCTACAGCTCTTTTTGGAGCATGCCTCTTTTTAATTCCTAATTTAGAATTTTCATTCCCTGTAAATGTTTGAAGAGTGCATCAAATAAAAAAAAGTAAGTTTTTCTTTATCTTGCCTTAGTTTAATTTCTTTTCTGCCCTACTTATAAATTCTTTATCTGCCGTAGTTATAAATTTTATTTATCTGCCGTAGTTGTTAAATTAAAATCATAAAAATAAACTCTTTTATCAATTCCCTAATGAGTGAGTAGTTCCTCACTTGTTAGGGTTAGGTTTGGGAAAGGTTTGAGAGATGAAAATCTCTCACCCTTTCTTTCCCGTTCAATATTTTAAAGTAGGACTCTATGCAAACATACACACACCGCTCACTATGGCACTCTATCCCACGAAGTAGCGGTGATTCCCTAGTTAAAGACCGGTTGTGTATAATTTCCATAGAGGTTAGGGCTAAGAGTTAAAAAAGGACGGACAACGGCCAAAGGGAAGAAACATAGTTTCTTCCCGATCGCGCTAATCCCCTTTGTTAACTATTACCTTAACACCTAAAAGTTCTTAATTAGGGCATAGAAAGCGGTGAGAAATAATTGACTTTCCAAACTAACCTAAGCCTAACCCTAGCAAGTTTTAATCCTAATCAAAATCAACTTTAGTTTTTATTGATAATCAAACCTACCACAATTGGAATTGACTCGTTAGGACAACTAGAAAATACACAAAATCCCTGTGGACCGACCCGTACTCAATCGGCTAGCTCCCGAGCGACACCGTTCTTGATTGCGGTAAATTCTTTGATTTCAAAACGCATACGCTAAATCTCTCTCAATCAAATGGCGCCGTTGCCGAGGATGGCGTAGTTATTTTCTTTTTGTAATTTCGGGTTGATTAAAAACTAAAAAATCAAAATAACTGAAAAATAAAAAATATAAAAAATTTATCATCTTGTTATTTTTTGAAGGGTTTTCGTTTGAATTGTGCAGGATCAAAAAGAAGAACAGATTCAGATCTGGAAAAATCCAGTGGGCAAAACAGCAAACAGCAGATCTGAACAAACAGAGGAGCATCACAACAGAGAAACAGAAGAATTTTGAAGATCTGAACCACCAAGTCAACCGCGGAACTGCCGCATTTACCTGCCTTTGACCGCGGAACCGCGGCCTGGTGGTGACGTAAGCACGTGGAAACTTCTCTATAAGCTTTCCTTTCTCCTCTGTAAACCCCTGATCTCTCTAAAAAAAAATTTCTGCAGGGTTCTTTGCGCAAAAACTTCTCTCCCTTCTCCAATAACTTGATCTTGTACAGGATTCTTTGCGCCGTGATAAAAGAAAAATTTTGGCAAGTGTTCTGTTTGTTTTACTGTTTTGCATTCTTAAACTGACTTTTAAGGGGCTTTAACACCAATCCAGATTGGGTGGGGATTTCATTACCCTTCCTAGGACCCCAAAAATCATAAAAAGCATTTTGCATAAACCATCGAGTTAATTAAAAAAGATTAGACTCAGCCTATAAGGACTGTCGTGCTCATTAGGACAAAGGAATAGTTGTAGGCATCGGTTGTTTATCTAAACCAAACTTTGTGGTGCCTAGGCTAGACAAGTGGGAAAGGTAATTTTAAAAGCCCCCGTCTCACGGTGATTCGTGAGTGGATCCCTCCTTTCTTTACTTGTGCTTACCTGGCCATAATTGACGGTGAAGAGGCGATTCGAGGATCTCACAACTTGCCCTTTGGAACAGTTAGGAGCAGTCTAGTTGATCTAGGAGACCCTAGATCTAGGCTTGATTGTGCATATTATGATTGCTTGAACGTGTGTCTAAGCTTCTTATAAAAATCTTTTGAAAAAAAAAACTCATTATAAAAAAAAACACAAAACAGAAAATTTTACAAAAAGACTTGCCAATTTTGTCGCTAGAAATCCTTTGCACCCACTTCCTTCCATTGACGTTTTCTTACCCCCACCTTCTGTTTTTACCTTTTGACTACACTACACCTCTTTAGTGTATGTCCAGTTGGACTAGGGACACTAGCGCCCGTTTAGTTCATGTCTCGTTAGTGCCGACTGACGACGCTTTCGACTCCGAAGTCGAAATTACATCCACTTCTTTACCTTCATCTTCTTATTCTTCATCTTCTAAGGAGATGTCGGGATTCAATCCTAACAACCCCTTACCCGCGGGACTGATTCCACCTCCACTGGGTGCGAATAACCCACAACACCCTCCTGTCGAAGCGCCCCAACGAATCGCGCTCCAAGATCTTTTCTAATCTATCTGCACCGCTTTACCCACTTGTCTTTCACTTCCACCGGCTAATGGGGATAACTTTGAAATTAAACCCCACTTCATCAACATGTTGCCCAAATTTCACGGGTTGGAATCCAAAGATGCCTACATCTTCATTAACAAATTCCAGAATGTTTGCGCAATGATGAAGACCACACAACTTTCTGATGATGCTATAAGGCTGCGTGTCATTCCATTCACTCTATGTGACCTAACTGAAAAATGGTTATATAGCACAACATCACACTCGATAAAAAATTGGGAAGAGTTTGTTAAGGCTTTTCTAAAAAAGTTTTACCCACACCACAAGACTGCGAGAATTCGCAACGAAATTATTCAATTTTCCCAGCTTCCTTCCGAACATTTTTGGAAGTGTTTTGAAAGATTTAAGGACCTACTTGTTCAGTGCCCTCACCACGGTATCGAGAATTGGCAACTTTGCCAAACTTTATACGAAGGACTGAACCCAGCAACTAAGCAGTTGTTGGAAACTATTTGTCAAAGTCACTTTCTTACAAAATCTAGCGAGGAAACTTGGCAGTTTCTCGACGATCTTGCTGAACAAACACTTCAGTGGGAAAGCATTAAGACCACCCCATCTACTTCATCAGGTCAGTCTAGGGCAGGCATACATCAACTTGATATGTCGATTGTAATGAAGGACGAAATGGCTGCACTTACGAAAAAGATAGAAGCAATTGAGAGCAAATTCTCATCGCCTTCTCCTGCCCCTGCTTTACCCCCACGCACAGTTTGCACTTGTTGTTCGGATCCATCCCATCTTACTGAAGAGTGTCCTTACAACCCACCTGTTCAAGGACAAGATCAAGTCAATGCTGTATTTCAGCAAAGACAAAGAAATGATCCATACTCTTCGACTTACAATCCTGGTTGGAGGAGCCACCCAAATTTTGCTTGGAATCAAAATCAACAACAATTCTAAGGCAATAACAACTTTCAAAGGCCTCCTCCACAACAACAAGCACCTCAACAAACTCAATATCAGCAACCTTTCCAACCCCAACCTTACCCAAACCAAATGAACAATTTTGTACCCAACAATTCTTATCCTCAAAACAATTTTTTTCAGCCGAATAACGATAAGGTTTCCTCGCTAGAACGAAGTTTGGATGCGTTTTTAAAACAATATACACAATCCGCAGTAAGGTTGGAGACTTCCATTCAGTCTTTGGTACAAAACAATGCTTCACATGATCAGAGCATCAAATCAATTGAGGCCTAAATTGCACAACTAAATGTTGCGTTAAGCGAGCGAGAAAAGGGAAAGCTTCCGTCTCAACCATTGCCAAATCCCAGTCACACACACAACGCACATGTTGCTTATGAACAACAAAATCATAATGTAAATACTGTGATCACGTTGAGATCTGGAAGGGTGTTTCACAATAATGTGGATAATAGTGATGATACCCCTGCCGGTGCTTATTCTTCATCTTCATCTTCTTCCTCTTCGTCAAAGCCTATTCTTCATTCTTCACAAGGCTCTACTTCTTCTAATTCGAACGGAACCACATCTCACTCCACGATAACACCAACACTGGGATCCGTTCCAACTCCGCAGTCTACTCCACAAACATTCGACTCAATTTTTTTTTAAAATGTTCCATTTCCAAACAGGTTGAGATCCAATAAACCTACTCCCCAAATGGAGAAGATTGTGGAGTTGTTCAAACATGTTAGCATTAACATACCTCTCTTGGATGCAATCCAACAAGTCCCTTCTTACGCTAAAATCTTAAAGGACTTATGCACCAAGAAGAGGAAGTCACAAGTACCGAAGAAAGTTTTCGTAGCTAGTGCTGTAAGTGATGCTCTTATCCAACCTTTACCCCAAAAACATAAGCACCTCGGCTGTCCTACAATTTCAATAACAATTGGGGATAAGAACATCAATCGAGCACTTTTAGATCTTGGTGCTAGTATTAATTTGCTACCCTATTCAGTATATGAACAATTAGGCGTTGGAGAGCTTAAACCCACACATTGTACTCTCCAAATGGCCGACCGATCCATCACCCATCCTAGGGGTGAGTTAGAGGATGTGTTAATTAAAGTAGGGGATTTCATTTTTTCCCGTTGATTTCATTGTTATGGATACACAGCCTGTAACTAACCCCCGGAGTCAAATTCCGGTGATACTCGGTCGACCATTCCTTACGACTTCTAATGCGGTGATCAATTATCAAAATGGTTCAATGAACCTATCTTTTGGAAATATGACAATTGAACTCAACATTTTTAAGTTGGGGAATCAGCCCTCCGAGCCTAATACTAGTATACTTGATGTTTGCTCAATCCATGAGATCACGCAGGAGGACTGTGAGCTCGAAAAATTTCTGTTCGATCACAGCAGTTTTGACGCCACTAGTGCGTTCCTCCTAGAATCTGACACAGCTTTCACACCGGATAACGATTACGAGTGTTTCACTTTTTTGGACGATTTTGAAGACTCACCATCCGAGTTTGAGTCCTTTGATTTTTCGGATGAGTTAGCTGAACCATCCGACTCGGTTGCTTACACTCGCATTGAACCATTGTTGGAATCCTTCGAGTTCGAGACAGTTTCACCAATTTTACCCTCAATTGTTTCACCTCCAAAACTCGAACTCAAGATATTGCCGTCTCACCTTAAATACGCTTATCTAGGTGAGAATGAGACCCTTCCTGTTATCATATCGGCATCTCTAGCTCTCAAGCAAGAGAAAGCCCTTTTAATGGTCTTAAAATAACCGGCAAGTTTTTGGCTGGACTATGGCGGACATCAAGGGGATTAGTCCCCTCATAGTTGAACATAATATACATATGATGGATGATGCCAAGCCAGTGAGGAATCCACAGAGACGCCTCAACCCCATAATGAAAGAGGCTGTCAAAAAGGAGATTGTAAAATGTCTTGATAGTGGTATCATTTACCCTATCTCGGATAGCCAGTGGGTTAGCCCCATTCACGTTGTCCCAAAGAAATCGGGCATAACGGTCATAACCAATGAGGCGAATGAGTTAATACCTACTCGCACCCAAACTGGGTGGCCAGTTTGCATCGATTATAGAAAACTCAATGCCGTGACAAGGAAAGACCACTTTCCGTTACCTTTTATTGACCAAATTCTAGAACGATTGGCTGGGCACGAATTTTACTGCTTTTTGGATGGCTACTCCGGCTATAATCAAGTTCCTATCGCCGAAAAGGATCAAGACAAGACCATATTTACTTGTCCTTTCGGTACATTCGCTTACCGTCGCATGCCCTTTGGGTTATGCAATGCACCCGCTACTTTCCAGCAGTTTATGATGGGGATCTTTTCAGACATGGTGGAGAAATTTTTGGAGATTTTTATGGATGACTTCTCCATTTTCGGCGACTCCTTCGATGAGTGTTTTCTACACTTAGACGCAGTTCTTATCCGCTGTAGGGATAAGAACCTCATTTTAAATTAGAAGAAGTGCCATTTTATGGTACGAGAAAGTATTGTCTTAGGACATGTCATCTCACAAAACGGCATTGAGGTTGATAAAGCTAAGATTGAAGTCATTTCCAATCTTCCTCCTCCCAAGTGCGTCAAGGACATCCGAGCCTTCCTTGGCCATGCCGGTTTTTATAGACGGTTCATCAAGGACTTTAGCAAGATAGCTAGACCCTTGACTCTTTTGTTGGCCAAGGACACAACTTTTGATTTTGACTCAAGCTGCATGAAGACATTCGATTCATTGAAACATTCACTTATTTTTGCGCCCATTCTTTCATCTCCCGACTGGACGCATCCTTTTGAAATTATGTGCAATGCATCTGATTTCTCCATTGGTGCTATCATTGGATAGCACATAAATAAGATGCCGCACGTAATTTATTACGCTAGCCGAACATTAAATGAGGCCCAATTGAATTACACAACAACAGAAAAAGACTTCTTAGCCGTTGTGTTTGCACTAGAAAAATTCAGGCCCTATTTAATCGGCTCTCCAGTGATTGTTTATACGGACCATTCAGCTCTTCACCATCTTTTCGCGAAGAAGGATGCTAAATCTCGGCTAATACGTTGGATCCTCTTGCTACAAGAGTTTGATCTTGTCATAAGAGACAAGAGAGGATGTTAAAACGTAGTCGCCGACCACCTTTCACGACTTCCTTCTTCGCCACACTTGAAGTTCCTATTAAAGACGTTTTCCCCGATGAGCAGCTCTTAACCGTGTCATGCGAACCTTGATTCGCTGATATAGTGAATTATTTGGCCACCGGACTGATACCAAATGCTTGGACGAATCAAGATAAACTCCGATTCCTGTCCCAAGTAAAACATTTTTACTGGGATGAACCGTATCTCTTTAAATATTGTTCTGACCAAATCATTCGTCGGTGTGTCCCCGACAGCGAGTTTAAGAGCGTGCTGTCTTTTTACCACGATCAAGCGTGTGGCGGGCATTTTGGCCTCAAGAAGACAGTAGAAAAAATCTTGCAGTGTGGCTTCTACTGGCCACGACTTTTTAAAGATGCATACGAATACTGCAAGACATGCTCCCGGTGCCAACACTTAGGCCGGATATCTCGGAGAAACGAAATGCCACTCCAACCAATTTTGGTTGTTGATATTTTTGATGTTTAGGGAATAGACTTCATAGGACCATTTCCAAATTCCTTTAGGAATATGTATATTCTACTGGCTGTTGACTATGTTTCAAAATGGGTTGAGGCTGTGCCCAGCCGAACGAATGACAACAAAGTTGTCGTTATATTTCTTAAAGAAAACATCTTTTCTCAGTTTGGGCATCCTCGCACGATTATAAGTGATAATGGATCTCACTTTTGTAATAGGACATTTGAGTCCTTAATGCGCAAATACTCCATTACTCACAAATTGTCAACATTCTATCACCCCCAAACTTATGGGCAAGCCGAAATTTCGAATCTGTAGATTAAACAAATTTTGGAGAAAACGGTTTCTAAAAACCGTAAAGATTGGTCAACAAAACTGATTGATGCACTATGGGCATTCCGTACTGCCTACAAGACCGATCTTGGCATATCTCCATACCGGCTTGTTTATGGGAAGGCTTGCCACCTTCCTGTTGAAATTGAGCACAAAGCATTTTGGGCGATTAAAGAGTTGAACCTATCCGTGGGAGATGCGGGCGGCAATAGAAAGCTGCAGATGAATGAATTAGATGAGCTGCGGGATGAGGCCTATGAGAATGCGGTAATTGTTAAAAACCGAACGAAGGTGTTCCATGATAAACACCTTATGCGCAAAACTTTCGAACCTGGTCAACAGGTTTTGCTTTATGACACTCGGTTACACTTCTATCCCGGCAAGCTCAGATCTAGATGGAAAGGGCCGTTTTTGGTACGCACCGTATATCCGCACGGTGCGGTAGATCTAGAAAACCTGGAGGACGGTACACTGTTTAAAGTAAACGGACATCGACTCAAACCATTCCTCACTGCGGACCCGTTGGAGGAGCTTCTGTTTTTACAGGAGCCCATTTATACTGACTGATCTTCCTCCATCTACCCCCAAATTTTCGATCATCTAGCCAAAACATTGTTTCAAACAAGTTTGGGGGTATGTATCATTTGTAATTATATAAATACAAAATAACATAAAAAATAAAAATTTGAAAAAAATAAATAAATTTTTTATGGTAATTTTGTAAATTTCCAGATTTAGAAAATAAAATAAATTTTTTATTTGCAAATAAATCTCTCTTTTTAGAGGGGTTTATTTGCAAATATCTATCACACTTCCCCTATTAATAACCCCGACCCCTCTCTGTTTGCGTAACCCTAAAAACAAATCTCCTCAAAAAGCCCTAGCCGCCGCTGAAGATCGTGCAGAGAGATCGCACTGCGCCGCCGCCCTTCCGCCGCAGTTACTCGTTTCTGACCGCGCTTCCGCCACGCATCAGTGTCTTCACCCCCTAATTTTTTCAGGGGAGGTTCGATCTCTGAAACTCCTCTCTGTTTTTAATTTTTGTAGATCTGTAGCTTATCTGATGGCACCAAATATGCAACTAGAGCGTGACTTTTCACAGATCTTTTCACACGCGATATATGGGAGTTACTTTGCTAATGAAATAGCACGTAGGGGCTGGAATTTTTTGATATATAATCACCCAAACGCTTACGCCCTTCCGGAATTAGTCACTCGTTTTTACGAGTGCATGGAAGACGGCTGTCTCGCCCAATATGGCTTTATCAAATTACTGTGGGGGTGATAGGGAGTTTATTATTGATAGAGACTTCATACATGAAGTCACTTTAATCCCTAGGATACCTGTTCATGATCAACGACTACAGTTTGAGGATTACATGCCCTAATGGGTAATGATTACTCGAGGGAACCGCGGAAAGGAATCCAAGCGAGAACCCTTTTCGCTAATGTTTTAATTGTGTGCCGGTGGGCACAAAACAATATTTTTGGGAGTTCCCATAACACCACATTTTTCACCCTCTCACTGCATATCATGCACACACTTATGAATAGAAACCCTAGATTCGATATGTGCACGGTTTTACTGAACTTAATTGGTGCAGGCAAAAGAGCCGCGAACTACCCTTGCCCCATGCTAGTGACACAACTGTGTCGCTATTTCCTCCCCGTGGAGGAGTTTGAATTTTACATGCTTGGAGGCATACCCGTCAGGCCTCTTATTGAGGGCGTCTCTACGTCCTATACACGATTGACGGATGTTTGGTCAAGAACAGAACCGGCGAAACACGTGCCCGCAAGAACACCTAGCTCCAGCTCGACCGCGAGCGAGGGAGAACTCACCCCTTAGAACATGCAAATTTAATGAGAAGAGCTGTTAGGGAGATTGACGAGTTGAGGGGGATAGCAAGGGAGCATGATCGGCGTTTGACTGAAATAGAGCAGGGGATCCGAACCCTGCAAGCTAGGGAGGAGCGTTCCCGTTCACGCTTAAGGGGGCGGCGTGGGGCCGAGCAGTGAGGGCACTGCTTTTGGTAAGTTTGGGGGAGGTGGTGGTTGTAAATAGTTATCATTTGCATTGCATTTTTTTTTAAATTTTTGTATATATTTTTCTTTTTCTTTTGCATATTTAAATTCTGCATTGCATCTTTATAAAAAAATCATAAAAATTGAAAAAAATGAAAAAAAAATATAAAAATATAAAAATCAAATAAAAACTGAAAAATTCGAAAAATCATAAAAATTGAAAAATTCAATTTTGGCCATATTTGATTTAAGTTTAACAAGACGGTTAACTAGCTAGGAAAACTAGATCCTATACTTAGTAAATTAAAAACCCTAAAAATAACCTTTCTTAAAATTTAACGGTAGAAAATATATGTCTTTGTAGTTTACTTAGAAATAGGCAAATTTTGAGTTCACTTCTTAGGCTAAGTCAAAATAAAGGAAGAGTATTGAAATTTTTATTGAAGTGTAAGTCTGAAAAATAATTCCTAAGCTCAAATCTAAATTCTGAAAATATATACCCTACAATTTGCATATACACGCACCTTGAAGCTTAGAATAGTAGAGGATACCTTGAAATGCTCTTGTCTAAAATTCTTAGTATGAAGGAAAATAAAATTATAAGTGTGAATAAAGAGATATAAAAAAAATGAACACTGGTTTTGTAATTACTTAAGGCTGCGTAATATATATATATATATATATATATATATATATATATATATATATATATATATATATATATAGCGAGGGTGCTTTATCACCTAGTGCCTTAGACCAACTGGTTTGGGAGTCACTGCTAAAGCCTTAGCTATTATAAGACGAGGAATTACGCCTTAATGTGCAAACACATTTTGTAATCGGTCGTTAGTACCTTAAGAAGTATTAACGGTTGCATGAAGGATGTATGAGCAATTTCATCTAAAAATTTACAAACTAAAAGTACTTTGGACAATGGACAAGAGTATAAGAGCTTGAATTGAATTTCCAAGTATAGGGGTGATACATACACATACGTAGGGGTATATAATTAGGGTTTTGGATGAGAGATAGGAATGAAAAATATGACTTATATCTTTAATAGAGATGATAAAAATTCCTAAGCTGAGAAGGAACCTTAGAAGGAAAACTCGAAAGATGCTAAAAGCTAAATAAACAGAACATATATAATCTTAAGTTAAATGATAAGGAAGCGTGAAAATACGGGTTGATAATTTCTGAGTTGAAGATAATAGAATTTCTTGCTAGAACACTGAATTGAAGAATAAAAGTCAATAGGCCAAATTGATAGGATTTTGTGGGTAGTATCCGCTGAAAACCCTCAGGAGACAACACTCCTCCTACTAGGGACACCTAGAGGTTTAACAGCTTGTTGCACGAGCTCAGTGCAATCGTGTTTCCCTGCGAAAGTGAAGTTAGGTTTTTTCGAGAATAAACTAGTTTTGCTCGGGACGAGCAAAAGATAAGTTTGGGGGTATTTGTTCATCTCATAATTTTGCATTATTATATTCCCCATTCTTATTCATTTTTTGCAAATAAATAGGTGTTTTTGATCCATGTCTGCTAAATAGTTGCAGGTTACAGGTCCTCGGAACAATACAGTGAAAATGGCAAAAAGACGCTACAAAAGTGAGACTACGACCAACAAATAAAAGAATCTTTATCATGCCTACAGTTTGAGGGACAAACGAAGATCAATGAACAATTTCACAAATTACGAAGGCAGCTTAAGATTCAAGACTTCAACACGAAGCAAACGGTAAAAGCCCACAACATTATGCACTGTGGAAATCTGGAAGAAACTAGAAGACATTCTGAAGAACCAAGTGAAGAAAACAGATGTGAAAAGCAACTTGAAGCATCACAAGCAAACAAAGCCCAAGACACTTCAAGATGGCCGCGGATCCGCGGCCAAACAAGCCTTCCTGCCGCGGATCCACCGCCATGCTAAGCACGTGTCGGTTCACTTTGACGGTGGGTGGCGGTGCGTTGATCAGACTTTTCAGGGTAGTTTTGTAAATGTAGATAGGGATCAGATGTAAACCCTAGGGTTTCTATAATCTATAAATAGGAACCCTACAGCTCTTTTTGGAGCATGCCTCTTTTTATGCCTCATTTTAATTCCTAATTTAGAATTTTCATTCCCTGTAAATGTTTGAAGAGTGCATCAAAAAAAATAAAGTAAGTTTTTCTTTATCTTGCCTTTGTTTAATTTCTTTTCTGCCGTAGTATAAATTTTATTTATCTGCCGTAGTTGTTAAATTAAAATCATAAAAATGAACTCTTTTATCAATTCCCTAATGAGTGAGTAGTTCCTCACTTGTTAGGGTTAGGTTTGGGAAAGGTTTGAGAGATGAAAATCTCTCACCCCTTTCTTGCACGTTCAATATTTTAAATTAGGACTCTATGCAAACATACACACACCGCTCACTACGGCACCTTATCCCACAAGGTAGCGGTGATTCTCTAGTTAAAGACCGGTTGTATATGATTTCCATAGAGGTTAGGGCTAAGAGTTAAGAAGAACGGACAAGGGCCAAAGGGAAGAAACATAATTTCTTCCCGATCGCGCTAATCCCCTTTGTTAACTATTACCTTAACACCTAAAAGTTCTTAATTAGGGCATAGAAAGCGGTGAGAAATAATTGACTTTCCAAACTAACCTAAGCCTAACCCTAGCAAGGTTTTAATTCTAATCAAAATCAACTTTAGTTTTTATTGATAATCAAACCTACCACAATTGGAATTGACTAGTTAGAACAACTAGAAAATACACAAAATCCCTGTGGACCGACCCGTACTCAACCGGCTAGCTACCAAGCGACACCGTTCTTGATTGCGGTAAATTCTTTGATTTCAAAACGTATACGCTAAATCTCTCTCAATCACGATGCGGTTTGGGTTATTGTGGATCGACTCACCAAGTCGGCTTACTTTATTCCATTCTGAGTTGGTCAGTCAACAGAAGTTTTAGTAAGGAAGTACATGGAAGTAAGTCAAATCTAAAGTAAGATTTAAATTTTCAGATTGTACCCTACTTGTCTTAATACTCATGAATCATGCAGGAGATCGTAAGACTTCATGAAGTACCAGTCTGCATCGTCTCCGACCGGGACACCGGATTTCAATCCTAGTTTTGGCAGAGTCTTCAAGCCAGCCTGAGCACAAGCCAGAGTTTCAGCACTGCATACCATCCCCAAACCGATGGACAGTCCGAGCAGACAATTCAAATCCTAGAAGACATGCTCAGATCCTGTATGCTTGACTTTAGAGGATCGTGGGAAGATCATCTGCACCTCGTGGAGTTTGCATACAACTGTCATGCCCCGCTTCCCAAAATACGCAAACACGGCACGTGACAGAGCCAACCATGCTACCTATGGTTAGGAATCATCCCTCCACAGTCACATTACGGTTGTCTATCGGATATCAAGAACAGTAAAATATAAAAACTAGCTAACACATGTCTATCTGCCACAGTAAATAAAATCTAGAAATGCATAAAGCGGAAACGAATCAAGATCCAATAAACAATAGTATCTGAATCACGTCCCAATATGGGCTCACATCAATAGAAATAAAACTGCTGAAATAACCAAACTAAGAGTCTATAAACTAAATAGTTAGCTCCTCACTGCTCGGCTTGCTTGCTAAAGTACTCTTGATTTGCCTACGATAAAGGTAGAGGAACTGGGCCATGCAAAACCCAGACGTCGGTGTGTCATAATATCAAAAGATTAGTAACAACCAGAATATGATGATATAATTAAATAAGAATGTGAATAATAAACACAGTTATAAAACAATGAGCTATGTGTATGTGATGTGTATCCTAAAGTCGGTGCTTCTAGGTTATCTATTTTACAAGTCTTTGAAATCAATTTAATATAATTATCATCGTAACTCAACAGTATATATCTCGTTCATTCTCCATGGGATCACGGTACAATGATTTATTCCGTAACGCCCGGAATCACGGCAAACAATGATTTTTCCGTAACGCCCAGAAACACGACAAACAATAATAATGATTATTCCGTAACGCTCGGAATCACGGCAAACAATAATAATATCCTCTTGAGTTACGTTTAGGTTACATTCTTGATTTCCCCTTTTCCCCCAAGGTTTTGTGTTCAAGTCAGGTATTGCCGATATAAATTTAATGCTAACACAGGATCAGGCAGGTACAGTTCGTGTCTATACAGACAACAAGTCATGTCCGTCAGGACAACAATCATAATTGTTGGTGTTAGCAATAACATCTAAATAACAAGTCTGGTAATGTGTCGTGAACATGTCATGTAATGTATATGACCAGAATAGATACCAAATGTAAAACTGTAATCAATATCGAAACACAATGAATGCCAGGATGCATATGTATCTATCTGTAATAACCATTATACGTCCATTACCATGTATGATGCAATCTAGATAACATATTAAACTGTTATAGTAGTATGATAATATCGTGATGTTCCGGCATGCAACTAGATAATCCATTATCAGTACAGATACAGACGGATACTATAAAACTGTAACTTGGTACTACTTGCTGAATATCAAAACGTATGTATTATAGTCAAGCATATGAATATCGATATAATCAAAATAGCAGGTTTCAAGTTTAGAACTTGTCGGATCGGATCTCACGTCGAGATACGGATGTCACGTTCCGACGTGGAAATAAAGTCACGACGCAACTTATTCACGTAGGACTGGATCTGGCTGAGCAGCTGCGTGACGTGGTAACTGGGTTAGACGACGACGATGATTGGTTCGTCTGGATAGTCGGCAACGTGCGCAACTCCGGCGAGACGATCGGGGATCAAGAAAAGAAAAGAAAGAAGAAGAAGAAGAAGAAGAGGAAGTGATGATGCTAGGTTACTGGATTTTCTAGACTTGGTGAGAACAGAGGGGGTGGTGGCGACGAGGTGAAGTCGGCGGCGGTGAGGGGCGCGGCGTGGGTTAGGGTTTGCGTTCTCTAGGAGAAGAAACGAGTGATGAAAATATGTTGTTTATATATATATATATATATATATATATATATATATATATATATATGAGAGAGAGAGTGAGAGAGAGAGAGAGAAAGAGGAGAGAAACAGAGAGATTAATTAATATATTATATACAAATATATATAACAGTATATTATATTATATATATATATATATATATAATATTTATAGTTAGATTCTACAGATAATACTGGATCTCTCCAAATATTACCCGTATCCATTCAAAAATCTAGTTTTTCGATATGGAGAATATACGTAAGAATCTAAACTATGATACGATATCCTGTCAATAAAAACATATACCCCCCAAATACGAATCTACGTAAATATACGTAGCGATCAAATAACCTGTCAGTTTAACAATTAGAACATGAACATGATATATGGGTGCAACCACATGATATGGGGTACCATGACATGCAAGGCTAGTTAAGTAAATATATTATTGTATTTTAAAAGGATAATTAGATTCTAAAATATATTATATATGTATATAAAATCTATATTTGCATGGATTCTTTGTACTAGTAATTATTTGATATAATCTTGAACCATGATGGATATCGAACATGTGGGTAGAGTCGGATAATAACCACAACTGCCAATAGCACTATCCGCAACCCAAAGCAACAATAATAAAGAATTTTACTGAAAGATTTGAAATACTCCAAATCAATATAGTATAATAGTGCTAGGGTGTTACATTATACCCAACTACAAAAGAATTTCATCCTTGAAATTCCCAGAACAAGAAAAGAGACAAGAAAACACGGATCTAAGAAAAAAGGAGTGGAAACTTCTGTCGGATCTCGTCTTCACGTTCCCAAATAGATTCTCCGCGTGAACGATTCCCCCATAAAACGAGTACTAGCGGAATAACTTTGTTCTTGATGACATTTTCTCGTCGATCCACAATCGCCATTGGTCGCTCTTCACATGTTAAGTCTTCCCTTACTGTCAATTCCGAATGATCTAGGATGTGTGTCTTATCTCAAACATACTTGCGGAGTTAAGATACATGAAACATGTTATGAACACCCGCTAAGGATGGTGGTAAAGCCAAGTGATAAGCTACCTTTCCAACACGCTCGATAATACCGAAATGCCCCATGAATCGAGGACTAAGCTTGCCTCGACTACCAAATCGGATCACTCCTCTGGTCGGTGATATCTTTAAGAATTCAAGACCACTAACTGCGAACTCCAGAGATCTTCGTCCAGTATCAGCCTAACTTTTCTATCGATGTTGTGCCGCCTTCATATCATTTCGGATCACGTTAACTTTCTCCACCGTTTGCACAATAATATCCAGTCCCAATAATCTTCTTTCTCCAACATCGTCCTAACAGATAGGCGAGCAACACTTACGACCGTACAATGCTTTGAATGGAGCCATCCGTATAGTCGCCTGAAAACTGTTATTGTATAAAAACTCCACCAAGTGCAAATGATCCTCCCATGAATCCTTGAAGTCTAACATGCACGCTCTCAACATATCTTCAAGAGTTTGTATCGTTCTCTAAGACTGGCCATCTATTTGAAGATGATAGGCTATGCTAAATTTCAAGAAAGTTTCCAAACTTTCATGTAGACTCTTCCAAAAGTGTGATAAAAATCGAGTATCACAATCCGAAACGATAATTATGGGTACTATATGCAATCTCACAATCTCCTGCATGTACCGCTCTGCCAAAGCCTCCGTCGACTGACCAACTCGAAACGGTATAAAATGATCTGCCTTGGTCAATCAATCGACAATCACCCAAACTGCGTTGTTGCCCTTTGGATTCAGTGGTAAAGCTGTCACGAAATCCATGGTTATATGTTCCCACTTCCGTTGAGGAATCGGAAGTGGTTGCAACAAACCAGCTACTCTTTGATGTTCAGCCTTGACTTGCTGACACACCAAGCACTTCAATACGTAGCGAGCAATCTCTCTTTTCATGCCTTTCCACCAGAAATGTTGTCGTAAATCTCTGTACATCTTCGTGCCTCCCGGATGCACGGAATATGCGGAACTATGAGCCTCCTTAAGGACTTCTTCACGAACATCTCCTTTAGGCACACATAAACGACTATTATATCGTAACGAAGCATCTTCATGGATTAACAAATCCGTTCGAAGTCCCGCTTCTGCTTGTTCTCGAAACTTTTGCAATCTTGGATCATGCGGCTGTGGTGCTTTAATGTTATCGATTAAGAATGGCTGTACTTGCAACTGCATCAACTGTCCCGAAGAATTTGGCAGTACAATCTCCAATTCGAATATCTAAAAACCAGCTATAATCTCATTTTATGCAGTCAACATCCGTATTGCTGGCAACCGACTTAGAGCATCCGGCACGACATTAACTTTTCCCAGATGGTATTTTAGATCAAGATCATAGTCAGCCATCAGCTCTAACCATCTACGCTACCTCATGTTGAAATCTTTCTGTGTGAACACATATTTTAGGCTTTTATGATTGGTAAATATTTCTACCCTTTCACCCAATAAGTATTGTCTCCAAATCTTCAAAGCAAAAATCATTGTTGCTAACTCCAGATCATGAGTTGGGTAGTTCTTTTCATGAGTCTTCAATTGTCTCGACGTATATACTATGACCTTCCCATGCTAAATTAGAACACATCCTAAGCCTTTCCTAGATGTGCCGCTATGAATAACTAACCCTCCGGAACTATCTGACATTGTCAAGATAGGAGCGATTGTTAATCTTTGCTTCAGTTCTTCAAACGCTGACGCACACTTCTCAGTCCATACGAACGGTACCTCTTTTTGTGTTAGCTTGGTCAATGGCTCTGCTATTCGGGTTTAGTTCTCTACAAACTATTTATAGTATCCAGCAAGCCTAAGAAAACTTCTGATCTCCCCCACATTCTTTGGAATCGGTCAATCGTGAATAGCTACAATATTTTCGGTGTCAACTGCAATTCCATATCCGGATACCACATGACCCAAGAACTTCACTTCTTCGAGCCAAAACTCGCACTTGCTCATCTTAGCATATAACTTTTCTTGTCTCAACGTTTGCAGTGCGATCCTCAAGTGTTCTGCATGTTCTTCTTTGCTTCTTGAATTGACCCGAATATCGTCAATAAACACCATATCTAAAAATGGTGAAAAGATCCGGTTCATCAAGTCCATAAATATCGCCGGTGCGTTAGTAACTCCAAATAGCATCACTAAATACTCATAATGCCCATATTGAGTTCGGAACGTTGTCTTGCAAATGTCTTCTTCTTTCACCCAAACTTGATGATACCCTGATCGTAAATCCAACTTCGAGAATGCTCTCGCACCGCTAAGATGATCGAATAATTCGCCGATGCAAGAGATTGGGTACTTATTCTTAATAGTCACCCGATTCAATTCTCAATAGTCAATACACATTCTCTGCGTGCCATCCTTCTTCTTGACTAGAAGAGCTGGAGCTCCATATGGTGAACCGCTGCTACCAATCCAACCCTTCTCTAGTAATTTGGCAACTTGTTTCTTTACCTCTTCTAGTTCCACCGGAGCCATTGGATAATAAGTCTTTGAAATCGGCGCTACTATAGAAATAAGATCAATCGCGAACTCCACATCTCATTTAGACGGTAAACTCGAGATGATCTTGAACACATCCATGAAATCCCGAGCTTCTATTACCGCTTCATCTGCAACTTGTTTATGAACTTCTCCCTTCAGTAAATGGTTTCTTTCATCATGAATTTACAAGTTTGTTCTAAAACTTATGGGTTATCAGCCAACCACACTTCCGCTACGCTACTCTGATAAACTGAAGCGGATTCGTCAGAACTCCTTCAATCAAATATCTTACATCTGATCGTCCTTGAAGCACTCTGTACTAGCTCTCGCTAGGGTTAATCTCGAATGATTGCAATCATCATATGTTCTACTGTGTTTCTCCTTGTTTTTCGAAACGCAGACGGACTGGTCACTACGGGACAAGGGGAAAGATATAACGCGGTTGTTGGACCCAAGTTCGCGACAAGACATAAACTCGTAAATAATGACGCCGAGAAGAAATAAGGTAATACGACGACCATAAGTCAAGAAAATGAATCAAAATAAGACTCCAGCTTACCTAAATAGAGTACCGCATTGTAACCATGCCGCGGAACATGGTTATAATCATATAACTCCATTCAAGTCGTCCAAATTCTACTATCAAAATTGAAGGAATAAGAAAGGAGAAACAACAAGGAATCAGGAGGATTTCAAGTTGAGATGCAAAGTCATTTCCATATCGTCAAGATACAAGAGTTAAGCGAAAGATAAGATTCAAGAATTTGAATGACAAGACAATAATGTGGCAGGACATGTTTCTAAAATTCTGGGTCTTAAAGACAATGTATTGGGTACCATACCCAACTACAAATTGAACTAAGCCCAGCTAACCTAAAACTTATGGTTCTGATACCAAACAAATCCTGTCACACCCCTGTTTCCCCCAATCAGAGCAAAGCTCTGTTTTAAAAATGAAGCGACGCTTCTACTTTCCCCAATCAGAGCAAAGCTCTATTCAAATTCCAAAATTTGGAATGAAGCGACGCTTCCTTTCCTCCAATCAGAGCAAAGCTCTGTTTTGAATTTCAAAGTTCAAAAGTTGAAGCAACGCTTCAGATTCGGCGCTCTGCGCTGTGTGCCACGTGTCAGACACAAGTGCGTTGCGCTTTACGCTGCGCGCCATGTGTCAAATACAGGTGCGCCAGCGCAGTTGCGCTGTGCTCTGCGCTGCGCGCCACGTGTCGAACGTAGGTGCGCTACAGCAAAGTGCGTCGGCGCTGGAAATAAAAGAATTTCCCACTGTTAGATCAAAAGATCTAATAATGATAAATTATTAATTAATCGAAATTAAAATTCTGTTATGGAAAGATTTTTCAATCTTATTAAAACAAGAAGATTATCTTCTGTAAAACAGAAGCCTTAAGATCAAAGATCCAACGGTGGGAAATATTCCCAAATCAATCAGAGAAAGATCTCTTAAACTGATTTAACAAATCAATTGGCCCTATATAAAGGCCACAAGACTTAAAGTCTCATATAGAAAAAACCCTCTGCAAACTTTGAGAAAACTCAAAGAAAAAGAAAGGCAAGCCTTTAGCAAAAGAAGATCATTCCTTCAAAGTAAAGAATTAATTCTTGAACAACAGAGATGAAACCATCTCGTAAAAAGAAGAAGCATCTTCTAAAAAGATCTTAGATCTATAAAAAGACCAAGGTCTTTGATTAAAAAGAAAAGATCAAAAGATCTAATCATAAAAAAATATATATATAATAAACAAAAGAAGTATTTTACTTCATTGACAGATCTTTTGATCTATAAAGGCAGAGCCTTTTAAACCTTGGATCTTGAGGCAAAGCCTCCTTTGAAAAACATAAATCTGTTCTTTGATCTTAAAATTGATCAAATGTGCTTTGCGCTATTAAAAAGTGCCTTGCACTCATGAATTGCGCTTTTGCGCCTCTTAGACGGGCGCTCAGCGCCAAAACATGTCACGTGTCAACAAAAGACACAATCTGCGCTTTGTGCTTCTGATACAGCGCACTGCGCTCATGGGCTGGCGCTCAGCGCCAAGTGCGCCACGTGTCACTCACTGGCGCACCAACAGACTAGCGCAGAGCGCTCATAAATTAAAAGCGCGATGCGCTAATGAACTAGCGCTTAGCGCTAAGCGCGACACGTGTCCTCTTCGTATACGCTACCTGATAGAAGCGCAATGCGCTCTTTGACTGGCGCAAAGTGCCTGGCGCGCCACGTGGTGCACTGTCAGAATAAGCTCTGTTTCTGATGAATGCTATGCATTCAATACAAGACAAAAATGTCAGAGCCCAATGCCTAGCATTATTAAAAGGTCCGAGCCCAAACAAAGGCTTAATAGCCTGAACAAAAAAAATAAAATGTTAAACATTTTTAAATGGACTTAGTTTAATTCTGGCCATAAGTCCTCAACTTATATTGAACTGAGCACATCTGCTCTGTCAACCAATTCACATCGGTTCGAGGGTACATCTCTTTACTCCTCTGATAGCTGTCGTTGTAATCCTTCAACGTCGTCAGAGAGGTGACGGGTCCCGATGACCACACATTTCTACGGACTGTGGGGTCCTTAAACTCATGGACTATGATGTCCTTAACCTCGACCGTGACGTCTTAAAACTAACATCGGACTGTGGGGTCCTTAAACTCATGGAATATTGTTCATATCATAATATTGCAATTCATACGCCCCACTTTTATGCATTTTATAAGTAAATAGGTACTTTTGACGCTCGTTTGTTGCATGTTACAGGATACAGGCTCTTGGAGCAAATACAGTGAAAAAGACGAAAGATGCTACAGGAAAGGGATTTTTTGACCAACAAGCAGACGGATCTTACTCAAGCCGAGACGAAGAACAGTGCAAGATCCAAAAGGCGAAAGTGAAACGGTCAAGAGATCCTTACAAGTTTTCACTGAGGATCTGGAGAAGACTAAGAAGCCCAACAGAGAAAAGAAGTATAAAAATAGGAAGCCCAAGCAAAGCCAAACCAAGCCCAGAAAGATAGTGAGCCAAGCCCACCAAAGGGCCGCAGAACCGCGGCCCAAGCGCCCCATTGCCGCGGTTCCGCGGCCATATCACGCCCGTGTTGGTGGAAACTTTTCCTGTCGTTGTGTCGGTGCAGATGTTGGGATTTTTAGGGGGCAAATCTGTAATTTCATGTCTACGAGAGTCTGTAACCCTAGCTTCACTGGTTGCTTATAAATTATACTCGAAATCTGTAAAATGTCATGCCTCTTTTCAATCAATAAAATTCAGAATTGCTGGGAGTATTATTCAGATCTGTTCTATATTGTTTGGAGGGAGCCGTCAACCTAGTAAGTTATTTTATTTTAATTCTTTTAATTAGTATGTCTTATCATCCCCTAATGAGCGAGTAGTCTCCTCGCTTGTTAGGGTTAGCCTTAGGGAAAGGTTTGAGAGATGAGATCTCTCACCCCTTTCATGCCATCACACCTAAGAGTTAGAACTCCATGCATGCACGCACAACCGCTCCTTACGGCATCCTACCCCACGAGGTAACGATGAACCGTAGTATAAAGGGCCGGTTGCGCGTGTTTTCCATGGGGGTTAGGGTAATTATCAATAAAGGAAGGATACGTATCTAGAGGAAGAAATATCTTCCCAAAAGATTCGGATCCACTTTATTGATAATCACCGTAACATCTAATAGATCTAAAATAGGGCAATGATAGCGGTGAGGAAAACCTTTAATCTCCAAACTTCCCCTAAACCTAACCCTAGCAAGACTTTAATTTAGATTAATTTAGTTCAGTGATAGATCTAGTTTTTTTTTTAGATTAAATCAATCCAAACAACATTTGGAATCAACTCGTAAAGACACAATAAGAAATCTACCCATCTATGTGGATCGACCCGTACTCACCGGCTAGCTGCAAAGCGACGCCGTTTCTGATTGCGGTAAATACAAGTTTTTGGACTAATCAAATGGCGCCATTGCCGGGGATGGCGTAAAACTTCTTTTTGTGTAATTTCGGGTTGATATAAATTTTAAAAATTATAAAAATCTGAAAATAAAAAAAAATAAAAAGTTATCAATTTTGATCTGTGTGAAGGGTTTATTGTTTGAATCTTGCAGGAACAGCGAAAAATCGCGGATCTGGAAATTTACAGAGGGCAAAACAAAAATTGGTACATAAAAACAGAGAGGAACTGAAAGTACAGAACAACAGAATTTTTTTCAGAGCCTGATTCCCTTATCCCGCCGCGTTTCCGCCGCATTGGGGGCCTCCAGACCGCGGTTCCGCCGCACTATAGCCACGTCAGCTCCTCAATTTTGTGTGGTTTGATTTCTCCTTCTCCCCTCTGCAACCTCCATATATCTGTCTGTAAAAATTTTCTGCAGGATTTCTTTGCGCTAAAAATTTTCTCTACCCTTCTAAATAACAGATTTTCTGCAGGTTTCTTTGCGCCGCGCTAAAAAATTGATTGCAAGTGAATTTTATTGTTTTGCATATTTTAATTGGACTTTAAGGAGCTAATTGACCAAACTCAGATTGGGTGGGGATTTCATCACCCTTCCCAGGACCCCAGAAATCACTTTAAAGCATTTTGCATCGACCACAATTAATTAAAAAAATACTAGACTCAGACCTAAGGACATCGAGCTCAATAGGAAAAGGACTAGTATAGGCATCGACCGTTTATCCTAACTGACTTTGCGGTGTCTAGGCTAGTGGTTTTTAATTAGGCCCACTATTGTGGTTCCTTCCCACTTACCTGGCCGTACTTGTCGGTAAAGAGGCGGTTTGAGGTCCTATTTCTAGCCCTAGTTAGGAGCTGTCTAGCAGACCTAGGCGACCCTAGATCTAGGCCTGATTGTGCATGTGTGGTTGATACAATTGTGTCACGAGTCTCTTTTCAAAACCTTTTTGCAAAACTCTCACATAAAATAAAAAAAAGAGGAAAAATCTTTTCAAAACTTGCAACTTGTCGCTAAGAAAATTTGCAACTCACTTCCACCACTTCCCTCCATTGATGTTATCTTACCCCCACATTCTGTTTTTTCTATTTTTCTGACTACACTATCCCCTTTAGTGTATGTCACTTTGGACTAGGGATACTAACGCCCGATTAGTCCGTGTTTCGTTGGTACCGACCGACGAACCTTTCGACACCGAAGTCGAAATTCCCTCCATTTCCTTACCTCCACCTTCAAATTCTTCTTTCGAAGGTATGTCGGGATTCAACCCCAATGATACCTTATCGACGGGAATGATTCCACCTCCGCTAGGTGCGAATAACTCGAATCTTCCGCCTGTTGTAGCGCCCGCACGAATCGCGCTCCAGGATCTCTTTTACCCCGTCCGCACTTCTTTACCTACATGTTTTCACCCCCACCGGCAAATGGGGAAAACTTTGAAATAAAACCACATTTCATCAATATGCTGCCAAAATTTCATGGTTTGGAATCCGAAGATGCATATATCTTTATCAATAAATTCCAAAACGTTTGCGCTATGATGAAAACGACCCAATTAAGTGATGACGCTATAAGGCTAAGGGTCATTCCTTTCACTTTATGTGACCTAGCCGAGAAGTGGCTATACAGCACCGCATCACATTCCATTAGAAATTGGGACGAGTTTGTGAGAGCTTTTCTGAAAAAGTTCTATCCTCATCACAAAACTGCTAGAATCCGTAACGAGATAATACAATTTTCACAGCTTCCTTCCGAACCATTTTGGAAGTGCTTCGAGAGATTTAAAGACCTACTTGTTCAATGCCCTCATCATGGGATCGAAAGTTGGCAACTTTGCCAAACATTATACGAGGGATTGAACTCGGCAACGAAGCAGTTGCTAGAAACTATATGTCAAGGTCATTTTCTTTCCAAATCTAGCGACGAAGCGTGGCAGTTTCTTGAGGATCTTAGTGAGCAAACAATTCAGTGGGAGAGTACCAAGACCACATCATCTTCTTCTGTTGGTCAATCTAAGGCAGGCATACATCAAGTAGATGTGTCGATTGCTATGAAGGCCGAGATGGCCGCACTTATGAAAAAGCTAGAAGCCATTGAAACCAAAATCTCATCGTCTTCTCATGCCCCTACTTTACCCACACGAACTGTTTGTGCTTGTTGTTCGAATCCATCGCATCTAACCGAAGAGTGTCCTTATAATGCACCTACTCAAGGACATGATCAAGTCAATGCTGCATTTCAGCAACGACAAAGAAATGATCCGTACTCTTCGACATACAATCCGGGGTGGAGGAGTCACCCAAATCAACAGTTCCAAGGGAATAACAATTTTCAAAGACCTCCTCCACAACAACAACAAGCACCTTCACAAACTCAAAACCAGCAACCTTTCCAACAACAACCTTATACAAATCAAACGAACAATTTGGTTCAACCAAATGATGATAAGGTTATCTCGCTTGAAAAAAGTCTAGATGCATTTCTCAAGCAATCTACAGAATCTGCTGCAAGATTTGAAAATTATGTTCAGTCTTTGATGCATAACAATGCCTCACACGATCAAAGTATCAAATCTATTGAGGCACAAATTGCACAATTAACTGCTGCGTTGAGCGAGAGAGAAAAGGGAAAGCTTCCATCTCAACCATTGCCAAATTCTGGTCACACACAAAACGCATATCCCAATCACAATGTAAATGCAGTGACCACGTTGAGATCCGGAAGAGAGTTGCAAAATAATGTGGGAACTCATGCTGACATCCCCGCCGGTGGTTCTTCTTCTTCTTCTTCTTCTTCTTCTTTTTCTCCATCGTCATCTTCCTCTTCTTCATTTTCTTCACTTTCTTCTTCACCTCTTTCTTTAGAGCTTATTCTCCACCCTTCACACGGCTCTACTTCTTCTAACTCGAACGGACCCATTTCTCACAACACGAACACATCCACACTTGGATCCGTTCCTACTCCACATTCTACTCCATAGACATTTGACTCAACGAATTTTCAAAATGCTCCATTCCCAAACAGGTTGAGTCATAATAAACCAACTGCACAAGTGGAGAAGATTGTGGAATTATTTAAGCAGGTTAGCATAAATATACCTCTCTTGGATGCAATCCAACAAGTCCCTTCATACGCGAAAATCTTAAAGGGCTTATGCACCTCGAAGAGAAAGGCATCTCAAGTACCCAAGAAAGTGCTAGTGGCTAGTGCAGTGAGCAATGCTATTAACCACCCTCAAACCTTACCCCAAAAACGAAAGGACCCCGGCTGTCCTACGATTTCAATCACAATTGGGGATAAGAAAATTAATCGAGCACTTTTAGATCTTGGGTCTAGTGTTAACCTGATTCCCTACTCCGTGTACGAACAATTAGGGGTTGGAGAGTTGAAACCCACTCGTTGTACTCTCCAAATGGCTGATCGATCAATCACCCATCCAAGGGGTCAGCTAGAGGATGTGTTGATCAAAATTGGGGAGTTCATATTCCCAGTTGATTTTATTGTTATGGATACACAACCTGTTGCTAACCCAAGAAACCAAATTCCGGTGATCCTTGGTCGACCATTTTTAGCCACTTCCAATGCCGTAATAAATTGTCGCAATGGCTCCATGACTCTATCCTTTGGGAAGATGTCTAGTGAGTTCAATATTTATAAGATGGGAAGTCTGCCCCCCGTGCCTAAAACTAGTACACGAGAAGTTTGCTCTATTCACGAAATCACGCAGGAAGACTGCGAGCTTGAAAGATTTCTATTTGATGAAAACAGTTTTGACGCCACTAGTGCGTCCCTCCTTGAGCCTACCACAGTTGACACAACCGATATTGATTATGAAAGTTTCACTTTTTCGGATGATGGCAACTCACAGCCTGAATATGAGTCTTTTGAATTTTTGGATGAGTTAACCGAACCATCCGAATCGGTTGTTTGCAGTGATTTCGAACCTGTGTTGGAGTCCTTTGAGTTCGAGTTAGATTCCGCAATGATTCTTTCGCCTCCGAAACTCGAACTCATGTCATTACCGCCTCACCTTAAATATGCTTACATAGGTAAGAATGAGACTTTTCCCATTATAATATCAGCCTCTCTAGCCTTCGAGCAAGAGAATGCTATTTTAAAAGTCTTACAAGATAGGCGGCAAGTTTTCGGTTAGACTATGGCGGACATCGAGGAGATCAGTTCCCTTATAATTGAATATCATATGAAATTGATGGATGATTCCACGTCAATAGAGGACCTACAGGAACAGTTTTAGGATATTGTGGTTAGTCAACCTCCTCTTTTAGAAGTTGAACCACCCCTATTTCTTTTAATAAGCTACGAGAATGCCAATATTCCACTGATTGCTGATCATTCGCATTCTCGTTTTGATTCATCACCACCTTCTGTCTATTCACCTCCATACCTTCCATACCACCACTTCTATCTTCCCCAATTTTTTTTGGACCGCCACAACTTATTCTTCCACCAACCAATACTCTTTACTGATAAATTTTTCAACTGGTTGGTATTGACGTTTGGTCTATGCAAAGTTTGGCAGTAATGTCTAACATAGTTTAAATGAAGTTTGGGGGAGGGCCTTTTTGTATATAAATATTTTTTTTTTTGACAATAAAAAAAATTATAAATAAATAAACAGGGAAGTGCCGGTATTTTGACCCTCTTGGTTTAGTATGACAGCGAGGACACTGTCAAGTTCAAGTTTAGGGGTATGCTCGGTACGTCTTCTTCCTTCGCATTCATTTGTACATATTTTTGCATTTGCAAACTTATTTGAAAACCCATAAAAATTGAAAATTTTTGAAAAATTATAAAAATAATTGTATTCAATTTTGGCCTTATTTGACTAGAGTTTGACATATAGGTTAACTAGTTAGGAACAACTAGATCTTAGACTTAATGAATTAAAAACCCTAAAAATAACATTCCTTAAAGTTTAACGGTAGAAAGTATATGCCTTGTAGTTTATTTAGAAATAGGCAAATTTTGGGTTCACTTCTTGGACTAAGTCGAAACAAGGGAAGAGTATTGATATTCTTATTAGAGTATAAGTTTGAAAAATAGTTCCTAGCTTAAGTCTAGATTCTGAAAACGTATATCCTACAATTTGCACAATCACGAACCTTGAAACTTGGAATAGTAGAAGAGACCTTGAAATGCTCTTGTCTAAAAGTCTTTAGTACAATGAAAAAAAAAGTGAATAAAAAAATGGACACTGGTTTTTTGTGATTACTTAAGGCTGTAAAAATAGAAAAATCTTTAGCAAGGGTGCTTCATCACCTAGTGCCTTAGACCAACTGGTTTGGGAGTCACTGCTAAAAGCCTTGGGTATTGCGAAAATAGGAAGTACGCTTTAAAGTGCTAACGCATCTTGTAATCGGTTGTTGGTACCTCAAGAAGTATTAATAGTCGCATGAAGGATGTGTAAGCGAAATTCAAAATTCACGAATTAATAAGTGCTTTGGATAATGGATGAGAGTACGATTGCTTGATTTGAATTTCCAAGTGTAGGGGTGATAATTACACACACGTAGGGATATGTGATTAGAGTTTTGATAAGAGAAAGGGATGAAAGATAGAACTTGTATCTTTAGTAGAGTTGATAGAAATTCCTAAGTAGAGATGAAACCCTAGAAGAAAGACTTAAGAGATGCCGAAAGCTAAATAGGTCTACATAACCTATATAATCTTAAGTTAAATAATAAGGAAGTGTGAAGAATGTGGGTGGATAATTTGCGAGTCAAAAGATAATAGAATTCCTTGTTAGAAAACCTATTTGGAGAGCAAAAGTCGAAAAACCAAATTGATAGGATTTTGTGGGTGTAATCCGCTGAAAACCCTCAGGAGACAACACTCCTCCTACTAGGGACACCTAGAAGTTTAACGGCTTGTTGCACATGCTCAGTGCAATCGCGTTTCCCTGCGAAAGTGCGGCTAGGATAAAATAAAATAATAAGTTTGCTCGAGGACGAGCAAAAGATAAGTTTGGGGGTATTTGTTCATATCATAATATTGCAATTCATACGCCCCGCTTTTATGCATTTTATAAGTAAACAGGTACTTTTGACGCTCGTTTGTTGCATGTTACAGGATACAGGCTCTTGGAGCAAATACAGTGAAAAAGACGAAAGATGCTACAGGAAAGGGATTTTTTGACCAACAAGCAGACGGATCTTACTCAAGCCGAGACGAAGAACAGTGCAAGATCCAAAAGGCGAAAGTGAAACGGTCAAGAGATCCTTACAAGTTTTCATTGAGGATCTAGAGAAGACTAAGAAGCCCAACAGAGAAAAGAATTATAAAAATAGGAAGCCCAAGCAAAGCCAAACCAACCTCAGAAAGATAGTGAGCCAAGCCTACCAAAGGGCCGCGGAACCGCGGCCCAAGCGCCCCATTGCCGCGGTTCCGCGGCCATATCACGCCCGTGTCGGTGGAAACTTTTCTTGTCGGTGTGTCGGTGCAGATGTTGGGATTTTTAGGGGGCAAATCTGTAATTTCATGTCTACGAGAGTCTGTAACCCTAGCTTCACTGGTTGCTTATAAATTGTACTCGAAATCTGTAAAATGTCATGCCTCTTTTCAATCAATAAAATTCAGAATTGCTGGGAGTATTATTCAGATCGGTTCTATATTGTTTGGAGGGAGCCGTCAACCTAGTAAGTTATTTTATTTTAATTCTTTTAATTAGTATGTCTTATCATCCCCTAATGAGCGAGTAGTCTCCTCGCTTGTTAGGGTTAGCCTTAGGGAAAGGTTTGAGAGATGAGATCTCTCACCCCTTTCATGCCATCACACCTAAGAGTTAGAACTCCATGCATGCACGCACAACCGCTCCCTACGGCATCCTACCCCACGAGGTAACGATGAACGTAGTATAAAGGGCCGATTGCGCGTGTTTTCCATGGGGGTTAGGGTAATTATCAATAAAGGAAGGATACGTATCTAGAGGAAGAAACATCTTCCTAAAAGATTCGGATCCACTTTATTGATAATCACCGTAACATATAATAGATCTAAAATAGGGCAATGATAGCGGTGAGGAAAACCTTTAATCTCCAAACTTCCCCTAAACCTAACCCTAGCAAGACTTTAATTTAGATTAATTTAGTTCAGTGATAGATCTAGTTTTTTTTAGATTAAATCAATCCAAACAACATTTGGAATCAACTCGTAAAGACAGAATAAGAAATCTACTCATCTCTGTGGATCGACCCGTACTCACCGGCTAGCTGCAAAGCGACGCCGTTTCTGATTGCGGTAAATACAAGTTTTTGGACTAATCAACTATGATGTCTTTAACCTCGATCGTGATGTCTTAAAACTAACAACGGACTGTGGGGTCCTTAAACCCATGGACTATGATGTCCTTAACCTCGAACGTGACGTCTTAAAACTAACATCGGACTGTGGGGTCCTTAAACTCATGGACTATGATGTCCTTAACCTCGACCGTGATGTCTTAAAACTAACAACGGACTGTGGGCTCCTTACACCCATGGACTATGATGTCCTTAACCTCGACCGTGACGTCTTAAAACTAACATCGGACTGTGAGGTCCTTAAACTCATGGACTATGATGTCCTTAACCTTGACCGTGACATCTTAAAACTAACATTGGACTGTGGGGTCCTTAAACTCATGGACTATGATGTCTTTAACCTCGACCGTGATGTCTTAAAACTAACATCGGACTGTGGGGTCCTTAAAGTCATAAACTATGATGTCCTTAACCTCGACCGTGATGTCTTAAAACTAACATCGGACTGTGGGGCCCTTAAACTCATGGACTATGATGTCCTTAACCTCGACCGTGACGTCTTAAAACTAACATTGGACTGTGGGGTCCTTAATCTCATGGACTATGATGTCCTTAACCTCGACCGTGACGTCTTAAAACTAACATCGGACTGTGGGGTCCTTAAACTCATGGATTATGATGTCCTTAACCTCGACCGTGACGTCTTATAACTAATATCGGACTGTGGGGTCCTTATACTCATGGACTATGATGTCCTTAACCTCAACCGTGATGTCTTAAAACTAACAACGGACTGTGGGGTCCTTAAACCCATGGACTATGATGTCCTTAACCTCAACCTTGACGTCTTAAAACTAATATTGGACTGTGGGGTCCTTAAACTCATGGACTATGATGTCCTTAACCTCGACCGTGATGCCTTAAAACTAACATTGGACCGTGGGGTCCTTAAACTCATGGACTATGATGTTATTAACCTCGACCGTGATGTCTTTAAACTAACATTGGACTGTAGGGTCCTTAAACTCACACACTATGATGTCCTTAATCTCGACCGTGATGTCTTTAAACTAACATTGGACTGTATGGTCCTTAAACTCACGGACTATGATGTCCTTAACCTCGACCGTGATGTCTTAAAACTAACATTGGACTGTGGGGTCCTTAAACTCATGGACTATGATGTCTTTAACCTCGACCGTGATGTCTTAAAACTAACATTGCACTATGGGGCTCTTAAATCCACGGACTATGATGTCCTTAACCTCGACCGTGATGTCTTTAAACTAACATTGGACTGTGGGGTCCTTAAACCCATGGACTATGATGTCCTTAACCTCGACCGTGATGTCTTAAAACTAACATTGGACTGTGGGGTCCTTAAAACTATGGACTATGATGTCCTTAACCTCGACCGCGATGTCTTTAAACTAACAATGGACCGTAATGTTCTTAAACTAACGTTGGACCACCATGTCTTTAAACTGGTAATCGACCGCAATGTCCCTAAACTAAACAATAGAGTCCACATAAAACAAACACCCACGACACGAAGTGACCATCTGGAGAAGAAGAAAGTTGTTACCGCGATGCGGTAGCGTAATTAACTGCAGGGGCTTGCGCCTGCAGGGAAGAGCGTCCCCACAATAAAAAACCCCTCATCGTGAGGGGGAATCTGACGAAGTCTGCTATATCGGCCGCATCCGTTTAAACCTTCGATACCTGGTTCCATAAATCAACTTGGCATCTTCGGAGAGGTGGACAGATAGCACCAATTAGCATTTGCCCCGAATTTCTGGCAAAACGGACCTACGCGGTCGCGTCTCTGTGTTCGGAGGGGAACAGATTCTGGCACGCCCGGTGTGGCCTTTTTCTCTTTCCACTCCACACTTCGTGTGTCGTGTTCGCGAACCAATCGCAGTTTGCTAATGGTTGCCCTTGGGTTTCGAGGTACTAAGATTTGGCGTTTTGCTTGCTTCAGAAAGCAAAGAATCAATGGCGTCCACTTGTGCAAGATGTTCCAACTGCAACTGCAACCTACGCTCCGCCTCACCTGGAGGTGTAGCTTACGGGCTTCAAGCGGCTTCGCTGTTCA
Organism: Agapanthus africanus; assembly: GCA_030015575.1. Lineage (NCBI taxonomy): Eukaryota > Viridiplantae > Streptophyta > Magnoliopsida > Asparagales > Amaryllidaceae > Agapanthus > Agapanthus africanus. The sequence continues at coordinate 27,534,127 of JASDDO010000019.1, forward strand.
CAATGCCGGTGGACCAGGTCACCCAGGCTACTACTGGATTGTTTTTCGGGACTATGCTTCCCCCAATGAGCTTCAGCACCCCTGTACCAACACCGGAAGCTCCCAAGAAGTCGGTCTTCGATCGGCTTGCTACTGCCACGGCCCCTCTCAACGGGTTTTCTAGCTCCAACTCCTCGGTCTTCGCCAGACTGAGCCTAAACTCCAATGGGCCTGCCAAGAAGCCCATGACACCTGAAGTGGCCATCCCAAAGAAGATAGCCATCTCTGCTCCTGAAGTCGTCAAGGTGGCTTCTCCTGCCAGAGGGTCAGTCTTTACAAGACTGACTGCTCCCACTCCCGCTCCCGCTTAGAAGTCTGTTTTTGACTGGTTGGACACGGCTTCTCAACGGACATCAGTCTTCAAGAGGCTGGCACTAGCGGCGCCTCATCTGGACAGGGGGCAAGACAAATCCATCCCCATCGCCGAACCAACACCGTCCTCTCGACGTCGCCACAGGCGCCGAATAAGGAAGGCCGGGGGCAACTCCCCCTCTGGGCTAACTCCACCGGCTCCAACGGTGGAAGTTAATGCTGCTGTTCCAAACGGAACAGCTTTGAGCTGCTGAATAAGGTGCGCAGGAATTCGCCTACAGCTGTACAAAAAGATCTCCGCCGCCGGCGGAGACCGTCATAGAAATGAAGCCGGAACAATCCCCTCAACGACTGTCTTCTAAAGTTTATAAAATTTGGCGACAAGTCCGAGAGTCGGTGGTTGATCAAGACTACCTCCACCAACAGAAGAAGCCGAAGGTTCAGCCGGAAGGGAACCATCCTAGTAAGCCGCAAAAGACAACAACCACTTGGGTGCCCGCTACAACGGCCCCCTCCACGTCGACTACTCAAAAGAAAAGGAGGCCGGAGAAAGCCTCTGTAAAAGTGACAGACCACAAAAACACCGGGCCTAAACGCCCTAAGTCTGGGGGCATGGTGGTCCATTCTGTTTACATGGCATCCGGGAAAGAGGATAGCCGCGCTTCTACGGGCCACCGACCACTCACCCGATCCATCACAAGAGCTCATGAACAGCAGCAGCAGAAGCTTTAGGAGATGCTGACTGCAATGGCCACACTTACCGGGCCAAAAGAAAGCCCGGAGACGTCATTGGAGCAACATCACGAACACGAGACTGATGCTGAATTCCTTCGCAGAGTCCTCAAAAAGAAGGACAAAGAAGCCGCGGAGCAAGCGGCTAACATAAAGCGAATGGCCCTTTTCTTCCAAGACATGGTGGGCATGATGACCCAGCTGGATCTCCCAGCCGAAGATCCTCTAATAATAATTGAAGATGACAGAGGAGAAATATCGAATCCTCTGCCGGCTCTGTCAACAGCCAAGGAGGAGACAATCTCTAAAGCCGCCCTGGATGACTTTATCGCTCAGCAGATATGAGTTCACCAGGCGAATGAGGCAGCCGGCCAAGTTGTTAGAACAGGGCGACCGTATCCAGGCTGGTATGATCAGATAAAGTACCCGTCGGGCTACACGATCCCGAAATTCCATGTGTACAAGGGGACAGGCAATCCCCATCAACATGTTGCTCAGTTCAGGGCCCTCTGTGGCAACACCGGTGGCGATGATAAACTTTTGCTCCACCAGTTCGTTGGCAGCTTATCGGAGACGGCGTTTGAGTAGTACTCCGAACTTCCAAACGACTCCGTCAAAACTTTCGCGGAAATGGAGTTGTTATTCACCCAGCGATTCGCGAGTGCTAGTGAACGCACCCCAATAACGGCATTGATCAATGCCAGGGTGAAGCCGGGCGAGACATGGGTTCAGTACACAATCCGATGGCGGAACCTGTAATCGAAGTGCGAATAGCGCATCGAAGAAGCACCAGCGGTGGGCATGTTCGTGGCCACCCTAGACCCTCATGCAACTGTTTCCTGATTTAAAATCAGGAAAGTTTACAGAGGAGGCATCACGTGCTAGCACGTGACCAGCAGTCACGTGTTGGCACGTGACGTTTAAAACAGCAGCAAAGGCACATCGGTTCCCTGACTAAATCAAAGAAAAGGCTCCAGAAAGGGTCACGTGCTCACACGTCACCAGGGGTCACGTGTTGGCACGTGACGGTTGACAGCGGCTAGAAGACAGAGCGCAGAAAGGAGAAGAAAGCTCGTTCCAGGGGGTCACGTGCCTACACGTGACCATGGGTCACGTGCCTACACGTGACCAAGGGTCACATGGCCGCACGTGACCGGCTTTCAAAGCCTATCTATTTAACAGAATTAAATTCTGAACAGCATTCAAATCTTTCCAAAGGAGAATGATTATTTGGAACCGATTGGATTAAAGATTTAAAGGTGATTAAATATCACCTATCTATGGAAAAATCTTGAACTTGGAAAGATTTCCTCTTAAAATCTAACCGAAATAACAAAGGAATATCTTTGGATTTAAAATCCAATGGTGAATAAAATTCACCTAATAATCCAAAGGTCCAAATGAATGATGAATGCAAATCAAATCTCTAACGAATACAAATCAAATCCCTCAATGAATGATTCACAAAAACTAATTGATTCTGATTCTTCTCCTATAAATAGGAGCCAAGAGATACAGAGAGGGATATAGAGCTTTGGAATATTGAAAATTCAGAAGGAAGAATTTGATTCTCTGCAAAAGAAAATCCCTAGGTAAGAAAACAGAGGCTTCAAAAGAGAATTTAATTCTCAAAAAAGTTTAACTCTCATATTAAAAAGAAGAACTTAGTTCTCTCTTTAATGGAGGATCTGCAAAGTGTACATCTCCCCATGAATTGAGAATTTAATTCTCATTAGGTTGAGATCCTGCCATGCAGATCCAAAGCATAGGGAGGGAATGGAAGTTTGAGAATTTAATTCTCATAGAGCTATAGGAATTTAATTCCTTTAAAATAAAATTAGGGTTTAACCCTATCTTGTAGGAATTTAATTCCTTCAAAATGAGCAGAACCAGGGTTTAATCCTAGTTAAGAACTTAATTCTGTCAAAATAACAATTCCCTTAAGAAAGAAGAAATTAGGGTTTAACCCTCTGATAGAATTCAGTTCTTCACATACATCAGGAATTTAATTCCTACAGAAGAAAAGCCGGGGTTTAACTCCATCTAAGAATATAATTCTTCAAAAAGAAAATAGGAATTTAATTCCTCTAAAGTTTACTGCTAGGGTCTAATCCTGTGAAGAATTTAATTCTTAAAAGATGAACAGATCTTTAAAATATGCACAGAACCAGAGTCACGTGCTACCACGTGACCCCTGCAAAGATCTACAGAAAAGAACTTTGAGGCAACGCCTCACATGCTTCACGTGACCCCCAAAGCGCGCAAAGAAAAAGCAAAAGAAAAGAGACTCTGGGGCGCCCTCACGTGTCAACACGTGACCCCTAATGAGCATTCTAACAGATCAAAGCGTGAGCCCCCATCACGTGCTGACACGTGATGGCTGTCAGAATAAAAAGTGTTACGCACTTATCTGTATAAATGAGGGGGATCTGCCCCCACCCTTTGGATGTCATCACGTGCCCCCACGTGATCCCTTCTCTTACAATATTTAGCCTCAAACTGATGATCTGTTCCCAGTGTTTAACACTGACTTCCATAGTGTTTTAACACTAGTTTGAAAACTCCATTTCCAATGTTTAACACTGATTTTCTTAGTGTTCAAACACTAATTTGGAAAATTCCGCTCCCAGTATTTAACACTGATTTCCTTAGTGTTTAACACTGATTTGAGATCTTTGTTCCCAGTGTTTAACACCGATTTGTCTTAGTGTTTAACACTGATTTGAGATCTTTGTTCCCAGTGTTTAACACTGATTTGTCTTAGTGTTTAACACTAATTTGAAAACTCTGTTTCCAGTGTTCAACACTGATTATCTTTTAGTGTTTAACACTAACTTGTTAATCTTATTCCCAGTGTTCAACACTGATTGATCTTTAGTATTTAACACTAACTTTAACCTCATTGGTTAAGTGTTTAGAGGCAAAGCCTCCCCTCTGATGGACCAACAGAGGGTCAATATTCTAAACATTATTGGACTTAGCCCAAGCTGGCCATAAGTCCTTAATTCAAATTCAACTGAGCCAATGGGCTCATAATGTAATTAATTGGTCTTGGTTCCAAATTGGGCCAAACATTATTTAATCTACCTCGGTTTAAGGGTACATCTCTTCACTCCTTTGATACTTGGCGTTGTAATTCCTCAACATCTTCAAAGAGGTGACGGGTCCCGATGACCACATATTGATACGGACTGTGGGGTCCTTAAACTCATAGACTATGAGGTCCTTAACCTTGACCGGAATGTCTTAAAACTAACATCAGACTGTGGGGTCCTTAAACCCATGGACTATGACGTCCTTAACCTTGACCGGAATGTCTTAAAACTAACGACGGACTATGACGTCCTTAACCTTGACCGTGATGTCTTAAAACTAACATTGGACTGTGGAGTCCTTAAACCCACAGACTATGATGTCCTTAACCTTGACCGCAACGTCTTAAAACTAACATTGAACCGCAATATCCTTAAACTACCTATTGACCGCAATGTCACTAAACTAAACAACAGGGCTCCCTTAATTGCTCTATTGTTGGATCTAAACGGTCCCGTTAAGTTGATCTTAGTCTGAAAACTAGACTAACGTATCTTTAACAAACGTTTAAGTTGATCTTAGTCCTCAATGAAGCTAATGCATCCTTAAACCCAAAACCCCCAAACCCAAATCTAAGATAATACGGATTTGGACTAGTCACGCCCTACGGGCGACGACATAACTCAGTCTCCGTATACAATCCACGGGCAACTAAACACAAAATAAACACACACGACACGAAGTGACCATCTGGAGAAGGAGAAAGTGGTTACCGCGATGCGGTAGCGTAATTAACTGCAGGGGCTTGCGCCTGCAGGGAAGAGCGTCCCCACAATCAAAATCCCCTCAAGCGAGGGGGAATCTGACGAAGTCTGCTACATCGGACGCATCCATTTAAACCTTCGATACACGGTGCCATAAATCAACTTGGCATCTTCGGAGAGGTGGATGGATAGCACCAATTAGCATCTGCCCCGAATCTCAGGCAAGACGTCATGTCCTGGCCGCCATTCGGAGGGGAACCAGATTCTGGCACGCCCGGTGGGACCTTTTCCTCTTTCCACTCCACACTTCGTGCGTCGTGATTCACGAACCAATCGCGGTTCATTAAGGGTTGCCCTTGGGTTGCGAGGTACTAAGATTTGGCGTTTTACTTGGTGCAGAAAAAAAAGGATCAATGGCGTTCAACTGCTTGAACTACAAATGCAACCGACGCTCCGCCTCACCTGGAAGTGCAGCATATGGACCGCAGGCTGCTTCCCTATTCACTATGCCTGTGGAGCAAGTGACCCAAGCTACTACCGGTCTATTCTTTAGGACCATGCTCCCGCCGGTGAACATTGATATCCCAATGCCCGTACCAGAAGCTTTGAAGAAGTCGGTCTTCGATCGACTTGCTACTCCCACGGCCCCTCTCAATGGGTCGTCCAATTCTTCAGTCTTCACCAGACTGAGCCTGAACTCCAAAGGGCCCGCCAAAAAGCCCATGATACCTGAGAAGGCCATCCCAAAGAAGACAGCTGCTCCTGAAGTCGTCAAGACGGCTTCTCCTCCCAGAGGGTCGGTCTTCGCGAGACTGACTATCTCCATTACCGCTCCCGCTCAGAAAACTGTAGCTTCTCAACGAACGTCAGTCTTCAAGAGGCTGACACCGGCAGCAGCCCTTCCCCAGAACAGGGGGCAAGACCCAGCCATCGCTGAGCCAGTCCCAACAACCCGTCACGCCCGACGTCGCCACTGGCGTCGGATAAGAAAAGCTAGGGGCAACTCCCCCACTGGGCTAACTCCACCAGCTCCAACGGTGGAAGTTAATGCTGCTATCCCAACTGGGAACCGTTTTGAGCCGCTGAACAGGGTACGCAGAAACTCGCCAATTGCGGTGCTCATAAGATCTCCTCCACTGGTAGAGACTGCCGTGGAAGCAGAAAAGCCGGAGCAGTCCCTTCAATCGCTGTCCTCCAGGATCTACAAGACATGGCGACAAGTTCGAGAATCTGCGATTGATCCTAATTACTCTTGCCAACATAAGAAGTAGAAAGGTCGGCCAGAAGAAAATTCTCCGATCAAGCAACGAAAGGTGACGACCAATTGGGTGCTCAAAGCAACGGCCCCCTCAACTTCAACGGCCTACAAGAGAAGAAGACCGGAGGAAGTCCCCGCTCCCGCAGAAAATATCAAGGACAATAAGCTAAAACGCCCTAAGTCTGGGGGCATGATGGTGCATACAGTATACATGGCGCTGGGAAAAGAAGACAGTCGTGCATCCACGGGTCATAGACCGCTTACACGGTCAGTGACCAAAGCTCAGGAGCAACAACAGAAGCTCCAAGAAATGATGAACGCGATGGCCGCGCTTACTGGACCGAAAGAAAGCCCCGAGGCGTCCTCGGATCAGCAACAAGAATAGGAAACCGACGCCGAGTTCCTCCGGAGGATACTGGAAAAGAAAGATAAAGAGGCTGCGGAACATGCGGCCACCATAAAGCAAATAGCCCACTTATTCCAGGACATGGTGGGAATGATGATCCAACAAGACCCACCTGCTGAGGATCCTCCAATCGTTCTTGAAGACGACAGGGGAGAAACGTCAAATCCCCCACCCGCTCTGTCAACGGCTAAGGAGAAGACAATCTCTAAGGCTGACCTAGACGAATACATAGCCCAACAGATACGCGTTCACCAGACGACTGAGGCAGCTGGTCAAGTTTTCATGACGGGAAGACCATATCTGAGCTGGTTTGACCAGATCAAATACCCGCCGGGCTACACAATCCCGAAATTCCATGTCTACAAGGGGACAGGCAATCCCCATCAGCATGTGGCCCAGTTCAGGACGCTTTGTGGCAACACTGGTGGCGACAATAAGCTCTTGCTTCGCCAATTCGTGTGGCCCAGTTCAGGGTGCTTTGTGGCAACACTGGTGGCGACAATAAGCTCTTGCTTCGCCAATTCGTCGGCAGCTTGTCAGAAACATCGTTCGAGTGGTATTCTGAGCTCCAGAATGATTCCATTAAAACGTTCGCTGAAATGGAGTTGCTATTCACTCAGCGATTTGCAAGCGCCAGCGAACGTACCCCGATAACAGCGTTAATTAATGCCAGGGTGAAACCAGGTGAGACGTGGGTCCAGTACGCTATACGCTGGCGAAACTTGTGGTCGAAATGCGAACAACGCATTGAGGAAGCGCCTGCGGTGGGCATGTTCGTGGGTACACTAGGTACACTAGATCCTCATGCAACCATCTCACAGTTCATGATGTTCTTTAAACCAACCACGTTCCAGGCTCTGATCGACAAGTTGGCCCAGATGGACCAGATGGGTCACAGACCGTCTCCCCCGAAGCCAGAACCTCGGAATGACAAGGGTAAAGGGAATGCAACCTTCGTTGCGAACGCTCAGCAGCAACCCAGTGCCCCAAAGCTGGCGGATCAACTGGAAGAAAGACGGCGGTATTATAACGAGAAGATGAAGCGCCCCTACTCGTTCCCACGGGACAAGACGAAACGGTTATTCGAGCAGGCAGTATGCAATAGGCTTATCAACTTGTCAAACCCAAGGCGACCGCCGCAACCCAGTGAGGTGAATAACCCTAACTACTGCCCTTACCATCAAACGGTAAGCCATCCAATTGAGGATTGCTTCGTCTTCAAAGGATGGATTGAAGATCAATACCTACAGGGTAAGTTTATGCTATTTGAGAAGTGGAAGGTAAACCCGCCACAACCTCACACTGCTAAGAAGACAGACGCACCAGGGGCAACCTGTTCCTTTATTGAAGAAGCTCCATGGGAGGTCGTGCTGTCAACTAAAACCAAAAGAATGTTGAGGGACCTTCATGCGTGCCCGGCGGTCGAATGGAAGAACCCGCTTGAACCTCAAATCATCGAAGGGATGTTGAAGCCATGCCCAACTACAAAGATTCATGGTGATGGCCCAAGTACTCACATCCAACCGTCAAAATCTTCGAAGAAAAAGAAGAAGAAATTCAAAAAGCCCGTGAAGCCTGGAGACAAGCGCATGGATTTGCAGAAATAGATTGACGCGCTGGAGGAGTACAATCAAAAGGCGCGGACTCCCGTCACACTGCAAGAGTTCCTCAACCACGTCTTTCAGGAGGAAGATGATGGAGAGAGCTCGTCGGATGAATCCGAGGGATATGTGGCGAGTTGTCATGTGATTTCCCACTCGGAAGATGAGAAAACTCCTGGCACTGAGAAACTGGGGGCACAGCCTGAGCCAGAACTTGTACGGCCAACAGATGAAATGATCGACGCATTTCTACATGAGATTCGTTTGAAGAGTAAAGCCGATCAGGAGCGTGAGATGGCTGCATCGGAAGGAGCCAAGCGCAGGCGACTAAACGAAAGAGTCGAAGCACTCCCGCCAGATCAAAAGATATCCGATGCAAATAAAAACGTGTTCAAGACGAGGAAAATGTTTGCCAAAGCCATGTCAATGGGGATGAAGCTACCACCCTCGGAAGAGAACGCGTTCGATGGGGTGGAGAGGCACCCTAATTATTGCTCATATCATCGGAAAATTTCACACCCTACGGAGGAGTGCGACGCTTTTAGGATATGGTGGTAGGGATATGTTGCTCACCGGCAACATTTTAAGTGCATGAAACGCAGAACTCGTCGGGAGCAGAAAAGTACAACCGACATGCACAAAAGAACTACCGGCAGCTGTTACATGGTCGACGCCGGAGGGTCACAAGTTCTCACCTTTGGGAGCGACTCTGATGAGGAAATGGCTTTGGGCCCTCTCTTTAAAGAGTTTGTCTTAGGGAAAGAGGAAGAACCGGAGGCCTGCGAGAACATTCAGCTGCGCAATCGCACGCTCCCGGAAAAGAATCTCGGGCCCGCAAATAGAAAAGATAAGGGAAAGGAAAAGGTCACTGGGGATATCGCCTTAGATGACCAAGTCATGAAAGAGCTGACTGCCAAGGACCCTCCCAGGAAGGGTAAGGTGGACTACAACATCCTAGCATACCTAAGGAAGCTACCTTCTCAGCTCAGCATTCTCGACGCCCTCCTATTATCAAAGGAAGCGAGAGATTCATTAATCAAGGCATTACAAGAGCCCGAACAATTCCAAGCCTTCCTCGCCATAGAAAGGATGAAGGATGAACTGGAAGAAGTGCGCACGGCCGACATCACTTTCGGTGACGAAGACCTTCTCCTCGGGACGTGCGACCACAACCGTCCCCTATACGTCTCCGGATATCGCCACGATATCAAGATAGGCAAAATCCTGGTTGATAATGGATCCTCCGTCAACCTCCTTAATGTTCGGGTGTTGAAGGAGATCTGCATGAGCGTGCAGCACCTCGCTCGTGACAAAATTACCATCTCCGGTTTTGACTCCCAGTCATCACGGACTCTCGGATCCGTGATATTAACATTACGCTTCGGACTACTCATCACGGACATCAAGTTTCACGTCATTGACGCCAAGACCTGCTACAACGCCATGCTCGATCGTCCTTGGCTACACGAGTACAACATCATCCCTTCTACACAGCATCAGTGTATGAAGTACTTTAAGGATGGTTTCGAGTATACCGTAACAGGTGAGCTGAACCCATTCTCCGTGAACGAGGTCCGCAAGTATGAAAATGCAAAGTACTTTTTGCCAGACTTCGAGGATACAGAAAAGTGTCGCAAGCCGGAGGACAAAGCCGTTGCCACCATCCCTGTTTTCGGGAGCGATACCGAAGAAGAAGAAGAGATAGTTTACGCTGGGCCGTCTCGATGCAACAACCCAGGAACGTCCGCCCCTATGTTGATCCTCGGAAGTGACTCGGAAGATGAGGTTAATGCCGTGTTCTCCAGTCGGCCGTCAATACAAGCATCCCCTAGCAATGATCAGAGTTTGCAAATCACCATGGTGCCGCGAAAGCACTACAAGGATCTCGACGCACTTCAAACTCACAATGTGCAGGACCTGCAGACGTTTTACGTCCCTCCCAGGCGAAAGGGTGAAAAGGTGATTCTATTCTACCAATCCACAGAAACGAGAGTGGAGAAAGAGATATGGCATGGCGCGGATGCTACACTCGACAGGCTCCAACCCATCCATTTGCCCGGATATTACACAAATGGACTAAGGAGGCTATTGAAGCGCCAAGGAGTACCCTTAAAACAGACTGTTCGACAAGCTCAGTTCTACAACAAGATTTGGAATGTCCCTGGGACTCAGTGCAAATTGGCCAACGGAAGAATGGAAACGCTTGGGCTTGGATATGTGAGATCCGGGAAACGGGAGCGAGTCCACGGCAGCTACGCCATATATAACTTCGATGAGGAGGAGGACACCTTGTCGGGGAATGCTAACCCCTCGTCAAAACTGGATCCCGCGAGCGAAGTGCCGAGTCCGTCATTTGAAGAACAAGTGGACAAGCTTATCAGGAAAGCAGGTCAAAAGGCTCGGGAAGACCACAACCGCGAGATGGCCATCTACGAGAAGGCCAGGACGCAACGTCTGTTTCAACAGGCTGCAAAAGACAAAGATGCTCCTCTCTGTCAACCCGTTGTACAAAAAGCCCGACGCAGAGGCAGAAGTAAGTCAAGAAGCGGAAAGAGGAGCCGACAACAACGACGCAGGATTAGAGAGTCATGTGATCGGGCATTGCGCGGTCCGGATTCGTCCCTCATGAAGAAGATGGGTCGAGCGTATTCCTTCCCTCGAGACAAGACGGAGAAGTTACTCGAGCTCGCTATAAAACATCAAATGATCGCACTTTCGGAATCTAATCACCCTGAGCAAGCTAACAAAGTTTCTCATCCGGGCTATTTCTCTTATCACCGAGCCATAGGACACCCTATCGAAGACTGCTTTACCTTTAAGAACTGGGTCGAAGACCAGTACCAGCAAGGCAGATTTGCTTTATCCAGCAGCTGGAGAGTAACGCCGCCACAAAAGCACAAACTCAAAGCCGCAAGAGCAGAACCAAATCCACGTCGATCTTGGAAGCGGATTCTCACCTGTCACATGATTACAATATTGAAAGAAGAGCCCGAGGACATAGACGAGCTCCCTTGGTGCTTCGAAAACAATGACAATGAGGTAATCTCAGAATTTCCACCAGCTCCGAAAGAGCTGGAAGATGGCATACATACTACTGCAGATAACCTCAAGAAGATTGAGTTGGGATCGGCAGACGATCCGCGACCGACATTCGTCAGCGAGCTGCTATCTGAAGAAAGGGTGGCTGCGTTAAAGGACGTGCGTCTACAGCATAAAGATTGCTTCGCGTGGAACTATTCCAAGATGCCGGGATTAGATCCAGAGATTGTTGTCCATAAATTAGCAATATCCCCGGATATCAAGCCAGTCAAGCAAGCGCCGAGAAGGATGCGGCTCGAGCTTGAGATGAGCATTAAGGCCGAAGTCTAGAAGCTGATCGATTCGGGGTTTATCTAGGAAGTAAAGTATCCTGACTGGGTCGCCAACATCGTCCCGGTAATGAAAAAGAATGGGACGGTACGCATATGTGTGGACTTCCGAGATCTCAATAAAGCTTGCCCGAAGGACGATTTCCCAGTACCGGTCACCGAGCTGATGATAGACAATACGTCCACTCATGAGGTTTTCTCCTTTATGGACGGTTCATCAGGGTACAATCAGATAAAGATGCACCCCGACGACCAGAAGCACACCGCTTTCCGGGATCCTTTGGGTATATTCTGCTACAAAGTTATGCCTTTCGGTTTAAAGAACGCCGGTGCTACCTATCAAAGGGCCATGACAAAGATCTTTGATGATCTCATACATGAAATCGTCGAGTGCTATATCGACGACCTCATAGTGAAGAGCATTTAGAGCATCTAAAGACCGTATTTCAACGCCTTCGGCAATATAATTTGAAGATGAACCCCCTCAAATGCGTGTTCGGAGTCTCCTCGGGTAAATTCCTGGGATTCATCATCCGACACTGAGGTATCGAGATAGATCCATCCAAGATCAAGGCGATCATGGAAATGCCACCGCCAAGAACTCTTAAACAGCTGCGATCTCTCCAAGGAAAGCTCGCGTATATCCGGCGGTTTATCACCAACCTATCAGGCAAGTGCCGTCCTTACAGCCACCTGATGAAGAAGGGAACTTCGTTCGTCTGGGACCACAAATACCAAGGCGCACTGGACGAGATCAAGCAATACCTGCAGAACCCGCCGGTGTTAGTTTCTCCGGTCAAGGGAAAGCCTCTTATTCTTTATACAACAGCCCTCGAAGGTTCCTTAGGCGCATTATGGGCACAAGAGAATGATCAAGGGAAGGAGAGAGCTCTTTATTACTTAAGTCGAGTTCTGCTGGGGGCAGAAAGCAATTACTCCCCTATCGAAAAACACTGCCTGGCGTTAATCTTCGCGATAACAAAACTCCTGTAAGTGCACGGCGGCGCCCCGGTCGTCAATCCGACGGCCAAATGCGGAAGCGGTGATAAACTTTAATTTTGCGAACTTAGCAAACCGGCACCACCGCGCACTAAACCCCGGATCGGGCCATTAAACTAGATCTAGCAAAGTAACAAGATAGGGAAGAGATATACCGAGTGATCCGAGTCCTCCGGTCTTCTCGTCGTCGTCCCGATCTCCCGCGGAAACTCCGGTCGTCGCCTCCTCGCCGGAAGGGCACCACATCGTCTGCATCTTTTACGGGCTCTCACCTCAATACCGAGGCAACTCGGGCACGAAGCTGGCAAGTCGACGTGCCCAAGAATTGCTATAGAATGTGGTGTAGATCATGCTAGTCTCATTTGGGGTTTGTAGTTGCCTTGATGGAGAAATGGAATTTTCAAGTGGAACTAGAATGTGTGTAGCAAGGAAAAATGAGATGAACCAAATTATCCTCATCAAAATGAAACCCTCTCATTTTTCTCCCCCTCATCAAAAATGTGGCCGGCAATTTCTATATGGTGGAAAATGGTGGAGGGCAAAACAAATACAAGAGGGAGGTGATGGTAGTAAAAGGTGAAGGGGTGACCACAACCAAAACATTATCATTACAAACTTACATCAAACCCATATCCTTTCTAATCTCATTTAATGCACCATCATGGATGAAAGATGCTAAACATATCATAATGAAAACATTTGCAAGAAACCCCCTCCACAAATGTTATTTGCACAATTGCAAATAACCCCCTCCATCGGAAAAGTCCGGCCGGGAAAGAACAAAGGAAAACCGGCCGGAATGGAATGCAAACTGGCAACTCCAGAAAACTGGTCCCGTAATAAATTACAGGAAAACCCCGATACTGTGCATACACACCCGCATCTGTATTCCATCCGGATACAAATGCAAAGAGACAAAATCTACACTGTACTATACTAGGATCCGGCTTAAACCAAAGCCGGCTAGTAATATCCGTCCGATCCTGATCCGTGCAATACCGCACGTATCTGATCGAACCCTGCCATATATCTATACGGCCTCTAGTACAAACCGTCCGATCCTGATCCGTGCAATACCGCATGTATCTGATCGGACCCTGCCATATCTCCATACGGCCTCTACAGCGTTTCGCCCGAAAGCTGAGTAACTGAATGTGTGGTGGACTCTAAAGACTCGTCAATACTATGGCTGTGGATTTAACCACTAGCACGTCAGAGGTATAAGCCAATACGTAACGGGCCACCATCTATTGACCAAAAGGGACGTCGATGAGCGAACTCATCCTGACACCCTACTGAGCCTGTCAGTGACAATATCCGTACAGTCCGGTCCGTTCGTCTATGAGCATCGCATGTCGGGCCTAGGGGGTTGGTAAAAGTCAGACCCCCAAAAGCGGTACAAGTCGTGTCGGAGTGTAGCCTAGAACACCCTGAGATACTACTGGAATACCTACCAGTAAATCTCCTGCCTTGGCCAAGGACTAAGTGTAATGGCTTTCCTAGACACAGCGCGACCTCACCCCCAATACCGGGAGAGACGAACCCCTGAAGATCCGCTCACTGCCTCCATGTGGCTCGGGACTGTACCCAACTAAAACCTGTTTGCACGACTCCTTTGAGCCGTGGTAGGGTAGTAATCAAAGCACAGTGGGAACTCACACGAGACAAATGACGATCCCCAGGTCGATGAACTAACCTGTACACATGTCACCTGGAAACTGCTATCTGACGTCAGGTATAAGACCAACTAGCATGTTCCCGGCGAGTCCTGTCCGGTGTACTCATAACCCAATGAGCACCTGTATACATCTTAGGTGAACCAACAGACACCAGTGGCTTGTGAGACCGGCCACCGCCCCTCGTCGGGGTCTCGACTGTATACACTAGTCTACTCTGGAGAATCGATGCCCTGTCTCGAAACTCCCACGACTAGGGACCATTTAAGGATGTGCTTGTAGACCCCAGCTCTCACGTATATGATCGCCCTCATACTGCTGGTCGTCAAGCAAGAATCCTAGGGGCTCTATCAACGTGTAATAGCGACCTGTCAGGTCACCTAAAGCAGTACACGATGGTAAAGGTAAACCAGATAGCATACTATTATCTCGAGTAAGACTGTCTTACCGGGATAGGTCCTCCCTCAATCATCGCAATCACGTGCCTGTGATCCAATAATTGACTCTGAGGGCATTATCTCCAACAATCTCCCACTAGCACTCAAGGCTAATTATTGCGATGTCGCATACTCACAGCCCGTGTGATACCGAACACCCAACTCCTCTACTAGTCAGTCTCATAAAGCCTGTTTGCGAAACTCTTGCGTTCGAGGAATAGCCTCAGTGAGTGGATCCGCCTAGATGTTTCTTTCTATGTCTCTCTGTATCTCAAGTTCGCGGAGAAAGCCATCTCCCGAAATGAGCAATACCTGTCTTAGAATGTCTGGATGTCTAATGGGACCTAGCTCATAAATGAACTCCAAATCCAAACTTCTTTAGACTGTATCGTCAACTGAACTTAATCAGTATCCTGCGCCATGCCACCCTCAGTATTGCCTTGGACCACCTGTCCAAAATACTGCCCCTCGTCAGAAGGAAAACTACAACTCTGACGATCACCCTGTCGTCCATGTCACCTTGGAAGCCTGGAGTGATAACCGTCTCCTAAAGGAGGCAGCCGTTATCATATCCCTAGAACATTCACTTATGTTCTAAAACTGCTTCCGACTGTTTCCCCAGGATTGGATCAATATCAACTTATTGCACCTACTGCAAGAACAACATCTGGTGTGGTACTTGACATCTCATGATTGACTCAATTGCCTGAGCAAGTGATCTGCCAATCATGCGCATCCCTCTCTACTTTAGTCTATAAGACACCTTTAGAGAGGGTGACTCCATCACCTGCAGGTATACTACCGTGCCAAGAGTCGACCATTCTAAATACTCTTAGAATGCTGTCAAGGTACCCTGATTGGGAAACCACCCAAATCTAGATCTAAAACCATAGATCTAGTAACCAGTATGTCTGATATAATGTCCAAGTCCCATGTGGAGAAAACACTGTGTGACGACCAAAGTATAACCGATCGTAGTATAGGAATATCACTTCCTATTACCTTCTCAACAGATCCATCCCCTATTCTTATGACGTCAAACCCATGACTGTCACATCAGAAATAGATGATCTATCTCCGCTATATCTGCTTTAGTCTATAAATAGACATAAGCCTGATATCCACCAATGCTTCCGCTGCTCCCACTGACTACGACAACCCTCTGGCAGAGTCATATAGACGTGCACTTCTAAAGCTAGTTTAGAATGACGCTATACTCATCCTCCTGCCGGGTCTCGCAGCCTGGAACAACAACAATGGCAAGTGTGGGTAAACAAGAACTTCCCTGTCACCGTCCTTGAGGCTACCGGAGTACCTCTCGGGTGCCTGAAGTTACCCACCTTATCTGCGGAGTGGCCAATGGAATGTCAAATCAGATTGAATCTTTAGGTTCCATATCAAATCTTCAGTAATCGTTTGCGGTTCTGGAATCACTTCCAGTTCTACCATACTCCCACTACTGTTTTTGAAAAAATCCATTTTTATTAAAACTGTGGCGAGTCAAGAACAATATCACTATTGATCTTTCTTATGGTAGAAAGTCAACCCTCGTCATAGCCTGGGTCAACCCACAAACAGCCATTACAGAAACGTGCCTTGAGTTATCCAGAGTCTGGTTTTAATCATAAGCCGGACAACTCCCCGTACCTTAACAATGTTAAGATATGAACTGTACTATATCCAATATAGAACCAGAGGCACTGATTTAATTGAACCAGATTCAAATCATGCAGCTGTCTCCAGTGCATGTCAACTATATGAAGAGAGGCCGGTCAGCGTTACTCAACTTAGGAATGCTTCCAATTATGAGTAACCTGAAAGAGAAGCAATTTCTCTTTATCATTACTATCAACTGAATACCATATACGAGTATCTACATCTTCGATCACCTTGAAGAATCCCGATACTTGCTACACCTGGTTCTCTACTCTATTCAAATACCTATAACTCCTCAAAACTTAGACCCTGTGTTTCTACGAAACACATGTCTAAGAACTAGAGAAGTTAAAAGTAAACAGAATATAGTATGAGGACCAACCCCTCTGTCCTAATGGACACTGGACAACATACAATACTCTGTATAAGTCCGCTGAGTCTAACAACTCTTTCACTGCGTGTCGTAGGTTGAAAACTGTACTTATGGTTAAGAAGAATTACACCGCTGTTTAATGCTCCTTACCTAACCATCCACTGATATAGGTAAATGTCATCGACATAATATCAAAAGGTATATCTCACTCTATGAAAATAGACGTACAGATATATCAATTTGAAATTGGTGCATAAAAGCGGATATTCAAAACCAAATATTTGCCGACCGGCAAACAGCCCAGGTGATTTCCTCAAATATCACCGATTACAACGAATCCCGATATAATGAGGATGATCAGCCAATTCCCAATAACCTACTCCCACTCATCATCTGTAAAACCATACAGATGTGAGAATCATACCTGGTAAATACATACCCTGGAGTAAGTGTCTAATTGGGAAATCAGTTTTCTTTTAACAGTACACAGTGAAACTGAAACATTGAAATGTTTCGATGGGGTATCCTGGTATTCCTAGTAATGCCTCTTCCATTATCCAGATTCACAACTGTAACCGTATATTTCTTTGCCACCTCTCCAAGTCCCTTCATATGTCTTTAGTCATTACCTTCTGCACACCCCTTAGGCCAAATGGTTTTCTTCCTTCCCTACCGTTCGGCACCAGCCTATGGTTTGGAAGAAGACTATCCAATAAGCATAATGGGTGTACTGTCCTAATCCTAGGAACACTCGCAATGCGAGAGAAGGTGAAGATAGAAGACAACTGAATAAACCTTATTCCTATTTCTCCTGGACCAGAATCCATCCCCGAACTGGAACAAGTTCCTTTCGAGTTCGTATATAACCATACGATGGATTATCCAATAAACTGTGGATCTTCGTAGTGATACGGAGTGTCCTGGAGAAATACAAAGGTGATTTAGGATTGGCGAAGAAATACTTGGTTTGGTCGTGAATATCAGTCGCAATTTACTTTGCCCTCTTACTAATCCCTTGCTTTGTCTTAATCTTAATACCTTCTGCATACCGTTTAGGCTAATTGGTTTTCTTCATTCCCTACCGGTCGGCACCAGCCTAAGGTTTGGAAGAAGACTATCCAATTTGCATAATAGGTGTACTATCTCCTAAACCAAGGAGTACTCACAACTTGAGAGAAGGTAAAAGGGAAAAGACAACTGAATAATCCTATCCGTTTTCTCCAGAACCGGAAACCATCCTCGAATTCCTTCGAGTTCGTATCTAACCATACGATGGTTTTGTCCAATGGAAGTGGACGTTTGTAGTAATACGGGGTGTCCTGGAGAAAAGGGTAAAAGTAGGAGTGGCAATGAGGTCTGCAACTCTAACAATCAAAAGCCAGTGTAAAGAAGGTTCGGTTAACTTGGTCTTTGAGTCATAGTCTTAGGGTCGGGTCAATGGTCGCTGCCAAAGAGAGAGAGAAAAGAAACACTCAGCGTGCACTCTAACCTAGATCAGAATGGTTACCAATTTATCTAATCAGGAAACCTCCCACTGTACCTCAAATTCTCCTCCAAACCTAAAAGAAGAATTAGTCGGGGTCACCCGAGGAGTAAACCAACTCATCAGTGGGAATCGGGATCCAACTATCATCGCATGATAACGTGACGGAATCCGCTCACGGTATCACACTCCAGAAGGTATGCGCATATCTGGCAAGTTTCAGTTCTTTTGAAACTCCCGATATGATTTTTACCCCATGCTCTTATGACCTTGACTTTGGCCAACAAATCATAAGTCACATGTCAAGTTCTACCCGTCATTCTCCAGGTTGTTTTGAATCCACCCGTACCTACCCTTGACTTTGGCCAACAAGGCAGTACGACTGTTCCAAACCAACGCATCTATCTATGCTGCATATGAATAACCAACAGCTACCAAACACTGTGCCTTGACTTTGGCCAACAAACACAGCTTGAATACTATTGACTACCCATATGAAACGACGGAGGGCTACGAATGGTTTCTGGCGAAAACCTTTAACGTAATGAACTTGATATCGTTGAAGAAACGGATAGCTTTTTAGAAAATATAGTGACGAAAACCTTTACTAAAGAGGTCACTCCCGGTGAAGGGATCTCGGCTCTTTCCCCGTAGAATGGGGTGCAGGATATTCCAAATGAATACCACGGTGCAAAGCAAAAGTAATCGGCTATAGTGAAGTTAATGCCCTGACGCAAACTTCTGTCCAAGGGGTCACTCCCGGTGAAGGGATCTCGGCCCTTGCCTCGTCGACTGAGGAGCAGGATATTCCAAATGAATACCACGATGCAAAACAAAAGTGAACGTCCTTGCAATAACAGCCTTTTGAAAAGTGTTCCAACAATATCAGAATAGGTTTGTTTTAACATGCATTGATCCGAATCAACGCAGTCCCATCAATTGATCACACCACAAAGAACGAAAATATACTGACGTACGTATATGCCATCCGCATTCGCCACTGGGTCCCGTCATCACCCGTTAGGTTAGCTAACTAACGGCAGAGCGGGGACTGGACTAGCGCGGATGAAAAACATATACAACATCTACTAATATATATACCAATATATAGTATTTCGCTCAAGGCATGATAAAATGCAACATCACAGAAATGTACAGCATCACAGAACAATACAGATATCTGGGATCCCCGGGTTTCACAGAGCCACTACTGAAACCCGACGTTCCCCTGGTCGTGTGGATAGCCTGTGCAATGAAATCCTAGACCCCTACGGGCGCGGCAAGTCACCCGCCAAAACCTGAAGCGAGGCAGCCCCCTTCAGCACCGTGAATGGACCACCCAGCACTTCACGGAATCCGGTAACTTGGGCACCCCTCCTGGGTCAACCTGTACCCCCTACGAGTGCGGCGAATAGCCCGCCAATTCCAGACTGAAGCCCCCTCCGTGTCAATGCCCTGAGATGCGGGCCCGTTGCCCTCTAGAACCCGGCTATCCGTGCACCCCTCCGCGGGGTAATCCAAGTACAGAAAGTAAAATATACAGGCAACGGGTACATCGACCGCAACCTGGTCGTGCCCCAAAATAATAATACAAACAGGCAGTGACGGCAGTCCACATGTCGGACGCTCGCCCCGCAATATCAAATGTACATAATACAACAACACTGTACTAGCATTGCATCCAGGCTATCCCCACGACCGATCCGCAACATCACAGCAAAACACAGAACATCAACGTGAAAGTCACGTTCGCAAATCCGTCTAACCGGGCTATAGCAGTTAGACCGGATTTACCGATCGAGTGACATTCACGGTCGCAGATATAATGTAAATACTGTGAAAAATGTGTTTAAAATATCCGATCGATCAAAAATTAACAAGTGGGCCCCCAAGCAATACTGTAGCACTCACAGAAATTCTGGGCCCAATATTAATATTCCAAAACCCCTAAAATTAGCCCATAAGCCCACGGGAAAAAAATGATGCAGTGACGACACCAATGTGCGGCGGAACCGCGGCCCAAGGGAGGGTTTGGCCGCGGTTCCGTGCTTCAGTGGTCGACTGACTATGTCGAATTTTTCCAGTAGTCTTAGAATTTCCAGTACATTAGTTTTTTACAACCTGAAAAATTTTTGGAGTTCAAAAAATTTCGACAGAAAACTGATGTGAGGAAAAACGCGAGTTTTTGGAATTTTGGTCGATCGGAAATGCAAACACATCAAACAAAGCTAGACGAAGTTAATGGCAAGGCTCTGATACCACTGTAAGTGCACGGCGGCGCCCCGGTCGTCAATCCGACGGCCAAATGCGGAAGCGGTGATAAACTTTAATTTTGCGAACTTAGCAAACCGGCACCACCGCGCACTAAACCCCGGATTGGGCCATTAAACTAGATCTAGCAAAGTAACAAGATAGGGAAGAGATATACCGAGTGATCCGAGTCCTTCGGTCTTCTCGTCGTCGTCCCGATCTCCCGCGGAAACTCCGGTCGTCGCCTCCTCGCCGGAAGGGCACCACATCGTCTGCATCTTTTACGGGCTCCCACCTCAATACCGAGGCAACTCGGGCACGAAGCTGGCAAGTCGACGTGCCCAAGAATTGCTATAGAATGTGGTGTAGATCATGCTAGTCTCATTTGGGGTTTGTAGTTGCCTTGATGGAGGAATGGAATTTTCAAGTGGAACTAGAATGTGTGTAGCAAGGAAAAATGAGATGAACCAAATTATCCTCATCAAAATGAAACCCTCTCATTTTTCTCCCCCTCATCAAAAATGTGGC
Organism: Agapanthus africanus; assembly: GCA_030015575.1. Taxonomy (NCBI): domain Eukaryota; kingdom Viridiplantae; phylum Streptophyta; class Magnoliopsida; order Asparagales; family Amaryllidaceae; genus Agapanthus; species Agapanthus africanus. The sequence goes on from JASDDO010000019.1 coordinate 27,555,042, forward strand.
CGGCCATTTCTATATGGTGGAAAATGGTGGAGGGCAAAACAAATACAAGAGGGAGGTGATGGTAGTAAAAGGTGAAGGGGTGACCACAACCAAAACATTATCATTACAAACTTACATCAAACCCATATCCTTTCTAATCTCATTTAATGCACCATCATGGATGAAAGATGCTAAACATATCATAATGAAAACATTTGCAAGAAACCCCCTCCACAAATGTTATTTGCACAATTGCAAATAACCCCCTCCATCGGAAAAGTCCGGCCGGGAAAGAACAAAGGAAAACCGGCCGGAACGGAATGCAAACTGGCAACTCCAGAAAACTGGTCCCGTAATAAATTACAGGAAAACCCCGATACTGTGCATACACACCCGCATCTGTATTCCGTCCGGATACAAATGCAAAGAGACAAAATCTACACTGTACTATACTAGGATCCGGCTTAAACCAAAGCCGGCTAGTAATATCCGTCCGATCCTGATCCGTGCAATACCGCACGTATCTGATCGAACCCTGCCATATATCTATACGGCCTCTAGTACAAACCGTCCGATCCTGATCCGTGCAATACCGCACGTATCTGATCGGACCCTGCCATATCTCCATACGGCCTCTACAGCGTTTCGCCCGAAAGCTGAGTAACTGAATGTATGGTGGACTCTAAAGACTCGTCAATACTATGGCTGTGGATTTAACCACTAGCACGTCAGAGGTATAAGCCAATACGTAACGGGCCACCAGCTATTGACCAAAAGGGACGTCGATGAGCGAACTCATCCTGACACCCTACTGAGCCTGTCAGTGACAATATCCGTACAGTCCGGTCCGTTCGTCTATGAGCATCGCATGTCGGGACTAGGGGGTTGGTAAAAGTCAGACCCCCAAAAGCGGTACAAGTCGTGTCGGAGTGTAGCCTAGAACACCCTGAGATACTACTGGAATACCTACCAGTAAATCTCCTGCCTTGGCCAAGGACTTCGTGTAATGGCTCTCCTAGACACAGCGCGACCTCACCCCCAATACCGGGAGAGACGAACCCCTGAAGATCCGCTCACTGCCTCCATGTGGCTCGGGACTGTACCCAACTAAAACCTGTTTGCACGACTCCTTTGAGCCGTGGTAGGGTAGTAATCAAAGCACAGTGGGAACTCACACGAGACAAATGACGATCCCCAGGTCGATGAACTAACCTGTACACATGTCACCTGGGAACTGCAATCTGACGTCAGGTATAAGACCAACTAGCATGTTCCCGGCGAGTCCTGTCCGGTGTACTCATAACCCAATGAGCACCTGTATACATCTTAGGTGAACCAACAGACACCAGTGGCTTGTGAGACCGGCCACCGCCCCTCGTCGGGGTCTCGACTGTATACACTAGTCTACTCTGGAGAATCGATGTCCTGTCTCGAAACTCCCACGACTAGGGACCATTTAAGGATGTGCTTGTAGACCCCAGCTCTCACGTATATGATCGCCCTCATACTGCTGGTCGTCAAGCAAGAATCCTAGGGGCTCTATCAACGTGTAATAGCGACCTGTCAGGTCACCTAAAGCAGTACACGATGGTAAAGGTAAACCAGATAGCATACTATCATCTCGAGTAAGACTGTCTTACCGGGATAGGTCCTCCCTCAATCATCGCAATCACGTGCCTGTGATCCAATAATTGACTCTGAGGGCATTATCTCCAACAACTCCGGCACTATGCATTGGCACATGAAGTCCGTCTTATATCAAAGGTGGACCCCCTAAAATATCTAATGTCAAAGGCCATATTGACAGGGAGACTCGCTAAATGGGCCCTGCTCTTGATGGAGTTTTCAATAACCTATCAACAGCTTAAGGCAGTGAAAGGCCAAGCCATCGCCGACTTCCTTACTGAGCATCCAGTACCTGCTGGTTCTCCTCTAAATTGCGATTTGCCGGACAAACATGCGTTTGACGCGATCGACGGTGGTGATACCCGATGGAAACTTTATTTCGATGGAGCGTCCTCCGTAAAGAAGCGCAAACAAAGTACCCCAATGATCAAATTGGGGGTAGGCCTCATCTTCGTAACTCCACAAGGAGGGATAATGCGCTTCGCTTTCTCCTTAACAGAACTGAGGACGAACAATGAAGCCGAATACGAAGCTTTGATAGCAGGCCTCGAGATCGCCATTGACATGGGAATTGAAAACCTCCTCATATATAGGGATTCTCAACTGGTCGTTAGTCAAGTAAACGGCGACTACCAAACGTGCAAACCAGAGTTGGTGAAGTACGGTGAAAAGGTGCAACAACTGTTGACCCAAATTCCCTCCTATACTTTGGAAAGTATACCACACGCGGAAATAGCAAAGAAGACGCGTTAGCTAAGCTCGCTAAAGAACTGGCCGAAGAGAACCTCGATGATGTCAGAATCATGGTACAAAGCCGTCGAGTGCTTGCCCCAGCAGAAATATCTCCGGAATCATACGAAGAAAAGGGAGCGACTGAGCAGACGACCCTACAAATAAAAGACCGTGAGAAGGCTGAGGACTAGAGAGAAGTCTTCATAGACTACTTTAATTCCCACCGAATGCCCAAAGAAGCGTCCTCAAGACATCAGCTCATGAAACGAGCTCTATCTTTCGCTTTCGTCAACGATACTCTATACAAGAGATCGTTTGATTCTCTGTGGCTGAGATGCTTAGGACCTGACGAAGCAGAAAGAGTCGTTCGGGAAGTTCATGATGGAATCTGTGGTTCTCATCAAGCAGGCCCGAAGATGAAGTTAAAAATTAAACGGATGGGTTACTACTGGCCCACGATGATCCAGGACTGCCTCGAATATGCGAAGCAATGCCACTCATGCCAAATCCATAGGAACTTTATCCACCAGCATCCAAATCCACTCCATCCAACAGTGGCTAGCTGGCCATTCGAAATGTGGGGAACTGACATAGTCGGCCCCATCGAACCAGCATCGTCCAGGGGACATCGTTTCATCTTGGCGACGACTGATTATTTCTCTAAATGGGCAGAGGCAGTGCCGTTGAGGGAAGTGAAGACGGAGAATATCCTCCATTTCTTCAAAACACACGTCATATATCGGTTTGGAACTCCGCGACGGATCATCTCCGATAACGGGCCAGCTTACAGAAGCCACAAGATCAGTCGATTCGTGCAACAACACAATATAGACTGGAGATATTCCTCGGTTTATAATCTGCGAGCTAACGGTCTAGCTGAGGCCTTCAATAAGACCTTAACAAAGATCATGAAAAAGACGGTGTCCCGAAATAAGAAGGACTGGCATGAGAAACTGCAAGAGGCTCTTTGGGCGTACCGAACTACGTTCAAGACGGCCACGAGCACAACGCCATACGCATTGGTATTCGGTACGGAAGCAGTACTCCCTCTTGAGATAGAGCTACCGTCTCTACGAGTGGCAGTCCACTGCGAGCTGACGGACGAAGAAAATGCCCACCTTCGGCTTGAGGAGCTTGACGCCCTTGATGAAACCCGGCTCATAGCGCAACAAAATCTGGAGGCTTACAAAGCAAAGATGACGCGCTCATATGAAAGATTGACCCGACCGAGGACATTCCGCTAAGGCGAACTCGTGCTAGTGGTTAAAAGGCCTATGATCCCCAATCGCGCCAAGCGGGGAAAATTCGAGCCAAATTATGAAGGCCCGTAAATCATAGATAAGGTCTACCAGGATGGGGCCTATCTACTCATGGACATGCACGGTGAAAGGCCTTTCAGGCCAATAAACGGCCGCTCCCTAAAGAAATACTACGCTTAATGAGCCACAGCCTAGGTCAATGATAGATGACGACGACTATGTCCGCTCGCTATCTTCCTAGAGCTCAAAACTCTATAAGTAGTAGCCGGCCCTCTCCTCAACGGACCGAAATGTCCTTAAACTAACAATGGACCGAAACGTCCTTAAACTAAAGACGGACCGAAACGTCCTTAAACTCATGACGGACCGAAACGTCCTTAAAACTACTACCGCAGCATTCTTAGGCTGATGAAAAAAATAAATAAAATAAATAAAATAAATAATAATAATAAATAAAAACGGTATGTCCGTAAGCAAAAAGGGCACGGATGAAAACCTGAAAGGGCTCCGTGAGTAAAAACAGCAGGGCTACCGGCGAGTGTTCGTGAAAACCCGAAAGGGCGCGACCTCGTAAAAAAAAAAGAAGAAAAAATATATAATAAAAAACGGTATGTCCGTAAGCAAAAAGTGAAAGGTTCCTAGGCACCCTATAGAGGTCTCACGAGGCATCGAACATGCCAATTTCAAATTTTATGGGTGCCGCGAAACCCTAACGCGGATCTTAGACTAGAATTCTAGGCGAAAAACAAAACTAGTTAACAAATTAACTAGAGGTTAGATGCTACAACCTTTGTAGATCCGGTTATCCACTTCCTTAGCTCCACATGGGTGTCCTCTCGCTGTCCATCATGAATCCCGAACTCATTCGTCGGCTTCATCGGAGAAACGGGTGGAATAGGTCGTCGGCTTCGTGTCAAAGACGATCTACGTCGAGGCATCACAAGTTCAAGCTCCGACTTCACAAAGTTGTAAAACTTGTGAAGAAAACACCCAAAACAAGTTGGCAAGAGGTAGAGGGTGAAGAAATAGGAGGTGGGTTCACTTTAGAATTGGATTTCACTCACTTTTGCTCAAGTTGCCATTGATGGCATCTAGTTTTCTCTCTTGAAGAAGAAGGAGAAGATGAAGCTAGAATATGATAAGTTCTTTTGATAATAGAAAAATAAATCAATACTTATCATATCTTAACCAAGGTTAAGTGTAGAGAAAAGACCATGGTAAATGAGAAGGGTTAGGGTTAAGCTAGAAGACAAAATGGTTTCTTTAGTCAAAGCTTCATGAAGCTTCAACAAGCTTCATGATAAAAAGAAACCATTATGTTTTCATTTATCCATTTATATAAATAAAGAATGGATAAATAAATGAGAGAATAAATCAAAACCCTAATTATCTACTTAACCATGGTTTAATTCTTTACACTTAACCAAATGAACAAGTATCATCAAACATGATACAAAAATGTGCACAAAAGCATATCACATATACAATGTGCATCAAGTGAGAAAAATCCGTTTAAAGTGAACCAATACTAGTTAATGCAAAGTAATATATCAAATATATAATTATACATTAAATCATTAAATCAACATTTGATTCAATGATCCGGTCATGTCGCACATAACCGACTAGCATTCAATGTATCGATTTATCGAATCAACGATTCGATAATTAGGTCATATCGAATATAACCAATCGAAACATTTATCGCGAGAATGAAATGCGGTATCACATACACGCATTATTCTCGCTCCCGCACATATCTCATATGCGCTCCTATTTCGTTTCGCTTGAGCCGGGAAACCTCTGTGTACGACTCTAAAGACTCGTCAATACGCCGGTAGCAGATGATGATCATATCAAGCACCCACAAGCCGCAAGCGGTTTGCTAAACGTAACGGCCATCCGGGTATTGAGCGATCAGAAGATCGACGAGCTAGCCCGCTCACACTCCTGTGAATCCAACCAGTAACACTTACCGTATAGTCCGGTCTGTTCGTCTGATATGTCGCATATCAAGTCTAGGGGTGGTATACGTCAGACCCCAATAACCGATAAGTCATGCCGATGTGAGGCTCATAACGGGTCGAGAAACTACTGGCAACACTTACCAGCAAATCTCTGATCAGCCCTGGCCAGGGACTTCCCTGTTACGGCCAATCGAGCACAGCGCAACATCAACCCCCAATACCGGGAGAGACGAAACCCCTCCTATCGCTCATTGCCTCCATGTGACTCGGGACTGTACCCAAAGACCACCGTTTTGCACGCCCTCATGGACGTGGTAAGGTGGAGATCAAATCACAGTGGGAATCACACAAGACTCTATGACGATCTCGGGTCTACAGACTAACCTGTACAAGTGTCACCTGAGAACTGCCATCTGACGTGAGGTATAATACCATCTGGGAGTTCTCGGCGAGTCCGTCCAGTGTACCCAGTCTCCACTGAGCACCCGTATACCATCTCTGATGTCAAACACCAATGGATATGGGATCATCCATCGCCCATCTCATGGGTCGAGAAGCGTATACGCTAGTCTACACTGGTATATCGATGCCCCGTCTCGATACACCCACGACTAGGGACCATGAAGGATGTACTTATGGACTACCATGTCCCCACTAGTATGATCTGTATCATAGTCCAGGTAGTCAAGTACACATCCTAAGGGCTTTATCAACATGTAACTATAAGACAGTTTAAAGAGACAAGTGTACATGTTAAGATAAAGAGTAACCAGATAGCATACTATCATATCGAGCAAGAAAGTCATCTCTATATATGTCTAAGCATCCAATATAATATACATCATCTGTACAATACTGGCCTCTAGGGCATACATACAACTAACAAAAAGGGCACGGATGAAAACCAGAAAGGGCTCCATGAGTAAAAACAGCAGGACTACCGGCGAGCGTTTGTGAAAACCCGAAAGAGCGCAACCTCGTTAAAGGACACTTACAGGGTCCTCACGACCTTGTAAGGAGAAACCATCCACGTGAGATCCTTACGACTCACAAGGGAGTAACACACTTAGGGATCCCCGCGATTCCTAAGGAGAAAATACACTTGCGAGATCCTCACGACTCGCAAGGAGAACTCTCTTATGGGACCCTCACGGCTCATAAGACTTGAAAGTCTTAAGTTACAGAGACCTAAACCTGTGCTTAAGCAAAATCCCCCACAACCTTCGACATTGCCCTACAAGCGGCTCATACTGACCCTTGTATACAATCCACGGGCGCGAATAAGCATCTCCCCAGCAAAGTCCCACCCGTGACTAGGGGTATGTCCCTATGGTGAACAACCCTTGTAAATCCTCTCGATTTACAAAGAGAAAACCCTCCTGTAGGATCCTTACGACTTACAGAGGAACAAACACTTAGGAATCCTCACGATTCCTAAGGAGAAAATACACCTACAAGATCCTCACGACTTGTAGGGAGAAATACCTTCGTGAGACCCTTACAGCTCATGAAATCAAAAGCCTTAGTCGACGGGACCCTAACCCTGTTTGCTAAGCCACCTTTGTTCAACATCGACAGAGGCAGATGATGATTCGCTCCTGGCCATATCCCAGTTGTAGCGGTGCTGATGCCGAAATCTGTGTCTAATTTCAGGTTTATGGCGAAAAGCCAATAGGCCGCACATGCATACGAGATAGCCAAAATGATGGGGCAACTTGCAATAAAAAGCAGGAAGTAAAAATGTATGCATGCAAAATAGCCGAAATAATGGGGCAACTCGCAATAAAAAAACAGCGAGTAAAAATAAAAAAATAGCCGAAATGATTGGGCACCGTGAAAAATAGCCGAAATGATAGGGCAATCGCGACCTTCGCGATATAAAAGCTGAAATGATGGAGCATCGCCGAAAAAGAAATGAAATAAAAAAAAAATTATGCCCTACAGGTGATGTTCCATCACACCCTGTAAACAATCTAAGGGCGTAAACAAAGAAGTGATCATACTTCCCCCCAGGTTTCATCAAAGAAAGAAGCTAAATCTCGACGGGCCGCAAGCGACCTAGAGATCATCCCAACACTCGTCTCGTAATGACGAACACAACTTCAAACAAAGCGGAGCAGCAGCAACCCCTAGTTCCATAGCTCGGCGATATACATATCACCAACAGTCAAACCTCCATCTCGTGAAATGCGGATATAATCAGCAAAATTCCTGGTTACGTGGAACGCGGATAACGTCACTCTTTGACCCCGTGGAAAATGTCCAGAGCGGATCCTGGTCCTCGTAGAGCACGGCAGTGAACCCGTGTGAAGCATCCAGAGCGGAGCCTGGTCCTCGCAGAACATGGCAGTGAACCCGTGGGAAGCACCCAGAGCAAAATTCCTGGTTACGTGGAATGCGGATAACGTCACTCTTTGACCCCGTGGAAAACATCCAGAGCAGAGCCTAGTCCTCGCCGAGTACGGCAGTGAACCCGTGTGAACCATCTAGAGCAAAATTCCTGGTTACGTGGAACGCGAATAACGTCACTCTTTGACCCCGTGGAAAATGTCCAGAGCGGATCCTGGTCCTCGCAGAACACGGTAGTGAACCCGTATGAAGCATCCAGAGCGGAGCCTAGTCCTCGCCGAACACGGCAGTGAACCCGTGTGAAGCATCTAGTGCAAAATTCCTGGTTACGTGGAACGCGGATAACATCACTCTTTGACCCCGTGGAAAATGTCCAGAGCGGATCCTGGTCCTCGCAGAACATGGCAGTGAACCCATGTGAAGCATCCAGAGCGGAGCCTAGTCCTCGCCGAACATGGCAGTGAACCCCTGTGAAGCATCTAGTGCAAAATTCCTGGTTACGTGGAACGCGGATAACGTCACTCTTTGACCCCATGGAAAACGTCCAGAGCGGATCCTGGTCCTCGCAGAACACGGCAGTGAACCCGTGTGAAGCATCCAGAGCGGAACCTAGTCCTCGCCGAACACGGCAGTGAACCTGTGTGAAGCATCTAGTGCAAAATTCCTGGTTACGTGGAACGCGGATAACGTCACTCTTTGACCCCGTGAAAAACGTCCAGAGCGGATCCTGGTCCTCGCAGAACACGGCAGTGAACCCGTGTGAAGTATCCAGAGCGGAGCCTAGTCCTCGCCGAACACGGCAATGAACCCGTGTGAAGCATCTAGTGCAAAATTCCTGGTTACGTGGAACGCGGATAACGTCACTCTTTGACCCCGTGGAAAACGTCCAGAGCGGATCCTGGTCCTCGCAGAACACGGCAGTGAACCCGTGTGAAGCATCCAGAGCGGAGCCTAGTCCTCGCTGAACATGGCAGTGAACCCGTATGAAGCATCTAGTGCAAAATTCCTGGTTACATGGAACGCGGATAACGTCACTCTTTGACCCCGCGGAAAACGCCCAGAGCGGAGCCTGGTCCTCGCCAAGCACGGCAGTGAACCCGTGTGAAGCATCCAGAGAAAACACCGGACTGTGGAGTCCTTAAAATCCATGGACTATGATGTTCTTAAGTTCGACCGTAATGTCTTAAAACTAACGATCAACCAACCTGATTCCGTACCGATTCTACCTTGGTTTAAGGGTACATCTCTTCACTCCTTTGATACCTGGCGTTGTAATTCCTCAACGTCTTCAAAGAGGTGATGGGTCCCCGCAACCACTCATCGGACTGTGATGTCTTAAAACTAACATCGGACTATGGAGTCCTTAAATCCACGGACTATGAGGTCCTTAACCTTGACCGTGATGTCTTAAAACTAATATCGGACTGTGGAGTCCTTAAATCCACGGACTATGAGGTCCTTAACCTTGACTGTGATGTCTTGAAACTAACATCGGACTGTGGAGTCCTTAAATCCACGGACTATGAGGTCCTTAACCTTGACCGTGATGTCTTAAAACTAACATCGGACTGTGGAGTCCTTAAATCCATGGACTATGATGTCCTCAACCTTGACCGCGACGTCTTTAAACTATGATACTTTGAGCAACCCCCGATCCCGTGAAACACGGATAAGGGCGACCACATCCAGCACTTGCAGGTTGTCACGACCTGTAAGGAAGAAAAACTCTCTTGTGAGATCCTTACGACTCTCAAGGGAAAACCCTCTTAAGAATCCTCACGATTCTTAAGAAGAACATACACCTATGGGATCCTCTCGACCCATAGGGAGAAAAACTCTTTATGACACCCTCGTGGCTCATAAAGCGCAAAAGTCTTAAGAAGCAGATCTTAACCCTGAATCCTAAGCCATCGCTGCCCTGCAAGGAGATCAAGATAAATTGTCCGCAAAACACATTCAATGAAAAGAGACACACCATTGAGAAGAAAAATGTATCTTTTATTCATAAACCAAAATGGATACAAAGTACAATTCATGAAAGAAACAAAAAGAAGATACTCTCATCCATGAGTATGTACAAAGAAGAAAGGAAAAGATATAAGTTTTTCAAGCCGGCGGGCGATTTAGCAGTTTTGCTAGCTCATCCTGCTTTTGCTGGGCCACGGCTTCATGATTCAGGATCGCCAGAAGACGGGCCTCCGTCTGAGCCCGCTGGGCCTGATACGAAGCGAGCCGGCCTTCAAGCTCTTTCTCGGTGGCCTTATAAGCCTCGACCCTCTCACGAGTGAACGTGGCAGCTTTATCAAGAGTCACCACCTCCCTGATAGACTCTTGAAGCACCCGCCAGAGTTCATACGCTTTGTTGGCCTTGGCTGTAAGATTAGCTTGAAGCTCGCTCAGCGCCTTAGAAGCCAGCTCCCTCTCCGAGAATTTACGGCCGAGCCCTTTTCTCGCACAACAATATGTTCGCCACGTGTCGCCCTATCAGGCCACGTAAGCTCACTTTCGCGACTGCAACCTTGGAAACGGGACATACACGCTCAAGACCGCATAAATGGGCTTCCAGTCAACAGCAATAATCGATCTAAAACGCGCTCACATCACCTGGTATGAAAAGCAACGAGAAAATTTCCGACGTTTATCCTATCAAGCATGTGTTTGCAATTATATAAACATCCGGAAAAGAAATAATATTCGAAGTTTTAATGTGCCTGCGACATGATGATAGTGTTAATGATTAAAGAAAGTCCTATAAGAAGAACACAAAGTTTATTTATGCAAGCGAAAATATACATGCGAGTACCAAGCCTACGTGAAAGTTCAGCATAAAGCATACAGAAAGAATTTAAATATACTACGCCAGCGGGAAAAGGTCACCGAACATGGGATCAGTAGCGCAAGGGTTAACAAAGCAAAGAACAAAATTCTCCATCTCTCTCTCTGCTTTATCCAACACATCAAAGCAACGGTTCTCGCGAGGAGTCGCTCCCCATCGATTGGAACCATGTTCGTCTGCGAAAGCAGACATAATAGCTCGTCGGGCCCTTATTTGGCCCAACAGGTGAATCGAGCAATCCTTCAAAGCCTGAGTAATCAGGCACGCTTCGTGAAAGCCTTCGAGCTTTTCTTCAGCCATATCAAGCATCACCAGGGTCATCTCCGCTGGGTGAGGAGGGATGTCGGCAAGCACGGCCGTGAGAATCATCCGGAGCCAGAGGGACCCCATCGGGAGGAGGGACCCCCTACGGATCGAGAGTTCATACATGGCCGAGTCGCATTCGTCATCGGTAAGGAGTGGATCCACCAATCGGGCAGCAAAGCGGGGGATCATCTCCTCGATAGGAACTTCCCATAGCTGTCGACGAGCATGAGGGCGATTGCAGGCCATGACGCTCGGTTGTTTCTCAAGACAAATCACACCAAAATGAAAAAATAAATCTCTCTGTGAAGGAAAAAGAAGGTTATGGCCTCAGATATAAAGAGGTGCATTAAGTGTTGAGCGCGGAAAATTTTGCATGATGAAGCTATTTCCAAGGCCCAAAAAAGGAAAGGCATTGAAAATCAGGGGGATGGAACTATTTCCAAGGCTCCTTTTCTGCATCTGATATTGTGCACTAAAAATATGGCATGGAAAAATTTTGAACAGTCCCATCAAAGGACCCCACGTGCAGAATACGTGAGCCCCAAACTTAACGTGCACTAAAAATGGAATAGCACCATGCATATTAAAAGCATCAACAACAACAATATCAAAATGATAAAATCCCACAGAAAGACATGCAAATATAGAAAGGCACGATAAAGCTTATCATTCATGCTTTAAGAAGTCCATATAAAATGAAAAGAAAACGATTACAATGGCAAGACCTCAGACGCGGGGCACGGATTGAGAAACTCAAGCTTGACTTTGTCCAAGATCCTCCAAGCATTTCAAACCGCCCGAGTATGTTTTCTCTCACGATCACAAGCGTCGGGGTCCTCGCGAATGTCCTCCACCCTCCGATAGGCGGCAAGTATGGCCGACTGCTGAAATGCCTGGTGCAGGAGATCAATGAGGTTGTCGCGTCTTCTCTTCGAGATTAGACTCATCAGATACACCGAATGTATCTTATTCTCGGCAACGTCCAATGCCCTGAGCGGCACACCGGTGCAGAAGAGAGGGAGTGCCTCCCAGATCGCCAGCACGAACAGCCTCAGAAGAGAAGAGCGACGAGGGAGTAGCCGATGGTTGTACTCGTCGAAGCGGCTCATGATCTCAGCGCACTGAGCATTGGTGAACTCCTGGTTCTGACTGCGGCCCAGTGCACGAATATTCCTATAGGAAATGATCTCGTCAAGACCATACATATAGGCATCCATGATACCTAAAATAAAGGTCATGAGAATTGTTACAAAGCTTCTGTCCCATTAATTACAGGAGGACAAGCTAGGGCAAAGAGACCCTGGGAAGCCTTCATGCGAAGAAACTGAGTTCTTTATGGGAATTAAATTCCTTGTTGAGAAAAGGGAATTAAATTCCCAGAAACATGTTTTCTGTGAACGGGGTTAAACTCCATGGATTATCACCATCATTCCCTAAAAGATCATCTAAACCCTAAGAGATCTACTGTTGGAGGTTAAGTGGTCTCATATTTTGGTTAAAGAACTTGAAGAAAAATGGGTTCTTTGTTAAAAAAGGAGTGAAGCCCTTGATGTGGATTTAAAATCCAGCGAGTTTTGTCAAAATGAAGGCGCACCGATCACCATTACCTGAGGAACGAGAGTCTTTTTTAAACAGAGTTAAACTCTGAAAATGTTTCAAGGCAGAGAACTAAGTTCTGGAAGAAGAGAATTAAATTCTCAGAAAAAGTTCTCAAAGGAAGGAGATGAGCAAAGTGAAGGCTCTTCTGAAGGGACATGAACATTTATAGGATGTGATGGGGACGCTTCATCTCCCCAAATCCCTTGAGGAATCCAACGGTCACAAAAGTGACAGCGTTGCACTCACGTGCAGACACGTGAGAACAACGCTGTGGGGACATTTGTTTCCTGATTTAAAATCAGGAAAGTTTACAGAGGAGGCATCACGTGCTAGCACGTGACCAGCAGTCACGTGTTGGCACGTGACGTTTAAAACAGCAGCAAAGGCACATCGGTTCCCTGACTAAATCAAAGAAAAGGCTCCAGAAAGGGTCACGTGCTCACACGTGACCAGGGGTCACGTGTTGGCACGTGACGGTTGAACAGCGGCTAGAAGACAGAGCGCAGAAAGGAGAAGAAAGCTCGTTCCAGGGGATCACATGCCTACACATGACCAAGGGTCACGTGGCCGCACGTGACTGGCTTTCAAAGCCTATCTATTTAACAGAATTAAATTCTGAACAGCATTCAAATTTTTCCAAAGGAGAATGATTATTTGGAATCGATTGGATTAAAGATTTAAAGGTGATTAAATATCACCTATCTATGGAAAAATCTTGAACTTGGAAAGATTTTCCCTTAAAATCTAACCGAAATAACAAAGGAATATTTTTGGATTTAAAATCCAATGGTGAATAAAATTCACCTAATAATTCAAAGGTCCAAATGAATGATGAATGCAAATCAAATCTCTAACGAATACAAATCAAATCCCTCAATGAATGATTCACCAAAACTAATTGATTCTGCTCCTTCTCCTATAAAAAGGAGCCAAGAGATACAGAGAGGGATATAGAGCTTTGGAATATTGAAAATTCAGAAGGAAGAATTTGATTCTCTGCAAAAGAAAATCCCTAGGTAAGAAAAGAGAGGCTTCAAAAGAGAATTTAATTCTCAAAAGAGTTTAACTCTCATATTAAAAAGAAGAACTTAGTTCTCTCTTTAGTGGAGGATCTGCAAAGTACACATCTCCCCATGAATTGAGAATTTAATTCTCATTGGGTTGAGATCCTGCCATGCAGATCCAAAGCATAGGGAGGGAATGGAAGTTTGAGAATTTAATTCTCATAGAGCTATAGGAATTTAATTCCTTTAAAATAAAATTAGGGTTTAATCCTATATTGTAGGAATTTAATTCCTTCAAAATGAACAGAACCAGGGTTTAATCCTAGTTAAGAACTTAATTCTGTCAAAATAACAATTCCCTTAAGAAAGAAGAAATTAGGTTTTAACCCTCTGATAGAATTCAGTTCTTCAAATACATCAGGAATTTAATTCCTACAGAATAAAAGTCGGGGTTTAACTCCATCTAAGAATATAATTCTTCAAAAAGAAAATAGGAATTTAATTCCTCTAAAGATTACTGCTAGAGTCTAATCCTGTGAAGAATTTAATTCTTAAAAGATGAACAGATCTTTAAAATATGCACAGAACCAGAGTCACATGCTACCACGTGACCCATGCAAAGATCTACAGAAAAGAACTTTGAGGCAACGCCTCACATGCTTCACGTGACCCCCAAAGCGCGCAAAGAAAAAGCAAAAGAAAAGAGACTCTGGGGCGCCCTCACGTGTCAACACGTGACCACTAATGAGCATTCTAACAGATCAAAGCGTGAGCCCACATCACGTGCTGACACGTGATGGCTGTCAGAATAAAAAGTGTTACACACTTATCTGTATAAATGAGGGGGATCTGCCCCCACCCTTTGGATGCCATCACGTGCCCCCACGTGATCTCTTCTCTTACAATATTTAGCCTCAAACTGATGATCTGTTCCCAGTGTTTAACACTGACTTCCATAGTGTTTAACACTAGTTTGAAAACTCCATTTCCAATGTTTAACACTGATTTTCTTAGTGTTCAAACAATAATTTGGAAAATTCCGCTCCCAGTGTTTTAACACTGATTTCCTTAGTGTTTAACACTGATTTGAGATCTTTGTTCCCAGTGTTTAACACTGATTTGTTTTAGTGTTTAACACTGATTTGAGATCTTTGTTCCCAGTGTTTAACACTGATTTGTCTTAGCGTTTAACACTAATTTGAAAACTCTGTTCTCAGTGTTCAACACTGATTATCTTTTAGTGTTTAACACTAACTTGTTAATCTTATTCCCAGTGTTCAACACTGATTGATCTTTAGTGTTTAACACTAACTTTAGCCTCATTGGTTAAGTGTTTAGAGGCAAAGCCTTCCCTCCGATGGACCAACATAGGGTCAATATCCTAAACATGATTGGACTTAGCCCAAGCTGGCCATAAGTCCTCAATTCAAATTCAACTAAGCCAATGGGCTCATAATGTAATTAATTGGTCTCGGTTCCAAATTGGGCCAAAGATTATTTAATCTACCTCGGTTTAAGGGTACATCTCTTCACTCCTTTGATACTTAGCGTTGTAATTTCTCAACGTCTTCAAAGAGGTGATGGGTCCCGATGACTACATATTGATACGGACTGTGGGGTCCTTAAACTCATAGACTATGAGGTCCTTAACCTTGACCGGAATGTCTTAAAACTAACATCGGACTGTGGGGTCCTTAAACCCATGGACTATGACGTCCTTAACCTTGACCGGAATGTCTTAAAACTAACAACGGACTATGACGTTCTTAACCTTGACCGTGATGTTTTAAAACTAACTTTGGACTGTGGAGTCCTTAAACCCACGGACTATGATGTCCTTAACCTTGACCGAAACGTCTTAAAACTAACATTGGACCGCAATGTCCTTAAACTACCTATTGTCCGCAATGTCACTAAACTAAACAACAGGGCTCCCTTAATTGCTCTATTGTTGGATCTAAACGATCTCGTTAAGTTGATCTTAGTCTGAAAACTAGACTAACGTATCCTTAACAAACGTTTAAGTTGATCTTAGTCCTCAATGAGCCTAATGCATCCTTAAACCCAAAACCCCCAAACCCAAATCTAAGATAATACGAATTTGGACCAGTCCACGCCCTACGGGCGACGACATAACTCAGTCTCCGTATACAATCCACGGGCAACTAAACACAAAATAAACACACACGACATGAAGTGACCATCTGGAGAAGGAGAAAGTGGTTACCGCGATGCGGTAGCGTAATTAACTGCAGGGGCTTGCGCCTGCAGGGAAGAGCGTCCCCATAATCAAAAACCCCTCAAGCGAGGGGGAATCTGACGAAGCCTGCTACATCGGACGCATCCATTTAAACCTTCGATACACGGTGCCATAAATCAACTTGGCATCTTCGGAGAGGTGGACGGATAGCACCAATTAACATCTGCCCTGAATCTCAGGCAAGACGTCATGTCCCGGCCGCCATTCGGAGGTGAACAGCAACTATTTCATAGTTCATAATGTTCTTCAAACCGACCACGTTCCAGGCTCTAATCGACAAGCTGGCCCAGGTGGACCAGATGGGTCATAGACCATTTCCCCCGAAGCCGGAACCGCGGAACGAAAAGGATAAAGGGAAGGCGATCTTCGTTGCAAACACCCAACAGCAGCCCAGTGCCCCAAAGCTAGAGGGTCAACTGGAAGAGAGATGGCGGTATTATAATGAGAAAATGAAGCGTCCTTACTCATTCCCGCGGGATAAAACGAAGAGGCTGTTCGAACTAGCGATGCGCAACAGGCTTATCAATTTTCCGAATCCAAGGCGACCATCGCAACCCGGCGAAGTGAATAATCCCAATTATTGCCCTTACCACCAAACGATAAGTCATCCAATCGAAGATTGCTTCGTCTTTAAGGGATGGATCGAGGATCAGTACCTACAGGGTAAGTTTGCGCTATCGGAGAAGTGGAAAGTAAACCCACCACAACTGCACACTCCTAAGAAAACGGATACACCGGGGGCAACGTGCTCTTTTGTTGAGGAAGCTCTATGGGAGGTGGCTCTTTCGGCTAAAACCAAAAGGATGCTGAATAAGCTCCAGACATGCCCGGCAATCAGATGGAAGAATCCGCTGGAACCCCAGATCATCGAAGGTATGCTGAAGCCACGCCCAATTCCAAAGATTGGTGGTGATAGCCAAAGCTCGCACACCCAGCCGTCGAAATCTTCGAAGAAGAAAAAGAAATCCAAGAAGCCCGTGAAGCCTGATGACAGGAGCACGGACCTGCAGAGACAGATCGACGCGCTGGAAGAGTACAACCAGAAGGTGCGGACCCCAATCACGCTTCAAGAGTTTCTCCGCCACGTCCTTAAAGACGAAGATGATGAGAAAGACTCATCAGATGGATCTGAGGATTACATAGCAAGTTGTCATGTGATCTCTCACTCATTGGTAGACAATGAAGAGGCTCCTTGCACCGAGAGACTGGGGGCAGGTCATGAACCGGAACTTCCAGGGCCATCAGACGAAATGATCGACGCATTCCTAAACGAAGCTCTTTCGAAAAGCAAAGCTGATCGAGAGCGTGAGATGGACATATTTGAGAAAGCCAAACACCGACGACTAGATGAAAAAGTCGAGACACTCCTGCAAAATCAAAAGACATCCATCGTGAATAAAAACAAGTTCAAGAAGAGGAAGAGCTTTGCCAAAGCCATATCGATGGGAATGAAGCTACCACCCTCCGAAGGAAACACTGTCGGTAAAGCAGAGATGCATCCTAGCTACTGCTCATACCATCAAAAGATTTCACACCCCACCGAAGAATGCGACGCTTTTAAAAGATGGTGGTAGGGATATGTTGCTCACCGGCAACATTTTAAGCGGATGAAACGTAAAACTCGTCGGGAGCAAAGAAATACGATCGAGGATCATAAAAGAGCCACCGGTAACTATCGCACGGTTAACGCTGGGGGATCGCAAGTCCTCATGCTCGAGAGCGACTCCGATGAAGAGATGACTCTTGGCCCTCTATTCAATGAATCCACCTCGGGAAAGGAGGGAGAATCGAAGACCTATGAAAATTTCCAGCTACGCAATCGTACGCTGTCCGAAAAGAATCTCGGACCCGCGACCAGAAAAGATAAGGGAAAAGATAAGGTCTCCGAGGATATCGCCCTAGATGACCAAGTCATGAAAGAGCTGACCGCCAAGGACCCACCAAAGAAAAGTAAGGTGGACTACAACATTCTGGCGCATTTGAGGAAGTTATTTTCGCAGCTCAGCATTCTCGACGCCCTTTTACTATCAAAAGAAGCAAGAGATTCGTTGATCAAGGCGCTACAAGAGCCAGAGTAATTCCAAGCTTTTCTTGCCGAAGAAAAGATGAAGGACGAACTGGAAGAAGTACACACGGCTGATATTACCTTCGGCGATGAAGATCTCCTCCTCGGGATGTGCGAGCACAACCGTCCCCTATATGTCTCCGGATATTGTCACGATATCAAGATAGGCAAAACCCTGGTCGACAATGGGTCTTCCGTCAATCTCCTCAACGTGCGAGTGTTGAAGGAAATATGCATGAGCCTTCAGCACCTCGCTCGTGATAAGATCACCATCTCCGGGTTCGACTCTCAGTTATCACGAACTCTCGGGTCTGTGATACTGACATTGCGCTTTGGGTTACTTGTCACAGATATTAAATTTCACGTCATCGATGCCAAGACATGCTACAATGCTTTGCTCGGTCGGCCCTGGTTATACGAGTACAACATTATCCCTTCTACACAACATCAGTGTATGAAGTATTTCAAGGATGGTCTTGAGTACACTGTGACGGGAGAGTTGAACCCAATCTCCGTGAATGAAGTCCGAAAGTACGAAGATGCAAAATACTTCTTACCAGATTTCGAGGACACGGAGAGATGTCACAAATCGAAGGACAAAACTATCACCACTATTCCAGTCTTCGGGAGTGATACCGAGGAGGAGGAAGAGATAGTTTATTCGAAGCCGCCTCAACGCAACAACCCGGGACCGTCCACCCTCATGTTGATCTTCGGCAGCGACTCGGAAGATGAAGTTAACACTATATTTTCCGCTCGGCTATCAATAAAAGCCTTCGCTGGCGATAATAAGAATTTGCAAATCACCATGGTTCCGCAAGAGCATTACAAAGAGCTCGATGCACTTGAAACCTGTAGTATGCAAGAACTGCAGACATTCTATGTCCCTCCCAGGCGAGAAGGCGAAAAGGCGATCCTATTCTACCGATCCGGGGAAACCAAAGGGGAGAAGGAAATCTGGCACAGCGCCGATTCTACGCTTGACAGGCTCCAGCCCATCCGTTTGCCCAGATATTACACGAACGGACTAAAAAGGCTGTTAAGACGCCAAGGCGTACCTTTCAAGCAAACTGCTCGACAAGCACGATTCTATAACAGGATCTGGAGCGTCCCTGTAACTCAGCAAAAGTTGCCCAACGGGAGAATAGAAACGATCGGGCTTGGATATGTTCAATCGAAGAAACGGGAGCTCCGCGACTGCTATGTCATACATAACTTTGATGAAGAGGGAAATGCTTTTTGGGAAAATGCTCACCCTGAATCAGAAAGAGCTCCCGACGTAAAAATGCTCAGTCCGTCGTTTGAAGAACAAATGGACAAGCTTATAAGGGAAGCGAGTCAAAAGGTTCGAGACGACCATAATCGCGAAATGGCCATCTACGAGAAAGCCAAGACGCAACGCCTCCTTCAACAGGCTGTGAAGAATGAAGATGCTCCTCCTTGCCAAACCGTTGTACAAAAAGCTCGACGTAGAGGCAGAAACAAACCAAAGAGCAGGAAAGGTGTTGGACAGCGACAAAGCGGATCCAAAAAGCCACGCGATCAGGAATCGAGTAATCCAGATTCGTCTCTTATAAAGAAGATGAGTCGAGCATACTCTTTTCGCCAGAACAAAACACGGAAGATACTCGATCTCGCCATAAGACATCAACTGATTATACTCCCGGAGTCCAAGCACCCCTAGCAAGTCAACGAGATCTCTCACCCAGACTATTACTTCTATCATAGGGCAATAGGGCATCCTATTGAGGACTGATTCACCTTCAAGAACTGGGTCGAAGACCAATATCAACAGGGCAAGTTCGCGCTATCCAGCAGTTGGAGAGTAACCCCGCCGCAGAAGCATGAACCCAAATCCACGAGGGTAGAACCAGATCCATATCAGTCTTGGAAGCGAGCTCGTACCTGTCACGTGATAACGCTGTCGAAAAAAGAAGAGCCCGAGGATATGGATGACCTCCCCTGGTGCTTCGAAAACAATAATGACGAGGTGATCTCGGAATTTCCACCGGCGCCGAAAGAGCTGGAAGATTGAATACATACCACTGCAGATAACCTCAAGAAAATTGATTTGGGGACGGCAAATGAACCGCGACCGACGTTCGTCAGCGAATTGCTGTCTGAAGAAAGGGTGGCTACACTAAAGGACGTGCTCATGCAGCATAAAGATTGCTTCGCATGAAATTATTCCGAGATGCCAGGACTAGACCCAGAAATTGCGGTTCACAAACTGGCCATATCCCCGGACGTCAAACCAATCAAACAAGCGCCGAGAAGAATGCGGCTCGAGCTTGAGATGAGCATCAACGCCGAGATCAAGAAGCTGATCGACTCTGGCTTCATCCAAGAAAATCAGTATCCTGACTGGATCGCCAACATCGTCCCGGTGATGAAGAAAAATGGGACAGTGCCGTTCACACTAGAATATTGTATTATTATATTCCCCATTCTTATTCTTTTTATAAATAAACAGGTGCTTTAGACGCATGTCTACTACATGTTACAGGTTACATGTTCTTGGACAGAAAACAGTGAAAACGATGTAAAGACGATGAAAAAGTGGACTTTGACCACAAACAGAAGACTCTTGATCAAGCCGACATAAGGAACAATTCACAAAGCAAGATTCAAGACATCGACTCAAAGCGAACGGGTAAAAGATCCATTACAAATTGTTCACTGAAGATCTGGAACCAACCTAGAAGCCCAAATGGAAAAAGATATATAGAAATAAGAAGCCCAAGCCAACAGAAATCAGCCCAGGAAAACTCATGGCCCAACTCCATCTTTTGGCAGCGGAACCGCGGCCAAACCAGGCCTCGGGCCGCGGTTCCGCGGCGGTCCTGGGTGATCAGATGAAATAATTTTTACCAAAATGTGGCGGCGGCTTTGACTAGTCAACTTAAGGCTATTTTTGTAATTGTAGACATGCGGATCAAAATGTAACCTAGGGTTTCTATTTCCTATAAATAGAACTCTAAATCATTGTAAACTTTATGCCTCCTTTTAATAATAAATTCCAGAATTCTTTATGGAGAGCATCGGTGCCTCTCTTCAATGCATCTATTCAGATCTGACAACCCTGCGTAAATGTTTGGAGAGATCCATCTGTAAAGTAAGTAGATTTGTTTATTTTCTTGCCCTGGATAATTTCAATTCATGCCCTAGATTAAATTTATTTTCTTGCCCCAGTATAGATTTTATTTATCTGCCCTAGTTATAAATTTCAATTCATTGCCCTAGGTAGAATAATTAGGTTTTTAGTAATAATCAATCCGAACACCCTTCGGAATTAACTCGTTAGCGCGACTAGGAGATTCACAACATCCCTGTGGACCGACCCGTACTCACCGGCTAGCTTCATGCGACGCCGTTCTTGATTGCGGTTTAGAAATAGTTTTTGACAGACAAATCAAATGGCGCCGTTGCCGGGGATGGCGTATAAATTTTCTTTTCACAATTTCGGGTTAATCTAAATTAAAAAACTCATAAAAATTTAAAAAATCCAAAAACTATAAAAATATATCAATTGTTATTTTTTGGAAAGGGATACTTTGTTGTTTGAATTCTGCAGGATATACAAATCGGATCTGGAAATTTTCAGAAAGCAAAACAGGAAACAAAACATCGGAACAGAAGCGATTTTAAATAACAGAACAGTGCAATTTTTCTGGAGACCTAAATCCACCACCACACCGCGTTTCCGCGGCCAAAACCCACCTTAGGCCGTGGAAACGCGGTCGTCTTGTCGATTTGTCGCACCAAAAAATTTCTGGGGATCTGATCCATCAAGAAGACCGCGGAACCGCGGTGTTAGAGCTCTATTGCCGCGGAAGGGCGGCGATCTGGTGGCATCTTCTTCTGAAAAATTTTCTGTAAGATTTTCTGTTTCTCCTCTGTAATTTTTGAAATATATTTTCTGAAAAATGCCTGCAGGATTTTGTGCACTTTAAAAATATATTCCCTTCCAAATAACGATCTTGTGCAGGATTTTTGCGCCCCGCTTAAATTATAAATAGATTGCAAGTAATATTTTTCTGTTGCATATCTTTTCTCGAAAATATTTTTGCAACAATTTCCAAATAAAAAGAAAAAGAAAAAAAAAGGACAAATCTTTTTAGAAACTTGCAAACTTTTGCTGCAAATAAATCCTTGCACCACCACCAACAAACTTTCTTTCTCTTCCCCTTTCTTACAATATGGGTACCCCACATAATAAATCATTAGCCGAACTTTGGTATCCCGAACCTAATTTTGCGTCGTACGTCAATTTGTTCGGTCAATTTAAAGACGATCCTTCCTTGCCTAAAAAATCTTTGAAAAATCAAATAGAGGCGTCTAGGAGAAACAGTTTGACTTTTCAACCCACTTTGTGTCAACCAAGTCAACCTTCACCACTTCTATATATTGATACCACTTTTTCAAGTCCTTCTGTCACTCCTAGGCCGATGTCCATTGCTGAGCATATTGATCAATCTCGCAGTCGATCTTTCACCCCTCTCCACTCATCTAGTTCTAGGGATTCACACGACTATTCACCTTTTTATCCATATGTTGACCCTGCCCCTGTCTTACCACCCACTTCCTACCAGTCTTACCCGACCTTCCCACCCTCACTAGACACTGTTTCGACACAGCCATTAGGGAGATTCACATATCCAACCAATTTCGAATCTTTCACCGAAACCCCCTCACCGCCTAAGTCTAGTTTGGAAGAGTCGTTGGAAGCTTATATTGCAGCAACAAATAAAATGACTAGGAATGTGGAAGCGTCCATGGCCGCCCTTATGCAACCTAGTGAACCGGTAGCTAGTTTCCCGCTAGCTCCAAATTTTTCTATGTATGAGGAGGCGGTTGAACAGAGGGAGAATTTGAGAGGAGCGTGTGAGTTCTACACATTCCCAAATCAAACCTACCCATACCCACTTGAAACCCACAACTCCTGTTCTCCATCGATTGTCCCAAAAGATTCACAAGTTGAAAATAGAACAAATAAAAACGAGTTGTGTGACTTAGTAGTTCTTGATTTGCCAGATTGTGAAGAACCCCTTTCGAGTGAAACCAAACTTAACCCTTTCGATATTTACACCTCCAATCTAGAACCTAAATCGATAAACATCCATGCTTTTGAGGAGGTGTCTAAAGAAATTGATTTTCACTTGATTGAGGATATAGACGCCGGGAATATTTCGGATGATGAACCTGTCGATTTAATTGAAATTTTATGTTCAAATCATCATCCTGAGTTATTAAATGTTTCTCCCGAATCTCATATGCGTCTAGATTTTGATGATAATGGCATGGATGAGTTGAATATTAAGGATAGTATCGAGGAGAGTCTTGAGGATAATATTGAGGTTGAATCATTTGTGTTTGATGTGTCTGATTTTCCAATTCATCCTCCTGAACCTTTAACTGTTATATCACCTTCCCTCCTTTCCATCATTCCGACCACGCTTGAAGACTGTGAGCTTGAAAAATTTTTCTTTGAATCTGACACTGTTCTCACAGACGATAACACTTACGAGTGTTTCACTTTTTCGGACGATATTGATGACTCACCACCCGATTTTGAGTCCTTTAAATTTTCAGATGAGTTAGTTGAACCATCAGACTCGGTTGCTTATAGTAGTTTCGAACCATTAATGGAATCGTTCAAGTTCGAGACAGTTTACTACGGTGAGAATGATACTATCCCTAATTCACTCCCTTTCGTCCTTCCTATTGTTCCGACCGTACAAGTGACCGTTACGCTTTCATCTCCTATACCAAGTTCGGCGTACCCATGTTTTCTCGCGAATCTTGAGGGATTTGACCCTATTTCACGACGGGTTGATAGGTTAGCGCAATCACTTTTAACACATCGGTCATCCCAAATTGCGTTAATTTATTCACTCGATTTACACCCTCAAGTTCGTGCTACACTTCTTTCTCCTTTCCACCATTCTTCTCCCCCACCGAGACCATATTCTACCATTCTTCTTTCCATACGGTCTCGCGTGTTTCTCATTTCTTTCATCTCCACCCCATTCTTGCACCGACTATACCTTTACCATGATAGGATTTTTGAATGGTTGGTGCTAACCTTTGGCTTGTGTAAGGCCAAGCTTAAGTTTGGGGGAACCTTGTTGTATATATGTATATATTTTTGTTTTCTTTTTCTATAAAAAAAATTAAAAAAAATTTCAAAACATTAAAAAAAATTGTAAATAAATAAACAGGGGAGTGCCGGTATTTTGACCCTCTTGGTTTAGCATGACAGTGATGACACTGTCAAGTTCAAGTTTGGGGGTATGCTCGATACGTCTTCTTCTTTCGCATTCATTTATACATATTTTTGCATTTGCATACTTATTTGAAAACCCATAAAAAATTGAAAAATTTCAAAAATTATAAAAATTAATGTATTCAATTTTGGCTAATTGACTTGAGGTTGACAAATAGGTTAACTGGCTAGGAACAACTAGATCTTAGACTTAGTGAATTAAAAACCCTAAAAATAACCTTCCTTAAAATTTAATGGTAGAAAGTATATGTATTTGTAGTTTATTTAGAAATAGGCAAATTTTGGGTTCACTTCTTGGGCTAAGTCGAAGCAAAGGAATAGTATTGATGTTCTTATTAGAGTATAAGTTTGAAAAATAGTTCCTAACTTAAGTCTAGATTCTGAAAATGTATACCCTACAATTTGCACAATCACGCACCTTGAAACTTGGAATAATAGAAGAGACCTTGAAATGCTCTTGTCTAAAGTCCTTAGTACAATGAAAATGAAAAAATATATACGTGTGAATAAAGAATAAAAAAATGGACACTGGTTTTTGTGATTACTTAAGGCTGCAAAAATAGAAAAATATTTAGCGAGGGTGTTTCATCACCTAGTGCCTTAGACCAACTGGTTTGGGAGTCACTGCTAAAAGGCTTGGGTGTTGCAAGACTAGGAATTACGCTTAAATGTGCAAACACATCTTGTAATCGGTTGTTGGTACCTCAAGAAGTATTAACGGTCGCATGAAGGATGTGTAAGCAAAATTCAATTAAAAATTCACCTACTAATAAGTACTTTGGACAACGGACGAGAGTATGATTGCTTGATTTGAATTTCCAAGTGTAGGGGTGACTTTTACACACACGTAGGGGTATGTGATTGGAGTTTAGATGAGAGATAGGAGTGAAGAATAGAACTTGTATCTTTAGTAGAGTTGATAGAAATTCCTAAGTGGAGACGGAACCCTAGAAGGAAGACTTAAGAGATGCCGAAAGCTAAGTAAGTCTACAGGATATGTATAATCTTAAGTTAAATGATGAGGAAGTGTGAAGAATATGGGTGGATAATTTGCGGGTCGATGATAATAGAATTCTTAATTAGAAAACCTAATTGGAGAATAAAAGTCGAAAAAGCCAAGTTGATAGGATTTTGTGGGTGTAATCCGCTGAAAACCCTCAGGAGACAACACTCCTCCTACTAGGGACACCTAGAGGTTTAACGACTTGTTGCACGTGCTCAGTGCAATCGCGTTTCCCTGCGAAAGTGCGGTTAGGATTTTAGTGAATAAAAATAAGTTTGCTCGAGGACGAGCAAAAGATAAGTTTGGGGATATTTGTTCACACTAGAATATTGTATTATTATATTCCCCATTCTTATTCTTTTTATAAATAAACAGGTGCTTTTGACGCATGTCTGCTATATGTTACAGGTTACAGGTTCTTGGACAGAAAACGGTGAAAACGATGTAAAGAACATGAAAAAGTGGACTTTGACCGACAAACAGAAGACTCTTGATCAAGCCAACATAAGGAACAATTCACAAAGCAAGATTCAAGATATCGACTCAAAGCGAACGGGTAAAAGATCTATTACAAATTGTTCACTGAAGATCTGGAACCAACCTAGAAGCCCAAATGGAAAAAGATATATAGAAATAAGAAGCCCAAGCCAACAGAAATCAGCCCCTAACTCCATCTTTTGGCCGCGGAACCGCAGCCAAACCAGGCCACGGGCCGCGGTTCCGCGGCGGTCCTGGGTGATTAGATGAAATAATTTTTACCAAAATGTGACGGCGGCTTTGACTAGTCAACTTAGGGCTATTTTTGTAATTGTAGACACGCGGATCAAAATGTAACCTAGGGTTTCTATTTCCTATAAATAGAACTCTAAATCATTGTAAACTTTATGCCTCCTTTTAATAATAAATTCCAGAATTCTTTATGGAGAGCATCGGTGCCTCTCTTCAATGCATCTATTCAGATCTGACAACCCTGCGTAAATGTTTGGAGAGATCTATCTGTAAAGTAAGTAGATTTGTTTATTTTCTTGCCCTAGATAATTTCAATTCATGCCCTAGATTAAATTTATTTTCTTGCCCCAGTATAGATTTTATTTATCTGCCCTAGTTATAACTTTCAATTAATTGCCCTAGGTAGAATAATTAGGTTTTTAGTAATAATCAATCCGAACACCCTTCGGAATTAACTCGTTAGCGCGACTAGGAAATTCACAACATCCCTGTGGACCGACCCGTACTCACCGGCTAGCTTCATGCGACGCCGTTCTTGATTGCGGTTTAGAAATAGTTTTTGACAGACAAATCAAGTGCGCATATGTGTGGACTTTCGGGATCTCAATAAAGCCTGCCCGAAGGATGACTTCCCAGTGCCAGTCACCGAACTGATGATAGATAATACGTCCACTCATGAAGTCTTCTCCTTTATGGACGGCTCATCAGGATATAATCAGATAAAGATGCATCCCGAAGACCAGAAACATACCGCTTTCCGGACCCCTTTGGGTATATTCTGCTACAAGGTGATGCCCTTCGGTCTAAAGAATGCCGGTGCCATCTATCAGAGGGCCATGACAAAGATCTTTGATGACCTCATACATGAAGTCGTCGAATGCTATATCGACGACCTTATGGTTAAGAGCAAATCATACGAGGAGCATTTAGAGCATCTGAAGATCGTGTTTCAACGCCTTCGGCAATATAACTTGAAGATGAACCCTCTCAAATGCGCGTTCGGAGTTTCCTCAGGCAAGTTCCTAGGATTCATTGTCCGACACCGAGGTATCGAGATAGATCCGTCAAAAATCATGGCGATTATGGAGATTCCCCCACCGAGGACTCTCAAGCAATTACGGTCTCTCCAAGGGAAGCTCGCGTATATCTGGCGATTTATAACCAATCTCTCAGGCAAGTGCCGTCCTTACAGTCACATGCTGAAGAAGGGAACCCTTTTTGTCTGGGATCACAAATGCCAAAGCGCACTGAACGAAATCAAGCAATACCTACAGAATCCGCCGGTGCTAGCCACTCCGGTCAAGGGAAAGCCTCTCATTCTTTATAAAACAGCCCTTGAAGGTTCCTTAGACGCATTATGGGCACAAGAGAACGACCAAGGGAAGGAGAGAGCCCTCTACTATTTGAGTCGAGTTCTACTGGGGGCAGAAAGCAATTATTCTCCCATCGAAAAACACTGCCTGGCATTGATCTTCGCGATAACAAAGCTCAGGCACTATGCGTTGGCGCATGAAGTCCGTCTCATATCGAAGGTGGATCCTCTCAAATATTTGATGTCAAAGGCCATATTGATGGGGCGGCTCGCTAAATGGGCCCTGCTCTTGATGGAGTTCTCAATAACCTATCAGCCTCTTAAGGCAATGAAAGGCCAGGCCATCGCGGACTTCCTCGCTGAGCATCCGATACCTGCCGACTCTCCCTTGAACTGCGAACTGCCAGATGAGCATGCGTTTGACACGATCGACGGTAATAGCACCCGATGGGAACTTTACTTTGATGGAGCATCCATCATGAAGAAGCGTAAACAAAACACCCCCATAATCAAATCAGGAGTAGGCCTCATCTTCGTAACTCCGTAAGGAGGGATAATGCACTTTGCCTTCTCCTTAACAGAGCCGAGGACAAACAATGAAGCCGAGTATGAAGCTTTGATAGCAGGTCTCGAGATCTCCATTGACATGGGGATTGAAACCTCTTCATATACGGAGATTCCGAACTGGTCGTTAGTCAAGTAAACGGCGACTATCAAACGTGCAAACCAGAACTGGTGAAGTACGGCGAGAGGGTACAACAACTGCTGACCCAAATACCTTCCTACACCTTGGAAAGCATACCACGTGCGGAAAATAGCAAGGCGGATGCATTAGCCAAGCTCGCTAAAGAACTGGCTGACAAAAATTTCGATGACGTGAGGATCGTTGTTCAAAGCCGTCGGGTCCTCGCACCGGCAGAAATATTTCCAGAGACGTCCAAGGAAAAGGGGATGACCAAGCCATCGGTTCTACGAATAAAAGACCAGGAAAAGGTTGAAGATTGGAGAGAAGTCTTTTAGACTACTTCAAATCCCGTCGGACACCTGAAGACGCATCCTCAAAACATCAGCTCATGAAGCGAGCTCTATCTTTTGCCTTCGTCAATGATACTCTGTACAAGAGGTCATTTGACTCTCTATGGCTAAGATGCTTGGGACCTGAAGAGGCAAAGAGAGTCGTCCAAGAAACTCATGACGGACTCTGCGGTTCCCACCAAGCCGGGCCGAAGATGAAGTTGAAGATCAAAAGGATGGGCTACTATTGGCCCACAATGATCCAGGACTGCCTCGAATACGCAAAGCAATGCCACTCGTGTCAGATTCACGGGGACTTTATCCACCAGCATCCAAATCCACTACACCCAACAATGGCTAGCTGGCCGTTCGAAATGTGGGGACTGACATAATTGGCCCCATAGAACTAGCATCATCCAGAGGACATCGATTCATTTTGGCGACAACTGACTACTTCTCCAAATTGGAAGAAGCAGTACCACTGAGGGAAGTGAAGACGGAGAATATCCTCCATTTCTTCAAGACACACGTCATTTATCGGTTTGGAACTCCGCGACGGATTATCTCCGATAATAGGCCAACCAACAGAAGCCACAAGATCAGCCGCTTCGCACAACAATATAACATAGACTGGAGATATTCATCAGTCTATAATCCCCGAGCTAACGGTCTAGCTGAGGCTTTTAACAAGACCTTGACAAAGATCATAAAAAAGACGGTGTCGCGAAATAAGAAGGACTGGCATGAACGACTGCACGAAGCTCTCTGGGCATATCGAATTGCGTTCAAAACGGCCACGAACACAATGCCGTACGCATTAGTATTCGGTACAGAAGCGGTACTCCCTCTCGAGATAGAGCTACCTTCCCTACGAGTGGCAGTTCACTACGAGCTAACAGAAGAAGAAAACGCTCACCTTCGGCTTGAAGAGCTCGACGCCCTTGATGAAACCCGGCTCATGGCGCAACAAAATCTAGAGGCTTATAAAGCAAAGATGATGCGCTCATACGGGAGATTGACTAGGTCGAGGACATTCCGTCAAGGCGAACTCGTGCTAGTGGTCAAAAGACCTATGATCCCCAATCGTGCCAAGCGGGGAAAATTCGAGCCGAACTATGAAGGCCCATATATCATAGACAAAGTCTACCAGAGAGGAGCCTATCTACTGATGGACATGCATGGTGAAAGGCCCTTTAGACCAATAAACGGTCGCTTCCTGAAGAAGTACTACGCTTGACGAGTCACGGCCTAGGTCAATGATAGATGACGACGACTATGTCCGCTCGCTATCTTCCTAAGCCTAAACTCTATAAGTAGTAACCGGCTTTCTTTACTACGGACCGAAACGTCCTTAAACTAACAAGGGACCGAAATGTCCTTAAACTAACGACGGACCGAAATGTCCTTAAACTAACGACGGACCACTATGTCCTAAAACTAGCTGTTGATCGAGATGTCGATAAACCACGGTGGATTACAGCATCCCAAAGCTGATATAAAAGAATGAAAAAAAAAAAAGAAAAATGGTATGTCCATAAGCAGAAAGGGCACGGATGAAAACCCGAAAGGGCTCTGTGAGTAAAAACAGCAGGGCTACCGGTGAGTTTTGTGAAAACCCGAAAGGGCGCAATCTCGTTAAAAGACACTTGCAAGGTCCTCTCGACTTTGTGATGAGGAACCACCTGCGTGAGATCCTTACGACTCACAAGGGAGAAACACACTTAGGGATCCTCACGATCCCTAAGGAGAAATTACACTTGCGAGATCCTCAGGACTCGTAAGGAGAACCCTCTTATGAGACCCTCACGGCTCTTAAGATTTGAAAGTCTTAAGCTACAGGGATCTGAACCTGTTCTTAAGCAGCCCCCACAACCTCCAATATTGCCCTACAAGCGGCTCAGTGCTGACCCTTGTATACAATCCACGGGCGTGAATAAACATTTCCCTAATGAAATCCCATCCATGACTAGGGATATGTCTATATGGTGAACAACCCTTGTAAGTCCTCTCGACTTATAAGGAGAAAACGCTCTTGTAAGATCCTTACGACTTATAAGAGAACATGCATTTAGGGATCCTCACGATTCTTAAGGAGAAAACGCACCTACGAGATCTTCACGACTCGCAGGGAGAAATACCTTTATGAGACCCTTACGGCTCATGAAGTCAAAAGCCTTAGTCGACAGAATTCTAACCCTGTCTACTAAGCCACCTTTGTTTGTCATCGACAGAGGCAAATGATGATTCGCTCCTGGCAATATCCCAGTTGTAGCGGTGCTGATGCCGAAATCGGTGTCTAAATCCAAGCTTGCGGCAAGAAGCTAGCGAGCCACACATGCATACGAAATAGCCGAAATGATGGGGCAACTTGCAGCAAAATCAACAAGTAAAAAAATGTATGCATGCAAAATAGCCGAAATGATTGGGCAACTCGCAATAAAAAACAACGAGTAAAAATAAAAAAAATAGCCGAAATGATTGAGCACCGCGAAAAATAGCCGAAATGATTGGGCAATCGCGACCTTCGCGATATAAAAGCTGAAATGATAGCGCATCGCGGAAAGAAATAAGAAAAAATTGAAATTTATGCCCTACAGGTGATATCACATCAATCCCTATATACAGTCCCGGGGCTCAAACAAAGAGGGAATCATGCATTTCCTCCCCAGTTTTCATCAGAAGAAGAAGCCAAATCTCAACGGTTCACAGATGGCATGGAGATCATCTCAACATCCATTTCAGTACGACAAACACAACATCAAGCAAGGTGGAACAGCGGCAACTCCCAGTTCCACGACTCGGCCGTGCACAAATAACCGAGAGTCAAACCCTGACTCCGTGAAATGCGGATGAAGTCAAAAATTCCTGGCTACGTGGAACGTGGATTATGTCACTCCTGACCCTGTGGAAAATGTCCAGAGCGGATCCTGGTCCTCGCAGAGCACGGCAATGACCCCGTGTGAAGCATCCAGAGCGGAGCCTGGTCCTCGCCGAACACGGCAGTGAACCCGTGGGAAGCATCCAGAGCAAAATTCCTGGCTACGTGAAACGCGGATTATGTCACTTCTGACCCCGTGGAAAACGTCCAGAGCGGATCCTGGTCCTCACAGAGCACGGTAATGACCCCGTGTGAAGCATCCAGAGCGGAGCCTGGTCCTCACCGAACACGGCAGTGAACCCGTGGGAAGCATCGAGAGCAAAATTCCTGGCTACGTGGAACGCGGATTATGTCACTTCTGACCCGTGGCAAACGTCCAGAGCGGATCCTGGTCCTCGCAGAGCACGGCAGTGAACCCGTATGAAGCATCCAGAGCGGAGCCTGGTCCTCGCCGAACACGGCAGTGAACCCGTGGGAAGCATCCAGAGCAAAATTCCTGGCTACGTGGAACGCGGATTATGTCACTTCTAACCCCGTGGAAAACGTCCAGAGCGGATCTTGGTCCTCGCAGAACACGGCAGTGAACCCGTGTGAAGCATCCAGAGCGGAGCCTGGTCCTCGCCGAACACGGCAGTGAACCCGTGGGAAGCATCCAGAGCAAAATTCCTGGATACGTGGAACGCGGATTATATCACTTCTGACCCCGTGAAAAACGTCCAGAGCGGATCCTGGTCCTCGCAGAGCACGGCAGTGAACCCGTGTGAAGCATCCAGAGCGGAGCCTGGTCCTCGCCGAACACGGCAGTGAACCCGTGGGAAGCATCCAGAGCAAAAATTGGACTGTGAGGTCCTTAAACCCACGGACTATGATGTCCTTAACCTCGACCGTGATGTCTTAAAACTAACATCGGACTGTTGGGTCCTTAAACCCATGGACTATAATGTCCTTAACCTCGACCGTGATGTCTTAAAACTAACATTGGACTGTGGGGTCCTTAAACTCATGGACTATGATGTCCTTAACCTCGACCGTGATGTCTTAAAACTAACAACGGACTGTGGAGTCCTTAAATCCACGGACTATGATGTCTTTAACCTCGTCCGCGATGTCTTTAAACTACGGTATCCTGGAAAACGTCCAGAGCGGAGCCTGGTCCTCGCAGAACACGGCAGTGAACTCGTGGGAAGCATCCAGAGCAACCCCTGACTTCGTGAAATGCTGTAAGGGAAACTTCACCCATCACTTGCAGGTCCTCAAGACTCATAAGGGAGTAAATTCTCTTGTGAGATCCTTACGACTTTCAAGAGAAAACACACTTAGAAATCCTCACGATTCTTAAGGAGAAATTACACCTATGGGATCCTCTCGACCGGTAGAGAGAAAATTCTTTATGAGACCCTCACGGCTCATAAAGTTGAAAAGTCTTAGTTGACAGACCCTAACCCTGTTTCTAAGCCATCACCACCTTACAAAGAGCACAAGATTGACAGCTATATGCTACCTACAGACCGCGCTTGCTAAAATCACATAGCAACAACACAGCAAGGAGAAGAAAGCGACAGAAAGAATATCTGATTTGCATTTAATTAAGCGTCCGAGGCATACTCATTCAGGCATGTGCGAAAGATTTAATACATAAAATAAAACACGCTGAAATAAAAAAAATTCCATTCATACTGCGAAAAAGTTCTTACAATTATAAAACCAGTAAACAAAAACATTATCGAGATGGTTACAATGGCAAAACCTCAGACCCAGAGCATGGATTGAGGAATTTAAAAGTGGCCTTGTCCAGAATCTTCCAGGCCTTTCGAACCATCCTGGTTTGCTTTCTTTCGCGATCACAAACGTCAGGATCCTCACGGATGTCCTCCTCCCTCCGATAGGCAGCAAGTATTGCAGACTGTTGAAAAGCTTGATGCAGGAGATCGATAAGGTTATCTCGCCTTCTTTTTGAGATTAGGCTCATCAGATACACCGAGTGCACCTTATCCTCGGCGGCATCCAACGCCCCAAGTGGCACACCAGTACAGAACAAGGGAAGCGCTTCCCAGATTGCTCCCACGATAAGCTTCAAGAGAGAGGAACGTCGAGGAAGCAGTCTACCATCATATGCGTTGAAGCGACTCATGATTTCGGCACACTTGGCGTTTGTGAATTCTCGATTCTGAGCCGAGTGAGCGGATGTCTCCGTAAGAGATAATCTCGTCGAGATCATACATATGAGCGTCCATTATTCCTAAAAAAAGAAAATCAACAAAAAATAGCTGATAGATTGATTAAGCAAATTCTTATTAAAAAACAAGCACAGGGAGTTAAACTCCTCGAGAGCAATGCTCTGCAGACAGGAGTGACACCTGTCGAAATTTAAAGAAATTCCCCAAGAACACTGAGAGCTTTGCTCTGAGAAGATGATATAATTCATCGGAAAATAAAATTCCATTTTTTTTAATCTTCAAGATCCATAAAAAACTCTTAAGAGTTCTTCTATATGATCTGAAAGGAGCAAAGCTCCATTAATGGATTAAGAAATCATAAGCAAGATCCTTTTAGATATATGATTCCAAGAGAGCAAAGCTCTATTAATAAAACCCTAAAGGGGTTTTCTTTAGATCAAAGATCTATGAAGAGCAAGGCTCTGTTAATGGGTAAAAACCCTAATTTATTAAAATTAATTTAATTTAATTTTATCTAAATTTAGTAGAGTATTAACTCTTGAAAGTTCTTGAACAAAAGAGCAAGGCTCTGAATAAAATTCTTAAGAAGAAGATGGAAATCATCTGAGGACCAAAAGGTCCTATTTATAGGCGCTGAACCGCCTCCTCAACTTCTGAGTTGATCCAAAGGCTCAGATGTTGCCACCGCTGCACTCACGTGTGCGCCACGTAAGCGCAACGGTGGGGGGGCAATTGTTTCCCCCAATCAGAGCAAAACTTTGTTTTAAAAATAAAGCGACGCTTCTACTTCCCCCAATCAGAGCAAAACTCTGTTCAAATTCCAAAATTTGGAATGAAGCGACGCTTCCTTTCCCCCAATCAGAGCAAAGCTCTGTTTTGAATTTCAAAGTTCAAAAGTTGAAGCAACGCTTCAGATTCGGCGCTCTGTACTGTGCACCACGTGTCAGACACAGGTGCGCCAGCGCAGTTGCGCTGCGCGCCACGTGTCAAACAAACACAGTTGCGCTGCGCGCCACGTGTCGAACGTAAGTGCGCTAGCGCAAAGTGCGCCTGCGCTGGAATTAAAAGAATTCCCTACCGTTAGATCAAAAGATCTAATAATAATAAATTATTAATTAATCAGAATTAAAATTCTGTTATGGAAAGATTTTTCAATCTTATTAAAATAAGAAGATTATCTTCTGTAAAACAGAAGCCTTAGGATCAAAGATCCAACGGTGGGAAATATTCCCAAATCAATCAGAGAAAGATCTCTTAAACTGATTTAACAAATCAATTGGCCCTATGTAAAGGCCCCAAGACTTCAAGTCTTATATAGAAAAAACCCTGTGCAAACTTTGAGAAAACTCAAAGAAAAAGAAAGGCAAGCCTTTAGCAAAAGAAGATCATTTCTTCAAGGTAAAGAATTAATTCTTGAACAACAGAGATGAAACCATCTCGTAAAAAGAAGAAGCATCTTCTAAAAAGATCTTAGATCTATAAAAGACCAAGCTTTTTCATTAAAAAGAAAAGATCAAAAGATCTAATCATAAAAAAATATATATATAATAAACAAAAGAAGTATTTTACTTCATTGACAGATCTTTTGATCTATAAAGGCAGAGCCTTTTATAAAAACAAGAACTTTTGTCCTTGGATCTTGAGGCAAAGCCTCCTTTAAAGAATATAAATCTGTTCTTTGATCTTAAAATTGATCAAATGTGCTTTGCGCTATTAAAAAGTGACATGCACTCATGAATTGCGCTTTTGCGCCTCTTGGACGGACGCTCAGCGCCAAAACATGCCACGTGTCAACCAAAGACACAATCTGCGCTTTGCGCTTTTGATACTGCGCTCATGGGCTGGTGCTCAGCGCCAAGTGCGCCACGTGTCACTCACTGGCGCACCAACAGACTAGCGCAGAGCACTCATAAATTAAAAGCGCGATGCCCTAATGAACTAGCGCTTAGCGCTAAGCGCGACACGTGTCATCTTCGTGTGCACTACCTGATAGAAGCGCAATGCGCTCTTTGACTGGCACAAAGCGCCTGGCGCGGCACGTGGCGCACTGTCAGAATAAGATCTGTTTCTGATGAATACTATGCATTCAATACAAGACAAAAATGTCAGAGCCCAATGCCTAACATTATTAAAAGGGCCGAGCCTAAATAAAGGCTTAATAGCCTGAACAAAAAAAATAATATGTTAAACATTTTTAATTGGACTTAGCCCAATTCTGGGCATAAGTCCTCAACTTATATTGAACTGAGCACATCTGCTCTGTCAACCAATTCACATCGGCTCGAGGGTATATCTCTTTACTCCTCTGATATCTGTCGTTGTAATCCTTCAACGTCGTCAGAGAGGTGACGGGTCCCGACGACCATACATTTCTACGGACTGTGGGGTCCTTAAACTCATGGACTATGATATCCTTAACCTCGACCGTGACGTCTTAAAACTAACATCGGACTATGGGGTCCTTAAACTCATGGACTATGATGTCCTTAACCTCGACCGTGATGTCTTAAAACTAACAACGGACTGTGGGGTCCTTAAACCCATGGACTATGATGTCCTTAATTTCGACCGTGACGTCTTAAAACTAACATCGGACTGTGGGGTCCTTAAACTCATGGACTATGATGTCCTTAACCTCGACCGTGATGTCTTAAAACTAACAACGGACTGTGGGTTCCTTAAACCTATGAACTATGATGTCCTTAACCTCGACCGTGACGTCTTAAAACTAACAACGGACTGTGGGGTCCTTAAACCCATGAACTATGATGTCCTTAATCTCGACCGTGACGTCTTAAAACTAACATCGGACTGTGAGGTCCTTAAACTCATGGACTATGATGTCCTTAAGCTCGACCGTGACGTCTTAAAACTAACATTGGACTGTGGGGTCCTTAAACTCATGGACTATGATGTCCTTAACCTCGACCGTGACGTCTTAAAACTAACATCGGACTGTGGGGTCCTTAAACTCATGGACTATGATGTCCTTAACCTCGACCGTGATGTCTTAAAACTAACAACGGACTGTGGGGTCCTTAAACCCATGGACTATGATGTCCTTAACCTCGACCGTGACGTCTTAAAACTAACATCGGACTGTGGGGTCCTTAAACTCATAGACTATGATGTCCTTAACCTCGACCGTGACGTCTTAAAACTAACAACGGACTGTGGGGTCCTTAAACCCATGGACTATGATGTCCTTAACCACGACCGTGACGTCTTAAAACTAACATTGGACTGTGGGGTCCTTAAACTCACGGACTATGATGTCCTTAACCTCGACCGTGATGTCTTGAAACTAACATTGGACTGTAGGGTCCTTAAACTCACGAACTATGATGTCCTTAACCTCGACCGTGATGTCTTGAAACTAACATTGGACTGTAGGGTCCTTAAACTCATGGACTATGATGTCCTTAACCTCGACCGTGATGTCTTTAAACTAACATTGGACTGTGGGGTCCTTAAACTCACGGACTATGATGTCCTTAACCTCGACCGTGATGTCTTTAAACTAACATTGGACCGTGGGGTCACGGACTATGATGTCCTTAATCTCGACCGTGATGTCTTAAAACTAACATCGGACTGTGGGGTCCTTAAACTCATGGACTATGATGTCCTTAACCTCGACCGTGATGTCTTAAAACTAACATTGGACTATGGAGTCCTTAAATCCACGGACTATGATGTCCTTAACCTCGACCGTGATGTCTTTAAACTAACATTGGACTATGGGGTCCTTAAACTCATGGACTATGATGTCCTTAACCTCAAACGTGATGTCTTAAAACTAACATTGGACTGTGAGGTCCTTAAACCCATGGACTATGATGTCCTTAACCTCGACCGTGATGTCTTTAAACCAACAATGGACCGTAATGTCC
This sequence comes from Agapanthus africanus, assembly GCA_030015575.1. Taxonomy (NCBI): domain Eukaryota; kingdom Viridiplantae; phylum Streptophyta; class Magnoliopsida; order Asparagales; family Amaryllidaceae; genus Agapanthus; species Agapanthus africanus. Next base: position 27,592,316 of record JASDDO010000019.1, read on the forward strand.
TTAAACTAACGTTGGACCACCATGTCCTTAAACTGGTAATCGACCGCAATGTCCCTAAACTAAACAATAGAGTCCACACAAAACAAACACCCACGACACGAAGTGACCATCTGTAGAAGGATAAAGTTGTTACCGCGATGCGGTAGCGTAATTAACTGCAGGGGCTTGCGCCTGCAGGGAAGAGCGTCCCCACAATCAAAAACCCCTCACCGTGAGGGAGAATCTGACGAAGTCTGCTACATCGACCGCATCCATTTAAACCTTCGATACACGGTGCCATAAATCAACTTGGCATCTTCGGATAGGTGGACGGACAGCACCAATTAGTATTTTCCCCGAATTTCAGGCAAGACGGACCTACGCGGTCGCGTCTCTGTGTTCGGAGGGGAACAACCCCGCTTCCCAAAATACGCAAACACGGCACGTGACAGAGCCAACCATACTAGCTATGGCTAGGAATCATCTCTCCACAGTCATATTACGGTTGTCTATCGGATATCAAGAACAGTAAAATATAAAAACTAGCTAATACATATCCATCTGCCACAGTAAACAAAATTAAGAAATGCATAAAGCGGAAACGAATCAAGATCCAATAAACAATAGTATCTGAATCACGTCCCAATATGAGCTCACATCAATAGAAATAAAACTGCTGAAATAACTAAACTAAGAGTCTATAAACTAAATAGCTAGCTCCTCACTGCTCGGCCTGCTTGCTAAAGTACTCTTAATCTGCCTGCGATAAAGGTAGAGAAACTGGGCCATGCAAAACCAGGACGTCGGCTCGTCATAATATCAAAAGATTAGTAATCACCAGGATATGATGATATGATTAAACAAGAATGTAAATAATAAACACAGTTATAAAACAATGAGCTATATGTATGTGATGTGTATCCTAAAGTCTGTACTTCTAGATTATCAATTCTACAAGTCTTTGAAATCAATTTAATGTAATTCTCATCGTAACTCAATAGTATATATCCCGTTCATTCCCACGGGACCACGGTACAATGATTTATTCCGTAACGCCCGGAATCACGGCAAACAATAATTTTTCCGTAACGCCCGGAAACACAGCAAACAATAATAGTGATTATTCCGTAATGCCCGGAATCACGGCAAACAATAATGATATCCTCTTGGGTTACGTTTCGGTTATATTTTTTATTTCCCCTAAGGTTCTGTGTTCAAGTCAGGTATTGCCGATATAAATCTAATGCCAACATAGGATCAGGCAGGTACAGTTCGTGTCTATGTAGACAACAAGTCACGTCCG